>OX421460.1:12561738-13882571 GCA_949126895.1 Eilema caniola | reverse complement strand
TTACGGTAACAATTGCTGAAGTTTATTGAAAGTTTCCGGATAAAGGATTTCCGAAACGAACAACAGGGGAATGGAGGTATTTGAAAATATTAGGGGTTAAAGTATGAAATTGCCGATTTGTACTGACAAATTGAAATTCGTTTTTGAAGTTATACTTCTTTAGGCGCGTTATGAAAAAATGATGAGAGTGAAATTTTAAGATGCGCGCGCACCTGTGACACAAAATTAACAGTATGAAGTTAGGCGCGTTATGAAAAAATGATGAGAGTGAAATTTTAAGATGCGCGCGCACCTGTGACACAAAATTAACAGTATGAAGTTAGGCGCGTTATGAAAAAAATGGGTGCGTGTACTTATGTACGCGCGTGAGAAGTTATACTTCTTTGACTTAATGAGCGGTTAAGCAGACGGCTTCATACTGTTAATTTTGTGTCACAGGTGCGCGCGCATCTTAAAATTTCACTCTCATCATTTTTTCATAACGCGCCTAACTTCATACTGTTAATTTTGTGTCACAGGTGCGCGCGCATCTTAAAATTTCACTCTCATCATTTTTTCATAACGCGCCTAACTTCATACTGTTAATTTTGTGTCACAGGTGCGCGCGCATCTTAAAATTTCACTCTCATCATTTTTTCATAACGCGCCTAAAGAAGTATAATTTCAAAAATGATGAGAGTGAAATTTTAAGATGCGCGCGCACCTGTGACACAAAATTAACAGTATGAAGCCGTCTGCTTAACCGCTCATTAAGTCAAAGAAGTATAACTTCTCACGCGCGTACATAAGTACACGCACCCATTTTTTTTTTTTTTTATTTAACGTATTTATTTAATGAAAATAATTACCATTATTATCTATACATTGCTGCCATCTAGTAGAAAGGTCATTTATGCCTTTGCGATAGAACTCTGGTGATCTAGATTCGACAAACTGTGTGAAAGCATTTTGTACTGCCTCCTGAGAAGAAAACTTTTTATCACATAGAAAATTGTCCAAATCACGAAAAAAATGGTAGTCTGTTGGAGCAAGGTCTGGCGAATACGGAGGGTGACGGATAGTTTCTAATTGTAGTTCCTGTAGAGTTAAAACGGTTTCTCGTGCTGTATGAGGTCTCGCGTTATCATGGAGCAATAATGGTGAAGATCGATTCATGAGTCGGGGCTGTTTCACTGCTAGTTTTGCTATCATTGTTCGGAGTTCGGCACAGTAGACATCTGCCGTTATTGCTTGACCAGATCGTAGAAAGCTATAGTGAATAACACCATGCTGACACCACCAAACAGTTACCATTACCTTTTTAATGGTAAGCTTTGCTTTAGGACACTGTTGTGGCGTTTCACCTGGGGTCAGCCATTGCATTTTTCGCTTACGGTTATCGTAAAGAATCCACTTTTCATCACATGTCACAATTCGATCCAATATTCCTTCATTTCTGTATCGATTCAACAAGGCAACACAAGTTTCAACACGCATTTCTTTCTGCAGAACAGTCAAATCATGAGGTACCCATTTTTCACATTTTTTTATTTTATTGATTTGACGCAAATGTGTCAATATTGTTGGTAAGGTAACGTTAAACCATGCAGCTAATTCCTGGGTAGTTTGGCTCGAATCGGCTTCCACCATGTCTTTCAATTCATTGTTATTCACCTGTGTGGACGGCCTTCCTCGTGGTTCGTTCTTCAAATCAAAGTTTCCATCACGAAAGCGTGTAAACCAAAATCGCACGGTGCGTTCATTAGCAGTCCCCTCTCCAAAAGCAACATTGATATTGCGAGCTGTTTCTGCCGCGTTAGTTCCGCGTCGGAACTCGTATTCAAAAATCACTCGAATTTTCGAAGTATCCGTCTTTCTTGTCTAAGCTGAATAAAAAAAAACAACTGAAAGTCGATAATCGAATGTTGCACATTTTTAAATGAAGAACTACATAGGTACCATGTGGAAAAAGTTTCACTCAAAAATCTCAAACCATGAAGGTTCTATGTCAATTCGAAGTACCTATTACAATGAAACGGCAATTTCATACTTTAACCCCTATTATGTATACATCGTTTTGTTTTATTTGTACGTAAGTTTTTGGAACATGTTGTCAAGAGACTTACCTATAAATTTACATTTCCACATACAGCTTTTTATTTGGCACGCGTGGAGGAAGTGTTTATGTCCGAATAGAATTATTTTCAGCAGTGAAATGCAGTAGAGTAATAATTGATTGAAATTAACCTACAATCGATAAAGATTCGCCTAATATTTCTAGATTGCAGTGTTAGTATGTACTGACATCGCATGAAATAAAAGAAATATACAGAAGTTAACACTTCGAAAAATACAATTTGCCAATTAGAAACTGCATCAGATATTACATAAAATTAATATTTTAATAGTATAAAATCAGAAATACACTGCAGAAATTATCAGCTTTTAGCTAACTTCAACTTCTTCAAAATGGCCTCATGGTCAAGAAAAATGTAATATAAAATTATTAATGTCGAGTGTGCCAGAGCCACGTTAGCCACGTTTCCGTGTGTCCACCCCCCATGAGATTCGGGTGGACGATCAGGACGTTTGGTTGGATTTCAGATTCAATCATAATAATTTTGTGATTCAGCAACGCCAAATTGTCACTGTCATTACCTAGACACCTACCTGGCTACGCCTTAAAAAACTGAATACAACAAAAAAAGACGGGTTGCACTCTGGGAGTGCCGGCAGAAGTGAAAACATTTTCTTTCTTTCTTTCTTCGTTATATACATAGAAAAAGATAAAAAGAACATACCATACCATACCACGCGGACGACACGCTGGTGACGGTGGGCGGGGCTACACACCGCGAGGCGACCCTGAGGGCCACGACCGCGGTTGCTCAAGTCGTGGAACGGATCCGGCGGCTGGGTCTCGAGGTGGCATGTTCTTTCATGGTCCTCGACGCAGGCCAGACCCGGGAGCCAGCCTTACAGTGGGAGGCACTCCCATCGACATCAAGCCCCGGTTGAAATACCTGGGGCTGGTGCTTGACGGTCGATGGGACTTCGGAGAACATTTCCGAAGTCTGCGCCCCAAGTTGGTGGCAACGGCGAATGCCTTGGGCAGGCTGTTGCCCAACTTGAGGGGCCCAGAGGACTCCTGCAGGAGACTCTACGCGGGTGTCGTGCGGTCCATGGCCCTATATGGGTGCCCCGTATGGGCGGACACCCTGGGGGCCAGATTCCTGCCTCTGCTCCACGCGGCGCAGAGGACAACGGCCTCCAGGACCATCAGGGGGTACCGCACGATATCCTTTGAAGCGGCGAGTCTCCTGGCCGGATCGCCACCGTGGATCCTGGAAGCGAGGACCCTTTCGGCACTCTATCGGTTCCGAAAGGAGGCGCGGGGGCGGGGACTCGATCCCGAGCCCGAAGAAATTCGGGCCGAGAAGTCCCGGCTCCACAGGGCCATGGTGACCGAGTGGGAGCTACGACTTGAGCAACCACGCGCAGGGCACGCCGTGATTGCGGCGGTAAGACCCATCATGGGGGAGTGGCTAGAGAGGCCACACGGTGGCCTCTAGTACCGTCAGACGCAGGTCATTACCGGACACGGTAACTTCGGGCGGTACCTGCATCTGATGGGCATAGAGCCAACGTTCGAGTGCCATCACTGCGACGCGAGCGTGGACTCGGAGCTGCACACGCTCACCGAGTGTCCGGCGTTTGAAGCGCCGAGGCGGGAGATTGTGACGGCCCTGGGGGTGAGAGTGCTCACGCTCTCTACCCTGCTCGCGGCGATGGTCCGCTGCGCGGATGCGTGGGCGGCCAGCGCCTCCTTCTGCGAGCAGGTCATGCTCGTGAAGGAGACAGCAGAGCGGGCGAGAAAGACTCGCGGACATCGCTGGCCGCGTTCGAAGGCGGCTCGGGCGTCGGAGGGCGCAAACCGACCTCCGCCCCCCATGAGCGCGGGCCTGGGGGTGACGGGTGGCGCCGCTCGTCACCCTAGCAGAAGCAGGCCACGGTGGCGGCGCGCATCGTAGGACGATGCCCCCCCCCCCCATACCGGGGGCGAGTCGGGGCCGCGTGGTCCCCCCTCCCGAGGAGGGCCAGACCGAGAGGAATGGCCCTGGGTCAGCCGGGGTGCGAGGGATATGTCAAAAGACAACCTTACCTCCGGCCTAGCACATCGACCCATAGACGGCGTGCGGTTTAGTCGGTTCGAGTCCGACATAACCTACCCCTCCGGCTCCGGAGGGGTGGGTATCCGTGGGGATTTCCCGCACGTAAAAAAATTAATAAATTACAAAAAGAAAAAATAATCACATAAAGGAATAAGTTACAAAAAGAAAAAATAATCACAAAAAGTGTCAGAAGGCCAGGTTTGAACCCGGTACTATCTGAAACCATAAGGACTTGTAGTCGACTACGATGCTATTTACCGTATCTTGCAAAATAGATAGTCTAAAGCTAATGTTAGCGACATAGTCATATTTGTGGCTAAGCTCCGTAAATAAAGATTTAAAGCTAATGTTGTATGACGTCGGTTACGGTTCAAAGGTCAAGCGATCCTGTCGCGAGTTTAACACTTTTCACCCATCCAACGCCGCTAAAGAAGTTTTCACTTCAAAAACTGCTGTATTTGACGTTAGGTAATAGTAGTTTATGATACTGTTGCATAATAAGGGTTCTTATAACACGAGTGTGTTTTAAAAAAACGAGCCGTAGGCGAGTTTTTTTATTGTATCACACGAGTGTTATAAGATCAAGTTATGTACAGTGTCATACACTACTTTATCTACTCTCATACTATAATACATAAACTAATTTATTTTACAAACAAAACCAAACTTTGTTTAATATAAATGTAAAAAAAAAGTTGACGCCAAGCCAAGGCGCTAACATCGATTGCGCATGCGCGTTTCTTTTTTTTTCTTCCGAATCGGCCGTTTTTTTTTTAAGTAGAGGTTCAGTCCCGATGGACGTTGTATAGGTGTATCGTTATGATTAAAAAGTTATTTTATGATATAGGTGTCCATACAAGACCTGTATCGTAATAAAACTTTTTTTTTGGCCTGTGCGTAATGTTTGTCATAAGAGTTTTGATTTCAATTTTATAATCTTTGTATTATAGTATCAGAGTAGATAAATATATTTATTAAGGAACTCACAAACAAACAAAATTAAACAAGTAATACATAATGACAAGGGTCTGTTTCACCTAAAGCTGTAAAAACGTTTTGGAATTAAGTGAAAGTTCATTTCCACTCTCATAATTTTCTGGTAAATCTCGTCACTCTGTTGACGAATGCGTGTGATTAATGATTTTGGGCAAGAACAATGCGATTTATGCATTGCAAAATTTCATTCATTTCATTGAATGATGATGATGATGAAAATTTCAAAACAAAATTTCAATCCCGGCCTGGTAAAAAACTGACACTACTTGTGTTCACGTGTAATTTTGCTATTAAAATTCTATCAGGCGATTACATGGAATGAGGTTAATACGATTTGTTCGTAAAAAAAGGTATTACAAGGGTATTGGACGTAGAATTATACAATTCAATGTATGAGAAGCCCTTGCTTTATTCATAATCGCTATTCTACGTTTTGTATAGCACTGGATCCAGTGGTAACTAATACTTATTACCTATAATCAACGCTAAGCTAAAAACTTCTTTAGGGACGGTTTCTAGCAAGTTGTGCATTGAAAGGGTAATTACTTTGAGAGTGAGTCTACCTATATTTTAATCTCCTTATCTAGCTTTCAGCTTAGATACGAAATAGAATTAGGTAGAGTGAAATATTGTACACGAGAACACTCTTGTGAGATAAATTCGGCATGCATATTAGGTAGGTATGTATTACGTAGGGGTGTTAGGGCGCCACTGAAATTTTAGGGATAAAATATCGAAACTATATATATATGTATACGTTTTTCTTTTCATCCACAGAAATTGGAGCCCTAGGGTCCGCTCTTCTACTCTTTCTTTCCATGGTTACTTAGGTTTATTTTTTACCCAAAAGAACAGCAAGAGAGGTTGGCTTGAGACTTTAATGTCTCAATGGGTCATTACCCTCCGGTTTCAACTATTCTATATTAAGCTGTAGACGCGCATGTTTCAGCAAGTCACGTGTGAAACAAAGAAATATCGTTTCAGTGCTATTTGCTATTATCTCATGACAGACGCCTAAATATTCCAAAACGTGTAAGATGTACTGTATTTCGAGTTTATAATCTATCTGTGTAAAATTTGTCTTTAAGGTGTCTTTGCATTAAAGAGCAACAATATTTCATTCCGTGAATAGAGCCCTGTTCACGTAAATAGAAGTATTCAATAAATTCATGTTTTTATTTAATAGTTCAACTGCCATAATCATGAATGTCGTCAATGACTACATATATTTAATTCATTGTCATCATCATATTAGCCGCACATAGTCCACTGTTGAACATAGGCCTCTCCTATAGACTTCCAAAAGGACCAATCTAAAGCAGCCCGCATTCAGCGCTTCCCGGCCTTCCTGCCTTCCACAGTTCCACCTAGCCGTTGGGCGTCCTACACTACGTTTGCCAGTACGCGATCACCATTCCAGAACTTTTTTGCTCCTTCGACCATATTTGATTACAAACCAATTATTCTTAAGCATCACATTATGACCCCCAAACTAAAAACATTCAATTACTTCTTATTCATATATCATTCAGTTTTATGGCTAGCCGTGCTGATCACCTCAGAGCTATTGCGTCACAAGTCGCTGGGTTATCATTCTGTATATCAGTGTTACACAAAACCATACCTCCAGTTACACCATCGATTGGATGTTCGTGTATTTTGTAATCTATACCACAGAATAGATAATTCTATTCTAATATGTATATCTACTAATATAATAAATAATACATATTTTTCTGTAGTATGCAGTAGAAGTGGGAGCAAGGGGTATACCAGCAAAATCTCTCTATAATCTACTTACAGATCTAGGCCTATCGAGAGCTACACAATAAGCTCATTATTAGGACGAATGTCTAAAGCGGGACTAGTAGGTTCGTATCAAATTTGGTTAGGCAGGGAGGGGAACTTGGGTAGTGAAGGTGAATGTTGATGTACATCAACAAAAGGGGCCCCTTCTAAACCTACACTTGGGTCGCAAGTCCCAGGCACTGTCCCGAGTTCCCAACTCAGCAACGCGTTGGACCCGGCAGGCGCACGGAGAATCCATGGATTGCTAAGAATATCGTCTCTCACAGTGTAACCTGTGGTCATATCGTCTGATGACAATGGTATTCTGTACCTAATTATCTAATCACCTTTTAGGATTTGGAAATCTCAAAAGAAAGGCCTCCTGCATTTCTTTACTGTACTACTTTGTCCTTGTAACATCGCTTCTTTATCTGTTTGTCTTTCTATCATTCAGTGTTACTGACCCACGGAGGACAGAATATGATTTACTGACCTCACCGGAGTAGAGGTAGGTGAGCTGAAACGATTGATTATATCAGAATATATATCTTCATAAGCACCAATGCATCAAAAGCTACCACTTGTGAATCCGGGGCTCCTATTATATGTATCTCCTCCTGTGTATCTTATCTCTGTGTATCATATCCTCTAACTGAATACTGCTGCTGAGCCTCGCCTGGAAGTTATATTATTCCGATATAAAAAAATACACCTGGCGCTTAGTAAAAGCGAAGCCGCATTCAGAAACTATTTCTATACAATGATAACGTTATCAGAAATCACAGACAAATGTTCTGTTTATCAGTTTAGAACAAACACGTTGGGTATGACTGTTTGTATAGCACTCGTATCGATATGTTTAAAAAAGATTTTTAGTGTAATCTATGGGCTTATCGCATAATATTATGGACATTATCGTTGAAAACAGGGTGACCGGCGCTAGTATGTATGCCCATCAATTGGCAAATATTATATAGGGCTCCACCACGAAATTAATTAGAGCTTAAACCAACGTAACAAATACGGCCACTCTATACAAAGTTGGCACTGGTTGCCCTTATTAATAAAAAAATACACAGTGTATATAAAGCTGTTATGCTAAAATCTCTATCCAAACATTTGTGTAATTACCTACATTAATAGTAACGGCCTTTAGATAAAGGCGAGACTTACGCTGTTATAATGCTCAGGACCCGTCGGGAAAACCTGCACCAGTGCCTCGTTTGGTAATCAGCGGATAAATATCGGTCAGCAGATGAGATTGACTTGGGCTACATAGATGATGGGGCTATATAGCCACGAATACGGCAACGAATTAGCTCATTATCTACGTTTAGACGTTATCTCCTGATTGCATCCGAGGCTGAGATGCCCTCGGAGCTCAGTGTCCGCCTTCCGGCTCTTCCTCCTCCACTTCGCACGATCTTGGGCGTCCATGGTAGTAAGACCGGTCGGCAACTAATAGCTAATAAACTTAATAGAAAGAAAACATTAAAGTAGTAGTCACAATTACCCTTGACCGCTAAACACCTTCGAGAACAAACGAATCGAACAGTTTCGTGACTGAATTATCGATTTTCTCCTAATACAATATTCACGGGCAGGTTATGGGCTCATATTCGTTCTTTCGACGTTTGCTGTTGGTTAAAATACACAACCAAGGAGAAGGAAGGTAGCGCGAGTGTGATGCCCCTGGTGTTGCATACGTCCATAGGCCAAGGTAACCACTTTCCATCAGGTGGGCTGTGTGCTTGTCTGCCACCTAAGTGATTAAAAAAGGTGGGTTATAAATCCATGCTAATATTATAAATGCCAAAGTCTCTGTCTGTTACGTTTTCACGCCTAAACCACTGAGTCGATGTTTATGAAATTTAGTACAGAGATGAACTAGAACTTAGAAAAGGACATAGACTATGTTTGATTGCAATACGCGAACATCATGCGGATTGAGCCGCGGGCAACAGCTGGTTAAAGTAACATTCTATTAGTGATGATTGTTATTAAGCAATGATGCCTTGGTGGTTAGAAATAGGCGTTCATCCGGACTACGAATCCTATTTATTATACAACCGCAATTTAGCTTAGCTAGAGGGCTTAAGGGAATGTTAATAATTATATAATTAATTATTAACGTTAGCTAATGTATGGGATTGATATAATCATGATCTCAAGGGACTACCATGAAGCCGCCGAAACACGAACGAAAGACGTAACAATTAGGGACCATCCAAACATTCTCAACAACTTTCACATTTATAATATTAGTACGACTATTACAATCAAAGTATAAAGGAAAACTTAGCACACTAAATGCATCAAAATTCCATTCGGGTGCGGTATTCTGTCTCTTCTAATTCTGTGGCTCGCACCCACAGGTAAACTTTTTAACAATTAATTGTCTCTCTATATTTCAGGAGAGAATTTCTCGCTTGAAATTAACTAAGCGAGAAATCCCTTTGTAGTTTTTTGAGTGCAACAGAATAAGTTTAAGCGAAAATTAAAACACCACTTCCTATATTGGGTGTTACAAAATAACGTTTCATTTTTGTTTGAAAATAATTTCTAGAGGATTTTTTAAAGTTCAATCGACTTTTAGCCTCTAATTAATTGTTCATAGCACAGAGTTTTTCACGTTTAACATTAAGTCTTTCACGTCCATTACATTAAATCACTAGCTTTTGCCCTTGGCTTAACCCTCGTGCATGCATGCACCGAGATAAAAACCTAGCATATGCATATAAACAGGAACAAAATTAGCAATTGGCAATTAGTTTAGTTTTTCGTATGTTTGTTACGTTTTTAATCAATTTCTAAAAAGGAGGTTCTCAATTCGATCGTTATTTTTGTTGAATGTATGAACAATGAACACCGATTACTCTGAGATTTACGTGATGTTTTTAATTCGATGCGGAATAGTTGCCATTTGGTCCCATAAAATTTTCAAATAGTTTGTTCCAGTAATTTCCATTTTATGAATATTTTGTATTATTTTAATTCAAACTTTTAACCGACATACTATTTATGTTGTCCCATATTCCCGTCGTTTTTGAACCGATTTCAAAAAATCGTTTTACATTGGGTTTAGTTTAACTCACATGTACGATATCAATTTCATTAGTTCTCTTAGTCTCCGGAGCCACACCAGAGAACTCCTTAAATCACATAGGAAATGGAAAATGATTGCTTTTTAGCTAGTTTTAGGACGATCCTGTGACAAGGTGAGCTACATTATGATGGTCAAGGATGTGCTGGAATTACCTAGTTTTGAACTATGGAGGCAGACAACAGAACTACTTAATTATATTTAGCATGAAAGTCTCGTTTATGTCATTGAGAGTATTATGTCAACCTTATGAAACAAAACTCAGAAACTATGTATGTGTGTATAATGTATGTATAATCTTTATTAGCCTATAATTACATAAGACATATATAAACAAGGCCCCACAAAACCGTTTCCACGGTTTGACTAATCGAAAGTATGCTGGCCTGGATTAAATCACTAAGAGAGAGAATAAATTAATAAAATTTTAGGAACCTATTAAAACACAAAATTAAAAAATTCAAAACTACGTTTAAAAAACCGAGATCAATAACTGAAAACTTTACTTTTCAGTTTTTAAAGTCGGTTTTTTTAAAAGTGTTTTTGTGTAATTTTATTGACCAATACAGAAAATAATTGATTTTTGACTATGACAACATCTTAGCGCTGATCCCGATTGTATCCGAGGCTTTCACCTCGGAGCATAGGGTCTGCTTTCTATTTTATGGTTGCCTGAGCCCCGAATATGTTAATAGGACCACATTCAATAATAAACAATACTATGTCCATACGCTTAACTAGGTCATACTCATAACAAAACCAGTCTCATAAACAGATCAGGCCCTCGCTGAACAATGAACGGAGTGTGTGGACATTTGCGTGATGTTGGCTCGTGTCCAACCCACCAGATGTGATCGAATGCCGTGATTGACATCATTTTAGAACTTGTAATCGAAGCGTGGACGCGGTGTGACTTTAGTCGTGAAATCAGTTGAAATTTACGACTTAATTGTATTGTCTTCACCTAGATAGCGACAAGCTATTATTAAAAAAATATGACAATGTACATAATTAACACTCTATACCAGCGGGCCCTACCTTAAGACAGTTAAGGAAGCTTCTTACCCACCTCACGAGCATAGGGGTATGCAGAATCAATAGCCCGCCGGGCGGCCAGAGGGAGTATGTAAATGGACTAGCTGATGTCTGTGGTTCCACCCGACTGACCAGTAGCAATGAAATATAGGGCAGATTTGAAGTCTAGCCAAGATCTTTCTAATAAAAAGATCCAAATCTGCGTCAAAATCCGTTTAGTAGTTTTGCGTTCGTGTAAAAAAAGATACAGGAATAGTTACAAATAATAATATTTTTATTGTTCAGAACCGTTAATTTAACACAATCCAAGTAGGTATTTTTCTTTTTGATAGAGCAAACGAAGCAAGCGAGATTTTCCGTTTCGACAAGACGGCCGATTTCGCTTTTGTCTGTCTGTATGCCAGTTTATCAGTTCAAGTGTGGAGAGCACATTTTTTGCCACACATGCTTTTTAATTTAAAACTCAACTTTTATCGCGAGCTTTTTCATAAAAAGGTAGGTAAATGGGGGAGAAAAGGCAGAAGTTTGCAGTCGCGTTATTTATGATCATATCTATTTATATTTAAGGACATGACTCATCACAGGTTGTTATGGAAAAAAATCCTGACACGTAAAGGTGAACCATGAGTAAAAAACAAACAGAAGAGACAAAGACGAAAATAAGAATATACGTACACAGAACATAATACGTATACGTAACGTGAAGTCCTCTTATTTGTAGCCCTATCAGTGTATCCACTACACTGCACTGGCGGTCAACACAAATATTAAAAATGGAATCTTCTTGCCCGTCCAACGCGGGTACGGCTTGTTCCAATGTTCTATAATCGGATTCTCGCTAATACACGTCGGCAGACTTAACAAAATAATATTCTTTCTCTTTCATTCTTTGTATTCGTTTTATTCTTTTGTTTTTCCCGTTTGAACAACTTTCAATTTATTTGCAAAAGCCTTTTTAAATGTTAAAGAGTGAAGTTATTTACTTTGTATTAGAACTCAGACGAACGAAAATGTATTTTAAATGTGAATTGGTACAGTTTTAAAGTTTTATTGTAAGAGGTAGTCTAGAAAACTTAATGATAATAGAATCAGGGAATACTCTGTCTGAGAAAGCTTCAGGACTTTTAATATCAACACAGACTGGCTAGTCTTTTAGTGTTTTATCTGATCTACTTCAGGGATTGTGTCCTGGGGCTGTTTACTTGATTTACTCATTCCATCATCGAACGACGGACGAGCAATCAATAAAAACGAATCGTTTTAGCAATACACGATGGAGTGAAATGAAACAAATGCATTTTTTTTGACAGCAAATTTTGCTTAAAACTAAGTTTACATTATCTTCCATTCACTGCCACGTCCCCTCTCACACAATCCATCCATCTTTTCTTGGGCCTCTGCTCTTAAAGCCTCCTACATGGTTTATGGTGTTTGGGTAATAGTGTAATTGATATAAATTTTCAATTCCCGTAATATATTATTATTAGCCACGAGTATACGGGAACGAGAAGGTTGGGAACTACCCGCTGTTAGCGTTTGATATAAAATTGGGCTGTTCCGCACTCCGTCGCACAAAGGTTTATGATGTGAGCGTGACTTGCTTTCGCTAACTGGGAAAACACACCGCTGATACGTTCATAAGCTGAAGCGGATTCTGTAGCTCTTTGAAAGACTCTAAAATCGACTTCAAAATTGGTTGCGAAACTTAATTGTCATGGCGGCTGAAGGGATTTTGAAAATAAAAGTACAGTGTGCAATCCCAAAACTGAACTTGTATTATTTTTTATTTGCACCTCTTTACCAGCACACGTGTTCTTCAAACGGGTCCGTCAAGCAGGACTTAAAAAACATCTGATGAGGTTGTCAAAATGAGGATAATTATTACATTGGTGTATTTAATTGTAACCTTATTAATGGCAAAACAAAATCTTTGGGACCCAAGCCAACCTTTCCTGTGAATCGGTACACGGTGCCCCATTAAATGTTAGTAAAATCGGTTACAAATGTTTAAAAAAATGCGGGGTTGTCTTTGGGGACTGCCAATATAAGTAACAAACACGTGCTTGTACCTTGTGAATTATAATTATACTGTGGAACATAGGGTATAGAACCAGAAACTGTTTGTTCATCCAAAAATTGTCCAACGTGCTTGAAGTTTTCTCTTTGTAAGTTATTAATGACAAAAAAATTAAACCTACTTCTAGAAGAAAAGCGCCCTGAAAAGGAAAAAAATAAATTAATTACAAATAAAAAAAACTTAATATACAAAAACGCCTTTTGTTGGACTTTTCTAGAAGTCGGTGCCAAGCCAATTCGGTAGCACACAGACATGTAGGGTATAACTACATTTACCGCCCCACCACATCATCAATGAAATGAAATGGGTTTTGTGCAAGACTGCAAGGTAACACAATACAAATTAGCAGACCGGATTGATATTATTGCCAACCGCCTCGATTGATATTCTACCGATGTGGCTTGGCACCGACTTCAACAAAAGTCCTGCGGGCATTTTTATCTATTGAGATTTCTTTTGCAAATAATTAATATTTACTTTTAAGGGCGTTTTTGTTCTAGAAGTCGATTCATTTTTTTTGACAAAAATAACTTATTTTTAAATTTTTAGCGAATGAGATTGATTTATCTAAAGCGCTTTTGGATGAGCCCATTAAACACGCTTCTCATATGAGATATCGTCTCTATCTCATATGAGTAGTGTGTCATGTTAAAGGACACGAAACATTTGTCTCAAAGTAGGAAATAGTAAACAAATTAAATGCGAACTATCAATAGAAAACTTGGAAGCACTGAACACTAGTAGACCACACGACGACCAAGCGTTGAAATTGCTGTATTACTCTCAGCTTTAATTAACTACCTGTAGAATCAATAATATTCCTTCCATAACTCAAACGAGCCACTATAATGTGTGTAGTTAAGCAGTTCCATTATCTGCCCATCTAGAACATTCCAACATGTCTGCCGCCATAGTTAGGTACTTCTACCTAATAGGATCGGTAGGTAGTCGGAAAACCCTTACAATTTAAACGAGACATTCATGCTGTACATCGTTAAGGAGTTCTGTTGTCCATAGTTGTATTCCAACTGTGAGTAAATACCTCGATCATTTCACATTTTCTATTTGATTTTGTGCAATTACTTTTTGAATCTCACAACCGAACAACCCAAGCTGAAATGAAATTAATATAGGACTACCTCAAAGCTAACCCAAAAATAATGCAAAGAAAAATCGGTGCATTAACACCCGTAATATAGCTGAATATGCTGAACACCTTTGCATACCAATTCAAAATATACAGGAGTGATGTTATGATGTGCAGTGGCATAGACATTGCAGTAAAAAAAATTGCGGCTGATTTTCTGGTATCCATTAAAGAGTTCCGTGGTGTTCTCTTTAAAACCCTTTATCAGATCTTTACAAAAATTAAATGGGACCATTTCGAAATGATCTTCTTTCAAATGAAGAAATAATTTTTAAATACGTCTACACATGACAGAGCTGTGCGCGTACAAACATAAATAAACAAATATAAACACCCGAGTTTAAAACCTTCTACTTGTTTAGAAGTCGGTCAAAAATGACCGGGGTGTGTCAGATGTGACTTTCGTAACTGGAGGTAACGATGAAGGGAGTTCCATGATATTTTCACACAAAAAAAAAAAACGATTCAATAACTTCTCCGCTTCCGCTTAAGCACGTACACCTGCTTCAGCTAAGCTAAGTTAAAGAGCAACTCACCTCCGATTTGCCATTAATCTTAACGTGACTGATCATTACTCCTTGTCTGGATGCTGTGATTTCATGTTGGGAATCATATCATATATCTTGAGCCAATTATTTTATATGAATCTCAGATGTGCAGCTTGCAATCTGATATCAAAACCTCACTTCATTATCATGTAATGCAGCGGTATAGAGTACGGATAATCTCCCCTACCCTTATACTACATACTAGAATGGTTCGTAGGCTACGAACCAATCTAGTACGAATACGAATCGTCGCTAACTTAAAGATGATTTTACTAAGGGGCACAATATACCCACTATACATTTGCATAGTGTGCGTTTTTGTAAAACCATCTCTATGTATGAATGTAAATGTGTTCATAAATTTTGAAAACTATCTATGTAGGTGAACATGAATTATTTTACCCTACCTATAATTTATATTTTGTCATATTTAGCACTCTCGTCTCATGCTCTTTCTATTTCTTTTTTTACGCCGTGCATACAGCGGCACAGCCCTTATTGCTGTTGTTGTTGCGTCCCGTTCCAAAAACACAATTAATGACCACCTCACGGTTTGTGCCGTGTCAATTTTTTAAAAACTTGTCACTGTACAACACTAGCAGCTTAGAATAAAAATTGTATAATATACAAGAATAAAATCATTGTTTATCTTATAGTCTCAGTGTTGGTAGTTTAGTAGTTAAGAAGACAGCCATGCAATCGAGAGGTCCCATACCCCTGGGCATAACACTACCGACGTGAACCCACTTCTTATAAAAGCCATAGCTTAGCTGAAGTGGTTAGAGTCAATTAGAATGTCAGTGATTTGCATTACTTTTTTTTAAACCTCATTTTGATGATGGTCGTACTGGGTAGAATATTGGTAATGAGGGTAAGATTAATTAAAGCCGTATAAGGTAAATAATTTACCAACATGAGTGTTTGTACTGGAGGTCAACTCGTGAGGATGTTAAAAGGTCGTGAGCTCTTTATACTACAGCACACGTTTACCTATTGTGTTGATATAAATGTGGGTAGTTCCAATAAGCGTTTACTGATTGAAAAAATGTTTTGTAAACACAAAAATACAATAATGGGGATTGTACCAATCCTTTTTTTTTTGCAAATGATTATTTTATTTTATCGTTGAATAAAGCGTGGAAACCCCCGTCCTACAACGTCATCGTGGAGCACCCGACGGTTTTTCAGAGATTTAAATAAAATATTTTGTTTTTCATTCTATTATATGCCGCATGGATACCAGCAGAGTGAAATTTGGGTCACCCTATGTCTTCCCATGCAGTGTCGCACTGGCGAACGAACTGCCGAGATTCATCCTCCGATGCATGGCTCGGTCAACAATAGTGCCCGGAATACGGCAATAAGCTTAACCCTTATTACGTGGGACCAAATACACTGATTAGTGAGATGTAGGTGTCAATTAATAATAATACCAGAATGAAAAATATGCATTACATAGGTACTTATTGTTTTAAATACAAATTACATACCTACCTACAATAATAGTATCAATTAGATATTGTACCATTCATTATTTGGTTGTTGGAAACGGACAAAGTACTTGGTATAAGAAATATAGATTACATTAAGTAGCAGATACGGTATCAGAACATACCCCGATATGGTATGACACAAAATTGCGGTGGTTGGCACATCACAGGTGACAGGCAGAAAGTACATACATTTTTGGCAGTATTTTACTGTCTCTACCATGGTGAATGTTCTGATGAGCTAGTCCAATTAGTTCCACCCTCTCCTTTTCTATACAGGACAACACGTGCAGGGCTTAGATGTCACCCGCATACGGTGCAGAACATTCCTTCATGAACCAAGCAGTTCGGTGACTCTTTCCTTTGTCGCACCAATTAATAAGCATCTGATGAGGGCGTCAAGCTGAGTGCCACAATTGCTAATATAGTATATGTGTATATAATGATGGCCCTCTTGCCCGAGACTTTACCTTCGGCTTACTACCAGGTGATGTGAAGAAAAATTGACGTGTCCTATATAAAAAAATATTTTGCTCTCGCCTCGATATCGTCCTAGCGATTTCCGATTTAAGACCAAAGTCCGTATTTTAGTACAGCATACTATTTCTGGTATGTTGGCTTTTGTTGGCTGCCATCTGACCTCCCAGATCTAAGAGCAAGATCCGTGCCAGATCCGTGCCCGCTATTTATCAAGTGCACGGACTTGCAGGTGAGGTTTATTTGAACCCCAATCAATATAATGTATATCACTGGTAGATAAAGGTTTCATCGATTGTGTACCAATATAACATTCTATAACTTTCCGAATCCGGTCTATCCAAGTAGCTCTTTCCAGTCATCAGTCCACCCAATTGAAGGGCATCCCATTTTTTTCGCAGTCTTCACTCGAGGATTCGTTTACTCCAAGGGTCGTAGGTCCTCTGAAAAATATAACATTTCAGCTAAAAGAGCTAAAGTCGTAAAGCGGAGACACTACTCGAGTATAACGACTCCAATTTTATCCTGAAATCCGTATTTCATCTGTTTTATTCCGTAATTCCGTGCCACCCACTCCAAATTTTGTAATTAATTAGTTTCAAAATGTGCAAACCCTGGAAATATTAAAGAAAGTCGATCGTGAAGCCGTACAACGGCGAAACTTCAAGTACTCTTGGGGTCGTCTGCAATTATGGGCACAGAATCATAATTTTTATACAAATACCGAAAATATTTTGTCATTTTGTTTTTGCTACACTCCAAGTCCAGGTACAGTTACGAAAAAATAACTAGATAATGACCTGAAGAGATCATTAGTGTAATACTTTATTTTAACTTTATCTGAAGTACCTTGGGTTGAGTAGGCAACATTAGTCATGTTTATTTAAGCAAATTTACTAGTGACGATAAACAGGCTGATAGGTATATTTTGTTGTAAGTATATTTTACCGCGGTAGCCTAGTGGTATGGGTAATGGACTGCTGAGACGAGGTCTTGGGTTCGATCCCAGGTTTTCCATGGCACACCCCAATGACTTTTCGATGCTTTTCGAAGTTCTGTTATGTGTGTATTTATCGCAGGTTTATAAGTGCCCAGTTAATGACAATAGGCTCGCCACCTATTACATTGGGACCTAAACATAAACCGGCGAAATGTGGGT
This sequence comes from Eilema caniola, assembly GCA_949126895.1. Classification (NCBI taxonomy): domain Eukaryota; kingdom Metazoa; phylum Arthropoda; class Insecta; order Lepidoptera; family Erebidae; genus Eilema; species Eilema caniola. The sequence continues at coordinate 13,864,600 of OX421460.1, read as the reverse complement.
GCTAGCACCTCTGCCTACCCCTTCGGGGATAAAGGCGTGAGTTTATGTTTATGTTATGTTATATTTTACTTTATACGTTATCCTATTACGCGATTGCTCCAGTGCTATTAACAAAGTTTCATCGCAATCGGACAAACGATATGCCAGTGCATAAAATACGACCAAAAAACCATTGATTTTTATGATACTAATGAAAGTTTATATTACACATTGAAAGCTGACTGCCGAAAAAAACTAAAACTTTGATTCCAGTTGAAATGAAACCAAAATGCTATGATATTCGATATTTATATTTAATCTAGCGGCTCGAATCCCAGCTTTTGCCGAATATTCATAAAAAAATCCTATAACCCGATAGCATTGTATTTATTTTCCTGTCGACTACCGACAGGATTTTGTAAAATTAAATATTAAATACCCGACTGATGCTGAAAAGATCGAAACAACCTTTATGACTGGCGGTACCCATTACTTTTTATCTGGTTTGAAATTTGCAAGCCCCACTCGATAAACTAGAGAAAAAAAATTATATACATTACACATATACATTTAGGCAGCCAAAAACCAATATAGCCATTGTTTATATTTTATGTACCCAAGAGTACTTGGACAAAAAAGGGGGTAAAGCTTGAGTGATTTTTTTTTAAGCATATCCTCCTTAGATGTAATACTCATGTGGGTTAGAGCTAAGCTAGAGCTAGAGCTAAGTAACGAGCCAAATATGGAGGCGAGTAGAGATCTCTATCGGGGCGAATAGATAGGCGCGTAGAGGTCAAATGGACAGTCGAGTAGAGTCGAGTACAGGGGCAAGTAGATATGCGATTAGAGAAGTCATCAAATGGAGTTCAGTTTTCAGATTCGAGTGGAGAGATAAATGTAGAGGCGAGTAGAGTTCGAATAGAGAGTTGTGTAGAGATTTGAGTAGAGAGGCGAGAAGTAAGGCGAGTAGATAGACGAGTGGATGGGCGAGTAGAGACACGAGTTGAGCGGCCAAAGGAGAGGCGAATTTGAACAAGAGTGTAAAGTCGAGTAGAGAGGGGAGTAGAGAAGCGAATATAGAGTCGAGTATAGATTCACGTAAAGAGGCATGTAGAGAGGCGAGTAGAAAGTCGAAAACAGAAGCGAGTAGAATTAAATAGTGAGGACAGAGTTGAGTGGAGAGGCGCGTTTAATGCTTTATAGCTTCGGCTCAACACTAAGCGATAACCGATATCCACGCGGGCGGTGCCGTTGGCAACAGCTAGTATATACCTACATACATACAAAACACGCGCGAAAAATATCACCGTTTTTGACAGTCGGGTAAAAATTGACAAGTATCTATTTGTGAAGTGTGATGTTGTGTTATAATTTGAGCTAAATCGAGGCAGAACTTTCTGATTTTCCGCAGCCACCTCATACCAACTCAAAATTTATTATATAATATCCTATATATAATAGATAAATTAGACATAAGACAAACCCTAAGCTTTGAAAACTACAGACAATTTGTAAAACTAAATTAAAGTTCGCAGTTGAACTTCTGACGTTTATTGTTTAGGTGCAACTCTGAACCGGAAGCAGGAAGTCGCAGCGACGGCAGCTTCCGGACGACGTCACTCTACCACCATTGTGGGACGGCTTTTGACGAAACCGTTTGGGCTTAGCCAACTAGTTAAATGTATATTTTGTTGAATGTAATTTGTAGTGGCTCTTGTGCTGAATACAGTGGGCCTGCATTGAAACGTACATCTAATGGACCAAAGTTTCGAACAATCCACATTTATCTCGCAATCGGGCCCGTGACGACACATTTCACTTTGATGGGCATAAACTCATAAATCTGATATGACTTCATGGTATTTTAGCTATATAATTCACTCGTACTTTGTGTCTTCCGCTTTAAAATCATATGAAAAATATCGTACTGACATTTATTCGGAAGACCTTTATGATGTGTATCCCCCTACGTGAGTGATTTCTTTTAAAACCGAGAGTTTTGTAAAGATTCGGTTCTTAAAACATGCGGACAAAGCTCCTGTAGGTGATGAGCAATTATAGCCAAGCAGTACCATATAAAAGAATTTTAATTGCTACAATTTATCTTTAAAACAATATCGATTTATTCTCTCGAATGCATAATTGTTCTTCCTTTTTACTTTCTAAAACCAACATCTAAAATTAATTACTAAATCCATTACTGGGCCTTTGTTTAAATAAATCTATAGGATTTATCGCTGACGGAACAACTCAGGAATATATAGATGCTGATATAAAACATATACAATTAGAAGACGAAGAGAATCGATATCTGTCGAAGAATCTACCAATTAAATTGAGAGGGGTAACGAGTTGATATAGACCGACGCATCAGACAGACGCGATGGGAATAAGAAATATGTTTCATTGAAAAGAAATAAATTACTCGACAGTTAAAGCTGGAAAAACATTTTATAGTAAGTAATATTTATGATCATCTCTAAATGAAAGACTAGTCAATTGAATAAACCATTACTAGTATTCGTGTAAATAGGTAAGTCTATATTTTAATCAGTATCACATAATATTACATTAAATCGATATCAAACCGTTTTCTTAACATGCTTCAGGAAGAACAATTATTGTATAGCTTACAGCATCTGGTGGTAAAATAAATCTCCAAGGAACACATTATGAGGTGTTGGTCGGTACTGCACTCGTTTATGTTTAGCTTAGTTTAGAAAAATTAGTTCGCAAAATTCAGTTAATTTCAACGTAGAAACTAGAACTTCAAGACTTTGAATCTCTAGTCTGTATAAAATGTCATTAGTATTAGATATAATAATTAGCCCTTAATCCTCAACAACCAGGTAGAAGGACGACATCATCAAGGTCGCCGGAAAGCGCTGGATGCGGGCTTTTTTATATCGGTCATTCTGGAAGTCTATAGGAGAGGCCTATGTTCAGCAGTGTACTATGTGTGGCTGATCTGATGATGATGATCCTCAACAACCACATATCACTGGGTATTGCATGTTGAACGATAACAATAAAATTAAAAAAGCCATCAATGAAACACAGATTCAGGAAACCAATTAATGTATATCAACATTGGCAATTGGGAATGACGCCTCTACCGATTGTGAAGCCTATGGCTTACATTCATCAAACGCAGTAACAATTCAAGCTACTAATTAAAATAGATGACCCATTTACATACTTATTGAGATTTAGTGCCATTGTAACAGTATGAACGATTTAATGTTATTACAACAGTAGGGATGATATAGTGTTTTTCGAGCAGAATAGGCGTCGATTCGATGAAAAATATTAACTATTATTCGCTGTCGAAAGTGTAATCCTGTGAAAAATTATTTAACTTGTTGGATTCGAGTTCAACAGTAAGGACGAAATTTTATTCGTTATCCGACTGTAATAAAACCTTACATTTAATGAGTTTGGTCTATTATATATGTTTGAATATTATATATATTAATGATGTTTGTCCCTACTTTCTGCTGTAACTGTCAAATAGATAGATGATGATCCCATCTATACAGGATTCACTAGATATAAATTCACAAACGATTGATATCACATGTTTTCAAAACATTGTCACATTATAGACTCGGGCTACAATGGCAGCACTAAACGATTTATAAGTATTCCGAAGAGTAGTTCTATACGATTTTATATACCTACCATGGTTTAAATCGTTTTAATTGAAACGTCAGACCATGTATTCGAATAAATCTTTATTGGGAACTTATTTTTCTTACCTTTACCTGTTGAGATAGGGATTTGTGGACCAATCAACACTACCCACCATCGCCCACGTAAAATATGTATAATTTGAATGATATGTAAACATCTTGATATAGGTATTCAATGTTCGGTACGCTTATGCGGTACAAAACTTCATAAGCCACATTGGAGATCCAGGAGATCTTTTGGACCGAACCTTACCTCACAGTATAATCTACTTCTCGGGGTTGGGTGGTCAGTGATCGTTAAAAGGATACAGACAGTGTAATCGGTAACCATCAGCAATACCCTTTTTATTAAAAGCTCAAAATATTGTTATTATAAATATTCGGGATTGACACAAAAAGGCCTCAGCCAAGCCAAGCAGCAAAACCACTGCAATAGAAATTTGCATGCTTAGCCCAGCATGCTAATTTCTATTGCAGTGGTATTGTAGTGACGGGTACTCTACTAACCAGTTAGTTTTTTTTATTTTTCAGCATCATCTCTGAGTTTGGACGTTTCTCTGGAAACCCGGGGTTCGCTTTCTGACCTATAGTCTTCCACTTCACAGTTTTCTGCTGTCCGGGTAATGTCATCCTCAACGACATTAAGGCAGAACAAGAGCTTTTTTTTGAAGTGAAAACTTCTTTAGCGGCGTTGGATGGGTAAAAAGTGTTAAACTCGCGTCAGGATTACTTGACCTTTGAACCGTAACCGACGACTGACGCCATACAACATTACAACAGCTACAGATTGTTAATTTTGTTAGATGCGTTAAGAAGCATCGTAGCCTAGCCGTAAGCCCTTCGACTGTATGTCCTTACGGTTTCAGATAGTACCGGGTTCGAACCTGGGCTCCTGATACTTTTTGTAATTTATTACTTTTTGTAATTATTTTTTCTTTTTGTAATTCATTAATTTTTTCTGACAGAAAATTAGTGATAAGGTTCTATGATTGGCGCTTTGTTATAGGTATGGTATGATGTGTTCAGTGTGTTCTTTTTATCTTTTCTCTGTATATAACGAAGAAAGAAAAAGTTTTCACTTCTGTCGGCACTCCCGGAGTGCAACCCGTCTTTTTTTATATAGATATATATTGTATAGACTAGATACTAGTTACCAGTGATATTAAATATCATTGCTAGTTACCGAAAAAGAGGGGGTTGATAACCAAAAAGCTTTTATTGTTATTCAAAGAAACTTAACGAGCCCGGTTCTCTATAAATCATTAAACTTATTATAGATGACAAATAGTCCGTCCACGGTAATTAATTAAGTTTATTATTAAACCACATTCCTCACAGATACGGGCAGAGCTGCGGTAACTGATTGGTATAATTGGGCCCTTGTTGTATCATCGATTTATTTATTAGATATCGGATGAGGGATTATTTGTTGTGCTTGAGTGGACGAGAATGTCTAGTTGTATTATTATACATACATACACTCATTCCTTCTTCCCTCCGGAGTAAGCAGAGACAACTGCCCGTCATCTGCTTCTCACATACTTACATACTTAACGAGTTTTTCATCACATTATGTTCAGGAGAATTAATTCAACCTGTAGGATGTATCTGCGGCCCCATCAAGATCCTCGGTCTCCAAGCCACCTGCCTAATAATGGATGAGGCTCTGGTGCGGACTTTCTGTTCCAGGTTGACACAGAAGTCTATACTTATTTGCTACTTTAATACTTTCGAAAAAGGCTTCCACTGGATTGTAGTGCCATGGGGAATGAAGTACTACTGGTACGCCCAAGCAGTAGTGCCTAAGGTAACAAATGCTTCATATAATACAAAGTTTTTAACAAAGTAGTTATCCGTATTTGCAATAATAACCTATATGTCTATCAAAAAATATCTTGTTATACCTACAGACATTTTTACAAAACATTTTCAACAGTGTTTACGGGCCATTATTTTTTGTAGTTTGTAGCCCAATTACAGCTGGCTCGCAATTATAAGGCTACATATCTCCAGGTACAGTTTCATAAGTTAACGCTGGGCACTGGCTGTGCAATAATAATACGGCGCACAGTGATGCTACGCTACACCAAGCGATAATAAATAAATAATAATAATAATAAATAACTTGTTTATTTTCTCACCACAATATCATTTACATAGTTGAGTTGACTTAATAGTATATACCAGTTTATGTGGGAGACTGGTGCCCAAACTAGGAAAGATCCTGTATTTCAGGCCACCAGTGCAATCCTCATCTAGGGTCAGTACATCTATAAAATTGGATCAACTGAATGCAACTACATTATTGTCATAGTATTTTGGGTAACGTCGGGGTTAGTCTTGGTTGAGGTTGTGTTTGTGTGTTTGGTTGTGTGTGTGTGTGTGTGTGTGTGTGTGTGTGTATACACTTCTAAAAACAATAATTCACACTAATATCTATACTAATATAATAAATGCGTCAGCCTCCAGGCGTAGCGGTAGTAAACGCGGCTGCTACACAGGAAGTGCGGGTTCGATCCACGCTCAGTGCAAATATTTGTATGCATGAATATGGGTATTTGCATTTATTTACTCGTGCTTCGGAGAGCACGTTAAGCCGTCGGTCGGTTACGGTTGCCATACCAACATCCATGGCAGTCGTTACGGGTAGTTGGAGCCCTCAAAAGTCCAACAACTGGTCTAACTGCAATGCTTCGAAATCGCCTCTGGGTTGTGAAGGTCAGATGATAGTCGCTTCACGGAAAATGTTGACTGGGATTAACGCTAGGATAAAGGAGATAATAAATGTGATCACTTATAAGCTTAGACGCTACACGCTAACACGCTAAAATCCGTTTAGTGGTTTAGTGGTTCAGTTATGAAATAGGATACAGAGATTAGACCTTATGATAGGACATAGGCTATGTTAGGTTGCGATAACCGACATCCATGGCGGAACTGCGGGCAAAAGCTAATTGAATATAGGTACAACGTGATTCCATAAAATTAATTCTGGGATCAGGTATTTGCATTAAACTCAATAAAAATAGGTACTTTTATTTTAAATACCATAAACTTCTATGTATTGTATGGAGGACCTTGAGGGCAACTGAGGCGGCTATCAAAATCGCTGAATTTTGGACTGGACTTATTTAGTACTGATTGATATTGCCATTGGTTCGAAGAAGAAGAAGAAGGAATTTTGCAGGAGGGAGACAGAGCCTCATTATTCAATCAGGTGAAGTTGGATTGGCTCCATAATTTTGAACATTTGTGTTTATTACAAAAATGTTTTTACGGTACCGGACCGGGAATAGCTTCCGCTTCCAATAGAACGTTACCTTTATTTTTTAACACACGTTAATTAAGCAAGACACATAAAAATGTCTCATTATGTTACTGAAATACGCAAAGTACGTCCAGGTTCTGTTATAGATTGAGATTGGAAGGAGTCGCTTCCAGACTGCAGTAGTGTACGTGCAGGGTAATAAAAAAAAGTTAACTTGTTTGAGCGATAAGTGGATAGTTACTCAGTCAGTTTACCAAAACGGGATAGTTTATTGTATTTTGGTACCGAGGTCAACCTGACGCGCAATTTGGTACTTACACCTATTGATTGACAGATGTGGCTCTGATGCAGTAAAAGAGGAGTTGATTCTATAAAATAAAAAAGAAGATGAAGAGTGGACACCCAGCTTCAGCACACAAGTTTTGGCTACAACTGGGATGGGTGCGCATAGGTAAACTCAGAGGACGCCACTTATTTTTTTTTACGTGCATGAAATCCCTACGGATACAAACCCCCTCCCCCCCTCCGGAGCCGGAGGGGGAGGTTATATCGGACTCGAACCGACTAAACCGCACGCCGTCTGTGGGTCGATGTGCTAGGCCGGAGGTGAGGTTGTCTCGCGACATATCCCTCGCACCCCGGCTGACTCAGGGCCATTCCTCTCGGTCTGGCCCTCCTCGGTAGGGGGGACCAGGTGTTCCCCGACTCGCCCTCGGTGTGGGGGGGGGGGGGCTCGTGCTACGATGCGCGCCGCCGCCGTGGCCTGCTTCTGCTATATACAGTAAACTGGTTGAACAAACTGTGTCTTGTCACTTGTCAGTTACCTACTTGATATTGTAAATAAAATAAATTATTAAATACAAAAAATACCGACTTATGTTGAAAAGTTCGAAACAAGTCTGATAGCAGGCGATACCAATTTGCAAATCATAAACCGTATAAAAGTTAATGGGTACCGCCTGCTACTCGTATCATATTTTTTTAGATCTTTTTAGTATAAGTCGGGTTTCTTGTTTTTAATAATTTGTTTATTTAATTCGTTTTACTTATAACAAATATATTTTTGTTATCGTCTTCTAATTTTCTCCATTTTGATACTCCACTCGATAAATTTGAGTGATAAAAATGTTTGACTACATTTATTTTGGCGTCAAACAACTAACATATAGCTTTTGTTCATATTTTATGAACTCAAGGACACTTGGGCAATAAATACCTTTCATTTGAGACATGAATCATAGAAAAATATCGCGGGAAAAAAGGCAGCTTCTTGTCACTGAGCTTGACCGGATCCTGAATCACATTTCCCAATGGGGCTCTGAGAACTTGGTCGAGTTCAATGCCAAGAAGACGCAGGCATGTGCGTTTACAGCAAAGGTATCTTCTTTCCTTCCCCTTCCCACTCTTCAGAGCACGCCACTGCCACTGCAGGACAACCTCAATATCCTCGGTATGGATGTTCGCTGCAAACTGAACAACAAAAAATACATCGAGAGTATCATCAAAGCAGCCTCGCGTTAACTCGGAGTCCTGAACAGAGTGAGACGGTTTTTCACGCCGGAGCAACGGTGTCTTCTTTACAAGACACAAATTCGTTCCTGCGTGGAGTACTGCTCACATCTCTGGATGGATCCGCAAAGTACTTATTAGATGCTCTCGACAGGTTGCAGCGACGTGCGGTCCGCATTATCGGAAATCCTGAGGTCACGAGTACCCTCGAGTCTCTGCGGATGCGTAGAGATGTTGCTTCCTTGGCAGTTTTTTACCGTCTCTACCATGGTGAATGTTCTGAAGAGCTATTCCAATTAGTCCCACCCTCCCCCTTCCTATACAGGACGACACGTGCAGGACTTAGATGTCAACCCTATACGGTGCAGAACATTCCTTCAAGAACCAAGCGGTTCGGTGACTCTTTCCTTTGTCGCACCATTAAGACCTGGAATTCCTTGCCAGCTCACGTGTTTCCCTCTTCCTACAGTTCCGGGTCCTTTAAGCGGGGCGTGAAAAAGCATCTGATGAGGCCGTCAAGCTGAGTGCCACCATTGTTAACATGGCACGTGTATATAATGGTGGCCCTTTTTCTTGAGACTTTACCTTCAGCTTACCATCAGGCGAGGTAAAGTCAAATTGACGTGTCCTATTTATAAAAATAAAAAAAATCCGTATGGTGGTTCAGAAGAAATGAGGTAATAAAAAATATGACAAATATACATACATACAGACAAAAGATATGCGCGAAAAACTTAACTCTTTTTGGCAGTCGGGTAAAAATGGCGGTGATTTGCGCTTTAACCGGCCTCATAATAACTGTTAACTGTTTACGCTAGTCCTGCACTCTGGAACATTGCAGTATTATCTCCCAATGGCGTTAAACATTCATTCAAAACTAATTCAAAAAAAATTCGGCATACGAATTGTATTAACTTTACTAACGGGCAATGCCGTAGCTAAATTTGATAATACAATATTTATACAAGATCTAAAATATACAGAGTAGCATCAGTAAATCTCGGTAGAAGCGCAGCCAACTACTGAATATTTGAAACATCGCTGTAATGTCAGGTTAGTAAGTCGGTGCCACCAAAATTATAACACTAAGCTAAATTTGTTCTCGTTTACTTTGGTAATCTGCGTGTAGTGGCAGTTGTTTAAATGATATTAACTTTTTAACATTCGTGTTTATTAATTTATATCTACGAGAATTAACGGGTAGATGAAAGTATTTGACGTCGCGGGTGAAGGATAGATTAATAACCCTCGAGCAGAAATTCATATGGATTAATACTATGAAAAAGATGTAGGGACGCTTTTCTTAATGGTGTGAAAACTTGTGTCGTTAACAGAGTGCCTAGTGCAAAATTTTTTTCACATTCACCGGTGACGAGTAAAACGGTAATTTGTTTCACAAGACCATGACGTAACTGGTAACCATTTTTAATAAAGAAACAAGCCTGATTAAATCTCCGATTTAGAAATTATGTCCGAATTATCTTGTGTCCTTCTTAATTTTATACTTCATAATGGCGATCCCTACTGTTCTCTTCTGACAGTTTGCTGCAAATCATGAAAAGGTAATATAACGTTATAATATAAATCTTCATTTATATTCACCTTTTGGGACTATTGCGTATCTCAGTTAGCTAGTGTAGGCTTAATAAATGGAAGGTGGAATTAATAATAAGTAATTAGTTCAAATGTGTACGAAGAAAAATAGGTGGAAATATAATAATTATGCCATATTTACCTGATCTGAGAATCATCATCAAGAGCTGATGCGCCACTGTACTACGATATGTATAAAGATTAGTGTTTATATATGTGTGTATTAGTGTGTATTGGCAATATTTCACCCTAAATCTATGACCCCAGTGACCCCCGCCGAACAACGGGCCAGTCGAATTCGTGCCAACATTTTACGTCCAACATATTTCATTGAGAGATCAAAGATAGTTACACCAGAAAACAAAAGAGCAATGTTGATATAACCATATAGCTGTTTTCCAGCAAATGCGGAGTTCGCGTGTGTGGTGAACATTCAGTTCCACCATCACGGAATGAAGCGTTTGAGACGTGCACTGCAAATCACTGTGTTTTACACACGCCGATATTGTGTTGTATTTTTGTAGGTGCCTTATGAGGGAATGGCTGTTATATAAAATTGTCAAGGAGTTACGTTGGTGAAGGAAAGCCTTTTTAAATGAGGTAGTTTAATTTAAGATGGTTCTGTTATGAATATGAAGATACAATACTGCAGAATCCAGAGTGTTTTTAAGCCCCACAAGTTTTGAAGGACAAGCTAACCTCACTTGCAAGATCGTACCTCCTGCTGATTGACGATCAAGGTTCTTGCGCAAGTTTCTATTGTGGAGTTGGGAGGTCAACAACAGTTGCTCCTACAGGATTACAATAAAATGATGGTGATGAACTGCTTGGCGGGGTGGTTAGAAGAATTTTCTTTGAAATGCATGAAAATCCCGATAGATAGCTCGGATAATATTAAAATAACAACTTTCTAATGAATCAATATAAGTTTACGTGATCACTACATAGTATAAAACAAAGTCGCTTTCTCTGTCCCTATATCCCTCTGTATGCTTAAATCTTTAAAACTACGCAACGGATTTTGATGCGGTTTTTTTTAATAGATAGAGTGATTCAAGAGAAAGATTTATATGTATAATACATGTTTAATATAGTAGAGGGTGCAGCGGGAACGGGAACTGACGCCACGCGGGCCGAAAAAAATTGGCGGTACGAAGTTTTCCGGGTCAGCCAGTATTATATAAAAACAAAACAACATTTAAAAAGTCGGTTTATTCTGAGTAATCTTCGAAATAAAGTAAATGAATTGACCCAATCTGGGCAGATTTTATTTTTACAAAAAGTATTTAGAGTTCGAGCAAGAAAAATCCAGATCAAAGTCCACGCGGCGATGAACCTACCAGTCCTTTTAATAAAATCCGTTACCAGCTCCTAACATTCTATATTACATTAGCATAACACATAACACACATGTTCCGCTATCGCAAAACAACTATAACTTTTTATCAAGTCCACGAACTTATTGCCAAATACGATCGACATCATATATTGGAAAAAAAACTGTCAAACAGAAGGCACGAAGCGATCAAAATTGAGGAGATTTATGTATTCGGCAAGGCGATGTGCAGTAACGAAACGTTCTGTTATTATTGTGTTGTAAGAACACGCTAAGGTTAGTTTGTACCTCTCCGAGGACAAAGAAATTTCAAAGGCATTTTTATTACCAAACAATTGTTATGTCTAACGTCTGTAAATAGAGTTACCCGCATCAGTTTTTATTTAAGTACCTCCTCGGGCAATGCCTATAGCTATCACAAAAAATTCAGCTCCAGGTTCACGCTAGTGGAGGATGCGTTATTCTGGGATTTTCATGATCACATTTTACCTGAGTTCGAGTCTATTACTCGTACTATATAGTCTAGATGTCTAATGGTCCGTACTCACCTAAAAAAGGAGTAAAAATCAAACTCACAACTCGAAGGCTTGTATCAAGCCGGATCGATGGAATTAAATAGAAGTAATTGCCTTCGCACCTACTTAAAGTGAGCCGTGAATGTTCGGAGAATACTGAACGGCGCGCGTCACTTGATAGATGAATGCTGAATGTGTGGACGAAAGCTCGCCCGGGTTAACTGGATCGAGTAAAACTGTATGTGAGTACTTAGCTTAAAAAATACATTCAACAAAATTCAACATTTATAAATAAAAAGTAAATAACATAATACAATCTTTTTTTTAAAATTTCTAGCGTAGCATACATTCAGAATAATATTTTCAACGGTTATATTTAAAACAGAACATTTTAAAAAAGCTGGTATTTAAAAAAAGCTTGTATTCTTTTCGTCGCTCTACCGGAACTTCACCTTTCTGCCTTCTGTAATGGAAAGCGTACACTGTCTCAAATTTCCGGCCTTTCAAGCTATAACAAAACCTTCAGGTATCTATATGATTTTTTTATCATAACACAAACTTTGCTTCAGATTTTTGGGCGTGTTTTTGATACTATATCTCTTCAACTGTTGTGTATATATGGCATACTTTTAGGGTTCTTATAACTCAGAAAAAATCTTGTATGTCCGAAATCTATACCTGCACTGGAATAGAATAGGCATGCAAGCTACATCATCGCTAAAGATTAAGAAAGTGGCTAAAACGTGGTTATTGTAAATAAAGAAAATTATGCAGGTGTTTTGCATTGGCAAACTCACCTGCAATACACCTAGTTGGTATATTTTATAGTGATGCGGGTATGGGTTTGCGCTAGTCATGAGGTTACGTCACGAGGTTATGGCGCAGGCATTCCAGTTGCTCTCTAGCTAAAATGAACCAATCCATAGAAAGGAGAGCCTCAGAGAGCATCAGCCTTCAATGTGTAGATTTCAGATGGAACCGATATTGACGCTCGGACAATGAAGAAAATTAAAAGAAAAATAGACGAAGATAAAGAAAGGTATGAAGGTATTGTCGAGCAGGTGTCGCAGCACCACACAAAAGTTTCATAATTTCATTAAATACAAATTCAATACCTAGACGCAGCAAGTGTCATATCAACGTTGCGTAAAAAATGACTACTAGTTCGATATAATTTAAAATATAAATATATCCCATGACACACACATTGACAGTTTAATGAAGAATATTGAAATTAGATTACTCGTACAAGACACGTTTATCACGCCGTTTTTGCAAAGCATTTTATTATTAAAGCTGGGCTATACAGTATATGGTCCAAGGTATGATAAGAAGGCTTGAATTCGTTGAAAGAATGATCGACAGTAGATGGACAAAACGTTTGATTTATGAGGCAAGGTTGAAGGGCATCATAGTGAGGGCCAATCTGGGCTACGTAATCTAATTATAGCTACACAAGATACTAGGATATGGATACAAAAGACATCGCTCGCTCCAGGATTTGAAAATAAACGAAAATACACGTTCGAAGTTAAAAAAAGTTTACAAGGGACCAACAAAAAGGTTTCAAGGAAATCGCGATGACGACACAAAAGAAAAATACGTCAAACTGAGAAGTTTGTCCTTTGTGAAAAATCATTCATAGAGCAGTATTTTTGTGACTGTTATGATTTAATACTGCTGACTCTTATGCAGGTACCATAGACTACATAGAACCAAGATCGTAAATTGGGCATCCCAGTTAGGACCCTATCACAAAAATACTCATACGACCTCACATTAAGACCTCTTTATAGATAAAGTTCAAATTTGGAGATCCAATCCGAACTCTAATAAACCTTCTAAAATAAAATTAGCCTAAGATACATGTTAGTGGTTATACGCCTTATGACATCAACTATCTACAGTAAAAATACCATTATAATTGGCTCAGAGGCTTCAGAGTCTACCTAGTTCAAACAGGCACACAGACATTTTTGTTTAGAAAAAATGCGTTTATGTTTACACGTTGCGCTGTTGTGTATAAAACTGTTATTTTAACTTATAAAGAGACACTTCAATTTTCTTCATTAGTATGTATAGATAATTATCCCAAATAATCAACAACTTGTGTAGATTATTTATTCAGTATAATAAATTAGTTTTAATTTGCTAACCCTACATTTCTCCGACAGCTACACGTAGGTTGTGTATTTCAATATTGATACAATCGCGAACGTGAGTGTTTTGCACCGTCAGCAACTATGATTAATGCAAGGCGAATGAATTATGGTGAGATAAGATACCGGGGCTGTATTTATAATATCTTGTTAACAATATTTTGAATATCCGGTTTTAATTCCCGGGAATATTAAAATTATATCACCTAATTGCATCACCATCACATCGTATGTTCCCGATCGTGTTTAAGATTTTAACCTTGAAACTCCGGGCCCACTTACTCTTTCCCATCTTTTTGGTTTGAGTTGCATTTTTTGGAAGCAACTGCCCCCTGACCTCGAGAAGAAACGTGATGGAAGCTCACGGGTTCATTGTGTAAACAAAGTATTTCCTTTCAAAAGTCTCTTTACTTCAAGTGAACTGTAGACTCATGCACTAACTTTTTACCATAAAAATCCTTCTTTAAATCCTCAGTTCTATATGAAGCCTTTTGGAGTCTCTTTGAATTATAGTAAAATTGAAATCGTAATTAACATCTTCATCTCTAAATCGCAACTCTATTACTTATGCGTTATGGTTGAATTTTCAATGAAGGTTGCACAAGGGTGACCTGTCTGAACCCACAACACGTATTAAGTGTAAAGAACATTATATCCTCGCCCGGGACATCAAAACAAAGCGAAATGGCTAAGCGTGAGTCGCGCTTAAGATTGGGTTCTCCGCGTACGGGAGCATTACGTTGAAAGTTTATACTAACAGTTGTCCTCCGTGTTTATTCGTCCAACTCAATTCAGTTTTATTCGGACGAGTATCCACCGGTGTCTTTTTGACTCTTTCTCTATTCGGCTCTTCGTGGTAAATACCCACAGAGAAAATAACCCGCGATATTCTCTGAGAACGAATATGTTCAAAGAAACAAACAAATTCTTCAGCTTTTTGGTTAATTGAACTAAAATTCATAAACAGCTCTTGTCTTTATATTAATATCTAAGTACCTAACTAAGTATCTAAAAAAATATAAGTTCAACCAAAAGAAGATAATTAAGCTGCGAGGTGAAAGCCTTAGATGTAAGCAGAGACAAGATAACGCTAAGATATAGAAAGTTATTAGAAGTACGTATAATAGAAATATAAAGGGTCCTTATTACAGGTGTTTATTCGTATTTCTGCGGGCCCCTAAACCACCAAGCCCTTTACTGAACCAGCAAGGGGTCCCAACGGGGCGCCCGGCGTGTGTAAAAAATAAATTGAGCCCCGTCCTAAATTAACGCGGTTAAACGCTCAACGCCGTGTAATTTTGAATAATGTGTGTTGGATGCTTTTGTTTTATTTTAAGATGTTTTAAATTAATGGAAAATACATGTGTAAAAGGTAGAGATATTCCCTATCGACTGGAATAATCAGGAAAGTTCGATAACTGATTATAGAAGAATATAATATAATAAATATTCTATAAAATTCTACACAACGCTATCTAGACCCATGCACGGTAAGCATAGCTTAACTAGCTTGTGTAATGGAATCTAGAATGCGGATAATCATACTTAGATACTTTTTTGTTGTAAATACATACATAGTATACATAGAAACACCCAGACCAAGGCAAATATACATATTCATGCATACAAATATTTGCACTGAGGGGAAATCGGACCCGCGCCCCCTGCGCATCAGCGAACGTTCTACCGCTACACCGCAGAGGCCGCTAGTGAAAATATGTTTTATTTTTAATAAATGTATCGTGTTTATTTGCATTTTATAGGTACGTCACGTTTTGTAGAAATATTTGCATATCATCCTCATATTAATTTCTCAGTTACGAACCTAGTTTATACTTTGCAGTCCGGGATCCAATTACTGTTTTAATTAATATGTTGGCTTTTTCGGTTGTGACTGCCATCTGACCTCCGAACCCTGCGTCAGAGCCTCGAGTAGGAGCGCAGAGATCGGGCGCCAAAGTCCATGAAACCGGGATTGGCCCTTATACTTCAAAGTGCATGACGATATTTACAAATATAATCAAAGGTTAAGGATGAATGTGTTAACTAACATTCGTCTGGTATCATTTCCATTAGAATCAAATATTTTAAATATCAATCGAATGAAGACACGCGATAAGTTTATTGTCGAAAACGGCACGTTTGCTAAAATTTACTTTCAACTACTGTGGTTGTCAAAGTTGTCAGTTAATTTTCTATTTTTGGAAAATTGTTAGTAGTAAAAACTGATGTTGTTTAATAGTGATGTAATCTATGCACTGAACCCGGCTTTTAGTTTGTTATATCGGGAAGATGCGAAAGTTCGACTAAGGGCGAATGTAGCGGCAAAATGCTCGACGTGTTTTCAAGTGTTTATAAAATATCCATTTAGATAAATGACTAAGAGAAATTCCTTATTCCATGAAAATAGTATGCAACATCCCAAATCAACAAATCTTATCCGATTAAACATTAGCGCACTGTTACTTAGTGTTTTAATGGAATAAGGTTGATATTTAATTAACACTTAAGTACTGCTTTAGCATTTTACCACTTGATATGTATTAACCCTAAGACAGCATCAAAACACTGTATCAAGCAACCCATTGTAAACACAGTATCAATGTATCAAAATTTTAACTTATATTGAGTAGGAGAAGATAGAAAAAAGATTGAACACAAAAGTCTAAAAGATATTTGCAATTTAAATATCATCCGAAATGACCAGTTCACACAGTCCCTACAATAACTTTATACCTACCACAACATCTCTTATCCAATAAAATATCTACGAAGACGGAATAAGTCGTACAAAGCTACCGCTCGATATCGAATGCTTTTGTCCATTCGCATTGTTAGAAGTTTACCGGAGCCAGAATGCTCCATATAGTACTCCTCACAGAACTATTCGTGCATGTCATTTAGTTTGCTTTAGTATTACGGTGTACGAGTTTTTATAACGGAAAGCCTTTCGAGATCGTTCAGTAAACACAATACAGTAATGTTTATGGGGACATGAACTCTTTCAAGGTTCATACATTTCTGACAAAAATAAATTATTATAAGTAAATATTCTAGGATATTTTCACACAGCATCAACTAGTAATATATTTATAATATATATTTTTATGAACCATACATAATAAATAGAGGAACCCCCAGACTAATGCAAATAAACATAAATTCAATATAAATATTTGCATTGAGCAGAAATCGACAGGAATCGGCTCCTTGACGTAGCAGTCTAATCCACTACCACCATTAAAAAGTGGTCAATATCTTAACAATATTGATACATTGTCAAGTGAAATTAAAGTGATCTCACAAAAGTTTGAGAAACACTACTAACGACGGATGTCTCCAAATCATAACACCGGATTTGTTTAACATATCTATGTTGAACGTACGCACGTTTGTGCCGCGGTCGGTCTAAGGTGTAGTTGACACAGATTTTAAATGATAACTTTTACAAGATGTGCATAGTGATTGTGATACTCTTGGCTGCGTTATGTGTCGAAGCCAGGGCTGTGACTGGAAAAGGTTGGTGTGATTTGTTATTCGTGCTTAAATGTTTCATGTTAAGATGATGGAGCTATGGAGTGTATTCCAACATGATCTTCGGAGCCCAAGTCAGCCACAAAGCCAATACACACCGTTTGATTGACGGGTTGAATTCCTCTAAGGGTAGAAGGCACAAATGACATTCAAAACGGTAGTAATATAAATATTGAAGAAGGAGAAGCAAAGTGCACTATGGGCTTTCAAGTGCATGTTTTGGATGCACCCTTGAATCGCGCTTGGATGATAACAAGGCTTTTTAGAACCTGTGATTTAAGTACACAGTAATAGGACAGTGTAACCAAATCTTCAGATTGTGGTAACAGTATGGTCATGCAGTACGAGAATCGTCTCAAGCCAGCAATACTCCCATACAAAAGATTCGTAACAATACTGCTAAGGAAGTGTTGGCTGCCGTTGTCTCCTTTCGAAGTGGCTCTGCCGGCGGTCTTGACGCATTGGCCCCCAACATTTGAAAGATCTTTTTGGGCCGAGCGACGGAGAGGCTGGTGAGGCATTTCTGAAGGAGCTAACGGCTCTCATGAACTTGATGCTCTCCGGTAGTGTGGAGAATGCCATCATAGACATTCTGTATGGAGCAAATTTGTGTGCCCTACGAAAGGGAGATGGTGGTATTCGCCCCATAGCCGTGGGATGTACATACCGACGTATGGCAGCCAAACTCTGCTGTAAATACTATAAAGCCGAATTAGCTCTGAAATTTCAGCCCCTCCAACTCGGTTTTGGTTTAAAGGGGGGCTGTGAAGCTGCTATACATGCTTTGTCAACCTTCCTTGGCTCCGGAAAGACTGAGGTCCTTCTCAAGGTTGATGTAAAGAATGTTTATAACTCGGTGAACAGAGACACCTTGTTGAACCAAGCAAAATTAGAAACACCCAAAATTTTAAATTTTCTCTGGCAATGTTACAGGTACCCCTCTAAATTATTATACAAGGACAACCTTTTAGAATCAGCTGTTGGTTGTCAACAAGGAGACCCTCTTGGACCGGTAATTTTCAGTTTAGCTATCCAATCTATTATTCGGCGGTTAAATTCAAAATTTAATGTATGGCATCTAGACGACGGGACTCTAGGGGGAGATGTGGAGACAGTTTTATAAGATTTGGCTTTTATGAAAAATATATTTAAATTAATTGGTTTAAATGATGTTTCGGACAAAAATTCTACTATTTCTAAATTCAATTCATTGACTACCCCTATCAAAATTATAGAAAGAGAGTCTCTACGTCATCTCGGGTCCCTAATCTTAGAAGATGCCTACACCTCATTTATAGAGGAAAAAATTCAAAATTTTAATTCGGCTTCCACTATTCGCCGGTACTGTCTTTTCGTTCCGAAATTCACCCATGCTCTCAGGTCTACACCATTTTGGATTTTGGAAAAAATGGACAAAATTATAGAAATAATACTCACTAAAATTTTAAATATGGCCTTGAATAATCGCACATCACTACAAGCGTCTACCGATTCGTTTGGGTGGGCTCGGTATTCGCAAAATTTCAGATGTCAGCATACCAGCCTTCCTGTCTTCAGTCCACAGTACGGAAGAATTAACAAGGAAAATACTTGCTCCTGCACTAGTTAATTCTGAAGTATTGTGTAAGACTGAAGCAGTGAACGCTTGGAAAATTGCTTGTCCAAACACTGATCTCCCAAGGAACCTTTTCTCACAGCGTCAGTGGGACGGGCCACTCTGCAATTTAGTAAGGAAAAATTTATTATATTCTTGCTCTAATGCTGCAGAACGTGCCCGTTTACTGGCAGTTGGAGTGTGGAAATCGGGTCTTTGGTTACAAGCTCTTCCGTCATCTAACGTAGGAACTATGTTAGATGACACTACCTTCCGCATCGCGACGTGCCTCCGCTTAGGTGCGCCGTGTGTTTCTCCGCATCGATGCCGTTGTGGAGAAGGAGTTGATCAACTTGGACACCATGGCCTGTCGTACTGTAGGAGCGCTGGGTGAATTCCACGGCACGCCAGCCTCAACGACATAATCCGCCGGGCTCTTGTCACCGCCGGTGTGCCAGCTGTGCTTGAACCAAATGGTTTGGCGCACGACGATGGCAAGAGACCGGATGATATGTCATTAATGCCTTGGAAAATGGGTAGGACTCTGGTGTCGGACGCAACTTGCGTCGACATCATTGCCCCTACCCATTTACCTGGCACAGCTGGCTGTGCTGATGCTGCTGCAGCTTCTACAGAGGCTCTTAAGCGGCGTAATGTTCCAATCTCATTGAAGATTATGAATTTATGCCGTTTGGAGTCGAAACGTTTGGGTTTTGGGGTCCGAGCGCCCGCAATCTCTTCAGGGAAATTGCGAAGCGTATGGTCGACGCTTCTCGTGACCAGAAGGCTGACCTCTTTTTAGGTCAGAGATTAAGCATTGCCATACAACGTGGCAATGCTGCCAGTCTTCTGGGAACACTTCCATAAGAGGCATGCGATGCGGATGAATTCTACGACGCATTTTAACTTTTAGTTTCCTTTTTAGTATTGTGTAATTATTTAGAAATGTAGTTTCAATCTCAAAACCATTGTTATGTAAATATTTATACTTAAAGTCAATTTGACGAAAATGAAAGACGCATTATGGCTTAGGGGTGCTACGGGGTTGTAGTATGTCACAAGCGAAACCGAGGCAGGTCAGCTAGTGAAAAATAATTTCCTTTGGTCGTCTTATTATACAATACCGGTGGAGTACGCTCAGACGAACGTGGAAGTTCAAGTGGTGGAAATATTAATTGAATTATTATTGATTAATGAAAACATTAAATGATGTCTAAGTCTCTAACGATCGGTAACTTTAAATGACATCGTGGAACAGATCCTATCGCACTTTATTGGGTGTTATATTATTATTTACACAGTTCTCGAAGTTTCGGTGTCTTTTCAGGAGACATACCTAGTAAAGTGGAGATTATGACGGTGGTCGTTTCGTTTTGCAGTATAAAATTACCAATGGTCAGTTATCGCGACTAAACATAGTCTTTTACCTTACTCGAGCTTCAAATTCATCGAAATTGGTGCAGTAGTTTAGGCGTGAGAGTATAAGTAACAGTTGAATAGGTGTATTTTATAATAATTATTAGTATCTATAGCATATTTACCATGGATAATCAGCGTCAGAATGACGCTGATACAATGTCTCAAAATGATCTTAATAACCTTAATAATAATCTTAGGTATTAAGAGCAAATCAAACAATTTTTATGTTTCTTCGCGTATAACTCCGTTCTTATTTTGTTGGAAAGGTTTATTCCGAAATGGCCCCTTTTTAATTTTGTAAAAATCTGATGAAAGGTTTCAGTGACAGAACACGAAACTCATCGATAAATACTAGGAATTCAGCCGCGATTGCTGCGATCGTATATATATAGACAGAGATCGCCTGAATCCTTTGAATATAATATAAATGGGCAGGTAGGATAGGATAGGATAGGAATAGTAGATTGTTCAACAAGGGACTAAAACAAGCCATAATGACACGAGATGTTTTAGCCACCCGAGCGAAGCGAGGGTGGCTAATAGTTCGAGTGTCATTATGGTTGTTTAGTCCCACGTTAAACACTCTACTTTTCACTTTGAATGCGAGGAAAAAAAAGCGACGTTTGATACAAAATTATAATATTTAAAAAAAAATAAGAAATAGGCAAATATCTTTTTCAACCTAAATATATTAATTTATCATATCGATAACGGGGTAAAGCCTCCGTGGCGTGGCGGTAGTGAACGCGGTCGCTACGCAGGAGGCGCGGGTTCGATCCCCGCTCAGTGCTATAATATTTGCATTGGTCTGGGTGTTTCTATGTATAATATATATGCATTTACAAAAAAAAAATCTAAGTATGTATATCCGTATTCTAGATTCCATAATACAAGGTAGTAAAGCTATGCTTACCATGGATCTAGATAGCGTTGTGTGAAATGTTGTGGAATATTTATTTATTTATAATAACAAAGTTTCTAAGTTGCACAATTAATTGGTGTAAGTAATTGGTGATTACAACGCAAGCTTATTACGAATAATCTATTCAAATTGCAAAGAAATTTGTCCCGCGGTTTTTTTTTGTTGTTAAGTGACGTACGGTTTATATGCTTGCATATATATTTAGCCAACAGATTCAAACTTGAAAAATAATATAAAACTAATTGGAAATGGATAATAAATGAACTTATCCTTAATACTTACATAATAATTAATTAAATTAATATCATTAATCGTGTTTCACGAAATTAAATGGGATATTTTGATTTTTTCAAATGTCATTTTGAGGTTATTTCTATACACAATCACTAAAAAGGTGATAATCCTCCCATTCACAAACACCGTGATTGGCTGTTTAGGAGTTATCAAAGTAAATTAAAAAAAATACTTTAGTCCCTAGAGATTAATAATGAACTTTAGTCCCGAAATGTAGGGACTAAAGTAACATTTTAAGAGCATGAGAAGTGAAAAGGTACATTATTGTGTTCAAGAACTTGCTGGAATGGTTAGACTTGGAGTACAAAGAACTTCTTAGCTATGTACGACATGAAGATGGTATTCTATCGATACTATAAGGTCAATGTACCTAATTATGGGTGCAGACGCAAGGCTCTGTGTTGTCCCCGACCCTGTTTCTGCTGCATATCAGTGACCTGCTGTCTGATGGCTCCATTCATTGCAATGCGGACGACAGTACCCGGGTCACGTGTTACACGGGCCGTGCAAATATCCCTTAATCTGAGGTGGAGAAGAGCCGCGAACAACTTGTGTCCGAAATTGAGAATAGTCTCTCGGGAGTATCCGATTAGAGTCGACTTAACGTAGACCAATTTAACCCCACTAAAACACAAGTATGTGTTATCACCGCTAAGGAAGCCCCATTTACTTTAGCGCTGTAGTTCCTGGGCACACCACTTTTCATTTCTTCGAGTATTGGGACCCCAGGTGTCGACATCTCTAGCGACTTTTAGTTCCGCGGTCATTTTAAGGACAAGGTCAAGCTGGCTTCAAAGAAACTCGGAGTGCTTAACAGGGCGAAGCAGTACTTCACTGCGGGGCAACGACTCCTGCTTTATATGGCACAAATTCGGCCCCACGTGGAGTACTGCTGTCACCTTTTTGCCTGAGCGCCTGCAAATCAGCTTGACCCCTTCGACTTGCAAGGACGGGCGTTGAGGCTCGTCGACAGTCCCATGCTAACAGGCGATGTGTAACCTCTCAGCCTCAGGAGGGTCTTTGCCTTGCTGTGTGTGTTCTACCGCTTATACAATGGTCTGTGCTCAGATGAATTGTTTGACATGATACCCACCGCTACATTCTATCATCGCACCACTCGCCATAGGCAGGGAATTCATCCTCACATATTGCGACCGGAAATGGTGCGCATCGTGCGTTTTGAAAGAACTTCATCCAACGCACGCTTAGGTTGTGGAATGAACTTCCTGCCGTGGTTTTTCCAAGCGACTACAATATGGGGTTCTTCAAGAAGGGTATTAGAAGGTTTGTACAGAGCCGGCAGCACGATTGTGATTCCCCTCGTTACCGTGGCCCATGCGTCCATAGGCCACGGTAACCACTTCTCATTAGGTGGGCCGCGTGCTTGTCTGCCACCTAAGTGGTATAGGAAAAATATGTTGGAATTTTGACTAAATAGGCAGATAATGGAGTTCCTTAACGACACACATTATGATTTTCTCGTTGGAGTTATGGCAGGAATATTTTTATTAATAGTAGTTTTTTGAAAGTAGGTACAATTAGCATGCAGTACTTTCCCCTCCGGACCATCTGACCTTCATGAACTTGCCACTGGTGGTGACTTGGGATTTCTATATCCCAACTGACTACCAGTGACCAAATAACACAGTGCTACTCTCTTATCACCACCAGTCAACGATCTGTAATTGTATCTCATTTAGCATGTATTGATTCAATACTATCTCATATGAGTAGCTTGGTTGATGGGCTCATCTGAACGAGCTTTCATATACATACATATACTATATTTTGAGTACTTTGTTCATCAAGTACGACCTGATGCTGCCTGGATCTAAAAGTAGGTACCCGACTTTTTTTAAATTGTTTGTGAGCTATTGATAACCGCAAAGTGTTTTGATTGTACAACGCATGTTTCGCAAGATTTTTTAATCTATACACCTATACACTTATAAATAAAATTGGAGTGTCTGTTTGTATTAACCGATTTTTACTACAAGCATATGAATATAATACGGTACATACACCAAAATAACATTTTATACATTTTTTATCTGTCTGTCTTCCGGCAGGTTCTTGTCTGTTTGTTCCGGCTAATCTCTAAAATGGCTGGACCAGTTTTGACGGAGCTTTTATTGGCAGGTAGCTGATGTAATTAGGAGTAAGCTAGGCTACTTTTATTTTAGAAAAATTTAATGCTTAATAGCGTTGACTCAACACTAAGCGATAACCGACATCCACTTGAGCGGAGCCGCGGGCAACAGCTGTGTTAATATATATTTGTACAATAATGACGAAATTAATGACATTTCATTTATCAAAATCGGTTCAGTTATTAATAGAAACAATGGGACGGACATACGATCACATTTCTACTTATGATAACAGTATCTAGTATGATGAAAGAAATAAATGAACAAGTCAAAAGTCAACCTATGTCGCAAGCTGCAAAAAGATTCACTGACCTAGTCATAACATAAAAAATTACAAACTGAATAACGCCATTCTCTAGACTGGGAGGTAAATTGTTCTAGACACGCCACTTCAGACACTTTTTTAACAATTGAAGCAGCTTCATAAGCTCTTGGTAAATTCATAATATAATAAATAAAAGGCTGGCATTTTTTTTGCATCAAATATGAATCGCACCAAAATGTGTACAATATTGGCTTAAGGGGAATAATGAAATCCCACGCAATGCATAATTTAAATAGCTCCAATTCGAAATGCACTAATTATTAGCGAATTTCGAATTGGAGCTATTGTAACTATTCCGTTGAATGTAATATGCGTGTGTGTGTGTGTGTGTGTGCATAATAATTAATTGAAACAATTGTGTACATTCCTATAGTTTTAACCAAATAATTATTTCACTGGGCTTTTGAAATAAGTAATATATAGAGGAACAATAATTTACATCCGCTCTCATTTTATCGTTTTTATTTCATTTATTATTTCATCAGTAACAATACCTACATTTTGATAGTAACCAGGAGTGTCGTACTTGTATATTTCATACACATTTAAATATAATTTATACTTTTTACGTTCAATAAAACTTAAACTTGAAAGTTTCATATTTCCGGGAACGTGAACATTTTTATGAACTGAAGTTTGGCGCCACCGTCCTTTACATATGGTCAAATAATACTTAATCGAATGAATGAGGGTTTTCTTAAACGGTCAACGTAAGCTGGCAGCACAGTAGCGTCAGGTCCAATGCACTGTCAAAATACATACTAGAATTGTAAATTGCGATATTTTTATTAAAATGCCACTTTGTTGTCCGGTGCCTATGTGTGCAAATCAAACAGAAGAGCATAAGATCCCAAAGGGGCAAATAAAAAGTGCCTTGTAGGTATAAATTTACTCCTATAAAAATAGCCTCGTTTGCAAAAGCCACTTGTAAAAGCTACACATACCAAAATTTAATCCGGTACTTCGCATCTCAAATTGAAAATCTGCTACTTCACTATTTTTATACGATCAATCACAGCAAATTGCTTGTTACAAACATTTAAGTACTGATAAGTATAAACTAATTATACCATATTATGTGCGATGATGTCCCGCGTCGCCTGATACCATATTAGAGTACATTATGTGAGTCCTGTGAATTACAAGACCGTATTTCGACAGGGAATAGGGATTTTCGCCACTTTTTATCAGTTTATTTTACAAATCTTGCTTTTTTTTCTGCGGGCACGTAGTGTAAATTGTATACCACCAGGAACATGGTGATTTTAACTGTCTTCTGACACCCCTCAAGAATACATCATCATCAGTATCTTGCATCATCGGGCCGACCGCAATTTTATTTTATAAACTTTCATAAAAACTTCAACGTTTCCAAATTTACATAGGTGCAAGGGGGTCCCGCCTTGAGAGCTTCAATGGAGACGGCAACTTCATCGCCGCACTATTTATTTACCAACACCTATGCTTCAAGGGGTTCCCAAGAGAGTAAGGTGGCCACTTGGAACCTACTCATTTATACTTTCTACTGCTCTTTTTCGGTATTTTATCCATGGAAACCTGTACTTTTGATGCTTGAAACGTGTCTAAGAGAATGTTCTCTGTCCCTTGGTATCGTCCCCGATTCTCTGGGTGGTATAGTTTGCCTGAAAATCAAGAAAGAAAGAAAGAAAGAAAGATTAAATTTGCCGGTATACAAATAGCATTTAGGCGATTTTTAACTTTTTTACAGGAATGCCTACCTTACGAATTGCAAAATCGCCATGTGGGTGCTGATGAAACTTTGCAATAGGTATCTCTCGCGTCTCGCGGGTATCCATAGTTTTTCAGCAAAATCGGTTTTTAATACGGTTTCCACCTGACGCCTACGAAGCGCCACCTTCGTAGGCCAAATTGTATTAATTTTTCCCCTTTTTAGTGATTTAATTCAGTCTAGCCTTAGTCCAGCATGCCTTCGACCATACTTTTTGAGTTTTTTTTACATAACTTGTAATTGTTATATGGCAAATATTTAGCCTATTATTTTTCTATTTCTATTCATTTTTGTATTGATCTGGTCGTACCACGGAAGCACCTTTTGCTTTCCTTCTTGGTTGCCATAAGAACATCCATGGCAGTCGTGAACGGCAGTTGGTGGCCTAAAAAGTCCAGCAACTGGTCTAACTGCAATGCTTCGATATCGCCTCTGGGTTGTGGATGTCAGATGGCAGTCGCTTCACGAAAAATATCAAAGTTCAACCGCATCTTGGTCAAACTAGAAAGCCGACCCCAGATGAGTTTGGAAAAGGCTCAGAGAACGATGATGTAGAGAGTTCAATTATACCCTAAACAAAGAGATGGAACAATAAAAAAATACATGTAAAAAATAGGTTCAAGAAACCCTGTTAACTCTATAGTTTTTACGTTTAAATATGATTTCAATAGCATATTATTTTCTCATAAATATTCAATAATATGAGAAAAAAAGTAAACATGAAGTTCTCAAAACAATTTTTTATTGTTAATATAAATCCATGTAAATCTAAACTGTGATTGCAGACTTTTCATAATATTTATTTTTTTCTGCAGGGAATGTTCTCCGTTTATTGATATAAATCTGTGAGATTTATAGTATTTTTATGTTTCTGGATAGGTTGGTAATGGTTAGTAATGAAAACTCATCATCATTGACTTACCCTTATTCAAATGAACTGTTTTCAATCTCCTTCATACTTTCCTATCGTAGGTACGTCATCACACTGCACGTCATCACTCCTTTCCTTGTCGTATTCTCTGTCTCGCTATCGATTCATATTTTCTGTAGCCTGCCCCTGTACCTTTGCTTCTCACTGTTTCATTCATTTGAAGAAGAAGAAGCTTCAAAGGTGCCTCTTTCAAACACTCTCTAATGCACTTATTCCAGATTCAATCCATTTGCATCCCACCATGATATCCACCTCAATACTCACAAGATCTTACTACTGTGTGAGGCTAAAGAAGTGGACGATTGTTACTCAATGTCAGAACGACTGAAATCATCTGGATGAAATTTGCCACAGATAGATAGTCTAGAATAGCACATTGACTGCATTTTATTCTGGCAAAAGGTTCCAATGGATAGCTTGAACGGAATTAGTAGTCCACAGGGTTGGAGTAATGGGTTACAGCTATTCTTATGATAAAGTTTTTGTTTTAACGTTATTATAATTTTTGGCAAACTAATTCTGTATGATTCAAACAATACTAATGTTTGTGTATAATATCATGTATGACGGCAATATCTTGTAACAAAACAAACAATCGTTGACGAAATAACTTATGTCATTTTTAGTCATAGAAGGATGCGATGAAATCTATTCATTAATAAATTTAGATCATTGCAGCTCAGATTCATGTCAGTGAATGTAGTGCATAGTTCTCACAGTGTAGTTTGCAATATCCTTTAGAAAAGTGTAATTAATTAGTGGTTATATAAATTATTCTAAGTTGTTAACATTTCATAGAAAGCTTATGATGATTTTAGAACAGTTGATTCAATATCTTGTTTTAAGTAAGTGTAATAGAAGAATAATACAATGTTATAAGTTACCTTTGTAGGATGTAAATAATTTAACAGACAATTCCATTTGAAAATAATTTGCTTACATCATTTTCTAAGCTATTCAAAAATATATTAGTAATTTGCTTAGAGCCGCCCTAAAGGAATCAGGTATCTTTGTGGTTCGATAATTAATAAAATTCCTCAATTCTTTCATGTTTATAGACCAATCTAAGCGGTAGTTTCAGTTGTAAAGGTACTGTTTTTTTAATTTATTCAAATGATTCTAACAGCTAGATGAATTAATATTAAAATAGTAATTCCATTCAATGTTGGCCTGAAACTTTGATTTTGGTACATACATACGCTCACGCCTATTTCCCTCCGAGGTAGACAGAGGCAACAGCCCGCCATTTGACTCAATTCTTACATGCTTCGTGAGCTTCCTACTGAATTCACGATTTGCTAATAATTCATGGTATTTCAATGTTTCAGCTTTTCTCTGTCGAGATCCAGACACAGGAAAACTACACACAGTTAATTCTACTTGGCCATCAAGCTCTTTTTGTGGCAACTATCATTGCAAACTTCGAAAGAAAAATATAACTCGAAATGATTTTGAGCCTATAAGACAAATAAATTTAACGAGTACTGATTTACTGAGTAAGATACCCAATTTAGAACTTATTTTCAACAAAGATGCAGTTTTCGAAAGACATAAAAATATGGATGCTATAGGTATTAATGGAATCGAAAGACCTAATGCTATTAAAGGAAATCCAGAAAAGAAATCCGCAAAGTTGAAACCGTTAGATGGTGATAGATATTTGACAGACAGTGAGATTAAAACTATTTCAGCGATATTACATACTGTGAAAAAAAGTGACTTAGAAGCTATAGTGGAAATTTATCAGTTAGCACAAAATATATATGATGAAATCGATAAGACCAACCCAGAAAGCTTGATTCAAGAAACAGTTAAAGATATGAACAAAAATACTCTTGCTTCGAGCAAAGCTAAGTTGAATGCGACCGATACAAAACAAATTTCTTATTGGTATGATCCCATACCTAATAACAAAATTTTTAACAAAGATCAACCAACGGACATCTTAAAAATTACATCTAAGAAAAATAGTTTGGATGAAAAGTCTATGACGGCGACAACACATAAACCTACAAAACCTTCAGTTACTTCACCAAAATCGGTTAATTATTTCGATGGAGCCCTGACAACTAAAGATTTTGGAAGATTGCCTTATTATTATCCTATATCACTGTTTCAAAGAGGGTCATCATACGTACATCAACCTGTAATAGTATCTAATACACCGTATGTGCTACCTACAACAAAGAATCCAAAAACACAAACGGCTAAAGCTCACAAGTACCAAAAAGAAAAGAAACCAGCGATCTATTTACCATACCCATTCTTCAACGTGCCTCATAATTACAACTGGACGTCCCCACAAACGGTCTATCACAGTAAAAATTACGTAGAAGGTTATGAAATGAGTACCAATAATGTAAGAGGTAAAAACGCTGTCCTAATTAACCCAGATTTAGAAAATATACAAGAACTAAATGTGAAACCAGTTGACGTAAGAGGGAGAAGTTTGCCGAAATTGATGACACAAGATAAAAGCAAAGAAGAGAATGGACTCCATGATTGGCAAACTGATCCGATATCTAAAACAATTTTAGATGAAGTAAGAGCGCATATTGATAAGACGAAGTTTCTGAAGTCGTTATCGTTGAGGAAGAAGATTAAGTTAGACAGAGTAGCAAAAGTTGTGAAGGTAGATGACTCCAATAACAGGAATAAGAGGAGCTCTGACGGTAAGGAGCAGGTGATAGAGCTGGAGTTGTATGAAGTTTACCTCGATAAAACGACGTAAGTAAATTTACTTTTAACAGTTTTCATTTCGGGTCATGGGGTTATATTAACACCTTTAAAACCCAAATCAATTGCTTCCATCAGGAATGGATTCACATCGGCAACACAATTACCAGCCTGTGAACTCATGACCTATCTATCGCAAGTTTGACACTTTACTTACCACAAATTAGTCACAGAGTTAAACAAATGTGCCCGGAATGCAATAATAGTATCATCTTTTTGTAATAAAGTGAACTAGAATAATAATATGAAGTATAATCTAACATTTTATACAACATTCTGCTTCCACCAATTTGGGTGTTATTATAAACATACTTCAACAATCAACAAAACGCAGTCAACAAATGCCTTAGTTTACTTTTGCTTACTACGAGACATTAGTAGACCAAAAAAATGCATACCTTCACAAGTAAAAACCAAACGAACACCTTGGCTTATAGACATGACAAATTACGTAAAAAAACATTGTGACAAGCATTCCGTCCCTTGTTAAAACATCCCTTTCTCGGTGGTACGTTTTATCAAACAGGGCGAGCGATTTATCTTTGGTTTTACATACTTCCCCATAGCTGAGGTGAATTTGTCAATTACACTGTAGGTGGATGTACCAGTTTGTGTTCATAAAAGGTCCTGATAATATCACAAGTCAACTCATATTTCATAATTAATTTATTCGTAACATTATTATGTCAATTATACATTTGTCAGAGTAGGTAATCATACTACTACAATTGAAAAGTAGGTTTCCTACTTCCTACTTATTATTTTAAATGTGAAAGTTTGTGAAGATGTTTGAATGTTTGTTATTCAATCACGGTCTAAAGGCGGAACGGTTCTGGCTGAAATTTGATACAAGGATACATTATTGTCCGGAATAACAGATAGCAATTTTCTATCCACGGGTAGCGGGTAACGAGATATTTTTTTTTAATTTTACATAGAAAAATTGAAACAAAAATAAATAAAGATAATATTACACTAATCAGCAATGGTAACCGTAACTCCTGATATTGCTACACAACAACCTTTACCTGATCATTAAACGAAGACATGCATGCCTAAATAAGATTTCGCAGCTCCGTGGGCCTTCCACGACATGCTAAGAGAGAGATGAGACTATGCACGTTATGTAAATACATCCTTGTTCGTCTGAATCGTGGCCTAAAATACGATTGCTTACAAGTTTGTCATGGTAGCGTTGCTGCTCTTCACCCAGTTTGGCTTAATTAAAACTTCAGTTCGGTTTTAAACACTCCACCATTGCCCAGTCATTGCTGTGTGCCAAAACAATAATATTTAAATTAAATTGACTCATTAAATTAAGTTAAATTGAATTCATTTCAACAATGTAAGTTTTATAGTCAGTTGGAGTGGAATTGGTGCTATGCCAACAAATGGTTTGTTCACCCTATGGGGGATAAAGTGGTTGTTATTTTTTATTTCTCTGTGCGTTTGAACTGGTTATAGATATTGTTGTGAAATGCCTTACGAAGTTATCTGTTTTATTGTTTTGTTTGACTACTTAAGTAGCAAACACCTGTACCGTGTAACTTAAAGAGACTAAAGTGGTCTTTATCTATACAGACTATATATTATATCTGTTCTTCCTTCTTGAAATTCTAAAGAAATCTTGTAGGTATAAATGGGTGTTTCGCAATATATCGCTTAAAAACAAATAGCGCCAGGCGCGCGCTTTTTGCAGTGATGTTTTGTTTTTGTGTAATTTTCGTTTCAACCCGGCATTGGTAACGTGTATGTCTGTATATCGGGGTGATTAGTAAAGTCAAGTAACTTTTTGACCGTTCCAGAGCCTAAACACATTTCATCAGACCTGCGTCACCAATTATGTAAGTAAATTATTAAAAGTTGAACGTGAATACTTTTTTAATTTTGTGCAATAGGAAATCTAAGTGATGTATTGTACTGCTACTTTCATCACAGTATTATTAAGTCATTTAGTAAATAGTTTTTTTGTGTAATATAAATGTTTACATTTGGTTTCAGAATGTCTTTTGTATTAGAGTTGTGACCTTCATCAATTTTGAAGACTGACGAAGTACCTGAGGTCGATGGATGGTGGATGGTAAAGAATAGAAAAGCTAAAATTCTTGTCACAAATGCAAGAAATATTTGTGCTTTGAGCACGTAATTGTAGTACTTATGTGACGGTACAAGAAGATTAGTATTAAGTGACGTATAATAATTTAATATAATTTTGAGTTAGAAGTATATTTATGTTTTGTTTATTTTTCAAAAGTTATAACACTGACAAAGACTGATTTCATTGATAAATATTTACAATTGTTATTAGTTTTAACTTTATAAAATATAGTAATCCTATAGTAAAACAGAGTTATTATTTATGAAATACTTATGTTTTATTTTATTACTATATTTATCAAGGTATTCTAGATACAAGCTATGTAGTTAAGCTATGCTTTCTTTAAGTCTTAATAACGTTGTATAGAATGTCCTAATATATTATTTGTTTGTCTTTTACAGATGCAAATCCGACGACACCGTCCCTGGTTTCTTCAGGCACGGCAATTTAAGTCACCCATTCCCAGAATGTTGCCCGCAAAGAATAAAAAAATAAACTTTCTATTACAAATATATTTGATAATGTACATACTTAACGATTATTTGTAATTATTATTTTAAGAAATAGGATAATTTAACAGTAAAAATTAAATTTGAAAGAATAATACTTTGCCCGAGTTACGTTGGCATAACCAAGCATCAGCCTGTACTTAGACATGTAATTAGTAATAAGACCCCATGTATCTTAGTTTTAAGCTTCTAAAATAAAATCAGTTCTGCTCTCCCACTCGTGAGGGACTGACGTCCTAAGACTTTGCTTTTTAAAAACATCCTCACCGCTCGTCTCAACCTAACTGGCGCAGTCGGTAGGATCGCGTTAAAACTATACAGCTCGCGAATCGGTAAAATCCCGGGACGTGACGTCTGTGACGCGATCAAGAAGAACAAGATCGAGCCCGTGCGGTGCGGCAGCAAAAGCAGCGGCGGCTAGCAGAATTCATCGCCTCAGAATCGGCATGCTCGTGGGGTAAGCATCTAACTCTGTTTGCTCTCGAGATTCCTGTACGAACTTACTAACATTGTAGTTCTGTACACGATTTATTGTTTTGTTCGTATTTACGACATTTTTGTGTTTCTTTTATTATTTTGTGTGTATTTAATTCGTGTGTGAGTAAAATGGCAGAAGAGGAAATTAAGAATGAAGTACCTAAGGCAACAATTGATTATCGAAATCTAGCTTTTCTAATACCCAGTTATGATGGCAACAAAAAAACGTTAAACTTTTACATAAAGAGCGTTGATAACGCACTTGATCTTATAGAGGGCAGCAATAGCCCTAGTGTGGCGTGCATTATTAGGAATAAGCTGTCTGGCAAAGCCGTAGAGGCGCTGTCAGAATGCTCCGACTTTAATAGTTGGCAAGACATTAAAAGAACTCTCACTAGGAGATTCGGAGAGTTTAGGGACGAGGTTCAAATAGTTCAAGAATTGATGCAGGTCACAAAGCTAACGGCTGACATCGAGTCATTCGCTGACAAAATTCGGGAGTTAACGTACTCATTAATCAACATAGACCAAACAAAAAAGGAGTATTACGAAAAAATGGCGGTTAATGTCTTTTTAGACCAGTTGGACCCTATAATTGCACTCAACGTGCGAATACAAAGTGCGGGTTCACTGGAACAAGCGATAGTTTTGGCCAAACAGGAAGACGTTAAACAAAAAAATAGACGAAATAGGCTAGCCGTAAGCGTAAATAGGCCGAACCCGGCAGCTCCGGGTAGTAGTAGCAATAGTAATCAGAGGGTCCAGCCACCAAATACTAACTACAGGTTTCTAACACCTAACAACAACAATAGGCCTCCCCAACAGACACAGCGGACCGCGTTGAATCGTCCTCCAGTAGGTCACACAAAACCGGCTCACCAGCCGAGTGCATCAGGTAATCCCAACGTTTCATACCTATTCAAACCCGCGCCATTTGCGCCGATTAATTTTCAATCTGAGGAGGTGCCCGATGCCCCCTATTCTGAAGAGATAATAACGGAAGAAGTAGAAAATTTGAAAGTTGAGGATACTCCAGAAAATTTTTACCCGTCTCCGGAGTTAGAAACAGAAACTTAGTATACATTAACTTTCATTCCCAAAACCGATTACCGTACATCTATATTAAAGAACTAGGTGGTCGTTTCTTGCTTGATACTGGAGCCTCGCAATCGCTTATCTCGCCGGACGCAATATTAGACAACTCCAGACTCGAGCGTGAGATTCATTACATCAAGACCGCACACAACATATCGAAACATGAAACCGTAGCTTACATTCCACTCCCGCCTATATTTAACGTGAATCATACACACAAGTTCTTGTTATTCAACTTCGACCCGGACTTTATTGGACTCATAGGTGTCGACTTACTGTCGCAATTAGGCTGCGAGATCGACATGAAAAATATGCTACTGAGAACGGAGGTCGCAACCATTCCCATACGAGGTGATATGCGATCGTACATAACGATACATCCACAGTGTGAACAGGTCATTAATCTGCTGTGCAATTATCGTGATGGTGATTATGAATTGTCGGAACAAATAACGAGTGACGGACTCGTGTTCCCGTCCGCCCTAGTATCTGTAAAGTGTGGAACAATAACAACATCGGTGATTAATAAAGCGGAAAACAAGATTAGTTTAGTTAACAATTATAAGATGCAGTTAACCCCATTTTCGGAAAAGGACCCTTCGGTTTCTTATATCAATGCTTCGTATACTAACACAGATTTAGATAAGTTACTCAAAAATAATCTTAACAGACTTAGAACGGAACACATGAATTCAGAAGAAAAACGTGAAATAGAGAGGTTGTGTTATAATTACCGCGACATATTCTATTGTGAAAATATCCCGCTTACTTTTACGCATCAGGTCAAACATAAGCTTAGACTGACCGATGACACCCCCATACACGTTCGCAATTATAGGCAGGCGCCTAAACAAAAACAGGAGATACAGAAACAAATCGATGAATTATTACGTCAGAACATTATTAGGGAAAGCAGCTCGCCGTGGTCTTGTCCCGTACACATCGTGCCGAAGAAAGCCGATGCATCAGGCCAACAAAAGTGGAGGTTAGTAATAGATTATAGGCGGCTTAATGAGAAAACCATTGAAGACAAATACCCCTTACCTAATATCAACGACATACTTGACAGACTTGGACGTGCACAATACTTTACAACCTTAGATCTAGCTTCTGGTTATCATCAGGTAGAAATGGACCCGAATGACATAGAAAAAACAGCCTTCAGCACAGAACGAGGTCATTACGAGTTCCTACGAATGCCCTTTGGGCTTAAGTCGGCTCCCAGCACGTTCCAGAGGTTAATGGACGCAGTTTTACGAGGCCTCGACAATGTCCTAACTTACCTTGATGATGCAATAATTTTTTCCACTTCATTACAAGAACATATTGAAAAATGTAAACAGGTCTTTGACAGGTTTCGTTCACATAATCTTAAAGTCCAACTGAACAAGTCAGAATTTCTACAGAAACAAGTGAAATTTCTTGGCCATACCCTTACGGACGAAGGCCTTAAGCCAAACGCAGATAAAATTGCCGCCGTACAACGATTCCCCTTACCCAAAACACAGAAGGAAATCAAATCCTTTTTAGGCCTCGTGGGTTATTACCGCAAGTTCATCCAGGATTTCGCAAAATTAACCAAACCGTTAACAGCTTGTTTGAAGAAAAACGCGAAGGTGACTGCAACTCCAGAATTCGTGCAATCCTTCCAAAAATGTAAGGAAGTCCTTACAAATGCCCCCATATTACAATACCCAGACTTCGAACAACCATTCATCCTTACAACAGATGCATCCGACGTTGCGTTAGGTGCGGTACTGTCGCAAGGGAAGGTTGGTTCGGATAAACCGGTTGCGTACGCTTCTCGGACGCTTTCCGCAACTGAGCAGAAATACGCAACAATCGAAAAGGAACTGCTAGGAATAGTATGGGCAATCAAATATTTCCGCCCCTACCTATACGGTAAGAAGTTTACAATATACACCGATCATCGTCCACTGACGTGGATTATGACACTTAAAGACCCAAACTCAAAATTAACTAGATGGCGTCTAAAATTAGCCGAGTATGACTACAAAATAGAATACAAAAAGGGAAAGATAAATACAAATGCAGATGCCCTATCCCGCGTCCAAATAGTATACAATAATGACGTCGAAGTCGGGCCCTTACGCGATGAGGAAATTATAGATATGATCCTAGATAGCGAGAGTCAATCAAATTCACCCGCGGAACCACAACCTAGTACCTCAAACGACGTAGCCAACGACCTGGACGGAATAGACATAGAAACACTTATAGACACTTCAACAATTTTCATAGCACCCCCATCTATAGATCGACCAATAGACACACCAGAATCAATTCAATTAGACTTAACTGAACAAACAGACTACAAGATTCCCGAAACACCGGATGCGATAGACAGGCAACTGAAACAGTTTCATATCAGAAAATGCCCCGGCTTAGAATACCGCGTAGACGATAGAACTAAAGGAAAAATCGTTATAAAGGATGTATTCATTCCAATTAACGATACTGAACAACAAATTACAAAGTTTCTTAAGGAACATACCGTAGCAGATAGAATATTCTATTGTTATTTTTATCACGAAGAACTGTATCCCATATTTTGCAAAATAGTAAAAACTGTGTTTAGTAATAGAGGACCGAAGTTAGTACGTTGCACTACACGAGTCACGTTAGTAGAGAACCATAATGAACAAGTAGAAATAATAAAAAAATATCACGAAGGTAAAACTCTACACAGAGGCATACAAGAAACATACAAACAGGTTCATAAGAACTACCATTGGCCAAACATGTTGTTATCTATTCAGAGATACATTAATCAATGCGAAAAATGCCTCAAGTCTAAATATGAACGCAACCCGCTAAAATTACCTCTGTCACTTACGGATACCCCTCACAAACCGATGGAGCATTTGTTTATGGACTTATACAGTAGTGGTGGCGTAACGTTTCTAACTATAATTGATAACTTTTCAAAGTACGCGCAAGCGATACCATTATCCGCAGCTACCAGTATACACATAGCGGAAGCCTTACTTAGTCTTTT
This sequence comes from Eilema caniola, assembly GCA_949126895.1. Lineage (NCBI taxonomy): Eukaryota > Metazoa > Arthropoda > Insecta > Lepidoptera > Erebidae > Eilema > Eilema caniola. Next base: position 13,827,696 of record OX421460.1, on the reverse strand, counting down.
CTCAATCATAGGCGTTCCAACCAAAATCACTACTGATTCTGATCCCAAATTTGATAATGACGTTATAACGGAAGTTTGCGCCATGCATAACATACACATTCATTTCACTACCCCGTATAACCCAAACTCTAACTCCCCGATAGAACGGCTACACTCTACGTTAGCAGAAATGATACGAATCCAAAGAATAACTGATAAAAGCGAGCCCGCCAATCTGATGAAATACGCGATAATCGCGTATAACAACACTATACATTCGGCGACTGGCTTCACGCCTTTCGAATTACTGTTTGGACATACCAATAGTAGAAACCCTCTCGAATTGCATTATCCAAAGGAATTTTACCAGGAGTATATAAATAAACATAAACAAATTATGGAAAACGTACAAAAGCTAGTAACTACCAAGATGACAGAACACAAACAATCAGTAATAGAAAAAACCAATAGAAATACGGAAACTCCCAACTTTAAGGTGGGAGACAAGGTTTACAAACAGGTAGCGAAAAGCGCACGTAGCAATAAATTAGAACCTAGATATATAGGACCATATACCATAGTAAGACTACACCCGGAACAAATCGCGGAGATCGTAGGCAAACATGTTAATGCCAAGACAATCAGGGTCCACCTTAGAATGCTAAGACGCCCTGGCAATGTTGCAGGTACGCCCTCGCCTTCGGCGCAGCCCTCTGGTTCGTCGGAGTCACCGCAATGATTGAACCTATAGACAGCCACAACGGTGTCCTGGTGCTTAAAGAAGCGACCGTTCACCAGCAAGTGGATACCTTCCATCTAGTTATAATCTATAACATTAGTAAAATAAGAGATATCTATATCGAAATAAGTAGAGATTATTATACATTCAAATTAATTCAGAAAAATACATCAAATTATGAAGACAATTCAGTTATCAGGGATCAGATACAATACCTCATAGGAAAAGTAGAAAGTAAGTTAGTATACTTAGGCTCTAATGTCATTAGTTTAGGAAGAACTTATATACCTAGAATTAAGAGAGGTTTAATTAATGGATTAGGCTCAATTATAAAAGCAATAACAGGAAACTTAGATCAAGAAGATGCTGTTAAAATAGAAAACCAAGTGCAAGAAGTTAGGCGATTAACCGTGAGGAAACAAGGTGAAACGTTAGGTATAATGTCAGATTTTGTTACAGAATATCATAACAAATTAGAAAAAATCGTTAAAAATCAGAAAGAAATATCTAGAGCCATAAGTGAATTAAACCAACAGAATCTGGCATTAGAAAGTCAAATATATACAACGCAAATATATAATCAGATTGAAATCTGCTTACAGCAACTTTGTGAACAATTACTTACCCTAGAGACTGCCATAACATTCTCTCATATAGGACAGCTGTCTCCAAGTATAGTTGACCCTAGTTATCTTGTTGCTGAACTTATTGGTATTCAAAAGGAGGTTGCCAGTTATAATATGCAATTGCCATACTCACCAACACTGAGAAATATACACCTACTAGAGAAATCTATTGTAGTTAAAGCGTATAGTACGAACGAAACATTAAATTTTGTATTAGAAGTCCCTTTAGTAACTAACCATCCATATAACTTACTCCATTTGTACTCAATCCCGAACAACAACAATACCATCCTCATACCTAGAAACCCGTACATAATCTTGGGCAGCAACGAGTTCGCGTACCCTCACGAGCCATGTCTGCACATCACGGATAGCGATGCCATCTGCCGACACATTGAATGGCATCAACTACAGCATTCCGAAGACTGCATAGCACAACTACTTCAACATAATGAACCAAATAATTGCACGTATGCTACTGCCGACTACGAGAACAATATACTCAACCAAATAAAAGAAAACTGCTGGATAGCCATCCTAAAACAAGAAGAAGTAATAAAGACCACCTGTGGCAACGAAGTCTCCTATAAAAGAAGCAGCGGTGTAGTACTCATCACGATCAACAACAAATGTACAATAGAGATAGCCGGAAGGGCGCTGAGTACACACAAGAAGTACATAGACATTAAAGAAAGCGTACCTCTTCCACAAACGCGCTACGCTACAACAAAAAAGAAGATGCCAATTACGTTAAACATTGAAGAAGTCCCATTCGACGATCTGAACGACCTTCTGAAAAAAACCAAATTACAGCACATAACCGAGGAAGAACCAGTAATTGCAACCAAACCTAGCTGGCCTACGGTATGCTTATATGCGATCATCATCATCGCGACCACAGGCTTCTGCGTGCATCGGTATCCCCACTTCAAGAAAAGGAGATCAGCGACGCCAGAAGCCAAGCAGACAGAGTTGCAAGAACCTTTGCAACTGCAGCAGCAGCCTTCCGCGCGCTTCACACTTAAGGAGGGAGGAGTTACGTTGGCATAACCAAGCATCAGCCTGTACTTAGACATGTAATTAGTAATAAGACCCCATGTATCTTAGTTTTAAGCTTCTAAAATAAAATCAGTTCTGCTCTCCCACTCGTGAGGGACTGACGTCCTAAGACTTTGCTTTTTAAAAACATCCTCACCGCTCGTCTCAACCTAACTCCCGTTATCACATATTTACAATAAGCTAGATGCCACAAGCCGTTTGTCCCAGCATATCACCAAAATAGTCACACCACAAATCGTGATTCTGTTTAAGGTGAGCATTATCATCAGCACCGCTTAGGTCCCGGTAACCCGGGATTCGCTTTCCTTCTCTGTCTGTGAAGTTGTTATTTGTATCCACTTTATTTCGCTCGACATACTTGGTATGCCTAGAACAAAACTAAGACAACTCAAAATCGACAAATTAAAAGTTTTTATTCAAATACTTTGTCAGTATGTAAACATAGACAACATCAATTCTACGAAGCCATAATTTGAAAAAAGATAATACATTACCGTAAAAAAAATCCATTAAATTTATTTTCCTGCACAAGTGTTTTGTAAACATCAGTTTTAATCAAATAAGTAATGTAAATAACACCGACTTTTGCTGTCTGAACTTTGATCTGGGTATTCAATATTTGTGGTTTCAACGGTATCAATATTAATAATTTTAAGTGTGTGTTTAAATGTGAAAATATGAATTATGACTTAACGACTTCTTATAGTACCTCTCTATAAGAAGTCGTAAGTTTATTTAGAATAGGATTATTGAAGGAGAATTTGGACGTAGAATCGAAGATACATAAAAAATATGTTACATCGACATTAATTTGAAAAAGTGACCTAAATCCCATCAGGTAGGTCGTATGCTTGCCTAAGTGCTATAAGAATATCGGATTAACTGAAATCTATAATTTTTATAAAAATAAAAACGTATAATACTAATTTTATATAAAAAATTAAAACTAAATAAGTAGCTAAACTTAATTTAATTATTTCAAACCTCTATAGCGTCATCAAAATGTTAAAGACATGAAAGAAGTAACCTGTGTTATATAAGTGTATTTCATAAGCAAATAGTCATCTTTCAAGTTAGGCTGTAACTACACTGAATTTTTACGTTTCATTCAATAATTTTTTAGACGCATTTATATGCATCTGTGAAATTCAACTTGAATGATCACCCAATGCTTATTCTTACTGAAATAATTGCAGTTTGAAAAAATAGGCATATAATAATAAATACTCAATCCTTTCACCCCTTGGGTTTGGCAGAGATAAATTCCATAAAATATTTGCTTCTGCCTTTAAAATCAAAATACAAGCAATAAACTAACACAAATTATTTTATCACTGACATGTAGGTTTTTACTTGTAATGCACCCACACTAAAATATTAAAAGAAATCTAAATACCTAAAGAAAGTTTGCAGAAATATTATAACAATATAAGATAGAGCATAAAAAAATATGAATTTGTTTTTAAAAACGATTATCATCACTTCTGTGATCATTAGTTGGTCATGTGTTGGATCATGTCATGTTATGTCAAGATCACAGAAATAGCATCAATTAAAATTAGAAAGACGACACGAATAGCAATATTTGGGTGTGTAACGATATTTGAATACTGTATAATAGCACCCTGTGTATGGTAAAACCAACAATTGTGTGAACTGAAGGAGGCCGCCACTTTCCCTTCAATAATGTCAAATAGTGCTAAATTGTCTTTGATTTGCAAAAAATAGTATACATTTGACAGTAAAAACCGTGGTTCCTGTTTTGCCATTTCGTGAAATAGTTTGTTTTACTATATTTATAAAAAAAATATGAACATAATTTATAGAGGTAATAACTGTCACAGGTGTAAAAAATATTTGTAATTTTCAAATTCAAACTTATATTCTTGAGAAATAAAAATAATTCACAGAATGAAATTCATGCTTTGTCTTTTTATTTGTCACAATTATTATTACTCGTATGTGTTATACATAATTATTATACATGTTGGTAAATATTGTGCAATTAATATTACTGAGGGTTTACTTGGCCGATTTAATGACAGTAGGTAGGCGAAGTTCCTGAAGTATGTAAGCATAGAAGAAGATGGTGAGCTATTGTATCTGCCTGTACTGATCGGATATAGGCGTGAGCATACATCATGGAAACTAAAGAAGAAATCTATTACTTACAATACAATGTTATTTGAACTCAGAAATAACAGATCATGATAAAGTACGTAACAAAACTCTTTGGTCGTAAATTATAAACTTTTTCGTTCAAAACATTCGACGTAAAGTTTTTTTTATTGTCGTTGGAGACCATAGACTACATGTGGGGGCGGATTGATTTATAGAGTCACTTTTTTGTTGATTAATTCAAAATTAGGGGTTATCTCACTTCACTGGAGTTAATTGGGGATATACTAATGTGTTTTTAACAAATGTATCTTGGCGTTGTTTAACGGAATCTTTTTTTTTATTTTGTGAGTAATGAGAGCCTTTTTAGGGTTCCGTAGCCAAATGGCAAAAAACGGAACCCTCATGGATTCGTCATATCAGTCTGTCTGTCTGTCTACTGTAAACTACGAGAACCATGCTGTTGAAACTTGGTAAGTAGAGGTATTCTGTCAACCGCATTAAGATTTTTACACAAAAATAGGAAAAAGAAAAAAAAATGGGGGTTTCCTTATAGTTAACTCAAAGTCTTTGTTTTTTTATCTCACCTATACGAGTGTGGTCTCTGTGGAAAGGTCTTCAAAAATGACATTGAGGTTTCTAATCTGGGGGCACGGCAGTGCCCCCGCCAAGACGAAACGCTTCGTCGTTTTTTTGAACTCTCATAACTTTGCTTTGGATAATGCTAAATAATTAAAATTTTCAAGATAGAATGCCATCGGTACAATCATTAAACATACAAAGTTTAAATGTCGTAGCTATTATACTTTAGATTTTATTAATGTCTCAAAACCCTTAATCACTCACTGATCATCCAAATTGTTAGGGTACTTCCTGAAGTCCTACAAAAACATTTAAACAAAATTTAAAATCTTAACCTAACCTATCCCCTGGGAATAGGAGGTGGAAGCACAAATTACCTACTATGATGGAAGTTTGTATATGTATGAGACTTGCACTACAGTTTGTGCTACATAAGTCAAAATTTGTTAAAATATTTCTTATAATAAATAAAAAATATTTCATAATTTTTGATCAACTTAGAAAGAGAAATGAAATCCCACCAAAAACATATTCATGTAAAATGTTGCCAAGAGGTGTTTACGCTGTGAAAAAAGTTATCAGATCTCGTATAAAGCCAAGCTCTAAGACTGCACGCTCTAAACCTACAAGCTCTATACTACACCTTAGGTTTAGAGCGTGCAGTCTTAAGAGCTTGGCTTTATACGAAATGTGATAAATTTTTCACTTTGAATTATTTAAAAAAAAAAATTAAATTAATAAAAATCGAATTGAAAATTAATAATAATCCCGATTGCATCCCTGCTCTCTTACGCTTTTATCTCAGTTTTCACAGGAGCCATTACTGTCTGTTAGTTTAAGTTCATTGCCTTTAACAACCCTACTACTCTTTCCACACTCCTGCTCCTCTAGACAAGTGGCAATTCGTTGGTCGATGTTTGATGGAATAGAATGACGAATGTATGGGATTTGACATATTTGACAGACGTTAAAAGTCAAATCTAATAAATTCGTTCTTCTATTCCATCAAACGCCGACCAACGAATTGCCACTTGTCTAGAGCGGCTGGCCACTTCTTTATCTGGTAGCGATCGAGGAATATCTAAATAGGCCTATCTTCAGGTAGGGTGAGATTATTTCAGAGCCCAAATCAACACAGCGGCTTTCTACTCGAAATTGGTGGCTAAATGGCGGTCGCTTCCATTATTATCAAAATAAGCCACTTCAGGACAAGAAAGAGTAAGAAAGCGGACCTTGGCCAAATCTTATATTTGACTGCAACTAAGAAACGCTTTACACTTTCGTATTTACCACGACGGCACGACAATTATCATGCTGTCTGTCGTCACGATGTGTCTATACTTAATATTATATAGTTTCTTTGTTTGGTTTCTAAATTTACTTAAGGTTAACAAATTTGGCAGACTCCCGTACATTATTTGAAAATAATTAAATTGCGGTCATTCGAAATACACTACGGGTGAAACGACGCGAGTCGGCTAGTGTATGTATAAGTCGGCTGTACTGACAAAGCACGCAATAGAAGTCACACATCAAAAAATATAGCACCTTACATCAATGAAAGCATAATCTAAAAGCAATATCTTGAAAGAATATATCATTACAAAGTATTGCTTCTCACTGATAAAATATTCAACGAGAAAAAACGATAAAAAAGATGACACTCACTGAAAAAGAAAAAAGAAAGTGTCTATGGCTCAAACATAAATTATAGATGGTATTCGAGAGTGACGCGTTGAAAGCCCGCCAACTGAAGTTTCTGACGAGTTGTCAAATCTGACGAGCTGTCAGATTGTTGGCGGATTTCTGACGCGACGTCAGAATAGGTATAGGGTGTACTTATTGCATGATATTGGTTTATTTGATGGAAGTGGATAATTTTATTGGTATCAGGGAAATGTATTTCGTTTTATAGGTGATTTTGATGTTATATGGAATGAAAAATAAGGCGCAAATATATTTTGCTTATATTTTACACTACGAGTTTATGGTACTTTGTAGATAGTATAGTTTATACGCCTTTTAATTCTACTAATATTATGCACGCCTTTTTCCTTGTTTTATTAAGCCTATTTTCCCTTAAGTTGTCTTACAATTTCCATAAGATTGAATACCCTCACAATATAACAAACACCATTGAAACACCAGCATGGACGCTCAACGATGAAAACTACCATACAATTTTACATCCGGATCGCCACCGTGGATCCTGGAAGCGAGGGCCCTTTCGGCACTATATAAGTTCCGAAAGGAGGCGCGGGAGCGGGGATTCGATCCCGAGCCCGAGGATATTCGGGCCGAGAAATCCAGGCTCCACCAGGTCATGGTGGCCGAGTGGGAGCGACGACTTGGGCAACCACGTGCAGGGCACGCCGTGATTGCGGCGGTAAGACCCATCATGGGGGAGTGGCTAGAGTGGCCACACGGTAGCCTCTCGTACCATCAGACGCAGATTATCACCGGGCACGGTAGCTTCGGGCGGTATCTGCATCTGATGGGTATAGAGCCAACGCCCGAGTGCCATCACTGCTACGCGAGCGTGGACTCGGGGCTGCACACGCTCACCGAGTGTCCGAGTTGAGACGCCGAGGCGGAAGCTTGTGGCGGCCCTGGGGGTGAGAGTGCTCACGCTCTCCACCCTGCTCGCGGCGATGGTCCGCTGCGCGGATGCGTGGGTGGCCATTCTGCGAGCAGGTCATGCTCGTGAAGGAGACAGCAGAGCGGGCGCGGCGCGATGAGCGAGAAAGACTCGCTGACATTGCTGCACACGCTCGAAGGCGGCTCGGGCATCGGAGGGCGCAGACCGACCTCCGCCCCCCATGAGCGCGGACCTGAGGGTAACGGGTGGAGCCGCCCGTCACCCTAGCAGAAGCAGGCCACTGTAGCGGCGCGCATCGTAGGACGATGTGCGCCTCCCCACACCGGGGTTGTGTCGGGGACCGCGTGGTCCCCCCTCCCGAGGAGGGCCAGGCCGAGAGGGATGGCCCTGGGTCAGCCGGGGTGCGAGGGATATGTCGCATGACAACCTCACCTTCGGCCTAGCACTACGACCCAGAGACTGCGTGCGGTTTAGTCGGTTCGAGTCCGACATAACATCCCTCTCCGGCCCCGGAGGGGTGGGTATCCGTGGGGATTTCCCGCACGTAAAAAAAAAATCAATTTTACATATACACCATCATTGAACAAACAAACTATACCAATAACATTGTACCATTATATTTTATAAAAAAAAACTTCCTTAAGTTGGTAGGGTTCACTTAAAAAAGCATTTACCCAACGACGGGTTCGTGACTTATCGCTCTCCGGGAAAAGAGACAGCTATATACACTTCTCTCCAAGTGCAAGCAAGACGCCAATATGCGTCAGAAATATTTAAATTAAGTCCTCCCCTTAATGTCGGACATTATTTTTTTATCGGCGTGTCCAAATAAAGATATGTAGTCAACTAGATTTCTTTTTCCTTTTTTTAGAAAATATTTTTCCTTTCGAGGGAAATTGTGAAACGCGAGACGCGGCCATTTTCTTGATGGCATCTGAATTATAGTTGTTTGTGTTCTGTATTTGTAAATTGGTTTTTTTTCTTGAGTCTTGACAAGTTAGGAAAATTTTGAAATTTTGAATAAAATAGTTTTTTTTTTAATTAACGGTTTTACTGAAAAGCAATAAAATCAAAAAAAATATTTATAGGTATCAGTCTACACATATCTTATTAATCTAGCGCAATGATGAAACGTAACGTACGTAAAACTCGTAAATAAAGTGCGATTAGTAACTAAAGTGTGATTAGTTTACTCCAAAGTGGTCCAGTTATTTTATTTCGTGATGGGTACCAAAACACTAAAAATTTAAGGTTATCCCTGTATCTCACCAATAAAAAGTTAGTGGTTGAGTTGCGGTCTTTCACGATACATTTTTTTTTATTTTTGACCGAACAACCTATGTGCAGAGTGTGGTTTTTAAACAGGACAGTGAGGCGAGGTACCTTAGCCGTTGTAGTAACAGTAAAATTTTCTTAGGAGACCTTCCCTAACTTTTTGAGGTATTTTGAACTGCATTCACAAAATTTGGAAAAATCGTACAGTCAGCAAAAAAATTTATAAAAGACGATGTTTTTTCTACTGCTATAAGTATCCATTGCGGCATGTGCCAACCACACTAATGCAGCTACCGCATTTCGATTTTTGACAAAATATGCTTCTAATGTGTCAATTTTTCACGATTAGAAGACAGAAATTCTTAAATAATTACTAATACGAATTTTTTCAGCTCACACTTTGAATGATATAAAAATATTAGCATTCATTGAATGAAATTTTGAAGCATTTACTATGCTAACTTTTCAAATTGATTAAGATAGGAAAAAGTGAGTACCCTAAGACGGTAGTATAGGAGAATTTGGATATTAGCATTCAATTCAAAATTTGTACGTAAAATTTATTTTTATTTACGTAGGTACTTTTTCTTCACTTCACTTCCTACCCAAAACTTAGCGATTTCTGTCTTTCCTGGTAGTCAAAGCTAAAATGGTGTCTTAAAGTCTTTTGATCCTCACATGAAGAAGGATCGATTAGTACAAAACAAAATCGACTTTTAGCATTTTTCTTGCTGACTGTACGATATTTCCAAAATCTGTGAATGCAGTTCAAAATAACTCAAAAAGTTAGGGCAGGTCTCCTAAGAACATTTTGCTGTAACTAAAACTGATAAGGTACCTATCCTCACTGCCCCGTTTAAAAAATATTCCCTGTAAACTACAATATTTTATAAGTCATCGTTTGTACATACCTATACCTACAAGTTGTTTTTATTTTAATTTATTCTTTCAGAAAAACTTACAGCTTGAATACACAATAGAAACAAGATAAATCAGCCTGTTCGAAATGCAACAATTCTAGAAAAACTCAATTGATACAATTCAATTGAATACTGCGACCGGGTTCTCGATATTTTAACTCGGGTTTTTCCTATTTTACATCGGGTTCTACAAAATTCGGAATTGTAATTCGGTAATTACATAGTCAGTTAATTCCAATTCAATATTTTTAAAAATCAGTATTATACGTTGAACGAAACGTTGTTTTGGCGTTATAAATAATAAAAATATAAAAAAATTGGTAGAAGAAGGCTGAAAATGTAAGGTTGTATTTATTTTTCTATGCCCAGTTATACTAGAATTAAATAATAATATAAAGTTACCTAACAAAAAGATGACACAAGCCAACGTTGCCCCAACTCGTAGGTGAGTATTTTTTTTATATTTCTCATAGAATTTTTGCTTCCGATGACCTGACCAAAACTGAGCTCGGTTCAGCAAATTCAAGTTCTGTTCTGAATATTGACTTTTTACTTAAATAAATTAGTTGAAATGACAAAGTTCAGATCGATGTCGACTACTAGGGTATATCACATCAGAATGGCTGAACATATTGCTAATTTTTAGTACAGAAATAGGTGGGGAACGGGGACTTTATTTCACGCGACCGTGCTGCGTGCAAAAGCTAGACACAATATTCGAATAAAATTTTGATAACATCATATTTGATTCAGTAATAACAAAAAGAGAGAGGTAAGCTCCAATACGCAAACTAACCTAAATTCGATAACACACGAAAGGGTGGCATCACCCTGGTCAAGCTGGCAAAAACAGGGCACAAACATCTACAATAATAGTTGTTCATTAGGGAAAATCTCAGCTACCTAAACCCGTCTCTCCATTAATTACACCCTCAGTAATTCTCTCACTTTTTACAAACACCGACGTCTCTTACCTGGAAACACCTTCGACAAAAAACACTCCGGACCCTTTTAAGAAAGGCAAGGGATTACGGCAAGGTAACATGGGGCTTAGACGAGATATTTGTTCAAGTACATGATAAGCATTCACCTCCAGGATTAGACAGGTCCGTCAAGCTTGTTTTTTTTTTTTTTTTGGAAAACAAATGATAACCTTTCTGGTTGACTTTTTATAGTATAACCTTTTTGATTAAAAATACCGTCTTAAACAAACGTTATAAAGATGCTTATGTCTGTTTTTATCTGAAGGGGTAGGTAGAGCTGAATCAAAACGAATGTTAAACTAAGTAAATTGAAGGTTCATTTACATGAGAGGAAGCTCGTGAAGCCTGTCTCTTCTTACCTCGGAGGGAAGAAGACTTGAGACTTGGGTTACATACGTAAATATTTAGTTTCAGGTACTGTAGTGGACACGTAAAATGTCGCCACCCGGTTACTTTTTAGGAGCTGTATGTTAAATTACCAGATAGACTACAGAAAGTCTAAATAGGTATTGGTTGAATGGTTCTCAATCGGTTTCAGTATTAAAAGTTTCTAGAAATAGTCATTACGTGTGCTATCGAGAATAAAATATCCCATAAAAATAACGGTACTTGTCAAAAAAATACCAAGTCTCGCCTCCGTTGTTCTACCCTAAAAAGTTGAGAGATCCATATAAAACCAAGTCGGTTGACTCTGCTGACTTCTCTGCTCCCCTCTCTGCTTCCCTCTCTACTCGATTCTATACTCTGCTCTATACCTCTCCATTGGCCTCTCTTCTCGCATCTCCACTCACCCATCCACTCGATTCTCGCTTTGCCTCTCTACTCACCTCTCTACTCGCCTTTCTACTCGGATCTCTAATCAACTCTCTATTAGACGCTCTACTGCACTCTATTTGATTTCATACTCGCCCCTGTAGTCTACTCTACTCGAGTTTTTATTTGACCTCTACACGCCTATCCACATAGGTTCCTATAACAATCTTCACTCGCCTCTCCACTCGCTTCTATATTTGGCTCGTTACTCGACTATGTCCGTTCTGAAGCTCTAATCCACCTTTGTTTCAAATTTCATGAGGATATCTTCAAAAAAGCAGTCTTAATATTTACCCCCTATTCGTAATTACCCCCATTTCTGCGCAATTGAATAATGAAAAATTTCAATCCCCTAGCCCTATCCCCCTTCCCTTCTCTATCCCCTTCTTTCGCGATAAAAAGTAGCATATGTCCGGTCCCAAGCTCTAATTCATCCCTTTACAAAATTTAATCAGGATATCTTCAAACTGACATACTTTCATTCCCTATTCCCCCTCCTCCTTAAACCCCCTTTTTTCGTGATAAAAGGTAGCCTAAGTCCATTTCAAAGCTCTAATCCATGTGTATATAAATTTCATCAGGATAACTTCAAAATTGACCAACTTACATTCCCTAGGCCTATTTCCGCTCCCCCTCTACCCCCCTTTTCGCGGTAAAAAGTAGCCTATGTCCATTTCTAGGCTCTAATCTATCTTTTTAATTATCAGAATTTTTTCGCAATTTCATCAGAATATCTTCAAAATTGACTAGCGTACATCCCCTAGCCCTGTGGGACCTTCTGTCTTAAGTTTTACGTAATTATCTAACCTAATAACATCTTATACGAATAGTGACCATATCAATATGACAAATCTTTAACGTTTTAAATAAATATAATGACTCGGCAATCGCATGAAAACACAATATATCTCACAAGTAATACAAATAAAAATTAGATTGTTCAAAGCGATTGCAAAGTCAATATATGTATTTAAAGCCTTGAAGATTCATACGCTAAACACTAATTATATTCTAAATTTGAAGCATATATGTCTTGCTAGAAGTGCCTTAGAATTTTGATGATCGGTCAGTCGGTGAGTGACAAAATTAAGAAACTTAAACTCATTATAATTCTTTAACTACTGGTTCAAATTGATTGAAGTTTGAAATATACCGGGTTTATATCGTGCCTGCTTCTAATTATATTCACAACAAAGTTAAAGGGGTCGAAAATGGCCTGAATTGCTTCGAGAAAAGAATGGTACGGCCGCGCCCCTTTTTTGCTCGACTTAGCGGTGACTTGAAATTTTTTTTAAAGTTTTTAGAAATACTGGTGATGTCGAGTTCATTGACATTTGCAATATATTGTAGACACGATGGGCAACAGTCGAAGACTGCTTGGTGCAATTTTTCACACTCACCTGTAATCAAAAACTCATTGCAGGGGAAATAACTGTTTTTGTCGTGTAATATCTCTAGATATATATTTTTACTCAATCACAACATCATGCCTGCACAAATTGAAATGAAATTTGGCACCTACGTCACTATATATTATTGCCATTTATATATATTGTTATTAAAGTGCACTCAAATCTTATACTCTGAAGCTTTGGTACCCACTCGCGTGCTCTTTCTCTTGATTTCGGTTATTTTGACTTTGGTGCTTTATCTTCCAACCCCGAGAGCAAATTCAGCGTCCGCACCACATCGGTTGCCCAAGGCGCAGGTGAGGTTGGTTTGGGCCTCAAGCATGTAGTGGCGCTTTCTAGGCCGTACATGTAAAAAAAAGATATGTGTATACAAATATTCGCTCCCCTAACTTAGCATCTAAAATCTGATAATTTAAATTGGCTCCAAAGATCGTGAGAAACCTGCGCTTCGTTACGGTGCTAGATTTTGCACACATCACGGAGAAGCTATTGTTGGAAAATTTACAATGCTTACGATATAACAAAAGTTTAATAACAAGCTCGTATACGTTACCGTCATAGCCATTCCTTGTACTGGTGCTTAAAACCTCGACATCGACACGGTGTCGATATGTTACGATGTCAGGAGAAACAAAGGCTTAATTTCAAAACTGCGTAAATCATCTCACAATTCAATTGTAGACCGGGAGATTGGTGATTTTTCTGTATCAAATCGTCTCATAATGTAGCAGTTATATGAAATACTAGATGTGTTAACGATTTGTTCCGCATGGATTTAAAAATCTGGAGTTGAAACAAATAACGTGGAATACTGATAATTTTCTTCTTGAAAAAAAAAATTTGTTTAAGTTGCGCCTTACAACGTCATTTATCTACCAGCGTAAATCTTGTCAAAATAGTTTCGGTCCACTTACTTCGAAAATTCGTAATAGTTCTCGCTACTACATCAAATTAAAAGTTATCAATGTACCTATGTTCAATCCTACGTAACATAAAATCATGAAACATTTACGCAACTGATAATCGTCGTAATGCTATAAAGTTGTTCAACGTAATTTGCAACGCGATTGGCTGGCAGCTGATATTTCCTTTTTATATATTCTTTAGGTGGCAGACAAGCACTGGGCCCACATGATGGAAAGTGGTGTAGGACGTGGGCAATGCAAGCGGAGTCACACTTATTTTAGTTTTGCTGTTGAAAACTAGCCAATCATCTATTTGGTGTAACGTGATTGGTCATATTTATGAGAGTTTAGAGATACTAGGTTCAATACCAGCGGTTCATTTCTGGCCCTGCTACCTTCGCCAGGCTCCGGTAGGAAGACCGACACCAAGAAGAGCTGAGACATAAAAGATGACATATTTGATTCCTTGTCAGACTGCCCAAGACTATGTGAAGTAAACAAGCGGACACCGGCCTCCGAGGCAAAAACCTGTGAGTGTAACTCTGTGATGATGAAACTGAGTTCGGGTATTTCTTATTAAGTAATTGTATTATATAAAATCATTATCCTATAAATCGTTTAATAAACCCTAACTAACGGTTCAACATTTTAATTTATGAACTCTTTTATTACGTAATAAGTTTTAACTGAAAATATAAACTGGCAAAATATTTTTAATGAATCTTAATTTAATCCAAGCTCCTGCACTAAGTTTTGTAGGTCGGTTCTAATGAAATTCCGACTTGTCATAATCGTGCCCATAATACTTAGTTAAATCCTATTGTTTTCAAACAAAGGCGGTGCTTAAATTTATGACACCCTTTTATTTTGGTCGGTTAATATTTAGTGGTAGTGAGGACTAGGGGCCAGCATTTTAGAATTGATAGTATCTGGCTTGGTCACCTTAATTTTTTGTACTTTTAGTCAATTATAAGTCTACGAATGGCAGTTGGGTCACATTTAGATCCCCTTAAAGTAAATGTTACCTTTCATACAAGTGCTTCTGATGAAAAAGCTGCCCTCGCATAAAAGCTTTTAAAGACTATTCACGAGTTCAAACATTCTTGCATTGAGCTTTTCCGATTTAATTTCATAAAAAGAGTATTTTTTAACACTACGACTGCGCTAATTCCCGTTAGCATAAGCAGAGTTCATTGTCTCATTATCTACTCTTCGAATAAGGCCTCGTAATATAAGATACCTGTTTACAATACACATTAGTACATCCTCTTGTAGCCACAAACTTGTGAACGGAACAAATATATGTCACCTAATATTGACTAAACAAGGAAATCGAACCCATATATCCCTCAAGCGTATTGCATCATCAGTTCCTTTTTTCGTACTTGTAAGGTGACAAATATAAATAAGGCTTACCCTATTCGACTCTACATCAAGGGTAGTTGGTTTGATTTGCGGTAACTGCAAATATTTGAATGATTGATTTGTATGCATGGATTATGTTATTTGAATAAATACAAAAGTGTTTTTTTCCTAAAACTAATTTTTATTATATTGGTGTTATATCTTCTTCTGCTTTTGGCTATATGATTTTAATGGTAGCGACCGCCGTCTGATCTCCCAAATCCGAGAGGAAAACCTACGTCACTCTCGTCTGTCAATCAGAAGGTGAACTGGCTTGTAGATAGATTTCCTTGGCTCCGAATGTCTTAGAGGAGCCCCATGTCAAAGCAGGAAACTCAGTTGGCCAAAGGTAATACTTTCCTAGACCTAAAAAGTCTACCTGATCATTAAGGCCAGTTTTTTTTTTCAATTTAAATTAAGGAAAGTTATCATACTAATTGTTTCAAAAATTTAAACTGTTCTCTCGTTAACCGAGGTAACCTACTCCAATTTACTTAATGGGTAAATTAATTAAATTGAACGTGATTAAATTTTTAATAATTTATTACCTGGTTATTATAATGAAATTATTATGTAAGCGTAATTATAACACAGTAATATCGCATAGCCTATTGGCGTTTACCTATACCTGGTTGTAAAAGTGCAATCTTGGTTCTTGTATTTTCTAATTTTACAATCCATTCTCATTATCACAGCGCGATTTTTCTACTCTTTCTCCCTCTTTGCATATTATTTGATCCTTAGATTAACGCCGAGAAGCCTGCTCTAGAGCCTCATCCGTCAATTAGGAGGTGCAACGGCCTGCAAGTGAGGTTACATTATACACCATACAGCCCGATAGCCAAACAAAGTCAGGGGAATTAACCCAACGTAAACGTACAATTTTATTTTTGCCGCACATGAAGTCTATAGTAAATTTTCATGTCTTTAAAACAACATCACAATCTATTGGTCCAAAAACTTTATACTAATCCATCTTCCAACCCTAAAACCGTAGAAATATATTCATAAATTCGTCAGACACACAGGTGGGACAATGCGTTAAGCAAACACAGAAGACAAACAGACAGACGGGTTTTGTTTGTTAAACCGTTTAGTAACAAAATGCTCGTCGAGAATCAAACAGTGTCGTCGTACGATAGTGGGATAAGCTGGGTTTTAAGTTAGATACGTAAACTTAGCTTATTAGATGGATCTACCTATGTTCTTTACAAGAACTATAGCTCCAAAATTAACTATTTGAGCTGCTAAGTTGCAGAATGATTTGACTGTTGATCTAGGCGTGTACGCTCCATCATCGACCACATTATCATTTACTAATTATAGGTGACATATTGGTCCAACACGGAGTCTATTAAACGAAGTCACCAAGATCTTTGTCATTTCCGTATCACTCAAACGAAAAAACCGAATGTGACACAGACATACACGTTTAACATACAACTGCCACGTTAGTTGTTAAAATCAATAGTTACAAGGTTACGATCAATTGTAATCTATGGACACAACAACTATAAAGAAACTAATCTCAAAAATAGTTTTGAAGCTCGAAAATAAACAGTTGAAATAAATTTATTTGTTACACCAATACACTCAAATCCTTCCATTAAGCTACCGCTGTATCAGACCGATACGCTATCAAAGTTTTGTCAACTGTAATTACAGAGAGCATTCGTGACGGCAGACTCAATAATGGTGGTTCTTGTTTGATAAAAATAGAGTGTCTATACGTCGATGATTTTATACGTGACACATTCTTTAAACAAATAATGGAAAAAGGTATTTGGCCACCCCATCTTAGGTTTGTCTTACATCAAAAAACGAGGTGATCGTCAATTAAGTTACGTTTTCTTTGGACAGAAAGTACATTTTGTTAAGATACATACGATACGCACAATGTGAAGATAATATAGGTATACCTTACTCATGTAACACTCAGAGAAATGCAATAATGCACCTACTAAGTACGCAACATCACCTTTGGTTAACTGAGAGAAAATGCATGTCGCATTAAGTTCGCCTATGTATTTGTGCGAAAATTTAATTTAAAAAGGAGTTTACGGCTACCTTAGACTACAACTGGTAGGTGCAGTAACACGCGTATCCCACTTTAAGAACGCCTGCTATAACCATATAAATGAAATAATTCAAACTTAAACAAGCCCATTACTCAGCTACTAAAACCTCTTCCATTACAATAATTCTGTGAGTACACCTCTCATTTATTCCTATCATAAACCCATATATTACTTATGGCTCATAATAATCCATTAGGTAAGAACTCTTTAGGGGAAAGTTTTTATGTCATATTTTTAACGTATCTATGAATTTTCATTCAACATGAGTCATAAGCTTATTACAAAAACTAAAATTAAAAGGAATCTTTATACTTTTGAATTCCTTAGTATCCCTCAGTAGTTTTACGGTAAAATGTGTGGCCATAAAACGTGATATAAAGAGTTACATTATTGACGACCTATTTTGTTTGCAAACGAGTTTTTAATAACGTATAGTAGCATGGGGTACCGATACTAAGAAAATATCTTTAGTAAGACTCGAAAATGAATAGATCGCACTGGTAGACTCATTTAAAGAAATAAAAATGTTAAAACGCTTATTTGCTGATCTAGAATCACGTAAATTATTTCAGAACTTAAACACATGATAATGTAAGCATATAAAACTCGTTGATTATGTAATAAATAAAGATTTCGTGACAATCGTGCTATTTATTTATTTTTGTTCCATCTAGCGGCATAGTGCATTTTGTCTGTAACTTTTACAATTACTGCAGAATCTGGCAGAGGTTGTCTATTGTTTACCCGAAAATAATATGCCATAATCATCATATTCCCGAATTTCATTTGCCCGAATGTTTTGTTTGCCCGAAAAGACATATGACATACTTTCGATTGCCCAAAACTTAGATACCATAATATACGAATGCCATAAGTATTGTTTGTCATATTTTTGATCGCCAGAATAATTATTAGACATAATATTTAAACGCCATAATGATTATTATACATAATGTTTAAATGCCATAATAATTCGGGTAAACAATAGACAACCTGCTAACCTAACTCAAATGGCATCTAACTAAACTACTTAAGGGTGGTTTAAAAAAACATAACCACGAAGGGTATGGAGGGGTCTATTCGCTCGCTTCGCTCGCTCATACGACCCCGCCATCCCTAAACTAACCGATCCGAGTCGAGGTGCCCTAAAGTCCCGGTGCATCGCGTTTCTCCTGATATAACAACCGTTACACACCCAATGTCGATGGCAAATGATGTTATGGCATGTGATAATTCGGGCATGTGATAATTCGGGCATTTGATAATTCGAGCATGTGATAATTCGGGCTTACAATGATTATGACAAATGATGTTAAGATTGCTTTATGGGAAACAAAGCTTCTAGCATGTGAATATTATGGCAAATAAACTCGGGCAAATGAATATTCCGTCATATAATATTATGGCTGTTGACTATTATGGCAAATGATATTCAGTCAAATAAAATTCGGGCAAACATATATATAAAATAACAATAAAAATACATAGTGTCGTTGTTTCAAAATGTTTTAAATAAATAAACAAGTCATTAAAATACAAACCCTTTCATTGATTGCATCATTAGATTACACTCAAAATAAATAGAAATCAGCAGTTAGACATTACAAAGAGCAAAACTGACATCTGCTATCTGAGATGAAACTTGAATGATATATCACCAGTACATGAGATTCCAAACTCATCAGCTGAGCGAACTTTTATAATTCAATTGTAGTTTCTGATCAATTAGGAGACGACTTTCTTTTGACTTTCATATGTGTAATAATTATCATAAAATTCTTGTAGGTCAGAAACCCAGCTGAATAGTAAGGTGCCTAATTGAATTTAAGTTTGATGAAGAACACGTTCACTGACTTTCAAACATTCGTCGTTCATTACAATCAAAATTCCATTATCAGAAAATCCTTTATCAGTGATAATAATTGATACTAACAGTGTAGCATTTTAGTACTTCATATAAATTATTTCCTAAAATTAGCACTTTCAACCGTCAACTTTACCGTACTGTAATAGTTGATAACAGAAATAATCTGAATTATAATAACAATCCGTAGACTAGATAACTGCCTTTCATTATTCAAGTTGTTTTAGTGTGTTAGCTTTGAGGACTTAATGGTTGAGCAATGTAGTTAGGTACTTACATAACACGTTATCGTTATAATCAGTTTCAGTCACGATGATAACAGTAATATATCATCATCATAAGTTGTAAATAAGTTTGCACTTCGGTGCCCAAGGTCCACTTATTTGTTTCGTTTAATATATGTAATTGTTTTGGTGTGCCGAGTTTTCTAAATTATTTGACATCTGACCTCCAAACTCGAGGAAACGCTGCGCTAGAGCCTCATGTGTTGTTTAGAAGGTGCATCGACTAGCCAATGAGGGTGGATTGGATCAAAAGGAGTTGGTAGGGTCCCGTACATACATATCGATCGTACTTATGCTATGTTATCCGCTGGTTGCATGGCTCGACAATCTTTATGCAATGACCACAACCCGTCCATTCCTTACGTACCTTGTGCACGTACCTCATAACCAGATATATAGCTCGGGGAAATTGCGACTGGCTGTTTCGCTATTACCCTAGATAAGCTGTTTAGAACAAAAATTGTGGCATAGTACCTGGGTGAGGTGGAATTCAGGGCTATATACACTGACTGAATGTCTGGCGTGGGAGATACCGAGGTGGGTCATTGTAGTGGCCCTGGGAGTGGATGTTCTATAGCTCAGCACGTTACTCAAAGTTATGATGGGACCACCACCACCTCCTTATGGTCGAGAACGAGGTGGAGAAGCGGGTCGGAGACTTAGGTCCCTTCCGTCACGCATAGTTTACAATGCGCGAAGGTGACTCGGGCGGATGTTACGGTTTTGGTTGGTTCGAGTTCAAGGAATCTAATGACCTTTCCCGCTGGCTCCGGCGGGGGAAGGTCTGTAGATACGGCTTGAAAGGTTCACTTCATCCCACGCACGCTCAGGTTGTGTTTTTCCCACTTTCTGCTGTAGTTTTCTCAAGCAACTACAATATGGGGTTCCTGAAGAACCATCCAACGCCGCTAAAGAAGTTTTCACTTCAAAAAATCTTCTTATAAAAAAGGTGGAATCCAATGAATCCACTCCTAACCCAAGCAATTTAGCTAAATTGCGTTGGATGGGTAAAAAGTGTTAAACTCGCGTCAGGATCACCTGACTTTTGTCGCGTCAGGATCACTTGACCTTTGACCCGTAACCGACGACGACTGACGACATACAACATTAGCTACAGAGTGTTCATTTTGCTAGCTACGTTAAGAAGCTTCGTAGCTTAGCGTTAAGCGCTACGACTGTAAGTCCTTATGGTTTCAGGTAGTACCGGGTTCGAACACCAAACCAACACAATATACATACAGACGTATACAAATATTACCAAGGCAATCATTTCATCTTTAATAAATTTTAAAAATTTTGCAT
Source organism: Eilema caniola (assembly GCA_949126895.1). Classification (NCBI taxonomy): domain Eukaryota; kingdom Metazoa; phylum Arthropoda; class Insecta; order Lepidoptera; family Erebidae; genus Eilema; species Eilema caniola. The sequence goes on along the minus strand of OX421460.1, from coordinate 13,806,754 downwards.
GAACGATATTCCGAGATTGCCGCACACGAGCAATTCAAACCAAATTCATGAAAAATAAACTGCCTATTCTATTTCGATCGCTCCCAAAGCCAACCATCGACATTATCGTCGGGGCCCTCGTGCGGTCCCGCGTGTATGCCACCCACATTAAACATTCACCGTTCAGCTAATGAAACCTGAGACTCGTTTTATAATATTAATGCTGAATTCGGCCTGTCATTTACCAATTTACCTGGAGCAAATAATGTTTATATAAATATTTTTTGAATTGATTAAAGGTCGAAAAGCTGAAAGGGCCTTGGCCGCAATGCCACAAAACAGGCTCTAATACAAATTTTAAATATAATTGACACATTTACGGGATCTGTAATGCCTTTGAGCGCACAATGTCACATTTGCAAAATGACATATTGACGCAAAATATCACATTGGCAAAATGACTCACATTAACACAAAATGTCTCATTCGCAAAATGACATATTGACGCAAGATGACACATTCGCAATATGACATATTGGCTCAAAATGACACAATCGCAAAATGTCTTTTGTCAATATTAAAGGTACAAACAGGGCTCGTTGAATAGTGACTTTGACAGTTTTCAACATCCAAACTATTCATCCAAATCTCACATGAGTGAACATACAAGATAAAACGCTTGCTTTTAATGTATGTTCTACCTACCGCTTGGTAGATATTATGGTCTACTAATAATGCTATTTTTAAATGGATAGTTATTATCTATACATCAGTAAGTGCTGAAGCGGCTAAACGTCCATATTTTCCGTAAAACAACTGTCATCGGATTTCCATAACCCTCCAACCAACCTTTGTAGTTAGACCAGTTGTCGACCAGTTCAGGATTCCGTAACGGCTGCCATAGACGTTCACATGACAACTGGGACCGGCGGCTTAATGAGACATCGAATAGACTAAACTAAATAAAGCATTAGCTTTTGACAGATCGGCAAACATTCACGTTCTAAATCGGTCAGACCACCTGTGTGAACTGTGATAATTTTTAGGTTGGATGTTCCGTAGCAAATATTAAATTTCCACGATAAAGCCTTTGTTGCTTAAACTATTTCATTATGTTTCATTTCAAAGCAAGAGATTACAAGTGAAGAAAGAAAAATAATTTTCAGCGTTCGTTAAATGAATATTGTTAAGACAATCAAACATGGGTACAAACAAATGAGTCTTAAAGGTGCTCACAAAAAGTAAATAGATAATATGACAGTAAATATAAAACTCCATGAAAGTAACTCAATAGAAATACTTACATTCAATGTGGAGTGAAGCACTCCAACCGACCTGCAAAAGAAAATGAAACAATTTAAAGTAAAACATTAAAGGTACAAAATTGGGCTATAATAATAGGTCTCCGTAGGCACTACACCTGGGATTCTGAAGTACTCACTTCAAATGCAACTGGAATTGATGTTCAAATGATAACAAGACAGCATGTCTCTATCTACTTACAAGGATCTCAATACATTTCAATCAACTTGCCATTTAGTATACCAAGTGCTTTATCGGCTTACGCCAATGACGGTAGTTCTATGTTAACTGATGTGTCCATGTGTACTACGTCTATCCACAAAATATATTCCTACTCGATGATCTATATACTGCATCAATGGTTACATTGCGTTAGTAGTTTATGTGTGAGTTTTCGATCGTTGGGTGTGTGTGTGTTACAACAAAAGAACAAACAAATTAAATTATCATAATAAAACATTGAAATAAAATTACATTACCGCTAAACATAATTTGTAAAAAGAATCGTAAATCTTTGTTGAGTCTTGAAAACCAATTTATTTTGTGTCGATGAAGTTTCACCGTGGGAAAAATCTATGTAAACACTAACTTTTATAGTATACTCATGCCTAGGTATATGCAATCTATTTCATAATGACGAGTGCCACCTTCTGTATCAAGTGCTTGATTCCACTGCCAAAAGTCCTTTAAGTCTTTGTCGAATTTCTTGATTATATTATGAATTCGTTAACATTAATTAACAGTGATTAGGTGATGACTATCGGCACAACTATTACTACCCGCTACAACTTTAATAAAAAAAACTTCAGAAGAATATTTTAAATAGAAAAAACACACTTTTCAATTCGAATCCATCACACACGTTGGTACTAAATCAATCTATGGATGGAATGGCAAAACCTTTTCATTTGAACCGGGTTTCACACTTGTGTATAGAATCGGTATACATGAAGTCATTTGAAAATTGAATGTAATAAAAGTAGAAAGGAACTTTTCGGTTTCAATAGCTGAAAGAAACATGTAGGTAAAGCCCAATGAATCTAATTCATTCAAATTGATTCGATGTATAAGAAATGACCAATAAGGCATGAAGCATGACAGGTACGAAGCATGCCAACTTATTATTAATTTTATTAACTTCGTAATTCAGTCTATTCTTAACTTATTTATTAATTTCTATTAACAAAAAGTAGCTAAACTGATGTAATTAGGTACTTTCAAACTGCAAGGGAGATGACGGCACTCGTAACACAGGGTAACCCAGTACGAGTGCCACAACACTCCTTGAATATAAATAATACTAGTACTATATATTATTACCCGCAAACTACTGTTTCCTAAGGAGAATGTAGTACCATTTTACAGTAATAAATGAATTATGAAGGTCAAAGAAATTAATTGGGTTCAAGAATACTGTTCTAACTGATAAGTTGGATCGATCATCAACTCAAAGCCCAAAACGATGATAAATTTGAATTTTTGACAGCATTAGTCTTTCGTATTGTAAATATTCAACAAGGAAATAACAATTGTAAGGCAGCTCACTATTTTGATAATGAAAGGCATGACGTATACTTATTTCTAGAATACGGTATGCCGTATTCCAGAAATTTAGTTTACTACTTCAACACGCTACATAGATGTCAAGAAACAGTAAGTGACACACACTTTAATTATGAAGTAGACTTACTGTATAAAGGTCAGTTAATTGTACCCCGAAGAAGATGCATATTTTATTTGATAAACATATAATACAGATGGCTACCGAATAAATCTGCACGTAAGATCGTAAAAGCTGTTTAAAAACTTTACCCATGAGAAGCACATTAAGACAAACACAAAAAGTATCTACAAGCTAACTAAGAATGACATAAAGACTAGCCTTTATATCTTTGAATCTCCAAAATGCCCCCCAAAACGGCAATATAAACTTTGTAAGATAAAATGTTAATTACTTAAACTTTACTTTTGTCACAATCTTTGTTCCTTTTTGAGTTCAAGAGTTAAATAATCTCGTCGTCAGTTTCATGACTCTTCAACTTGATTACTTGGATGTGTTTGTGAGCACCGTGTAGCGGAAAACTAAATCATAGTTTTAAATATGTTGAATTCCACAATGCTCAAATTTAAGATTATAAATAAGCACACGTTTAAATAATTTTCATTAAAGAGTGTAAGGTAAAACATAAAACTATGAATCCTCTTATAAATATAAAAAGGAATTGGCTTCGATCCTATTGATCTCTCTATATATACTTTCTCATAAACAGCTGCTTATGTATTCGTCCGATTTCGGAGCAGCTCGTCTCGATTCGTGCGAGCTTCGTAGAGTCGTACAATACTTGCACGCACACGAACACCGTGTCGAAGACTGCCGAAAAGAAACGAGCGTGAGGTATTTTCGTTACGGAATTTCTGGATTCGGTCCCCGCGCTCAAGGCCCTCGATAGAAGCTATGCAATAGCTTAAAAATACTGAATAGCTCAACCACATACAAGCTCAACAACCTTCAAAGTCTAATGCCAAATTTGCTAAAAAAAGACCGACTAATCTACTTTGCGTACTGAAAATATCTCAAAGGAACGATAATTGTATTTAATTTAATTACACGTTCATCAACATAATATATATTACAGTGACATACTTATTTCGGAACGAACCAGACATGATAAAAAATTCAAACGAAGGTATATCCCAGAATATCATTGGGCATGAAAAGGGGAGGCCACAAACACGGTCTAATTATTTGCCATCACAAGTGTGGACCATTCTGGCGTGAAAAGGGCATCTGATGGTTCCCCTAATGTCGGTCCACGGACCAAATAGAGACCTCTCTAACCTCAAACGAAGTTCGAATTACAAATTAAAGTGACCTTTGTCACACCAAAGCGTAACTTTAACGCATTATGTATTAATGTTTATATAATGTGTCTTGTTGCCAAATCGCTTCTGAAGGAGTACTAAGTTTGGTACTCTTAGATGGTATCGCCAGCAATATTACTGAACAAGGAATAGAGTAATAAACGTTTGAACTTCAATAGTATGTTTATTAATTAAGTTTATTCTTGTATTTAGATGAATTTGTATTCGTTTCATTTAGTTGCTGCTTTACACTTAATTGAATAAATAGGCAATTTTGTATCATAGATTCATCAAAATTAGAGTATAGACTCAGCAGCATAAATTAAATTTATCACTAAGAGCGATCTCTTCAAATTTAGCTTTAAAATCAACTGCAATTAAAAGTGTTGAGTGTTCACTACCGATCATCTCACATTTAGGCGTATCACTTTCACATATTATAAGCATTTAATCAGTGGCTCTAGTGCGGCAGCATGACCGACGCTGGTCTATTTCGGAAATGAAATGAAATTAGCCACCTCACGTTAAAAGATCGACTGTAAAGTGCGCTCCAGCGACTGTAGTGTGGATGTTTCCATATACAGTGCTGCAGTCGTGCGACTAATGAAAATGTTGTTTCATCATATATTTACTTTATAATGATTCCTCGCAAAATAAATTTGAAACTAACTTAAAGGTCGGCAGCGCGAGTGTGACGACCCTGATATTGCACACGTCCCACTTTCTATCAGGAAGCCGTGTGCTTGTCTGCCACCTCAGTGGCATAAAAAAAACTAAAAAACCTAAAGTATGCAAATTCAAATTTGAAGAAGTCTCACTAACTAATAACGTTATATACCACTAACTAATAACGTTATATACCAGCTCTCTGAAACCAGATAGATAACTAAGTTTATCCGCTAAATTGAACTAGACTTATCGCGCTTCGAACCACGTGTAACGACTAGATAGGTGGTTTCGCACGAAAACTTGTAAGAAATAGCTAATTTCTGAGCGTTCGTGACTTGTACAACACTTTATTCGTAAGTTACTTTACAATTACATATTGCTATAAAGTTAGCAGGTTTTAAGTTACATTCAACAAATCTGTAAAAAAAAAGACGGGTTGCACTCTGGGAGTGCAGTCAGAAGTAAAAACTTTTTTTTTCTTTCTTTCTTCGTTATAGAAATAATCACAAAAAGTAATAAATTACAAAAAAAAAATAATCACAAAAAGTGTCAGATGGCCAGGTTTGTACCCGGTACTATCTGAAACCATACGGACTTACAGTCGAAGCCTTTGCCGCTATACTGCGAAGCTATTTATCGTATCTTGCAAAATAGATACTCTGTAGCTAATATTGTATGACGTCAGTCGTCGGTTACGGTTCAAAGGTCAAGCGATCCTGACGCGTGTTTAACATTTTTTACCCATCCAACGCCGCTAAAGTAGTTTTCACTTCAAAAATATATGTAATGAGTAGGGATGAAAGTAATGACGTAAATATTGAAGTGGATGGCTACAAGGAGTTACGGACTGAATTTCGACAGTACAATACTTCGACATGTAGCGAACTTCGAAAACACATAGATCGACAAGTCATTACTTCGACAGACAATTATTAGACAACACACATCTTCGAATGACCACTACTTCGACAGATTTTTTTATCATTCTCCTATTACTAGGTGGTTTAAAAAAAATAACCACGAAGGCTAAAGCGGGAGCTCTGCTCCGCTTCACTCCCGCCTTAGCCTTCTAACCTAACCCATCCGAGTCGGGGTGCTCTGAGTCGGGGTGTTAACCATAATGAAGTAATTTAAGACACAAAAACTAAAGAAAAAAAAGGTTACAATTCAACGAAAGATTACAAAAAAAAGACGGGTTGCACTCTGGGAGTGCCGGCAGAAGTGAAAACATTTTCGTTTTTTCTTTCTTCGTTATATACATAGAAAAAGATAAAATAGAACATACCATACCATACCTATAATATAGCGCTAATCATAGAACCTATCACTTATTTTCTGCTAATTTTCTGTCAGAAGAAATTAATAAATTATGAAAAGAAAAAATAATCACAAAAAATAATAAATTACAGAAAGTAAATAACGAAATAAATAAAAAATTATGGAAGTAAAGTAAATTATAATAAGAAAAAACAATCACAAAAAATCCCTGAAGGTCAGGTTGGTTTGAACCCGATACTATCTGAAACTATAAGGACTTACAGTCGAAGTGCTTACCGTTTAAGCTACGACGCTATCTATCGTAACTTGCAAAATAGATAGTCTGTACCTAATCTTGTATGACGTCAGTCATCGGTTACGGTTCAAAGGTCAACTAATCCTGACGCTTCCTTAACATTTTACACCCATCCAACGCCGTTATAGAAGTTTTCACTTCAAAAAAATCTGTCGAAGTAGTGGTCATTCGAAGATGTGTGTTGTCTAATAATTGTCTGTCGAAGCAATGACTTGTCGATCTATGTGTTTTCGAAGTTCGCTACATGTCGAAGTATTGTACTGTCGAAATTCAGTAGGTACGTGGGCTACAAGGTGAGAAGAAGTCCTAAGTGGAGATGGATGGACTGATTGTAGTGAAAGTAGGGATCACTGCATCCGATGCATTAGATGAATAGAAAAACACAAATGTTGCGCCTCAAATAAATATAGGAAAAGGGTAGGAGAATGACGAACAAATTTATCAACAGCTAAGCGGACCCTGATCTCCAAAGTATAAACACAAACATGAGGATGCAACGGAGAAATCGCTAGGAGAATAATAAACTACTAATTTCTTATCATAAAACTGGTATTGTTTGGTTACTTTTTAACATACTTTCTTGGATATTTACACCTGACAAAATAAATACGGTTCATCTTTACAAATAACTTTATATGAAAAGTACAACCGTACTCGTATTTCCTTGGTCGACTGAACCATCCTACGAATTTTATAGGTATTGTGGAAACGTGGACGCGGGAATGAAGGAAGCGCTTCTATCACGCGGCCAGTCCACCATTGGCGGACAAGCCCGCTTCTTGTCTGCTTTCAACCGTGCCTTCTGTTACTAATAGGGACACGAGGAAAGCCTCTAAGCAACTCTCTACAGCCAGCTAGACGCTGCTGTTTCCGTTATAGTAAGGGCACCGTAGTAGGTAATTCTGTAGTTACTCTAGCACGTCAAAGAGACGCTAGTTACATATTATAAATACTGGTGGTTGCCCAAAAAAATTACCATCGTATTTACACGTACACGTCAGATTAAAATAAGGTAGGTTAGTTACTAGCTAACAAGTGTCCATTTCGAAAATCTGGTGATTTAACAGTTGCAAAGTTACAAAAATGATGTTTGAATTTACTTGGCCGCGGTAGTTTTTTATTTTTATTTAAGGGTTATATTAAAACATCTGAAGAACATTAAATAAGACCAAAGCAATAAAAACGTTACTTAAGATGTATAAAATATGAACTTATTTATTAAACCATTATTCTTTATATCATCTAATCTACCAATTGTAATAGGTTTCTGCCACGATCGACTTAACTAACTGCACATTAAGCATCGTCGCCTCCCCTACTACTACCCCGAAAGCACAGCGAGTAAAAAAATAAATTGTTAATACTCTAAGATCTCTAATAAGAGGATTAAATTCTATTCTACTAATTATCTCAATAGTCTGAGCCAGACGTAATGCGATATCTAGATACTGTTAATTTTATTTTGACTTTAAGTTCAAGGTAAGAATTGTCTAGATATTATTGTACGTGATATTAATATATCTAGTATGTGAAAACAAAAGAGTATCATGTAGCATGTAGCCCAAAATACATACACCTACATCGGTCGCTGTTAGTTATCAATTCTATCTGTGCCTTTGAACTTATAACTTCTAAAGTTGATATGTTTTGTATTTCGATCATAGGTATTAGCTGTGCCCGCGATTTCATTCGTTTGGACATAAATCTGAGTTAATTACACATTTTTTGCGCACCACCTTAAATATATGATTCCAAAGGTGATCGCATACGACAACTGCAGACGCACGCAGCAGATACCTACGCATAATTCATTGCGTTTTCTCGATGGTTCCTTTTCTCTAAATTGAAGTTTAACAAGTAACGTAAGTATGGCGGTACGCTGTATCTGCTGCATGCGTCTGCTGGGAGGGGCGCACATCGTGCCGCCGTCTCAGCCTTCTTCTTGTTGACATGGTGCGTGCATGTAATGGTGACACTCTTTCTTGAGACTTTGCCTTCAGCTTACCAACAGGCGAGGTGAAGTTAAATTGACGTGTACTACATTTAAAAAAAACCTGTATCCCCAGACCTGCGCTTACTGTAAGTAACATGCTGAGTGAGAGAACTCTAACCGCCAGGGCTGCCATATGGACCCGCCTCGGTATCTCCCACGCCGGACATTCGGTCAGTGTGTGCAGCCCCGTATCCTCGCTTGCGTCACAGTGATGGCTTGGCTCCTTTCTGATCCGATGCAAATAACTCCCGAAACATCCGGTGATCACCTGCATCAGCCGGTATGAGAGGCCCTCATGAGGACACGCTATCACGGCGGGTCCTGCGAGTGGTTACCCAAATGGCCTCAAGTTTCCTCTCCTCCACCGTGTCCCGGTGATTCCTCCAGGTTTGGGTTCCCATCCCCAACTATTAATGCACCTTATAACACGACACACATACACACATCACACACAGACAAACACTAATATTGTAAAAAACCAGTAACAGCAATCAGACGGTAATCTATTCCAAAAATAAAATCTACACCAGAGCCCTACTTACTCACCAACAGGTCAAACAAAGGCCTCGTTAGTTTGGTGAATTTGCTTATAATATTGTGTATTACGTGGAATAAAAAAGATTTTCTTTCTTTCTTTCAATACACTTGTGCAAGTTATTGCCGTTTCCAGTATGACATATTCTATTCTGTATTCATTTAAGTATATTTCAATTTCAACAGTGCAGTTTTTCTAAAACTGAAAATAATATTCTTATGACTGAATTGTCTTGAAACTTGAATTCAAAGCCGCTTCAAGTGATGCAGAGAGATAGTTCTAAAGTACTTAGTTGAGGTTTTAATAGGCGCCTACTTATATTTCTGTAAAAAATTAAAGAAAATGAATTCAATTTAAAGTTCTAAGTAAATTTTAGCATTCTTGGAGACGAAAATTGTAATTAAGGGTGTAATATTTAAGAGAAAAGCAACAGAATTAAGGTCTTAGATATACCTATGCCGTGTGTGACAGAAGCAGAATGCGGCCTGTTCTGCCTACTCTGAAGGGAGGAACGCAAGAGCATATTATGTATATAATCTATATTATATAAAACAAAATAACACGCACTGATTAATCACAAAATCTCAGAAAATATAACATCTACAAACTGAAAACTTGGCAAATAGGTTCCTTATAGGGTCATTCGCTAAGAACGGATTTTACGAAACTCTGCCCCGAAGGGGGTAAACAAGGGGTTTCACATACTAGATATGTTAATATTTTTTAAGTAAGAGACTTGAAATGTAAAAATATTGCTCTGTAGATGGTGTGGTTGTGTACCAATAATGTATGCTTAGAAAATTTATGTAAGTTACGGCACACGTTTCAAGTGCGGCTGCTTGTGTATATAATGTGACTATCTCTAATGGTTTTCTATCTATATTACTAGATAAACCGTTTAGAACTAAAGTCGGTTCCTACGTGAGACAGGAATGAGTTTTATATTTTGAATGCGGAATGGAGTCTCGATTCTGAAGCGTCTGCCAATTTACTAACAGTATAAAAATTTGTTTTAATTTTCAGACTTCATCACTGAAAATTTACTAACTGTTTGCATTTAATTCTGGACTTTAAAGTGTAAAAATACAGTGTAAAAGTGGCATTTTGCACAAAGTCAATAGAATGATAGTGGCTTTGCTATTGAAAATACCAGAATCCAGGTTTGGGTCGCAGATTAAAGAGCTAGTGCGTTTTGGTACTGACCTCATCAGACTTTTTTTTTTTTCTTTTTTAAGGAATATTAGCAACCGAAATTATCGAAATTACTAATATTCCCTCTAACCCCTCCAACTAAGCTAAATTGCTTGTGCTAGGAGTGGGTTCAGGTCGGTAGTGTAATGGCAAGGATTCGAACCCGGGACCTCTCGATCGTAAGGCCAACCCCTTAACCACTAAGCTACCGATGCTTGGCATACCTGTATGACGTATTATTGCCGATCCAGTAATTTCTTGTTCCGTACAGCACTAGTCTCTTAGATTTTCTTCATCCTTAACGCTAGGATGAAGAAAAACCCAGTCGCATCCGAAGCTTTCAACTAGGAGTCGGGGTCCGCTTTACCAGTCTAACTGCGGATTTGGCTGAACTTCGATATTTACCGTAAAACTATTTCCATCTGAACTCCACAGCCCTAAGGCGACATCGATGCACTGCAGTTATAAACCGGTTGTTGGACTTTTTAGGGCTCGAAATACGTGCAGCTGCAATCGATTTTCGAATGGCAACCGGGACCGACGGCTCTACGTGCTCTCCGAGGCAAACCAGACCAATGCAAATATTCATATTCATGCCCACAAATATTTGCACTGAGCGGAGATCGAATCCACGCCTCCTGCATAGCGGCCGCGTTCGCCACCGTAATGGGCTGACTGTTAGATACACAGAAGTTATTGTTTATCTCCTTTCCTTAGATATTTTTTCTTAAAATGCTTACACAGCGGTGGTAGAGGCCACTGAGATAATTGAGGTACGATTAAAAGGAATATTGTCGAAATTAAATTTTTGCCATTTACCGCAAAGAAAGTCAATTAGTCTACATGTTTAATTTAATTTTACAAACATTAGGGTCTAATTAGCGTTTTAAGGGTCCACTGGCTTCCTTTGTGATTTAATTGGGTCGTGATGGAGATGATTGTTTTATCATTTGCCGGACGACCGTCATTTGTGATGTCAGGAGACCATTTGGCGAAAATTAGTTTTTGGTGTGGGGTAGTATGTACTTTAGGTTATCTATAGTGTGGCCAGCAGGAATTTTAAAACAAAATGGAAGTTAACATTTTGTAGTGTGATTTTTACTGAGACTTTTTCGTCTACTGATAATAATTTATTTACTTCTGTTTAATATTCTTGACGAAACCAAAACAGCCTTACTTTTTCTGGCACTTTTTGTGAGTTTGGGTTGAAAAATTTGTATGTGTTATCTTGATTTCACCCTTTACTAAGCAGGGAAGTGTATTTATAATATATTATTCTTAAAAGTGTGCGTAATACTAACAAACTAATACAAGACTAGCCGACCGCCCGCGGCTCGGACAGCGCGGATATCGGTTAGCGCGACTTTTCTCGTACCTCCGAACCTATTGCGTTCAAATGAACGTAATGTTTGAAGTCTGACCAAACCTTTTCAAAATAAAAAAACTGCATTCAAACCCATTCAATTTATTTTTATGTCCATTGCAAACAAATAGACAAGTAACCTAAAAGAAATATATTTTTGTGTTCAGTTTCGTTAATATAACATAAACCTATTATTTTGTATAAATATCTCCAATGTACTGGCACGACCACTTTAGAAATTATACTTATATTATGGTATTTATAGATTTCCAATACAATCCTTGTTACTATCGTCAAACCACTGAACTGCTACACAAACAGGATGTACTCAAACAGATTAATTATATGCCACGTGTAATCTCCATCGTCTATTAGCGTCACACTGTGTACGATTATCAGGTTTAGTATTAGGCTTCGGTACATCCGATGGATATGCCGATTCGTTTTCTAACCAAATGGTTAATAAAAATCCCTCTTACTTAAATTCCACTGCACGCCTGTCTGACACCAGTATGTATCTCATGAAACCTAACACGAAATACCTATCATCTTGCTAAATTGTTGAAATTTAGATTTTAAGGGAACTAGAAAATGGTTAGACCCTTTCATGCGTGATTCTGACTTGTACTCTAAAACTGCAAACAAGTATTCTACCAGAACGCATTCGTAACTTGTATAAGAAAGTTTATTAACTGTATTAAAACAAATCCGACTATGGTAAAAAGTTTGTTGATTGTTCTAAACTTAGCCTCTTTTACTAAAGACTGCCAATTTCCTTTTCACATTTCCCGCATATGTTCATTCATCTATCATTATTCCAATTCGAACAATTATTCACAGTAGGCTGACCAAGCGGCAGCAATTAACGAGAACGGTCCCGAGCTCCGATTGGTAATACTCCTTTGATTGTCGGAGCGGTACGCCCGCGGATAATCCAATTCTGTGCACGGTGAGTCTCATTGTGTCGTAGTTTGTGCGATACGCTAGCTGTGTTTCATTTGTCTTGGAAATTACGTTGATGAATTGGTCACACTAGAGCCTGTCGCATTATTTGAAAATGCGTCGCACATTTCTATTTCGAGTATGCATTTTATGCTGATCCTTTTCTTTGGTTTGGTATTTATTACTTTATTTTATAATTTTTTATAAAAGCTATTGTTTCAGTGTATCTTTGCCATTAAAATGCTACACTTTTTTCAGTATGCTCTTTGAAGACGGTTAAAAATAAAATAGTAATGTACTTAGCATCACTGTACTGTATACCAATACAGCTTAAAGACAACAACCAAAAAAAAAACAAAAAAAACTTCAATGTTCAACGCAAGTTATGGGCCAATCTCTAGTGAGACCAATTCATCAACGCAATTTCCAAGACAAATGAAATACACCAAGCGTATCGCACCAAAAATGACACAATAAGATTCACCGTCCACAGAATTGGATTATCCGCAGGCTTACCGCTCCGCCAATCACAGGAATTTTACCAATCGGCGGACTGTTCTCGTTAATTACTACCGCTTGGTCAACCTACTGCGAACAATTGTTCGGAGTGGAATAATCGAAGAATCAAAGAAACAATATTCTTTATTTAGTTTAGGCACATAAAGAGCACATATGAAGGTAAATAAATCATTTGAAAATTATTATTTTGCTGGTTCGGTAAGTTGGTTCTGAGAAAATAGTGAAACCAAACTGTTAACCATGAAGTAACTTATTATAATTGAAATGTGAAAGCAGTTTATTAAACATAAATATTTTCAAATTTTTACCGAGGGCTTTAAGTATGGAGATAGGTTTGCTTTGAATGACGTAATGATTTTACTGTACTTCATGAGTGTAGGAAACTGTTTATCCCCTATACATTAATTAAATATGAATGCAAGATAAGGCGGGCATTACGGATTTTATTATATTGATTGAAATGCCCCAACGATCCTCATTCTTTTTATATTCAGTTGCTTAAAAGTTTTAAATAGGAATACGGGGTCAATGTACTAAAATCAAAGTTAACACGAGATTTATCAACACTAGATTCAAGAAAAGAAGTTCAAGAAGAGGAGTTCATTGGAACATTTGTGAAAAAAGATTCAAATGCACTGGCCACTTCAGCATCAGTATTAATGTGTTTATCGTCCGTCCATTTTTAACTCAAAGGATCGATCCCGTGACCTTTCTTTGTTTCTTTGTTAATAACATTCCATATTGCCTTAAATTAATTAAGTGATTTTTGTATTTTAGCCCAGATATAATTAAATTTGGCCATTGAACAGACTTTCTAGAACATTTTTGAGTACTATTTAGTATATTTCATGACTTGTGGATCATTTGTACATGCCTATGTCTCGTAGAATTTATTCAATTTCTTTCTACTTTTATACATTTCTCTGAGAGCCTCTGTGGCGTGATAGTGAACGCGGCCGATACACAGGAGGCGCGGGTTTGATCCCCGCTCCGTCCAAATATTTGTATGCATGAATTTGATGTGTGTACAACAAAAAAAATATCTAAGTATGTTTATCCACATTCTACATTCCATAACGCAAGCTAGTTAAACTATGCTTACCATGACTCTAGATAACGGTGTGTGAAATGCTATGAAATATTTATTCATTTATTTTATTAAAGTTCTCTAATCGATACGTTGTGATTGGTCTACATACAATATATTTAGGTAATGGACCATGTTGGTGCATAATTCTAACTGACCTGTATGTTATGATTTTATAAAGTTTACATCGCTGTCAGTAAAATATTGTCCAAGCAGGTAGTTGTTGTGGATGTGGTGCGAGTTGGTTCGCAAAATATATTTAGGAAATTAAAAGATTTAAAAAGATTCCTCTCCTTACATTTACATGCCTTTTTAAAGGTTTCTTGCATAATAGATTCAAACAGGTGGCAATCTCCAGAAGGAGGTCTATAGACGCTAATAATAATTTATTGCTCAAACTCTGCATATGATATTTCAATATATTTCGCTGGCTTGAGAGTGCTACAATATCTTTTATTTCTTTTATTTCTTTAAATTTTAATTTGTCATAAATTAAAATGAGTGACCCACCTGTTCTAGTTTCTCCATTAAATTAACTAATGATTTTATAATTATCAATATTGATTAATAGTTCATGTTTTTAACCAGTGTTCAGTTAAACAAAGTACATGAATATGGATTAGGTATATTTTAAAATAATTCTAGTTCTAACTCTTTGCCAGAAACACCTTCAAAATGTTAGTGAATAATTTTAATGAACATAGACTTTTCCTTTGTCCCTAATTGTAATAATGGTTGGACGAACATGTTATGCGGAAAAATTGAAAGTGAAATTTGTTCTCTTGAGTGAAGAAAACTAACGAATCATTCGTTACAATTCAAAGTCAAAAGAGCTTATATTTAAGAGAAGTTGTTACATAGCTTTTTGTGATTTATGTTTCTATAAAATGTTAGCAGACTAATTTCTTCAAATTGCCATTCACTTAAAACATGTTTACACAATAAATTCTAATAATATATTATCCAAAATCCCAATACCTGTCGGTAGTGCCAATAGAATTGGCAGTGACCGGCCAAGCAGCCAATAATGGCCAATAATTCATGCTAGTATTGCCAACACAAAGGCCTAGGAACAATAAGTGAAGTATATGTATTTAGAATGTATGGCTGGTGATGTACGAACATGAGAATAGAATTCGTGGTATTTGCAAAACAGTGTGTAAAGATGCTAATGAATATTATAGCGAAGCTGTGAGTTGGTAAATGAAATATATAGACTTCGTTAGGTGTCGACACCGGTTCCATTCCCGATTAATACAATGAAAAGGTTGTCTAAGGCCTGTGCTTGAACCCCCCAACTAGAAGACGGGCCCGCCCTGTATCTTACTTGTTTGGGTGATCCGTCAAAGGGTTTCTAGTATTTCTGATGGCTCTCCCAATCATTTATGTTGTACGGGACACAGCAGCTTTAACGTAATAAGAGTCTCACATACCCGCGTGGCTTACCCTTGCCTTGCGATATGTGGGAGGTACTTTTTTTCCTGCTTGAACAAATAATGCCCATATGTAAATTACTTACTGATAACTCAACATATAAAACGCACTTCCCTCCTAACGAAGTTATCACCTATCCTACTGATATTGCAAATGTTAAGATGATGTGAAGATGTGATGAACGGATCTGGCAGAGATTTGGCACGGAGTCTGAGTATCGCATAGGTTACATTATTACCAACAAAATAACAAAAATAATCGAAAAATAATCTAAAAATAAAACAAACTAATCTAATAATAAAGAATCTGTAAGTTCAATTGAGATAATACATTATTATCTATTAAATTATTTGAATTGTGAAAAGTCTGATTGTGTGTAAATTAAAATAAGGTAATTTTCTTGTTGACAAAATGACTAGATACATATATGGGTTTTGTGGATCCTGAAATAAATGAATTTTGTTTTTATTTTATTACATGCTATCCCTGAAATAGGTTTCCATGGGTTGCGAAAACGGAATTAGAAATCAGGCGATGCTGCATATTAATTAAGTTACTCGTTACATACGGTAATACTAAGTTGACAATACAATTTCGTATCACAAGCTCTTTTGTAAGTAGTGTAAGTGAGGGCTGTATGATGAAGGCGAGATATTAAAACGATATAATAAAGGCGAAGATTTCTGTCACGAAGATGAATCAGGGCGTGCTTGTATCGTGGACACGGATAAGTGGTTGCACCCTCTTACTCCGACTCTACCAAGACCTTTGGAGCCCAAGCCAACTTCAACTAGAAGCTGATGCCCCTGCAAATTGTTACATCTGCCGATGAATGGACGAAGCAAGCTTTCGTCTCGGGATAAGTGGTCACTAGGTGAAGGTTGCGTATCTTGATAAGACCATAGCAAAATAGCTGCTCAATTTATCCCACAACGAGGTTAAAAATAATAAAGGTTTGTAAAGAAAAAATGCAAAATTTAGCTAGTTGTTGGATTTAAATTTAAAAGCGGTCAATAATTTCACCGATCATTTCGAGTTAGATTATTCTTTTTTTTTTCATTTACCAATGATATAAAAATCACACTAATGTCGCCAACTGTGTAATAGAACAGGATACAGTGTAATTGAACATGTACCAATATAAATTCCCATAAAAAGCTTCTCCTGACCGCTCGAGAAGCCTCAAGGACTTTTCTGCGCATGTAACGTTAGTGTTATTTTGTTTTACCCTCCCTAAGTTGACATACATCCTGCGGACTGCACTAACCTGGGTTTGTCCCGTGGAAGGCACAGCATTCGACGACATACTTAAGTCCACAGTTGAGTCGATCCTCAACATATCATTCAACAAAGACCAGCGGACACAGGCGACTCTCCCCATCCCTCACGGAGGTATGGGATGTGGGGTAGCTGGCTTTCCTGGCGTCGGCACATGCGGTGGCGGAACTTGTCACTGTAATCCTCTATAATAACGGTGGCAAGGTGATTGTGGCTTTGCAGCCGATGGCGACGCCGAGACAGAGTGCCTTGCCTGCAGTTCGGCGGTGTTAAGTCCTGTCACGACCCATGCCCAGCGCGTTTCAGGCGAGGGTATGGTTAGAAGACGCAGGGAGCGGTAGGCAGATGGCGTTAGGGCGGTGTCGAGCCGGAATCGAGAGTACGGCTGCACGCGCTGCTTTCACCTCACATTGGCACTTTACTGGAAGACATTTCTTTGCGGGTGGCGTTGGCCCTCCGCCTGCGTTGCAAGGTGTGCGAATCCCATAGATGCACCTGTGGCTCCATGCTCTCAACGAGATAGTGTGGAGATCATTTGTATCGGCAGATAGCCTGTACCTACTCGAGCCACCCGGCCTCAGTAGATCCGATGGCAAAAGACCGTATGGTATGACTCTGTTGCCGTGTAAGAATGGTAGATGCCTTTTGTAGGATGGCACATGCGTTAGCACCGTTGCCCCCAGCCACCTAAGCCGTACCGTCTTGTCTTCAGCAGCCATTGCCAAAGAGGCGTCGGAGAGAAACGCGGTAATTATGCGGTAATTATGTAGCTTAACGGTACATTTTCACACTCTTTGCAGTCGAGACGATGGGTAGTTGGGGTGCTGACGCAAAAAACCTAGTGAGCAGATTGGGACGCAGGTTGAGGGACAAAACCGGTGATTCTCGCTCCGCCACGTACCTGGGGCAAAGGTTGGCCGTTGCTAGCCAGCCAGGTAATGCCGCTGGCGTCATGGGCACCTTTGCCCCTAGTACGGTGAGGGGCAGGTTAATTGATTAATTTAGATTCTGTGCTTACATTTAGCATTTAAGAGATTTAATATGTAATTGGACTATTTATATATAACCAGGTTGATGTTTAATAACCACGAAGGTAAAAATTTGCCTGATTTTAATTTGATTTTTTTATCATAGATAGACATCTTGCAAGTATCATTTTAGTAGTCTATCTGCACGAAATAAACTAGTAGTTCTGAGAACAGCGAGCACCCTTTGCTTTTGCCTCATTTTTCTACTACCCTTATCTGGTTTTAAAAATAAACAATACATTTTTTTCTCTGGGTAAATTTGGAAAAAAAATATCGTGGGTAGAGTTTCGGGGGTAAAGAACGGAAACACTCATATCTTCTTATTTTAAACAGATCTAGATATTTCAACAAAAATAATGACGATCCGTTCTTACAAAAACACTAGCTGTCGCCCGCGGCTTCGCCCGCGTGGATGTCGGTTATCGGGAATCGGGGTATGAAAAATAGATGTTGGCCGATTCTCAGACCTACCCGATCACCTTTACTAGGCATGTTAAATAACGCGACAGCAAACTTCTACCTTTGTCTCCCACATTTTACCTTCTTAAAAAAAGTTCTCGACATCTCAACCGGAACTGACAAACAGACATGGATACGGATAAAAGCAAAATCGGCCACCTTCACGATACAGAGACTCTCGCTATGCTCGCTCGGTCGCTATTTTAAATTTGAAAACCTGATTAAAAATTGAGTAGCTATTTTGTTAAGACCTCAAAATATCGTTATATTCTCGTTTGCCTTATAAACGATTCAATTGAAGTAATTTCATCTCGAATTACAGAGATGAGCAGTCTGGATTACTCGTTCAATATAATTGTGCTAAATTATTATTCCTATCGAATCAACAGAGAACACAAAAAAAATTTTTGAGCTTATTTTATACTAGATATGCTGATGGGGTGTATGGAGTTCTAGTAACATCTTCAGAACCGATACCAACCTCAGATAAATGTCACCTCACTTCTCGGGATTAGGAGGGTAGTCTCACTGTAGAGTGACGGTAGTCTCACTGGTAACATCCGAAGTATACAGGGTTACTGGTAACTCGACATATTCTTGTCAGGAGGTGTTAGAAGACGCCCACCCCCCATATTTATGGCCGAAAATAAATATTAAAAAAGTTTATCCCAATTTACTAAGCTAAAATAGTAATTATTATTGATCTTGTAGAAACGTAGTCGCGTAATAGCTATAATTTCTGTAATATATAATATCGTATTGAGTTAATTTCAGGCGTATCTTGAGTAGGTATGTACCAATCTTCTGACGTAGGTAGCAGAAAAACTTACAAATAAAGTAACATATAGTTCAACTACCCTTCGAAGCCCAAAAAAGCTCAACAAAACATCTATGATCACCGGACCGCGTGTAAAGTATATAAATTACGGAAACAACCGAACCGTCACGACGTTACCCGAAAACGACCGAGTGACAAATGCAAGGGTCACCCAACTGACAGGTGGTGAGCGGACGACCAAAAAGAAAAATGGCGGACACAAAATGGCGCTGGAACGTGTCCTGCATGATTATAGTTTTTTTGGTTCTAAGATAGCTTTAGTGATTTGTGTTTAGCTATTTTTTCATGAGTTTTAGCTGCAATACAAAATAATATGGATGTACAATAATTTTAGATTATTCTTTTACTAGCTGTGATGCACGGATTCGCCACGGTCTCGGTGTTGCCGCATACACCCTAATTTTCAGTACCTTCAATGTTGGTCACCTACATAGACTTCAATGATCGGAGTGTTGTGGTAGCTGAATGATAAAAAGAAGTTGAAAAGGTGACGAAACGTGACGTGGGATTAAAGCCGAGTACGGTGATCAAAACCGTTAAACATAGATAAGTAGTTACTTATGATTCACAAAAAAATCATCACAATCACACAATATCATAATTAAACGTTAACATAAACAAGCGTGAAAAAACGATGTCTAATTCAATAGTATGTCAAGAATATAAATAAAAGAATTACTCGACAATTTAACTAAAATGTTATCCATTAGCGCCACATCAAACCTTATCCCGTCGAAATTAGAAATTAACACGAGGCGTATTTGAACAAATTACGTTAGTCCGATCCCCGGATCCTATCCCGTGACATTAATAAAGGCCCAGATGTTGGAAGCAGGGGTCGAATACTGATTATCGGAAGGAATAAATGAATTAATTTTTGTAATTAGGTACGAGGGAAAAATGTAAAAATGGCAAGGAGCTGGTGAACAGGGATTTTCGTCCGGACCATTAAGTTTTATGTTATTTGATTTATGACTGGTTTACGGAATACAATTTGCATATTAGGTTAATTGTTTTGTTAACGCGGGTTTTAAATATTGTCTGACTGATTTGGTGTCATCTTTATTTATATTGAGGACTAGCAGTGCCCGCGATTTCATCCGCGTGGACTTAGTTCTGCGGTTTATTTGTTAGATGTTACGCCTTCTAATACCAGGTCTGGAATAAAAAGTTCGTCAAAACCGGCCCAGCCACTTACTGCTTTATTATATGTGCCGAGTACGTCTATGTGTATATTCAAATGTATTCATTGAAAATTTGTTCAGTTGATATTACAAACAGACACTTCAACTATATTTACGTATACAGATATCAATCAAATTGAGTCGTTAAGAATTTTTCACTTCTCATGCTCTGAAAGTGCTTATTTGTGCAGGATATAGGCTGCACAAAATCGAATTTTGTGCACAAGGGCATTAACGTATCTACTCATAAATGTATCTATATTAAGGCAAAGAAAATGAGCCATACAGCCTAACACAATAAGAAGTTCATAGATAGAATTTGTTATTTTATAACATTCACTTTAATTTATTTTGCCTTATGTGTTTTTTAAGACTTAAAAGATATTAAAATTTAAATTCAAGTACGGTAGGTTATTTAATTCATTTAAGAAAATTATTATTACAAAATTAATTTTATAGTAGGCTGTATAGGTCTGCAGCCCACGCCTCAATGTCGTAAGATTAAAAAAAAATAAAGCGGCGGGAAACAGCTCTTGTTTTTTCGTGCGTTTATTAATTGATTCAAATTCCTCGCAATCGAAGTGAAAAGCAGAGTTTATAACTCGTCCACAAAACCATTTTTATCCTCGACATTACTATCAGCCCTCGCCTCCGGCTCGGGCTGCTAAAAGTCTCGGATAAAAATGGTTCGTTTTGTGCACTTGTTGTAAAATCTACTATTAATTAGTTTTATACTCGCCTTTTAAGGTATTAGACACGCACCGACCACCTTGACGTGAAGATCGGGTTACAGTTTATTATGACACCTTTATTACACTCATTTTGTCGTTGTCTTGAATTTAAGTGCATACAGATTTCGTTCTACACCAAGAGGTCTCGTGGTACCAGCCAGGTCACTCTTAGTATGAGTGATCATTCTTCTCCCCCGATGCCTCAAGCCGGCCATCGGGGGATGATGATGCTAAACCTGCAGTCCCAGGGATGGGAAACGCTAAGTTGCAAGTGAAAACTCAGCGGAAATCGGCCCAGCCTCTTCAAAGATTAGCCGGGACAAAGTGATAGAAAAACTGAAATTTTTCTAAAGTATCATTATCGTTACACACTGTCAAGGAGATTACATACACCCTCACATATAAAGATGTATACTAATTTTCTTGGACGTGTCTACATACGTACGGCATTTTAATATCACATCACAAAAATACAATTTTATTTTATTAACCGAGTTCACAAAGGAGGAGTTTCTTAATTCGATGAGTATTTTTTTAAGTATGTACATCGACTACTCTGAGATTTATGATCCGATTTACGTGATTTTTTTTTAATTCATAGAATAGCTGCCATTTTTTTCCATAGTTTGACATAGTAGTTTTCATTTTATTTAAGCTGTCTTATGTGACTTCTTATTTAAATTGGCCCGCCATTGTTTCCGTCGTTTATTAACAAATTTCAAAAATAATTTTTGCATTAAGTTTGGTATGGTATAACTCACAGATAGTCCCATATCACCTTGGACTTCAGAGACACACCAGAGAACAGAGAAATCAAATAGGAAATAGGAAATTATTGCTTTTTAGCTAGTTTTAGGACGATGTCAAGGACGTACTGGAATTACCTGGTCTTGAACTTAGGAGGCAGGCAATAGAACTCATTAGTGATGTATAGCATGAATGTCTTGTTTAATTTATTGAGAGCAATAATGTCAATCTTATATAATAAAACTCGAAAACTATGGTCAGGCATGCTGGACTGGATTAGACCAGCAAAAAAGAGAAAAAAAGGAGAATATTAAGAACGACTACAAACAGAACAGTTTATCTGTAAATTCTGTTATTTTTCTCTATGCTATTTTATACTTTTTTGTTTTCGAAGTCGGTTTTTTAAACGTAGTTTCTTTTATTTTTTGTATACATACATATAGATTATAAATCTTTTTGTGCAGTTATGAGAGAAAAATTTCAAAGCAAGTATTAATAATAAAACACACGTAATACCTCTTTGTCTTTGAACGAATAAATTTATTCGAGCGCCCCCACAAAAAGGTTCGCAGGCGTAAAGCTTAGTCCGGCGCACACAATTAAGTAAAAAGGACACAACGACGAATTTAATAAAATCATAACCTGTGGGTAGAATTTTAATTATTTAACTTCATTTCGCTTACGGTTTCACTGTCTCGGAATTTTATAACACAGTGGTTTATTTTTTGTAGTTTAACACCATCTGGCCTTCTCACACCTTATTTAGACGTAGATTTTAAGTAGACTAGATATAATTACGACGTGTCCACGTAAATCGAGCGTGAAGCGGAAGTTTGATTATATGCGAAATAAATTTCCATTGCGATTGATTTGGTATTGCATCATATTGCATATTTAGATTTTTGTTTCATATTTTCGACCTTCGATGCGTTTCATAAATAGAATGTGTTTTTAAGAGTAAAACAAAATGGTCAAAATATTTTCTTGCTGTGCCGTTCTTGCTATGGTTATCTCTGTACAAATTCAACAAAAACTAAACTGATATAGGCTGCCTTTGACTTTGACTTCGATATCATGATTCTTCTCTTATCTACGATATTATTTCTATCTCTTTTCGTATATCGTATTCCTACATACGCTCATACCTACACACACTTATTTCCCTCCAGAACCAACAGATAGTCGTTTCTTCACATATCTCATGTGCTTGCTTTACTTTTTTTTCTTTATATTCTGTACTTCCTAGGCTTATATTTGATTTTTTGAAGTGAAAACTTCTTTAGCGGCGTTGGATGGGTAAAAAGTGTTAAACTCGCGTCAGGATCACGTGACCTTTGTCGCGTCAGGATCACTTAACCTTTGACCCGTAACCGACGACTGACGTCATACAACATTAAATACAGAGTGTTTATTTTGCTAAGGTACGCTAAGAAGCTTCGCAGCTTAGCAGTAAGTGCTTCGACTGTAAGTCCTTATGGTTTCAGATAGTACCGGGTTCGAACCTGGGCTTCTGACACTTTTTGTGATTATTTTTTCTTTTTGTAACTTATTACTTTTTACAAGCTTTTATTTAACTTGCAATGTATGTTTGTTCGGGTGGAATCTTACAACTCAATTTTAAGGCACTTGCCCTCAACCGATTGAGCTGAAATTTGGTATGCACGTTCAGTTCGGATGACAATGCAAAAAAAAAAAATTGTTTTTAAAAAGGTTTTTCGAATATATCTTATTGTGATTATTTTTTCTTTTAGTAATTTATTACTTTTGTAATCATTTTTTCTTTTTGTAATTTATTGATTTCTTCTGACAGAAAATAAGCAGAAAGTTAGTGATAGGTTCTATGATTGGCGCTATATTATAGGTATGGTATGGTATGGTATGGTGTGTTTTTTTATCTTTTTCTCTGTATGTAACGAAGAAAGAAAGAAAGAAAACGTTTCAATTTTCGTCATGTATGGAAGTTTTTGGTGACTATCTGTATAATGTTTGGTAAAATTACCCCGCGCGAACGTGTTAAAAGATATAAGAAAAAATAAAAATATATAGATCATATTTTGGTTGTTTTGATTTTAATAATAATAAATAAAATAAGAACTTACACTTTGTACATCACAAAGGATGTACAGTGTAAGTAAGTAAGTCCACTATACATATTAATATTTTTTTTTTTTTTAAATATCTTTACAGACCCATCTAGCGTAGAGAATAAATAATTAACCTTGTCTTACATGTATAATAGTTGTAATAATAACTCAATTCATTTTATGAAAATTTCATCACAATAATCTCGCACGAGTTTAATATCAATTTTGAAAATGTTAGTTTATTTATAAAATGGTATATTTAGCTGAAATTGAAAATTAAAATAATAAAAAATAGGCCATCTGTCGGTATTAGGCCAAATCATTCCAGGCCAATCCGAAAGATAGCCTTATTTTTTAAAATTATTTGCCTTATTATAGATTATTCTAGACTTAGAATAATAACGCATAGAAACGCAATACGCGCGAGCGAAGTGAAGCCATTTCAACCAAGCCGGCTTACCTATTATCAGAGTTACCAGTGTTATCACATAATTAGGTAAAATATTGAAAACAAATTCATTGGTATTAGTAAGTTTCAAAATACTCCATGGATAAATAATTGATTCGTATACTTTTACTTACTGCTTTTAGATACGTACCAAAAGCTGTATTTTGAATAAAAATCTATAATTATTTAATTTTTTATTCATAGCTATATATATATTTATATATTTACAATTATATAATGCGTCGATAACAAATTCTACATGGACACGATTTATTAATTTGAAGTTTTCACTTCTGCCGGCACTCCGAAGTGCAACCCGTCTTTTTTTTCGTAAGATGTAAGACAAGACGGTATTATTTCCGTCCAATTGAGCAGTCCAACTGGGGACGTACCTCCACCCTTCAAAATACCGCTGCCATAATAATCTTGTGTTGTGTTCCCGGCGGTGAGTAGGGTAGCTAGAGCTCACTGGAGAGTTTTTGTGCTGTCAGTGGGAAGACCAAAAGTTTTTCCTACTTTGTCTTCTACGCTGACGGCAGGGAAACTCTGTGTTTATTGGGTCGACAGCACGAGCGTGACTCCCCTGGTGTTGCACACGTCTTAAGGCCACGGTAACCACTTTCCATCAGGTGGGCCGTGTGCTTGTCTATAACCTCAGTGGTATTAAAAAACAACCACTTTTCTATGCTTCTGTGACCTATCTTGTTTCCAAATATTATCAAATTAACCCAGTAAAAATAGGGTTCCCAGTGAAGTAAAATATACCTAAGGCCCATCTTCTCATGGGTGCCGTACAAAACGACTAAGGTACCTAAGGGATACGGCTGTAGCCGCTCTAAATATACAAGACTTATTACGTGGATGTGCGTCATTCGCGCAAGTGATACTTTAGGTGTAACTTACGTAGGTTAAGGTTAACACTTACCGTTAAGTGTCTTTTCAAGGTTTATGTACAGTAGGTACATATGTGACTATATTTATTTCACCGTAATATTTAATAGTCCGAAGATATTTGATCCTTGCTTCGTCCTGAGTAACATTCAATGTATTACACTACTACTACTAACAATAATATATTATTATATTTTAAAGAAACTGAGTTTCGGCGGAACAATCGTGAATGAGTTTCTCCAGCTCTTTCACCATCTTTAGGAATGAAACTAATTTCAAAGAATTTCATCTTCCCTAACCAAATTAAATTCAGCAGACAAATAAACATTCTATACAATACTCTAGTAGGTACACTTAATAACAAAAGGTTCTCAGTACACGACAACATCAGATTTGTGAGTGTCCCGTAGCCCTCGTCAGGATGTCGGGGCAAGCTTAACTTTATTTCCCCAATAAATTTGTATGCCGCCGGGCAAGCCCGCCCGCCCTTATTAGAGAACTGTAAATATAATACCGGGGATTGGATTATTTTGATCTAACATTGTTACGGCAAAGTTGAGCGATTGTTAAGGTCGTTGATGAACATGATTGAATACCCATACTTCTACTCGAAAAAAAAGTACGTCGAAAGCATTTCAGCACGAAGTCTACATTCTTCTTCTTCATCCTAGCATTAGTTCCAGGCGCATCTTGAGATTCTGGGCTCCACCAGTCTAACTGCGAATTTGGCTGAACTTCGATATTTTTCGTGAAACCATTTCCATACGACCTCCTCAACCCAAAGGCGATATCGAAGCATTGCAGTTAGACCAGTTGTTGGAACTTTAAGGACTTCAACTACCCATAACGACTGCCATAGATGTCCGGATGGCAACTGGGACCGACGGCTTAACGTGCTATCCAGGCACGACTAGACCAATGCAATACCCATATTCAAGCATACAGATATCTGCATTTAGTGGGGATCGAACCCGCACCTCCTGCGTAGCAGTCACGTTCACTACAACTACGCTACAGAGGCTGTCTGTCTACATTGTTAAGATAATAGAGCGAGGACCCCCTTAGGAAGGCAATGCTGAATTTAAGTCCGGACATGGATGTTGAGTTTTCCTATTCATAATTTGTTTTATATATATAACTTTCCTATTCATGTGGGTGTTATTGTATTTACTTTTTTTTATAAACAAATGCGTTTTGAAAAAGCTCTATTGAAGTGTCAACCTCTTATAACTAAATATCTTTTCTCAAACATGCTTGGAAATGTGAACATGATTTTGACAACCTTCTTCGAGATAAATCGAAATTGCTGTACATGCGAGCAGCGGCCGGCAAAAGTTGTATGAAAATCCATATCTGTCGTGTTTTAGCGACCAAATAAATTACTATGTAAACTCATATCTGTCGTGTAATTTAAAAATGGAACCATCTTTTACTTCGAACCATGGCAACCAAGGAGGTAACTTATCCAAGGCATTATTTAAATATAGAACGGGCTTGCAAATAGAATGCTGTTTATTATGAAAAATAAAAACAAATGAACATTTCGCCGCGTGAAAAATTAATGTTGTTCGTTGTTCGTCATTGATTTTGAAAAGTAGTTAACTAAAAAGTTCTGCCTAGATACTACTTAGTTTTAATTTCCGCGCATTGTTTGAGAAAAGCACTATACAAGCATTGGCCACAACTGAGCGTTGCCGTACTCCGTAATGCGTGCCTCGGCGCAATGTACTATAAATTAATAAGATTAAACTGCATTTCGTAACGACTGTAAAGGTATTCAACTTCTCCTCCTTTTGCTTACTCTCCGGGATCTCTAAATACAGATCTAGTGTACTTGTAACTTTCACAGGTCAAGGTAACTGCTTATAACCTTAAAAGTGTCTTACTGTTACTAAACTTTTCCAATCATTTAGGAATCACCTTAACAAACATTAACGCAAATTGAACTCACAAAAAGAACTTAATCGACTATTATAGATGTTATAGATTGACGCGAAATATTAAGATTCGTTAAAAGGCAGGCTAACAAGGAAGTAGACAGGGGATTGAGCGAAGCGGATTGTTGTCTTAAGAATATTATATTGCTGCTGTAACAAGTGATTTCGTTCGTATGAAAAATTTTCTGTGATCTATCCTCCGGGAATTGTATATCTTTCCAGCACTATATCCGTGCAACAATTCTGCCGTAAATAAGTAATAAGCACTCATGCATCTAAACAACCGCATTTATGAATAGTAGGGAGATACGCTTTTCCTTATTTCAAGCGTGTTTATTTCTAAAAGGGTAGGTAAAAATGTATTAATATCAGTTAATTGCCTGCCAATATATTTCTTCACTATACCAGGTGTAAGAGGAAGGCTCCTGAAGCTGAAGGCCCCTGCTAGTACTCTGAGTACACTACATATTGGCATTCTTTTTTTCAAGTTGGTGTAATATTTTTTTTCATTTCTTCCGTATAAAACATCTTGACCAAAAAGACGCTCTTGGCGCCCTTTGTTTCTTTTTCTGTAGCGATGTTTTTAAAAAAATTGTTGTTTCATTGAGCTTTATTAATACGATGGGGAATAAATAATGCTTAAAAAAAAAAAGACGGGTTGCACTCTGGGAGTGCCGGCAGAAGTGAAAACATTTTACTTTTTTTCTTTCTTCGTTATATACATAGAAAAAGATAAAAAAGAACATACCATACCATACCTATAATATAGCGCTAATCATAGAACCTGTCACTTATTGTCTGCTAATTTTCTGTCAGAAGAAATTAATAAATTATGAAAAGAAAAAATAATCCCAAAAATAATAAATTACAGAAAGAAAAAATAATCATAAAAAGTAATAAATTACAAAAAGAAAAAATAATCACCAAAAGTAATAAATTATAATAAGAAAAAACAATCACAAAATATCCCTGAAGGCCAGGTGGTTTGAACCCGATACTATCTGAAACTATAAGGACTTACAGTCGAAGTGCTTACCGTTTAAGCTACGACGCTATCTATTGTAAAATGCAAAATAGATAGTCTACCTAATCTTGTATGACGTCAGTCGTCGGTTACGGTTCAAAGGTCAACTAATCCTGACGCTTCCTTAACATTTTACACCCATCCAACGCCGCTAAAGAAGTTTTCACTTCAAAAATTGATGTTCGCCAAATCGAAAATAAATTAGGCCTATATATTGTGTACCAGGAGCACTACCAGAGGCCATCAGCTTCGGAAGCGTTCCCCTTACAGTCGGTATAATGGCATAAAATTTAAGTGAAGAGAACTTTAAGATCCGATAAACGGCTGGTTAACAAACGGAAGTAGACTTTTTTTTTACGTGTCGCTCCGGAGCCGGAGTGGGAGGTTATGTCGGACTCAAACCGACTAAACCGCACGCCGTCTCTGGGTCGTAGTGCTAGGCCGAAGGTGAGGTTGTCATGCGACATATCCCTCGCACCCCGGCTGACCTAGGGCCATCCCTCTCGGTCTGGCCCTCCTCGGGAGGGGGGACCACGCTGCCCCCGACTCAAACCCGGTGTGGGGAGGCGCGCATCGTCCTGCGCGAGTCCATCCCCAGCACGCCGCCGCCGTGGCCTGCTTCTGCTAGGGTGATGGCTTGGGAGGAGGTCGGTCTGCGCCCTCCGACGCCCAAGCCGCCTTCGAGCGCGTGCAGCGATGTCAGCGAGTCTTACTCGCTAATCGCGCCGCACCCGCTCTGCTGTCTCCTTCGCGAGCATGACCTGCTCGCAGAAGGAGGCGCTGGCCGCCCACGCATCCACGCAGCGGACCATCGCCGCGAGCAGGGTGGAGAGCGTGAGCACTCTCACCCCCAGGGCCGCCAGTAGCTCCCGCCTCGGCGTCTCAAACGCCGGGTACTCGGTGAGCGTGTGCAGCCCCGAGTCCACGCTCGCGTCGCAGAGATAGCGGAAGTAGACAATTAATTTTACTTTAATTAATTTTACTTAATTATTAGCGAGAAAGACTATAGACTCAATAAACGCTGATCCAAATACAAGTTACAGTTAATACTTGTCGCTTCCCTTGCTAATGCAAATCCACCCTTATTGCTTTCTATAACAAAATGAATGGCACGTCAACACCACCGGTCACACTGGGAAATTAATCCCGTTGTTTCTTTATGGTCGTATGTCCGCCAATCCTTCAAAACAGCGCAACAAAAACACTTTGTTTTTATAAAAAATATCATATTTTATGAAAGAGTATTTTAGCTCGCCATGAACAAACAACTTGGGATGCAAAAGGATTTCTCAGTTTATTTGATGACTAAATTTGGTGCTTTGAAACAAAAAGACCAAATATGTCAGGCGTGATATTGTTATGGCATGGCATTGATGTAGTAAATTATTCTCTGATGTATGTAAATCTGAAGTTTATTCTTTAACTCGCTTTATTAGCTTTAACTGAAACTTTGTAAAGGAATAATCAGTTATTAACTAATAGAAATTACTTATGTTTTCACTGATTCCAACTCCTATGTACACAAGTAATGTAAATGTGCTTGTTCGGAGGAGGTTTAGGAGTTCTTTCACGTCTATAGAGTAATGGCCAGGATTCCTGGATTGACCACTAAATCACTAAGCTATTGAAATCAAACTCAAAATAAGCGGTAATACTCGAACTATGCTGGACGGAACAAAAACAACCCCTACTGTGAAACCACATCAAAAAATTTCGTCCCAAAAACACATGAGATTTTTAAATATAATGTAGCAATACAGTTAAAATGTTATTATATCAAGAAACGTAGTCGAGAAAGTTAACGCTTGTACTATACTTTTAAACCGTTTTCTCACCTAACCATAGTTTACGCGATTACCGGTCACGTAAATCTCTCACGATGACCACCTTAACTATCAAACGAGCATAATTATTCGTTATCTCTATACAATCTTGTCCAAATCTCTGAACGTGGGCCATTTATATTCTTAAAAGTATTTATTTATTGACACCGACTAATGTGGGAGCGATGTCTAATGGTAAATAACAATCAATTGAGTCTGAAATTTGTTTATGTTTAGTGATATATTTTATAGATTTATTTTCTTGGAAGGTTATGACACAGTGTTGGCTGGTTTTACTTTTTGTAGATGCTTTGCGCTTTGAAGGAGGTGTTTGTTTTGTATGAGGCTTACTTTCTATAGCGCACTTGGTTATTCAGCAATATAGCTAATTGGAGAGACACTCTGCAGTTACAGACCGTTGTGAGTCCGTAACCTGTCGAAATTAAAAGTAAGAAATGCTTCGATACCAAAAATTACTTTAGTCCGGTCCTACCCCTTGTTTATGGTGTAAATATTTTCATTTACGATGTTGCACAAATTTAATTTTACATACATTTATGGAGAAAAGAGTCGTGGAAATGTAAAGAAAGACCTTGTATTTTTTATATTCACCTCCACAGGAATACCAATTCACGGTACCTGTGAACTCTTCACAGGCAGTTCGCTCATTAAATTAGACATTTACACATAAACACATTTCAAAGTTTAATCACGACGAAACTTTGTCAATAAGGCTACAATATAATTAATTAACATTTAAACGGCAAACAAACTTAGAAATGAGGTTAAATCAAATATTTTTAAAAAAGTACCACTATCTTTCTTATCAGATTCTTCTCTAAACTGCTTTAGTATACCTAGTATAATATTAATAATATAATAAATTTCGCAAAAAATGAGTGTATATATTTGGATTATTACAAGGAATATTTATAGGTTTCTATAATTTGCTGGAATCTCATCTGCAGCACATTACACGGGCAACAGCTAGTATACTGTATTCACTCGTTTTAGTTTATACACATAATATGTGTATAAACTAAAACGAGTGAATACAGTATACACATAATATGTGTATAAACTAAAACGAGTGAATACAGTATACACATAATATGTGTATAAACTAAAACGAGTGAATACAGTATACTAGCTGTTGCCCGTGTAATGTGCTGCAGATGAGATTCCAGCAAATTACAGAAACCTATAAATATTCCTTGTAATAATCCAAATATATACACTCATTTTTTGCGAAATTTAATCAAGATCCCTATAGCTGTTTCTATGTAATATTATAACAAACATCCATACATCCGATCCCAACCAACTTGGTAGTAGGATAGTAGAATTTCTGGGTTAATATTTTTAAAGTTGGCCTTCTTAGTCCTCATTATTCACCGTGACTTAGGAATTTCTTCAAATTTGGCCTTAATGACATCACACAGTACCTACCTTACATCCTCGGCTTATCCCTTTCTTATAAAAGCCACCCCATTAATTAACATGAATAACACTCCATGCCTTGTATCCCATAACAATTGTGTTAAAAGTTATGTAAATGTTTTGATCCAACCATTATGGAGCTTCACAGGGTGGATATTGGTCATTAATTTCATCATCATCATTATTTTAACGATGTTGCCCGGGTGCATCGGAGACTTTAATTTTCTCTTGACAGTTTTTTTATGGGAGCGACTGCCGTCTGACCTTGCCGCCTAATCTCTCTCTCTCTCTCTCTCTCTATCTTTCTCTCTTTCTTGGTAAAACATCTGGTATATGTACAGTCAACTCCAAAAGTTGCTTAACAAATTCTAATTTATTGATCACTGTGGCTGCTAATCCTCTCATTATTTAATGAAATTAAACATTAAAAATATTTAATTAGTGCTATGGGGACTACAAAACTACACAAAACATGAAAAATGAATACATATTTTACAACGTAATTAAAGATTTGTAAATATGTTAGTGTTAATCAACTTACGAGGCTGACTGTACTTAATAAAAATCTGATATCTCCACTGAAGAGATTGCCCATTTGAACTTGTCAACTACAAGAAGCGTCATTGAAAAACTTCCTTTAACTACTGATAACCCAGTTCTTGGGGATGGTTATATAATATCGCGCTATAGCCTTTATCATTATTATTGGAATAAATCGAACGAAGGAAATCCAAGGCCGCCTTGCTCTCTGCAGGAATCTAACTTATCACATTGAAGTTGAACGCTCCACCACTCTACTAATTTCACCTAAATTACTCAACATCATAAATGTAAAAAAGCGTCCAGTAAAACTCAGTTCTCGTTAAGGCAAAGACACTTTGCTCATGGTATGTTGATTGTTATTGTTATTATTATGGTAACATTATCTCTGCAGGGTGTATTAACAGCACCCTGTATATAAACGCTTATATTTGTGGACGAAGTTCATCCATTAGCCTTATTACTCGTGATGAAGTAAACAGTGCATTAGACCAAACTACTATATTTTAGTGAACGTTTTCATATTGTGTAATGTGTATGCTATATGTGAATTACCGTCTAAACCTAATATTTAACTACAACTGATGCCAAATGTTTATTCATGCAATATGTAAGCGTATTGTGCTCTTTTACCACTTTGCGAGCTTATTGGAGTGATTAAAGTCAAAAGTAGGGGCAATATCAGTTATCTGAATAAGGGATAGGTTGTTTGAAATGCCTACAATTTCAATGATATCAACTGTAAGTAACGCAAACCATTTTCTAATGAATAAAGGAATCACGTTAGAGAGAGTCGTCTTGAAAGATTATTGGTAAAAATCTTTTTGCAGTTGTATCATCCTTGCTTCACAGAGTTTATGAGGTACCGTCAGAAGAAAAACTTACCTAAAATGAGGCATAATGATATTGTTTAATACTAACCTTATATTTCGAACGTTTACGCGAATAAATCTTAATTAACAGGTGCATTGCAGAATTAAGCAACACTTGTCAGGACAGAAATAAAATAGGTGAACATTTTTAACACAATAAGACGCCTCCGTACTTACGTCATTTCTAGTATTAAGACATTTAAAAATTTCCGAGAACTATTCTTCTATGCTGGTCGTCAGTGGTCCCGGGCACAAGTCCCGTCCCATCATTCAGGACTGAACATATATTTCATAGGTTTAAATTAAATCGAAAAGTTAACATACTACCCAATTGCTTCAAAATTTTAAAAAAGCAAACCTACCAATTCATCTCCATTGCATCCGAATAAATCCAAAATCTAAATCCGACAACTAAACACAAACACCGGTATTACGCAAAAACGATTTGTTACCATTTATGAAAAACCTCAGGGATGGAGTCTGACTAAAAAAATACACTCATAAATTTGTATGCCCGTTTCATTTGCTGGCTGTACCCGAGGGCAAGGCAATCAGGATCGGGATATAAAGGGATAGCACAGCCATCGTAAACTGTCCTGTGTGAGATTGTATGGGATTTGTACCTACTTGGGGATGAAATATGTACATTTTTTCGGCTACATTTAAGAACTGATAGCTCTAGTACTTTGATTATATGGAGTTATTTGTTTTGAGGAAGAAGAAGAAGATTGGTTTTGGGGGTACCTAGTTGAAAATTTAAATTGGGAAGATTGAAACAGATGTCGGTTCAAGCGAAATTGACTGGATGGTGAAAAAGGAGGAGAAAAGAAGTAACTGAGAAGAATTAATCGAGAAGCATATTGCACTGGCTTGCAGACAATTGGTAGTAGGACAGACAGAATACGATAATGACTTTTCAGCTGACTTACAGTACATACTTAAAACATTATCTTAGTGTTACTTCCAATTACATTTCTAGTAGGAGGTCTGCTTACTTCTTCTCCTCTTTTCAGTTTGACTTATATGACTTTTATGGGCCTGCGCCAGAGTTTCGACCGTCTCACGGTGCAACTCGAAGATCTTAGAAAGATAGCAGAGGCTCTAACATAATCTAATTTCATACAAAAATAAATACGTACAACTTATTGCGTTCTACTTTGATCTGCCAAGTGTAACTGTTGCCAATTTTACCCGCGAATAATTTCCAATTTATGTCTTAAACTTCAAGTTACAACTGATCACGGTCTGAACTGGTCATCAAAGTTGTGACTTAAGAGATGTTAGCGATGATAAAGAGTCAGATAATGTCAAAGCATAACTTGATAAAGTTTGTTAACAGGGACAGTTGTCTATTTAAAGACGTGATTCGAATATCAGGGTGTTGGGCCTGGCTAGACCGAACTCACTTTACCTACTGACAGGCGGTCAGGATTCTAGTACAGACTTTTCCCTTACGGTAATCACATCATTTAAAATTCAATTTACATACCTGCAAATCCCCGCTGGAAAAGGCAAAGGTAGTTTTTAAGTTCCACGGTGGAAAGTGAACACTTTGTCATAGCCATATGAGGCAAATACAACCTCCAAAGTGTTAACTTCGAATGTGACTGATATTCAGAAAAAAAAATGTTACTTACTCCTTGGTATGGGAAATCAGACTGTACTCGCTTCTGTAGTAGTCAAAATAACTCCAATCGTCATTATAATGATAATAGTGCTTTAATCACTAAGTAATATAGTAATGGTTTGTTATAGATGGCGAGATACGGGAGCATTGCTTATATAATCTCTAGGCTCACCAATAGGCAGACCTCTAGGTAAATAGGCAGAATATGAATATTTAAAACAATATTAAATTTAAATTTTGCCAATAAAACCAATACACAAAAACAGCAATCAAGTGCCCATTGGTACACGACTGTCAATTAACTGTACAATGGCGGTCAAGTTATTTATTAACGAGGCTATTGTATATGAAGAGTCGGTAAAGCTAGCTTATTGGTCGGTGTTCATTTTATAAAACAGCAAAAGTATTACAGAAATAAGCTTTGCTGGGGGCAAAGAACTTAATCACCGTGAACTGAATCGGCTTAAAAGTAAGCAAATAAATCTGATCATACTATTTAAATAATTATTTTTGTAGGGAGACAAGCAAGAATTGAACAGGCCAACCAAAAGGAGGTAATCTCAAATCTTTTTTAACTTAACTTTAGTTTAATTATTTTATTATAATTCTTGTGACATACTTATTGTTTATACAGACACAAGAAAAAATGAAAACTTTTTTTTTAATTAGTCCACATTTAGCCTTAAGGAAATAACTATTGTAAATCGACGTAAAAATGCCACAGTGGAGTTTGTAGCACCGTTTCTTCTCTATCAGCGCCTTGGAAACGGTGGTAACATTAGTTTAAGAAGAATTTATTATAGAGTCCAATAAGAAACAATTATATTGATCAAGATTGAGAATAAATAACTATGATAGTCATATCATTAGAATTTAAGATGTTAAGGCCAATGTTAGTAGTAGTAGAGAGGGGAACAGAGAAGTCAGTAGAGTCGAGTATAAATTCAAGTATAGAGGCGAGTAGAAAGTCGAGTGAGAGTT
Organism: Eilema caniola; assembly: GCA_949126895.1. NCBI lineage: Eukaryota > Metazoa > Arthropoda > Insecta > Lepidoptera > Erebidae > Eilema > Eilema caniola. The sequence continues at coordinate 13,771,373 of OX421460.1, read as the reverse complement.
AAATATAGAGGCGAGAAGAAAGTCGAGTGAGAGTCGAATATAGAGGCGAGTAGCAAGTAGAGTGAGAGTCGAATATAGAGGCGAGTAGAAAGTCGAGAACAGAGATAAGTACATAGTCGAGGACAAAGTTGAGTAGAGAGGCGAATTTAATGCCCAGTAGCGTCGGATCACCACTAAGCGATAGCCGCGGGCAACAGCTAGTTAATAATATAAATAAATAAAGTCTGAGAATATATGAAGTAGTAAGTAGGGCATAAACTTTAGACCTAATGAACCGATTTTAAAAATTATTTTACCAACCGAAAGCTACATGTTTAGTGAGTAAGCCATTAATTTATTATTACGCTAGTATCCAAAGAAGCGAAGCAGTGATCAATTTCTATTCGTTATTTGAAAACTATTAAATTACGGTTGAGTATAGTGGTGCCACAGGACTTTGAAGTATGTTACGAGCGTAGCCGGGGATTGTTAGCTAAACAGAAAGTGCAGCGGTAACGGGAACAGAATTCCGAGCGAATGGAACTGCGTGCAACACTTAGTAAGTCATTAGCCTTAAAGTTAACTTTTTAACAGTTGCTTTTCAACATATTTACGATAGTGTTTTATATGTACGCAAGAACCTAGATCTCTTCACAGAAATCTCTGACGTACACAATTATAATACGAGAAATAAAAATAAACTTGTATTGCCAAAACTCAGACTTTATAAGGTTGGTTATTCGTTTGTAGGCAATAGTATAAAAATGTTTAATAAAATTTCTCAGGATCTGGTGGACATGCCAAATTCTATTTAAATAAAACCACATAAAAAAAAAACGATAATCTTGTTCACTGAATTTCTTGCTGGCATCTTCTCAGTAGAACTAACTTACCGGACCAACGAAAGAATCATTTTCAAATAATTTATTTCCTTTATTTAATAATATTTTAACTATTTCTTGACATCATTGTAAAATTTTGACGTTCATATGTGTTATTTATGTGCCTAAACTGAATAAAAGAAAGTAATACATTTTTATATTCATACGGCATTCACCATTTTCGCCTTAGTCTCTGTCACATTTGAAACTAATACAAACGCTAACTATGAAAGTTTCTATTCTATGGACTAAACCATGATCTATATCTAGATGCTCCACATACCTACCTAAACGTAATTTAACCAACCATGCCACAACACCACTGCCAAAGACTCTTCGGATATATCTATATTATCAATTAGCAATTTCGACATCCACGGACGTAATCCATTTCTATTAAATTCAATAACAACCAACTAAAACAAACATTACGGAAATTCATTAGAACTTTATCACGATATTAAATTTCTTGATATTTGAACAAGTAATTACTAGTTATATTTCAGTTTAACTTATAGTTTTAAAAGATGGCTGCGTATGGTTGAGGGTAACAAAAGTCAAATTTTGAAACGTAATGTTTATTTACTGTTTTTCTAAGCCGTTTTTGTATGGTCCAAATTTGAAGCTACAACGATTTACAGAGGTATCCCATCTCCGTTGTAAACGTATACAAGATAGTCGTAGCTAGGTATACCTGTGAAATAATCTAAAGTTAATATCTACTAAAGTTGTTTAATAATGAGATGGAAATAAAGAAAATATATGTAATTACGCTAAAATGTTCGGGGTGGAGTGCATTCACTTTCTTTTTTTTCTTTTTTACTCTGTCCAGCTTTTGATTACCAGCATTCGGAGTGTGATTAAAAAACTGTGTTGTCCATTTCACAGCGAATTCAAGAAACTCGCTCCAATACCAAGACTTGTACCAATTTCCCAATAATTTACGACGCGTTTACAGTCAGAATTAAAAAGCATAGAACGGTACAATAACTTACATTTGTTGTTAGAAGGCCGGTATAATCACCTGGCGCGTATATCAACAGCCGCCCGGCAGTGGTGACAGTAAATCATGTTTTATATCGAAGGAGAAATTATAAAGGAGGTACATTATGAGGCTGTTAGGAATATTAGAGTACCAGAATGCCTCTATCATCAACAACAAATAATATATTCTACGATTCTCTATACATAGCGCTACCTAGAATCAAAGTAAGTATAACTTAACAACTTGTATTATAGTTCCTAAAATGCAGGTAATCATGCTTACATAAGAATAATAATATGATAATAAATTCATAAACCCTTATTTGCACTGAACGGGAATAAATTGGCGACCTCTAACTTAGGGATCGAATGCTCAACCGTTACGGCACAGGTTGTCAAAGTTAAAAGAATAGCAATATACTACACGTACACTTAGCTGAGATTAGATATCAAATATATGAAAATTAGGCATGTTATTTTTCTTCACTACTGACGAAGTGACCCAAGCTATTATCTCCAGCCAAGCTATCAAAGATGCATCCCAAGTTTGCTCATTGGAGTCCGGGGTCCGACTCTGATACAAGAGTAACAGACTATGCCCGACTACGAAAGAAAAGATTTTACTTGAGCCTTGGCTATCAATCAGCATGTCCCAGCTTGCGTTACCACGTGTAAATGTTTATGTAAGTATAAGAATCTCAAGTTTAAACTACTTACCCACGAAGAATTTCAATGACACCTGAAGATTTTGAGTACCTGCAAAAGATGATAGATTTATGTTATAAAATATGTTATAATACAAGTCTGAAATAAAATGATTTTATATTCATGTATATTGCTGAGAAGGTAAGTAGATACTATTTATAATTCTTCCAATTACAAAACGGTGATCGTCTCATATCTTGAAGTGTAAAGTTGTCTCAAAGTATCCGAACTTTGTTTTTTATTGGTGTTGCTTTCTCGCCGACACTTTGAGCTCTTTCTTCGTTAAATATAACACCAACAAGTAAACAAACTTCAAGTCCGACTTTGAAATAATAGATCAAGATAAAAGGCAAAGTTCTAGTTTAAAATAAGCAATTAAATGGAATTAACTTACACCATTATTTTTTATTTCCTTTTTAACCGACTTCAAAAGAGGAAGTTTTCAATTCGATTATTTTATTTGTAATTACCGAAGAGCTCCATCCTTGTATCCGTTGCCTCTGGATGCGTCCTGCAACCCATAGGACCCTGTTCCCGAGCTAAAAAGACCGTCCTCTTCTAAGAAAGCGCCTTCGGTACGACATTATCAAGTCCTAAAATTGATATTAGGTGTCTGTAGAACTAAAATCGTGAGTATACACTACCGTAACGCATTAGAGGATAGTATCGACTATTTGAACAACTGCTCCTATTGATTAGAATCCATCCAATAAGCATCGATACGTCAATATGACTTTGTTGACATGTCAATTGTCAAACTCAGTAATTGGAGTGAGGCATCTTTGACCCATGAGCCGCTGTACACCTCGTCAACATACTAAATTCTTGAGAGGTTTTGTAGACAACATACGTTTGGATGTTTCAAATAGATAGAAGGATGCTTAGATGGTTTCAGATGGTAGATCTTCGAGGTTCAAGCTAAACTCCCTTTCTAGTAGGTCCATCAGCTCATTAAATAATGAGACTCTAGCGCACAGGTTTCTCTAGGGTTGAAAGGTTAAATGTTTTCTAAAATGTCTTAAAAATCAAACCTCTAATATTACACTCTTCTTCATCCTAGCGTTAATCCCAGTCGCATCCGAAGCTTTTCAACTTGGAGTCTGGGGTCCGCTTTTTACCAGTCTAACTGCGGCTTTGGCTAAACTTCGATATTTTCCGTGAAGCAACTGCGATCTGACCTCAACAACCCAAAGGCGATATCGAAGCATTGCAGCTAGACCAGTTGTTAGATTTTTGTGGGCTCCAACTACCCGTAACGACTGCCATAGATGTTTGTATGACAACCGGGACCGATGGCTTAACGTTCTCTTCGAGGCACGACCAGATCAATGCAAATACCCATATTCATGCATACAAATATTGGCACTGAGTGGAGATCGAACCCGCGCCTCCTGCGTAGCGGCCGCGTTCACTACTGCTACGCCACGAAGGCGAACCTCTAAAATTACACAGTATACTAAAATTTGCTAAAAAGAACCATTACGCACTATTAAGCCCACGTTCACCCTATAGACGTACACGTACACCCAGAGACACAGTTAGTGCCAGAACAAACATAAAACGATCTCCATTCGACAGCCAATAGCAATCTACTGTCCGATTTCATGCCTTACCCATCATTTACACTATATTGTGCAGATACGCCACCATAAACAGGCCGTCCACACCTGATTACTGTCCAAGTGGCACGGCCCGGCACGCCGGCCAAAATTTTGTGGTTTAATTCACAAGTTCTGGAAAGTGATGGGAATAAAATTGATATACTTCACTAGTCTTTCTAAAACACTTTCTATATGGTAATTACTTGTACAGACTGACTAACTGACTAATTCATCGACGCAGAAGCAGAACCTAAAGATAGAAAAATATTTTATGTATTTTTTACATTTATGCACATGCTTACTAGCTGTATCTTAACATACCTACATCATTTTTTTCAAAATAATGATAATATTTTCATATAAATATAACTGGAAAATATACAAAAAAGCTCGCTCTTTAAAGCTCAGGCTCAGTTTGCTTTCTTCTTTTTTATTGTTTAATTTATTTTAGCTTCTGAGGAACACAAATAACACTCATGAACGTCATTATCCAAGCTCCTACATTTGCAGGCAGATTCAAAAGATTTTTTTATAAAGAATATTAACGACCGAAATCACTTATATTCATTCCCTCTAACCCCTCCAACTAAGTTAAATTGCTTGTGCTAAGAGTGGGTTCACGTTGAAGGTGTAGTGGCCAGGATTCAAACCCGGGACCTCTCGATCGTAAGGCCGACTCCTTAACCATTAAGCTACCGACGCTATTTAGTTACGTGATTTATGTTATCGAAGAAAATCTCTCTCTCACTCATAACACATGGCAATGCTACTTTGAGCAATAGTACTCAGGTCTTTTTTATACCACTTAGGTGACAGACAAGCACACGGCCCACCCGATGGAAAGTGGTGACTGTGGCCTAAAGACGTGCGCAACACCAGGGGCGTCTCACTCGTGTTACCGACTCTGTGAACACAGGGAGTTTCTGTGCCGCCGGTATAGAAGACAAAGCAGGACAAGCCTTTGGTCTTCCCACTGACAGCACAAAAACTCTCCAGTGTGCTCCGGCTACCCTTAGAATGGTTAACCATACTTATACCACTTTGACCCGTCCCCTCTATGCCTCGGAGAGCATGTTAATTCCTTGATCCTTGGATATCGCCAGTGGGTTGTGAAACTCAGATGGCAATCACCTAACTATGTCGAAAATAGACTGGTAGAAGGATGATTATGACGTAATTCTAAAAGTTTATTTAATTGATTGATCAAATAAAACGATCACAAGAATAATGTAAATTCAAGAAAAGTACGAGGTTAATTGTATAAGCTCCGCTCACCATTATGAAGGTTTGAAAAACATAGATGTATAAAGGTGAAGCCAGTTATGGGCCTTATAAATCAAATAATCCCCACTTAATCCACCAATTATGTACGCATCAAAAAATCCTTTATTTTACCTGATGGGGTAATTTAAATTTCAGCCTCGTAGCCAATAGCCGAATGCAGAAAAGAAATAAAAATTTTCATAGTGAACAAGCTCTGTAAACCTTTCAATTTATTGAATAAAGCTGAAAAAGATCCTAGCTTACAAACAACTCATGCCGATCGGTTTGATGGATGAAAATTATTGTTTGTGAAATTTAATATTTTATTGCGAATAGGTTGCCTGAAAAATTACAACTGATAATTATGATAGAAGCAAGGAACTCAGATATGTTTTATTTTTGTAATATACCTTATATTTAATGTTTGTAATATATTTCATTTTTGTAATTTGTAATATATCTAGTTATGTTTATCTGCATTGTGGAACCTGGATTACAAGATATAGTTTGCCTCAGTATTTATTTTTTATTTCATTTAATTTTATTATTTCATAATATATTCGTTCTTTGTAGGCCTGCTAAGAGTAAAAGCATCAGACAATACCCTTAGAAGTCCTACTTTTGGTGCCATTTTAATCTTCTGAAAAGTAAAGGGCCGAAAATGGCCTGAATTACTTCAAGAGAAGAATGATACGGCCGTGCTTCTTTTTTTTGCTCGACTTGGCTTGGATGAATGTCAAAAATCACTATTAAATAAAATATGCATTTTTCCGCTTAAGATAAGAAAAACAGAATTATTCAGGTGGAACCTGCAACCAGCCCTTACGAGGAAAGCTCTGACTTTTTGTAATAGTAATTGATTTGAATAAGTAACATTTTAAAATTACATTCAAATGCATTTATTTTGTCCAGAAATACCGTATAACTTAACCTATCGCAAACGATTGGAATATAACTAATTTGTAAATTACTGATATTTCAAATCACGTAGGAGAGAATATGAATAGATGTTCAAATTCAATTATAGCTCACTTACATTTCTGCGTCATTAACAAGACTATTTTTGTGCAAGAATCGATGTTCAGGAAAATACAAAAAAGTTGCAAGTGCGACTGTTACCTATATTTAATTATATTTTGGTAAAAACAAGTAATTTGGTGACAGTTTTTATAAAGCCCGGTCGACGGCTGACTACATGGAAAAAGATAACTTTTTCATGCACTCAGGGTAACATTTATGAACGACAAGTTTATTACTTCCAAGTACTTCTGCATTTACAGCCAGATTCGCAAGGCCTTTAATATATTTCTGCGCACAAGAAAATAGGTAAAGCCAGTGAGAAAAGAACCCGTCAATAAAAACTCACGGCTACTCTATTCCAATCGTCAGTAATAATCTATTACACACCGTATCTATCGCGCCCATACAACGTAATGTATTACGTAGGTCTAAAATCCCTCAGCGGGCAACAACGGTATATAAAAAATAAAAAGCTTTCCAAGAACAATATAGAAAATTCAAAACACTTCATCGTATTACTCGCACCGCATCCTAATTTGATAGCTTTTACTGGATTGAGCGTTATTGCCCTGATTCGGCCGCACCTTTCGCGAACGGTATTAATGCGCATAATGGTCGTTTAGGGCACAAGTGAGGGTAGGTGCCACAGATTTAGAATACACTAGATGCTGCATGCGCATTAAATTTTATGAAAACAGAGCGAGTATTTTTTTATTATCGTCAATGATACACGACTCACAAGAAGGTTGAACACAGATAAAACGAAGAGTGGGAAAGGACGCGACAAGTTCTCGGTTGCATTGACCTTCATTGGCGTGGCTTACTTCTTCTCTTTCTTATGGTTTGGCTTATATGACTTCTTACTTTCCAACCCCGAAAGGAAATCCTGCACCGATGCCTCATCCGTCCATAAGCAGGCGCTAAGATCAAGTCCGCTTAGCCCCGAAAGTTCTGTTATCTAGCTTGCTCTAAATCTATGGCGAGTACCGAGTCTGCAATGCGAGGGTTCCAAGCTGTTCATATGAGAGTATAAATGCAAAAGTGAAGTGGGCTTTTACAGTTCTTTTTATCGTACCGCCGTTTTACAATTTCGTCTACGTGTCGTTTTCTATCTACGGCCCATTTGGCCAAGGAGTTAAATTCTAATGGTAATAACATTTAGGAATTGATGTAGGGTATCGAAGTAAAAGTTACTATAAAATGCTTTTTGCAATTGGCTCTTTTTGTTTGAGAAGTTAGCCATATCGTCATTTAAGCGATTGATTTTTTGGCTATCAACTTTCTTACTTTATTGACCACCGATAGTGAACTTATGAAAATAACATACACGATCTGGAATTTCATTTACAAGACGTCATTCACAAGACAGTAGGCGGGTATCAACGCCCTTAATCTGGGCTAGGTTGAGGGCGTTGATAACCGCGTACCGTCAAGTAGTTAAAAAAAAAACTTTACCTCAACATATGTACCAGTCCAGTTGCCAGACTCATCAAAGACTTCTTTATAACATCATGACTTTGAAATTCCTGTACGTATACCGAAGGGTGTCTAATCCCGAGTGACACTGACTAAATTAACTTTCTAATTCGGTTCTTCGCGAGGTGGTTAAGTTTTAATTTTTTTACCCTACGCATTTGCCCAGTATCATAAAACTAAATATTCCAATTATCCATACTGTCAATACCTTCACGCTTGTAGCCGAGACCGTTAGATTGTTATCAGTAAACAAAGATAAACATACATAGACGTTACCAAGAAAATCTTCGGCACGCGCCTACACGCGATGTGTTGGATAACTATGATGCGTAATTAATTAAATGTGATGGGCTATCTACAATATGTCCATTTAAGAAATAATGTTTCGAGGAAGTGATTATCGGGAAAAGAAAAGATAATTCTACGACATATTGTTGGAAGTATATACGAATTTTCTATGATCAGTGTGTAGAAAAACAGCCGAAACGTCGGGCATCGCTCCCGAAATTAAATAATAAAATAACACAAAATAAATCACAATATAACTCATTAAAAAAGTTTTATTTCAATATACTAATATAAAAGCTAGGCCTCTTTGTCTTTATTAATTCCATTCGTCCACAAAGTCTTTTCACTTACTACGACCTCATAGACCACTTCAATAAATCTACGAGTGTATGGATGCTTATTTTAGTCAGCTATCTATTTACTTTGAAGCGGCGATAGCTTAGTGGTTAAGGAGTTGGTCTTACGATCGAGAGGTCCCAGGTTCGAAACCTGGCCATTACACTACCGACGTCAACCCACTCCTAGCGCAAGCAATTTAGCTTAGTTGGAGGGGTTAGAGGGACTGGAATGAATGTTAGTGATTTGGTTGTTAATCTTAATATATATAAATCTCGTGTCACAATGTTTGTCCTCAATGGACTCCTAAACCACTTAACCGATTATAATAAAATTCGCATACCATGTGCAGTTCGATCCAACTTGAGAGATAGGATAGTTTAAATCTCAAATTATAGTCCGATTCGCGATAACCGACATCCACGCGGGCGGAGCCGCGGGCGACAGCTAGTATTCTATATAAAAAAAGCTTATGCCTGGAAATGTAGGAGCTTGGATATTGACGATCATGACTGTTATTTGTGTTCCTCAAAAGCCAAAATAAATTAAATAATAAAAAAGAAAAATAATTGAGAAAGACGCTTGAACCACGTTCTTGAATGAAAAGGTCGGCATTCAGGTGACTGAATATCCTAATGTAGCCTAGCACTGCCATAAAACCATTTTTTTTTTCACATTGTGTAACGTTACACAAAACCTCTGTGAGGAGGAAGAGGTAAAGAATATTTATTGAGAGTTTTATAATTAAAAAATAATTTAGAATTATAAGTTAAGATTTTTTTTAAGTTAAAATGTATATAAAATGTGATTATGAATTGTAAAAAAAAAGTTAAGATTTAATCTTAAAATAATTAAGGTAGGTATATTCACAAGTTTTATAAAAAGAAGAATTAATCATGAAGCAGTACAAAGGTTCACAGGACCCGAGGAAGTAGAGGTAAATACTAAGACATAAAGAGAAAATTATCCCTTACAATTTAATAACAGTCAAGACTATGGCTGAGTAAAGACAGTTATTGTACATTACAATTTTCTCATAGCATTGCTTTGGTAAAAAAGGTTTTAGCTAACTTTAAGTCCGTGTATTGCTGAAAGAAGTTCCGTCACATTTGGAACAAACTCCACTTCAAATCTGAACTTTTATGGCTCCTCATAACAGTGCCTATAACTCGGTAATATTTTTGTTTTACAACCTAACATTTTAGGCCAATGCGTAGTTTTGTTTTACTGGTCCCTTTATAAGCAGTATTTTAGACTTTATTTCAGTCTATACTGAATTACTCCAGGGTATTAATTCATAATAAAGTTATATCGAATAAGTTTTAATAAGCCGACTTTGTTGTGTCACAAATGAGTCACAGAAGTACCTCCAGAGTAATAGTAAATAAAGAAAGAGGTAAAAACAATTTCCCGCGGCTCAAATTCACTGAAATCATAAGACCTAGCTGCGGCCCTGAATTCGGATCAGGCTGCTGTGGATGCACTTAATACTCATTTCACATTTGCAGCAGGCGCATGTGGTGCACCCCGCAACGAAATCAGTGCAGTGTGTGGCTAGTTTGTGGCCGTTTAGCCCTCGTGATGTATGAGATTATCACCAAATATATCTCGATGGAAATCCTGAAGGTGGCAGCGGTTGTCCTTGCCCCTGTACTGTCAGGTCTATTTAACATCTGTCTGAACTCACATAGACTCACTAAGGTCTCACCTTGGTATAAGGGCAAGGGGAACAGAGATTGCATGGATATCTACAGACCAGTATCCATCATCACTACCATAGCTAAGATATTGGAGAATGGGCTGTGTTTTTTGTACCACTGTGTGGTGGCAGACAATCACACCTGAGGCAAGTGGTTGCTGTGGTTTATGGATGTGTACAACACCAGGGGTCACACTCGTGCTTCCTAACCTGTAAACAGAGAGAGTGTCTGTGCCTTCAGCGTAGAAGACAAAGCAGGAATAGCCTTTGGTCTTCCCACTGACAGCACAAAAACTCCACCGAGCTCTGGCTACCCTACTCATCGCCGGGAACACAACACGAGTTTATTATGGCCGCGGTTTTCTGTAGGGCGGAGGTACTTCCCCAGTCGAACTGTTCAATTGGACGGAAATACCGTCATGTAGGACACGACGGTATTTCGGATATTGTGTACGAGAAAAACTGCATTCCTGCGGTTTCAAATACAATTTCGGACCGACAGTATGCATATCGCAAGGGTCGATCGACCACGTCTTTAACGTGGGACTCATTCACCAAATTATGACGGCTTGCGAAAACAACAAGTTGCACTAATATGCTGTGACATGTCGAAGGCACTCGGTGTTGCTAACCGTTTTGTACTGGCAGTCAAGCTGAGACACTATGTAGTGAGTAATACGGCCCATGCTCTGCTCATTGACCTTATGACGGAAAGGTCGCAAGTCATGGTAAGGTGCGGAGGTACGGCTTCATCAGTGTCAAACATTCTGTTCTCACTGCTGTTGAATGAGATCATTCAACAGCAGTGAAGAGATCCCCGATGCTGTAAAGGACACTGACATATTTATGTATGCGGATGATGTAGCCGCGATATTTACGGCTGTGTCGTTTGAGATGGCGCTTTTATTGTTTTTTCTTTGTAACAGACAACAAAAAGTCAATAAATCCGCCAATTGAACTGAACCTGAATAAACCCATCTTATACGAGTACACTTCGATTTGGCGGGTCGACTTGTAAAGATACTTATAGCATCAGTGGATAGGCTGATAATTAAGCAAGTCGAAGTAATAACATTTCTCGGGTTTGAAATAGACAGAGGTTTAAAATGAGAGAACCACATTGACAAAGTGTGTAGTGTGATATCCGCCCTCCGTGGCAGATATTGCTAGTAGTTGCCTGGACATCATGTGTTAACGATTTAAAAATAAATCATATGAATAAAAAAATAAGTTTAAAATTGAGAAGATAGCTTAAAAACTGAGAAGCGGGACGGTTCATGACAGTTGACGTGAGGGCTTCGGTGGAAGCCAGCAAGACTCCGGAAACTCAAGATTTGAAGAGAAGTGTTCTAGTTTCCGTGGTCCTCTGAAACGAGTATTGTATAAAAATAAAAAAAACCTCGCTTAAAATCGCCCTTTAAGAAGCTTCTGTAGGAAAGATGTGTTTTCCCAATAAATATCAATAATACGGCAAATAAAAGTCTGTTCATTCGTTAATTCGTCAAAGAATCAAAGAATCAAAGAATCTATTTCGTTTATTCAGTTTAGGCACATAAAGAGCACATAATGAACATCAAAATTTAACAGTCATGTCAAGAAATTACTAATATAATATTAAATTAAGTAAATAAATCTTTTGAAAATGATTCTTTCGCTGGTTCGGTAAGTTGATTCTACTGAGAAGAGACCAGCAAGAAACTCAGTGAACAATATTATCGTTTCTTTTTTAAAACATTTTTTTTTAAATAGATTGATATTTTGCGAGCAAGCAAAAAGATTAGGATGACCATGCATTTTTATCATTGAGGTATTCGTTTACTTTGTAATATCCTTTTTTCATTAAAGACATTTTTACTTCTATTTTAAACTTTCGACTAAGTTGCCTGGACATCATGTGTCAACGATTTAAAAATAAATCATATGAATAAAAAAAATAAGTTTGAAATTGAGAAGATAGGCAAAAAAACTGAGAAGCGTGACAGTTCCTGACAGTTGACGTGAGAGCTTCGATGGAAGCCAGCAAGACTCCGGAAACTCAAGATTTGAAGAGAATTGTTCTAGTTTCCGTGGTCCTCTGAAACGAGTATTGTATAAAAATAAAAAAATCTCGGGCAAAATCCCCTTTTAAAAATTTCGTGTAGGAAAGATGAGTTTTCCCAATAAATATCAATATTACGGCAAATAAAAGTCTTTTCATTCGTTAATTCGTGGAGTCCTGGCCCCCCAACTCCACAGTAGCAAGGTGGGTAACACTTGCTTTGCCCTTAGCCGAATAGCACACATAGTGTCAGGTAGGGAAGTAAGAGTCTGCTACTATGTAACCGTGCACTCTCTACTGGGGATGCGCGGCCGACGGCGAGCGCGCGTTCTGAATGCAGAAGCGTGCTATACGAGCTATGGTAGGAATACCGCAGGATTCTTCAGCAAAACTTTACTTCACCCAGTTAGGAATCCTCACCCTACCTTCGATAATAATATAGCAGGTCGCGATGCACGTAAGCGCAAATATTGAGCTTTGCAAAAAGCGAGGCGATGCGCACACGTATTGCACACGGGGTCGTGAAAAGCTGAGAATAATGTATGTCATTATTCTCAGCTTTGGTGGAGGTCATGTATGTATGTAGGTCATTATCGAAATCCAACAAGAAGAATCATATCGTGGAGCCGTTAGTGTATAATAAGATACCTACATAATATGCCGACGTATAATAAGATACAACCAAGGTAAGATAGCCACCTAGCGCGACTTCCTCTCCAAGGATTGGGTCTTTCAGAAACTGACCACAGCGATGGCTTATTGAGCAATCTTTCTACTCAATTGACGAACATGAGTGAATGAAATAGTTATAAATAATTCGTTGACGTTGTAAATTATTTGACTTGAAACCTGCCATTTTAAATTCAGAATGTAATAAATATAATTCTGTTTTATACATGTGTATTGTTCATTATAGTACCTATACTCCGCACGCCGAATGATGATCCCTATGACGTTTCAACTGACAGTTGTATTAGTTATGTGAAGCAATTTCGATAAAATACTGTTTTTTCAGGCAAATGTCATGTCATTCAGCCAGGTCATTCAACATAATAAGCAATATTTATTTATTTTGAAAAAAAAGACTACGCGCATTGATGGACATAAAACACTAGATAAAAAAGTAACAGCCTTATTATATTTTATTTTACTATACTTTAATTTTTATTCAAATTGCATAATTTAAAGAATTTAAAATTATTTTTGAATTGAATTTTAAAGAATTCATAATTAGCTGGCAATTATGGATTACATGGAAAAGTATTTAAAAGGAGGCCATAGACCTACCGTATTTTTTTAATTCAGTCATGTCATGTCTTGTCAGTCTGTTTTGTCTTCTTGTCACACCGCATCACATCGCGTCATACGAGTGCTCTAACGCCTTGTATGCGCCACGTCTTTCTTTGTTAGCTGAGTTTTGTTTCTGTTTTCGCTGTTTTGTGTTATTTGTTGATTTTCTGTTACCTGTTTGTTTATTTTCGGTTTTGCAAAATGCCGAAAAGACAGCGGAAAACTGTTCTCAACAGTGAAGTTCGCGAGTTTGTAGTTCGTTTGCGAGACTATTTTGCTCGTGAACAACAAAATGGCGGACCCTTGTTACCACTTGACAATGTTCGCGATCGTGTAGCCGATGCTCTAGGAATCGGAAAGGCTACTGTTTCTCGAATAACAAAGGAAAAATTTGGGGAGTCGTCCATGGAGGACAATAAACTATTAACACCAAAGAAGAAAAAGAAAAGGTTATGTCATATAACAGAACCTGATGAATTTGATTTAGATGCTATACGCAATCATATTTATGGTTACTACCTACGAGGTGAACTACCGACCTGCCAGAAGTTATTATCTTCATTAGAACTCTTCAAAGGCGGTGCTACTTCTCTTAGATTTTTTTTGAAAAAATGTGGATTCCGCTACAAAAAATGTGACAAGAGAAAAATATTAATGGAGCGTACTGACATAGCTTTACTACGATGCGATTTTCTTCGCAAAATCAAACAAATTGATAACTGGGAGAAGGTAGTATACCTTGATGAGACATGGCTGAACGCCAATCATACTGTAGGTAAGGCATGGACGGATGGCACAGCCAAATCCAGCACAAAAACTCCTGAAGGAAAGGGCCAGCGCTTAATCATTTGCCACGCTGGCACAGCTACAGGTTTTGTGCTGAATTGCCTGTGGGCTTTTAAGTCAGTGAAAACAACGGAGTACCACGAGAAAATGAATTTCGAAAACTTTAAGACATGGTTTATAAAACTATTAGAAAATTTGAATGAGCCTCACTATATTTTAATGGACAATGCTTCATATCACTCAGTTCAAATTAACAAACCCCCCAGCAGCAATAACAAAAAAGCTGAAATTATAGAGTGGTTATACGGCAATGGTGTGGAAACTGACAGTCAGATGTTAAAAAAAGAGTTGGTTAGACTGTTGAACTTTCACAAACAACAGACGCACCCATCATATTTTTTGGATGAATTGGCCAAATCAAATGGACACACGGTAATTCGGTTACCGCCCTATCACTGCCAATATAATGCAATCGAGTTGATATGGTACGTAATGATACGTAATAATTTCTTAATATTCATTTTTATAATTTACAATTGTACACAATTATGATTTTTTCGTCTTTTTAATGGACCTCTAAAGGATTAGATGTGATAGGACGTCAGTACAATGTTAAGCGCTAACGAACTGTCATAGGGATCATCATTCAGCGTGCGGATTATAGTTGCATTAATGCACAAAATTCTACTTTCTAATACGGAGGAGCGGAGTCTCCTAAGGCATTATTTGCTTAAAAGGAGGCTTCAATCACAAAATTGTAACATCAAACTGGATGATGCAAATAAACTGTTTTTATTATTTATTATTTATTCATTAAACGTTTAGTACATTATATCATAATGATTTATTAGCATTGTTATTTTTTTAAACAAACCTGACTTTTTTTTTAATTATGTTATACGCAGCTATGGGTGGTTAAATAGTAGAAAAATAGAAACAGTTATAATAAGTGGTTGATATTGTAAATTATTTGACTCGAAACCTGACATTTTAAATTGTGACTGATACGTTTGGAACCTTAATTAATTGATGATTACAACTTGCTGACATTGTAATTATCTTACTCGAAACCTGACATTTCTTTTTTGTTTAATTGTGACTGATACGTCCTAGCAACTAGACTAATTAATTAATTGTATGGAAATGTGACATACTATATTTGACACACACCTACTACATTCTAAATAAATTACCTAATATTGGGCTGAATGTTGAAAATTTATAATTAAGTATTCATAAACCTAACCTTAATTAATTGATGATTACAACTTGCTGACATTATAATTATCTTACTCGAAACCTGACATTTCTTTTTTGTTTAATTGAGACTGATAGGTACGTCCTACCAACTAGACTAATTAATTAATTGTATGGAAATGTGACATACTATATTTGACACACACCTACTACATTCTAAATAAATTACCTAATATTGGACTGAATGTTGAAAATGTATAATTAAGTATTCATAAATCTTAATCGACATGTGTGTATGTGACGTGTAATAATGCTATGAATAAATGAGTTACATATGAAACAAAACTAATCCCATCTAAATTGTTACTAGTTCTGTTGAAATCTCTGAAAAAGTCACTTGAACCAGCCACTTGAAATACAATCTACTACTACGAGTCTATAAACACAAAAAAACCTCATCGGTTTAATTCAGTTGCATTGTTTGTTACTATTAGTATTAAAAACATAATGACAACTTCACTTGTATTCAAATATTCTTCAACAAAATATGGGTGAAACCTACTTTATATGGAGCACTCAGAAGGTTATATCCATTTAAGTTAGAAGGTATACATGGTACTACTATACATGCAAGCATTGACATTTAGTTGTGTTGTGACACATATTTATATCCGTTCGATTATAAAGCTTTCGTCTTTCAAATATGGTAGATATTTCCTTAGGGGGCTTTTACGAAAAGTTGTTATTCAGCGGGAACAAA
The DNA here is from genome assembly GCA_949126895.1 of Eilema caniola. Taxonomy (NCBI): domain Eukaryota; kingdom Metazoa; phylum Arthropoda; class Insecta; order Lepidoptera; family Erebidae; genus Eilema; species Eilema caniola. The sequence continues at coordinate 13,755,070 of OX421460.1, read as the reverse complement.
GGGTTTCACGTATGATCGATCACACATAAGTAGCCTTTCAGCTATAAAAAATATGTCCAAAGAAAGCAATATGTACAGTTGCCCTTAGAAGGTTCTAAACACTAATACTTTTAAAAACGATAAAAGGAGCAGTTAAATCCAGAAAGCAGAACCCTGGGCTGGGCTGTCCCAACACGAGGACCTCATATGTAATCTAACTGGGATGATGATCGGCTTAATTGCCGCATACATACTTACCGGTACAATTTGTGTGCGATAGTGAATTGAAATTACTGGTGAAGAAGAAAGTACCCGGTGAATTTTGCCAGAATCTTTTCACTGTGTTTATCCATTGCCTTCTGATTTTGGCTTTTAATTAGAAATATTGATTTTAACCTTAACGTGATACGTGACCTCAATAAATAATTATTGATTAAGACTTTGTAATCTTTATAGGTCAAATTTGAAAATTAATTTTGTTTTGCATACGAAGGTTTAAAAGTTCAATGTGATCCATAACTTCAAATGTGTCCAACTAGTTTTAGAGGCAATTTTACCTACATTAGGTTTATTACTTTTTCACGTCTCATGCTCTTAAAATGTTACTTTAGTCCCTGCATATCGGGACTAAACTTCCTTATTAACCTCTAGGAACTAAAGTATTTTTTTTTTAATTTACTTTGAAAACTCCTAAACAGCCAATCACGGTGTTTGTGAATGGGAGGATTATCACCATTTTAGTAATTGTATAGAAATAACCTCAAAATGACATTTGAAAAAATCTAAAATACCCATTTAATTTCGTGAAATACGATTAATGATATTAATTTTATTAATTATTATGTAAGTATTAAGGATTTATTCATTTTATTATGCATTTTCAATTATTTTTCAAGTTTGAAGCTGTTGGCTAAATATGCAAGCATTTATAGCGTACGTCACTTAACAAAATAGGAAACCGAGGGACAAATTTCTTTGCAATTTGAATTTTGAATAGAACTTTTCTTAGGTTAGATTAACGATTAATACGTAATCTTAAGAAACTTTGTTATTATAATTTTGTATAGAACGTCGTTATTTTTCCTCGCATTCAAAGTGAAAAGTAGTGTTTAACGTGGGACTAAACAACCATAATGACACTTGAACTATTCGCTCTTCGCTTCGCTCGGGTGGCTAAAACATCTCGTGTCATTATGGCTTGTTTTTGTCCCTTGTTGAACAATCTACTATTGCTAAAATACGGTAACCGGTAAACTTTGTCGAGCCATATGGATGATCGTAACTTTAAAATAAATACTCTAATTATATTATACGTTATATTTATTTGAAATTATATTGTGTTAGAAAAGAACTAACAGCGTGCTTCGGTGGACTTTCAAAAAGCATGTGTTCTCCCCTTTTCATCAACCCCTGCTATCTGAGGTCTAATCCCCGGTAAACCTGCACCAGAGCTACATCCTTCAAACAATAGGTGATCTTAAGTCAAATATCTTGGTGAAGCCCTATTCACCCCGGCATTTAATAAAAATGAGATAATCGAAAACGGGCCTTTATATGACATTATGGGACTATTTATTTTCAAAGGTACAGAAACATACATTAGCCTCTTAAGACTAACAATCCACAACACATTTTAAATCTGACGTCCACTGACATATTTACACAACACTAAGCCGACTTCAGTGCCAGTCAATACAGTAACTAAAGGAAGAGATTCGTATGTGAAGTTGAACACACTGTTGGCACTGGTGTTCTTAAAACTTGGAAATTAACGAGCGTACACTATGTATTCGCTAAAAGCATTTGAACATGTTTTTTCATCTGCGAAATAGATACATCTACAATATAAAAACGAATTGCTGACTGTGTTGCTAAGCGCAAATATAAAAACGAATTGCTGACTGTGTTGCTAAGCGCAAATCTCGAGAACAGGTGAACTGATTTCGCTATTTTTTTCTTAGAATATTGGTTGCAGTACGAAGATGGTTCTTACGCAGAGAATTTTTTTAAAAAATGCCTAAATATATTATATATAATACTATACTATTATAATACTTAAAAGTCAATTTGAACTTCAATTCCACATCATGAAGTCCAAGTGTTAGGGGAGAATTTCCGGGAAGACAAAAAAAATGAGTGACGCGTAATGATTTAGGGGTGCTACGGGATTGTAGCACCCCTAAATCATATGCCACGGGCGAAGTCGAGGCGGGTCAGTTAGTTAAAAATAAATTCATTAAACACGATATAAGGTAGGTTTCCCACGCACTGTCTAAAACAGCATACTATTTACTAGTTTATACGTAATTGAAGAAATGTGTGTCTTTATACACTTCTGCTTACTCCTTCATTTATCCACAGGCGTATATAATTTTCCAATGCAAATAGAAGAAATAGTTGATTTCTTTTTATGAAAACTAATTGAATTATAGAAACATTGAACCTTCAGCGTATCTTTTGTTCTTTGGTGTCTTCTTGTAAAACTAAGCTAAACAACATTGTATACTGGGTGATACAGTGGAGTAATATACATATTACAAGCTTCACTTGCTAGTTATAAATTCTAACTGCACCTATTTAATTTTAATCAATCAGAGTGCGGGTTTGAAGTGAAGTTAAACTTTTCCTGTTACTTTAAGTTATGAACTACTTTTGATCTCGATGTATACTGAAGAGGGTATGCCAACAGTAACTTCCTAAAAAGGTATGCTCTGAATCTAAATGTCGTTAAATAAAATTTCTCACTCAAATAGGTATAAGCAATTGTTTTTAAACCACTATGGTGGTATAAAAAGAATTGATACAAGCGCACAGCCCACTTGATGGGAAGTGATTACCTTGGCAAATGGACGTATGCAACACCAGAAGTATTACACTAGCAATAGCGACTTGAAAATTTTTCAGGATGTTATTACCTTTATTCACAAGTGAACACTTAATTCATACCAATCATGGATGAATCCATTTACCTAGTTTTCGTGCCACCCATTGCTGAACTTAAATACTGAAACTTCTTGGATTGTTCTTATTTAAATTTTGTCAGTCCCGTGGTATGCAATCGCCCTTGGTGAATTTATGTTTCTTTTTGATAGGCTTACGTAACCTCATAATTGTAATTATGTAAATATTTATGTTAAAAATCTTGGAAGTTGAATATAACCTTCTAGTATCGATTTAAAACTTTGTAAATAAGTGATACGTATAGGATTTAATACCAATTTAATCAAAATTTAAACCTCAAATTTGTTAGTTTGTTAATTTCAACTTTTCACTTAAAACTAAGAATGAAATTTAATGCAAAAAAAAGTTACTTTATTTTTATTAGTAAAAAGTTGAATACCTACATGTCGAATTCTGGTATAATATTTTTATTTTGAGAGGATCTGCTCAAAATACTTAACACTATTTATTTCCATTTGAAGACTATATTAGACCTTGTTTTAAACAAATAAATTAATAATCAAAGCATGTGACAAAGTTACTTTTCATTAATTTTAAACCAGGTAACATACCTTCTTCATCAAAAACTCCTCTCACATGAGAGGAAGAGGTATAAACTTTCTAATTTCGCACAACCCTCACAAACACACCTGTTTACTTAAACCCAAAATGAAAATTACGCCTAGCACGCGGCTACTAACACAGAAAAATACTACAAAGCTACGTTTTAATTAAAACATCATTCCGAGCCTTTGAATACATTAAAAGCCCTTTACATTCGTACTTCACTGAATCCTAGGGCTATGCGCTATTATATAAATAGAATAATGCGGTAACTTTTATATTTTAAATAGTAATTTTAATTACTCTTTCAAAGTATCCTTTTATCTCAGACCATATCTGAGATAAAAAACATAATTATCGGGAATAAAATATTGGTGAGCCAAGGCAACCTTATCTCGCGAACTGAACTGCAAACTCTGGACGCAAGTGAGAACTTGAGAAGTCAATGCAAACCAAGTTACGGTAAAAAGCTTCTATCCTATCGTATTTCCCGCTAGAACTAAATGTGAATGTTTGTGCAAAAATTGAATGCTCTCATGCTGGCTCTGGCTGCAGTTTGTTGCGGGGATATATTATATATACCTACATACATACGCTCAGGCCCATTTCCCTCCGGGGTAGGCAAAGACAAAATTCCGCCATTTAAATCTATCTTTACTTACTTCACGAGCTTCAGGGATAGATTATAGCCTGGAACAAACACACAGGCTATGTACTTTTTATCCCTAAATAACTTCCCATGCGAGGCGAAAACGCCTCCAGAACTCCGGGCAGTTTTTCAACACGTGTACCCGTTAGTTTAAAGGTAATATATTAAATCTTACAAATATCATCAAGGATTTGTTTTAAATTATTCATATTCTTCTTGTTTTTATATTTTACACCGTTTAGTTTCTTTTTTTTTTCTTATACTCGACCACACCTAGTGTAGTGAGTAAGTTTCCCATAGTATCCGCCGTGCAGAATACCAATACAGTTGGGTAAACAGTCCACATGTGGGCGAAGTCAGGTGTGGCGACACTCGAGTCAATACTCCTATACTTTTATGACAATCGTTATAGGGGAATTTCAAGCTTTTAAACACCATCGGTAAAGTGTAGCTGGCAGCAAAGAATGTACTCATTTTTAAACTAGACACGAATTTTAAAGTGAATAGTTATTTATAATAACGACCTTTGTCATGGTCTTGCGGTAGAAGGTCAGAGGTTGCTAGTTCGATCGCTCAGCGAAAATATGTATATTTGTATTGAATCGGGTATTTCTATATCGGTATAGTTTACAAAAAAGTTTCTTAGTATGTTTACCATTCATATTCTAGAACTCAAACAACGAACTCTGCATAGTTTGGATCTACATAGAGCTGTGTAATATGTCCTAGAATATATACTTCTTCAATCGCTCTTCTTCTTCTGCAGAACTATTATCTCGGTTGCACTCAAGGCTTGGACTTGGGAGCATTGGGTCTGCTTTCCTCTCCATGATATGGTTTAATAGATTTTTACGGGAGTAACCGTTTCTTATCATAAAACAAAGCCAAATTCACATGAAAATCAGATAATTTCTTTTCGTTAAATATTCAATTTTTTATGGTGAGTACTACTTTATCAAGTACTATTAGCCATAAATGGCTTCTAATTGAGATCGTTCTACATTATTTACTGGTTCTGAAAGTTTGCGTAGGTGAGCTCAAGCAGTTACTGAGTCCATAGCTAAAATATTCACTGATGCCGTAATACTAACAATCAGTAATGTTAGAAAATGTTTACCAATTTCACCAAACAACTACCTCGTTAATGTCTTTGCATAAGTTTGTACTTCCGTTGGCTTGGCGTGCAATAATGATCTCCTTGGTTCAATCACCTTTATCTGAGCGTGATTCCCTGTTGCATTTGACTTTTACCCGAAGCCCGCTTACCTACTACACCTTTTTCTTTAAATATACCTTTGCAGCTTTATAGGAGCGACAAACCCAAAATCCGACACTAACACCACCCGTAGCATTATCTAATTGTATGCCAAGATCCACCCAAGGAAGTCACACAAAGTTACCTAAGCTCTTCTTCCAACGTAACGTAATCTTAAATCGATACAATTAAATTCTCATTTACACCACTGGAACCGGATATTCACACCACACGTCATCTCACAAACTTCTATCTAAACAATTTTAATAGATCTTCAAATAAAGAGCAAATTACTAATCGATTATTCCGATTTCCGATCGATCCACGAATAATTATTAAGCTTAGCATCAAATCGATTTGGTTAATTACGACGGCCTACATCGAGAGCCAACCAATTATATCGATTAACACACTAATAATCGTTACCGAATGGTTGATTAGCCCTTATCGTGTTAGCTATCTCGTAGCAAAGGTTCCATGGGCTAATTTATACCTTACGATATATCGGCACGATTTTTTTAATCAAATCCAAGATGCTTGCTTGTATGGTTGACTTGCCAATAAGCTCGCCATTCAGTCCTTTCCACTATTAGGAAGCTGCCACCTGACCAAACCTCGAAAGGAATGCCTACTCCTAAAACTTGTGAGTCCGAAGTTCTCAGTAGACCCCAGGACCCCGAAGATCGTAGTGGGACCAAAACTATTATACCGAAAACAAAAATCTTCTTCTTCATCTTAGCGTTAGTTCTAGTCGCATCCAAAGCTTTCACCTAAAAACAAATAATATTAGTTTATTTTGTTAGAATAAGTTGTTATAAATCAAAATCATTATTTTTATATGCATGCGCATGAGGAAGTTCCGAACAAAGACATGCGTACTTTGATATTTCAATTACATTACGCACAATGTTATCGTAATATAAGCTTTACATAAAAAAGTCATTGAATTCTATGGAAAGCTTGATATTTCAATCAGTTGATTTTATGTACTAATATTATATACTGAATATTGAACAAAAACCTTATAAGCTCATTAAAATATTACTGATAAAGTTTCGTAAATTTAGCCAATCACTATAGAAATTATATGTTTTATACACTCATGCTTCTTGAAAAACACTAGCTACATACATAAATTCAACGAGCAAAACCTTTTGCTCATTAAAATATTACTAATAAAGTTTCGTAAATTTAGCCAATCACTATAGAAATTATATGTTTTATACACTCATGCTTCTTGAAAAACACTAGCTACATATATAAATTCAACGAGCAAAACCTTTTACAAATATAAATTTTAGTGGTGCTCTAAGCATAGCAGTGTACTGCACTGTACTGTACACAGCAGATTTTATATAAAGATTAAGGGTTCGTGTAATAGAATTAGATTAAATAGTTATTGCTTGCACTTACAATGGTATACACATTATTGGTTACAACAAATTATTGGCTCTAGTAGCTGACACTGCAATCAGTTTCAAGGAATTTTAATCACAAGATTCTCATGCACGATACCAGGACCCGACAGCTGTTCTCATTAATTATATTTTTTTCAAAACGTCGTGTCGTGAAATATTATGTGGATTAATAAATAAGTAATATCCAATAAAATTTCGTCGTGTATAATTGGCGAATGATGAACAGGTTTCCCGATACAACTAGAATAAGGAAATGATTTAGATAAGTTATAGATTTCACCTCTCGTTGGTTCAATATTCGCACGGTAGTGAGTTAAACTTTTAAGAAAGTTTTTTTTTTCAAAATGATTTGAAAGTATGAAATCAAATAAAATCTCAATATTAAATATTACGCCATCATCTTATTCTTCATCCTAGCGTTAATCCCAGTCGCATCCGAAGATTTTTCAATTTGGAGTCTGGAGTCCAGTCCTTACCAGTCTAACTGTGGATTTAGCTAAACTTCGATATTAGATAGAAATATTGCACCACGATAACGTTTCTACATATATTTTTAAATATACAAACGTTAAGACTGAGCAGGTGGTAGTCCATGACTTCTGACTTAGAAGATGGATATTGGATATTCTACCGCTACATCACAAAGAATGTCGAAAAGACTTCGTTTTTACATTCATAACAGCTACGAACATAGGTAATATAAGATTATGATTTCAAATGATATGCGTACTAAAACAATCAAGGCTACTAAATACAGCTATAAAAGTATTAGTCAATTGTCGTAAATAAACCACAAATTGGAGAAAACTCCTGAAAATATTTCGAGCAGGAAGCCTCCTGCGGTCCAGTTGCGAATCTAAGTAATTTTGATGTTGCCTACGTGATCGGCTTTCCAATGTCTTAGGCCTGCTAGGGGAGATAAACTTGGAGTTTGGAGTCAACTAGGCTTCAAGAGTTTAAGTGTTACGTAATTCTCCGTTAAGTTCTCGAGAGATGTTTTTTTATGTTCTCGACATTTGACATACCTGCAGTTCTTCTTTCAATTTTTCGATTCGATTTCACACATCGGAAAATTGCATTCCTTCAAATCAGTTCAAGTTTTATGATTTTTTGGAATACAACATTTTTGAGAAAGATTAATACTGTTTTAGTAACTATCACCTTAGTAAAATGCAGATATAGTTTTCCTTGAGCAATGAAAGAACGCGCGAGAGACATCTACACATCCTCGGCAGATGATCATGAAGTACCCAAAAATATAATTGTTCGTCACAAAATTAAAAACCTCATAATTATAACTAACAACATCGTCACACATCATCAGATCAGTTCGTAGAACGGAAATGTCAAGTACACCTATTCAAATGACATCATACGACAAACTCATAGGGTACACAACCAACCAGATGCAGTAGCTATGGTTTTCGGCTAACGAACTTGACGTCCAGACGGGCGGTTGAGACGCATAAAGCACTTTTGTTCATTTGCATTACAATCAGAGTCCACCAGTTCCATCCAAAGTTTAATAGCTTAGAGCATGGAGTCAGCTCTCCTACTGTCTATCACTGATTTTCGTTTTTTTTTTCACAGCATTGTGGTGTACGAACGAGAGCTGTGTAGCACTTCCATTTGATTATATACTCTATACCTACAAGGAGTAGGCATCTTTGAGACAGGCATAACAATTATAAGCAAAAGAGAATCAATTCGCCATAAAATAGATTTCTAAAATTATGTCTTTGGCGGCCCAACCTTTGCCAAAAGGTTTTTTTTTTCTAATTCAAACCGAAATCTAATCAGTCAAACATAATTAAAATCTTCTCATTATCCACAGCATCTCATTATCAAAAGTATCAATCAACATCATTAAGCAAACACCTCCAAAGCATTTTATATCAAATATATACACCTCTAAATATATCATTGACACCCTAGAACTGCCATTTAAAATGTAAATACAAATTTATAATCTTATAAGGTGCACGGAAAAGCAGCGGTCAAGTTTTGGAATATAAATAGTGAGGTGTAACCCAAACACAGTCATTGGATTATAAGTGTTACTAAAATTTTGTGACCAGTGGGTAACCCAGATTCATTGAGTCTAAATTTTTGATTTGGCAAGAAAATTATCTATCTCTCCAAAATGTAGTTGTTCTATACTTGAAATTTTCATATTGTATTTTCAGTTAATAGAATGTATGATATGTAAAAAAAATCAGTTACTTTCCTACTAAATAGCGTATGCGTGGCTCCATATGAACCTCACTCGCTAATGTCACTTTTTGAAGTATCAAATTTAAATGAACTAAAAAATATTTCTCACAGGCATTATATTATTTTGTATTCATACGATTGTGATCATGTGATCACCAGCAGATTTATTTTTAATGAACATTAAAATAATACAACTTGGCTCTCTTTCAGATTTTTAAGGTATAAATTACAACAAAACTAATTTATATTTCGCTCTGATTTGTCGGAGATAATTTATTACGAGTAACAAGGCTGGTCGCTGGTCGCATATAAATCACCTAATTTAACAGGCTGTTGAAATTAAAATAAAACAGTAATGGCACTTCTGTTAATAAATCTGATAAAAATCAAAACGATTATGATTTCATCTGCTCATGATTGCAAAATATCAATTTTGATGTAGTTTCTGATTTCGGGGAGTAGTGACTTCATTTATTATAGTTTTAAGTAGGTATAACGTAAAGGTTTTAACCATTTTAGGCAACAAATAAATTACTTGACACCCATATATGGTGCATTCTTTTTAAAGAACTCTAGTAACTCACGTCATTATCATAATCTTAGAGTTAATCCAAGTTGCATTCAAAGCTTGTGTTTTAGAGCTCGGAGTCCACTCTCGAGTAATTTGGTTTATCTTGACTTTTACGGAAGTGACTGCCGCCTTACCTCCCACCTTGAGAGCCCTGGCTGTCAATCAACAGGTGTTACTGGCAGACTAAAGGCCGACACACCCAAAAATCTATTTAAAAACGCCCGTCTGCACAGGCCAAGACATTTGTACAGACCTAAATGAAGTCCAACCATTCAAATGTTTGGTGTCGATACAAAGAAACATTCTTACATACAAACATTATCTCCACGCGTCCGAACACAAACACAATGTTTGTGTACCTTTGTGTACTTTTGTACACACTTTCTTAATTTATTAGTAGTGAATTCTTACGGCTGATTTAAGGGAAATCAGATTCTTGTTTGTGTGTTCCGGTATATCTTTTAGGAAGCTTTTTAATTTGGTGAATCGTTTTTTTAATTTAGCTTAAGTAATTAGAATTCCCTAGGGCATTAACGAATAATGCTGTTTTATATCGAACAATTACCAATACAGCGTACATGATTTGTATCAATGGGTCTATACAATACGCGGAGTCAGCCGTTGACTCCGAGTTGCCCAATCCCGAAAGTATCATCCGTTAATGAGTGGGTAGGTACACCGACTAGCAAATGAAGTTAACTTGGAGCTAAATAGACTCTTGATATATATTTTTACCTGATTTCAATGAGGTAAGCTTTTAAATCGTCGGAATAATTAATACACACGAAACATCCTGCTCTAGTTCAGTGGACCTACCATTTCATGTCATGGCCACCCGTCATGTTAGGCCCGCAGCTATACTCACGACAATGCACACTGCAGAATTCAAGCCTGACCAAATTAAATAGGTCGTTACCCAGCTATAATAAACAGACACGCGCAGAGACATGAGATTACCTCTTTATTTGGTTAGCTTATCTGCGGCTGCAGCGTTGCCAAAGATTAACCGGATAAACAGATAGGAAACTCCGCATTACTGTGTTCCGAATTTAGTTTATTTCGTGAACTAAAAACTTGGATAGCTCTGAAGAGGAAAAATTAATTTGTGTGATTGCCAACATTTTATTTGGAAACTCTCTGAATTGTTGAAAACGTAGCAAAATTTGTTTTGGTGAAGTATAATGTCCATACATAAAGGTACATATATCATTTTTTCCTTAATAGAGTAGTGAGCGCTTTATTGACACACAATATACTTATATTTTGTCGACCATGTTTTTTCGGTCCACGTAAAAACCGACGTCTTTTATGCGAATAACAAAAGAAAAAGGATTTGAAATTATTGAGAAATTTTAACCACCTTAGAGATTTTGCACTAAGTTTCTAGTTAAAGTGGAAAAAAGTACCGGACTCTATACCGCTACCGACGAAAAAATACACTATTATTTCGGTTGACCTGGGCTTATCAAACCTGAGAACTCAAGCATAGCAGTTACACCTAAAACCGATGCCACTCTTTAAACTCATAAGCTCATGTCAGACTGAAGTTTAAATGCTCGCAATAGCTTATAATTCTTTTAACTGGATTAAGCTTTTAATATCATCTGGCATTTATAGTCCAGAGAGCAGGAAAATAAATTTTAAAAGCGAGAGACGCTCGGGCGTTTTCATAAAAACATAGTAATATATTTTTCACTGTTTTATTACGCTGCGTAAGTTCAAATGAAGAAACGTAGCCGTTTTTGGATGATTTGTGTGTCTGTTCGTCTATCTATCTTAGCCAATATTATTAATAATCGCTACTATCAACTAAACTATTATCAACCAGGGGTCGGCAGGTTTTAAGATTTGGCTAATGTGGTCAATGATAATCACATTAGTGAGCGACTTCTGCCTGACCTCACAGCCTCGGAAAAAGGTGTCTTTAACAGTACGTCGTCCTACAATCAGCAGGAGCACCAGGATAATTTTAGTTAAGGCCCTAAAGATCTCGGTAGCATTCTTTCAACTTCTGGACCGATTGAATAAAAAAGCGAAACCCAGTTGTAAGTCCCATACATTCCTTTAGTGTTCATTTTTCAATAAAGTTATTTTAGTTCAAGTTTTATTACCAATCTACTATTTCCTTATTCTTGAATATTGAATTACCTGCCACTTCTACATCATAATCTTTGCACACTATATATAGACAAAGAGGCTGGTGTGTCAAATTAAACAAATCCCAGTGGAGCTATGACAATATTTGTGAACGGCCCACAGAGCAGCCGTGAACTTGCCGGTGCTGAGGGACCATCGTTCTACCAACTGTGCCAATTTACATTGGTACTTTAAAATTGACACAATTCCCTTTATTTGTTAAGTTTAAGTATAAAAAATTATTAACGGTAAAGATTATATTTCTCACACATGTATGTATTTGTATATTTTACTTTTTTATCATTGATGACCTCTTTCGCTCCTGCTGGTGAAGGGCCCTGTGGTCTACGATGAAAATAGTTTGCCTAGAAGAGAAATATTCACTCGATACTTGAAGATTCAGAGATTACAGCTTTCCGGAAACACAGACACGGGACTTCATGAAAGATGAAGAAAGAGACCTGCTCGAAGAATCTACCTACTATGTCAGCGCAAATACTTACATACATACAATCTTTGGATATGGAGCCTATTGATAGTTTTAGGAGCAAGCTAACCTTATCTGTTGCCTGGTACACCTGCCAATCAACGATTCTAGAATAAACTCCCCTCTTGGATGGAAGACAGCAATTGTTCCCGTAAATGTCAAAATATGTATAAACTTTCATCACCAGAGCCCAAGCTAACAATTCTCCCACTATCCTCGCTTGTTGCGTCCCGTTTTAAAAACCTAGTAAGCTTCATTCATCATTTCAGAAACCTTAGTAAGCTGCATTCACCATATCAAACCCTAGTAAGTGTATGTGACTTACTTGATTATTAAGTGGTAAAGGCGAGTTACTAGGATTTTGATCTGGTATTTTAATAGTGTATAGTACATTTACTAGGTTTCACGCTGTAGAAATATCTGTTCTTTGTAAGATTTTAAAGCAGATGTCTTCACAATTCGATGCGACTTACTATGAAAATTCGGAGTATGAAAAAAAGGGATTTCAGAAAATATGTCGCTTACTGAGTTTTGATTTGGGGCCGCCGAACCTCACCTACCAGTTGGTACAGTCAGCGTCAGTACGATCTTGGCCACAAAGTCTCAAAATGATCTTAATACCTTAAAAGAGCAAATCAAATCGTTTTATTGATTGTATTATTGTACAAACTAAAGTTGTGTGCCAAATATCAGAACAATCAGTTAACAGGAAGAGGGGGATCAAGGCATTTAGATAATTATGAGTTCTTTGTTCGTCAAGATCGATCTGATGCTGATTACAGTCCTACACTGCTGATTACAGTCCTACACTGCTGATTACAGTCCTACACTGCTGATTACAGTCCTACACTGCTGATTACAGTCCTACACTGCTGATTACAGACCTTAACTGCTGATTACAGAGCTACATTGCTGACTTATTGTGTTCTTGAGTGGAAACCGCGACTCGGCAAGAGTAGTGTAGGTCGCTCTCCGACCAGGTGGGATGACGATCTAAAAAAACTGCAGGCAGATGCTGGATGCGGCAAGCTGAAGACAGGGCGCTATGGCGCTCATTAGGGGAGGGCTATGTCCAGCAGTTGACTAATATAGCCAGATAATGATGATGATGATGATTGCTGACCTACAGATTACAGGACGATGCTTTTGTACAACAAGATTTCCTATAGATGCAACCGCAATCAACGCTACGATGAATATCTTAGGCACATATACATCGATAAACAATTAACACATAATCCCACGTCTCAAGACCCGTAAATCCCTCTAATCCAATAAGGCATTACAGAAAGTATTCAGTCAGAGATTTTTCCAATTCCATGAAGCCTTTCTCGTAGACTCCTTCACAAGTAGGCAGCGTGGCAATTTGTTGCAATGTTACCAGCTCCCATAATTTGTTCTCCTCTATTACTTGCAGTGAAGACTTGATGTACATTTATTTTACTTATGGCATTTCAATTCAATTAAAGAAAATATTTACAATACGTTCGGATTCGACATGATAAATATACTGAAATTCAATGTCGAAAACCTCTTCAATGTTTCATTTGTGTCTAGAAAATGCTGTGTAGTATACATTCTGGAATGTTTACCTCAAATACATTTGAAAAACAATTAATTATTGCTTTTTTTTTTCGAACTAAAACTTAACCCTAAGATTCATGAACAAATAAATTAAAAACTTCCCTCATTCTGGGGAAAAAAATCAAAGTGTGAACACTGACTCGTGATTACATTACACAGCTGCAGGTGACAGAAATCGATTTACTCTTGAAAGAATTGGACGAAGGAGATTTAAAAATTCCAGATTTTTATTAAATAATTTTGAAAAGTTCTTCAATATTAAAAACTCGACTTTACTGCAGTAGAACTAAAGATTTTTTTGAGATTAAAACGCGTAATAACGCTGTTTAGACGTTTTCTGTAAGGTTATTTTAAACAATAACAAATTTTAAGTTTTTAATAATGGGATATATTTGAACTAATTTGAATTATATTAGCTTATTTATTTAAAACATAGCTAGTTGATGCCCACAGCCCTCGTATTCATTTCTCCGGTTCTACTCAACTACTGCGATCAAACATACATCAGATGTTCGGTATTATCTAGAACCCTTCTATTAAAAAGAAAAACAGTTTTGCTTCCATTGTGATAAAAAAACAGTCAATTTTTAGGTTCAGAGTCGACGACGTTACGTAACCCAAGTATTTCTTTAAAATCTCCAATGCATAGATGCAACTAATTAACAATACTATAATAGTGTAGATACATTGAGATACATGTACCTATATTTCCTATTGTTTGATATAAGTGAAACTAAATAATGCAGGTTAAAAATATTGCATTCAATAAAGCGTTATACACACTGAACTATCCAATCTACCAGCCGCTGTTTGTTGTCTTTGTTTCGATGGTCCACCGAATGCACACACAAGCCGCCGACATGTCGCCGGCCACTGACAAGCCGTCGACACGTCGCCGGGTAGCCGCTGGTACTACATGCCACCTATTCGATTGTGCCCACGTAATGTAAAATGGCTTACAGCTGTCGCTTGTTTCCACAATGATGTAAAATGCGCAGCACTCTACGTAAACCGATTTGTAATAATTTCGGCCATATAACTTCACCTCGCCTGTAAGGAGGTATCTGGAAATCCAAAGTATCCAAAGTATCTGGAATGAGGTCCTTCATTAAAGCCATAAGTTAGGAGGGAAATCATAGAACAGGCTCTGTGGCGTAGCGGTAGTGAACGCGGCCGCTACGCAGGAGGCGTAGATTCGATCCCCGTTCAATGCCAATGGGTATTTGCATTGGTCTCGTCGTGCCTCGGAGAGCACATTAAGTCGTCGGTCCCGGCAACCATACGAACATCTTTGGCAGTTATGGGTAGTTGGAGCTCTCAACAATCCAACAGCTGGTCTAGCTGCCATGCTTTGATATTGCCTTTGAGTTGTGGAGATCAGATGGCAGTCGTTGCACGGAAAATATCGAATACAGCCAAATTTGCAGTCAGATTGGTAAAGCGTATCACAGACCCCAAGTTGGGGCCAAAAAGTCCTGTCTTGACGTCGTGCAGGGTGAAATGCGTGCAAATTGTCTCACTACCATGGACGCCCAAGATCGTACGAAGTATAGGAGGAAGAGCCAGAAGGTGGACCCTGAGCTCCGAGGGCATCTCGGCCTCGGATGCAATCAGGATAACGTCTAAATGTCGATGATGATGATGAGAATCCAAATTAAAAGCTTTGGATGCGACTGAAATAACGCTAGGAGGAAGAAGAGAAGTCATAGAACTGGCGCCGCCAACTAGCTTATTCACCCATTTATTTAACTGCCTAGGCTCTTTACTAAACGGTGCCGTTCAATTAACAGAATGAATGGTGTTCAGCCATTTAATTAAACGGCTAAGCAAATAGCTTGGATCGATGGCATTTAACTACTTGCCTAACCATTTAATTAAACAGTTAGAATAATAACTTATTCCTGCATGGTTATAAAAAAATAACTATAAAGGCTTAATGAGGGAGCTACAATCCGCTAGGCTCCTGCATTAATTAGCCTTCTAACCTAACCTAACCGAGTCGGATTGCACAGCTATCACGATGAACCTATTACTAATTTTCTGTGAACCCCCTCTGTCTACCCCCTCGGGGATTCACCGCTGTAAGTATATGTATGTATGTCATTTTCTATCTTATTCCGACGTAGTGCCCCATCTCACGATTGGCCTAAGCATTAGCCAGCCAGGTTATTCAATGTTGTAATAAACGTTACGGCTGGATATGATTCAGGCCGTTCATTGAATGGCGCCGATTAGTTAACAGCCTAGGCAGTTAATTGAACGGCTGATTAAGCTAGTTGGCGACGACATAACTATCATTATAATATCACGACTTCTATATTCCGCATGTGTGTATAGCAAATGAAAATGTGAGAGGTATTATTTAGATAAATTTACTTTTTCTCTTGCATATTTAGTTGGTAACAGGTGCTTTTATTTTTCATGCAGTGTAAAAGCTGCATCCTAATGAAAGCATATTATTCATTCTTTACACTTCACTTGTAAGTAAACTACCAACAGAGGAGAACAGGTTTCGATGCACAAAAATGTGTATTTTTAAGAAAAGATAACTGCGTTTAACCTCCTAACAGAACGCAAAAGTTTCTAATTTATTGCGATAATAGTTTCTGTGAAATATTTTACCTGTGCGGCTGCATTTTAACCTGGATAAGAGAGCTGCTTATCCAGGTTAAATTGTAGCCTGCATCCGCTTGACCTGAAATGAGGTTATATAATTCGTAGACACAGTTTCTCTTGGCGATTTATTCTCAGGCTAGATGCAACGACGTCTTAGTATGCACCTCGAGACACGTAACTTGGACATAAAGTCGTGACTCAAACGGGTCTCTGACGCGCGCGGATTGTCTTGTAATATTCCTTACTTGGTGAATTTGAGCTCGTCCACCGGCGTAGCACTCCGTGCTATCCTCAAAATATAACCAAGAAAAGTGTACAGCGCGTATAGAGCACATTTGGATCACTTTTAGGTCTAAAATATATGTCTCGAGCAATACTAGACATGCTGTTTATAACAAAAAAATAGGCCACGGTTCCTGGGTGAGACGGAAATGAATTTCTTATTTCAAATTTGGACCGGAATGCAGACTGTGTTATTGACACCTATTTGTATAGATAGGTATAGCGCGCCTTTTTGGTAAGTATATCTGTACGATAGCTACAAAAAGTAATGCATTGTTCGTGACTTTTACGGGAAAGACTGAACTACCGTCTGACACCTCAAACTCCCAGAGGAAGGCCTTCGCTATAGCGTGGCCCTTCAATCAACAGATGTATCAGTTTGCTAGTAAGCCTGACTTGACCCGGAAGATCTAAGTGGAGCCCCTCACACATTCACCTAAATCAATAAAGTGTTAAGTGTTATAATAATATATATATATATATATATATATATATATATATATATATATGATAAAACCAACGCGAAGCTGCTAAAATCACATCGCAATTCACGTACCAATCTCATCAGTAGATAACCATTTGACATTCCGTTATAATAACGTTCCTGAAACTTTAAATTACCCACCTCATTATCGTATACAAAATCCCTCACAGAAACCGGAGAGAAAAGAATTCCACATCACAACTTTTCACACAAATCATTCGCTGATCGACGAACAAATTTAAGTTATTACCTACTTGTGTTAAGGTATGTTTCCCTAATGTTACCGCTTTTGAGTTCATTGGGGAATATAAGTATTGAATACGGTAAAAGTAAGAGGTATCTCATAGTAAGTTTAGTGGTCTATATAATTAGAAGCATAACAAAAATGAATATCCCATGACCCATCAAGATCTTCGGGCCTCTCAGGGTTAGGACGTCGAATGGCAGTCGCTCTCGTAAAAACCTAAATGAATCAAAATATCATTAAAAAAAAACTGAATTACGGACTCCAAAGCTCTAGATGCCACCGGGATTAAAGCTTTCATGAAATAGACGAAAACAAGACTGAATTGCCTTTACATATTTCAAGGTGAGATCGGCTTGGGCAAAGAAAACCTCGGTTAAGTCCCATACATTATTTTTGTTGTGAAGTTTGGTCACTGTTAACACTTTACATCAGGTTGGCCCTGGACTTGTCTGCCATTTAACTGGTATAAAAAACCAGATCTCTATTGACACAGTGTGCGGTACCAACAAACAAATGCTCGCAGTAGGGTGTAGAAACAATACATTACATGTATACGACAAAACAGAACCCTGACAGCTTACACAGACCAGGCGGTGGACAAAATTGAGTGCTGTGGTTAGATAGGAATGTTGAGGTACAAAGTAGAAGAGACAGCGATTTGAAATAATATAATTGTGTTATGTGGATGTTTGGGTTCTCTTATTCGAAACTAATAGTACGAATTCATAACCGCATATAGCAGTAGCATACAACAGATAGAGTAGCGTGAAAAGACTTAAATATGACTCTGTTTATTGTTTTAATTCATTGCGGCTTCTCTATGGGGTGCTATTTACGTTTCGAAGTTTAATAAATAATTAATGTTTAATTAGACTTAGGTGCTCAGAGGATTATAAATCTTAAGCTGTTCATCGACTTCTGCAGCCTGTTTGTACTTAATCCAATTTCTCACATTCAGTTTATACAAAGTAGATTATTAAACTGACATTAGTTTTATTTGGTTTAAACAGTTTTGCCTCTATTGCGAAAGTGTGGATCACCGCGATTTATTTCACCGCGAGGTCCACATTTTGGAGGTATTTGGGAGTCTGGTGTCAAAAGTATAAAAAGTGTTTGTTACTCAATCATGCCAGAATAGCTGAACCGTGAAATAGAATATAATCTGAAATAGTACATAACCTATTATCCGAGAAAGAAATAATTGATTTAGGTTAAGCATTTAAACCAATGTGATGCACATTGAAAGATACTAATATCCTTCAGTGTACTGCAATAGATTATTACACTGATTACGGCATTTTATTTATAGTCCTATAGGTGTTTCTATTCAGAATTCACTTTATCGATAGCTGATAATAAATAATAAACGAATTAAAAGCAAACTGACGGAAATGTTTGAAGTGTGACGACATAATTAATGCTTTTGTGAGCACAGGCAAAATGTGTAACGAACTGTACTGTTATCAGGTGTGGTGTATGTCATAGGCTTGTGTGATTTGGCTGCCTTTCTCCAATTGGGGAGTTAAATTATCGCTAACGTACCACGTCCGTGACTCGAGTTTAAAATCTGGTTATGCATTAGACTTTCAAAGTATTGTGCATTTTTAAGAAATCAATAAAATTATCACCAGGCTTAACTTTTAAATTCTACATTTACTAGGACAGCAAAATGAAATATGTATGTATCTCCTTCATGCTCAAAAAAGAAAACTTTGTTATATAAATAATTAAGAAGTTTAAGGAGAGAAATTATTTTTAAGGAGATTTTACAAGTTTAAGAAGCGGCAGTTTTTCCAAAATTATTTCGAATAAAATATCACTAACCAGCATGTTTCAAATTAGTTATTATATTTAGAAAAAGATCTAAATCCAATGATCATAGTAATCATTTCAGCCTTGCGCATATACCTTGTACCACGCATTCTATGTTGTTTACCGACACGGTTGATTTTTTCCGAGCAAACGAAAGAAAACTCGCGTACAACGGTGATTACGTCTGTCCATAGGTCTTCTTACAATATCTATGTATATATCTGCCTAACGATTACTCCATAAGAGACTATAGTAATTTGACATCCTATGGGATTAGGCGGGAGCCAGATTGATTGCTACGTTTGATGCGATCTTGGGTGCAATTACAGCTTAGTGCAAAATTATACGCATGAATACGAGTATATCTATTTCGATTCGATTTCGAATATGCTAATCCAAATTCTAAAACCCATATTACAAACAATGATTTATCTAGACGTAGATGCGCTGTCCCTATAATATTTCCTAGACTATTTATATTACTTTACAATCGAACTATACTTGAAATAATTTAATTGGTGCATTATGACAGAAGTCCTAAGTCATAAGGTAATTTAAAAAAAAAAAACGAAAACAAAATTTATTTTTTCGTAATTTAAGTTTAAAATACGTTTATACACTTTATACGTAATAACTTATGATAGTATATTTAAAATATATAGTGTGTCATATTCCAGTTAAAAATTTTAGGTTTAAATTTAAGTTTAGAGTAAAATAATTTAAACTATCGCGTGATTCTTTATTTCTGCGAGACCTCTTAAGACAGCTACATTCTAATGGTCTTTTGTTTATAATTAGTGTTGTGGCTATTTCGTCTTAGTTTGTTACATTTTAATAGTAAGAAGTTTATATATGCTCGCTACTTTTCGTTACGTTTTATTAAAATATTTAAGTCGCTGACATCCCCGGTGATACGTCTACCGTTTAAACGATTTCTCTTACAATACAGTTGTTATCACCGGTGATACAGCTGGTGAAAAGGATAATAACTAAAAGCGATATAGGTCGAAAGCAAAGTACAATGTAACAGAAGTTACATTCTGACAACGATGCGATTACTCTTTTGTAACTTGAATCGATTATTCTCACAACCGATTTAAGACACTCCAACCCTAAACCATAACTGTCATAATGCAGCTATTAAATTATTTCAACTATAATATACCTACAGCAGGCACAACTTCTTTCATATTCTACGTTCATAATTGTTTTGCCAGCTAACGTGCCCTTGCCCTGCCCTTTCTTTAAAATGGCCTATATCTTATTGACATACATACGCTTAGGGTGGCCCCTTACGGGGCTACCCACACACATTCACCTCAATTTTCTTTCTTCCGTACTCTCTAAATGTCTGAACTATCTAAGCAACCATGTCTCTATCTCGGTTACAATTATCTTCTACTATAAAATTCCTGCAAAACTTATCACACTTCGTTCATTTATACACAATAAAAATTGTAAAAATAGTGGCAGAACCCAGTGAACTTTGATACAAAACTATATAAGTGGTCATTTCGGCACCGAAACAGCTAATCCGTAGAAATCCACTCGTGTATTACAAACTAAACAATGATAATACGATTCTAAACTTTTATACACACAAATAGTTAAGATAGTTAACTACACCGAGTTAAAACTGGTGTTTTTTGGAATATCATCGTATTAAACAAACGGGGTGCGGTTGGAAGGAAACACTCTAAAATTTTCACTTACGGTAGGGTCACAAAACAAGCTGGTACGAAAACCCCGTAATTTTAACTGTTTGAAACCATATTATGGCGAGGGTATGGGACGGGGCATAGGGGATCAATCAATAACTTCGAGATCCATGCCAATCTCACCGGCTAATAGGTGGTCCAGGCTTTCCTTAAGGGTTTGGGACATCAGACGGGAGCCGTCCCATGTAGGTTAAAACAAATACCGAATAAGCAATCATATGCCAAAAAGTATAGCGGACTGCGTTTTATCGTCGGATGAAGAATGCAGACCTATACCAACGACTTTTATGGGAGCGACTGCCATTTGACCTCCAAACCCCAAGGTAAGCCTGCGCCAGAGCTTCACACTGCAGCTTTAACACCGGCGGCCTTGATGGGGGTCCATACACCCGCTTGTTTGTAGTGTGTTAATACTATGTCAATAGATTGTAAATTGTAAATTTTTTGATTAGGATAACAATGTTATTACTTTGTTAACCTAATCAATATTTTTATGTAATTTTGATTAGGTTAACAAAGTTTATGTAAAATAATAATATTAATGCCAGAATATTTATTTATTCGCATTATCATAAATTTCTTCAGTCAGCCCGTTTTACATATTCTACGTGACAAAACCTTCTTAGCCTGCCTTTTCAACCTTTGTCACTACATTGTATTACAGATACGTATCGCATTGTAACACCCTTTTACCTCCTTTGCCTTTGTATAACCCTCATGATCCAAGGGCACAGTTAGAAACATATTTTGTAGTACAACTGACTAAATATAACATGGTGTTTCCACTCGTAATATGGATTGTCAAATAAGTTTTCCGAAAAAAAAGCCTTGAATATTTAACGATACTAATGAATAACACGCCAGTAAATCTCCAAAGTAGTCTGCAGAGGTTATTGACACCCAATTAAGCTAAATATTGTTTTTCGGTCAGTCACTTAATGTCAAGCTGATTGAAGAAGAAGAAAAATTATGAAAATGTAGATAGCAGTTTTTACCGACGAATAAAAAAATATATTTAGAAAATACTGACAAATAACTTAACCTAATATGCGCCAAACTAACGCTAACGACGTGCGCGCTAATTGACATTAATTATTTAGCGCTAAATAGTTGGTTGGCACAAACTCATCGAAAAGGTTCACTACTAAGTTGCAAACTGAACTGGCGACCTTTTGACCGCTAAATGCACTTTAAACGGTCACTGATCGCAATGCTATGAATTTGCTAGTGTTGTTATTATGTCTTTTGTCATTGCGCACTCTGCATGTGATTTCTTCATATTTTATATTATTATTTTGACACGCACATATAAAAACGAAATGAATCTGGCTATACATATATGAAGGCATCATTGCCGTTCATCAGTGTTTCATTAAGACCCAAATTCATCTATGCCAAATTTTAACATTGTCGGTTCAGAGGTGTAGGTTCAGGTCAAAATCTTGGCTGATCTATCCTGTAAGGAGATACACATGCTGATTGATGGGTTCTTCGTCAAGTGGCGAGCGAGAGAGCTCTGGCGCTTGAGTTTGAGAGGTCACAGGAAAATTTCTCCTAAAGGCACTTGCATTAGGAGGGGAAAGAGTAAACGAGCCCTGTCCACCTGCGTTAACGCATGTAAAAGCCCATACATTCGTCATTCTATTCCATCAAACACCAGCCAACGAATAGCCACGTGTCTAGAGGGGCTGGGCTCCGAAGCGGAGCTCGAATGCAACCAGGTACACTAAGATGTAGACTAGACTCTACGAATGTAATGAATAGTTCATTTCATTTGTTAATCTCTTTACTATTACAGATATCGAAATATTGTATTGTTTGGAGTTTCGGATGTTTAGATTCTATTGCAAGCACCATCATAGCGTGAGCGACCATGATAGTTTAAATACCTGTTAATCGCTTGTTCCGTGGCCCCACATACGGTAGTTACCACAAAAATGCGTAGCGGTATGACTTAACACATTCCTCGGATTCAGACCTACAATGTTGATAGTAGTGGGTAAATATTTGTTTCTCATCAAACCTGCTCCGAAGTGGTTTCACCAAGTTCTTGCTAAAACTAAAATGTGTAAACATTTATTAAAAGGCCCCCGCTGTATTCTGCATCTGTCCCTAAATAAGCATAGCTCGTAATATGTGTTCTAAAATACGGATAAACATACGTAAATACATTATTATTTTACAAATACATTGGACGAATTTCAGTTTAATACTAACCCTTACATTGCGCATTTGTATGGATGCTTCTGTATAATTAAGATACTTTCTCGCGTAAAAATAATTATGTATATTTTTACGCGAGAAAGTATCTTAGTATGTTCATCAGCATTCTAATATGTACCGATAAGTAAAACGAGCTACAGTTCGGATAGCACTGTGTAATTATCTTATTTATTTATAGGTAAGTACTTATATTAACACTAAGATCTACTCCCTAATTTCTAACGTAGCTATTGATCGATCGTAAATAAATTAATCACAAATCAACAGATTAAAGCTCCAATCAACCGCTTTTCAAATTAACTTAAGATTACAAGACACATCTTGTCGAGAGTAAGATCAACAAAGATTATTCAAATGATATTGATTCAGTATCGGAACCGAACGAAAATTCACCAGTTCATTGCCCGTTTGCTTAAAAATTTAGCGTCTGCTTTACCTATCATCCATTTTAATTAACTGTAGGCATAAGAAGCAATAACTTCTATGTATACTACTAGGCTGATAGTTCGTAAAAATGTTGGTGCCATTACCTTTTCAGACTAGATTGTAATTCTTAAGAGACAACTATTCAGTAACGTCATAATATTCATAAAGTAACTAACCTAAACCTAACTAAATCCAGTATCTGCGCCCCGTTCCAAATTCAAAATTCAAACAAAATTCAAAATTCATGACCGCTTTACGATTTGAAAAAATGGCGTAGTCCACTTAGAGCACCCAGCCGAATAGCACCTGAGCGAATAGCACCTAGCCTAGTCCATGGACTATTGAAACGATGACGCATTTTTTTTCTAAACAGTTTGTTGTAGTATACAATGTAGTATATGGTCAGCTGTCCTATTTTGTCCCTTTCATAATTTTACTTGGTTATTTTACCGAAAGCAACTACCATTTTTTCTCCGAATAGGAAAACCTGCGTCAGAGTCCCTTCCGTCAGTCAGAAGATGTTCGTTTAAGGGGTGCATGTGAGGTTTAACGAAAGACAAAGAATTAAAATTTAATAACCTTCTAAAAAAGTTAAGTACGTGATCGTTTTCAATTGTTGTAAAACTTTATTTATCATTCTTAGTGAAATAATATTTTAAATAGCATACATACTTTCAACAATATAACGACAGTTCAAAAAATAGAATGGTTAAAAGGCCTAAAGATGCGCAAACGACAAAAAGTGCTGACAGGAAAGTCACTGCAACGTGAAGTATTTATGGTGTCCTTTTTTATTTAAAAAGTTTATGTCGCTTGCATCCTTTTACTTTTCAATCGGTATAGAAAAGAAATAAAAAATCACCACACACGTCCAACACAATTTAAATTGTTTAAGGAAACCGCAAGTGAGCACACGCCTATAAAAGTTATTGCACCTAATTTAAATGCAGAATTGAATTTGAAAAAAGAACTTCAAAAAATAAATAGGCAGTGAGATCTTACTCCCACTCAGTTCATTTTTAAATCGTAGACGGCATTAAAGATCTGTATCTGTGGCACGCCGTTGATGTCAAACAGTTTTATTTTTTGTTAAATAATTTAATTAGTTCAGATCTGATTGTGTGAGAATAAAAAATAATTAGGTGTTGGTTTTAAATAAGTTCAATACTTCATAGAACTCCTTTAAACACCCACTGAACTCTGTTTAAATAATAATATCAACTCTAAACAACAATATCAAATTACCTTATAGTGTTGCGTAGCCGAACCCAAACCAACATAACTCTATTACATCGAAAATTCTGATGTATGGCCGTACATCGGCGGGCTATTTGAAGCAACCGCAATAGTTTGATTGCAGATGAATAGTTTGCAGTAGATATTAGATACAGCTTTTACAACGAATATAATGGAAATATGAGGAGTGGTTCCTTTCGGTCACAAAAGTATTATTAAATTATTAAAAAATTACCCATATCCATACCGTACTCATTTAGGGCACGCCGTCATTGCGGCGGTAAGGCCCATCATGGGGGAGTGGCTAGAGAGGCCACACGGGAGCCTCTCGTACCGTCAGACGCAGATGATAACCGGGCACGGTTACTTCGGGCGGTATCTGCATCTGATGGGTATTGAGCCAACGCCCGAGTGCCATCACTGCGACGCGAGCGTGGACTCGGGGCTGCACACGCTCACCGAGTGTCCGGCGTTTGAGACGCCGAGGCGGGAGCTTGTGCAGGCCCTGGGGGTGAGAGTGCTCACGCTCTCCACCCTGCTCGCGGCGATGGTCCGCTGCGCGGATGCGTGGGCGGCCAGCACCTCTTTCTGCGAGCAGGTCATGCTCGCGAAGGAGACAGCAGAGCGGGCGCGGCGCGGTGAGCGAGAAAGACTCGCTGACATCGCTGCTCGCGCCCGAAGGCGGCTCGGGCGTCGGAGGGCGCTTACAGACCTCCGCCCCCCATGAGCGCGGGCCTGAGGGTGACGGGTGGAGCCACCCGTCACCCTAGCAGAAGCAGGCCACGGCGGCGGCGCGCATCGTAGGACGATGCGCGCCTCCCCACACCGGGGTTGAGTCGGGGACGGCGTGGTCCCCACCTCCCGAGGAGGGCCAGACCGAAAGGGATGGCCCTGGGTCAGCCGGGGTGCGAGGGATATGCCGCAAGGCAACCTCACCTTCGGCCTAGCACCACGACCCACAGACGGCGTGCGGTTTAGTCGGTTCGAGTCCGACATAACCCACCCCTCCGGCTCCGGAGGGGCGGGTATCCGTGGGGATTTCCCGCACGTAAAAAAAAAAAAAAAAAAAACCGTACTCATTTGCCAATCATAAACAAAAAGACAATTAATGGCTACCGCCTGCTATCAAAATTGTTTCGATCTCTAAAACAACAGTCGGCTTTTAGTTTTTTAATAATTTATTTTATTTTTATCTTTTTGTTATGAAATGACATATGAATACTTTTGTAATCGCTTTCTAATTCCCTTCATATTGATACCCTACTCGATAAGCTCTTTTTGAAGTGAAAACTTCTTTAGCGGCGTTGGATGGGTGTAAAATGTTAAGGAAGCGTCAGGATTAGTTGACCTTTGAACCGTAACCGACGACTGACGTCATACAAGATTGGTACAGACTATCTATTTTGCAATTTACAACAGATAGCGTCGTAGCTTAAACGGTAAGCACTTCGACTGTAAGTCCTTATAGTTTCAGATAGTATCGTGTTTAAACCACCTGGCCTTCAGGGATTTTTTGTGATTGTTTTTTCTTATTATAATTTATTACTTTTGGTGATTATTTTTTCTTTTTGTAATTTATTACTTTTTATGATTATTTTTTCTTTCTGTAATTTATTATTTTTTGTGATTATTTTTTCTTTTCATAATTTATTAATTTCTTCTGACAGAAAATTAGCAGAAAATAAGTGATAGGTTCTATGATTAGCGCTATATTATAGGTATGGTATGGTATGTTCTTTTTTATCTTTTTCTATGTATATAACGAAGAAAGAAAAAAAGAAAATGTTTTCACTTCTGCCGGCACTCCCAGAGTGCAACCCGTCTTTTTTTTTGTCCACACACATGTCAGCACCTAAAATCCACTGTATACTTTTTATTCAGATTCATTTTTATATTATACCTTGAAGACACTCGGGAGATGAATACCTTTCTTTTGAGACCCCACTCATCGAAATATGTCCAGCTGTTAGGTCGGTAGAGAGAAACAAAGAAAAGTAAGAAAAGATTACAATCGCTGAAAAACATTACCATCGCTGGCGCAGTCACGAAAAAATATGGATCATATAGATTAAAATGCATAGGATTTATTTTTTTTTTAAATCACCCGGATTATGATTCGTCAACAGACCGTGTACCGCAATAAAATCTTCAAATGGACGTTCGTCAAAGGGAATCCTTTCGAACGAAAAAACGAAAGAATTTTCGAATCAACTAAATGGAATTCAAAATTAATGGGGACGTCCATTGCTTTTATCCCTACAGAGGGCGCATCATCGTATTGTTGTTTGGCTATTGCGCCCCTGCTGCCATCTACACTTAGTTTTGCGTGGGGATGCTACTGCCATCTACGATTAGTTGCCATTGACTATTCAAAATCACAACATAGACTCGACAACTGATCGCATATGACTACAAATTTTATTAGATTGAATCATTTTAGTAGATCAACTTTTTGCCGAGAAAAGTAACGTATTGTGTAAGATACTTAATTAAAAGAAATAAAATTAAAATACGTAATTAAAATATAGGTTAGATCTTCATGAGGTCTGCTTATGCTGCTTCCTTTATTTAAGTTTGACTATAAACATTCAACATTTATCTATGTATAAGACATCCTATAATTACAAGGATGTTTTAATAATTAAGTTTTGAAGCCATTAGTATTACTTTTAATTAAGAGATTAAATTCCGGACCTCGATGTGGCGATTTGATGTTAAAATTGAATATTTATGTTTAACATTTTTAGACACCAGCTAAAGTAACTTTATCTCTCTAATCATAATAATTCATAGTCATCATTACACTAATTAAGCTTTTGTGTGCAAAATTACTTTAATTTTTTCCAATTTGTTTATTTGGGTAGTGGGCTAAGTACATGTAATTTGTGCTCTCCTAAATTCATTATGATAAAACTGATTGGTTATCTCATAACAATTAAAATAATTATTATTTGATAGCAAGTAGTTAATGTTTTACTTAATTTGCTAAGAATTTACATTTATAAATAATGACACTTTTCTTATGGTTGGATTATTGTAACCTATCGGACCCCGAGCTCCGAGGGTATCTTGGCCTCGGATGCAATCGGGACAACGTCTAAATGTCGATGATGATGATGATTTGTTGTAAATTAAATATTCTAGCATCACTAAGGAATCGTGACACATTTTTTACCCGCGACGGAATGGAGACGGTATGTGTATTATGCGTTTGGGTGAGAGGATGTTTGTGCGAATACATGTCGCTATTTTTCTCCAAAACGACGTGTCGGATTTTGATGTAGTTTTCAGTTGTAGGTTTGGGTTTGATTGATGCATGTTCTTAGATAGGTATTACGTTGACTATTGGTTATAAACAATGTTGCAATTATTTAGGTACAAGTTCGGGTTTGTTTGGTAAGTGTGTTTAGATAGGTGTTATGGTGAAAACTCAGCAGGGAGCGCTAAAGCAACCATTTTTGTAAAAATAAATTTTGCCATTTTTCTCCAAACCTACTTGTCCAATTTTGATACAGTTTTCAGTGATGGGTTCGGATTTCATTGGTTTTTTAAAAAAGGTGTTACGGTAGTAAGTCATTAGGGCGCGTCGTACTGTAGTTATACTAATGTAGCGTAATTCGAGCGAACGCCTAGGACCCGTTATTTACATAATATCTTATGCTCTCTAAAAAGTTTAAAATAAAAAGCAAAATTGAAAATTTTGAATAAGTTCATGACGGTTAAAAATAATTGGAAAATGCAAAATAATAAATCGTGTTGGTTATTCCTTGATGTAGATACCTACCTAGTAATACTTTGATCCAATCGTTGTTGTGTCGGAGGACACCTCACTGATAAAGCACTCCCACATATTATCCGAATGATCCAAGGTTCCCAGACACGACTACGCTTGGATCAAAATATTACTAGGTACATATAGGTATCAAGGGTAAAGGAATAACCAACACGAAATATTTTTTTTAATTATTGTCAAATTTCGTCGTGGACGTTTTCAAAAAAAAAAAAAATTTCGCGTTTTTGATTTTTAATATTCTAAACAGCCTCTCTGTATACGCATAAGAACAGTAGATACCTATTCTTAAGGCACATTGTTATATAGATTCAGTGTAACGTATGTAGATTATTCATGCAAATTAGTTCAGGAAATTGTACGAAGAGATAGTAGATATTCAAGAAGGTACCTACTGCATGTAGAATGCGGAGAGGCTTTCGTACGAAATGTTTTTTATATCTTAGTGTATATAAAACTTTAACGGAATAATAAATATTGATGCTGATCCCCGCTCGAAACAGACGTCTTTGCCTGTCAAAAAAAAATTAAAATCCCGCTTACAAAAAAAAAGACAAATTCGCGCGCGAATCACAGATAATTTTTTATTCCTTCGTTCTCTGCTTAAAAATGGCGGCCCTTTAATATTAGACAAAAGCTATTTGTATGAAAAATACCATTGTTCATACAAACAATATGTCAGAATGTAGCTTTTACGGAGATTACTTATTTATGCGTCTCGCTCGTGGTTTAAAATGGTACATTTAGTTTATTTGGGGCGTCATTTTTTTGAGTTATTTTGTATTATTCGTGTTTTCTTGTGTGACATTATAATGGAATGGGATTGAAAATATCGTCAACTGCTTATTGGTACTGCCGCTACTGGATACAAAAACCCATTCTCTACCGGTCTGTGCCACATGTAAGAGCGTATTTATTTGGATTGTGTTTACTTTTAAAGTTAAAACGGTAAATTAGTTAAATAGCAATGATATCTAATTTCTTTTAATTTATTATTAAGCTATTGCATAGCTTCTATCGAGGGCCTTGAGCGCGGGGACCGAATCCAGAAATTCCGTAACGTGAAAACCTCACGCTCGTTTCTTTTCGGCAGTCTTTGACACGGTGTTTGTGTGCGTGCAACCGTATTGTACGACTCTACGAAGCTCGCACGAATCGAAACGAGCTGCTCCGAAATCGGACGAATACATAAGCAGCTGTTTATGAGAAAGTATATAGGTGTATAGGTATTTATGTACAACAGTGAATAGCTGTACTCGTAAAATTTGTGTATAAAGTGTTTTGAATATGAATGAACAAAGTGCATTTATTATTTATTTATTTAATAAAAGAACAAAAATGTTTTCTTATCAGTCTCCACGCTCAAAAAGTGTAACTTGAATTAATATCAAAGAAAAAGAAATACTGCATAAATAAAATAAATAAATAATTATAATTGCATAAGTTGATACAAAATGCTATGCAATAGCTTTACCGCGGCAGTCCCCGAGTGCCACACGTCTTTTTTTTATTGAATACTATTATTTATTGATATTTAGACTAAATTTCGTGGGTCTTTTGTTCAATCATATCTATCTACTTAAATCATTTCTAGCAAAATGACTCTTATTTTTCCCCAATAACACATGACAGCTGTTCGCTCCCAAATTTTTCATTTACTGCTGCAACTTACAAACTTCCTCTGATAGGTCTAAACGTACTCATTGATTTCTTATTTTTACCTTTATTGTAAGCTGTACCATTTTTTGTACTATTCTTTATTGAAAAACTCGGCTAAATTCAAATTTTAATTACGAAATAAATATCTTATTCAATTATTGCAACTATAGGAATGTACACAATTGGCAATTTGTCACAATGCTTGCCTTCTCACCGCAACTTGAATACACAAGCCAAGTTTCCACTCACAAGCTCATAAAGTCTCAAACTGCAGTTAGCCGGTAAAAACCGATAAGTGCTAGCAATAACCGATTATTACCAGTTACACTCACCCGGGTGAAGCATGCAAATGAATTATCCCCTACATTTATTTGCCACCCTGAGTCTGTTAGGGTGACAACGACTTTTTCATAATTATATTTTTTTCATTATATTATCTAACTTTTGACACATGAAATTTCTATTATTTTCTTAATCTTCAATTTTATTGGATTGCTTTAATTCTCGTGTTTGCATCATACAAGTGATATAATATCTTAATACTATTTTTGATTATCCATATATGCAGATTTTCATATAACCCAAGTTATCTCGTTGCTCTAAATGAATCATTGGCGTCCTGAAACATTTCAGTGTTTACAATGTTTGCATTTATGCCGAAATAGCTACACGACTCCCGGCTGATATATCTCTAGACTTTGAATGTGAGAATAATTAACTGGGAGAGAGTGGAGAGTGGATAATGAAACTACTACGTTTCATTATCCACTCTCTTTAATGAGGTAGCTCTAAAGAAAACACGGCTTATATAAATTGCATTCATCAGTCCACTAATACAGAATATTAACATAGCAGTTATTCTGTAACCATTCGCTAAATACGTAACTGTGTGATTTAAAACGCTTTTAATTGGATATATATTTAAAAAACATCATTGTCATTATTCCAACTCCAACATCGATTGCTTCCAATGCAATTTTAAGCCGGAACCTACACGTTTATTTGAGCGTTTACGGAAGCGACAGTAGCCTGACCTCCAGACTCCAAGAGGAAAGCCTACGCCAGAGCTGTTCTTGGTAAAGCATCTTTTGCAATTCAGTTATACTATGGTCAAATCTGATAGTCGTATCTGCTATGAGTTTAATTCTGAAATAACAGATCCATGAGTTTAGAATCATGCTCAGATAAATTTATTCTATACCACACAATGAACAAGAGTATCAATATTTTTAAATTAAAATGTTACACGTAATAAAAGCAGACGCTGAAAATGCCCTAGTGTACACTTAAAAAATAACATACCGAGTGTCAGTCTGGTACATTTTCGAATATAATCTCAAGCATTTTAATCCATCACAAAAGCCAACAAAAAACACAGACATGTGACATCAAGCAGGAAAAGGTTTTAAAGGGAAGAAGACAAAAGCCGTTACAAAAAGCCTGTTCGGTGACGTCACAAGATTATCCCGATGTGTACCGCAATCATAGGCACAGGAGTCTTGTCCGCAGTTGGTGTAACTCGCCCGATTTTGACAGATAAGGGATTTCAGCAAAAGTTGTGACTGATGTCTCTTATTCAAGTTTCTTGTGGTCTAGATACAAGCGACGAGCGGAAATTAAATATTATATATTATGGGGTTTTCTGTTTGTCTTCGTGTTTACTAAAGCCGTAAAAATATACATCCCACTAATATGAAGTATTTACTATGGTCTATGACTCTTACTTACTTATGCAGACGTTACTATCTGCAGATGGAATCTGGGATGTAAAAGTAAATGAAAAACAGTGACAAAAAATTTGATAGGGATAGACTGGATGCGGGAGGCGGAAAATCGGGAGCACTAGCGGATATTGGGAGAGGTCAATATGCAGCAATAAACTACAATAGGTTAATTGATTCATTGATTGAATGATATTATCAATCTAATAACCCTAAAATTATCAGTATCTATGGCAAAAAAATGTTGTTATCGGTGTCTTTTATCTGATAATCTATAGCCCACAGTAAATAACCTGTACACCATAATTGATATAATTACTTAAAATTAGATTCAGGAGTATTGTATAGTATACTGCCAGACTTGAAGAGAACATGTGTTATGATTCTACGGCAAAGGCAAAAACGGAGGTGTAAAAATTGTAAAAAAATATGTCCGTTCCTGCTATCATTTTAGCACGCTAGTGAGATGATATCGATACTGAGCTTCAATTTAAAAAAAAAAACATATTATACAGGTCTTTATACTGAGCACACTTCCAATATTGTCTTGCGGAATTCTTCTTTAATACCGTCAAAGCATTCATTCAGCAAGACAACATTAGTAGTGTCAAATCACAAGTCCTTCATAATGCTCATTATTTGTGAAAACACATAAAAAAGAAAAACAGAAAAGGTGATTTGTGGCAGCGTTCATGTCCATGACAGCCTATTTGATTGCTTTGTTGATTTTTATGAGAGCGTCCGCCGTATGACGTCAAAGCCGTCAAAAAAAAAAAGAAAGCCTGCGTCAAAGCCTCGCTCATTTTGCAGCCCTAACGTGTGTAGAGCCGTGTTCACCCAAGTTAAATATTACCATACAAACGTTTCACCATTTTGCACATGCCTGCATGATATACGTACTGCTTATATAATACAAGTTACAAACTCCTTGATAGCAAACCTATCCATATATTTACCAGCACTATCACGATAACACTACATAATTTCCTTAACACTGATGCTATCTAAACAAAAACCATAAAAAATCGCTATCGCTTCCGCTGCCGGCTTTCGTTTACACCGCACTGTAGTGTTAAAATGCCCAAGAGAAAATTCCGACGAAAATTGCTCGGGGCCTCCTTGGGACGAGTGACTCGTTATGTGCAAACGTTAACTAAACACCACTTACACTTTTTACATATGTTCCATCACGGTGTAATATGTTCCCTTGCCGTTTATTGGATAATAGACTTTAGGTTTGGGAGACAAGAGTGTGTATCGCTTGATGTATTTTGATAGGATTCGAAAAAGAAATTTAGTTACATTCATTTAGTTTGTCTGTTGTTCGTACAGATATACTTGTTGGAAGATTGTTATACTGACTGATTGGATGGTACAGTGGTAGTGAGTGCAGCTGTTTCCGTTCATGAGACTTAGGGCACAGAATAAATAACTTTTTTGAGTTCTATTTCCAGTTTGAACAAAAAATATTTTGGGAAAGTTGCTAATAAATTAGTAGTACCCAACACACATTCCTGTAGAAGCTTACTTCAGTACGGATGTGTAGGAAAAAAACATTCCTGACGTATCATTAATTCTTGACCAGTGTACCATTGTGTACTAATGTAGGTATACAAGCTGTAGGTAATATTTCTATTAGCAGGAAAATGGTGGAAATAGAATAGCTAGTAAAGAAAGATGGCTATGGGCAAACATTTAATAAATGCTAGCCGATGCCCGCGGCTCCGCCCTCTAGGAAAACTGACACCGTTCTCGTTGCCCACGGGTTCCCCGAAATAACACTGTTTATTATCATTCTGTATTTCCGTTACTACCATGTTTTTATTAACTTTCATCTTTCTTTTATTTTCGCCCTTGTACACATAATTTATGTATTCCTGTGCATTACTTTCTTGCGTGTACAATAAAGAAATAAGAGCCTTTTTTGCGTGATTGATTAAAATTAAAAAAATGCAAAGTTACAATTTCAGTTCACCATTTATGTTAATTAGTAATGATAATAGCGGCATATTCCGTATTCGCCCTACGAGATTTTCATCAAACACCTTTTTATCCTACAGTTTATACCTTTGTCTCAATGGTCTTACTGCCAGGGATGCTACGAGTATCGACCATGAGAAGTGTAGAAGTAAAACAGACCCCAGAGTAAGCAGGCCCCGGGTACGACGTGAACCGTCGTGTCAGACGAATACGTCGTCATCTCAACGCCTGAGATGATAACGAAATTATTCCTGTGTTACCACGAAAATATTTTTAAGATTGAAATACATGTGTTCCAGCCGGTTATAAGATCCACAACTGCTAGATATGTATGAGGATCCTAAAGAGCCAGATCTGGTAGTTTTTCTTCTAAATTGTGACGGTCATTCAATATGACAGACAGCCTCCGTGAATATGGGTATTTGCATTAGTGGGGTCGTGCCTCGAAGAGCACGTTAAGCCGTCAGTCCCGGTTGCCATACGAACATCTATTACCATAGATGTTCGTATGGCAACCGGGACTACCGTCGTTACTGGGAATAGGTGCCCTCAAAAGTACAACAACAGGTCTAACTGCAATGCTTCGACATCGACTTTGGGTTGTGGAGGTCATATGGCAGTCGCTTCACAGAAAATGTCGAAGTTTAGCCAAATCCGCAGTTGAACAGGAAACCGGACCCCAGACTCCAAGTTGACAGCTTCGGTTGCGAGTGGGAATACAAACTTTAAAAAAAATTAAATCCGAAAATGCAGCCAACAATAAAAGCACTTAAGGATCGCTTATTTTTAACGACAGATTTACTTGACGCCTGAAAAATTCTAACATACTTGAAATTACCGATTCATTTAAAAACGTCATGTTGTTAGCTTTGATTTGAA
This sequence comes from Eilema caniola, assembly GCA_949126895.1. Lineage (NCBI taxonomy): Eukaryota > Metazoa > Arthropoda > Insecta > Lepidoptera > Erebidae > Eilema > Eilema caniola. The sequence continues at coordinate 13,720,200 of OX421460.1, read as the reverse complement.
ATCAGTATAAAATTAAGCTCCATTAATTTATACGTCTATAACAGATGTAGAATATAAATCAACGGAGATGGGCCCTGATTAAACTGCCTCGCATCCTGCCAACCTCCTCTATTCATTGCACCCTGATGTTATCGGACTTCCGACTTACTTGTAAAAGGATTTCAAACAGCAAGCAGGATTAGATTTGTTGGCAATGTGACAATTTGATCAAACTACATAGATAATCACTAGATGTTACTTATGGCTTTGTTCGTGTGATAAAGTTTTATGACAGAAATTTGTAATATGGGGCGAGCCCATGACTATCAAACCAAAAATGATTCGTATACGCTGTATGGTCACCCTCAAAGAAAGAATAGCCTGCAAAGTTAAGGGTGCTTGGACAAAACAACTCCCACAATTCCACCCAATGAATTCTTCTATATGTGTCAAAATTAAGTAAAACATTGTCTCATTCCAAATTCAAAATTCTAACTTAATTACCGCCTCAGTCACAATTTTCAAAGAACCTAAAAAAGAGGAGGTTCTCATTTCGAATGTTATATCTTTTTGCTGTAAACTTGAGTCGGGAAAGAATCTCAGAGTATATAGATCACCAGTAGTTACCTCATGATTCTGTGATCCTACCTCTATTTTTACCCAGCCTCCCCGAATTTATTCAAAGTTTGTACACCCTATCGCGCCTATCACTGACTTATCTCACCGTAGTTCAGGACACGGGTCCAATCAAGTTCGTGATAAAACCGTGCTGAGCCGACCCAATTATGATATTACGATTGAATTATAATATTTAGTTTGGCAGGGATTACTTCGTCATAATCTCTTACAATCTGGATTATTGTTTAATAATAAGGTAATTTAGTTTAAAAAGTCAAGATCACTTGATTTCTCGCTTGTGTAAAGTAATCGGTATTGATTAAATACTGTTAGTGCCAGTATTGACATAACATGGTTAATAATAAATTAAAAATAAATTAATCTATATGAATATACACGGATATCAATATGATATTTTCCGAAGTTCACGTGAATAAACAAAACAAATTGAACTAAAACCAGCCTGAAAACTTTATTAGCGCATTGTATAGCGATTTATTTTTATTTTTGTCTTTTAGCATATTGGACCATTGGCGGACATAGCTCCTCTTAATGTACGCCTCAGATACCGACCCTCCGCCTTGCGGATCCAGTCTATTCCAGCAGTTTTAAAGTATACAGGAAGTAATCATTTCTCACAACTGATGTCTACCTTATTCAATATGGATTGATATTTAGTGATAAATACTCTGATCTTAAAATTAAATACACCCTTTTAAATTTGCCTGCTGAAGACGATGAAATCTGGCGGTGTGCTTTGTACGTCATCGATCATACGTCACTCGTGGCGTCACGTGTGGCGCTGTTTTAAGAGATCATTCTACCTTAATTAACGACCTTACTGAAAGGGCTGCTTAATAAGGGTACAATTAGCATAAAGTAAATGATAAGAGTGCTATATGTCTACGATTTTGAGATGGAATACTAAAACAACCACAGTTTTTGAGAGTCATCTCATAAAAACCTTAAATGCTTGAATGTTGATAGATATGTCCTATGTATTATTAAAGAAACGTCTAGGTACGGCCTTCAGGTTTAGAAGATAATCATAGGCCTCTGTATCTGGGTACACGGAAGTGCCCCCGCCAAGACGAGCCAAGCGAAGCGCAAGGGCACTACCTATGTTTTTTCGTAAAGTTCCGTATTTTTTTGAAACTCTCATAACTTTGCTTTGGAAGATGCTAAATAGTTAACATTTTCAAGATAGAATGCCATCGGTACAATCATTAAAACTACAAAATTTGAATATCGTAGCTATTATACTTTAGATTATATTAATGTCTCAAAACCCTTAATTTCGTCACTGACTCATCCATCACTCACTAAACATCAAGATTGTTAGGGTACTTCCTGAAGTCCTAGAATGCTGAAATTTGGTATGTAAGCTAATATAACTACAAAGACAATAAAAAATTATTCTTATATTTACAATAATAAAAATATTAGTCATGTCACCTTAATTCTAAAATATAATTAGGATATGTAATATTAAATAAAGTCCAAGCAAGTGCTAATCAAACAACCCGCCCCTGATCGCTCCTGATGCAAAAGTGCCCATCACACTTGCTGCGTTGCCGCGCTGGATGGCGATGGCCAGTCTTTGCACCAGAAACGATCCGGAATAATTTTTAAGCAACTAACAAAAATAAATGAAATCCCACCAAAAACATTTTCAGGTTAAAATATTGCCAAGACGGTTTAAGTAGCTTAACCTGTGAAAAAGTTATCAGATCTTGTATAAAGCCAAACACTAAAGACTGTACGCTCTAAACCTACAAGCTCTACACTACACCTTAGGTTTAAGTAAAATTTCGTTCAGATAATGGTGGATCCATTACTTGAACGAACTTCTATTAAAATACTCTCAAGAAATCAGAACCTCCTTCAATTCAGAAGTCGGCTAAAAAGTGATAGCATCTCATCCCAAACGGACTACTTAATACAAAAATGGCGCCATAAAATTCTATTGGAAACATTTCAATTACTTATACATTCGACTAATCGATATTTACGACGTAATTAAGGCTTTACGGGCGAGCCTCGGATAGAACACTCTTACTAAATAGATCAAGATACTCGTATGTTTTGACGTGGCGCTTAAGTGCTAGTGTTGGGACATCGCTGCTTACTTATATCGATAATATTAAGAACGTACTTTTATCACTATGATAGATATTTTGCAGAAATGTAATCTATTTATTCGAAATAGGTCTTTAAAATGAAGCGATTTAAAAAAATCTTTAAGCTTGTTTATTTTAATAACTAGCGCGATGTGGTATATAAATAGAATAACATTAATAATAAAATAACTGCAATGGCAAGATAAAATAATTCAAAGCTTCTTAAAGATGTCGGATCTATTCATCAAATCAATCAGCTCATTGAACAGCTATTTCCAATGCAATATTTTATGAGAGGGTGCATTTTTTAAGATAAATATTTTATTTTATTACCTGGTGTTTCAATATTTATTCTCCCTTTAAGATCCATTATATTATCTTACATATTACCTACTTACTATTTGACCGGTTTGCGATAGAATCTAAATAAATTGGATATTGTTTTACTTTCTTGCTTTTCTTTATTTGCATTAGCATTCGACTGTTTGATAAGAGAAAAAACATTATTTAGATGTACTGTGTAATATCCTAGAATACTTATTTCGCAATTAGGTTAGTTTAGTTATATGGAAACTTATACAATGACCAGCAAAACTATCGATATATACCCATCCCTATCGATCCAGAACCTATCACAAAATCTATGGTAATGTTATGATCGCATACTAATCCCCAGTGGCGTACGTAATTTGATATTTTAATCAATGGGATCGAAAAGTAACGCTTAACGCAACTGATATAGTTAATACTACAGTGGGCGTAGTATAGTTTGTATAAGCTTTATAAGTCGCCTGTGTTGTATGGTGGGAATTTCGTGAGATTTTCAATAAGACCAGATAAGCTAAAGATCACAGTTCACGGACAAATGGTTACGCAATAACATTAACACTTTTATTTACACGTTACTCTCCTTGACCTTATACTAAAGATTTGGATACGGCACTGACGAATAGAAATGATAGAAGCGACTACCATTTGACCCAACCCCGTAAGGAAAGCCTACATAACACAACAGTCTAGTCCGTTCATAAGCAGGTGTACCTGTAAGTGAGATTGACTTGACCCTGGGGTCAAGGTCAAGCCAATCTCACATGCATGTTTATTCAATGTTCAGTATTTTCACTGAAAATGATTAGAATATGAATGCAATATTGTGTTGAATTTTATCGCATCATTTATATTTTTTTAGTTTAAAAATTCATTTACTTACTTCTTGTTAATTTTACCCCTCCATAGTCGTTACAAACAATCAACAAAATGTCACAACAGATTGGGGTATTTTTGTCAGATTCAATTGTAGCCACAGAGGGTCCCGTTCACTCTTGTTTGATGTGTTACAATAAATCGTTGGCAATGATTTGTAGGGCCGATGTGCCACACATATTAAGCAGATCTAGAAACGAATTCTTCTTTTGCTTTTTGATATATATGTAACTCTAAACTTGAAATCTATCATGAAAATTTACCATTATTATTTGAATTTTTTTTTTTACCAAACTTTGTCCGTTTGATAGTTTGTGTTTACCATAAGTGATGAACACTTAATTTGAAATTAAGTGTTCATCACTTATGGTAAACACAAACTATCAAACGGACAAAGTTTCTCTACAGTTGGCGAAATGGACACCTCTGATCTATCAGAGGTGTCCATTTCGCCAACTGTAGAGAAAAAGTGAGAGAGAAAAGTGAACAATGTAAACAAAAAGAAATAAATAGAGATTGTATAAGGTCTTCAAATTCTCAAACCAATGTTGATATGAAGTTGCGGTTACGGTATAGATAAACAGAGTACGTGGGAAAAAAGAGTGATTGTGTTAATAAGATTAGTTCGATTCGATGTTCAGAGGATTTTCAATTTGTACATCGAACTGGCAGTCTGATACTTCAGAATTTACTTTATAAAATTAGTACTCCGTAACGTACCTAAATTCTTAAAAAGGCGATTGGCAAACTGCCTTGTCCCCGCGGCGGGGTGCAGAATAATCGGACACGCGCGTGATCGCGGGAGACTGCCTCCGTGCGCAGTTAGTCCTAGAGATGTTAGATATTTTTAGTTAGGTGTTTGAGGTAATCTAAAATTTTATTCAAAGTAAAGTTTAGTATTAAATTCCATCAGATTTCCATACGAATAACTTGAACTTTTATACGCGCTGCATACATTGCATTATTATTGATTTTCAATATCCCTCAAACACCTACACAAAAATTTCTTACAGTTCTAGGACTAGAATCCCGCCATCCCGCACGTGATGGCAGATATTAGTGTGGCATACCTCGCTTTTTTCCCACTATCACGCGCAGGGACGCGAGTTTTTTGCTTGTAGGCGCGTCATCGCGTTTTTAGTGTGGGACCCTGCGTATTTTCTATTGGTGGATCGAGATAGTGGATCATACTGGATAGAGGGATACAAAAAGAGCTCGGTAGAACCGATGCGAAACCACTTTTCCCCACACATCGCTGCGTGACGTGGAGAAGTGTGAGAATCGCCTGAGCTGTAGACATGCGGTTTGCGATAAAGAAAACACTTTATGCATGTTCTATCTAGATATTACCACAGTCTAACTTATGTATTACTAGCTGTTGCCTGCGACTCTGCCCGCGTGGATGTCGGTTATCGCGAATAGATTCTCAGACCTACCTGATATACACACAAATTTTCATAAGTGTCGGTCGAGCCGTTTCGGAGGAGTATGGGATCGAACAAATTCTCGTGTCACACGAGAATTTGCCATATTAGATTTTGAACTGAATTCTTATTTGTTCCATGGTACACATGAACTCTGATATTATTCATTTATTTTATTATTATATATATTATTATTATTAACTTATAACAAGAAAAATATCTTTGTGCCGTGTTTGTCTATCTGTGAGCGTGTGTTGGCAAAATCAGTCCAACTGTTTCTGAATGATATAGTAACTAACAAACTTACCAACTTCCATCAAGTAGGTTCAGAACCGAAGGTGAACACATTACTTAGGTAATACTTACCTGAAACAGACAAACATTTAGTAAGACTACAATATCACTTAATTAATATGAACTTCGTAAAGTCTGAGTTGCAGGCCTGGGTTGGACTTCGGCCTGCAGCTCAGACTTTACGAAGTTTACAAATTCCAAGACAAACTTTGCATCTGTGAATATTACATCAGTTAAGAAATTCTCTGACAAGCGCGACTATAACCTTGCTCCCTACATAGACACAATGGCACTTGTTTTGCTACACTTATTGAATAAACCAACTAAAATTTACATAAAATTAATATTACGGGTAAATTGAGCCAATAAGGTTTAAAAATAAAATATTATTAATTTCCTTTCTTTAAAATATGTGGGATTTTAACAAAACAATAATTTTTATTTATTTTGGCCGATAATAATCGAATTGATTCACGGAATTCGATAGCCTAGTTCTTTAAATAATTTGAAATTTTTTAAACAGTGAACTTCTTTCTGGCTGCATTCTGACTAAAAAGGTATAAATGAATAATTAAAAGCGTATAATGGTGTCGGACTGGTATGTTAATTTGGTACGTGTATAATAATTATTATAATTAACGAAAATTTAAATATAAATCGTGATAAATTAATTAGTGTCTGATATGATTGCTTCGACATTTATATCATCGAATAGTTAATACAAAATTCATGGACAAATTAAAACATGCATATTGCATGCTATTAAAATATTTTAATTTGTACCTTATGAATCTCCGATGATATTATCTGAGTTTCTGTCAGAAGTAATATAGTTAGTGGTGTTTTATGAGTGTTTTATAATGTGTCCATGAATTCGTACATGCACTCTGCTGGTTACCCTTCCCGTGACCCAAATAAATCTATTCTTAAGCTATCTATCTCTTTGTCAAATTTTATCCTCATTTGATCAGAGATTTGCTCTAAGTGGGAATCGAAATCTTGACCTTCGGCGTAGTTATCAAACCCTCTACCGTTCTGAGAGAAAGAACACATCGGTTACCTATTCATATTCATATATAATCCATCAAAAAGTGGCCCGTTAAGAATCAGGTAGTTAAGTCGTAACAAAAGACGTCTAAATCACTTAACCTGATTACAAAATAACCACTGAATTCGAATCTGGATCTCCACACTCGATATCACCCGCTACAGGGCCACACAATTTGTAATTTAAATGTTTTAATTGCTTCCAATAATAAATGTAGAATATTTAAATCTGAATCAATTCGTTAACTGATGAATCCGCTTATAAATAATAACATTATGAATTTTTGAAGTAATTTGGTCAAAAGCTATTTAAAAAAGCAATAACAATTAACGGATAAGGAATTTAGTCATATTGCGAAGTAGGGACTAAGACTTACAGGCTTGGGCGTGACAGGTGGAGCATCTAGTATAAGCAGTATTGACAAGCAGACCTAAATTTTCTAACTAATGCAAGTTGGTTGATATTAGAAAAAAGTTGAATTAAAGGTAAGTACAATAATAAAGAGCAAGAATGAATGAAATTATCCGGTAGATAGTATAGAAAAAGTCTATCGTGGTATCTCATCTCTTTTGCCATCCATCATGATCATTGCAGCTTTACTCCCATTGTATATGAAACTTCAAATAGACATGTATCCTACTCTTACTTCTTGATTTGGCTTTTTGAAGTGACTGTCTTGTCCTTCAACAGCCAACTGAGATGGAATTGGGCCCAAAGACACAACTATTCACACAACTGTTTTTGTATTGCATGTAGAATTTATTTCCTGATGTTAACTTTGTGCCAACCCTGACCAAACTGTGCAATTAACTGCGAAAATTAACCAGACCAATGAAACCGTTTGACCACAACGCGTCTAGAACACGAAGTGTGAACGAACGATAATCAAAAAATATTATCCTTGACTGCTGCATTTTGAATTTCCCTTTATGGTGTTGACTGGTTGGTGAAAGAAGTTCTTTCTAATATTATTTTGAAAGATCAACATGTAAGGATGTTTGTTACTTAATCGCGCTTAGTGATTCTGGCAGATGTGAAGCACAGGTATAGATTCTAGTTTGAGATAACTATTTAGTTCTCACTTCAAAATTAGCGTATGAAAACTGCTAAACGCGCCTTGGGCAGTTGGGCAGTTTTCATAGCTTTTTTTTTTTCGATAAACTTAAAACATGGTACTCTTGTCATCATCGCCGCGTTCTGCACGTCACGTCCATCATACAATAATATAGTACTTTTTTAATTCTATACGGCCAATATGTGACACCACTTTGGAGTGTAAACTTCTATAAGCGCTTCAAGCACTTTTTGTATCGGCTTGCAGACGTGGTTGGCTAAGGGTCTTGATAGGCCCCATACACCGTTTCATTTTTAGCATATTGAAAGTTTAATAAATTCTCAATAGTTCAATCCAAGACTCTTTAATTTGATTAATCAGTGCGTTTGACATTTTAACATTAAACTCGTTTTGGTTTTACGACAAAATTTATCGAGAAAAATTAAAATCTCAATTCACAACTTTGTTGTGTAGAATGTTTGAAGATCAAATTAATCGTGAATATGCTGATGTATTTTTCTAAAAGCAAGTAAGAGCGTAATGTGTATTATTATGGGCATTATCTGTAGGATCAACTTCACTGATAAATTTTTGTATTTTAACTCAATAATTAATAAACTAACTCAAACAATTTCATTTTGTCAATTAACTTCGCAGAATTATTTATTAAAATCGGCATATTAAAAGCACTCAAAAGCGAAGCTGTAGAAGAAGATAGTATGTACTGTTACAGAAGTTGTTAGCCGATGTAAAACGTGAAAATTCAGCGATACGGATTTTCAGCGGTGTAACCCATCCAGCCTAGATCACCTAGTACGACACACTCGCGAATAGAATCGATGATCTACGCAGAAGGCGCGAGTTCGATACCCGCTCAATGCTAATATTTGTATGCACGAATATGGGTTGTTGCATTGGCCTGGTCTTGCCTCGGAGAGCACGTTAAGCCGTCGGTCCCAGTTGCCATGCAAACATCTATGGCAATCGTTACGGGTATTTGGACCCCTTAAAAAATCCAACAACTGGTCTAACTGCAATGCTTCGATATCGCCTTTGAGTTATGAAGGTCAGATCGCAGTCGCTTCATGGAAAATATCAAAGCTTATCAAAAAAAAAAAGACGGGTTGCACTCTGGGAGTGCCGGCAGAAGTGAAAACATTTTCTTTTTTTCTTTCTTCGTTATATACATAGAACAAGATAAAAAAGAACATACCACACCATACCTATAATATAGCGCTAATCATAGAACCTATCACTTATTTTCTGCTAATTTTCTGTCAGAAGAAATTAATAAATGATGAAAAGAAAAAATAGTCACAAAAAGTTTCAAAAGGCCAGGTGGTTTGAACCCGATATTATCTGAAACTATAAGGACTTACAGTCGAAGTGCTTACCGCTTAAGCTACGACGCTATCTATCGTAACTTGCAAAATAGATAGTCTGTACCTAATCTTGTATGACGTCAGTCGCCGGTTACGGTTCAAAGGTCAACTAATCCTGACGCGTCCTTAACATTTTACACCCATCCAAAGCCGCTAAAGAAGTTTTCACTTCAAAAATCGCAGTTAGACTGGTAAAGCAAACTCCAGACTGCGAGTTGAAAGTTTCGGATGCGACTGGCATTACTGGCAATTAACCGGCGAACAGATTCGGGCAACATGGATGGGGAAAATGCAATGTGTAAATGGGGTTTTCACCATACTAATAATCAAACCTGACATATCCTATAGTAGGATTACTGGAAGCTGCTTTAACATATTAAAGCAGTACATTTTCAAGAGCCCACATTTTCCCCGATCGATTCAACGCATTCATGCTAAAACCTTTTGTTTTGAATAATTAAATCTGTTCTAATTACCTACTGACTACATCTCTCTATGAATCCAACAGAATTAACCAAATCATAAAAATACAACTTTATATCTCTAAACAGTAGTTGACGTTCCATAATCGCTGTTAACTATTTCTGTCGGATGTCAGCACTGACTGAACCCAAGCGTAATCATAAAACAGCCAATTTGTCAGAACACGTATAAAACTATAATTTGTGCGCGGCTCCGCGGGGCGTCCGACGGTCATCCGCGAAGACCCTTTCATAAAAACGGTTTCATATCGCAGCGATTTAATAGCTAAGTTGACTTCTACTTTCATGTCAAGGGATAAAAATACTGCAATAAATTTTGATGTTTTAGTCATATGTACGGTTACTATGTAACAAAATATAACGTTAATAACTAAAATATGATTACTTTAACATTTTTACCACCAAATAAAGATCTTAGAAACCTAAGCCAACTTCATTTGCAAGCCGGCTTATTTGCTAGTTTATGGATGAGCTCTAGCTCAGCCTTTTCACTAGGAATCGCGCAGTAAAAAAAAGTAGGATGGTGGACCCTAGGACCCTGGGCTCCAAAGTACAAGTCTGCATGCCAACGGGATGGCCAACTAGATGATAACTGTTACACTAACTCCAAATAAATCGAAACCAGGACAGACAGATTATTGTCAGGCTGATCAGACAGGTATCTCTTTGTGCAGTATTTATAACGGTATCCGATCAGTTAACAAAAAACTTATAAAACATCTTTATTTTAAAACAACATTTAACAAAATTATACTTGATAGAATGTTTCATATTCTAAACTATTTTTTGATAAACTACTCACTCAAAAAATTGTTTAGAAAATGAAACATTTCTCATGAAATATTAAAGTTTTGAAGACCAATATTCTTAGCTATTGATTCTCCGTGCGGGTGCCGGGTCCATCGCGTTGCTGAGTTGGGAACTCGGGACAGTACCTGGGACTTGCGACCCAAGTGTAGGTTTAGAAGGGGCCCCTTTTGTTGATGTACATCAACACTCACCTTCACTACCCAAGTTCCCCTCCCTGCCTAACCAAATTTGATACGAACCTACTATTGCCGCTTTAGACATTCGTCCTAGTAATGAGCTTATTGTAGCTCTCGATAGGCCTAAATCTTAAAGTAGGTTATAGAGAGATTTTGCTGGTATACCTCTCGCTCCCACTTCTACTGCATACAAATTAACCACGTAACCGTTTTTGATTAATTGGTTTGTGAGATCATAGTTTTTATTTTTCTTAAGTGTGTGGTCCTTCGGTATATTTGTTTCCCACGGTACAGTAAGTTCCACAAGGACTACATATTTAGTCGTTTTCGAGTAGAGAAATATGTCCGGTCTAGATGACGAAACCCCAACATCTCCCGGAATTTTATAGTAATTTAGTGTGTCTCATAATTTCGTAGACTCCACCCATTCGCACTAAGGCATCGTCTCGTATAAACACCTTAAGCCCGCTCAGGCGCGAAGGTTGTGTGGGGACGCCGGAGCCCCACAGTGCCGGAGCTGTGTCAGAAACGATGCATGCTGCCTACTGCATGCTACATACCAGCAATATATGTGGTTTATGCTTACTCATTTGACTGTTTTTTAACTGACTTAATTTAGTCAATTGAAATATTATAAGTCTTCAGGCTTTCACGGCCGGCGTTGCATGTAGAATATACTGCTTCCGGGCTGTTAGGCCGTGGTCCTTTCGTAACTTGCGTTCCAGACGTTTCGCAGATCACTGCGGTCGACATCTTCCGGACATCGCCCGGACCTGTGGACATCGCCCGGACCTGCACCACTGAAGATGTCGACCGCAGTGGTCGACGAAACGTCTGGAACGCCAGTTTCAAATGGACCACGGCCAAACAGCCCGGAAGCAGTATATTCTACATAAATTGAAATATTGTCTAAGTAATACATTTGCAAAACCTCTCTCAACCTCTTTTTGTAGTAACGTGTTTGCGAATTAAAAGTCTAAATGTCTAATGATTAGTTCTTCAAACGCTGTTTGTAAAATAATCGTTTGTCATAAGTTTTTTGTTAAACAATTAGTAAACCATTTATAACACTTTTTGTTCGTGAGGAATTTCTTACGGTACCTGCGACGATGGAGTGATAGCCGGAGATCGGACGGATGCCCACCACCCACGGAACTCTACGGTGAGCCATACTCTTTCAGAACCACGCAGCAATACTTCAACGGTAATTCGCCTTACCTAACACATCTCATCCTCCTCACAAAAACCTTTCGATATTGTTACAATCATTTATTTATGTAATCATAAATTAATGGATGATTACCTTATTGCTATTTCAACCTAGTTTCGTTTTTAATTTTGTTGTGGTTAAGCAACATTTTAAGGTTATTAATCGGTTTTGAAGATTACATGAATAAATATGTAATAATTTTGTGTGTATGTTTATCGTTGAATCGCTAAATCGTTGACTGGCTAATCGTCATGATACTCACATTGGGCATATATTTACAAAATGATGGGAGTTTCTCGTAAGCTGAAGTTATGATGGCTTAATTCGTGATATAGTCTATAAAGACCACACAATATTTTAATATATTGGGGTTCCCACACTAAGATTGACCTTTATGCTTAAAATCTACGATTATTATATTTTTATGCGAATCAATTTGTCTCATTTTATTATAATAATTATTATTTATTTATCATTGCCAAGTAAAATATTAAATTAGTATAGACACATGAAACAAAATCGTTGTTATGGTATCCGAAACATGATATGAACCAAAATCAATTATACTAACCAAGCAACTAAGTAAGTAAAACACGTAAGCTCACATCAGTTAAGCGGAATAGCACAGATCAAATTCAGGCTAAGTAGTGCAAAACAGTAAGTTCAACTACCGCATTCCAAGAACTACATAAACCACCAATTATCTCGATATTTCGCCTAGACCTGTTGAGCATACGTCTAATTAATTAAGTTTATCTGATATACATCATACGGTAGCTTATTTCTAAGCCGTAATTACGTCTGTCAACTACTCGACAGGCAGTCACCTCGCACTTATAATTATAGTTTATACAGAATAAATTTCGAATCACTCAGTATATAGCTTGTTTATAATGATTATATTAAAATATTAATAGGTTTATACATTATTAATGTATATAATGTACAGTACGAAAGCGAATACTTTGGATGCTTGGTAGATGATGGATTGAGATTTCACGTTGTTTTGACTTAGTGTAATATCGCAAAGAAACTATTTTTGTCAGATATTAAATTAATTTTTAAATTAAACAATTTTAATCAAATGTCATCGTATAATCTAGGTAAAGAAATTACTCGCATGTGGCCGTTTTCCTTTTTCATTCCATAAAATATCTTATATTTTGAAACCCAGACCCTGAGGGCCACGACCGCGGTTGCTCAAGTCGTGAAACAGATCCGGCGGCTGGGTCTCGAGGTGGCTCTGCACAAGTCCGAGGCCATGTTCTTTCATGGCCCTTGGTGCACGCCAGGCCCGGGCCTTACAGTGGGAGGCACTCCCATCGATATCAAGCACCGGTTCAAATACCTGGGGCTCATGCTTGACGGTCGATGGGACTTCAAACAGCATTTCCGAAGTCTGCACCCCAAGTTGGTGACCACGGCGAATGCCTTGGGTCGGTTGTTGCCCAACTTGAAGGGCCCAGAGGCCTCCTGCAGGAGACTTAACGCGGGTGTCGTGCGGTCCATGGCCCTATACGGGTGGCCCGTGTAGGCGGACACCCTGGAGGCGAGATTCCTGCCTCTGCTCCGTACGGCGCAGAGGACGATGGCCTCTAGGGCCATCAGGGGATACCGCACGATATCCTTCGAAGCGGCGAGTCTCCTGTCCGGATCGCCACCGTGGATCCTGGAAGCGAGGACTCTTTCGGTACTATATTAGTTCCGAAAGGAGGCGCGGGAGCGGGGATTCGATCCCGAGCCCGAGGATATTCGGGCCGAGAAATCCCGACTCCACCGGGACATGGTGGTCGAGTGATTGTGGCGGTAAGACCCATCATGGGGGAGTGGCTAGAGAGGCCACACGGTAGCCTCTCGTACCGTCAGACGCAGATCATCACCGGACACGGTAGCTTCGGGCGGTATCTGCATCTGATGGGCATAGAGCCAACGCCCGAGTGCCATCACTGTGACGCGAGGGTGGACTCGAGACTGCACAAGCTCATCGAGTGCCCGGCGTTTGAGACACTGAGGCGGGAGCTTGTAACGGCCCTGGGAGTGAGAGTGCTTACGCTCTCCACCCTGCTCGCGGCGATGGTCCGCTGCGCGAATGCGTGGGCGCCCAGCGCCTCCTTCTGCGAGCAGGTCATGATCGTGAAGGATACAGCAGAGCGGGCGCGACGCGATGAGCGAGAGAGACTCGCTGACATCTCTGCACGCGCTCGTAGGCGGCTCGGGCGTCGGAGGGTGCAAACCGACCTCCGCCCCTCATGAGCGCGGGCCTGGGGAGTGGAGCCGCCCATCAACCTAGCAGAAGCAGGCCACGGCGGCTTCGCGCATCATAGGACGATGCGCGCCCCCCTGCCGAGGAGGGCCAGACCGAGAGGGATGGCCCTGGGTCAGCCAGGGTGCGAGGGATATGTCGCTTGACAACCTCACCTTCGGCCAGCACTACGACCCACAGACGGCGTGCGGTTTAGTCGGTTCAAGTCCGACCTCCGGCTCCGGGGGGGTATACGTGGGGATTACCCGTACGTAAAAAACAAAAAAATTATTCCCTTCCCTAGTAGAATTATAAATCTAAACATTCCAAAAACTAATTCATAAACAGTTATCAATTAAGCTCAGTAAGTCATAAATAAACACCACATCACAAACAATTCAGTAGTTTCGTATAAATTTGTGACAAAATGTACGTTTGTAAAGACTATAAACTCAATAGTTTATGGTCTTTGGCTATAAACAATCCCGTGATAGCTTAATCTGTCCTCTGATTGGTCGGTGGGCGTTAGAAATAAATTGTATAATGCCTTGAAATACAAATCAAATATTGGAAACTTGTGATTTCATTTTGATTTCCATATTGATGAACGTTAGAAATAAATTTCGAGGTGAATGTTTTGTCGTTTTAGACGCAGTGAATAAGATTTAGTGAGCATTGAAATTCAAGTTACAAATGTTTATTTTGAGGGGTGAAATTCTCACTACGCTTTAGTTTGTAGAGGAAGGCAAGACGTTCTTTATTACTTTATTGGGAGGAAAAGTAAAACTGCCTTCACTACAATACAGTTTGTGGAGGATAGTGAGAAATAGTTTATTTTATTCTTGTGCAATAATTTTCTTGTACGTTACCTAAGTTTAAAAAAATACCATTTACCCTATCGAAATAATTCCAATTACATTATTTTAATCTCTCACTTAAGAACTTAATTCTAGTTTAGCTAGGTACCACATTCTCAGGAAACCCGGGTCCGCGCTGAAAGATAGAAAAGGCAATAAGTAAATTAAAAAGTTGATGCTTGTAAAAGAAGATAAGGGATGTATATATAAGTAAACCCGGGTCCGCGCTGAAAGATAGAAAAGGCAATAAGTAAATTAAAAAGTTGATGCTTGTAAAAGAAGATAAGGGATGTGTATATAAGTAGCAGCAGAGATTACCTACCCTAATTTTTGTAATAAATATATTAAGATAACGGCTAAAATAGCTGGGTAGTGGTCTTATATCTCTGTATACCACTCAACCACACAGTATATTTAAAAAGATGTATGTGTGACATGCGTCACTGGCATGCTTTAATCGAACTCCGGTACATTCATATGAAGGAATTTTTATAACAAAATTCATGTTTTTTATTTCTTAATTAAGTATTCCACTCGTGAGTATGAAGTATTTAGCAGATTAGTAGTACTGACAGCGTGATCAAGATAGTAAAGTTTTATACCTGGACATTTGACCATCAATATTGACACGAAACTAAAAAAAAAACAGGTAAGTGGGAAGCTTATAAGTAGCTGGCGGTCATTTGCAACTATGTATCGGGCAACACACCAAGTCCATTTGCTATATATTCTTACTCAAAACTGGCTCGGCAAACAGAATTTCAGTAACAGTACTTTGCCTAACACGAGATCTTCCATTAATGTAATTGGGCTCCCAGGGAGTGTGGAAATGGGAAATGGCTGCTATCTATGTTTTGACAGAATTTTGAAATAGTAAATTCCGTGTCAACTGTACTTTGGTCATATTGCCTAAAGTGTTGAGAGAACAAATTACTAAGCACTTAATGTAATAATAAAATTATGAGATAGGTACCTACTCTGTGAATAAAGGCGTTATAGTATTTAAAAAAGTCGAGCTCTATAGTTCACTTAAGAATAACTCTTTCATAGACAGATTTAAAATAGACTTAGAATTGACTATGCCGTCCATCCCAGTATGTCACCAAACTAGTTAAGTGCACAATCTTGTCAAACCTTTTCAGACTTCTATTTTTATATATAAATGGCTTTTCAGTGAGGTTATCAGTAACTGGTAAAAAAGTCTGGCTTCATTTTCGTACTGCTTTGGCAGAGTTGTACCCCAAGATAGATAGGATTTGACATAAGGAAAATTCCTAGTAGTTCCTCTTACGGAATTCTTTGAGGGAGGTCACTGGTAGTCTAAATTCAGATTTGCATGATATTACGTTCATTGCGTTCTCCGCAATCTTGAATTTAAGGGTAAATTTTTGTTTGTTAAATAATTCATATATTTTCTATCTTACACGAAGGTGGTAACTAAGAAGTTGTTCAGAATTAAATTTACGAACCGAATACCGAGATTTAGATCGCTAGTGATATGCTTTAACGAATTCCCAAAGAAAATAGCTACTAGGAATTTTTCCTATGACAGAAAAATCAAACAAAATTTTACCATCTTTGGGATAGAGTAAGATCCCAAAGCCGTAAGACAAAACTTATTTTCTAAAGCATATAACTTTCGGTTCTCAATAGCCTCTTGTGTACTTTTTAATACCTAAATGTTTGTGGAGCTTGCCCGGTGACACTTACGCAGGTACCAGGTGAGAAAGGTAACTAAAAATCAGAGTTACTTAACTTAAATTTTTATGACTGATTTTTATATATGTTTTGTAGAATATTACTCTGAAGTCATATAAAAAAACAGACGCTTTCCATGGGCCAAAGCTTTTATCAGACGCTTAAAATGAATGAACTTTATTTATTTTTAATGTCTGATTTTTTATATTTTATTAAGATAACTATTACAATGTTATATGTTACATTCAGGTATAAAAAGCACACAAGAGACTACTGAGAATGGAAAGTTATATGCTTTAGAAAATAAGTTTTGTCTTACGGCTCTGGGATCTTGGACTAGGATATAAAACAAAAAGTATCGATCTTAGGACAAAATGACAGTTGTCAAAAATTTAGGAAATTTAATTCGTAATAACTTGGTAGTTGCCATTTTCGTGTTAAATTAAACATAAACGCATAATTCCATAAACAAGAACTTACATACTTGATATGTCACTCGCTGAGTTCTCATCTCCCCTAACATGTAGGCACAATAAATCCGTGCTCTTCCCATTACCATTTTCTAACACCTGGGTTTCTAAAAGTCAAACGGTTTGTAATATCTGGGCATTTTATTCCCAACGTATACCGTTACCATCGGGTTTCTGGTTCTAACAAAACTGAAAGTTAAACATCAAGTCTAACAGCTTTTTATTAATTCTCACGCGAACCTTATAAAACGTTTGAAATATAACACAATATTTAATATGAGTCTAACGGACCAGTAAACAAATATTAAATATTACAAGAACTACCAATATTACAAGATCTCTTTAACGATCAAATTTCGAGATCAAATAGTTAACAGACGCAAATTGTTATAGATCAAGTTTTGATGGTTACTGATTGTATTGGAAGTACCAATATTCTTTGAACTATCAAGCAATCAAATTTTGAAGCAAATTCTTTCTAAGATGAAGTTTTTTGTGGATCAAATAAAACTAGTCGGTTTCATTAATAATGCAAGTATGGTAAATCTATTAAAATCTGCGTGAAAGTTACTTATATTAATAGTATGAAGGGCAGAGGTTGTGATACGTTATCCATAGCCAAGGAATGTTTGTTTTTCTTCAGAATATTTGATTGAATCGATATCTGTGTTGCAAGCATACATATTTAGATATGGTTACATGTAAATTCAATTTGATTTTTTTTTGTGAGAATCGGTCATTTTATCTTCTAGCTTTTAGTGACGTCTGATGGTATTTACGGCGTAACACCGCTGGATACAATAGGGATACCATCCTTCCAATATAGAAATTAGGATAAAGACCTTGAAAACGTTATACGTTATTATTTATTTTAAATTAAAATATCTCATAGTTGAAAAGATATCCTTTATAAAAAAAAAATACATTATTTTGCAAGCTGTTGGGGCCTTTTACAAAAATTCAAATGCTTTTTTTTTTTCGTAACATGCCCAATTTCAATGTTAAATTGTATAATTGGAAAGAAAAAATTGGATGGCAAGCAAAGAATCGACCATCCGATTATGTTCTAAACCGGGACAAATCCGCGCAAACCCGGACGGGTGGCGGCCTTCGAGCCCTTTACAATCAAATAATCAGTGCTCTCTAAATCTGATACGCAGGTGGATATTGCGCCATCTATACTATCTTTATTGAGTCATATGACGGTCATAGAATGTTTGAAATATAAGTAGTTTTTTCACCTATGTGCGAGTTTCTAGCTCATTTACGTTGTGGTCAGATACACTTCTTTAATCTTTTGAACGCATTAATTTTTGGAATTAAGCTCTATTGCGATTTGAGAAATAGATTTAGCAATGCATAGTAATTTTTAAACAAAAAAAAACTTTATCAACTTTATGAAAAAGATGAGTAAAAGGTTCGGTAGAACCGAGTATGACAAGTGAAACCGTGGGCCATTATATGTTTAATTAAGTTGTCCCGTAAAAATCTTTACAATTTCAAATAGGTCTAGAGTAGATAATTAATTCTACAAGCTCGAAGAAATAATACCTACGTGTTGTTAACAGATATTACAAAGTCTTTTCACACATTTTCAATAGCACTCCGAAATGAATAGTGGCAATTTGTAAATAACCCGATGCTAATAGCTTTACTGCGTAATTAGAGCGTCTTGATGTTTTTAAGTATTTCGTACTTGAATTCTAAGAGTATAATAACGCAATTCAACAAAACGAAAAGCTTGAAACGCACTTAGGAATTTATTACAGTAATATAGACACGTGAAGATCAGAGAATTACTAAAAAGGTTCAAAGTATGAATTCTGAAGGTTGGATCAGAAAAAGATGGATGGTATAGCTATGGTAAGGAAAGAAGTAACAGAAAAGGTGAGGCCTGAAGGATCAGTTAAAGCTCCTGCCGAAGCTGTGGACAAAAGAAAACAAAAAATATTTATTTAAAAAATGTCGCTCCATTTCAGCGTGCAGCCGGGTCGAACTGCGAAATCTTTGGAAACTTTTAAATCTCTATTAGAAAACGATTAAGTCTCTTATGAATAAATTAAATAAATACTCCGGGGCAAACTGCGCATGTAACATAGGTTCTAGAATGCAAATACACGTACTAAGATACTTTATTCTGGTAACCCATTCATATTCATGCGTTTATATATTGAAACTGAGTGGAAATCGAACCCGTGACCTCCAGTGCAGTAGTTAAACTTTACCACTACGCCACAATTGTCTAGTAGTAAAGTTTTACAAAAAAAATCGAGCAAAGCTTTAAATGTAATATTACCTTAATAAATGTGTCCAATTATAAACGTTCCAATTTTGTAAAAACACCAACTTCAGCAACAATATTAAGAAAATTATCCAGTCTATGGAAACCACAAAAGCAACAGATGCTCTTAAGCATAAAAGTAATGACACGCCCAAAAATACCTAAACCTTACATTAGCGCACCCGAACCATAATATTTTTTGTCCCAAATCGTCTTGTGTCCGACATGTGTGGAACACGGAGCAAGCGGAACAAATTGTGTATTAATGTAAGTGTACAAAGTTGAGATGATCTCGTTTGTGAAACGTTATGAAGTGGACGCTTAGGAGTTGAATTTGTTATTATTTTTGTTAAATAAGAAAGGGTAGAAGGGTTGCCGAATTTGCATGGTTATGGTACAAAAGCTGCCGGTAAAATTGTAGCACAGTATCGTTATGTTTTTGGAGTACGCAGCAAACAACAAAATATATTATTTGTTGAATTAGATTATTTTACGACTTAGAAACATAGATAAAAACTCAATTAGGACAAATTGATAAATAAATACTCTAATGAATGACTGCCATGTATTGTGTCGTGTGTAGATCAGGCCTTTACAGATTTAAAGAACATTATAACAAACTTGATACTTGTCCCAACATGCTATCTATCACTATAAGTACTGCAGTGCTCTCTAATCGGTACCGGTCTTATTAAAATTCTATTACTTTCATAGTAGCAGTTTAGTTTAATAGTAATTACATGAAGTGATTTATATGAATTGATTTACTGTGTACTATTTTAAAGCGATCCAGTTTGTTATCTAGTTGTATTCATACAAACTTACGCAAGAGATAAGTAGATGTGTGAACTAATATTTTGATTAATATGTGGCAAGTAATCCTTAGCAATTATAAAAATAAAAGCGGCCAAGTGCGAGTCGGACTCGCCCATGAAGTTAATATAATAATATCATTCTCTTATTTTAAAGTTACAGGGAGGAGGACACCTTTTACTACTTGGGAAGTGTCTCTCGCTCAAACTATTCAGTATAGAAAAATGTTAAGAAGACCTTTCCATAGATACACCACACCACCCCACACGCGTGGGTTAACAAAAAAAGTATTTGAATTTGAGTTCTAGGTATGGGGAACCCCCAATATTATTCATTGTTTTTTGAAGTAAAAACTTCTTTTGTGGCGTTGGATGGGTAAAAATTATTAAACTCGCGTCAGGATTCCTTGACCTTTGAACCGTAACCGACGACTGGCGTCATACAACATTACAACAGCCACAGATTGTTTATTTTGTTACATGCGTTAAGAAGCTTTGTAGCTTCGCAATAAACGCTTCGACTATAAGTCCTTATGGTTTCAAATATTACCTGGTTCGAACCTGAGCATCTGACAATTTTTGCGATTATTTTTTATTTTTGTAATTTATTACTTTTTGTGATTATTTTTTCTTCAATATTCATTAATTTCTTCTGACAAAAAATTAGTGATAGGTTCTATGATTGGTGCTATATTATGTATGGTATGGTAAGGTATGGTGTATTCTTTTTATCTTTTTCTCTGTATATAACGAAGAAAGAAAGAAAGAAAGAAAACGTTTTCACTTCTGCCGGCACTCCCGGAATACAACCTGTTTTTTTTTCTATTTTTGTGTGAAAATCTTAATGCGGTTCACAGAATACATCTATTTACCATAGCATAGCATAGTTCTTATAGTTGCGGAAAAATATGGCTGTGATATACAGACGGACGACAGACAGACATGACGTATTTTTAAGGGTTCATTTATAGCCATTTGACTACGGAACTCTTAAAATGGAACCTGTGGCACAACCATCGTTATTGCTATCAAGTATTCTAGACTACTTAAGGCCATTTATATCGATATAAAGTATGTATTCAAACCACTAACGTATTTAAGTATTTAAGAGCTTGGCCGAGATATCGTAATGGGTAGATTTTCTTAGAATAATCCCTATTCTTCTACATCATGTTTACAGGTTGACTGAATGATTCTATTGTTGGATCATAATAAAAGCCGGCTTCAATTTGAGTCGCTTAAGTATAGAAAATGTCTTCAGCTTGTAGAATAAATTGCACTTAGGTTATAACAGGGTTGTTGCCTATGTTGCACTTAACGTACCTTGCTTCTACTTTGTAAACCCTGAGTAGATAATGTTTTAATATAAAACGTTTAGTTACAGCACTTAGGTTTTCATCGAGTAGTATGTTGTGTCTTGGGATATGAAATTTTTGTAATTTCTGCCAACAGTAACACTAATTAGATATAATGCTCTCTAATTATATAATAGGTATCTTGGCGCCAAGCGGTAAACACCGTAATGATGAAGAAAAACATGAGACAAAAACTTTCAGCTTGCAAAAATAAATAATAATCATAATTATACTTATGAATCATGTAGTTTCTACATGAAAACAAGAAAGCGAAATCTTAACATAGCCTACGGCTGAACTGCGGATAAAGCGTAATAATAAGAAAAATATGATAAAAGTATTATAGTAAATATAATATCTAGTAAGTGAATTGTCAAAACTTGACGGTGTCCGTATGTAACAGTGTCGCGAATTTAATGTTCTACGAAAAATGCGCCTAATGAAGTTTTCACTTCCATTATTCGTCATTTAGGCATGATTGCTTAGGTTAAAAAATAAAGTTTGTAGATAGGTAAAAAAAAAACTTTGTATAAGATAGATCTCAATACGAACTGGTAATATCGCACCTAAAGCTATTTTTCTTCCAATAAGCACCCAGCAGTGTTCTGTGACATCCAATTATCATAAATGCTAAAATAAAGAACTCACTCGAATAAAAAAGAATCGTTATTGAAATCAGACTTGACAGTTGGACAACGACAGAATCCTATACATCACCGTTACTATCAAATCGAATTAAAATAATTGTAGTATAATTATTAACACCATAAGATGACTCGCCTATTGGAGAAACGTATCGATTTAAAATCGAATTTAAATCGCCTAATTAGCATAAAGGAACACTTTGTGATGTTATTATGAATTTTAAACAATCCATATGTTGTACAACGATTCGTGCCTATGACCAAGAATAAGATTTATTGGCATTTTTATTTTTATATAATTTACTCGATTTCTAATCGGCTTGTTAAATTATTTCTATTTGTTATGTATAATCGACTATTGCTGTAATCAATTAAAGTTAAGTGTTATCGTTCTTTTAGAATTATAAACTTTAAAAATTATTTATTATTCCATCCTAGTACATAGTGCCTTTTTCTTTTCAAGATAGTAGGCATTTAGTAAATACATCATAACGAACGTTGCTTGTTTTATCTACAGCGTTATTTTACGTTTTCTTTCTTCAGAGAATACTAATACAAGACATTGCGAGTATTCTCATTAAACCGCGTGTTCTGACAACTAATGATCAATAATAGATTATTAGATGCCAAACGTAGAAAGTCATAGTAGAATTTATAATAAAGGAAAATCTATCAAAAATAAGGACTGCAAAAAGCAGAAAGACAATAGAAATCAAAGTATAACTTATAATTACGAGTTATAAGACGAGATAACAAGTCATAAATTTCTCTACACCGATGTTCTATATCCGGTTTTGTTGCTCTGCCCCTCTAGACAAGTGGCAATTTGCTAGCCGGACAGGCTCATCATGATCCCATACATTCGCTTTCTATTCCATCAAACGCCGGCTCGAATTGCCACTTGTCTAGAGGGGCAAATCAACCTATGTTCCAAAGTCTATTAAAAGACTGCCTCTTAGACAGGGACAATTCCAGCGGAAGGATCCTCAAATAAACAAAGTAACACATAAACATAGCAGGGTAAATAAAATCTTGTAATAAAAAGAGTGTAGATTTTACTACACAAACTTTATTGTAAACGTTGCGTATATATTATCATCTGGAATGTCTGATACTACATTTCCATACATCTAATGTATTTTACGAGGCAATGAATGAACAAGATTTCGTATCCAATATCGGAAAATGATTTCACGCCTTTAAACTCATGTTGGTGTCTTTTTGAATTGTTTTACTGGGGTGTGTGAGGTCCAATAAGATTTCCATGAGCTTTCCTTACCGGCGAGTCGGTAGATCTGCTAATTGACAAACTACACAACTATACTGAACTACTTAACTATACACTACAAACTACTCTGGTAGTTGCAAGTGCCAAAGACAAGTTAAACAAATCTAGATAAAGAATATCAGAAAAGAGTATACATAACCAATGTATAAGTTTATATAATTCAAAATGTTATAAAATATAAATAATTGAAAATGTACAAAAATGCAAGAATAAATAAAGACTTCAAAATATAATTGCTCTTATTTCAAAATTACACTGTGTAATGTTTACACTTTAAAATTCTGTCGAGACATTCGAGTTAGTGCTCGCTCCCGGTGTTGTCAGTATCAACATTATAATTTAAGTGAATAACCGTGTCGATGCATAGGTTAAGCCATCATAAATATACATTTACCAACTTTATGACGTCATTATAAAGTAAGTTAAAGTTATTCGAATTGTAGGAATTTTATTGGCGATTAATGAACCTATGCTGGGTGGTCAAGAGTACGCTTCTGCCGAGAAAAAAATTCACAGGGTTTCAAGGTGCAAACCAAAATATGATAAAACCAAATACTGGTACATTCTAACTTTCATTGTAAATATCCTATAACTCGATTGCAGCTCTATGTAGATAGGTCCAATAACAAGCAATAAGCTGACAAAGCTTAAGAGCAATCGTATAGAGGTACATAGTTCTCTTATCACTGTCTCATCAAGAAGGATGTTACATCCTTAAAAAACTTCAATCCTATACGATAAAGAAGTTGGTTTAATTCTACTGCCTTCTGTTTACATACCAAGTTACTTACGTTCATAATTTTCTTGTCACCCTCATAATGGCATCCGATTCACGCAGAAAACCGTCATTTTAGCGCCATTGTCCAGTCATATAAAACGTATAGCACTCATAATAATTACATTCACACCCCCGAAGGCCATTAAACTAATTTATAACATCAGTTTTGAATGAAATGCAAATGTACAAGGGTAGGAATTTTGACACACAAATAGTAACATCATTGTTTGTACTGCCTGCCCGACCGTAAGCATTATATCCTCATTACACTAATTTTGCACGCTGTGTAAAAAGTGAGTACAATGTTTTTTATTGTGATAACAAACAAGAAGGTTATTATTATTCTGACTAATGGCATAAATGCGAAAATTATTAACATCATCATAGCGTTGCTTCCGAAGCGTTCGCCTCGGATTCTTTTGATTTAGTTTAAACGATTTTTATTAGAGCGACTACCGCCTTACATGTCAGCCCTGTGAGGCCTGCCTGTAGGTCAATCATTAAATGTATACTGCTTGTAGGTGAGGTTGGCTGAGCTCCAAAGGTCTTTGTATATCATATACCCTTCTAAATTCAAAAGTGAGATTTTTTCTTTGGAAACCCAAATTATACTTCTTTATGCTACATATTTTCGTGATAATTTATGCATAGCAATCATTAGAAAAAGTAAAAACCTGGCTGTATGAGTTATAACATCAAATTGTATGCGAACAAATAGTAAATCAGCAGTTAAACAGTCTACCCGCACGCTCACAGAATATAATATTAAGGGGAAATGCCCTTATACCTTGCTAGTATAGAAACTAGTATCGCCAAACTCTCACTTAACATGTCACACAAATAGTGGTAGTTGTTTTATTGATTTAGATTGGAAAAAGTTAGACCAACTAAGCTACCTGAATACGTCCTAAATAATCGAAATTTCTCTATACACACGACTAAGGTCTAGAGTTTTCCCCTAAATAAAGGCCAGTCCCTTTCTTAAGGGAATACTTCGGAGGTACACATACCGTCCGGAATGTTGACATTTTGTTATTTAATTTAGTAGGAAAGGTTAGAGGGTATAATAATTGCTTCGAAATTTCATTTCATTCATGAGTTATCGGTACAGTATTGTGGAATTTAATACGCCGCAGGCATCGCTTGTACGCTATGGTATTATTTAATATTCTTAATTCGCAACACGGTTTTTTTTTTTTTTTTTTTACGTGCGGGAAATCCCCACGGATACCCGCCCCTCCGGAGCCGGAGGGGTGGGTTATGTCGGACTCGAACCGACTAAACCGCACGCCGTCTGTGGGTCGTGGTGCTAGGCCGAAGGTGAGGTTGTCTTGCGACATATCCCTCGCACCCCAGCTGACCCAGGGCCATCCCTTTCGGTCTGGCCCTCCTCGGGAGGTGGGGACCACGCCGTCCCCGACTCAACCCCGGTGTGGGGAGGCGCGCATCGTCCTACGATGAGCGCCGCCGCCGTGGCCTGCTTCTGCTAGGGTGACGGGTGGCTCCACCCGTCACCCTCAGGCCCGCGCTCATGGGGGGCGGAGGTCTGTAAGCGCCCTCCGACGCCCGAGCCGCCTTCGGGCGCGAGCAGCGATGTCAGCGAGTCTTTCTCGCTCACCGCGCCGCGCCCGCTCTGCTGTCTCCTTCGCGAGCATGACCTGCTCGCAGAAAGAGGCGCTGGCCGCCCACGCATCCGCGCAGCGGACCATCGCCGCGAGCAGGGTGGAGAGCGTGAGCACTCTCACCCCCAGGGCCTGCACAAGCTCCCGCCTCGGCGCCTCAAACGCCGGACACTCGGTGAGCGTGTGCAGCCCCGAGTCCACGCTCGCGTCGCAGTGATGGCACTCGGGCGTTGGCTCAATACCCATCAGATGCAGATACCGCCCGAAGTAACCGTGCCCGGCTATCATCTGCGTCTGACGGTACGAGAGGCTCCCGTGTGGCCTCTCTAGCCACTCCCCCATGATGGGTCTTACCGCCGCAATCACGGCGTGCCCTGCGCGTGGTTGCCCAAGTCGTCGCTCCCACTCGGCCACCATGACCTGGTGGAGCCGGGATTTCTCGGCCCGAATGTCCTCAGGCTCGGGATCGAATCCCCGCTCCCGCGCCTCCTTTCGGAACTGGTATAGTGCCGAAAGGGCCCTCGCTTCCAGGATCCACGGTGGCGATCCGGCCAGGAGACTCGCCGCTTCGAAGGATATCGTGCGGTATCCCCTGATGGCCCTGGAGGCCATCGTCCTCTGCGCCGTACGGAGCAGAGGCAGGAATCTGGCCCCCAGGGTGTCCGCCCACACGGGGCACCCATATAGGGCCATGGACCGCACGACACCCGCGTAGAGTCTCCTGCAGGAGGCCCCTGGGCCCTTCAAGTTGGGCAACAGCCGACTCAGGGCATTCGCCGTGGTGACCAACTTGGGGCGCAGGCTTCGGAGATGTTGTCCGAAGTCCCATCGACCGTCAAGCACGAGCCCCAGGTATTTCAGCCGGGGCTTGATGTCGATGGGAGTGCCTCCCACTGTAAGGCTGGCTCCCGGGCCTGGCCTGCGCCGAGGACCATGAAAGAACATGGCCTCGGACTTGTGCAGAGCCACCTCGAGACCCAGCCGCCGGATCCGCTCGACGACTTGGCCAACCGCGGTCGTGGCCCTCAGGGTTGCCTCGCGGTGCGTAGCCCCGCTCTCCGTCACCAGCGTGTCGTCCGCATAACACGTGACGGTGGCACCGTACGCGAAGTCACCGCGAAGCACCCAGTCGTAACCGATGTTCCACAGTAACGGCCCCAGGACCGATCCCTGTGGAACACCGCACGACATCTCACGCCTACCGACACCGGTCGAACTCGGGTAGACGACGGCTCTCTCCGTCAGGTAAGCCCCGACTATGCGGCGGAGGTAGAGAGGCACACCGTGGTACACGAGTGCCTCCCTGATGCAACTCCAGGGCAAGGTGTTGAAGGCGTTGGAGATGTCCAAGGACACCGCCAACATCACCTCGCCCCGGGCAACCGCATCCTCCGCCAGAGTCCTCACACGCATGATGGCATCCACAGTGGAACGCCACCGGCGGAACCCAAACTGGGTATTCGCCAGGTCCGGCCCCACTCTAGAGAGATGCTCGACGAGGCGCTTGGCAATTACTCTTTCGAAGAGTTTGCCCACCTCGTCGAGCAGCACTATGGGCCGGTACCCGGACGGCTCGTCCGCCGGGCGTCCCTTCTTGCGGATGAGGACCAGTTTCCCCGTCCTCCACATCTTCGGAAACTGGCCCCGCTCCAAACATGCGCTGAGGAACCCTCTCAGTCGGGGTTCGAGACCGTCTTCCCCTAGAGCTAGGACCCACGCGCGGCCTGGAATGCCGTCGGGTCCCGGGGCGGTGTTTTTCTTGGCTCTCAGCCTTCGCACCGCCAGCTCTAGTTCTACCCAAGTGACCTCGGGCACGTCGTCGTCAATCACCGCACTGGGCGCCGTAGGCGACCGAGGCGGCGGAGCCATCTGCGGCGGAACATGTTCCGCTCGCGCCGGGAACAGGGATTCCACCACTCCTCCGAGCAGAGCCGGTTCGAGCACCTGGGTCAGCGGAGGGGCCCGGGGGCGCAGCTTTTCTCTTACCATAAGGTAAGGCCGCCCCCATGGGTCCCGCTCCAGCGTCTCCAGGAGCTCCCGGTAACAAGCGGCCTTAGACCGCTTGATCTCCGCTCGGAGGGCATTCCGGGCCTCCCTGTATCCCTCGTGAAGCTCCGCCAGTCGGGGCTCCGAATCTGCGGTACGGCTACGCCTCCTACGGAGTCGAGCCCACCGGCGGTGCGTGATCACGCAGGCTTGACGCAGCCTCGCGATCTCCGCATTCCACCAGTAGACCCGACGCCTCGGATTATAGGCTGGAGCCCTAGGCATACCCGCATCGCAGACCCGTGTCATGGCCTCCCGGAACCAGGCCGCTTCATCGTCTATGTCGACAGGCCTGTCCGGCGCAATGGCCCAGGCCTGTACGATGGCGGCCTCCAGGAGGTCCTCCCGATTCAGTCGCCCCAACACCCAGCGCGGCTCGCGTTGGGCCGATATGACCGGCGCATCACCCGCAGGAGGGGAGACATCGAACCGAACGTATCGGTGATCCGATAGTGTCTCCACCTCCACGGCGACACGCCAGTCCCGCACGCGGAGTGACAGGGAAGCGCTCGCGAACGAAAGGTCTATGATCGACCTGCGCTCCCCCGCCACAAAGGTGCCCACATACGTGGCTTCGGCCCCGCGATTCTGGAGAACTAAGCCGAGAGAATCGGCCCAGCTCTCCAGAGCCCTGCCCCGCGCGTTTGCGCGCCGGGAACCCCAAGCCTGAGACCAGGCGTTGAAGTCCCCGAGCACAAGAACCGGACGAGGCGTACAGGCATTGACGACGTCGGTCAGCCGCTCCAGCGACCGCCGATACTGCCCGATGAGTCGGTGTGACCCCGGCGTGAGATAAACGGCCACGACCGCTATCTCCCCTACACGCGCCGCTACGATGCCATGCTCCCTTGCGATCACTACAAGGGGAGGGGCACCCGCAGCGGCGTTATGCACCAGTGCCGCCGATCCATCCAGGTCGACCACCCAGGCGGGCCCGAGGGGCCGGTGAGTGTATGGATCGGCGACAGCGGCGACGTGTATGGACCACTGTGCCATGCTCTGGAGCAGAAGGGCCTGAGCATCGACACCGTGGCCCACGTTCGCCTGCAGGATGCGGAGCTGGGGATCCATTATGGAACCATCTCCGCATCCCGCCTCGAACTGGTTGCGGAACGCCCGCCTCGCGGCAGCGGCTCCCCGCGGGTGCAGGCCTTACTGCCAACCCTATGGTCGGCCGGCTTGCCCTCCGCCGCACACCTGAAACAGTGCGGCGGAGCTTCACAATTGCCGGCTCTGTGACCGGGTTGGCTGCAGCGGAAGCAACGGTCGCCGACCGTCACCTCCGCCTTGCACTGCACACCCACGTGGCCGGCCGACAGGCACCTGAAGCACCTGTCCGGCCGAGCCTGCAGGAGCCGTACCCGGACTCCTACAACGCCGCCTACCGCGAGTATCCGCCGGTCGGCAGCCTTTTGGGCTGCTGCGATGGGGCAGCCGACAACTGTTGCCCCCTGTCCGCGACGGCCGTAGCGGATCACTCCGACCTTAACCGCCTCCAGGGGGCAACCCCCGGCCTCCGCCACGGTGACCCGAATCTCTTCGGCCGTGATGGAGTCGTCCAGGTCCGAAATGCGCAATTCTGCGCACTTGGTGGGCCTGGACACCCGGACGTCGGCCGCATCCAGCGTGTCCCTCAGCCTAGCCGCAATGGCATCGGCCTTGGGACCACTGGAGGCGCCAGGGACGTGGATGAGACGGGCACCCGTCCGAGTGTGTGTCACTCGGAGAGTCCCCGCCACATCGAGGGCCCTCATATCAATGAGGCCCCTCGCCTGTTTCACCAGGTCCACGTACTGCACGCCCCTCGCCGTCGCCTCCGGTGTCATCGTTAAGACGACAGCGGTGGTACGGGGGACGCGCAGCTTTCCTGGCGCACCCTTCGCAGCAGCTTGGGCCTTCTTGGCCCTTTTGGCTGCCTTTTTACGGGCGTTCCGGCTTTTTCTGGCCTCGCCGACCACCTCCCAGCCCCCTGCCGGTGCGGAGCTCGTGGAGGCAGTCGGGACCGAAGCCGGGGCCGGGGCCGGGGCTGGGACTGGGGACGTCTTCCCCTTGCCCTTCCCCTTGCCCTTGGCTTGGGCGCTCCCGGCTGAGGCGGCGGTAGCGGCCGGAGCAGCAGGCGCAGTGGGCACACTACGGGCCGACTCCTGCGAGGTCCCCGCCGTCACCGTACGGCTGGGGCCCCGCTTTACTGCTCCGGCGTAGCCCCCACTCGGCGGCGCCAGGGGCGGACGACGGATGGAGTCCATGATGGCCTCCAGACAACTCCGCG
Organism: Eilema caniola; assembly: GCA_949126895.1. Lineage (NCBI taxonomy): Eukaryota > Metazoa > Arthropoda > Insecta > Lepidoptera > Erebidae > Eilema > Eilema caniola. The sequence continues at coordinate 13,690,038 of OX421460.1, read as the reverse complement.
TCCATTCCTCGTGCGCCGCCTGCCGCTTTTCCATTGCGGCCATCGTCGCCATGCAGGCCTCCACCGGATTGGTGGGCCTCGGCTGCGCCGGCGGCGGTGGGGCCGGCAGGCGCGGCGGGGCCGGCAGACGCGGCGGCAGCGGCGGCGGGGCCGGTAAACGCGCCGGTACAGGCGGCGGCGGTGGCGCCAGTGACACCGGCCGCGCCCGGGGCGGCAGTCTCGGCCGCACCGGCGACCTCGACCGCACCGGCGGCGACGGCGGCGTCACGCGCTCGTCCGGCATGGCCTCCTGCAGCGCCGATATTTCGGCCGCCATCTTGGCCATCTCGCTGCGGTACTCCGCCGCCTGCCGCGCACTCTCTTCGAGCATCGCAACCTGCTGCCTACCGAGCTCAGCGCGCTCGAGCTGCGCGCTGGCCAGCTCCGCCCTGAGCAGGTTGTAGTGCTCGACGAGGCGCACCGTCACCCGCATGAGCCGGTCCTCCTCCGGCTTCATAGCCCCGGTCTGGGCCTTGGCAAGGCTCTTCAGGGCCTCCATCACCTCTATGGAGGTGCTGTCGCCGGCACAGGGCAAGGGCGCCGCCGAGGTGGAGGAACTCGGTGGCGCCACTACATCCTCCGGGGCAGAGGCCCGCGATGGACGGGCTTGGGAGGCAACCTTTTTACCACCCCGCGCCTTTTGGCGGCTAACCGCCACCAGCTTGGGCGGGGGTGGGCGCAGCATTTCGTCGCCACTGTGACTGCTGCTAGAGGACGAGTCGGTGAGCGTGCGCTCGGCATCGGACTCTGTCCTCGGTCGGGTAGGGACTTTGTTTTTGATTTTGGCGCTCCTCTTACGCCATTTCGATTTTCGGGTCCTTAGACCCACCGGGCTTCTGTCCCGGCTGTCGGCGGTGTCGAAGTTCTCCGACACCGCTTGGGACGCGACCTCCGCGTCTTGGTGCTGCGCGACCTCCGCGCAGACTGTTTCTCTAGGTTGGGTTTGGGTTTTTGTTTTAATGTAAAGATCTTCCATGATGTCCCACGAGTAGAACCGTACTAGAGACACTTCCTGGGTGACGGCCATTCCAGGAAGCGGGGTACGTACTGTGGAGGTCCCCAGGTATCCACAGGTTTTAAGCGACTTCGCTGTCGGGTTTTCAGACTTTTCCTTGTCGCGGGCCGGCCAATTAAGGCAAGCCCCACGGCCTCCAGGATATCGGCGTTCCCGAGTGTGGCTAGCACTCAGGTCGTTGTCGATATCTCGGAGGTTACGCGATGCGGGGGAGTAGCCAACTCTCCCAACGCCGACGGTGGCACGAATGCCCGTCAGCCCCTTCCCGAGCAGTGGGCCGACCCGTCCCCGGATCCTACGGATCCCGTCGCCTCTCCCATGTCTCCTCTGCTAAAGCAGAGGGGTACCGGGAGCGACGGCTAGCCCTGAAAAGGGCTGTTGAGGTGGGAGGAACCCTACGGATCCCTCCCCGCGGGCCTTGCAGGCCCGCCATACCACGACCCCCTCGTGCAATGGGGTCAGCTAGCCCTTAAAAGAGCTGTTGGAATGGAAGGGTATCCTACGGACCCCTTCCCGCGGGCCTTGAAGGCCCGCCATCCCACGACCTCCTCGTGAGGTCAGCCGTCGGGTTATTTGTCAACGGCCAACAGAACTCCCAAGGTAGGAGTCTGTTAGCCGTTGTCCAGGGTGCACCAGCCCCCCCGCTTCCGCTCCCCAGGACCACGGTCCAAAGGGGGAAGAAACGGAGAAGCCGACGTGGAGGTTACCCAACGAGCACCCACTAAATGGAATTTTAAGCTTTTTCTGTTAAAACACGTTACGGAAGTATCTATTATTTATGTGACTTGATGACGCCATCAGGCTCACATGCAATTCAGCATATGCAATTACGAGGTTTTAGAGTAAGAAATCTTCTCAGAATTAGTAGGTCTGATGCTATTGCTTTGGGAAGTCAAAATAAAACCAAATTATGGGAAGGAGAAGTTGTATAGTGGACTCCGTGGACTCCGGTTCCAAAGTGTATGGGGAATTCTTATATTTCTATCCTTTGCCCAAGGGTCGGCTTTCTGTTGAACTAAGAAACGATTGAACTTCGATATCCCTGAAGCAACTGCCATCTGAACTCCACAACACATTACCGATATCAAAGTTCTATAGCTAGACTAGACAGTCGGACTTTTCAGATCTCCAACTATCCCGGGGAGTCTCAATGTATTAAGAATGGTCACCCATTATACTCTAACCTCCCTACCATTGCTAAACCTTACAACTCACTGGGAAGAAAAAACTAACGAGGTTCGAAAGTACTTTATATTCTGGGCCATACCACACAGGTCGTCTAAATCTCGTATGAATGTTCAGTTCCAAAGCGCGTGGCTTATCCGTATTCAGTATTAGACATTTATGGGATCATTTGACAAATGCTCAGCCATTTTCAAGCAAAGAATGAAAGTCATCTGCTTATCACACTTTGAGGCTGTAAAATGCGAATGGTAAAAGTAATTTAACGGCATTGTTTATTGTCTATAAATATTTTTGTCTTCGATGTATCCCTCTAATGGGGTATGTAGGTAGTCACATTTTTGGTTTTATAGATCAATAGCAAACGCCTCCGGGTTTGTTCTAAAATATTTTGAAGGTTTGGATGTTTCCGGGTTATCAGTATTTGCAGCCAAATGATTACATAGCTTAGGTGCTTTATTCAGACACCCTAAAGATCTTCGGGCATTCACCAAACTCACCTGTAAGTTTATATATTAGATGCCGCTGGTTGAGGATCCAGGCTATTAGTTAATACTTTATTGTACACGAATCAAGGCCAAAGTCAAAGATTCTCATTCAAAACATGGTTGTTTCTTATTGACGTCAATCACCGCTTTCATGGCGCTGGTGGAGAAGAAACGGACGTAAATTTACAATATTTAAATCATTAAGGCTAAATGTGGACGAATCTACATTATTAGTGGACCATTAGATTTACAGTAGAGACAATAAGGTAGCATGTATATGTTTAATGTTCCACGGGTGGTCGTATCGCTGGATGTATCACAAAATAATTATAATTTAAATCCCAAAACCGTTATTTCTTTGCAGTCAGCTAACAAACAAATGTACGAATATAAAACTAAATGAAACACTTTAAGAACAAAATTATATACACAAGAAGTTATAATGAACGATCATAATCGTTACTATTAACAGTAAAAACGGCGAAGTTAAATGAAGTTTTGAACTTGTGGCAATCTTACCAATTGCCCCAGTTGTCCCCTCGGAGGCAATGTAGTCATTTCTTGATAGGAAATTGCGTATTAAGAGTTCTTGACTAAATGTTTACACCTTTTAACATTGATGTCTCTCTCATTGATGTAGGTATATTGTTACTCTTTTAAGTAGTATACTGCCCAAAATCTATCATCTACTATATAAATGTTAAATGATTGATGCATGCTTCAAGAGCTCAGCATTATATCGGCACAATTAGTTAGTTTTTTGCTACCCTTGGTTCAGTCTTAAGAATACTCTGATATCGGAGAATCAAGGTGTGACAATCCCAGCTTCGAATCCTGTTGCTTTTTAAGTATTTTGAACATACAAAGAGGAGTGAGCTCCAGTATAGTTAAAACTAATATGAACAAGGACTTAAGCAAGCTATTTTTATCTTTGTTACGATATGTCACATTTATCCTCTTTCGCAGTTTAACATAAGTAATAGAACTGGATTGTAAACCATTATTGAATAATGATATCACTTGTATTTTTCCACACTTTATTTTGTTTTTATTTTTAACCTGACCGATTTCACCTTACGGCATTATCAAAGGTTTAGTAAAATATGTGTAGTAGATTCCCCCAAGTGCCATCAATCTCCAGTATAAACAGTCTAAACCATTATTAATAACACCATAAAATTCTTTCTGGCGTATCAATCACTTTCAATTTGATTGTTTCAGAAACCCCAGGCTCCAGGTGAAGAGATAATGGGTGCTCGGATGAATAACACACAACCTTTTTTTATTATAAATACGATGATTAATCTCAATCACCTAAATGGTTCTCTTGTTAGATAAGTTCAAAATAGAAGAAATAAAGTCGGTTCCAGTTTATCTCTACTCATCATCAGCACAGCGTTACTACTGGCGACATCCCAAGCTTGTACTTTGGAGACCAGTTCGCTTTTATTCATCTTGATTTGGCTTATCTTAACTTTTATGTAATCGACTGTCGCCTGACCTGTCAGCCCTGAGAGCAACGCCCTTCTCAGATCCTCGTTCATCCATCAACAGTTTAGATTGGCTTGATCTCTTAGGTCTTTGTAGGGCCCATACACCCTCGAGTCTTAGTATAGTGTATGTTAATTAAGGTAGGTACTCAGTTACACTATGATATCTCTTTGCCAAAAAAGGAACATAAACCTTAGGTAGAAATTGTTCAAACCCTGTGAGGTTTAAACTAAAAAAAAGCACTTGATAATCTAAACACAACAAGGAAAACCCTTGCTTAGCAGATATAAAAATTAAATCTCCCTAGAGAAGGAAAGGCGACAGTTTTCAGTTATAAACACTGCTATGGGGAAATGGAAAAAGTTTTCGCTCGCTTTAGCACTGACATACGAACACTAAGTTTGGCAAATAATTTTGTCAATATGATAAATAGATAGCCAATAATTATAGAATTTACAATGGGTGGCCTTATCACTAAAGGCCTTTATCAGTCAACCTTTGGATAGATGGAACAAAAATTACATATCAACATAATCAAGATATAAGTAAGTATTATTAGATTTTTCATGCACCCTCAGCGATCTAGACAGGAGTGACTGCCCCGAGAGGAAAGCCGGCGCCATCAGCTCGTCCCTTATTTAGCAGGCAAGTGAGGTTGGCTTGTGTCCCGAAGATCCTAGTTAGGTTCCATACACAAATTGCAATAATTTCTTTCAATGTGATTTGCGCAGTAGGTAAGCTCAAAATCCTGTATTGGTACATATACCAATTTATCCAACAAATAGGTTCCAAGGAATTTGTTCGATGCTGTCCCGAGCCGTATATTCAGTACCTAATTGCAAACTTGGCCCAACTAGCATAGCCGCTCCGTCGAAATGCCGCCGGCTTATTTGGAAACCAGTAGTTGACTCTATTCAAATTAGCCTACATGCGGTCTTTGTTTAGCAATTATTAGTATTAATTGTAATCACTGATTAACAGATCTCTCTCTCTCTCTCTCGTGTTAACAATAATGCTGCACATCTTTCTTCCACTTGCACAAAAATACCTAAGTTTTTTTTGATCTGCAAGCCGGGTCACCTGCTGTTCGATAATTGGTGCTCTACAGCAGTTTCCTTGCACGGAACTGAGGGGTCAAACGGTAGTCACTCTTCAAGGTAAACTAATCCAAAGGAAAGGAAAAGTAGGAGAGTAGAACCCGGACCTGAATGCAACCGAGATTAACGCCGTATTGATGTTATTGATATATAAATACCAATTGTTACGAGAGGTATTTTTTTCCAGTCACACCAAAGAAAAATGGACCCCATGTAGTCATTGTCTGCCATTTGAACTCGCAACCTTAAAAATTGTAAGTTCCATAGTAAGCCCAGTGTACAACCGCCAGTAAATCCCTGGAATTATTTGTCAAATTTCCAACACGGTCCCTGGGCATTCCTTCACATTATTTAGATAGGGCTTCATATTTACCTGAGGCATTTTAGATCAAAGGCTCTATTATTAAGTATGAATTAATAATGCATCTCCTCTATATAACGTTCTTGAATAAGTTGTTGCAATATTTCGGTAACATTATTATTAACTAGTGTCCCCCCGAAGTGTCTGTCTTGAATTTGATCATAGAGAAAAGCTTAAAGTACTTATGAGGTTGTTCTGGGCCCCGTAGATCTTCTTGAGGCCCCATAACTACGATATGATAACTTTATATGTATGTGCGCCATAAATGAATTGTATCTTCAGCCAAGCCAACGTAATCATAGCTAATCAGATATTTTTTAACTGTCCAAATATAGTTTGATATACCATACTCATGGGTCCTCAAAAATGATTCTGAGGTTTCTAATTTTTTTTGAAGTGAAAACTTCTTTAGCGGCGTTGGAAGGGTGTAAAATGTTTAGGAAGCGTCAGGATTAGTTGAACCGTAACCGACGACTGACGTCATACAAGATTGGTACAGACTATCTATTTTGCAATTTACAACAGATAGCGTCGTAGCTTAAACGGTAAGCACTTCGACTGTAAGTCCTTATAGTTTCAGATAGTATCGGGTTCAAACCACCTGGCCTTCAGGGATTTTTTGTGATTGTTTTTTCTTATTATAATTTATTACTTTTGGTGATTATTTTTTCTTTTTGTAATTTATGATTTTCTATGATTATTATTTTTTCTGTAATTTATTATTTTTTGTTTTTTTTTTTAATAATTTATTAATTTCTACTGACAGAAAATTAGCAGAAAATAAGTGATAGGTTCTATGATTAGCGCTATATTATAGGTATGGTATGGTATGTTCTTTTTATCTTTTTCTATGTATATAACGAAGAAAGAAAAAAAGAAAATGTTTTCACTTCTGCCGGCACTCCCAGAGTGCAACCCGTCTTTTTTTTTACTATACTTCTTATTCCTTCAAGAACGAAGAGGTTCGGTGACTCTTTATTTTCTCGCACCATGTAGACCTAGAATTCTTTGCCAGCTCACGTGTTTCGCTCTTCCTACAGTCTCGGGTCCTTTAAGCGGGGCGTGAAAAAGCATCTGATGAGGCCTTCAAGCTGAGTGCCGCCATTGTTAACATAGCACATGTATATAATGGTGGCCCTTTTTCCTGAGATTTTGCTTTCAGCTTACCATCAGGCGAGGTAAAGTGAAATTGACGTGACCTATATAAATAAAAAGACACTTCCAAAGTGGTAAAACGTTCCCCCCCCCCCCCCATGTAACTTCTAAAATAAGAGATTGATAAAACTAAAAAATAAATAATTGATGTACATTAACAGGTAAACTGCCACCGAAAATTGGTTTGAACGAGATCTAGTAAGTAGTTTTTTTAATACGTCATAAAACGTAAACCGAAAATTTGGATATATTTCTTGTTAAATTGGAATATTTAAGTCTATATGGGCTGGCATACATAAATCCCATCATTTAGGAACATTTTGAAAACACTTGTACTTTTTCCACAGTATTTATTACAGAACCTGACCGCTTTCGCCTTGCGGCATCTTCAAAGGTTGATGTTAATGAACATTTCTAGTCTTAAGAGCCTTACCAACGTCAATTTCGTATTTTGGCGTATGTTTAGAGGCCAACTACGTTTTTATTTGTAGAAGTATTTAAAAACTGTTTATACTGTGTTATTGGCTGGTTTCTTGGCTACATTTTGATCATTTTTTGTTATTCTCACTTTAAAATTATTATATGAAAATCGTTCCCAAAGCCAAAAGGTCACTCAAAATAAAACTTAGAAGTACATCTAAACGGAAAGGATCCGTTTTTTAACTAAAAGAAAGATAAAAATTTGAAGTATAAACTGTACATTTTTCTGTGCAATGTAGTCACAGGCCACCATTTTGTAAGTTTCTCGAGAGCTTGGCTAAGCTATGCGGGGGCCGGGCGGCAGTGCTGTGATGGCTGTTGAACGGGGAGGTCGTGCTTCATGTTTTTCCGGAATAGACAGCTGCACGAATGAAGACTAATGCTTAATTGAACAGATAAGACACTTCTTTGAGACGCAGAAAGTAAATAAGTTAAAAGAAGCTAAAGCTTTAAACTCTTAAGAAATACATGACAATGTGTTGATTATTTTATTTACACACTTGCACGTGGCACCGCCCGCGTAAGTTTCTGATCCCGTTCCCCCTACTGATCCTTCCTAATAGTGTGATGATATAGTCTTTGACACTTACAAATTACATGGGTTTCTATTGCTAAAATAATTTTTAGAATTGGTTTTGTTGATATCCATTTACATATAGTGTACATAAAATACATACATACATATACTCATGCCTGTAAATCCCCAGAGGGGTAGGCCAAGGCGTATTAACACTCACATTAAAGCTAAGATTTTTGGTCCGCGTAATAGCCGTCAAGCGAGCACTTAGTCACTTAGCTGTATGTGTACTGTTGGATGAAGAACAACCCTGTCCCTTGAATACAAATATTTGTACTGAGCGGGAACCAAACCCACAACCTCTGAATTAGCAGCAAACACTCTAGCGCGACGCGACTGAGGTCGGGTATCTACCTATGTGTTAATAATAGCAATAATGTAAATATCTAAAAAGAGCTTTCCAATAACTATATTCCGAAATTGAAATCATTTTTTTTAAACCTGAAATAGTTACAGCTAGCTATCTCAGACTTTTTAGACCTATAAGGTTGGAAATATTCCCCCATTATATTACTTTGTTATTATCGCAAAGCGATTGGACAGCGTACTGGATTGAAGCTCTCAGTCGGTTTGATTTCTTTCGTCAACTTGAGGTTATCGATTCTGAACACAAAAAAAAACTAAATATTTGTCGTTTCGGTTTGTTTCTTCGCGATGGACACGAAAACTACTTAATTGAATTTTGATGTGATTTTTATGTTTGAAAGTACTTGTTGTAGTCAAGACCAAAGCCGGGGCAACAGACATCGACACGGGCGGAGCCGCCGGCTTAGTCAAAAGATTACCAAGTTAGTTACATGAATTTAGGCATAATATGATGAACTCATCGTTGTGTCCACTCTGTACCTTTTATACCTACATCATTTCTCATCTTTTTATATTATAATCACTTAAGTGAGGTGTGTGCGGGGTGGTGCGGAGCTACGTATCTTACGTTCGTAGACTCCACCCATTCTCTCTAAGGCATCGTCTCATATAAGCGCCTTAAACACGTTGTTTAACATTCATTTTGTATGGGTACTTTTAAAATTTAGTACGACAGTTAGAAACTTTCAGTCAAAGGAGTGGTGTTCATCTAAAAGATGTTCTGCAAAATTTGAATCGGTTTTTTTTTGAGTCTCCAGCCTCTAACATGTTCCTCTACCCTAGTTGCAAAGGATCCTCCGGTTTGACTAATGTATTTTTTGTTGAAGGTAGAACATGTTAGTTCTTAAATATACCACTCTTTTGTTCTATTGGAGTTACAACTTTATTGTTACATATTACATTTTGCTGGTTGTGGGTGGTATAAAAGGCAGCTTTACACTCCAATAAATGTCTAACATATTTGTAAGAAATGCGCCCAATATATCATCATCGCTTTTTGTTTGTTACCGGGGTCATGGGTGTATTACCGTTGTATGCCAGGTTTATGACTGCCCTGGATCTCTTGCGTGTTACAATATTGTCTATCAGTCGGGATGGAAAGCCGTTATTTGTAGCTATTAACTTCACCACTGATAGTTCATCCTCGCAGTCTGACTGTGACATTGGGATTGACAATTAATTTTATTTTAATTTATTTTAATTGATTTATGATTAATCAGATTGATAGTTATGTCAAGAAAATTAATTTCATCATGTCCTATTTCTATTGTAAATTGTATTTTTGAATTAATTCCATTTATAAATGTCAAATAGTTATTTAAAGTGTCTATATCTCCATTCTACAAACAAATAATTTCATCTACATATCCATACCAATAGGTGATAAACGGTTTGTACATATTGTTGCCTAGAATTTGTTTTTAAATACAATCCATGAAAATGTCCGCTCAAAGTGGTGATAGGGGGCGACACATAGCGAGACTATTAATAAAAAGTTTGTAAAAGTTATCACAGAACCTACAGTAATTTTGGTCCAGGCACATTGATATGGTATGTTCTAAATCTATTGCTATTTGTGGGTGTAGTTGTCCCATAGATTGTATTAAAATGCCATTAATTGCAGTCTTGCACTCATTTACCGGGATACTTGGGCACAATTTTTTTACATCGGAGAAAACTAATATGACTTCCGCTGGTACGCGGATGTTTTCGAGCTTACTTACGAGATCAATACTATTTTTTTATAATGTTCATGGTTATAAAGCTCTTATTATGTTGGTGCACCGGTATATGACACTAGTGGACGAATGGGAATTGCTGGCTTGTGCAGCTTATAGTAGGCATGTAGTTTTGGAGGTTGAGAGTTCATCAACTTGAGTTTGTAGGTGTCTTTACCAAATGTGCTGTTTGCAGATTATAACATTGCTTTCACTGCTTCATTGAATTTCTTGGTTGGGTCTTTCTTCAGCACAATAAATGACGAATCATTTAGGAAGGACTCCACTTTGGCTGCTCAGTGTTTTCAATATGTGTAACAACAAATTCCACCAAGTGCCATCAATCAACAGTATAAATAACCTAATTATAATATTTAGTTATTAATAACTTCATTTAAAAAAAGTATTATTATTAAAAAATCGATCTAAGTTATACTACAAGAACTTTTATATTATGTCACTTGCTGCTACAGAACCCCTCATGGGTGAGTCCGACTTGCACTTGGCCGCTTTTTTATGTTTGTTTCTGCAGATGTCTGTTATTTAAGAAAGGATTTAGACAGTTATTTTATTATTTGAAAGGGAATATATATTTTTTAGATTGTACCCATTCTTTAAAAACTCGTTTTCGTTATTGGAATCCATAACAAATTTAGGGAATTCCTTAAATAAATAAACATATAACATTAGTGATTTTAGTATGTTCAGTAACAAGCCAAACATTTGCTTGTACATAATACTTAATTAAGTGCCATTATATTTTTCAAGTTGGTTTGAATTAAAATTTTATTTAATGCTATGGAACCAAAGAATAAATCATAATATTGACATCCATTTACGCACTATATTTATGTTAGTCCTAGATTTAAAAAGAGGGCATTGTACAATACACTTTAAATATAAGTTGACATTGAATACACGTTTAATCTGTGCTTTAAATCAAGTAATGCTCTTAAACCACGCTACGAACTACTGTTATCGATATAGTAAATCGAATTTTCCAGACCATAACTTACGAAGTATTAAACTTACTTGCGTAATACTTTCAGTATTTGAAATTGCTATTTAGTTGTAAAGCTATGCTTTCATGAGATCAAGTCAAGTAAAAATTATCTTCACACTGAAATACATAATTAAGTAATGCAAGCTGGTACATATGTTAAATGATACATGATACTTTCGTGCTGGCTTTCCCTTCGGGGTAGTCATACGCATTAAGTAATGATAAGCCAAGTCATAAGGAGGACGAAATGTAAGCGTATTCCGGGCTCCGAAACCTTAGCCGGGTACGCAACCAGGATAGCTTGATAGTTATTGTATAGGTCCCCATCGCACAAAACCTAAGAACATAACAAATTGTAGATATTTCCCTTTCGAAAGATAGCGTGATTATAATATCTAATTTCGTGAGCAAATTTCATGAAAGCTGCCTAAAGAGAACGTCTGTTCTAAAGTCGTAGGCGGAATGTTTAACACTTTACGTACAAAAACTTTATGACGCCTATCAAGTTTAATGGCATCTGGTTTATGACCTCTTAGCAACACTTGTTTATAATATATTCAAATATATGTCATTTACAATGCACGGAAACGAGCTGGGGTAAATTTCCATGCATTTTGTCGTTTTTGCCATTCATTTTATTTGGTATACCCATGTCTTCGAAAGGTTAGTACTTATCTTCAACCTCGATTGCATGTATGAGTGGATGTATAGGACAATTATTTGGCTATCTCGTCCTTTTCGTATATGCGGTTTATTTTAAAATCTATCGAGCAAATCCCTCATCTTCGAGAGAACTAGCCCCTCATCTCCGAAATTCTACCGGAGTCCACTCTCCTGCCACTTGTTTTATTCATTTGTTTTGGTTATTATATAAGCGACTGTCTTACCTCCCAACCCTGAAAGCAAAACATTCGTCAATCTGCAGCACCGGCTTGCAAGGAAGGATATCTTGGGCCTCTAAAATCTTAGTTGGGTCTGATATCCATACGTCCACATTCATCTAGAGTGCAGACCGCCAGAAGGCAAATGGAAGATAGGATATCTCCTAGATATACTGACTGACGACCTGAAAACGGTGGCTGGGACAGACTGGATGTGGAAGGCGGAGGATCAGACGAAATGGCGCACATTGGGAGAGGCCTATGTCCAGCAGTGGACTGCAGTGGGCTTTATAGTATATTAATAGGATTTATAAATTATTATTTTATTATTATTAATTTAAATTGGTCGTGCAGAACTTTGAAGATATTAAAAAAATACTTATTTAATATAATACTAACAATACCTACTAAATTTACACACAGTCTTTTTGGATTTTGTTGTCTGTTTATCTGCAAATCGGCTAAAAACTACAGAACTGATTTTATTCTGCTTTTTGTTTCTTTGTCAGACTTAAAATCCTACGGTTGTTTGATCGCATCGCATTGGTAGCTATATATTTAGTCGCGTGCGCGGGCGGAGCCGGGTCCCACGCTAGTCTTAAAAGTAAAACAATGTAACTACACCATAAAACCGCCTTCAAGTGACCTTAATAAGTCAAATCGATCGGGTTTCTGCCTGGCCTAATAATAGAAAATATAAACTTGACACACTTCTTGAAACATTGCTGTGAAAACTAACATAACATCGCGTGTTTACCCAAATCTATTAACACTTTGGCTCACTAAAACCGCCTCTTGTGCGTAGACGAAGTCGACTGCTTTTCCGGCGTGAAATTAAAAGGAAACTGCAGCTATCGCATATGTCTCAACCTTTGTTCGCACTGGCCCGCAGGCGAATTACTGCGGACCCCGAAATGCCCGCGAAGCGCACTTTTCAGGCCTTGTTTTAAATTATATCCAAACGCGTAAAATATATATTTACCAGAAAAATGTCTATAGGTGTATTTTTTGGCAGTCTAGAACCCACACATTATAAGCTGGTTAGGCTGTCCTTCATTTGAACATAAGCATTGTGTAGAATTTTGTGATCAACGTCTCAAGCTAACTTTTCTCAGATGGCAGTCGCCCCGTAAAAGCTAAATTAAACCTAATATTTAAAGTTAGGAAAAGACCCCAGGCTCCAAGCTTTTTAAATAAGATATCGGTGCTCGGAAGAAGGAAAGAAGAGAAGAGACTATTTTGCATCAATCGAGGAATCCTTGACTGAAGGACACTAGTCTCTTCTCGCAAAGTCCTCAGCTTTACTATTAGAATTGCAAAATAAATCAAATAAGCACCCAATTGTTAGTAACGATGCAATCACAGTAAATATAACATAATAAAAGATTAACTATTCACAAAGAACAGTTAAAAATCCTCCGACTAAGTTTGTACGTAAATTTATTTTACAGAAGTAACGATGAGCAACAAATACAATAATCACTCAGATGCTGTTTTTTTTTTCAATTCATACAGTACAATTTGTATCGCACAAATGGGTAAAGTTGGCACTTACTAGCAGAATTCCGGCAGTCAGGGCGAGCAAACTTTTGCAATAAAAGTATAGGTAGGGGTCGAGTGTGCGTGGGAGGCGATAAGCTGTTGGCTATGATTGTTGAAAGAGTTTTATATTGCGGATTTGGGTATAACAATTAAATCTTGAAATAAAAATCATATAGGTAAAACATGAATATACTTAGGACTGAATTAGGTATGAATATACATCAATGAAGAGGTAAGCAGAGGTGGATAATATAATTACGATTCACCATTTATTATATTTTTACATAACCAAAAAAGGAATGTAACATTTTCGGGGTTTATGTATATCCATTGCACAATTTTATATGCCTGAACATATGAATTTATGGAGTATCATTACTGTTACTCAAGTGATCGTGTATATTTATTTTACAACATTATTATTGGAAGGACCTCATGTTTTTATAATGTTAGTTTTAGGTAATAATTGATCCCAATTGATTATCTAAGCTGAACCGGTTACCAAGAGTGTTATATTAGGCTAGTATAACAGATATACTAACGATTCTTGGTACAATAGAATTCAGAGAAATAAATCTGTCTTAGTAAATACACATGCTACCCGCTAACAGCGACGCCCAACCTAAAGTCCTAGCGTTAAGCGAACCGCTTTGAGTGATAGCCGTTATTTATATTGTGTGGAACCAATTGTTTCCAAGATGTATTGAGTACTTCCTTAGTCAGTCTGACGTGAACTCTGAAACATATTGAACCGCAATTTAATTCTAAGGCTCTGATAACTTTTTGGTTTTTTATCATCTCCTCTTCTTAAACGCGGTATGGAAGTGCATTTGGCTACTACGTTAAGAACCGCGGGTTCGATTCCAACTCAATGAAAATATTTGGTATATGAGTTCATGAATTGTCTATTTTCATTGGTCCGAATTTCCAGAAATATGAAAGGTGCATGTATTCCAAAAAATGTAAAATGATTTCCTGAAACAATACCACCCTTGATTTGGGCCCTGAAATTCCTAGAATAAGTCTAGTGCTACAAAATTAAAAATTGTTAAAATTTTGACGTATATTTGTTCCAGTGTTATACATTCGTTTTCAAAGGAAGTTTCACCTGAATTTTATACGTATTTAAATTGTACTCACAAATGCACGCATGGTATATCCGCGAACTTTATAATGACTGTATCATGGTACAGAAGTTTTAAAGTGCATACTTATATTCTTTATTGTACATACAAACTCTTTTGAAAGCAAGTATAAAAGGATGTTTTCATAGAATACTAGCTTTTATATCGTTATCGCTATAATATCGGTTAATTATCGGTGTTATTCTGATGTACAGAATTAGCTGCATGGTTTAACGTTACCTTACCAACAATATTGACTCATTTGCGTCAAATCAATAAAATAAAAAAATGTGAAAAATGGGTACCTCATGATTTGACTGATCTGCAGAAAGAAATGCGTGTTGAAACTTGTGTTGCCTTGTTGAATCGATACAGAAATGAAGGAATATTGGATCGAATTGTAACATGTGATGAAAAGTGGATTCTTTACGATAACCGTAAGCGAAAAATGCAATGGCTGACCCCAGGTGAAACGCCACAACAGTGTCCTAAAGCAAAGCTTACCAATAAAAAGGTAATGGTAACTGTTTGGTGGTCTCAGCATGGTGTTATTCACTATAGCTTTCTACGATCTGGTCAAGCAATAACGGCAGATGTCTACTGTGCCGAACTCCGAACAATGATAGCAAAACTAGCAGTGAAACAGCCCCGACTCATGAATCGATCTTCACCATTATTGCTCCATGATAACGCGAGACCTCATACAGCACGAGAAACCGTTTTAACTCTACAGGAACTGCAATTAGAAACTATCCGTCACCCTCCGTATTCGCCAGACCTTGCTCCAACAGACTACCATTTTTTTCGTGATTTGGACAATTTTCTATGTGATAAAAAGTTTTCTTCTCAGAAGGCAGTACAAAATGCTTTCACACAGTTTGTCGAATCTAGATCACCAGAGTTCTATCGCAAAGGCATAAATGACCTTCCTACTAGATGGCAGCAATGTATAGATAATAATGGTAATTATTTTGATTAAATAAATGCGTTAAATTAAAAAAAAAACGAATTTCAATTTGTCAGTACAAATCGACAATTTCATACTTTAACCCCTAATATTAGTAGGAATTTTATTAGTGTAAGTGAGAAGTGACCGAATAAGACAATTTTGACGCCGCGCAATCGGGCGCCCCTCCAGTCTCTTTCGGTGTTCAGAAATGGAAAAGGTAATATAGTACCACGTGTCCAGACCACCCCAGTATATCTTTTTCACCTCACATGGGTACATTCCTTTGCAAACTACGCGCTCTCATATATCTACATTCCTCATTGTTTCAACTAATCTTCCTCCGCGCGTATGTAGTGCGCGGTGATCTTATGCCAACTAAATTATTGCGTCTTGGCAAATTTATTACATCTGCATTGTTTTAATTACTATAGTTTAAAATACGTGCAAGATGGGAAGAGAAATGATATCCCAAACCGACTTGGTGAGCTTTTCTCTCGGAGTTGGGGAGTCTAATAATGGCATGAATAAAAATTTTATAGACCAAACCAAATGGAGGAGAAAGAATAAGCTAATCTTGGGCAACGAGGTAATTACCTAGAATGCAACAAGGAAAAATGCTACCTCACCCATCTTAAGACTATTGGCTGGCTCTGGCTATGTGGCTAGTATTGGTCAACTTCACAATGTGTTAACTCACTTGGACACCACGTAGCTAATGCCCCCCTGAAAATAGAATATTCTATCCTGTATATTTGTAGATGGCCTTGAACTGGGCGTTAATAAGTGTCGTGTGCGGTATAAATAAATTATGACCTTGGTTAAGAAAGGTACGTGTTAATGCATTCTCAGCTATATAATATATCATGTTACAGGCAATATTCATAATCGTTTAAAAGTTCATTTTAACGATAACCAAACGTACTTTTGTTTTGCAATCTAAACTAGTGTTACCTAATGAATCTTATTTCAAATAATGTTCACTGGCTGATTCAAATTGGACTTGAATAGAGTAGATTAAAATTTCTTTATGATATCCACCATAACCTTCTAATCTCATCATCATCATCATCGTCTTAGAGTGGTTCTGTTTGCCTCCGGAGTTTGCAACTCAGAACCCTGGGTCCACGTACTTCTCTAACCTTTCCACCTGACCTTTCATTCTCTAGATTCAGAGTATCGTAGGGTTGGCGGGGCTGCATCAGACCCTCATCCGCCAATCAACAGGTCTCTCTTCAGGTTTGCAAGTGAGATTGAGTTAGGCCCCGAATATCTCGGTGAGGCCCCTAAAACACCTACTGACAACTATTTTAATGACCAACCTATTCAGTCAATACTAGTTCTGACTGCATTTTTCCAGTCCAAATTCCTTCTGACTGGTTAAGAGTTTTGACTGTAACATACATATACAATTATACACCGATAATTATGGCAATTACAAGGAATTCAGATCGGAACTGCCTCATTAATTATGTTAATAGCATCAGCGGACACATTTACGAGCCGACTAGCTATGACAATGCTTCAGAAAGCCATTCCTTGTTAAGTAGTTATTCTAATTTCGGTTTTTATCGAGCTCTTTACGGAATTCCCTGGGAATGATAAGCCTTCAATTGTTGGGATACTTTAAATGGCGTAGAATTTTTATATTCGAGCTATCTGTGCAAGCACTTCGTGGACTTAGCTTTATACATATTTTACATTTTTACGCTAAAACTCTTTCTAAGAAGAAAGTACCTAACCTAAGTTACGCCTCGTTATGTTAGCTAATCAGCAGCAGCAGATTCGGTGATACTATTAAACAGACAGCCAGATATACAAAAATTACAAGGCACGGGTCTATTTACGCTTTCTGTTCGTTTTGGTTTAGTTTATGCGGATTTTATGGGAGCGACTGCCGTCTGACCTCTAAAACTCGATAGAAAAGACTTCGTCAGAAATCTCTTCAATCAATCAGTGAGTGAACTGGCTAGCAGGTGAGGTTGGCTTGACCCTGGAGACCTTAGCAGGCCTGCATATACCAGGATTTTTTGTTGTTTTTAAAGTTGAATTATTATAATTTCGAGAAATTAACTGAGATTGTCAAAAAGGACATGTACATCACGTATTTATTTAGCTCTTTACTTACATTCCAAAAATCTATATTACATTATTTATAACTAATCTTGCCGGAAGGGGAAGTACACCCCACAACTTGTCCAAACTTTCTTGTATCGAGTTCAGTTATATAAACACTTAGAGTTGGAGCAAACATTTGTAACCAATTCAAATATTGGCCACTTGGGAATTTTGGCATTGTTGCGGTTAGTTCAACTACTTTATAGAAGCCAGTCCAGAAGGCGGTCCACAACATTTTTGTGGGAACAATAGTTTTACCGTTTCTTCCATGGCCCGATTAGGTCTTCCAAATGATGTGTGCTTTTTTGAGGAATCATACACCCCAATTTTCATATTTCCGTATGCGGATACATACGTATATATTCATCGGGCTTCCGCGTCAGATTTTTATTTCTAAATTTTTGAAGTGAAAACTTCTTCAGCGGCGTTGGATGGGTAAAATGTGTTAAACGCGCATCAGGATCACATGACATTTGTCGCGTCCGGACCACTTAACCTTTGACCCGTAACTGACGACTGACATCATACGACATTAGATACAAAGTGTTTATTTTGCTAGGTACGCTAAGAAGCTTCGTAGCTTAGCGGTAAGCGCTTCGACTGTAAGTCCTTATGGTTTCAGATAGTACCGGGTTCGAACCTGGGATTCTGACACTTTTTGTGATTATTTTTTCTTTTTGTGATTTATTACTTTTTGTGATTATTTTTTCTTTTTGTAATTTATTAATTTCTTCTGACAGAAAATTAGTGATAGGTTCTATGATTGGCGCTATATTATAGGTATGGTATGGTATGGTATGTTCTTTTTATCTTTTTCTCTGTATATAACGAAGAAAGAAAAAGTTTGAATTTTCGTCATGTATGGAAGTTTTTGGTGATTATCTGTATAATGTTTGATAAAATTACCGCGCGCGAACGTTTTAAAAGATATGAGAAAAAATGAAAATATACAGATCATATTTTGGTTGTTTTAATTTTAATAATAATAAATACAATAAAGACAAGGATGTACGAAGGATGTATAAAGTGTAAGTAAGTAAGTCCACTATATTTATTTGTGATTTTTTTGAAAAAAAATATCTTTCCAGAACCATCTAGCGTAGAGAATAAATAAGTACTTACACTTGTCTTACATGTATAATCGTTGTAATAATAACTCAATCCATTTTATGAAAATTTCATCACAATAATCTCGCCCGAGTTCAATATCAATTTTAAAAATGTTAGTTTATTTAGTAAATGGTATATTTAGCTGAAATTGAAAATTAAAATAATAAAAAATGGGCCATCTGTCGGTATTAGGCCAAATCATTTAGGGCGCCTAAATGATTTTGCTATAATCCGAAAGATGGCCTTATTTTTTTAAATTATTTGCCTTGTTATAGATTATTCTAGACTTAGAATAATAACTCATAGAAACGCAATACGCGCGAGCGAAGTGAAGCCATTTCAACCAAGCCGGCTTACCTATTATCAGGGTTACCAGTGTTATCACATAATTAGGTAAAATATTGAAAAGTTTCAAAATACTCCATGGATAATTGATCGTATACTTTTACTCACTGCTTTTAGATACGTACCTACCAAAAGCTGTATTTTGAATAAAAATCTATAATTATTTATTTTTTTATTCATAGCTATAGAACATAAACATATTCGAAGCAAACTGAAATATTTACAATTATATAATGCGTCGATAACAAATTCTACATGGACACGATTTATTAATTTAAAGTTTTTATTTATGCCGGCACTCCTGGATTGCAACCCGTCTTTTTTTTTATTTGCAGACGTACTATATATTTTATTATTCGTCCATCATATTTCCTCTTTCTATCCATAATATCTAAGCGTCATTTGACTTTTAAGTAAAAATTCATTTCTGTTCCTCAAGCACTAATTATAATAATAGCCTTACGTCAATCAGGCCTGGAATATTGTCAGCCTTGAACTGATTAGCTGAGACTTACCTGAAATGAAAAATACAATACATTAGTATTACATACAAATACAGAAATAGTAATACATAAGCGGTGGGAACAACACATCTCATCCAACAATTAAATGTTTAAACTTTAGTTTACCATTTAAAATAAAGTACCGTTAACTAATCTCCGGTTTTTACCACGCGATAAAAAGTCGATAACTCCTGATACCATTTACCGGTATTACCATACGAATCAATAATCAAGAGCTCTTTAAAACAGTTGTATAACACAGATACCACTTTTATCCCATTACAAGGGAAAATAAAAGAATTCTCGATGTAAAATATTCGCTTCCAACAACGACTTATCGGCTATATGCTAATAGCAAAGATTGAACTCGAAGTAAAGATAGGACTTAGAATTTTTAGGGGCCCGTAACGAGCTTCGGATAAAACATTTTTTATTGTAATCGTATTAAAATTGAGAAGATTTCGGTTGAATGATTCAGAATTCATTTATCGATTGCTTAATTTCACGAAGTGGCACCTAGAGGTACTTTGGGGAGGATGCGTAAAATACGATTACCATGGCGACCGATAGACGTAATACGAAGTGAGCATTCATGCAGAAGTTCAAATTCTCTTGACCAAAATATGATCTAAATTCGTTTCCGATCAATGAAGTGTGATCTCGTAACAAAAATTTTAATAACCAAATATCTGTAGGTAGTGCATTTTTTTTTACTTTTGGTTATGTATCATCACTGATCATACTTAACCAACAGTAAAAAAATGCTAATTGTTATTCTCAAAATTTCATTTGTACCAACCAAACAATATGCTCGCTGTGCATCTACTAACGACCCAAATCCAAGCATAGCTTACTTATCAATCATAGCAATACCCACCCATCCTACTCATCGTAACCGTCCTTTGATACAACTTTTGAACTAAGCTGAACTCCCGTGACTTTTGTCACAACAATCGAAAGTGTTACTGCCAAACCATACCGGTTGCCTTTAAGACTTTTAATCAGTGATATACAAATATATATATAATGCAATTCTATAAAGATAAATTCAGGACTCGAACCCAGTGCAATTATCGTTACACATTCTCATTCAACAGACAATAAAATGGCGGTGTCGGTCACAGAGCAAGATTTTATTGGAAAAGTTCTCTAGAACGAGGCTCATAACCAGAGGACTGGAGGCAATGCAGAAAGAAAAAAGAGGAGCACCTACTCTCTGTAAAATAACAGATGAGAATATAAATTTCTTATATTTTACCAGCTGATTCTGCTTCCACTCATGCAGCCAATTAGAATCTTTTTTGATTTTAAAAAATCGTGTCAAATACTACAAAAAGCACAATCATAATATTTTAGCTTTGAGCTCGGATAAAACACAACATAAGGATAATATCTTTGCCATAAATTATAGATTTTCGAATGTTAAAACCGCGGGAGGCTCGTAAAACGGGGAATAAAATAAAATGGCCGTCGTCACCACCTATACAAGACCTTTACTCAGGGTTGACAGTGTTATCAAATCAAATCAAATTATTTATTATTTTGCAGAAAACACTGTTACAATAATGTTGTCAATATAAATTTGTTTCAAGTAGAAAGTCATGTGGAATTTCTGAGAGTGGAATACAAATTTGTATGTCATAGTCAAATAAATAAATTGTCATCAATAATGGTTATAAATTAAGATTTCAAAAAGAAATTACATTAAACGGTCATTTAAATCTTTTACATTGAAGTCGCATTTAAAAAGTATATAAAATTTATAAAAAAGAATCCTGTAAAGTGTTCTAAAATAATAAATATGAATAAATATTCTACAATATTCAGCACAACGCTATCTAAATCCATGGTTAGCATAGCTTAACTAGCTTGTGTTATAGAATCTAGAATGAGGATAAACATACTTATATACTTTGAACGTTCTACGCCACAGAGGCCGTCAAGTCACACAAAATACTTTACATGTTGTGTATTAAATTTATATAAAACGGTTCTAGATAGTGTTGTGAACTAATCTAGCGTGGATTATTGAAAAATGAATTTTAATAAAAAACATATTTACAATACTTGGCTTTTGTATTTACCCCCATTTTTTTATCTGTTGCTTACTGTACAAGCAATAGATAAAAAAACGGGGGTAAATGGGGTAATGGGGACTTAAAAATTTCTAAATGGTCTTAATACCCACTTATGATGTTAATACGAAACACTTTTATTCATTTAAATTGTATTATTATCCGAATTAAAAGTGTGAATCAAATATCAAAACAATCAGTCAACCGGAAAAGGAGAAAATCAAGGCATTGAGATTATCTGAGTATTGTCAACATCGATCTGATACTGATTGTACATGTAAGTTTTAGCGGGTTCACGAAGATGGACGCATCGCGGTATTATTTTACATTCCGAAATTAGTGTAAATTCGCGTTTTTAAATACACACACCGGCAGAATTAACGGAACACAAAATTATGGTCTGGGGAGGGATATGTTTAGGAGCTCGCACGGAGTTAGTGGTAGTCAACGGTGGAAATCTGACTGCTGATCGGCATATCAGGGAGGTTTTAGAGGAACATGTTGTGCCATTTGCCACGTTTATTGGGAACGATTTCATTTTAATGCAGGATAATGCCCGAGCACTGTGAGCCCGAGCTCAAACAACACCTTTCGCAGCATGCCCAGACGGATGGAAACCTTAATCAAGGCACGAGAGGGAATCACTTGTTATTAAATATGTTGTTGTTATTTCATGTTTAATTATTGTTATTAATGTTAATTTGTTTAAAAATAAAGCTAACTATTTTATACTCTCCTTTTTTGTGATCCGCTAATTCTGCCGGTGTGTGTATGTATTAAAATGGTGGATTTTTAGAGTGTAGGAAAGTGGCATATTACAGTGAATTGTGACGTTTCGTGTTCAATCCAAATCTCCCTAGAGAGCTTTTGTAAAGTCCCCACCACTTTACTTAAGAACAATCATCATTCATCGTCATCATCTTCATCATCATCATTAACAACTCATTGTCATCATCATCAACAAATGAAGATACATATAAATGAAGACATGGCTTAAAGGTCTCGTAATAAAGCCTAAAATATTACTTAAAAGAATTATTGTACACGTCAGAAGATATTAAATCCATTACAATAGGAAATCCACTACTTTGTTAACACGCGTATGTTTAATATGTATGTATGTTTGTAAGTTTGTGTGTATCGTAATATTGGAACTTAATTTTGGATCCCTTTCAAACGTGGGATCGATTTGAAATCTTGCACACTTAACAAGGATCAATAACAATACGTTAATCAAAACACGCGTTGACAAAAGACTAAACCAAAGACTAAGAATCGTAGGTGGCTTAAAACAGTCATCATCGAGTATTAAGTTCGTTAAATATGTTGGTTCTGTAATCCAGTAAAATTTGTTATATTCTAACTCGATTACTCACATTAGCGCGACGATAATATTGGTGAGGTCACGCGATTATCGAATTGCTGATAACGTCGATAATCGCACCAACGCGTTATATTAGAACGACGCAACGCCTTATTGCATTATGTATTAGTAACTAGCTGTTGCTCGCGGCTCCGCCCACTTGGGAATGTGATCTCGTTCTCACATCCCAGGCAAACCTATTCTACGAATAAAAAGTAATCTGTATGTTATTCGAGACTATAATTTAATCCAGAAACAGTTGTATGTCTAGAAACAAGAAAGGTTACAAGTTACTACTAAAAAAAGTTCACCCCCTGTGTCAACCCTAGCCTTCTGCAGTATAAACGCGCCTCGTAAAAAAAAATTAAACGGGGTTGAACATAAAACACACATTCTGAGTCCCATTCCTCAGTCTATGAATCTCGAAATTCACGTAAATGAACACGTTAGAATGCTCTACCAAGGTCATTCATTTTTATACGAGTAAGATGACAAATGAACACACTGTGTGCTTCTTATTGAACTTATAAATAAAGCTGGAATCAAGCGGAGATGCCCTAAAACTTCGTTAGTATGAAAAGGTAACGCCAATCTCTCACATATTGTTATGATAAATAAACTAGCAGATGCCGCGGCTCGGCCCCACGCATCATTGTGTAAAATTCTGATCCCGTTCCCGTCACCCATGGGAAGGTTCCCATTCCATTCCAGGTATTCCAGGGAAAAAAAGATACCTAATGTGTTATGGTGACCATATATTTTTGTATTAAATTTTGTTCAGATCTTGACAGCATATTATATTTTCCTATAAATTAAATCTAAAAGGCTAAGAGCTGCCTTTAAAAGGAACTCCAAGTTAAGAATCGCAACATGTAGGCGAAGCTGCGAGCAACAGCTATAGTAGATAAATGTACCATTTCCGAGTAACATTTACAATTCTGGTCACTATCACGATAAGAGTTTATACATTCTTACATTCTATTAGCGTCTTGAGACCTTATCCTATAATTTTCCTGTAAACATATCAAAAAGGGTATGTTGTTTACCCTTAGAAAGAGCAACTGATGGCTTCTTGAATTAACTTAATAAAGATAAGTAGAAATTAATGAAGACTTTCTTTAGAACTTGAAAAAATAATTAGAATAGATAGTTTTTGTGATGTCAGTGGGACGACCAAAGGCTATTCCAGCTTTGTCTTCTACCCTGACGGCAAAGAAATCTCTGTGCTTACAGGGTCGGCAGCACCAGTGTGACTCCCCTGGTGTTGCACACGTCCATAGGCCACGGTAACCACTTTCCATCAGGTGAACCGTGTGCTTATATTGTAATGTATAATTTTATTTGAAAATAGTGAGCCTAAACTTTTTTTAATGGGGTAGGGATTAAGATAAATAAAATGAACTCACCAAAACAGTAGTAGTTCCCATTGGTAAGAACAGAACTGGTGATCTTTCGGATAAGGACAACTACCGGCCAATCTCACTTGCGGCCATCATAGCCATGGTGCTTGTCAGCCCGCTTAATCACATACTTACCGATACTTACTGCACGATGCCCAATTTGGTGTTTGAAGGAGGCTTTCAACTCAAAGTGTGATACCGTGTCTTAAGCAGGCGGTTGGGTACTACATAGACAGGAATACACCGGTATATGCGTGCTTCTTGGATCTGTTAACTAGAGCCTTTAATACACTGCTATATGACAAGCCTTGCGGTAAACTGGGGGGCGCGGATATGCCCGTGGGAATCATATCCTTACTGAAGGAATGGTATTGTAACCAACGGAACCAGATGAGAAGGGCGGGTGCTCTGTCTGGCCCTTACGACATGGCATGTGGGATAAGGCAGGGGGGGACTCACCTCCCCTCTGCTATTTAAGCTTTATGTGCATGACCTCATCGGTGAGCTCAGCAGCACATATCGGTTGTCTCATTGATAATGTATGCGTTAATAATATTAGCTTCGCGGATGATATGTTGCTGTTGGGACCATCGGTGGGGGCTGTCTGTTGACTGTTGGCGGTCTGCGAGTGGCCCTACCTACAATACCACAAAAAGGAAAACTTCTTAATTTACAAATGCGTGCTCTCGTATACGCATGTTTTTTACGCAATCATGCCCGAACAGCAACGGTTCTAGATGATATGTGGACAATGTGATCATCATCATCATCATTTCAGCCGAAAAACGTCCACTGCTGGACAAAGGCCTCCCCCAAGGATTTCCACAGTGACCGGTCCTGCGCCTTCCGCATCCATGTCCTTCCCGCGACCTTCACCAGGTCGTCGGTCCACCGTGTGGGAGGCCTGCCTACACTGCGTCTTCCGGCGCGTGGTCGCCACTCGAGAACTCTCTTGCCCCAACGGCCATCTGTTCTACGAGCTATGTGCCCCGCCCACTACCACTTAAGTTTGGCGATTCTGTGTGCTATGTCGGTTACTTTAGTTCTTCTGCGTATCTCCTCATTTCTGATTCGATCACGCAGGGAAACTCCGAGCATAGCACGCTCCATCTCCCTTTGGGTGACCTTGAGCCTTCTTATGAGGCCCATAGTAAGGGACCAAGTCTCAGTTCCGTAGGTCATCGCTGGCAACACACACTGATCGTAGACTTTAGTCTTGAGACACTGCGGTATTTTGGACGAGAAGATATTACGAAGCTTCCCGAACGCTGCCCAGCCGAGTTGGATTCGACGATTGACCTCTTTCTCAAAGTTTGACCTGCCTAACTGGACTGTCTGTCCCAGGTAAACATATTCGTCGACAACTTCGAGTGTAGAGTCTCCAACCTTTAAAGAATAAGTGGGTGCGACATGGACATTTGACATAATTTTCGTCTTGTCCATGTTCATCTCGAGGCCCACTTGTTGGGAGACTCTACTGAGGTCTTCGAGCATTGTGCCTAGGTCTTCCAAGGTCTCAGCCATGACTACGATATCGTCAGCGAATCGAAGGTGAGTGATGTACTCGCCGTTAATATTGATGCCGAGTCTTCTCCAGTCCAGGAGCTTGAAAACATCTTCCAGGCCGGCGGTGAACAGTTTCGGAGATATAACGTCTCCCTGTCTCACCCCTCGCTGCAACTGGATAGGTTTTGAGTTTTGATCTTGGAGGCGAACTGACATGGTGGCGTTTTCGTACAAACACTGTGATACAATGTGATAGTATGGCACAATAAACACAAACCAGAAAAATGATACTTCCATACTAATATTAGAAATAAGAAAGTCACTCTGACTGTCTGTTACGCTTTCACGCCTAAACCACTGAACTTATTTTGATGAAAATTGGTATAGAGGTAGATTAGACCTTGAGAAAGGACATAAGCTATGTTTGGTTGCGATAACCGACATCCAACAGCATCGCGGGCGTAGTCGTGGGCTACTACTTTTTGGTTATTTATAATTTCCAATTAGAGAATAATACTATCTATAGATTTCATTGATTTATATAGTTACTACATTTCATAAATTATTTTAGTAATAATGATGTATCACATCTGAAATTGATTAATATTAGGTACAGTAATAAATTACTATCGACTCGGACATATTTTATTTAAGTATTGAGAATTTCGCTATTGAATATTTTCATTGATGTTTTAATAAAGTTACGTAAACTTTAAATTTATTGTATCATTCAAATTATAAATACTTTCATTTTAATCACAGAATATTAAATACGTATATTCGAGTAATAAAATTGAAGTGCCTGATTGTAATATAAAAATAACAGCATATTATTAAATGTATATGAATTTTCCGAAACGGCTTAAATCGCAGCTGATTTCAAATCATACTACTTTTGAACTCAAGGTGGTGCTGAAATGTGGTACATACTTAGATTTTTACGAAATAATCCCGTGCGATGCTAAGGCGAACGGACGTGTCGCCAGTGGATTGTGAAGATTAAATGGCAGTCACTTCGCGGCAAAAATCGGAGTTTGAACGTTTCGTAGTAAGACTGAAAACGACCTCAACTGAGTTATGAAAAGGCACGGAGAACATAAACACTTGAAAGTAAATTCATATCCTACTACGTAATGAAGTTAAGCTATATTCCACTTACTCGTGTGTTGTAGCAAATTCACACTTAATACTCTAATGAGCTCTAGAGCTTGCATTTTGCGTGACTACGCTAATTGGGCAAAGATGCAAAGTGCACCTTCGTTAGATATAATTAGGTATCAAGCTCGAGACATACGTTTTACATCAGACTTGTACACAAATAATATTATGCACATTCGACAGCCTCTGTGGCGGAAGTGCATTTAAATGAGATGTGTTTTCGTACGGAAAGCCCCACGGATACTGATGCCGCAGTTATGTTGGAATCGAACCGACTAAGATCGCACGCTGTCTCGTATTTTCTTATGCCGGTGTGTAAAGTGACCCATAAGGCATTTTCCTCGAATTCCGGTTACCTAACCCAGACACTAAACAACACAATACTCAATACCTTCTCTGTGCTGTGTGTAATGTCCTATAATATTATAAACACGCTCTAAATAGCATAATGTAACTGATAATTGATAATTTTTGAGTACTTATGAAGGACCTGCAAAACTGGGACCTAATGTACATAGAGCAATCGTATCGTATTCACTGTGATAACTGAAGCAAGCTACTTATACGTATATTATACCTTCATAGAAACTTACATCATCATAGCAAGTAATATTTTGAATGTAAATCCACGGGGCCCCGCCCCCGGGGGTCCCTAATGAGGTGTAAATTGATGTTGACAAAATACAATTATATGTTAATAATAATGTAATGTTGGCTGTGTTGCGTATTCATTTGTGGGTTTGTGTGTTCCCATATACTTCCCACATTATTTTAATGAGACATTAGTAAATAAATAATAAGTAATATTCCAGTTACGATATACTAGACAGACTCAATGTAAATACAGATATAGATGGACTTAAAAGTGCAGTTAAATACACTTAAATTCACATACATTGGCATATATTGTTACCACCTAAGCTTGCTAAGCTCAAAACTCGAAAACGGCTCGATCGTTGTTTTTTTGGGGGATTTTCTCAACTGCCACGATTATGTATTATATATAATTATTAATAATAATATGTATTATTATGTAAAACAAACTGTAAATAAATATTCATTCTAGCTTACTATGCCTTAATTAGAGCGAGTTAATTGTTAAATTGGTATGAATAAAGCCATTTCAACTACTAGCGGATCTACCTAGCTAATAGTCAAAATTGACCTAGGCCTCGAAGATTTTTGTGGAGCCAATACAATTGAAGTCACTGCGGTAAAATAAAAATTCTTAAAAAAAAACTCTCTTTTCGTGCACATCTATAAACAAACAACACTTTTTGGATTCCCCAAAGAGTATCAGATATCAAACCATCTTTATAAACACCTCAATATTTCCCGGCTCCCGGAGGAGGTGCCCTATCTATGTGCCCTAGTTGTACTCCGAAGTGTCGCCGCTGTACATTGTTCTATTTGAGTGATCAACCACAAGTATCTTTTTCCTATAGGTATAGCGTGTTGTTAAATAGCTTGCAACCAGATGAAAAGAATTTTTCAAATCGTAAACACAGCGCGTTCAAATAAATTCTTCAACGGAAATTGGCCATTTCGTGAAATGATCAATTCTACAAAATTACCACGTCACATGCCTCTACACATTCAAATTTTCTCCCAATTTCTTGTCCATCTCAATTAACAAGAACTTAATTTCCACTGAAACCTCCCTCTTCAAGTGCCTCTTCCGTTCTGAAAGTGTGTAAACAAGGATAAATATTATTTTTATCTTGTTAAGTGTTAATGGCCGCTCTGTTGCTGTCTCCGCAAACTCGCTAACGTCGACCACTTGCTATGATTAACTCATTTATCACTCTTTTAAAAGCTAACAGTTGCTTGAGGAAAATATAATGATTGAGTGATAGGTGCTTAATTATGTTTCTACGTGATGAGGTGAAAAAAAATATCATTCAATTGGTTTAGTGATTATATGTGATGAGGTCTTGAAGAGCACAACAGTAAAATGTCATTTTATTGCAATTAAAAGACCATAAAAAGTGCAAATGAATACATACATCACAATAAATTGTCGGTGTTAGCTACCAATGCAGCCACTAACCAATATGTCAAAAACATTTCACTAAAATTATGCTCAATCTAAATTAATGCTAATTGATTGATTCATTGATAAATTAATGATCGAAATGTATCTGTAAATGAAACCTGCATTGTAGGTCATCAGGTTCCCGAGAACTGAGACAATTTCAAAGTAATATTACATCCTGTCATAGGGAAGCAATAGTAACAACTGTGACTGCTTTGCCTGGGGTTGATTCCTAGGCCGCAAAAAATATTATTGCACTTTTCGTCAAAGAAACTTTCGAGTTCTACGATATACGACAAGACTAATGGAA
Source organism: Eilema caniola (assembly GCA_949126895.1). Lineage (NCBI taxonomy): Eukaryota > Metazoa > Arthropoda > Insecta > Lepidoptera > Erebidae > Eilema > Eilema caniola. The sequence continues at coordinate 13,660,650 of OX421460.1, read as the reverse complement.
ATTAACGCGATCATGCTCTCGATCACTTTTGCAGTCAGCTGCTAGACATATGCCCCTTAATAGCTCCCTACTCATCTATCATTCAATCTATTCCAGCTGTCATTTACTAATTCGTGGTTTCCACCCAAGGACTCGTCTGATCCAACGGTCATTCGTCCTTCAAAATATGTAGCTATTACCACTTCAATTTGCTTATTCTACGAGCTACATCAGTAACCTTAGTTATCCGCCGTATAATGAAAAAATATGATAAAATGTTCAATTTCTCACTATATCTGAATCTGTTTTGCAATCTGACAATAATTCGGCCTGATTTCCCAAGCCTTTTGTCTTTCAAGATTTCGCAACACAGAATCATCTCGAATAGAAAACGAAAGGCCAGAGTGTATAAACACATTGTAATCTCCATTCCCAGAATTGAACAGAATACAGAATTTTGTATATCCTGACACAGCTACGTCGGCAAAAAATTGATTACCGCAGGGATTCCACAAAAACATGTATAAACATTTTCACAAATGATTCTTAAATATACATGTTTTTCAAGTTGAATTTGACATGTTTTTACATACACACGGGATGAAAAATAAATTAGGTACCTACCATCCATTCGTTTTAATAAAGTACAGAACGGAATAATTTGAATTTTAATGTCCTTGTTAGCGGGTGCAATTGAGTATATTTTTTGTACAAAAATGTTTCTCTTTTATATCATTTTAGAGGGAATGAGTTATTTTAGACAACGTTATTTATACTTTAATGTTTCACTCGAGGCATAGATCGTGATACGGCCTCACCGCTGATGATGATGATGTGACTTACATGTAATATTATAAATATGAAAGTTTACCATGTGAGATTGTTTCGAGTTTTAGATTTCTATTTCTACAACTGACGTGGAAGACAAGCACGCGGCCTATCTGATGGAAATTGGTTACCGTGGCTTATGGACGACAGTACCCCTCCGTGTTATCCCTTTGGGAAATACAAGCGTACTTATAAAAAATGCTCTTAAACGAAACACACAATACTGAAATAATGTTTGCGTATAACTTCTTTAGTTTGTATTACCCAATCCATCAGAGATTTCTTCAAATATTTTTGCGGCCTCAGTAGGTACATAAAGCTTGATAATCTCAGCAACGTTTTAATAAGATTCCCAAGACAAACGGTCTCGTATAATATGCCGGTTATATATCCATTGTATAAACAAATGCTTATTGAGTCAGAAAATTGACGAGTTTTCAGTACAGCTCCAGTGAAAGGTATTGAGCCGTTTTAATGAAGACAATATAATACGGTTTTCTTGTCGAGTGAGCAAATATTGCTTACCTTTGAATTATTCGGCGAAACTTGGTATAGAGTGTAAACAAAAAAAGTATTGGCAAACGTTTATTCATAATACAATTTTTGATGCTGATACCATGCTAAAATTATCCTTTAAAATTGAATCAGTGAGCATCAATGCCCAGGTCGAGACGTGAGCCCACAACCAATTCCATTCAAAAGGAACACACTGACTAATTGAACTACACAAATCAGGTCATGTCACAGAGGGACTACAGTGTCTATACATGCTCAAACCTATATTTTTAATATAAACTTTGAATGGAAAATATATATGATAGACCTTTGTATTATTGTGGCTTATAAATCTAAACATATAAGAAGTTTCAGCCAAATCCGTTGACCCTTTGTACGGGATTAACAAACTCAAACAACGAAACATCTTAACAAACTTCCATATTTGTAATATTAGTACGAAGTAGGGTAGTATTAGCGAGAATATTACTATACTTCACAATATTAATAAAGCAACAAACTATTCATAATATTGTACTGTTAGGTCTACGAATCCCGTAGCAATATGGCTATATTCGTAGGCTAGTGCTACAGCCCGTATTCTCGTAGCTATATGAAAAATTCAACACTGCAATGTATTTTTATATTATAATAAGGTTAGGCGTACTGAGTACATTTCATGGTAAATAATAATATGATTAAAATGTTTATATTTTAGTAGTTAGTAACCGTTGGGTTGTAGTTTTTATTTGTATTGAGGCTTCACAAAATGACTACAAGTAGTATCCATTATTTCCTTACACGTTCTTACGTACACATTCACAATCAGCGTTATCTATAGAGGCCAAAAAATATATTTTTATAGAAATGTTACTTATGTCGATAATTGCTTGCACCTGTTATTGTTAACTAGACATTAATCAAAGCTTATGAACACGTGTACTGTTATCTGCTATTCGCAGTAATTTCGATAGTGGGCGTATTGCTTCCGTGGCGTATTGGGGCGTATTTCCAGAGAGGACATTGTGTTCTCAGTACCAATCATCATAACATAAAGGCATAATCCATACCTATTTCCTTTATCCATAATTTAGAGAGTAAAGGGGAATCCTAGCTTATTTTTTACACCTCCCTTCAATAACTCGGGATTATAGCAAGGCAGTAACGCATGTTTAGGTAAATTCCAGCTTTTTATCTTACAGGGAAAAATTTACCTACTGAATTCTTACTAATCCATTAAAAAAAAGTGCATACTCACATCTAACAAACTTAGCCATTCTAAGACACTTCACCGAAGCATAAAAAAGGAAAAGCAATTTAAAAAATAATGCGCACGTGGTCGAGTGCTCGCTTGTCACTTATTGGGTGCAAACGAGGCTTTAGGCACTACGATGCTTACTTTATCTCTTATGCTTCGTTGTAGCTAACTGCCGTTTACTTTCACGAGATTCTTCTATATTCTCTGTATATATTTATTTTTTCATCCGTACTTTATGCACCGTCATTCCATATACATTTGCTTGCACTAGCGCAATGTGGCGCTGCAATCGGGTCATATATTATTATTGCCAATACTTGTACCTGCTTCTCCTTCTTATGTCATAAACAACCCATGAGAATTTATTTTAGATACTTAAATTGGTCAAAAAACTCCCCTAGGAAGCAACTGGTCACGGGTACAAAACTTGTCCAGAATATTTAGTTTTTGCGATTTAAATTTAAAGGAAAAGGCAGCGTACTAATTGCTTACAAATTTGATCTAAACAATTGCTATTCCCCCAATACTAGATACATCATATGTCAGCTTTACCTTAATTTAGACCTGGAGTATTGCCTGCCTTAGGCGAACTAATTAGCTGATACTTACCTGAAAGAAAAAAAAACAAACATTAGACCACCATAAATTGTAATGTAAGTTCGCACCTGAATTACAAATTATTAATACTAAATCCACAGAGGACAGCATATGATTAGGTTCCTACTCCATAACCACATCCTAACTACTGGTGGGCAGCTGTTTACCAGGCGTGACCACCTTTTGTCGGAAGGTTACACAATTAAAAATATTTTTACCGAATTCTGTTGGTTTGAACGACTGAAATTTCATATAATTATTATCTTAATAAAATACTTACAATTGGATCTCAATATTACGTTATTATTATAAATAAGGTGTTCTTGCGTATAATAAAATCACGGTCTTAATTACGTAACAGCTGTACTGAAGTAATGAGGTCCCACGTTCGAAGTTTGTATGAAGTAATTATCTAGGATTAGTTATATTATCATCAAATAAAGTTGTATTATGTCCAAACTAATTACAATTCTTTTTCTTTTTTTATATTCACGGTTAAATATCCCCCAAAAGCCTTCGCTGAAGTTTTTTCTCTTTATTTATTAGGTTAGGCTAGGTAAATACGGCAAAAACTCAAAAAGTCAATTATTTCGAAAGCTATTGATTTTCGACTATACATATAGGGGGGGTCAAAATTGTAGCATTTTGGGTCCTCTAACACCCCTTGACAACATACGTCGAGTTAGACTACCTTATACAAGCCCTTTAAAATATAAAAGTAATAATAATGAAGGTATGTACATGCCACCTGCCAGACGGTCACCATTCTGAAGGTTACTGCGAAGATTTTTTACTTAAGTAACTTTTTTAATATTCTGAAAGATACTCAAGTGGTGAATGTGTGTGAGTAAAGTACACACAAACGTAGTCCGTCATTTACAGCAGGTTTTATTACGTCTAAAAACTTAATAGTACCTGCTAATATTAATATATTATGATATAATTGAAAAGTGATCGTGTTTATAAATTGGAGATATTTTAAGAAATATATTTGGATCGAATTAAAGAGTAGAAATTGAATCGGTCTAGGCGAGGTTTGAACCCGCGATCTGGTAGCTTATTAGCTTATCGTCTGGTAGCTTAGTGGTCAAGTGCCCCTGTAAGGCAAAGACCGCAGGTTCAAACCTAGACCGATTCAATTTTTTCTCTTTAATTCGATTTGAATATTTAGTATGAAAAATGCTTAAAAATATATTTGGTTTATGCTAGATAAATGTATCTGAACACAATTTATTTTTTCAATCCTTCTTGTGTAGATTTCTGTTTTGACGCAAAACCTACAGAACAGGAGAAATAAACAAGAATCACGATAGCCTACTATTCTAGTATCAGATAAATTGTAATCGGAAAATTTTGAAACCTAGTACGACATTTAAACCCGTGAAAGCACCACTCGAGAGAGAATATTATAGAGAATGGATCTTATTGCGATATTTCCCCGCCTGAAGTTAGGACGGGTCAAGTTAGACTTCGCACGGACAAGTTACCATCAACTTGGATATATATATTTATTCTGAAATGGCTGATTTCGATTTGTTAGGGACGCCTAAAAATACACGCGTACTAACTCGCTTCAACTGGCTTCGACCATTTAAATCAAAACTAGGCCATTTCTAATTATTATTTAGTCATCTGTGTTACACGACTGAATAACATTCAAAAACTCAACGATGTTAACCCGCATTCTAGAATTCATAATACATACAAAGTCTTGATTAAGATAGGAAAAAGTGAATGCTCAGGTGGGACTCGAACCCACGATCTTTCCCTTACAGGGGGAATGCTCTGACCACTGAGCCACCGAGTCACACCTGAAGCTATCCAAATTCTCCTATACTACCGTCTTAGGGCGACGGTGGGATACGAAATATCGGAAACAATGAATGATGTTGCAATCATTTTTAAACATTGTTTTTTGTATGAATATCGGTAGATGGCAGAATTTGGATAGCTTCAGGTGTGACTCGGTGGCTCAGTGGCCAGAGCATTCCCCCTGTAAGGGAAAGATCGTGGGTTCGAGTCCCACCTGAGCATTCACTTTTTCCTATCTTAATCAATTTGAAAAGTTAGCATAGTAAATGCTTCAAAATTTCATTCACATACAAAGTCTTGATTTTATTTACTAACCACTTTCGCAAGTGATTATTATTATAATGCACAATTTGCACCACTTAATTTATGTCCTGGCTGAGCGCCGCCGCCCCGGTCAGCCGACGACGTAATTAAAAGGCACGTGTTTCAAACTGATCTTGAGGATCATCTATTAACTATCTTATTTAAGCTATAAAGTTTATTGTGTAGAATACAGAATAAAGTGTTAAATTTTGAACTGAAAACTTCTTAAGCGGCGTTGAATGGATAAAGTGTTAAACTCGCGTCAGGATCACGTGTTAAACTAGCTACAGAGTGTTTATTTTTCTAGGTACGCTAAGAAGCTTAGCTTAGCGGTAAGCGCTTCGACTGTAAGTCCTTATGGTTTCAGATAGTACCGAGTTCGAACCTGGGATTCTGACACTTTTTGTGATTATTTTTTCTTTTTGTAATTTATTACTTTTTGTGGTTATTTTTTCTTTTTGTAATTTATTACTTTTTGTGATTATTTTTCTTTTTTTAATTTATTAATTTCTTCTGTCAGAAAATTAGCAGAAAATTAGTGATAGGTTCTATAATTGGCGCTATATTATAGATATGGTATGTTCTTTTATCTTTTTCTCTGTATATAACGAAGAAAGAAAGAAAGAAAAAGTTTTCACTTATCCCTTAGCACTCCCGAATTGCAACTCGTCTTTTTTTTATGATACCATCATTGGTCAGATTCTCGCTTACATAGCATACTTACATTGTTGTACACTTACATAATTTGTAAATCCAAAAAAACGCGATGTAATCCGTCAACAATATTCATATTTCAATTAACAGTTGTTCACAATAATTGTACTAGTGGTATAACACGTGATATATGGCTGATATCTAAGCTAAACAGGCGCTTTAGCTAAACAGCCTAGGACAGATGGTAGTTACAAAGTCGCCTTTGTGCCTGAGCTAGGACATTGCGAGGCGAATCCCACTTGTCACGTGAACACGGCGGTATGACGGCTATAATGCACAAAACATGCTCTTTGTGTATTAGACTTGTGTACACGGAGGTGACACTTTTCACCTTAGCAGAAGCATGCGAATTAACATACTTACATAATTTTTTTTATAAATACATACACCCAGAAAATAAATATATTCATGCACCGAAATATTTGTATTGACCTATAATCGAAACAGCGACCTCAAATGTAGCTGTCGTGTGTACATACCCTAGTATACCGCGTACATCGTCTATTTTCAGTAAACCGTTTAACGTTCATAGTTGCTAGTTAAACTAAATTCGTGTAAAGAAAGTCATGAAGAGCACCAAACAAAGGCGGGTATTCCCACCTCTTGCACTTAGCGATTTTCCCTTGAAATTGCGTGTAACACCCAATCTGCCGTACGGCCATTAAGACCTTACAATTTTACAGTGAAAGCGCCATTCACGTGATATTAGGTAAAGTATAGTCGGTATACAAAAACTGTGAATTCGCTGACTGTACGGTTCAGAGTACATTTGGTCGTGCGTGAGTCAGCGGATATTCTATGGGGTGCCAGTGAGAGCAATTTTACCTTTTATTACTTAGGTAGAAAACAATCCTATTTTGTTTGACGCAACAGAAATATTTTCCTAATACCTTTAGAAAGATGTAAACAGATCGATGGCTTCAGATGAATCATACGTATGTTTTTTTAGTCCATAGTAAGAATGATGAAACATGGTAAGAAGCTACGATGAAGTCCACTTACATTGATGGATACAACCAATGTTTTTATCGTCCCACTTAAAAGAGCCGGGATTGTGGTTGTATAAAATATATGACACTTGTCTCTTGGATGGTCGTATTTGAGTATCATGTGAGTAACGGAGCAGCTTCTTTGGCTTAGCGGTAGTGCATTCAACTGCTACGCAGGGGTTATAGGCTCGATTCCCGCTCAGTACAAATATTTTTATGTATGAATATGTCTACTTGCATTAGTTTGGATGTTTCCGTGCCTTAGAGAGTGCGTTAAGACTTAGGTCCCGGTTGTCATATGAACATCTATGACAGTTGTTATACACAGACAAATAAGGGCTGATTACACGTCCAGTCAACGGTGTCCCCACTGTCAGTAGTAGTAGATGGCCGTATGACGCGTGGCTCTCATGGGCAACAGTTAGAAAACTGTATCAAAATATATCTATCAATTAATTTCAACAAAGCCCCATAACTGTATATAACGTTACAGATCGTTTACACTTAACAATAATACCTTTGAACAGTTCACGGAAAAGGAAATTGCACAAAATTTCGTTGAAAATGTGCCGGGTGTATAATTGGGCAATGTTTAGAGCGCGATAACAACGAGCCGAATAAATAACTTAATTGTATTACTTGTTAATTGAATTGATGCTTCAGTAATTCACGGTAAAGTGGCTAATTATTTAGCCAAAAATTAATACAGGTAAATTAGTTCGGTACGTACGGTAAGTACTTACTTTTTTTTATACAGGACACATCAATTTCACTTTACCTCGCCTGATGGTAAACCGAAGGTAAAGACTCAGAAAAGAGGGCCACCATTATATACACGTGCCATATTTACAATGGTGGCACTCAACTTGACGGCCTTAACGACTTTAACTACGAAAGCTTTAAGTGATACCTGGTCAGGTGATGGTACTTTTAGTTCGCCGCCAAGATCTTTCAGAGCCTCGCTAACATCACCAAACATCAGCACTCTAGCGAGAAAGCTTTGGTGCAGTTTTTTTCCTCTCGGAGTTGGACGGTCAGACAGAAGTCAATAAAGTATAATTCAAATCTTAAGAAAGAGCATAACTAAACAAGTCCTGTCCGAATACTTAATTGTTAAAAGTTAAAAACAAGATTGACCCGCTCTCACTGGGGTCCCACCCTTTCCCCAGTCCCAAACGCACTTTAGTAAACAAGCGAGCGATTAGCGTACAATTGAACCACCGCCCCCGGAGACCCCCTCAAAGGACCAACGTCTGTTTTATAATTTTGCTTTAACCGTGAAAGAGAATGGAATTTGTCGAATAATTTTTTTCTGTCGGTTTTTCATTCGCCTTCCTGGCTACTGTTTATAATGAAATATGTCTTGGAAGGACTGTTTTGGGAATATATTTTAGATAAGAAATATAGGGAAAGCCGTAGGTATGGCAAGAATAAAGAGGAGTGACTTTATGTATGGACGAAATATAAACATAATGGAATTGTTGCCAGCCCACCATTATCATCCCAGTGCGTACCCAGTTGCATCCAAAGCTAGTATTTTGGAGCCCTTCTACATTTTGTCCCCCTTATGTGTCATATTAAACTTCCCTACAGTTGCACCATGTCTAGAGTTACCCTGAGAAATATGTGAATGCCAAGAAATTCCAATTTAATGGTTATCTTAACTCTAAAACTTACCTTATAATAAATAATTTACAAAACATGCAACGTATATCTAAATTTTATGACTTTATAAATTTAAATCGAATAAAATGGACATCCGGGGGAACTAACGACATTTGTAGAGGCAATGTTCCTGGATATGTCCTGGGAAGTTGAAATTTTCGTCTTTTCGTTGAAAATTTCAAACATTGTACCTCTCGAAGTTTACAATTTTTAAAGTATTCTAATACCGTTCCGGAGCGACCCTGGAGCAAACGCTGACCATCACAATCCAGCGTGGAAAGCGGCGAGCGTGATGGATACTTTTGCGACGGGAACGGTCAATAATGATTAAAAACAAAATAAAATTTAGTCACTACACATTTTATTTTGTATAGTGACTTAATGTAGGATACTTTTATATGTAAATAAATGATTCCATTGCCATGAGTATTCTAATTGCTTCAAATTACATTTCTACTTTAAATTTTAAAATGTTACTATTTTGACCCGTGTTCAAAATCTAATATTTTTCACATACATACTTAGATACCACAGATAAAGCTAATAGAAGTGTCCTGTCTATAAAAAAAAACATTGCGAGAATAAAATAAAAGAAATAACAATATCTCAAACAAAATAATCAAAATCATCGAATAGCAATCATAACAAAACTATCTACTTATCTCATGAGGACCAATAAACTGACTAATAAAATAATTTCTTTCATCTCCAAAATCACAATCTGAGACCAAATATAAGCAGGATCTTCAGTCCGCCATAAGGGGACAAATTGCCCTCCCGTAAATAACTTCAATCTCCGTCAGTCCGACAAAGAAATATTATATGTTCAATCTTGAATCTGTGGGAGCTGTGTTCCTTTTGTCACTTCGATCGATGCTCCATTCAGTTCGCGGTGGACCCATGGAAAGGTCCACTTTCGTACTAAATAATGTTTTATTATGGCAGAAAAAAATAATTCTATCGCTTGTATAATGGTTTATTGAAATAAAATTATTATTGACGGATTCTTTCGCGATTTACATACTATGTTTTTTTTTTACAGCCTCTCTGGTGTGGCGGTAGTATACGTAAACGTGAAACGTGTCATAAATACCAACATTTTTCCGATCATTATTTAAGTCGGATAAGAGATCGTATCTACTCTATATAATTTGAATTTATTGCGGTTCCTTCACTTAGTAAGACCAACACTAAAAAGAAAACATAACATTCGCTGTTGCAGCGTACCATAATTCCACGCCACCCATAAATCTTGCTCCACGCCACAATTTTTCAGCTGCACCAACTTACAGCAACACAAACATATCGTTACAACATGAAAACTAACAATTTGTTATTATAAACACGTCTTTATACAACTTGTAATAGAATGAAGGCAAAAACCTCGGTTCCCTAATCCGAATATTGTTTGTAAGTGATTATGTTTTTAGTCATTTGGGGTTGAAGGTTTTGATATAATAGGGACGAAATGTCCGTTTTGTCCACAGCGACTTGATTGATCGACGCCACACGTGAACAGATGACTGGATATTATCTTCCAAAAATATATAAATTGTCATTCACTGTGGCAATGCTGCCAGCATTCTGTAAAGATTTTCAGTAGCTTAAAAATAGTTTTACTTCAGCTATGTAGATTGTAGATTACCGTCTAAATTACTGCGTGAAGTGGTGTCGCTACACTAGAGTTCGCCTAGATATGTCAATAAATTAGGCGGTTAATTGTGGCAAAAATTTTCGTTGTTGAAATTATGGCGGTAAATATTGGCAGATCACGGTAGTGTATCCATCACATTCAATATGGCTCAGTTTCTATTCTTCGCAAAAAAAAACATGTTCGTACTCACGTCATTTACGGCGATACCGCGCATTTGCATCTGTCCTTACATAACTCACGAGTTTCCTGTACCGTCATTAAACGTCTTAGACGACTCGTCGGTCTCAAAAAATAATAATAAATACAGATATTATTAGATATTCAAGAAATGAACAGGTTCGTACAGGTACTTTCGAGCTTTTCTATTATTAACCGACCCAAAAAGGCAGTGAATTTTCTAAGAAAACGTGAATAATTCGAAATGTAAATATTTTTATAAAAACACACCTACATTTAATCCAGCATGAGTTTGTGGTAAATTGTCTTTTGGCCTGATTTATAACTTATTGTAATGATGATCTAAAACTCTATTTCCAGACAGAAAATATACAAAACCAACTCTCTAAAAACAAAACCAAGAAATTTCGTAATAGAAAAACTTAATTTCAAATTTAAATAACGAATCTCACAAAAGCTCACGAACGTCTTCAACAAAAGCATCTATATTAATTTAACAATTTACGAAGCAAACAATGGAATTGGCTTCAATGAAAATACTTCCTAGTTCCTGTCAATCAAATGTAACAAAAAGTTTGCCATTTTGGCCCTTTCGAACTGTAAACGCCGTTGGCAATCTGTACAGTTTGCTAACAATTTAAACTTTCATAATTTGAACACTGATTAATAAATAAATGAATAGTAAAAACTCTAATCAACATTTTCATCACAATCATCATATCGTATCGTAAACATCGTATCGTAACCGTGGTTACTGAACTGCGAACGAAACGTTGAGAACAGTGTAAACAAAAAAAAAAGATTTTTAATTAGGTAATGGTAAAGTCCCAGGAAGGAGGGCATCATTATAGTTACCAATAAAGTACCAATAAAATATAAATAAAGCTATGGTAGCCTTCCGCTTGATGGCATCATCAGATGCTTATTTGCACGTGCATCGGTGTAGAATTCCTAGGTATATTTTATGTTTACAAAAACGTAGTAAAAAGCGCCTAAACTTCAAAGAATTGTTTCTATGTAGGTACTCCCAGACTAGAATATCCTTACGGATCGCCGGAGCCATAACGCACCCCAAACAACCCAGGGCCTTCTCTTCCGAGCTGGCCCTCTTCGGGTGTGGGTACCACGGGGTGGATACCACCTTGCTCCCGGTTATGGGTAGGTTATGGGTAGACATACCCACCGCTGCCTGCTTCTGCTGATGTCAAAGGTGGCTTTACCCGTCGTCGCCTCCAAAACTCCGACGCTCGAGTTGCCTCCGCTCATGAACCGCGAGGTTTGCGAGACTTATCCGCTCCCGCTCCGTCGCCTTCTTCACGAGCATTATTTAATCACAGAAAGAGGTTTTTAAGATCACGAACTTACTCGGCTCGCCATCGGCGAGAGACGTGAAGCTTGCTCACACTATATTGCAATATCGTCTATAGGAGAGGCTTTGTGCTTTTTAGGAATTTTATCATGTCACATTTTAAAAATTAAACAAATAAGATGCAATCCCATGTGAATTTAGTTAGAAAGTAATACTGTTTGTCCTTATACTCATAATTTCTAATTTTCAAAAGACAAGTATTATTTCGAAAGCCTCTATAAATTCTGTTAGCAATTTTCTGAGAATAAGTTCTTAAATCACTCATGTTCAGAAGTTTCTGAAGCCAATTATACCAAAATTAAAACGTCATACTCAAATGGCGTCGTAAACAAAATGGTTCGAGCCTAGATGGGTTACGAGCAAAATATCAAACTGGCCAGAAACAGATAATCGCTATCGAACTTACTCGGCGGTTTTAAAGTACACGAACTTATGGTGACAAACGGGCGAGTAAGGTCGCTGAGCCATTAGCTCGCGTACTTACTTGCACGTCTGTAACCCACTTTAGGAACAAACATTTCAGTATCACGTAAGACCATAAACGGGCTATTTACTACTCTCTGTCATACAGATGATATTACAAAAAGACGTGCTGCACCTGCACAGATAGGTATCTAAATTTCTTAACTCATTTTTTAAGTTTCTGCGTAGATACCACATTACAACTATGGGGGAGTGGCTAGAGAGGCCACACGGTGGCCTCTCGTACCGTCAGACGCAGGTCATTACCGGACACGGTAACTTCGGGCGGTACCTGCATCTGATGGGCATAGAGCCAACGCCCGAGTGCCATCACTGCGACGCGAGCGTGGACTCGGGGCTGCACACGCTCACCGAGTGTCCGGCGTTTGAAGCGCCGAGGCGGGAGCTTGTGACGGCCCTGGGGGTGAGAGTGCTCACGCTCTCCACCCTGCTCGCGGCGATGGTCCGCTGCGCGGATGCGTGGGCGGCCAGCGCCTCCTTCTGCGAGCAGGTCATGCTCGTGAAGGAGACAGCAGAGCGGGCGCGGCGCAGCGAGCGAGAAAGACTCGCGGACATCGCTCGCCGCGTTCGAAGGCGGCTCGGGCGTCGGAGGGCGCAAACCGACCTCCGCCCCCCATGAGCGCGGGCCAGAGGGTGACGAGTGGAGCCGCTCGTCACCCTAGCAGAAGCAGGCCACGGCGGCGGCGCGCATCGTAGGACGATGCGCGCGCCCCCCCCATACCGGGGGCGAGTCGGGGACCGCGTGGTCCCCCCTCCCGAGGAGGGCCAGACCGAGAGGAATGGCCCTGGGTCAGCCGGGGTGCGAGGGATATGTCAAAAGACAACCTCACCTCCGGCCTAGCACATCGACCCACAGACGGCGTGCGGTTTAGTCGGTTCGAGTCCGACATAACCTACCCCTCCGGCTCCGGAGGGGTGGGTATCCGTGGGGATTTCCCGCACGTAAAAAAAAAAAAAAAAAAAACCACATTACAACTTCAATTATAACTCCACCCCTCAAAATGTTGACACAAAACCAAGACACAATTTTTATTGTATAATAAATTGGATATCTTCATACTTTCTTTCTCATGGTATAGAAAAAAGTAAGCCTACATCCAAAAATGTCTCCACTCTCTTTTATTTTTGTGAAAAGGAACGCCTATTTGAAAGAGAAGTCGCAATTACTGACGTCACGATCTCTGCTCACCGTTTCGTTAAAGAGGGCATGAAGGAACATTCCGAATATCACGCTCGAAAAGCGCTTATACCTCGAGACATTTCCTTGAACTGTGACGTTGAAATCGTCCAATCTTTAGCAAAAGCTGTACATAAATTGTCTTGAGAACAACTTATTTTCGTCTTGAATATTCTTTTGATATGACTGACTAAAAATAGATAGACTGGATGTGGGAGGCTCAGCTAGAAGAAGGATCGGGTAACATTGCGCATACCTATTAGAAGAAGCCATGTAATGCAGTAAACTTCAATTGATGATGTATGATGATGTTGAGGTATGTATGGGAGTCTATTATACTACATTTGTTGAATTCCTGAACAAATTCAAATGTAGGGAATATTGAAATAGAAATCTCTCTAATTTAAAATATTAAATAATGTATTAGTTCGAAATTATTAGTACACACAAACAGCATCAGATCAGGTTGAATCATCTGTGTAAGATGCATAGGCCAAAGGCAACAGATTCTGTTGTTGTCAAACTTTGAAATGATAGTAAAGATTAAAATGACCTAATTGCAGTACATATTTTTATTTTACAACTGTTTAACTGCCATTTGGATGAAATGGCCCGGTCGTCCGGCGTCCCCAAATTTAAATAATAACTACCACTTGAAAAAGCAGATTCTCAGATCAGTCAATGTTTATGAAGCTATGAATGTTTGTCCGCACTCTAAAACCTATATGTGGCTTAGTTTGGGTCTAGATTGCATTATTTTAGTGTCTTGGGATGTATTGTTATATATCTAAGCATAGAAGGTTGCATACGTAATCACTCCAATGCTCTTAAATATTCAATTAAGACCTTACCCTCTACTGAGCTTCCAAAAAATGAAACAAAGAAACTCAATAATGGAATATATACATGTACTCTGCGATCACTCGGAACGAGATGAAAATATAAAATATATTGTATATATCCTATCAGGCAGAAAGAGACAACGATAAGGCTTTTATTAAAGAGGCGACCTTCAGATGCGGCAATAATTTCAACGGCATCAGATGTTTTGTTTCTTATATAAAGTTCTAGCAGGGGCTGTAACTTAGTCTGCTATGTTTTGAGTTTTGATGCTGAAGCTGAAGACACGAATGGCGAAATACTAGTGGCAAGGAGACTTCCTTACCAACTGTTCAAACGTTGAGTGTATTCGATGTCCTGTTAAGACTATGTTGAAACAAAACTATTTGGTTTTTATATTTAGATTTTATCGCGATTTATTTATTTTATAATTTACATTGATTCAAATTCAAATTAGGCTGTTGGTTAGTTCGTTGCAACGCTTATACCTAACTGTGACAGCGTCCAAACATGGGCATTGAAAAACTCGCAGCTGGCTATGGAGAAAGCCATGCTTAAAAGCTAAAATTCAAAATTCGTTCATTCAAACAAATGCACACATAATTTTCATGTATTCAGTATTCCATACAATTACGTAATTTATAAGTTTGTCCCCGGTTATATTCTTGTGGGAGTCGTTAAGAATTGTGGCGTATCAAAGAAGTCAAACTGTCGAGCGAATATATGGGAATTCTCTGTCAGGGGAGCATTCCTTGTGGCTCGCCTCCTCGAGTACCTACGTTTGATCGAATGAGGCGATTTCATATAACGTTAACGCTTATTAAAGGTGTTATCAGCTCGCTCATAGATATAACCTCTCGCTGTTGCTGCAAATAATGGGCCTCGATTCTGCTAAAGCAAAACCACTGTCATACAAAAGGGCACTACAAAAAGTCCATTAGATTTTGGACTTTAATGTTATTTATTTGTTTTTAAAGTCTAAAATAAAACGGCATTTTTTAGAGTAAATGAAAAGTGTAATTACACTGTGTTCATTGGATTTTGGACTTTAAACACTAGACTTTATTGCTATATAAAGTCTAAGGCCTGTATTCTAGCATGCCACTCAGCAGAATCGACTTCTCTGAGAAAACATTGTATAAACAGATGACATATTTGGCAGGTTGTCCGGCCGATTGTCTATACAATCTATCCTCAGATAAACCGAGATTCAACTGAATGGCAGTCTAGAATATGGTCATAAGACTAAGGCCGGTATTCTAGAATGCCACTCAGCTGAACCTCGATTTACATGGGAAAATATTGTATACACATTAACAAATTTGACAGGTTGTCTGGCAGGTCTATAATATAAATAATAATTTAAAAAAACACTCTTCTTATAGAGAACCGAACTAAAAAAATAGAAAATAAGTTTTTATAAATTTATATTAAGAATAGTGTTAAAATTTTCAATAAATATACATTATTAATAGTGTACCCGATGCCGTTGGGACACTATTTTTTATATTTTTAAATATAGATTTTTTTGTAGATGTATTTAAAATGTTATTTATGTGTATTGTTAAAATAAATAAAGAGTTTAAATAAAAAAAATGTATTTAACTTTTAACAAAGCGTGGGGCATTCGATTCTCGTGTAAAAAGCGTGTATTTCAGTTTTTTAAACTATTATTTATTTTCTACTTTTTAGTTTGGTTTATTTATGATAGCTTCTTTTTTATTTTAAGCTATTATTTGTTCTAATCGACTATTAATTCCGTGATAATTAGTTGGAAAAATAAAATTTCTGCCTTATCGACTATATATGAAAATTATATAAATTAACAAAAATCTTATTTTGCAAATTGAAAAATAGAATAATATTATCAAATTAGTGTATTGTCATCGGTCCTCGATAAATCTGTAAAGTTGGAACGAAATCTGGCCGTTTAAGTGGCTCAAAATTGCGCCCAAAGGAGTCGGTTACAAACAAAAAAATATACAGGTGAAGCTAATAAAAAGCGTACAAAAATGAATCGCTGAATGTGTTGCTAAGCGCAAATCTCGAGAAAAGCTAAACAGATTTCGCTAATTCTTTTTTTAGAATATTCCTCACAGTGTAGGAGGATGGTCATAACGCAGAGAAATTTAAAAAAAAAGACGTGTAGCACTTGGGGACTGCCGCGGTAAAGCTATTGCATAGCATTTTGTATCAACTTACGCAATTATGATAATATGCCCTTTGACGTGCATTAGTTTTTTTTTCTTTTTAGCTTTTTTACGCTTTTCCTCTCTATAAAACGTAAATATCTAGGTATAAATAATAGGTATAAATAATTAGGTATAAATAGTGTAATGACACTCAAAAACAAAATTATTCATTTAAAAAAAATAACGATATTAAGAAGTGATTATCGACAAATTTTACAAGTACAGCTATTCACTGTTGTACATAAATACCTATACACCTATATACTTTCTCATAAACAGCTCTCGATTCGTGCGAGCTTCGTAGAGTCGTAAAATACGGCTAGTTGCACGCACACAAACACCGTGTCGAAGACTGCTGAAAAGAAACGAGCGTGAGGTTTTTTTCGTTACAGAATTTCTGGATTCGGTACCCGCGCTCAAGGCCCTCGATAGAAGCTATGCAATAGCTTAAAAATTGCCTGAGTAAATTACAGACTCACTGGCATGTTACGGGGTTTCAAAATATGTAACGGGCGAAGCCAGGGTGGGTCGGCTAGTTTTCCATACAATTTTTCCTCAGAGAAATCGCGATTCAACTCAGTGAATTTCTAGAATATGGGCCTAATGCCATTTCTTGCCAGTGTCTTTGGTTTTTTACTTTAGCAGAATCGAGGGCCTGAACGCGTTTGTACAACCCACAGATACCCATTCTCGAGTTTAAAAGTAACATTGTGTTATTACACACTGCCAGTCAGATCAGACATTTTTGCGTGAAGCAGTAACGAACTTCCACACACATTTTCTTTATACTTTTTACTTCACACCTTTACTTCGTTGGCTTAACGTCGTGGAGGGTGACATGCGTGCTAATGGCCTCACTACCATGGACGCCTAATATCGCGCGAAGTGGAGGATGAAGAGTCGGAAGGCGGACCCTGAGTTTCGAGTTCATCTTGGCCTCGGATGCAAGCAGGAAGACGCGTCTATATGTGGGTAATGGTAATGACTTCATACATGTACATTTATAATGTTAAAAAAGTTCCATTGTTAAAAATAATCCCATCTTAAAATAAGCCTGGCTAGTATTGCTTAACTCAGTTACCACTTAGCCGCGAGTCGTTTCAACAACAAATAGCTGACTAAATGTATAGTAAATATAGGTTGAAAGCAGTAACAATACGTTATACTTTCTTTAAAGATTATTAGAAACCGAAATTTCTAATATTCCCTCTAACCCCTCCAACTAAGCTAAATTGCTTGAGGATGTTGGTAGTACAATGCCAGAATTCGAACCCGGGACCTCTCGATTGTAATTATGTATGTAAAGTTGAGAATAAAGTTACATCCGGCCAGCAGCGTTACAAAAAGCCAGCAATAATTTGTTTCTAAAAACCTTTGAATACTATTGAGGCCTCGTAGTGGTAGTAAAACAACCTTTTTTATGTTCACACAGTACCATAAACAAACAGGTTTTATTTTTTACACGAAATTTATATTTCAACCTAGTTTCACAGTTTTAGGCAAGGGAAACAACATCGTTTCAGAGCAACTTGAGTACCATAGAGTTGTAAAGTGTTGTCTTTTTAGGCTTTTTATGTTTTCGGTATAAGGCATCGTGTTTATGATTCATTACATATTTATGAAATTTAAAATGACACTAGCTGACTTCAGAGAGATAGGGCCTAAGCATACCAACTTGTGAAGACATCTTGAACTACTTCGAAGCAACTTATCCTGCAACGAGATATGGAAAAGCTGACATCCATTTTATATAACAGAACTATTGTTGTGTGTTGTGGGTCAAGCAGAGATCACATGTTTCCAACAATTTATCTTTGCCAACCCCATTATTGACAACCAGTCTTTAGTGTATAAATGAGTGTCAGACTCAAAGTAAGCGTAGTTTAACTAGCTTGTTTTTGGGTTCTAAAATGCGGATAAACATACTGATATACTTGTTTTTTTTTAATAAATATATACATAGTATACATAAAAAAATCTAGACCAATGAATAGACAAGAAAATACATTTTTATACTTACAAATGTTTGCACCGAGCGGGAATCAAACCCGCGCACCCTGGCGTTGCAGTTGAAAGCTATAACGCCACCGCACAGAAGCCATCACAATCTACAAGCGATCCTATAAAAGCGATTAAGTAAAGACAAAAATCTCAAATTCCACACAAAATAGAAGAGCTCGATTGCTCGCAGATCTCAACACAGAATAACCACAATTTTCAACTATCGTGTCAATAATTGGAACAGTCGACCGACAGCTCTAATACTACTGAACGCATAGGTTTAATTCTCACTAAGCAAATAGATTGCTGAAAACTAGGTAGTATATTTTGTCTATAGGATTTTTGAGAAGAATCAGTAATGACATTGTCAAAATTAAAACCAGTGGTTTAATAATATATTCCTTCCTTTATTATTTAGTTCCTATTTAATAATTTACCTACTTCTAGCCATTTTGTAGTGTAACTAAATGCTGATACCAACTGGATTGGGAAAAGCTTCGGAGGAAGAAACGCTTCTAAAAGCGACTGTCAGTCAGCCAGAGCCACATCCATCAATCACCAGATGTAACGGTTCCAATGACATTAACCATGACCAGTCCTTGACCGGCCCGCTAGTCTTTACTTTAGTCTAAACTGAACAAAGAAAAAAGAACATACTAATCTTCTAATACTTATGGCCACCGAAGATAATGAATTCATTAATTAACTACATCAAAATTTTCGATATTCTGGTTAATATTTTCCACCTAGTTAGCACACGCCCTTAATTTGTGTAATTCTGTCAAACACTGCAGTGGGACTTAGCAACGTCAATCAACTTGAAGCTGCAATTAACTAAGATTTAAAACTGAATACTGTTGCCAAATGCGGGATTAACTACATAGACAAAGTTTTGGCTTTGAAGGTCGACGTTTTCGCAGGCATTATATTATGGTGGTGGGTGGTCGTGTTTTGGGGCCTAATGAGGTTTTTGGAGCCCAAACCAAATTGATGGATACCTCTCAGGGTTGGGAGATCAAATGACCAAATTAAGTAAGTAAGTACGTAAAAGCATGACAATTTCTGTTCCAATGTTTGGGTACCTTTTTTTAGAGCAATATGTGTGCCGTGTGTTTCTCAGTGAGAAAGATTCAGGGTTTTCTATAACGCACAGCTCCTATCTACAGATTGATATCTTCCTAGAGTAGTTAAAACTGAAGTCTCGTCGTATAGTTTTATTCCTACTAGTGCCCACTTTCCTACTAATATAATAATTGGAAAAAATTGTGAAGATTTTGGATCTTTTTTATTAGAGTTCCGTAGCCAAATGGCAAAAAACGGAAGCCTTATGGATTCGTCATGTAATAAAAAAGAAGGAACGTGCACCGTACACTATTATGAAAACATTGATCAAAGTTACAACGAACTACAAAAACTTGTATTTTATGTTACTTGCTACTACGGAACCCTTCATGGGCTAGTTCGACTCGCACTTGGCAGCTTTTATATTCAGACTGACTATTTCTTGCAGGGACTTACTTGCTTACAGGGACGGATTACAGTCTGAAATAACCCATAGATATTTTATCCCAGGAATAGGTTACCACGGGTAACGGGATCGAATGCGGTTAAAATTTTACATCTGCCTCTCATCACCTAGTATTAAATAAACACAAGCAGTTTTAACTACTCTGTAAAGGCACCAAACTATTAGTTCGAGGTGCGATAGAGATAACGCTCTACAGGACAGAAGCAGCTCGATCTTAGCCAGACTCGCACTCTTAACCGCAGTACTATAAACCTATAATATAAACGTATTCAAAATGTGGACGGCGTCACGTCTACTAAAGTTTTTAAAGGTGTCCCTTTGAAATATAGTACAAGTTGAATAATTAATTGTACTTGTAAATTTTTTATAGCAACGCAAAGGGACGTTTAGAACACCTGTAGACAGAATTAATGAATATCTTGCCTCAAATGAAGTTCTTTTACACGTAATTTCATTATTCACGTACTTTACTTTTACAAGCTTTCGCTTAAATAATTTTGTATTCAGTAACTTTAAATGGAACATCCAAAATGGTTCAACAAGAAGTCGGATGGAGAACAGACCTATCCTTTAATCACCTTTAACAACACCCATAGGAAGACATGGGGTGACCCTATTTTATTGCACTGGGAACCAACACCAAAAAAAAAAGACTGGTTGCACTCCGGGAGTGCCGGCAGAAGTGAAAACTTTTTCTTTCTTTCTTTCTTCGTTATATACAGAGAAAAAGATAAAAAGAACATACCATACCATACCTATAATATAGCGCCGATCATAGAACCTATCACTAATTTTCTGTCAGAAGAAATGAATGAATTACAAAAGAAAAAATAATCACAAAAAGTAATAAATTACAAAAAGAAAAAAATAATCACAAAAATTGTCAGAAGCCCAGGTTCGAACCCGGTACTATCTGAACTCATAAGGACTTACAGTCGAAGCGCTTACCTCTAAGCTACGCAGCTTCTAAGCGTACCTAACAAAATAAACAATCTGTAGCTAATGTTGTATGACGTCAGTTGTCGGTTACGGTTCAAAAGTCGAGTGATTCTGACGCGAGTTTAACACTTTTTACCCATCCAACGCCGCTAAAGAAGTTTTCACTTCAAAAATCTGGGGTGGGCTGTATTACCGAGAATGGGACCCCCTTATTGGCCATAAAAACCACAACCTAGACCGTTGTTTAGTGGGTACACCCACTAGCATACGAGATTAACTTGGACCTCAAAGCTGTTGATGTGGCCCTGTTTAGCCAAAGAACGAATTATAAAGCGAAAGTAACAAATTATAATTTATAATTACGTACAAATTGATAAAGGATATAAGTATATACGTTTCCATACAACTTTAGGAATCCTTTATCGACTGTACGTTGTCTGGAACATTTTCCAGTTTCCCTTTCATCCCACTCTGCTCCACTTGTCCCACTGATCGATTTAATCGGTTGAACAGTTTTTGCAGATAAACTGTAACAGATGTACACGAACTGTCGACCCACGCATTTCAAATCATGTTCGAGCGCATCTGTGACTCCGGTTGTATTCGAAAGACAAAAATACACGAACAAGTGAATTCGGGTATTTAAGGTTCCGAAGATTAATAAACACTGCGTAGTGGTTGTTACTTGTTATTATTTTGACTTTACAGACAGTTTTGATAACTTTTAACTTAACATGTCACCCAGTTACAAGGCCTTTTGTGAAGTACGCGGGAATGTAGTGAGTGTTGCCACTAGTGAAAAATTAATCCCGATACCATGCTGCTAGGCGGCGCTCGCGAATCGGACGTTCAGAAATACTATTGGCTAATAGTAGTAGATCGGGTTCCGGACTCCAGAGCTTTTCAATAGTAAAATTGGACCAGAGCCGTGTGACGACTTTAATCTCTAATTGCATGTATTAGTACCTATATACTAACATGCAAACACCATAAAATGTATTTATTGTACTGTCATGCTAACCATCGATTTTATAAATGCATTTTAAACATTCTGTGACTTGCGTGGGCTGGTACATCATTATGACTTTTACACTTATCGATATAGTTTTTACCTTGCTATAGTTCAACAAAAACTGTCGTCCTGCATACCTATATTTTTTTAGGGTTGCGAAGCCAAATGGCAAAATACGGAACCCTTATGAATTCGTCATGTCAGTCTGTTTATCTGTTTGTCTGTCAGTCCGTATGTCACAGCCACTTTTTTCCGAAACTATTAGACCTATGCTGTTGAAAATTGGTAGGTAGATGTATTCTATGAACCGCATTAAGATTAAGAAAATAGAAAAGGAAACATTAATTTGGAGGTTCCCCATACTTAGAACTGAAACTCAACTTTTTGTTTCATCGAACCCATGCATATCTATGGATAGGACTTAAAAAAATATATTGAGGTTTCTATACTATCTTTCTTTTTCTGAAGTTGCAGTTTGCACGAGATACACTTCCAAAGTGGTAATAAGCATGTTTTAAATGACATGGCCCGTAAATGTGGCACCGTATAATTGTACGGGTAATCAGTATATAGTCTTTAATAGTATAAATTTAATGAATGTTGTTGATTAATAAAAAGCAGTATTAATATTAGTTATTAGTATTAATACTAACTATTCCTATAGGTACATCTAAATCGAAAAAAGCCAATATCCAAGACAAGACTTGAACCCGTGAAAAGTCTCTTACCAGGGGAATGCTCTGACCAACTGGGCTACTTTTTTTATACATCTTTGGAGGCAGACAAGCACAAGGCCCACCTGATGGAAAGTGGTTACCGTGGCCTCTGGACGAATGCAACACCGGGGGCGTCACACTCACGCTGCCGACCCTGAAGAAATCTTGAAGAACCCCATATTGTAGTCGCTTGGGATTACTTTGGATGTGGATAAGATTGAGATTGGGGTACTTTTACACATCTTGGAACTGCTATACATTCGTGTTCGGGCGACGCTGGAGACATCCCCCAATACAATTAAGAACTATTAGTTTATCAGATTTAGATATTTCTAATCTAAATCTTAGTACATATTACAAGAATAATTTTAAACCTTTGCAAATCAGTTATACACGCTTAAAACATAAATTTAAATTAAAGTAAGTATTTCGGGGCCCTTTTTAGCTAATCATAATGCTTTCATTGTTTGGTACCATTGTAATAAAAATCTATAAAGCTCACAATTTTCCAACGCAATAACAAAACGCATTGTAAGTTTTGTCTGCCGAGTTTAGTAAAACGCAAAACTTTACGTGAATAAATAAATCGGGTCTTTCATCCGTCAACTTTTACGAGTTCGGGGCGAAAACTAGTTGGGGCCCTTCGCCCCTTCGTCAAGTTTACTGCAATTTATGTAAACGGGCATGACATCTATCGGGTTAAAAGAAATGGGGACAGTTATATTAATGCACATTGTGACAAACTGTTCCAATAACTTAAGATTAGGTAAAGCTACTTGAGCTGAAACAAAGAGAAGTTTTCGATCGAAGCTCTGCCTTTCGTCTCGTACAGCCCTAACTCATGGAAGTTATAAGGGGTGAAAACACATTTATCAGCATAGATCGGATGTTATTGTGCAAACAATACCAACGAGAACTAAAGGATTCAGTACCTCCTTCCTATGCCACCCTAAGACGCAGATTTTTTTTACCGATGCACGTATTTTTTATTCTTTTTCAATACTGAGACCTTTAAGGCCAGATTGAAATGCTCTTTGAACTGCTAATATCTAATCCCCGAGACAGAGAGGAAGAGAGAGAGAGAGATGGCTGCGAGAGCTTGGATGCAGCAATTTAGAGGATTTATTTATTCTTTCAAATTTTTTGAAATAATTATAATATATCTGCGTGAGAAAATGTAACTTTACCAGGCCCTATATTTTTGCGCTCTATTGTTTATTATAAACTTTGATATTATTTAAATAGGCATCATAGTGTAAAATGTGTTTGAAATAGTGATTTGGAGCATTTTAGAGCCATGTTTGACGCTAATTTCTATCGAGGCATATATTATGAATCGTGTTTGTCTTTACACATCCCTAGACGGTTTAGCCTACTTTATGAAAATGACTTTTATTTGTCGCAATTCGCTATATAACTTGATGATAAAGTATTTAAAATTTAAAAAACGACTGCTACCCGGCCATCAGGCGAGGTGAAGTCATATTGATGAAAAAACGCCCTGAGAAGCTCGCGATCGCAAAAAAAGACGGGTTGCACTCCAGGAGAGCCGGCAGAAGTGAAAACTTTTTCTTTCTTTCTTTCTTCTTTATATACAGAGAGCAGTTAAAGAGAACATACCATACCATACCATACCTATAATATAGCGCCAATCATAGAACCTATCACTAATTTTCTACCAGAAGAAATTAATGAATTACAAAAAGAAAAAATAATCACAAAAGGTAATAAATTACAAAAAAAAAGACGGGTTGCACTCTGGGAGTGCCGACAGAAGTGAAAACTTTTTCTTTCTTTCTTTCTTCGTTATATACATAGAAAAAGATAAAAAAACATACCATACCTATAATACAGCGCCAATCATAGACCCTATCACTAATTTTCTGCTAATTTTCTATCAGAAGAAATTAATTAATTACAAAAAGATAAAATAATCACAAAAAGTAATAAATTACAAAAAGAAAAATAATCACAATAAGTGTCATAAGGCCAGGTTTGAACCCGGTACTATCTGAAACCATAAGGACTTACAGTCGAAGCGTTTACCGCTATGCTGCGAAGCTATTTATAATATATGGCAAAATGGGCAGTCTACAGCTAATATTGTATGACGTCAGTCGTCGGTTACGGTCCAAAGGTCAAGCGATCCTGACGCGAGTTTAACAATTTTTACCCATCCAACGCCGCTAAAGAAGTTTTCACTTCAAAAATATAATCACAAAAAGTGTCAGAAGCCCAGGTTCGAACCCGGTACTATCTGAAACCTTCTCTGAAATCAATTGACAATACTAACCTGAAACCGAAAAGGACTTACAGTCGAAGCGCTTACCGCTAAGCTAAGAAGCTTCTTAGCATACCTAACAAAATAAACAATCAGTAGCTAATGTTGTATGACGACAGTCGTCGGTTATGGCTCAAAGGTCAAGTAATCCTGACGCGAGTTTAACACTTTTTACCCATCCAACGCCGCTAAAGAAGTTTTCACTTCAAAAATGTACTAACGACAAGGCCAAAATTGAAATAAACCAATAGTTTGTAAAATTTCAGGTTAGTATCTTCAATTGATTTTATTGTACATAATGTTGTACAGATAACCTATTTATTTTATTGTCCAGCAAGTTTTGACGGCGATAGTACATTACACGTTTGACCCAGAATGTCAAAATGACAGTCTGAAACAAATAGCACCGCATTATAATTCCCTCTTCTTTGAAGTCGGTTGAAAATAGCTCCCAGTGACATATTGGACCGTTGTCGGAACCCTTTTCAAGGGAACTTTTAGCAGACATGTCACACAATGTTTCGCTGTCATCCCGAATCAACAACATGGAGTTTAATGGAAATCACAAGTTAGGCGCAGGTGACACTCCACCAAATGAAAATGACTGGCTCATGTACAGATTAAACGTGCTACCTTTTGTTGTGTTACATGATTAAAAAAAAACAAAGAGTATGTAGCAAGATTCTTGATGTGTGTGACGTTTTTCTGAAATGATTTTATTAGAGCTTTAGAAAACTGATTAGAACTTTCTTCAACTTTATCACAAATCGATATAAATATCAGTTTACAGTCATAGTTGGGTGCTAAAATTTCATAATGAGAAGAACTTTAATGTTATTTGAAGAACGAGTTTAAACCGTAACTGAATATTGGCCATCTTTTACGAGATCCGTTCACTAGATTTTCTGCTTTCACCTTTCTTTCAATACGTCATTTACATCCTCCACCTCCATCTCTCGTCTTCAATCATAATATTATGTTTTTTATTTCTTCACGATAAGATTGAAATATATTGTAACGAATTATCAGAAATGTTCAAGAACAATTATTTTCTTCTCGAATGAAGATTATTGTTATGTCCTTGGTACCTTCAGATATTAGTAACGTCTATCTTTATAAAAAATACTATTATTTATAATGAATGTACCGCGATTTCTAGAATACCCGACACGGTCTGGGAAAATATCGCAAAACGATATGAGTTGAAGAGATTTTTTTTAAAACACACAAGATTTAGGTACCTATATTATACCCATAAACTTAATATATACTATGTTTATGTCCTGTGCGCCTTTTGTCTTTCAATAATTGGTATATTGCTTTCCATGTACAACTTCATCATATTAGATTTCTTGGACCAATTACTGCTTAGCAACCAAATGGCCGACCATATCAGTTGCCAAGAAGCGCGAAATCAAAAGAAAACAATAACAATAATATGAAGTATCGTTTTCCTTTATTGTCACCGTTACTAATCCCTAATTAAGTTATTATAAGTAAATAACATCCGGAACTTGTTTTTGAATTGAAGGAAATAAGCTGATTGAGTGGATTTGTGTATGTTTCCAAGTATTTTTATATTGTACAAAGTAAACATGTATCGTCCTTCATAGGATACAAATGGTAGTATGCTACATACAGAGTGAATATATTTTTTTAACCGACTGCCAAAAAGGAGGAGGTTCTCAATTTCATTGGTATTTTTTTTTATGTATGTACACCGATTACTCTGAGATTTATTATCCGATTAACGTTTTTTTTTAGTACGACGTGGAATTGCTGCCATTTGGTCCCATAACATTTTTGTATAGTTTGTTCCAGTAGTTTTTAATTATAGTTTTTAATTTTTTTAATTTTAATACAAACTTTTAACCGACATATTACTTATGATGTGATTGATGAGTATTATTTATGAACTGTTTTCAAAAAATATTTTTACTTTAGGTTAAGTATATCTCACAGGTGGTCCCCTATCAATTTCATGGGTACTGGACCTTAGACCCCGGTGACACATCAGAGAACTCCTCAAAATCAAATAGGAAATAGAAAATGATTGCTTTTTAGCTACTTTTAGGACGATCCTGTGACAAGTAAAGCTACATTATGATGGTCAAGGACGTGCTGGATTTACCAAGTCTTGAATTACGGAGGTAAACAACCGAACTCCTTAATTATATATGCATGAATATAGAGCATTGTCAATCTTATGAAACAAAACTCAGAAACTATGGGCGAAGACATGCTGGACTAGATTAAATCACTAATTGCGGGAAACACTGAAAAGTAATAAATAAAAAAACCGGCTTCAAAAACTCAAAAGTATAAAATAACTTTATATATATAATAAAAAAATATATATAGAGAAAAATTGACTGTTCTGTTAGAAGTCGGTGCCAACTTTGTTTCTGGTGCCTGAACTACTGTGCTGGAATCAATTGAATTGTGACCTCTCGAGCTAGACACCGACTTCTAAGAGAAGAGTGAATCTGTAAATTCAATTTTTCTCTAAGTTATTTTATAGTTTTGAGTTTACGAAGTCGGTTTTTTAAACGTAGTTTTTTTTATTATTGAGAAATTATATTTAAAGAAACATTGTAGACTGAATAAATCCAATAGCTAGGTTTCTGGATCGGCAGTGTAATTTCAGAATAACATACCTAACTGAAGTTTGTAAGAAAGATTTTTTTTACGTTCAATGTGCAGTAAAAGATCCAACTGTAACTCAATATGGCTTCGAAATCCATACTTAATATTATAAATGGGAAAGTGCATGTGTGTGTTTGTTTGTCCGTCTTCAACGCCTAAACCACTGAACCTACGAATAATGTATCCTATAGAAGTGTAACTCCCATAGAGTTACCGCTGAAATATTGGAGTAACTTACGCATACTAAAAAAACAGCAATAAAACAAAACACTCACACATCCATTGTTGAACAATTGCACGCGATTGGTCGCGCCAAAGTCATGCTGTCTCGGCGCCCCAAACGTCATAGTGGCAAAGCGGCGAACGTGATGAGCGTGGATGGTGTTATACAATAATAAGACAGCTTGTTTGTGTTTATGTTTTATTGAATAAGTTCAATCAAAGTTCAATCAATAAAAAAGTCGGGTCGCACTCCGGGAGTGCAACCCGACCCGAAGTGAAAACTTGTTCTCTCTTTCTTCGTTATATACAGAGTAAAAGATAAAAAGAACATACCATACCATACAATACCTATAATATAGCGCCAATTATAGAACCTATCACTAATTTTCTGTCAGAACAAATTAATGAATTACAAAAAGAAAAATAATCACAAAAAAGTAATAAATTACAAAAAGAAAAAATAATCACAAAAAATGTCAGATGCCGAGGTTCGAACCCGGTACTATCTGAAACCATAAGGACTTACAGTAGAAGCGCGTACCGCTAAGCTACGAAGCTTCTTGGCGTACCTAACAAAATAAACAATTTTTAGCTAATGTTGTATGACGTCAGTCGTCGGTTACGGTTTAAAGGTCAAGTAATCCTGACGCGAGTTCTACACTTTTTACCCATCCAATGCCGCTAAAGAAGTTTTCACTTCAAAAAATAATAACTGGATTGTTATTATTTTTCTATTGATTGAACTACATACGCATACAAATCAAAATAATTAGTTTATTTAATTTATGGCGGTTGGAATTTAGTAAAGACTCGTTTTTAACAATATAATGCAAACGAATTATAAGAAACTGTTCGATTCTAGCTTTTAACAACATAACGTCGTGATTGCTTTCTATAGGATGGCTTTCTTTAAGGGGTTATACACTTATTTACCATTATTTTAAAATTGTTAATTTCAACTGTCGACCAGATGATTCTACATTTGAATGTAATGGACTAACTATCTGAAAAGTAGTAAAATACTTTTTAAATATAAATAATTTAAGTAATGAACTAAATAAGAACTTTTTCATTAAATTTAGAAGTTGCAAATAGGTATATAAAATATCTCACAGTGCAAATAGGCACAGCAGTTTTTCTTAATCGCTTAACCTTTCCATTATTTGGTGTGTACATGTCATCAGTTCGAACGTGTATGCTGCATATTTTACTGTACTGACTAGGCATCCAATCACGTTCATTTCTTTCCAAACGAACCGCACTCACCCATTTTCATGATGGACTTCATTTGTTGGGAATCTGTGACATTTAAATTATAATTTAATTTTTATGCATAATATCATCCTACTAATATAATATCATAGTAACAATATTTTTGATTACCTTAGCGCTTAATATACTATGAACTATGAACACTGCATAAAAAATAATGTTATTTAGGAATTGCGTTCATGTTGCATACCACATTTCAACTTCGCCAAGTACGTGTTTTTAAAATGAATATTTACTCACCTATGGAAGGTGATTCCAGCGTTTTTCATATCAGTATGGTTTCTGCACCACTTCACAACACACGAAGGCATATTTGAAATGTAATTAACGCGAAAACACACAAAAACAAACACAATTAAAATCACTGACAGATTGATTCCAGTGACACAACCGTACGATACCTACGCGTGACAGCGCGGACTGACAGCGCCGCGCGGTACACTTTTTATGCCCCGCCTTCCGCGGTCCCCATTATGTGGTGCCATTTTTTGAGCCGAGTTACACTTCTATAGGATACATTATTCGTAGCACTGAACCGATTTTGATGAAATTTGGTATAGGGTTAGATTAGACCTTGAGAAAGGTCATAGGCTATGTTTGATTTCGATAACCGGCATCCACGTGGGCGGAGCAGCGGGCAAAAGCTAGTGAATCTATAAAGGTAATACCACACTTCGTTCTTTGATGCATGCACGGAAACCCCTTTGTGTAAAAATCGAATAGCATACGTGTCTTATACACGTGTATGCTGCGTGTAGAATAAGATTCACGGCCTTAGTAATACGGAATAAAGCCGAGTTATTTTGTTGTAAGGTTGTACTGAACCCTAAAGAAGATTAGTGCAATCTCTCAAACTTAAATGCACCACATATTGTAATTCATATTCGCAGTATGAGAAATTTACTCCATGCTCAGTACAAAATTGCTCTGTCTAAAACTTTGTATAGGTTTGACACAAGCAATTATTCAGTTCTGTACCCTGCATTAAGGGGATTCGCAAGTGAATTGTGAAACAATTTAATAACATAGTTACTACCTACAGCATATAATATAACCTTACATTATATCGACATTTTGTTTGTACATTTATTCAATAACCATATTCATTTCATGTTGAATGTATTGAGTTGAGTTGCCTGTATTGGTTTTGGTTAGTCGAACTACCGCTCCATCTGTGTGGCAGGACACACTGTTTTGCTGAATAGTTTACAGATGACAAATGGAGCGTTATACTGCGCGGATGTAGTACTCGTACCCATAGATTGATTTATTATTTCTAACTCCACCAAGTTACTTCTCAATTATTTCGATGCGGTTTCCAAGACTGCTTAACTTTCCCTTAGACTTCCCAAGTATAATTACTCAGTGTTTGGTGAGTCACTACTTTTGACCCTTGTTTACAGGAGTTACAGCAGTGGGAATGCGTGTCGAATTAATCTGGATTATAGTTAATAAAAATGACAAATATGAAACACATAAACACTGATAATAGTAATTATAAAAGTAATTTGTCTCTACCTGTTTATACATAGTTAGATAGCTTCATACATCAAATTAAGCCTTTAATTAGCATCCCCTGTCAAAAACTATTAGCGCCTGTTGAATACATAATGGACGTCCCTTTATTTAAATGTGCTGAGTGTTGGCAAGCATTGCGAAGGGCTCAGCTAGCATAATAAGGTGCGCAAACGTAACACCGTGCGGGGAACTACCCACGGAAATTTTCTCTGTGTAAAAATTGGGACGTTTTAATTGGTAGTTTAATTCACAAAACTTAACCCTATTCACTGAAGCTAGGTGAAAGTGGTAAACCAATGACGTCTCGTGTAACTACTGTGTAAACTGCTCAGAACAAAAACTGTCAATTTGGTATTTGGTATTTGAAAATAGGGCTTTAATTAATTTCGGCAGCCGCCAGAGACAACGCGCCTTTTTAGTAATGCCATCTGCATGATAGCACGAGTAGTGTTCTTAAATCGATACCTTTTTTACCCATAGGGGAAGTCTAGTAACAATATACTTAGTACAAGTGAAACGAAGACGACATCACTTAGAGAGTCGCCAAGGCAGAGCAATCTTCGCACAGCAATCGCGTATGGCAGTCGCAAAAGCTGATTCGGAGAGTGAAGCCTAAAATTTTCCGAGTTAACATGAAAACCGTGTTTTATACGGATGCAAGATCTACAAAATCTAAGAACATTTCGAAATTCGATTGATCGAACGAACTCGACAGCTGAATCCGTGATGAGATTTGAATTTCACGTGCTGTACATTTAGTGACCGTTTTCGGTTGACCGACTTGTGCTCTACAACGTGACGTAACCAAATTCACAGCATGCGAAATTGAAATCTCATCACGGATTCAACTGTCGAGGCCGTTCGATCAATTGAAATTTTCTTAAAGCATATGCTAGCTGATCGCAGGCAGCCTTGGTCCAGTAAATTCATACATTTAATGGAAGTGAACCCAGTGAACCATCATATGATGTGAAACCACGATGAAATTTGGTAAAAGAGTTTTTAATATAATAAAACAATTTTTCCGGTATGTGGATTACTGCTATTTATTTGGTTAATTTGGTATTATTTGCACTAGGCCGTGAAAATTGTAAAATAGTTATATTTCAATGTGTATTATACGTGTAAACTTCCGACACTATAGTGGAAGGTTTATTTCAAAACAAATCTAAAGAATATGAAAATAAAAACAAGTAGCCTCAAAAAAACAACAGTTTAATATTAAAACAAGGGAAATTATAAGGTTGGTGATCTCAATTTCGCCAAACAACAGGCAACGTGTGAGACAAAGGCGGCCGTATACCGCGCTTTCGTTAACTCCACCGCACCGCGGGAAACTTTGTCGTGCGGGCGAGGTGCCACTGCTAGCGAGTAGGAGGGCAATAAATTTATATTTACTAATAGTAAATTTAATATTTGAGGACCTTCCTTTCCTTCATTCAATCGGTCAATTAGTCTATGGCAGTCCACTGCTGGACATAGGCGTCTCCCAATGTTGGGACCTGTTCCTTAAAGGTCTACAAATAATAAAGCCCTTAATTACTTTCATTCTTCAATTAATATCAATCCTGGTATATACCTTTTGATTCTTCTACCGTCATAGTCGTTTTCATACATACTCGCCTGTTGACGATACTTTAGTCCTAGCCTTCCGTTAATATGTCATCAATACGCAAGAATCTCCGTTTCGACAAGGTGGAAGATTTTGCTTTTGTTCGCATGTCTGTTTGTTTGTCTGATTTTCACAAAAACTTGGAACAAATGTTCTTTGATATGTACAACACAACTTTTGGTCGAAAGGTTTTTTTACAGGATGGAAAATGGGAGAGAAAAGAGTGAAGTTTGCCGTCGCGTTATTGATGCCTCCTAAAGATGAGCTTCGTTACAAAAAACAGATGGGGAAAAAAGGGGGAAATTTGCTGTAGCGCTTTTTAAGAAAGTTCGTCATTATTTTTGGGTAAAATATTTTGCGCTGTTTAAAATAAGATGATGCATATCGTCTTTTTTTAAGGCCAGGCTTTTACCAGATTTGATAAAGCGTGCCAGAAAAATATATCAAAGGATACTCGCGATGTCTACTGATCACAGTACAACTATTTTATGTGTATAATACTAATAAATTGTACTAATAAATATCTGGAATGTAGTCTAAAACAAAACACGATCATATCATTTTGTGTACTGATGTTTTCTCGGTTACAACCGAACCTCTCAATTTAGAGCGCAGGGTCCGCTTACAGAACGTCAGTGTTATTTGTTTTTGGTAATTATTTCCTTATAGAAACTTCACCTCTGCTCATAAATTATATAATAAGAGTTATATAAACTAGTTGTTGCCCGCGGTGGAGACGTTTTCAAAGTTAGGTCGATTATCGCGACCAAACATAGCCTGTCTTTTTTCAAACTCCAATCTAACCCTATACAAAATTTCATCAAAATCGATCAAGTGATTTAGGCGGGAAAACATGACATACATACGGACAGACAGAGTTACTTTAGCATGTATAATATTAGTATAAAGGTATGAATACAAACTATCAATCTTCATTTTAGAAATAATAGCACATATTTTTACACAGCTTTTATTTTATTTTCTGACGTACAAAAACATTCAATTTCACGCATTAATATTGAATTTGAATATAAAGATTGGTGTAGTCCACTTAGAGCACCCAGATTGTAAGAAATGATAAACAAACAACAACCGCTTATACATCTCCATTTCTCTCGCCGCAGCACTAAAGAAAGCCATATCCTTTACAAGTTCTCAGTATAAATCCTTTAAACCACAAAATTATATTCCACTATAACTTCGTACAAACTTTCCGCGTAAAACTAATAACTCCTCGCCAGCACTTGCACCACAACACAAATCCTAACCATGTTTCCAACTCGGCTCATACAAAAGGGCTTTTCTTAAGAAAATTTTCATATTACTTTAGTCGTAATAAGTGTGGCCAAGCCTCCTCGCGGGATATGAAAGTAATCGGGAGGAGATTTTATTAAGAGCATGAGCGTAAACGCTTTTTCAGCTATTGCTGGATTACCTATGTGGTGACTGTTGTTCTATGGAAAATGAGAAAAAAAGACGTTTTAATTTTGGTTTAAAAATCCTGTCGTTTTTGGTGAGGGCTTTCAAGAGGATTTAGGTAAAGCAGGATGAATTCTTAAAAGAGATTTTCACGGAGGCTGAATATAAATTTGTGTTCCTCCATTGCTGCATTGACCGGATTTTGACAATAATCATTTTCAAAATTGTAAAAGCATAAGTGGCAAAGAAAAGAGCTTTCGAATTTTGAGATGAGAAAAACGTACTGTTTTGAAAGTTGATCTCAAGAATGAGTCACCATTACAGACACCAATAATGCCGCCAGCCTGATAGTTTCATCAGATGCTTTTACAGTTCTGGAGATAAGTAGGCAGAAGTAAAGATTTGTGCTGGTGAAGAATTTCCAAGTATTTATTTTAATGCCTGAACACATAACCTTTTTTGCACAGTTGTGTAAAAAGTAATAAAGAGTTTGCTATAGAATAAATTACCTATTAACAGCACCTGTTCATACGCCTCATGTACAGTTTACCAACAAATAGGCAGTACGTTCATAAACTAATAGTCGCGCAGCCAGCTAACGAACGAGCTATGCTTGGAGTTTCTCTGGAGGATCTGAATCTGAGGAACCAAAGTTACCGACATAGCTCGTAGAATAGGCTGGCCACGTCTGTCAAAGGACTTGGGACCGTTGGAGCAGACGAGTCCTAGAGTGATGACCGCGAGAAGGCAAACGGAAAGTAGGACACCCCTAATCACATGAACTGATGACCTGATGAAGGTGGCTGATATAGAGGACGGAGGATCGCATGAAATAGCACACATTGGAAGCTGCGTATGTTCAACAGTGGGCTTCGGTGGGCTGATTGATTGATTGATTTGCTTTGTCTATAATATAATCGAACCCATAAACTTAATATATGACAGTAAATTTATAGTCGAAATTTAACAAACCTGACTAGGATATATTTCGCAAAAAAATTCATTCACATCTTTTAAATTTCGTTGCGTTTTATGTTAGTATACTTACATCTCAGAATTCATCAAATATAATACTTAAAAAAAAAAATTAAAAAAAATGTTTATGTTAGTTTGACTTTGCAAAGAACAAAATTCGATAAAAATGCCACAGAATGTTTGAACAACTTTCAAATTATTTCACAGTTAACTTAACATTGAAGTTAAACGCAAGTTGAAATCTTAGACCCTTATAAAATATTTAACATTGCATGACGAAACGCTCAACATACTAATCTCGATAACACAGTGTAGAAAAAGCAGTAACACTAACGTAAGGATATATTTATAAATTATTGTTGTTTGTTATTTTTTTATACTAGTACGTTATGATACTATCGATTAGTTCCCTGCCCCTCTTTACAAGTGCAATAATACGTTTATATAATAGAATAGATTGATCAAAGTATGGTATTGACATTCATTGACAACTAACATAAAACGACGAAATACGTGTCAATCCCACACTAACTTACTAATATTGTAAACTAGCTGTTGCTTGCGGCCACGCCCGCGTGGGTATCGCTTATTCCCTATTCCACACCCCCCCCCCCCCCCTCCCCCGACTTTGAACCTTTGTATCGCGATAAAAGGGAGCCTATGTCCGTTCCTAAGCTTTATCTATACCTGTACCAAGTATCAACCCTTTGAGCGCGTAATTTTTGAAGTGAAAACTTCTTTAGCGGCGTTGAATGGGTTAAAAAGTGTTTAACTCGCGTCAGGATCACTTGACCTTTGAACCGTAACCGACGACTGACGTCATACAATATTAGCAACAGATTGTTTATTTTGTTAGGTACGTTATGAAGCTTCGTAGCTTAGCGGTAAGCGCTTCGACTGTAAGTCCTTATGGTTTCAGATAGTACCGGGTTCGAACCTGGGCTTCTGACAATATTTGTGATTATTTTTTCTTTTTGTAATTGATTACTTTTTGTGATTATTTTTTCTTTTGTAATTCATTAATTTCTTCTGACAGAAAATTAGTGATAAATTCTATGATTAGCGCTATATTATAGGTATGGTATGGTATGTTCTCTTTATCTTTTTCTCTGTATATAACGAAGAAAGAAAGAAAGAAAAAGTTTTCACTTCATGCGGCACTCCCGAAGTGCAACCCGTCTTTTTTTTTATTCAAATCATTTGTGTGCGACCTGTTAAACCGCCAACCGCTAATTCCGCCCCCTTGCGCGATGCACAGCGCTGTGGCTTAGCAACAGAAATAACTACACTGTCACTTCTCTGTAATGCCGGCCGGATTTGTGTACATTAATGATCACTGCTCCGCTCCCTTGAGTAGTAGCGTGATGATACCTGTGTTATTCCGATGTATATTATTGTTAAGTTTGATTAAAATCCATTCAGTAGTTTTTACGTCAAGTAATAGTAATCCATCCATACATTCATACTCACAAACTTTCACATTTATAATATTAGTAGGATATAAGTATTTGTGAGAATGCTTGTATTGAAATATTGCTGTGTGTAATATCATTTGTGATTTAATGCAAGTATTTATAACGCATATGATATTAGTAGGATAAGACATGGACCTACTGTAATATCGCCTACTGTGACAAGCTAAAAATATTTGTACAGGAGTGTACCGCGCGATAACCAACTTGTAACGTCATTGTTTGTTTTAACTATGGAACTTAAACTTGGTACTAAGTATTTATGAAGTAACTAAAGTTATAATTATTAAATTTAATTAAGAAAACAAACAGAGTGGTACGGTGGTACAAAGTGTGAGGTCACACTGTCAATAAAGCTTGTGATTCTTGGCAACTATGGCAAAGTTTGAGTAACTCAGTATGATCTTCGATTGAGATTGAAAAGAGTGAAATGCTTTCTTTTTATACCACCGAGGTAGCAGACAAGCACACGACCCACCTGATGGAAAGTGGTTACTGTGGCCTAAGGACGTGTACAACACCAGGCGAGCCACACTCGTGCTGCCGACCCTATAAACACAGTTTCTGTGCCGTCAGCGTAGAAGACAAAGCAGGAATAATCTTAGGTCTTCGCACTATCAGCACATTAACTCTTCAGTGAGCTGGCGTCTCTACTCACCGCCGGGTACACCAAACGAGGTTATTATGGCTGCAGTATTCTGTGGTACTGCACTGTAGCTCAGCGCAAGCTCAGCTGTGCTAGTGCTCCTCTGATCACTGCCCTACCAAGTCACATCTTGAGCATTGATAATTAATAGTGGGGCCCAGTAGCTCAGTGGTCAGCATTGCCCCTCTAATGGACTGGTCGCGGGAGCAAGTCTGAGTATTTTACTTTTTCCAATCTTACTCAATTTGAATTGTTAGCATACTGATGGATTTAAAATTTCATCAAGCATTATGATCGTACTAATATTATAAATTAACTTGATCATGCTCAAACGGCTGAATCTATGTGGCTGAATTTTGGTGTAGGGATAGGTTCTTCTTCATCTTCTTCCTAGCGGTAATCCCAGTCGCATCCGAAGCTATCAACTTGGAGTCTGGGGCCCACTTTTACCAATCCAACTGCGGATTTGCCTAAACTTCGACATTTTCCGTGAAACGACTGCCATCTGACCTCCACAACCCAAAGGCGATTTCGAAGCATTGCAGTTAGACCAGTAGGACTGCCATAGATGTTTTTATGGCAACCGGGACCGACGGCTTAACGCGCTCTCCGAGGCACGATCAGACCAGTTCAAATACCATTCATGCATACCTACAAATATTTGTACTGAGCGGGGAGCGAACGCGCGCCTCCTGCGCAGCGCCAGCGTTCACTACCGCTACGACACGGAGCTAAAGAGATAGGTTATAGCATGGGATAATACACAGGCTATTTATCATCAAGGAATTAGATAAAGGGGAGCAGAATAAAGCGCTCTTAGAATCCTGTACCCCATGCACTAATAACTATCGCAATCGTATGGTAAACGTATTGAGAGAACGTAGTGTAGTAATTGAGTACTAACAATACAAACTGAACATGTTTACACTTTCTGTATACTTTATTTATTGTATGGATGCGTTTGTACAGTTTGTGTCTCCGTTATTTATATTATGCAAGCGTTTCTAAATATAGTTCTCAGTAGACGTTCGGAAATCTTGTTAAGACCTAACTCCTTCGAGTGAAATACACGTAGGTCTTAACAAAACTGTTTGTAGCTAAATTTAATTAGTCGTGAAGTAGGTACATAGGTGAGCTGTGAGTTCTTAACAACTGTGGCAACCAAAAGCATATCATAATATTTTATAATAGTTTAGCAAATGGACCTTCGAAACGCGGTTCTGGCCTGAGAAGATTCCGACAAGAAACTCAGCGAGCATTTTTAAAGAAGTTTTTTCTTCAAAAATCTATCGATATTTGGATATTTGTAAACCTCTTACTTGTCACAGTATTTCAAAGGCTTTACATTCAAATCATTAGCACGGTAGTGCGGTGCGTAGCGTGTCGGTGCGACGTGAAATATTAAGTTTTAATACCTTTCATAGCACGGTCGCCAACGAAAGCTTTCATGCAGTGTGTGAAAGACTTGAACTGAATACAAAAACTTATGGAAGGCAAATAAATAATATTTATTCCCTTTATACATACATGATTAATAGCCTTATTTGACCTATTCCCTTTAGCTGTGTTATAAAAATATATACAACGTCTAGAATTTGCTAGCTGCTACCCGTGTCCCTGTTGGTGTTATTCGCGGTTTATTGTTTTTTCTGTAGTTAAAAATATTCTTTACGTTTTTAAAAAAACGATAAATATATTCTTAATCTCCCTCTCTTTCTCTCTCTCGTTCTAGTCGCTACAATCAATTCTGAACAAAAACATAGGTATGATTAACGATATTGAATATTTTAGTGCTCTTAAAACGGTAGTCAAAATTTTTATTGGTATATCAAAATGGCGTCGGCACTTAAAATTTTATGTCAAAGTGGAGAGAATTGTCCACAGATCGATGGCACCATAATACAAATAATAACAACCTCCAGGATTCATGTACCTCAGAGTTAATTTTTTTTTCGCGTTTAGGTATGTCATTAAAGACGCAGTTTTTCGACCAGATAACACTGACCATTGTCACAGGACTGGACCTACGTATAGTGCACTGTGAAGACCAATTCTTGTAACCTTACACTTTCACAGAACGAAAACTGATGAAATTGAGATTGAATATAAAATAATTGAAAAATAGTATTCGGCTCATAAAAATACAATCCTGCATTTATATGATTGTAATACCTGTAGTCTAATCTCAATATAATCACTGTTCAGACACATCACTATCGAATGAAAATATCGAACGTAACGTGATGTATAAAGAGGGGAGTACGAATTAGGTTTCATTAGCATTACAATAATTGCTCTTTTTTCACACTATCCATAACCTCTGAGTTATACCGAACTCAATGCAGAAAGATTTGAAATCGGTTCATAAGCAACGGAAATATGGGACAACATAAATAAGAAGTCTGTTAAAAATATGAATTATATAAAAACTTTTTAACAAAAAATTAAACCGCCGAAATAACTGAAAAGTAAAAATAATATACCTTTTTTATTTAACCTTAATAACTAACTTCTTAAAGTAATGAAACTATATCTAAGTATATATTTTTGTAAATAGTTGCGTTTTTAATTAACCTGAATAACTAAGTTCTTAAAGTAATGTAAGTATAGCTAAGTAATTTTGAGTCGGCGCCCATTCGCCAGAAAATGCCGAGCGTTCGCGAAGTTAAAGTCATCGAGACAACAACCCGAACGGGAACACACGTCGTTGCGAATGGTCGTGCGGAGAGTGTGTTTTTTGGAATGTTTATAGCTGGAGATTTCATGTTGCATTATCAGTTAGATTTGATAATTTCATTGAATTTTAGGTAATTTAGTGATCTTTGTACATTGATTATTTGGCGCTGACTCAAAATTACTTAGCTAAACTTACATAAGTCTACAACAAAGTTATTAAGGTTAATTAAAAACACAACTATTTACAAAAATAAATACTTAGATATAGTTTCATTACTTTCAGAAGTTAGTTATTAAGGTTAAACAAAAAAGATTAATTATTTTTTACGTTTCAGTTTCCTCAGCAGTTTGGTTTCTTATTAAAAAGTTTTTTATATTTTTTGTGGCTATAATCCTCTAATTAATATAAGCTTAATTTTTGATTACTTTTAAAATATTTACCTACCTTACTTAAGCTATTAACTTTCATATTTTACTTCTTCAACCATTATTTCTTCTATAATATAAATACTTAAAAAACATGCTTTATATACCAACATGGGTAGGCCTACGAAAAATACTGCTCGAATGAGAAAAATAACTCAGTACTAAAATCTGTGAGTGAACAATAAATCATCCCTATTTTCCTACCATTAGGGTTAGATTTTTTTGTTGAAATTTATATGGGACCAACTTTGGGGTATACTTTTTCCAATAAAAAATACTTGTGAAAATCATGTGTGGTCATATCTTACAATCAGTGAGTAAACAATCAATCATCCCCTGTTCTCCTACACTTAGCGTTGGGTTTTTATTTTCAAATTTATATGGAACGAACTTCGGTGTATACTCTTTCCAAATAAAAAATTATCAATGTCGGACTACTCTGTAAAAAGTTATGCGTATATCTTACAATCAGTGAGTGAAAAATCAATCATCCCCTGTTTTCCTACCCTTAGGGTTAAATTGTTATTTTAAGATTTATATGGGACCAATTTCGGGGTATACTCTTTCCAATAAAAAAGAATTATTAAAATCGGACTACTCTGCAAAAAGTCGACTTGAGAATTTCCTCCGTTTAATCGTCGTTGAAAAACACAAACATTTTTATAACATACTACTATTTCAACTTGAATTAAAGGTTTATCTTCAATATTCCATTTTATCGTCTAACCCTCTGAACCTGAAAGGAAAACCTGGGCTAGAGCCTTGACTTGTAATGCAAGTGAGGTAAGTTAGGGCTCCGAAGGTTCTAAAGTGAAAAAACGTTTTCGGGTAACACCATAAAAATTAAAATATACATCAAACTCGCTCTGCATACTTCAAACGGTGATACCCGACGTAAGTTTATACTTTTCTTACAATTCGGTATATTTGATCATAGATAACATCTGGCCTATAAAAATAACTAACTTTATTTGTCAACATAGCCGATGTATCTATCGAAACGATTCTGATTTTTAAATCGATACGAATCATTCGAATAATTGAATCAATAATCAGCTATTAAAATTCTGATGATAAAACCTCACATAGTGTGTGATAACTTTACAAGCGTACAGTTTTTAGTGTTACATCGGTATTATGAACCTTATGACTTGAAATTACGGTATATATTTCTTTGATGATTTCAAATATCTGTTACAAGAAAAATATGTTTTTGTTAGTCAAGTATAAACGGATTATTAACATTTTAACTGAGCATTTTTAGTTAAATAAATATCGTAGTTAATTATATTGAAGCCGTAAATCTGAAACTGGTTTAATAGGCGAAGTTCCACTGCGAGCGGAGAGATTTTAGTACCTTAGTACTGACACTTACTGTATTTCAAGGTATAAATTAATGTATTTGTTTAATTTGCTATCGCTGCTTTCCCCAAGGTGAATGGACGGAATAAATAAAACTTTTGAGTAGTAATTTGCTTCATTGCATACAGTTCACGAAAATTCTGGCCACATCTCTCTACCCATCCTTTTTCTGTTTCACCGACTAACCTTTCTCTTTTTCGCCCCAAAGAAATCGGATTAGGTGATAAGATATTCTTTCACATCAACGTCAACTGGTAGCATACCCAGAAAGCTCGCATTATTGGTACAACACAGCAATTATTCTCTGAACTATAATGAATGGTGTGAAACACCGAAGCGCCAAGTAATAATGAGGGTAATAAATTACTAATATATAGTTTGTTTCTATTTTAAAATAAAATTAACATCGATGAAATTTATATTGATAGCCGAAGGTTTCAGGTGCGAATCATCCCACGCCTTGTTACGTAAAAATATTGAAGTGATTTGTATAATTATACATCTCTGTTGTAGGTTTTGTTTTATCTATGATATAAATCTGC
Organism: Eilema caniola; assembly: GCA_949126895.1. Taxonomy (NCBI): domain Eukaryota; kingdom Metazoa; phylum Arthropoda; class Insecta; order Lepidoptera; family Erebidae; genus Eilema; species Eilema caniola. Next base: position 13,618,853 of record OX421460.1, on the reverse strand, counting down.
TATCCCGATAAAATATGGTTAGAATTACGTCCAAATATTAAAAATAAAAAAATCTTTTTTGCAGTACATAGTTATGGATGAAGATTGCGTCCTGCTTAATAACGTTTTTGTTATCATAGATGGTCAAAACCGTGTTCCAAACCAGAGCCTCGGTTGCGACCGGAATTAAGGATGAACATAAAGATAATGGTACAAAATGGTCTCATTGTCAAAGTCGCATTTCATCTTTTAGGCTATACTTTTGAAGCCTTCCCCTGTTACTGGGCCCTGGCAGAAGTGTAGCTAACAGAAGTTTATTAAAAATACGCCCAGTAGTCCGCTCGCGGTAAGACCTCGCCTAAACACCTCTAACCTACTTGCACACACTTTACTATTCTGATAAACTGCCGATTCAATCGCAGCGGTGTTTTATACCAACGGTCTCTTTAAATGATAAGCAGCGTGCCGACACTTGTATCTACTGTCAGAGTTATTTCGGATCACGTTCTGACATTCTTCGAGATAAAAGTTTCTGCTACCAAAGGCTGTCATTGCCCTGCTGTCACTTGTAGAACGTAAAATCGAAACCCTTTCGTGGGTGCATGAGGGGCAATCAAAATCTTCGGAGATTTAGCCCGAGTCAATCTTACCTGATGTTAGTAGACCTGCTGATTGATGGACGAGGCAGTGGTCAGACGGCAGTCGCTCTGGTAAAAGGCAATAAGACTATTATATGAGTACAGCAGAAGTGGGATAGCGAACCTTGAGGTTAAATTGTAATCTTTGGATGTGTTCGAGATTAGCGTCCTAGGTGCAAATAGCCATAAAATTGGTGCTGACAATATTAGCGAAGTTGACGTGTTGTAGGGCATCAAATCAGCATACCCTATAAGGTAGGTAAATACGATTAAAGAAATATCTAGATCCGATATCAATATACGTACGAATCGGGTTAACACAACTATGTTATCAATACACGAGAGAATCGCAGTACCTAATCCCTCCCATAGAGACACACGTGCAGAAACACGATCCAACGAGCCACGGTGCTTTATCCTTCGAGCAAAAACAAATACTACTGGCATTGTAAATGTGATACTGGATTAGAATAGATCATACAGGATTCGTATGATTGATCGTAATATGATGTATGGCATGAAGGAGTTCTTTTGTTGTCTATCGGTTGGAAATTTAATTGGCTTCTAAACCCTATCAACATCTTATTACAAAGCACACAGCTCAAGTTTATTATGTTATCTTGCTATTGACATACATAAGTACCTATCGCATGAAAGATAAACAGATTATACTTCATCTCAAAGGCGCTTTCAACAGTTTTTTGTACATCAATGAATAATGTAACTTAAATCGATACTCGATAGTCTGGTTGAGTGTTCGCCCCATCACTATTTGTCACTCACACCATATTTATGATGTCCGGTATCGTTTCAATTTGCTCTAAAATTTGAACGATTCTTGGTTATTTATTAATTAATAGCTTATCACTATCTAAGCAGATTCAAATTAAATATAGTTGACTTTGTAACGATCATACCTTGTTAAATTTTGTCGAAACCTGCTGTAAGGAGAGATTGTTGTTTAATATCTAATTATGATATTAAGTATTCGTCGAATTTCCTCTCCGGTTTGGAAGTACTTGGCAGGTTAGAAAAAAACCGAATACGATCTCGGAGTTCTTAAGCAGCGTTTGAAAAATGATCTGTCAGGGCTGTCAAGGTAGTGTCCACCATTGTAGGATCAACAGCATGATCAATCGATGAAAAAATCTTTTTTTTTTTATCTAAACAGATACGAAGAGAAATACGCTGCCTTCAAATGTTAATAATATGTTAAACCAAATACGCCACTGTAAAAATAATATTATAATTACTCCAAATCTGGCTATAAGCTCCGAGTCGAAATTCGCGTGTCTAGTAATAATTACACAAAGAAACAGAACGTTTGTATTTCAGGTGGGTGGGAGTGGGGTGCAACAACTATTACATATTTACCACAGATCTACAGTCAACTAGCTGCCGTAAGCCGCCCGTCCCCATGACATTAGTGTTTAATATTCCCACCAAGATTTAAAAGACAACTTCCCCTGCCAGACGGTACACCGTTTGATTAACCTGCTGGGGTTTTCAGATGGCAGACGCGCTCACTTTATGCAGGCCAAATAAAGATAATGACAAGGAGAGTTTACCCCTGGATCCAAAGTAAAAGCTTCAGAAGCAAACTACTAACACTTTCTTTTTTCAAGCAGCATATCTTAGCTCTTACTTGAACGACAGTCATCTGACAATTCAACCACTTGAGAAAAAACTGATTCATAGCAACCTCTATCAATCTGAAGCTGTGAAGACTTGAAGGTGAAGTTGGCTAGCCCCGAAAGACGCTTGTGGGAATATCCCGTACACAACTACAAGTGCACATGCGGTATCTCAATCAAGTAGCATATCGCTATCTACTGCTGGACGTGGCTTCTCTCAATGACAAACTTTGGCCTACTTTACTTTGCTTCCACGCTGGCCAGATGGATTGGTGCAGGGTTTTATTTCAAGTTTTCCTTCTTAAGGTGCCATGCGGTATCTAGCCTACCCTAAATCTGTGGTATTTACACTTGCCCTACGCTCGGCTACAAATTATTATTTTTACTTATGTAAATGGGTGTTTAAGTATGAATTAATTTCACGATTTAATTTATACGCTAATTGACGATTAAATCAAACCACTCTTATAATTAATATTTTTGTTATTATGACGTTTTTGTAAGAGAGCAAATACCACAAATAGAGAAACAGAAGGTGTGACAACTTGAAATGGTAGCTAGTATAGACTGGATGCGGCAGGTCGAGAATCAGGTATTTAGCGCACTTTGGGAGAAGTCTATACCCGACAGTGGACTGCAATAGTTATAAGAGTCTAAAACCCAAATTATAAAACTAAGGTTTCAAAATCAAAATGTATTTTTTTTAATAAAACAGCACTTAAAAATGTCGCCCCTATAACATAAAATAGCAATATTTTTTCAAGACAATTCCTTCATACGATTTTATTATACCTATGCACAGAAAATAAGACGTGATAAAATAAATTCCAGTTGCTAATTGTTTTGAAACCGATAACATTTTGACATATCTCGACTTTTGACAGCCATTAGGTCATCATGACGGTATAATACCTATTTTGAAAACATCATTTGGGGCCTGGGGTCCGCTCCACTGATCCCTCTATATCTTAACTTTAACTAGAGCGACTAACCTGCCCTGGGTCAGGCGGTCAGATATATCGCCTGACAACCTCACCTTCAGCCTAGCACAACGATCCACAGACGGCGTCCGGTTTAGTCGGTTCGAGTCCGACAGTATCCGTGGGGATATCCCGCACGAAAAAAAAGACGGGTTGCACTCCGAGAGTGCCGGCAGAAGTGAAAACTTTTTCGTCCTTTCTTTCTTCGTTATATACAGAGAAAATGCTAAAAAGAACATACCATACCATACCATACCATACCTATAATATAACGCCAATCATAGAACCTATCACTGATTTTCTGCTAATTTTCTGTCAGAAGAAATTAAAAATTACAAAAAGAAAAAATAATCACAAACAATGTCAGAAGCCCAGGTTCGAACCCGGTACTATCTGAAACCATAAGGACTTACAGTCGAAGTGCTTACCGCTAAGCTACGAAGCTTCTTGGCGTACCTAGCAAAATAAACACTCTGTAGCTAGGAATGTTGTATGACGTCATGTCGTCCTACAAAGTCGTCGGTTACGGGTCAAAGATCACGTGATCCTGACGCGAGTTTAACACGTGATCCTGACGTGAGTTTAACACTTTTTACCCATCCAATGCAGCTAAAGAAGTTTTCACTTCAAAAAGTCTAACCTCCCACCCTCGAGAAGAAAGCTGGCTCCAAAGTCTCACCTATCAATCAGCAGGCATACAGGCTTGCAGGTGAGGTAGTCTGGGCTCCAAAGATCACCTGATTACACTTTTACTTTTCCACAATATTTATTATGAACCTGACTGGTTTTGCCTTACGGCATTCACACTTACCTAACTATAAATTTAAACCTTAAGGCGAAACCGGTCAGGTTCGTAATAAATATCCTGGAAAATTACAAGTGCATTATCAATATGTGTAACAATAAGTTCCACGAAACGCCATCAATCATGAGTATAAATAATCACCCTGATTAATTTCAATCCAGGACGGGTCTTTTTTGCGTGACATGACCATTGACCATTTTTCTTTTTTCTTTAACTTCTTTTTTTGTTTTTGTTGTTCTTTTACTTTATTTTTGTTACCTTTACTTAACTTTTTACCATACAGCATATCAACTCAATGAGGCAGTCTAGTTAATATTCATACTATAATGGTCAGATGGACCATTTTAAAAACCAGTCTGTTTCATACACGCGCGTGATTTATAGGCCATACAAGTGTGGATAATATAATTAATCACGTCACAGAAGTGATTTGTTAGAAATATGATATTAACTGGTGGTGTTAAAACTGTTTTAATAAATTGATACCAATTTTATAATTTGTTATAGTTATCAACTCAAAAAAATTCCTGTTCTTTTTTATGGATCATTCATTATGTTTACAGCCATTCTGTGATCTGTACAGTGCAGTCAGCGGCTTAATTTTAAATGAAAAAGTGGAGCCACGGTTACACAAAAGGGAAGTATAGTAAAATACAAACTGTTTTAACTTCTCTACAAAGGTATAAAATTTTGTAAAATGTAACGTACTACAAAGCCGATGCGAACACATATTGACTTTTAACGGTACTCGCTTTAAAATAAATAGAAACATTTTTAACGGATTCAATCCCGATTTTTGGCGTTGTATTTATGTTACTTGCTATTTGCGTAATGCAGATAATGTACGCTATTGTATAGAATGCCAGCAGTTACACCGGCAATGTGTGAAATAAATACGTCTTGGTCTATATTTGCTGAAATTCTATTACAGGATGGTTATAAATGGATCTTGGTTAGGTTAGGTCCTAGCCTTCATGGTTATTTTATAACCATGAAGGCTATTACGGGAGCATCGATCCGTTGAGCCCGGTCCCGGATTAGTCTACTAACCACCTAATCTATCCAAGTCAAATTGCGTGGTGCAGACACTGCGGTGGAAGCGGAGCATTAGTCTTTCTGGTTGTATTTTTACAACCAACAGTTCCATTTTTTGACATTACACTACACATTTACCGGTAACATATAGGCACCAGTGCCGATCCAGCCATGGTCACGGGGAGACTCAACAATATGTAGAACTTCCAATCGTTTTCGCAAGGTATAATACTAAAAACTAGGTAGATACTAAAGGTATGCGTGTAAATGATATACGTAAATGCAAACACGCTAATAAAATTAACATGGGCGCGTCGATGTGTGCTTGCAGAATAACGTATTAATTACAGTAATAAGTAATGATTCCAATGAACACACGTGTTTGGAATTATTCTATCCCATAAAAACAACAATACTTGTCAAAAAAACCAAGTGTCGTTGTTATACCGTAATAAGTTGTAAGATCCATCTAATACTAAGTCGGTTATTAATTTATTCAGTCCCTACTTAAGGGACCTTCTGTCTTAAGTTGTTATGTAATTATCTAAGCTAACAACATCTTATAGTGACCATATCAATATTATATATAATATATAATCAATATTATATACAATATTATATATATCTTTAACGTTTTATATAAATATATTGACTCGGCCATTGCATGATAACTAAATTCTAGTATTTTTGCTCGACTTGGCGAGGGCACTGCCGCGCTCCCAGATAATAGCAACGCGCATTATAGATTACTAGCGACGGCGCCACGGCTTCGCACGAGTTCATTCACATTTTCTATTCTTTACAACTTTTAATTGAAAAGAATTATTATGATAATATCTTTATTTCAGACTATACTTGTCTTGTTCTCGCCTGCTATTCGGTGCACCTACTAAACAATTACCTATATATAAGAGAGAGATCAAACTGCAATGACTTCCATAAAAACTGATATACCAATAAAAAATATAAAGTATAAAATTTAGATGCAACTGGAACATCGCGAAACTGTTAATGTATTTACTAAAAATCTGATATTTAAACTTTACAAACAGTTTCTTCGATTTTATTTCTTTATATAGATGCCTACCTACCGTGTATATTTCTACTTACAAATGAACAGCAAACACACAAGTGATAATTAAGTCATTGTACTTCTTTGATTAACTGGCACCAAACACGCGAATTGGTGTTGTTTACGTCTCATTATCAACGCGCCGTTTAAGGGTTGATTGTATCTGTTTTATGGATTTACTGTACACCGATTCGATGTAAGTATACTACAAAATTGTTAACAGCAAAAGTTGGGTCCCGGTTTCTGGGTGAGGCAGAAATGAATTTTGAATTCGGAACGGGACACACTTAGAAGCTAAATAAAGTCACACCTATCTGGCGCCCCTTACACCAGCTACAAAATATCACGCATTGTTACTAGGGAAGCTGTGGTCCTCCCGAAGAGTACCTTTTCTTAATTTTGTGTGGAAATCCTCACGGAGGAGCCCCCGTTGGCCAACAGGGCGATTTTATCGAACTCGAGCCGACTAAAATCATACGCAGTCTCTCGAATACCAGGTATAAGGGTCCAATAAGGAAGATCTTTTTTACCATTATATACATTATACAATTGAAATAAATAAATAACGTAGTTGTATATAATATTATCCTATGTAATACCGAATAATACCATATTGTTTACATAATAGTGTAGAGGTAAGGTGTTGTAGAGGTCTCCCGCTAGAAGAAAAGTACCTTTATTCTGTGCTATTTAGAATGTAAATATAGCTTTATCCCTCATCTCTTTCTCTTTTATTGTCTTTCCGCCAATTATCATTACGTTTGCTTTTATGGAAATAACTTTCATCCGTAATCCTAAAAGAACTTCTTCCAAACATCTAATATACCATTAACTCCTAATCGGCATAGAGTTATCACACGTCAAAACCAATGGAGCGCTCGCCTGCGGCCGATATTATAAAAATCAATATCGATGACCGTTCTGCCGGCAGCTGATTGCTCCCTTAGGGAAACTTCCAGAAAAATAAACAACCGACACTCTACCAGACAGCGTTCTATTCGATCATTCATGTAACGTCTCTTTCAATCATGGAACTCATATAAATTGTTAGCAATATACAAGTGTTCATTTTATTCGAAAAGAACTGGTATTTATGGGAATCCTTTAACACACATGTACTTAGAATGAACACTATTACAACAATCATGGTTTTAATCCTAATCTGGCCTGCAAAGTCTCAAAATTATCTTAAAACCAAGGTATAAAGCGCAAATCAATCTATGTTTATTGATTGAAATTGTATTTTTGTCAGAATTAAAGAAAGTGGGGAAAACCAATAAATTTACATCATTTTGAGCACTTTGAAGCTCGAGCTGATGCTGACTGTGCGAAGAATATACAAACACTAAATCTCCTTTTTTACTTCGTCGCAGTCTGGTAAGAGAAATATAATAATACGGTAAATTAGGATGTTTTTGTGCCGTGCGAAACTTCATAGGGCGAATAACAGTCATCTCTTAAAGTAAATGCTCATTCAATCTTACTGTGAAATTGGACTCGGACTGTCGTCGTCCGTCTGAATATTTATGTTCTATGTCTTGTAAACGTAAAATATAAAACAACTTTATATCCACTACAGACTTCATAGTAAGAGATCATGCCCCAGTTTGAACATGTAACACTAATTAGCTAGACGGAGACGATTCAATTGCACCACCTATTAACATGCCCGTTGTGCCCCTACACCTTCACAGTTGCTGACCTGAATGAAAGGACGGAAGGTGCGGTCAATGTCACCGAGTTTCGGACTGAGTGCATCTCTATTTCAAATTGTTGCCATTGACACAATGAAGAAGAATAACTCACAAATACTGAAGTGATACTTTTGTAAATGTTAGTAGCCGCCCTCTCGATTAGAAAACAGCCTTATATCATATTGTAGACGTAATGTTTTCATAATTAAAGTGCCAGATAGCGGTAATGGTGGTAACATATCAATTACTACTGCATTTATATTTCTCTTTCACAATAGTAATGTACCAATTATATAATATACTGTGAAAACAACTGCAGCTCCTTTGTGAGCGTCACGTATCTATAGTGGGATAACCTCTCTCACCTTATAACCTCTAAAAGGAATGGTGTTAATTATTATACCCATTACTTACTTATTTACTATTTCCTTGTTTATATATTTATGTTGGCAAGCTAAGAAGTCTCGAGAATAAGGGTCGCCACTATAGGTACTAATAATGCTACAGTTGTAGCCTGCAGCTTGGTGGCCTCTTCAGATACCCTGGATTGTAGGAAGACGAAATCTCGTGGGATTGTAAATAATTCCTATATTGTACCGTACCGTCTCGCACCGAACGGTTTGAGGCCTCTTTCCTCTGCCACATGATAAAGACTTGGAGTGCTCTGCCTGCGCACATGTTTCCCTCTTCCTACAGTCCCAAGTTCTTCAAGCGGGGCGTGACAAACCATCTATCAACTATTTTAAGGCCAATAGCATGCGAATTAGTGGTCTGTATCTTGTGGACTGTATCTCAGCTCTTTACCAAATAGCGTGGTGCAGTCAATTGACGGACCCAATATAAAAAAATTAAATAATTAAGCATACTTATCATCATCATCATCAGTCTAGCATTATTCCCGGTAGCATCCATTCACCTTAACGCCTTAGAGGACGAGGTCAGCTTCTTCTTCTTTTGATTTGGGTGGAAGGTACAGTTATTATGCGAGCGATACCCGTCTATTTTGAAATAAACGGAAACCTACAAAATATAATATGTTAGTTGCTCGAAAGTTCACCCGATGGGATGTATTAATCGATACACTATTTTTATCTAAATCTGTTCTATGAAATTGGTTAGATCGAATGAAATCAAAAAGAGAAGATGTACACGACTGCCATCACTTCGGCGAATATACTTTTAGAGCTTTTGAAACTATTTTATTTTGTGTGGCCTGTTTGTTGGTTGGTCAATTCCTGATTGAGTCATTGGTTTGGTGCGCACCTTTAGTTCGGATGACAATACAATTTCAACTCCAATTTCAGTTTTTAATAACTTTTTTAAAGTAAGTATACTTATTTTATGCTTAATCCAAGCATGAAAGGATAACTATTTTACAACGTTTTATAATATAGATATTCTTGTCAATATTTTTGGGGAGCTAAAATATTCATAATATCTATTAATAAGTAAATACAATCAATATTTTATGTTCGTGAACAAAAAACATTAGGGCCTACACTTAACCGATATTTCGTCGGACCGCTTAAACGCCATGTTATTGCATATAAATGATGACGAGATTCATATGTCATGCATGCATATGAAATAACTTATATTGGCATTCCGACGAGAAACATCCGCGGCGGGACTTCCGTCGAGTGTAGCGTAGAGCTGTAGGTACCTATATTTAATTATTTTCAAAAACTAGTTCATATTTCTACCGCAAGCGCTGGGACTTAATCTAGTAACACACGCACCGATAAGGTAGAATCCGATGAACTCACTACCACCTAGCGCGAATACTGACCAATCCGAAAGGCCTGTAAATGTTTCGACTAATAGCATCAGACGACAGACAGTATAGGTATAATCACGACGATCGAAGGCAGTTGGTCGGCTCTATATAGTTCTAAGAAGAATAGTTCAAAACAAGAAATAAAATCAAATCAACAAACCTCACACGCTCATTCAACATTCGTAAAAGTCAAATATTTAACCCTCTCAATGAATAACTTTAAAATTCTCCTTAAAGTTTATTGCGACCTTATTGTGTAATGTGCAGAGACATTTGTTTTTATTCAAAATTAAAATGGTAGATTTATAAATTGAGTTGCAGTAGCAAGTACAATACTATTCTTTAAATTATTAGCAGCTGTTGCCCACAACTGGACTCCACTCGTTTGAATTACTGATCTCGTGCCAGCAGCCCACAGGAACAGCTTATGTACTAATCCAGGTTATAATCTATATCTGCTTTATACACACACCGGCAGAATTAGCGGAACACTAAATAAAGGAGAGTATAAAAGAGTTAGGTTTTTTTTAAACAAATAATAATTAAACATGAAACAACAGTTAAATTAACATGTTTTGACATTAATTTGCAACACCATACTTAAAGTTTAATTTTTTTTTAACTTAAAAAAATTGCATTTTTCTTAGATTTTGTAGTGACAGAGAAACAGATGAAATTTTTAGATTTTATGACGGTTTAAAATTAATTAAATAAATGTTTAATAACGTGTGTTTCCCCCTCGTGTCCTGATTAAGGTTTCCATCCGTCCGGGCATGCTGCGAAAAATCTAAGAAAAATGCATTTTGTTTAGTTAAGTCTTTTATTTAACTTTAAGAATGGTGTTGCAAATTAATGTCAAAACATATTAATTTAACTGTTGTTTCATGTTTAATTATTATTTGTTTAAAAATAAAGCTAACTATTTTATACTCTCCTTTTTGTGTTCCGCTAATTCTGCCGGTGTGTGTATTTCATTGACATTGTATTAGCTCTTTTTGCGTATAGGATTTACAAACATCTACTAGCCACATGAATTTTCACGTTTTTATGGTTAGCAGAAATTTTTTTTCTTTGTAAAATTAACAAGTAGGTAACTATTTGTATGATAGTATTATAAGTATGTAATAAGTAGAACATTAGACACCATTTTTCTACTTCAATTGTGATAGATTCTAAATTTTACTGTGTGAACATGTATGAAATACTTCTTCAAGCTGTAATAGTAAAACAGCTTTGAATGAAATCTAAAAGAGAATTCGTTGATATATGAGAATAATGCACAGAGAATATGCATTTTATCTCGTATAATGCAATTTTCATTGACATACATACAAAACGATAAAAGGTGATGTCTTGAAAGTAACAAACAGATTGCTAGATACATATGTTGGACGATCAAGGAGTCCCTCTAAATAAAAAACACACCAACTAATACAAAGTATTATAAAAAGGCTATAAGAAGTAAGTAGGTACCTATGCAGTGAAACAAATATTTCAACTAGCTTTTAAAATAATCTCCGCTTAATAACTAAGTTCCAAATAGGTATCTAAGGTTAAACTTTTTTAAACGCATATTCAAAGCCAACTAGTACCTACCTAAAACTCTAGGTAGATCAAATAAATGTTTATTTATTTTAGTAAAAACTAATGCCGTACTTTTTACAAATTGACTTTAAACATATTTTCTCATAACAACCGTTGTAGCCGTGACAGAGATAACGGCCTTAATTAGTCCTTGAAAGCCTAAATAAATAAGGGCAGTTGACTCTCCGCAGTTGTTTTAATATTTCACAATTATATAATTACACAAAACAACAATTACATACTTTTTAATTACTTTTACATTTTTTTGTGTAAATAAATTTTAACAGTTAACTGATACTAATAATAAAGCAATAAACAGTTATTTTTTTAAATAGATGTCAACGTTCGAGTTTTATAACCAAGTTACTTTACATCAGATCCGATTTAAAGTTCCAATCTCCAAATTGCTATTTTTGCATCAAAGTATTAAGAAACGCATAGGTATCATGAAATAAAACAGGTAGGTACCTACCTAATGATAATAAAATCATTAAAAATTTCAACCCGTTAATACTACGTAGTGCTTATTTACCACGCCAGCCTTTACACATTAATAATGAAGTCTTCATTAAGCGAATGCCTTACTTAGGGTTGACATAATTATGGGATTTAATCCAGGTGGATTAAAAGACTACTGTTGCTAATTTAGGGTTAAATGTAATTAAATTGCTTTCTATCGAGGTTATGTGCTTTTCGAAAAATTATTCAAGTGTTTTTTATATTTTAAAGATTTTTCTTCAATCAGTATTGAAAAGAACATACGTTTTAATTTAAATAATGTAATAAGAAGTTTCTAAGATAAATCTAAAAATAATACTTACAATTTAAAATTAGCAGCGAATCCAAAAAAAAACTTCAAAAAAATTAAAAACACAGTTTAAAACTAAAATAATGCACTACACTGTTATTTCTCAGAAAAAAATCGCTCACACACTTGTCACTTGAACTGACAAAGTACTCGCGTTCGAATTCGGAAATATCGGGAGACGTGCGAACGATCCGAAAAAGGAACGTGCGGCCTCTCGCCTCGACCGACTGTACCCGAATGTCTTTTGCGCATGGCCTACCGTCGTACCACGAAACAGCGTGCGTCGCAATGCGTTATTATATTTAAAAAAGCACCCTAACTCCGATGTCCTCAAAAACCTGAAGAGTTCATACATTTTATTTCAGTATTTAAATTATTGCTAACTCAATTTTTTCACGAAGTAATTGGTGTACATTTTAAACTAAATGTTAGGGCGTCAGGGATGAAAACGGCTGTGCTCATTTGAATTTCTTTTAAATATCGGTTCTTTAAACAAACTTGTATCTTATTGAGTTTGTTTATAGTAATTTGTCCTATTCAGGGGGGCTACAATGAAACATCTGAAATTTCTGGCACACACGAAACACGAACAATAGATGTATTTAGCCATGTAGGTACCATGAAGTCACTTTGGTTTTACTCCGATAGGGTTTAAGCCGAACGAACTGTCGCGTAACGTCTTAGGAACCAATTTCAGAATAAACGTGTTCCATAGAATCGATTGCCCGAAACTTCTATGTGTAATTGCGAATATTTTATGGTAGGCCTCTATTGACTTGTTTACATTTTTTTTAATGAATTTACTAAGCAAACCTTTAATATGATAGCAAGTGGTTACCGTGACCGCCGCTATAACAGTTGAAATAATCACAGAATTAATACTTGTACATTCACTATTCTGGAAGGTGGGACTCCTGGCAGGATAGGATCGGCAAAAATGGCGCACATTGGACTGCAGTAGGCTAATTGATATCGATCAATTATTATTACTACAAAAAAATAATTAAACTAAAATAAAATAAATATTTAAGAGGAGCTCCCATACAACATACAACAAATGAGATTTTATCAATAAGATTTATTTATTAGTCCGGTGTAATTAAAAAAAAACGTAAGGTGTAATCTTTAGGGACTGGCTATAGAACTTAAAACTAAGCAACTTGCGAAAAAAGTTAAAAGGGTTCACTTCACAAAAAAGGTACGTACCTCACATACGTAGAGTATAGAAGTAGACACTCTTTGTTCACCCAAATAGTGCTCAACACGCCTAAGAAGTTTTCACTTCGATACGAAACCCTTCATGCGCGAGTCCGACTCACATTAGGCTGGTTTTTTTTAATAATATTGAACTAAGTTCTGAAGCGGAATATCCACAATATCCTTGCCCGGTGAAGCTCTCGACCTAAATATTAAATGAGAGCTTTCAACTTGATAACCGAAGTTCGTCTATTAGTTTAACTGCGGTGACGTTGCTTTCCCGCACAGATGTATCGACTCGGCCACCCTTTCGTCACGAGCCGGTACATTTACTGTTCAAATACTTATGACTGTACATTCTCGAAGGGGTGAGAAGGGGTGTGTCGACATCGTCTTCGAGGCCACGTAGGCCGATCTCTTTCGACTCCTGTCGAGATCACCTCCTCGTAACGATACCATATTAGATTCCAAGCAGAAAATACACCGATGTTCTCAAGTTCGGAGTCGATTACGCGATAAAAACACTCACTAAAAAGTTATTTTAGTAAAGGTTATTTTAGTAGCTAGTATGGAACTAGATAGTTATTAACATATTTCACTCATTTTTCTTCTTTTTTCTTCTATTAAATATTTAAAAAATACCGCAAAGAAACATTTTACGTAGTTATCGCAAATACAATTTCTCTAATAACAAAAAAATTAAAAAGAAGACTGTTTCTACGTGAAAGCCTGCTGTCGTCAATCTGGGCCTTACTTCTGAAATGTCCTAAAAGAAACCATATTATTATTATACTTTATCTATATTGAACTCACTATCGGCAGTTCGGCCGCACCTGAGGACGACTGCACAACACAACAGCTTATCTGTCAGTAGCTGAGTGGTTAAGGTGTCGGCCTCATGATCGAAAGGTCCCGGGTTCAAGGCCTGGCCACCACGCTACTGACCTGAACTCACTCCTAACACGATAATTTAGCTTAACTGGAGGGGTAACAGGAAAACAAGTTATTTCGGTTATCATTTTTGTTCATCACCATTACAAATTGCATCCAAAGTTTGCAATGCTGTAAGTCCGTTCTCCTACTCTTTCTCAACATTTGGCTTATTTTGGCTTTTAAGAAAGTGGCTGCCATCTGACCTCGAAGCCTCAAGCCCAGCAAGGCAAGGGCAGGTACCTCGGCAGGCAGGACAGGTTGGCTTGGCCCCGTTAGTCTTGGTGGAGTCGCCAACAACCTAACCTTATAAAACCCAACCTTATCATTTTTTGAAATCAGATTTATATATTTTATCTCACTTTCTTTCTATAACTGTAGAATAGTGTCGATACTTCCCTGGTTGAGATTGACGTTTTCCCCATTCTTTATATGGATTTTATTTCACTTTCATAAAAAGGTACTTCATTTTAGCTTTTAAGAATCAACGCAGTTATGGTAGAATGTCTGAAAAGGTACCATTACAACCTGATTAAGCTAATTCTCGTAAACATAATTATACATCGTCAAACGCGAAAATTTAAAAGTTAATTTAGCTTCATCCTTTCCGAAGTACGGCTTATCGCGGATCCATTACAAAAATTATATATTTAAAATGTTCCTTCAACTTCGGAAATCTACTTCCAATCGTTAAGTGTAAGTTAAAGTTAGAGGGAAGTGCACAAACGAGCTTTTAAACGTAATTAAAAGCCTTGGTCAATTTTCTTTTAAAAATAAATTGGATTAGAAGCGCCATTTTTTTATCCTTAGACTCTCTTAGAGTGTATTAAAGGGTATAAAATCAAAGGGATCGCGTTCGATTTAATACATCTGAATTAGTCTAATGTGTGCCGGACTTTTCACGTAGCGCATCGCTGTGAGGCAAATGACTGAGACCCGGCTAAGTCGGCTCGCTTCGATCTAGTTATACTTAATCTCTATCACACACTGAATTTCTACTGCTTGATATCTTTATAAATTCTGAAGTATAATAGTTGTTTTTTTGCTAGTTATTATGTACGAGTATAATAATTTTAAGCTAGTAACAACAAACCAACTGAGGATGCGTCCTGGAAAATCGTAGTAACTCTTCCCTAAAAACAATCTGGTCTCGGGTCCAAATGCCGTCCTGGATGTAGAATTTGTCCAATTCAAATTTATAGAAAATCTTAGCATGCTAATTGCTTTAAATTCTCACTAATCTGCGCTATAGTTTTTAATAGAATGGCAACGCTAACTAGCCCAATGAACTATGACAGCACTATCCACTTAAGTTCATTGAAAAAGCATTTCTATTCAAACTATGTATTGATTGTGACTGAGCTGTTTCTATTCAAGTCAATTTGCTTCAAATTGATACCCTTTCACCTTTACAAAGCCAAAAAAGTTCCTTTATTATTACAAAGTTTGGAACGTCGTCACTCAAAGTTATTTTTTGAATAACCAAAACTCACAGTGACGGCGTCAGTCTGTGGCGAAATCGAACACGTGATCATTGGAGATCACGTGTTAAATTTCCGCTCAGGCACAGAATAGATAATAGTACTAGCGTAGCTCAGGTGTGAATATTTGTATTCTTAAATGCAAGCTTTTGAGAGTGCGTAACGGCTACCACATGAGGTTTAGCTTAGGCGACTTGAAAAGGAGACAAAATTTCAATTGCTTGTCTTATAACTATTAAATATATTTTATACTTGAAACGAAATCAATGATTCAGCTGAATACAGTATTCTGGTAAAACTGCTATTGCTTGGGTCCCTGCCAGCCAATCCGACGTTAGCGGCGCGAGGATGCAATAAAATGTCTAGACAGACAGGCGAACAATAACTAATACGCTTTGAGCTGGCACATACGACACAACGCTGTTTTCTGTCCTGAGTTCCTGAGGCTTGATTTGCTTCGTCGACATCTGTAGCAATTATCGTATTTTTGGGTAAATTTACCAGCCATTCTCTTTCTGGGGAGAATACTCTGAGCAACTGAGCTTCTATCTGAACACGTCTAAGAAAATCAAGTTTTCATATGCATACGCTCAACAATAAAAAACAAAGCAGGTTTTAACCGAACTCTCACACTTCTTCCCGTAAAAATGACATACCAAATAAATAGCTGTATTTTCTTTTTGTTAAAAAGAGTATTAACAGTCGAAATTACTAACATTCCCTCTAACCCCTCCAACTAAGCTAAATTAGTTGTGCTAGTAGTGGGTTCACGTCGGTAGTGTTAATATGCAGGTTTGTATTTACAAAACAAAACTATTCTATTATTCTATTTATTCACAATCTAAAATACATTATATTACATGCTTTGTAATATGTTTGAAAATACATACCTACTTATTATTTATGGTTAACCTGCTAAATCTAGGAACACCGAACGACCTCTAATTTTAATAGAAACCTGCTCAATTTGAAACTAAAGGCCTCCGCTAACTACACTGTGTCGAACATAACTGGAGCAGTTCTACATAAATTATAAACCCGAAATTTTGTAAGTGGGGACGGATGGATGGACGGATGAATGTTTGTTACTCTGTCACGTAAAATCTACTGAGTGGATTTTAATGAAACTTTACAATAATATAGCGTTTAGGTATATTAGAATAACACATAGGCTACAATTTATAACGATAACCGATATTATAGCAATAACCGACATCCACGCGTGCAGAGCCGCGGGTAAAAGCTGGTATATTAATATCCTTACTTCGATAATCAAGAAACTAGTATATCTGGATTTTAATATTTATGAATACCTACATGATTCGGTGTTCGAAGTTGCTGATTCAGCTGTCAGTTGCACAAAAATCCTTTCGAAATAACGGGAACGATGAATAAATTAAAAATGTGTGTATTTAAAAATCACAATACATTTTACGTTACTGTACGTAGACTAGAAATTTAACTATCCAGGATAGATCCAGACTTAGCTCAGTTAGTCAGAGTATTCTCAGATCACATTTTGTACTGTACAGTCATTAGTCATCTGCTTGTCCTTGTCCCAATTATATAGTTTGGTCCGTTATAGGAGTCACTGGGAAATTGGCTAACTATGTATTGTTTTGAATGTCCAATATTTCCGCACTCAAGCTGCAAATGACATAATCACGAAGGAATTAACTACTGGCTGTTAACGGTGAATAGCTGCAGCACTCATTTTATGTTACAGTATACGAGGACCTTTATGTATTATTAATTATTAAATTTACCATTATGACTAGAGTGTCTTGTATACAGTAAGCAGGGAAGACTTAGGACGTATTTATGCTGCATAGTATTAAATATGAAGCTGTATGACGAACTAATGCGATGTACCTACTAAGAGTCTATTGCTTCCAAATTATTTAACTAGAACTGAAAGGTATATGGAACCCCACTAAGATCTGTCAACCTCGCGTGAAACCGATACGCCTGCTGATAAACGGGGTTCTGGTGCAGGATAGCATACAAGTCAATATTAGTGATGGTCATCTAGGAAAAAGTACGACTCGAATCAACTCGAGTTAAAATGCAGGTAACTCGAATTGAATTGAATTCGAGTTACACAACTCAAGTTAGCAGAAAGAAACTGAGTTTATGATAGTTTATAAATTACTTTTTACCCGACCGCGCCAGCGAGGGTAATATAATATTTTCAAGCGTATGTATGTATCAATGTATGATTGCATGAATGTATGTTAGTAATTTTAATTTTTTGCCTCTATAGGTATCACCGCTGAACGAATTGCGATTTTTGAGGTTTTTTACGTGCAGAAATCTCCACGGATACCTACCCCCTCGCCGGAGCCGGCGGGGGTAGTTATGTTTGACTCGTGCCAACTAAAAGTGCAGGGCCATCTCAGGCCATCAATTGCCGGAGGTGAGATCCGTCGCACACCCTGACTGACCCAGTGTCATTGAAGGCCACCTCGGGTATAGAACTACGGTGGTCCATCTTTCTCCAGAAAAGGGGGGGTGCGCATCGCGCCGCTAGGGTGCCAGGCAGCTCCACCTGTCTCCCCCCGCCCGCGCTCATGGAACGACCTCCAACGCCCGAGTCGCCTTTGCGCATTGCGGGCTATGCGGGACAAGCGAGACCTATGTCTCCTTCGGCCCTGCTCCCCTGCCTGATTATCGAGCATTACTTGCTCCCAGGAGAAAGCATCACTGTGCTGAGCAACGTGCTGAGCGAGAGAACCTCCACCCAGGGCCGCCACATGGACTCGCCTCAGCATCACACCCTGGGCATATCACACTCTGGACATTCGGCCAGTATGTGCAACCCAATTCGAGTTAGGAAGAATTAAAATCGAGTTAATGCGAGTTACGTGCAACTCAAGTTAACTCGACTAGCTACTCGAATTGACCCATCTCTAGTCAAGATACATCAAATAAATTATGGAAAAACATAGTATCTACTTTTTTAAACTATCATGATCATTCACATTACTATTAGAGCTATCGGGATATCTACCATATATTGTTTGGTGTTTCCGATATGCAAGAAATATATAGATAAATGTAAACTCCATGATCACGGAGGAACTGAAGTATTACTGGTAACTCCTAACAATAAATACTAAATCTAATATAATAATTCCGATATCTGTAATATTATAGTAATGGTGGAAAGGTGCTGATGATGATAAATTATGTAGATATATAATACGAGAACGCGTATACATGTAACGAAATTTGCGGGTACACAATTAATTCATTGAGAGATGCTTTTACGTATTCATTTTGTTTTTAAATTTTCTCATTTAGTTAACGAGTGTCGAGTGCTAAAAAAGTGATGGGCGCGTGACAGCAATGACTCGTAACTTCGCCCCGAAATTCATGGCGGCCGAATGCTCGTCCCATTTTTAGAGAATTAGAACGCTGGCTTTCCCTTTTAAAATGGTTTCCAATTCTTTGATAAATAAATGTTACAGAATAAGAGCAAAACCTGAAAGTGGTTTCTTCAGAATTGACTGTTGAATCGGTTTTGTTCATTCAAATATTCAACCTTAATTTTGTTTTTTTACTAGCTGTTGTCCGCGGTTCTGTGTGCTTGAGTCTAGTTTTATAAATCACGGTAATATATCCCACAATTAAAGGCTATATCATAATCCAGACTATCTGTATTACCTGTACTAAATTTAAAGATTCATTCAGCCAATGTAGTAACAATCACCAAAACATTTTGACAAACTCTCGTTCATAATATTAGTAATATCTAATGAAGTAAGTAGGACTAGCGGCCCGGTCCCAGGTTCGTCCGGAAATAAATCCGTTTTTGAAGCGTACACAAACCATTTTAACCTTTTTATATCTGCATAGCTATTATTATCTTCAGAAAGCGAGTACTCTTTATTTCATATTAAGCCAACCCAACCCAGACCAACAGAAAAGTTTTGAACTAATTTATTTTGTAACAAAACGTTAAAATAATATTTGGTCCACGTACGCCGCGTATAAACAAAATATAACCTAAATATGAAACTTCAAGCTACTATGTGTTACAATGCGAAGTTTTTACTTTCACAGAGTTGTTGTATGGCTGGCAACAAAATTTATTACTTAGGTACTGCCTCTGGGGTTTTAAGCCCCGCTGGAAGCTAGACTAAAATCTCCCGTTTTTCGATTCCAATAAAACATCTACCTTTCAAATCTCACAAACGAACATTGTATTTTAGTCTTGACAATTTATTTGTTTCTGTTGTTTATATTGCTCCTTTCAAACGACGATCGTGTGACGTAACTGCAGTGTTCGACTTCATCAGGGCTCACGTGTTTAATTCGGCACATTGCAAATACTTTCTGTCATCATTTCAACATTGTTCCGAGTCCAGCTGGTATAGGAATACCATGGCAGCTATTCCATCATTATGGATATTACCGCCAGCCCTGCCGCAACGAGATCTAGAATATTTATTATTAGTTTTGGGGATAAAAAATCATCGCGTTTATTACACTTCTTCTAGAAAACTACACTACACACCCGTTCCACAGAATGTGAAATCTGTTAGGCCAAAAGTGACCAGAATGTATACGGTACGCGGTACCTATCACTCCGGAGTAAGTCAAAACGTGTTATAAGTAGATTTTCATGAGGGATTTTAAAGTAATAAGGAACTCAGGCGAATATAGTTACTCCTGTCATTATATTACTTTTTTTACTTATACCTGAGACCTAAAACACAAAGTAAAGATTCTCTATCAGCCTATCCCTTTGAAGTATAGGTACAGACGTGAGAAAATCAGCAATCCATGGATTCTAGCTTCCAATATTCAAGATATTTTATTGGCACAACCAAACATATATCCCAAGGAAGCCTATCACAGAAATTCAGAAAACCGAAAAACTATTCACATTTGAGTCCCCATGTACTTTATACCCTCAGTGATATTGTAAAGGCGTTCGTCCTTGAAAGCATAAGAGGGGGGAGGCGGAATGTCCGAGCAATATCATCTCAATTCTTATATATTAGGCGATTTGTATTCAACAATAATATCGTCGATCCCTCACGAACCTCTTGCTATTTCCCATCGATAATATTTTCCCGTGTGATTTTCGGGAAGAGTATTTGGCAGTGCCTGAAGAGCAGATGCTTGGAGGGATTATAAAAGGTATAAAATAATAAAAATACGCAAGGATGTGCTAGTTTTTAATTCAATTATAGGTATGTTACTAGCTATGTGACGCGGTTCCACACTACATTGTATTGGGATGGTCACCCTTCGCCTCGTATGCAACCCCACCCGTGCGCATTTCTATTGAATTCTTTTTATCTTACTTAGGTCATGATATTTATAGCCTATTTCCTTCTTCAGAATCAGTAGAATCTTTTGTAACCAGCACGAGAATACCATAAAGTTATTATTTTAATTTTAGTACAATAAATAATTTTATGAGATTATTTACAAAATGCACCGTTTGCAATTATTTCATTACGTTCTCTCAAACTTTCTGAACTGTTTTCTCCTTTATATTAAATCATAGTATGACAAAGAAAATCCAGACGCAGTTCGGTCGAGAACGACCAACTTTCTTACATAAAACCAAGTGAAGTAGCTTTATCAACGCCCATTGATCACACGAAGAACCAACTTCAAATATTCTCCCAGCAATCTGGTACTAAACACTTCAGGACTAAGCACTTGGGACTAAACACAATAAGCTTGGCGAAAGAAGTACATTTATCACGGAGGGGCACTTACACGCTACGTTTTGTTGACAGAAAACGATTTACATCAAACTGGGTTACTATGAAATGTTTTTCGTGTACATGCTTTGCTTGATTTTTATTGTACTCCTACCTCATATTATAAATGTGAGAGTATGAACAAATGTTTGGGTCTGTGTTATTCAATGTTGGTCAAACTGAACGAAGAAAGTGAAATATAGTACAGGGATAGATTAAAGCCTGGAATAACACACAGGCTACTTTTAATCCCGGGAATAGGTTTGTTTGGGTTGTGGGAACGGAAACAGCTGATATTTTATTGTTTACTTACTAGTTTTCTTATCCCATGTGAGCGTAGTGCACGGAAACCACAAAATTATACCGAGGTTCAAAGGACCCTAAACATACGATCTCCGGACACTAAATAATAATAGGTGTAGTAGGTGTAGAATTATATAATAACTAGCTGTTGCCCGCGGCTCCGCCCGCGTGGATGTCGGTTATCGCTTAATGTTGAGCTGACGCTATTGAGCATTAAATTCGCCTCTTTACTCAACTTTGTCCACGACTAAGTACTCACCTCTGTTCTCGACTCTCTACTTGCCTCTATATTAGACTCTCTATTCGACTTTCTACTCGCCTCAATACTTGAATTTATACTCGACTCTCTACTGACCTTTCTGTTCCCCTCTCTACTCGACTTTGTACTCTTCTCTATACTCGCCTTACCATTGGCCTGTCTACTTACCCATCCATTCGATTCTCTTTTCGCCTCTCTACGTGACTCTCCCCACTCGCCTATCTACTTGCACCTCTACTCAACTTGCTATTCGATCTCTACTCGCCCCTACATTCATCTTTCCACTCGCCTCACTATTCGCCTCACTACTCAACCCTTTACTGCATTCTATTTGATTCTATACTCGCCTCTCCACTGGCTCTCTAGTCGCATATCTACTCGCCCCTGTAGTCGACTCTACTCGACTTTCGATCTTAACACGCCTACCCACTCGCACCTATAACAATCACTACTCGCATCTCCGCTCGCTTCTATATTTGGTTCGCTACTCGACTATGTCCATTCCGAAGCTCTCATTCACCTTTGCACCAAATTTCATGAGGACATCTTAAAAGAAATTCTTACTATCTCATATTCACCCCCCCCCCCTTTTTTGTGCCATTGAAAAATAAGAAACTTTAATCCCATAGCCCTATTCCCCTTCCCCCTCCCCCTTTTATCCCTTTTCTCGGGATAAAGGGTAGCCTATGTCCATTTCCAAGCTCTAATCCACCTCTATACCAATTTCATCAAGATTTCAAAATTGTTTAACTTACATACCCTAGCCCTATTTTCCACCCCCAATCCCCGCTCCACCCCCTTTTTCGCTATAAGCGGTAGCCTATGTCAATTTCCAAGCTCTAATCCATTAAGATATTGATCAGGATATCTTCAAAATTGACAACCTACAGCCTCTAGCCCTTTTCCACCCCTTCAACCCCCTTTTTCGCAATAAAAGGAAGCCTATGTCCATTTTCGAGCTCTAATCCATCTCTGTACCAAATTTCATAAGGATATCTTCAAAAATGACAGACCTTAATACTATCTATCTAGTCCTAATCCTCCCTCGCCCTTCTTGTCCATTATTCGCGATAAAAGCTAGCGTATGTCCGTTCCCAAGTTCTGATTCTTCCCTGTACCAAATTTCATCAGGATATCTTAAAAATTGGCAAACTTTTATCCCCTAAACCCCCCCCCCCCCCCCTTAACCCCGTTTTTCGTGAATTCTAAATTATCTAACTCTGTCTAACTGTAAATTATCTCTGTACCAAATTTCATCACGAAATCTTCAGAAATACAAACTTTCATCCCATAGCCATATCCCCCCTTCTACCCCCCTTTTCGCGATAAAAGGTAGCCTATGTCCATTCCCAAGCTCTAAACTATCTCTGTACCAAATTTCATCAGAAAATCTTCAAAAATGACAAACATTCATCCCAAGGCCCTAGTCCCCCCCTTCTACCCCCCTTTTCGCGATAAAAGGAAGCCAATTTCCGTTCCCAAGCTCTAAACTATCTCTGTACCAAATTTCATCAGGAAATCTTCAAAAATTACAAACTTACATCCCAAGGCCCTAGTCCCCCCCCCCCCTTCTACCCCTCTTTTCGCGATAAAAGGTAGCCTATGTCCGTTCTCAAGCTTTAATCTACCTCTGTACCAAATTTCATTAAGATATCTGCAGAAATGACAAACTTTCATACAAACTTTCATCCCCAATTCCCCCCCCCCTTAAACCCCCTTTCTCGTGACAAAAGGTAGCCTATGTCCGTTCTCAATCTCAAATATACCTCTATACCAAATTTCATCAAGATCGGTTCAGTGGTTTAGGCGTGAAAGCGTAACATACAGACAGACAGACAGACAGACAGAGTTACTTTCGCATTTATAATATTAGTATGGATTGGTGCAAATATTTGTTATCAATAAATGTTTACTAAGAGGTTTTACCCATCAACAGTACTAGGTAATAACACAGATAATATAATATAATTCTTCTGGGTAGCATGGGGCCCACTAATATAATGTTACTTGCAAGTGGATGCGCCTGCTTAATAATAGACAAGGCTCTGGTGCTGGCATTGCTCTCAGCGTAAGAACATCAAAATATGACATATCTACCAATCACAAATAAATTAACGGTCCTCAGGCTCGAAAGCTTAACCCTTGGATGCAACTGAGACATCAATTGAGAACGATGATGGGTATTAAGTATTAGTAACAAGGTGTATTTGAAAATTAGAATGTCAATTTTGATAAAATTATTACTTGTAATCGTATCGTCACCGTATCGTGGTGTGTAACAAGGCACTAGTAGAAGGCACATTAATTATTTCCACTTAGAGCGGTGGCCAATGAAAGGAGTGAGTAACACAAAAGTGTACAAAAGATGAAATATCGTTATCTCGCTCTTTCATTCACTGTAATTTTTGTTTCGACTGCTTTTATTTTAAGTAATTTAAAAAATATAAAATGTTTCAGTAAATGACGAGAAGTAATGAATAATTATACGAAAATAAAAACTCCAGCTGATGCTAGCTGAAAGTATTCTCTATTACCGCCATAAATACGCCATTTTGATTTATTATACCTTACTAAATGGCAGACGTAATAAAGAGAAATCTATTAATTACATAATCATTCAACAAAATCAGTTTCACCGTTTAGTAAATAGTTTCGAGGGAGCAGAGAGAGGAAATTATAAATATTTTACGCTTAGACTATTATACAAACTATACTTAGACGTGGCGTAAAACATGCCTACTACTTCGGTATAAGTTGACATAAAATAAATTCACATGGCACGCACACATTGTCAGTTTAAAGAACTGACATTAACTAACTTACACAAAACGCATTTTTTGCAATGCATTTCGTTCGCAAGCTGTGTCTATCTATACAGTATATGGTCTTCTACGACATTTTACACATAGATCAAATACAGGTCAAATACATTAAACTCCTTTTATGGCTTCGTTGGGTCACCAACCACCAACTGTAATAAAATATAAGTAGTTACGTTAGTAATGTTTTGCTTCCCAGAGCTAAAGGTCTATTCGAACGAAGAAGTACAGTCAACCTCAAAAGATGCCGAACAATAACAAGGGAAACCGAAATTATCGGGCCCCAGGGTTACCTAATACTTCAAAGGTAGTCAAAAATATTATTTATTTGCGGCCTGGGACTTGGCTTCGCCTGGGAATAAACTCACATTTGGCTGCGTAAAAGTAAGTAAATTTGCTGCTTTAGTGCATTTTATGGTTTGGTGTGTGGCCCCCTAATTCTGAAAATGTTGATCTACTTCTGCGGACGACTGTACTATCCTTTATGGCGATATTACCGCCAGTACTCTCCATACAAAGTTGGCTTCAATCACGTTTTGATGAATAACAAATTTTGTAGCTAAAATAAAGATACCAACTTCTTGGCTTTTAGTTTGAGGTTCATTATCACAGCACCAGTCCCGACTGCATCAAAAGTTTGTAGTAAATAAGCTTGGGGTACGCTGACCTACTCTCTTGATTTAAACATTTACAAGTACAGTAGTAGAGTACATTGAAAAAGAGTACCTGTTAGCAGGTGAGATTGGCTTAGGCCTCAAGAATATGGATTAAGCCTTCATGCATCCCTTCTAATAAGTCAGAACTGGAAAGCGTTCTTCTTATTAGTCAAGAAGAAAACTTTCTTCTGCCCAAAGGCGTCGGTCTTCACGGAACTCCGACGTCACTTAAACTTTCTGACAGATTATAAAAGTTGCGGATATTTTTTTTTTTCAATAAAATTGGAATTAAAGGAACACTTCATTCGGTTTGGTACAAAATGAGTTTCCTGCCGACAAGTTCGGTGACGTTTTTATCTTTTGTTGAAATTGTTTTAATATTCCACCGTTCGAATACTAAGATCGAGCCACGGAAGTAGCGGGCGACAAAGCACCGTTTTGCATTATCTAATGATTAGCCAAATATCTCCATAATAATATACCCTATCTCGTTATTTATTTGGTTCCCTACCTTCGGGGTCAAGCCAAACTCACATGAAAGTCGGTGCAACTGGTGATTGAAAGATGAAGCTCCGAATTGACTTTATGTCGCGAACAAATCGTGTGATAAGCAACCCGCCATATCTCAACATTGCTCTTTGTATTTACATGAAACATGTCTCATCTCAACACAGTGGATGGCGTGGCAGACTGGGGTGTGTGGGGCTGCACACGCTCACCGAGTGCCCGGTGCACTGGTCCGGATTTTAAAATAGGTGGACATACGATCTAAGATGTCAAATGCTATTGGGAAAAAAATGTTTTGGATAGGAAATATGGTGCTGATTAACATTTAGTTCTACAACTTGTCTATAAAATTACTGATGTTATTATATTATAGGAAAATTAGATGATATAAAACATTAGATCATATGAATTTAGATTACTAGACATTAAAAGCATTTAAAAATTGTATCATATGAATGTTATTTCATGTGAAATTAGAGCATTTGTTACTCTACCAAACATTACACACTCGGCAGACTGCGTGTTACAACACAAAGCAAAATTAAAATATTTGAAAAAATCTACGCCAGTTAAGAGTATTTCAAAAGCATCAAATAATAAATCGTGTTGGTTAGTCCTTTTACTTTGATATAAGAAGTACCCTGTAATATTTTGATCCAAGCGTTGTTTTGTCGGGGGACCTTGGATCGGTTCCGATAACATGTGGGAGTGTTTTACCAGCTAGGTGTCCCCCGACACAACAAAGCTTTTATCAAAGTATAACGAGGTACCTATATCAAGGGTAAATTACTAAACAAACACGATTTATTATTTTATGCTCTATTAATTACATTTAATCGTCGTGGTTATATACCAAAAAAATATTTTTGCCTTTTATTTTAAATATTTTTAGAGAGCACAGATTTTATATACATACGAGCCGCCCAGGGCGTTCGCCCGAATTACGTGACAGTAGTTGCGCTTAATATGGATCTAACACCGATTTAAGATCCCTCACTTATCAAACCCGAATCCATAACTGAAAACTGCATCTAAATTGGGCAAGTAGCTTGACCGCATCCTGAACCACATTTCCAATGGGGCTCTGAGAACTTGATCGAGTTCAATGTCAAGAAGACGCAGTCATGTGCGTTTACAGCAAAGGTATCTTCTTTCCTTCCCCTTCCCACTCTTCAGAGCAAGCCACTGCCACTGCAGGACAACCTCAATATACTCAGCATTGAACAGAGTGAGACGGTTTTTCACGCCGGAGCAACGGTGTCTTCTATACAAGACACAAATGCGTTCCTGCGTGGAATACTGTTCGCATCTCTGGGCTGGATCCGCAAAGTACTTATTAGATGCTCTCGACAGGTTGAAGCGACATGCGGTCCACATTATCAGAAATCCTGAGGTCACGAATACCCTCGAGCCTCTGCAGATGCGAAGAGATGTTGCTTCCTTGGCAGTATTTTACTGTCTCTACCATGGTGAACGTTCTGAAGAGCTATTCCAATTAGTCCCACCCTCTCCTTTTCTATACAGGACGATACGTGCAGGACTTAGATGTCACCCGTATACAGTGCAGAACATTCCTTCAAGAACCAAGCGGTACGATGACTCTTTCCTTTGTCGCTCCATTAAAACCTGGAACTCCTTGCCAGCTCACGTGTTTCCTTCTTCCTACAGTCCCAGGTCCTTTAAGCGGGGCGTGAAAAACCATCTGATGAGGCCTTCAAGCTGAGTGCCACCATTGTTAACATGGCACGTGTATAAAATGGTGGCCCTCTTTCCTGAGACTTTGCCTTCAGCTTACCATCAGGCGAGGTAAAGTCAAATTGACGTGTCCTATATAAAAAAATTATAACATTTATTCATTCATTCATTCATTCATTCATTCATTAATTCATTCATTCATTCATTCATTCATTCATTCATTCATTCATTTATACAAAAATGGTTGTTGTAGCGCCCTCTGGTGAGTTGTCATTGTTACACTTTTCTAAAAACGTGATCAACCTCGCCCCTCTAGACAAGTGGCATTTCGTTGGCCGGCGTTTGGTGAAATAGAATGACAAATGTATGGGATTTGACGTTTATGACATCCGTTAACGACTGTCTGATACGTCAAATCCTATACATATGTCATTCTATTCTATCAAACGCCGGTCAACGAATTGCCACTTGTCTAGGGAGGCTGAACCTATAAGTGAACAAAACCAAAATCAGACTTGTATTTTTGGATAAAATTGGCAATTTGTATTTGCACAAACATCCTCTCACCCCAAACTCATATGCCATCTCCGTTCCGTCTCGAGTAAAAAAAGGAAACTTCTTCAAAAACTTGAAATTGTGGCATCATTATTCTATTGAACGAGCAATAAACCCTTGATCTATACAATCCGCAGAGGTAATGGCCCACCGTCTAGCATTACAAGGGGCAAATCAAATTTAATCTCGCGCCCAATTGGACGGAGTGTCTTCAAATTAAACAATATATTTTCAATATTGGGACAGTTATTTATGACGACAAGTCTTTATTGTTCCTACCTGCTTTTATTTCGGCTGTTAATTTGAATTTTCTGAAGGTGACAGTTGTAAAATAGCAGCCTGCCATTTTGGATTGGCATTGCAAAGAAAATGTTTAGAGTAACAAATTTTAAACAGCTACTACTATTTTAATTGCATGCTAATATTAATTAATAATTACTAACTAGATAGCCATTATAGTGAGGTATTGTTGTTTCCCCGACAAAAAGTGTTCTTCTCTTTGTCAGTCAGCATCGCGGCAAAATTTTGACCTCTAAAGTACTCAAAATAATGTATATACCAAAATTTCAATTTTAAATAAGTTATAACAGTGCTCAATTAGTTGTAAGTATCCAGAGTAATCAAACCTTCGTAGCAATCAGTTTTCCGATATTATATAAGTTAGTAGAGTGTTTATATGTGCAAATACGCTGGTCGATGGTTTCTAATCAAGTATAAGGTTTAAATGATGTTTATATCGTCATTTAAGCACATTTTGTATCCTATTCTTACTTATATAGCCATCCCTTTCATTTTTACTTTAACTTATGACAGTTGCTTGAGCCGTTACTATTAACTTCCACCCGAGAAGGGCCAGACCGAGAGGAATGGCCCTGGGTCAGCCGGGGTGCGAGGGATATGTCGCGAGACAACCTCACTTTCGGCCTAGCACATCAACCCACAGACGACGTGCGGTTTAGTCGGTTCGAGTCCGACATAACCTCCCCCTCCGGCTCCGGAGGGAGGGGTATCCACGGGGGTTTCCCGCACGTAAAAAACACTATTACCTTCCATTGCTAAGAAAAGAGTATGAATAAATAATACGTGTAAATTAATGACACAGAGTAAGCAATAATAGATTTCAAACCTCGTAGTACATATTACTAAAACAGTTAAATCAGTTATATCAATTACTGTAGTTGATTGAATTTGTTGAAACTTCTTGATGGAACTTCATTTTACTATTTTTATATATATTAAAACACACTTTACCAGTTAATTTTAATATATATAAAAATAATATCAATTACTCTTTAAAGACAAAATCAAGTACATCAATTTGTGATATTAGTTCACACGTATTTATTTATTATGTATGCGCACTCCTTTCTCACCAATGCAAATTGATAGTTTACGGCTAAAACAACTGTCACGCATAAAAAAACACAGAGCGTTTTAAATGACAATGAAAACATTATTTTGACCTTATACTTGATTAGATACCATTGATCGGTGTATTTGCACATTTGAATATAGACACTCTACTAACTTACATAGTAACGGAAAAGTGATTGCTAAATTTTTTTGATTACTCTGGATGCTAAAACGATTTGAAATTTTGATTTTTTTCTCATTTTGAGTAATTTGATGGTCAACATTTTTCTGATGCTGACTGTACCTAGTCAACTTTGCGGAACTTTAACAAATTCGTTCAGCACTTTATGCATGACAACACGAACTGACAGACTTACTTTTTTTTATACCACTTATGTGGCAGACAAGCACACGGTCCACCTGATGGAAAGTGGTTACTGTGGCCTATAAACGTGTGCAACACCAGGGGCGTTACTTTCGCAGTTATAATAGCAATAATAAAATATAACAATTACGAATGAATCAAATATTAATATTGTACTGACGAGATCAAAATGTAATCAAACTCTAAAATATAATCATAGACCCAAAACTCATTCCGAGCTAGCAATACAAAGCAGAAGTAATACGTTTATCGGCGGCCATTTTTTGTAAGTTGTACTTAAGGCGCGATCTATAGACCATAAAACGTAACGGATAAAAGGACATAAACTTGCCTCAACTAGGGCTCGAATTAGGAGGCGATTGGGCGCGTCGCACGAACATATTTATTTGATTTTATTTAAACGGTTGTCCTGAATATTTAAGTTAATTTATAAACAGCTTAAAAGTTCCATATATAGTCCTGAATACAGCAAAAATAAATAAAATGAAACGGAAAGAGTGAGAGACAAACCTTTTTTTTTCTATATGAAGGTGACATTAAAATAACAGCTTGAATACACTTCAATTGTATTATTTTAGTAGATCACCCAAACGAAAAGTTAAAATTCAAACGGAGCTACAGAGCAGTATAAAAAATTTAAGACACTGACAGAAAGTAATTAACATTTATTTATTTTTTATAACAAAATAATGCCGACAGACACGTGAATTTTAAAAAAACATTAAAATAAAATCAACGGGTTCACATCAATAAAAGCTGATCAGTCGTAAAACGGATCAGGACTGTCCCAAATGAGCCGATCGGAGACATAAAATCGTGTCCGGCCTTAAAAAGCATGAGTGACACGATAGTGAGTGTATTAAACAGGGTTCGCCTCAATTAGATTGGATATTAAGGACTTAACAACTTCATTTACTATCTGTGACTTCGTATTAATGTAATCTTATATACTCACGGCTATTCCCGTAAAGGTGGATAAAACACCTATATTACCGTTGAAATCCTGCAAACGCCCGACCATCATCCTCTGAGGTCCTATCGACATCTGTGAGCCATCTTTTTTATTTAACAGAGGTGGCAGACAAGCACACGGTCCACCTTATGGTAAGAGGTTACCGTGGCCTATGGACGTGTACAGCACCAGGGGAGTCACACTAGTGCTGCCAACCCTGTAAACACAGACAGATTCTGTGCCTTCAGTGTAGAAGACAAAGCAGTAATAATAGCATTTGACCTTCCCACTGACAGCACAAAAACTCTCCAGTGAGCTCTGGCAACGCCGGGAACACAACACCAGGTTATAATGGCCGCGGTATTCTGTAGGGCGGAGGTACTTCCCCAGTCGGACTGCTCAATTGGACAGGAATGTCCTACCTCCTACTACCCTGCTGATCACAGGACGACATTCTAACGCAGGCTTCCCTCCAGAGTTGAGAAGTAAGATGGCAATAGCTCTCATAAAAAAAAGCAAAGGAGGATGAAGTAGGTGGACTCGGTTCCGAGGTAAAAACCTAATCGGGAACAACAAATAAATATATAAATAACAAATATTCCACAACATTTCACACAACGCTATTTTTTTTTTTTTTGTAAATGCATACATAATATACATAGAAACACCCAGACCAATGCAAATATTCATTATTCATGCATACAAATATTTGCACAGAGCGGCGATCGAACCCGCGCCTCCTGCGTAGCAGCCGCGTTCACTACCGCCACGCCACAGAAGCGTACTAATATTATAAATGGGAAAGTGTGTGTATATGTGTGTGTGTGTGTGTGTGTGTGTGTGTGTGTTTGTTTGTCCGTCTTTCACGGCTAAACCACTGAACCGATATTGATGAAATTTAGTATAGGAGTAGATTAGACCTTGAGAAAGGACGTAGGCTATGTTTGATCGCGATAACTGACATCAACAAGGGCGGAGCTGCGGGCAAAAGCTAATCGTTTATATTTCGTTAACCGGTTTTGGGATCGAGCCCCAGTAAGATCTGCACCAAGCCAAACTTATCAGCAAGTGGAGAGCAAATCATCATCGTCTGGACTAGCCAGATGGATGGATAGCCAAAAAAGGCAGCTGGCATGGTTAAATGATCTGCCGTGTTAGTTCTCGGTTAAGAATAAAAGAACCACCTCAGCTCTTCCTGTGGGTGTCGCAAAAGGCGACTAAGTTGGCGAAACGCGGGTGTTAATACCCCTCTACTTACCCTCCGCTGACCCAGGTGCTCGAGCCGGCTCTGCTCGGGGGAGTGGTCGAATCCCTGTTCCCGGCGCGAGCGGAACATGTTCCGCCGCAGATGGCTCCGCCGCCTCGGTCGCCTGTGGCGCCCGGTGCGGTGATTGACGACGATGTGCCCGAGGTCACTCGGGTAGAACTAGAGCTGGCGGTGCGAAGGCTTGGAGCCAAAAAGAACACCGCCCCGCGTCCCGACGGCATTCCAGGCCGCGCGTGGGTCCTAGCTCTAGGGGAAGACGGTCTTGAACCCCGACTGAGAGGGTTCCTCAGCGCATGTTTAGAGCGGGGCCAGTTTCCGAAGATGTGGAGGACGGGGAAACCGGCGCAGGCCAGACCCGGGAGCCAGCCTTACAGTGGGAGGCAATCCCATCGACATCAAGCCCCGGTTGAAATACCTGGGGCTGGTGCTTGACGGTCGATGGGACTTCGGAGAACATTTCCGAAGTCTGCGCCCCAAGTTGGTGACAGCGGCGTATGCCTTGGGCAGGCTGTTGCCCAACTTGAGGGGCCCAGAGGACTCCTGCAGGAGACTCTACGCGGGTGTCGTGCGGTCCATGGCCCTATATGGGTGCCCCGTATGGGCGGACACCCTGGGGGTCAGATTCCTGCCTCTGCTCCACGCGGCGCAGCGGACGATGGCCTCCAGGACCATCAGGGGGTACCGCACGATATCCTTTGAAGCGGCGAGTCTCCTGGCCGGATCGCCGCCGTGGATCCTGGAAGCGAGGACCCTTTCGGCACTCTATCGGTTCCGAAAGGAGGCACGGGAGCGGGGATTCGATCCCGAAATCCCGGCTCCACAGGGCCATGGTGACCGAGTGGGAGCCACGACTTGAGCAACCACGCGCAGGGCACGCCGTGATTGCGGCGGTAAGACCCATCATGGGGGAGTGGCTAGAGAGGCCTCATGGTGGCCTCTTGTACCGTCAGACGCAGGTCATTACCGGACACGGTAACTTCGAGCGGTACCTGCATCTGATGGGCATAGAGCCAACGCCCGAGTGCCATCACTGCGACGCGAGCATGGACTCGGGGCTGCACACGCTCACCGAGTGTCCGGCGTTTGAAACGCCGAGGCGGGAGCATGTGACGGCCCTGGGGGTGAGAGTGCTCACGCTCTTCACCCTGCTCGCTGCGCGGATGCGTGGGCGGCCAGCGCCCCCTTCTGCGAGCAGGTCATGTGAAGGAGACAGCAGAGCGGGCGCGGCGCAGTGAGCGAGAAAGACTCGCGGACATCGCTGGCCGCGTTCGAAGGCGGCTCGGGCGTCGGAGGGCGCAAACCGACCGCCGCCCCCCATGAGCGCAGGCCTGAGGGTGACGGGTGGAGCCGCTCGTCACTCTAGCAGAAGCAGCCCACGGCGGCGGCGCGCATCGCAGGCGGCTGCGGCCCCTCCATACCGGGGGCGAGTCCCGAGCGGCGGGCCCGAGGAGGGCCAGACCGAGAGCAATGGCCCTGGGTCAGCCGGGGTGCGAGGAATATGTCACAAAACAACCTCACCTTCGGCCTAGCACATCGACCCACAGACGGCGTGCGGTTTAGTCGGTTCGAATCCGACATAACCTCCCCCTTCGACTCCGAAGGGGGGGGGGGGTATCCGTGGGGATTACCCGCACGTAAAAAAAAAAAAGACTGGTTGCACTCTGGGAGTGCCGGCAGAAGTGAAAACATTTTCTTTTTTCTTTCTTCGTTACATACATAGAAAAAGATAAAAAAGAACATACCATACCATACCTATAATATAGCGCTAATCATAGAACCTATCACTTATTTTCTGCTAATTTTCTGTCAGAAGAAATTAATGAATTATGAAAAGAAAAAATAATCACAAAAAGTAATAAATTACAGAAAGAAAAAATAATCACCAAAAGTAATAAATTATAAATTATAATAAGAAAAAACAATCACAATCACTAAATTTAAGCTACGACGCTATCTATCGTAACTTGCAAAATAGATAGTCTGTACCTAATCTTGTATGACGTCAGTCGTCGGTTACGGTTCAAAGGTCAACTAATCCTGACGGTTCCTTAACATTTTACACCCATCCAACGCCGCTAAAGAAGTTTTCACTTCAAAAAAAAACCCTCTACTTACCCCTTTGGGGATTTACAGGCGTGAATATATGTGTGTATGTATGTATACGATACTCCAGAATGCTAATTACATTTTTGATCTCACATTTAATAAATTCATGAAGACCTTTTTGTTGAATTCGGTCATCATCCTAAGTAATATTGTGGTACCCTCTACACAACGCGGCACTGTGTTATTTAGTCTAGAAGCAAAGTAATTTCAGCTAAGTAATTAATTTGTCTCATACGGACAACAATCCTTGCATCCAACGTTTGCACTTTGTTTACTTCAGGCTTATTAAAACTACTCTGTTTTTTCTTATACAACAGGTGGTAGACAGCACACGGCCCATCGGATTGAAAGTGTTTTTTTTTAATTTATATATGCGCCGTTAATCTTGTGGGGTCTTTGTTTGCGGGTTCAATTTCAGACTAAATTATGAAAAGTAGATTTATACAGTATTGTGTTTAACAAGTTATAATTTCGAGATAGGGAGTATACAATTTTGATAGAGTTTACTGTAATGTACGGTTTATTCGATAAAAAGCCACAGAATGCATTTGGCCTATCGAGTGACTGTGGCATGGCAACCGACGGGCCTTGGTCAGGTAGTAGCCCAACTACCGTCACTCTCTATTAAAAAATAAATGCTTTGGTACATGTTATATGTTACTAATGTTACTAATATATTTATATATTTTAACAAAATAGAAAGTTTTTTAAATAAAGTTAAAAAATGTATACACCAGACATTAACAATATATATATACAACAATATATATACAGTAAATGTTATACATATATTATACATTAATACTTTTGTTATATAAGAGTTATATATATATAGAAGTTATATACAAACATATATAAAATTGTAGGACAGGTAGGTTATGAGGCAATTTCAATCGGTTTAAAAAGGGGGAGGTTGAGATTATTTTATTTTTTTATTAATGTCTATTATTTATTGTGATTGTGATGCCTTGCGTTATATATTCATTATATGACCCACAGCATTGCTTTTATTTTATATTATCGCTGTGGTCAGAGCATCCCGTTGAATACACTATAGTTGCTCTGGCCATCGCTTCCCACTTCTGCAGGACTGGGCACGACTTATCAAAGACGTGATGTTGCTTTGTTTCACCATATTCGCGAGTGCAGTTTATGCAGTGGGGCTCCAGCTTTCTTACTGCACTTTTCGGACTCATTTTGGCCGTGAGGTTTGCCACATTTCGCACATATGTCTTCATTTTCTGGCATTAGGCAGAACCTTTTGGTGTAACCTAAAGCCAGGTACCTGGTACACTGGATGAGTGGCTTCTGGTCTGCCATTGCGACTCTTTGGAGGCCGACATAAAGGCCCTCGAACAGGGCCCCATTTTGATTCCGAAGGGCACGAAGGATTTCATGATCATCGTGCATCTTCAATACGTCCCTAAGAATCAGAAGATGTTTTTGATCTCCTCTACAACGAAGCGACCCGCGACTTTCTCAAGCTTTTCTTCAATTTTACTCCCAACTTCTACGCTTCTATACTACATTATAATTGTCCTGTCTTTTGCCTTTTTTACTCTCTCTACCTTAACCCAGCCTTCTTCGATTAAAAGTGGTTACCGTGGCCCATGGACGTATGCAACACCAAGGGAGTCACACTCGTCACTCTGTGCAGTCAGTGTAGAAGCAGGAATAGCCTTAGGTCTTACCACTGACAGCACAAAAACTCTCCAGTGAGTCTCTGTGCCTTGGAGCCAAGGCTGCCCATACTCGGGAGCCCGCTTGGCTTTTATTTTTATGTATGTACTTAGTCAAGAAATAGTAGATTGTTCAACAAGGGACTAAAACAAGCCATAATGACACGAGATGTTTTAGCCACCCGAGCGAAGCGAGGGTGGCTAATAGTTCGAGTGTCATTATGGTTGTTTAGTCCCACGTTAAACACTCTACTTTTCACTTTGAATGCGAGGAAAAAAAAACCTACTTTTTATACAAAATTGTAATATTATTATTTTTTTTAAGAAATATGCAAATATCTTTTTCCACCTAAATATTTTAATTTCATCATATCGATAACGGGGTAAAGCCTCCGTGGCGTGGCGGTAGTGAATGCGGTCGCTACGCAGGAGGCGCGGGTTCGATCCCCGCTCAGTGCAAATATTTGTATGCATGGATAAGGGTATTTGCATTGGTCTGGGTGTTTCTATGTATAATTATGTACGCATTTACAAAAAAAAATATCTAAGTATGTTTCTCTGTATTCTAGATTCCATAATACAAGGTAGTAAAGCTATGCTTACCATGGATCTAGATAGCGTTGTGTGAAATGTTGTGGCATATTTATTTATTTTTATTTATTTATAATAACAAAGTTTCTAACTTGCACAATTAATTGGTGTAAGTAATTGGTGATTACAACGCAAGCTTATTATGAATAATCTATTCAAAATTCAAATTGCAAAGAAATTTGTCCCGCGGTTTTTTGTTGTTGTTAAGTGACGTACGGTTTATGTGCTTGCATATAATAATATTTAGCCAACAGATTCAAACTTGAAAAATAATTTAAAACTAATAGGAAATGGATAATAAAATGGTCTTTTCCTTAATACTTATATAATAATTAATTAAATTAGTAATCGTGGTTCACGAAATTAAATGGAATATTTGATTTTTTCAAATGTCATTTTGAGGTTATTTCTATACACAATCACTAAAAAGGTGATAATCCTCCCATTCACAAACACCGTGATTGGCTGTTTAGGAGTTATCAAAGTAAATTTAAAAAAAATTACTTTAGTCCCTAGAGATTAATAAGCAACTTTAGTCCCGATATGCAGGGACTAAAGTAACATTTTAAGAGCATGAGAAGTGAAAATAATATAAAATACTTTCATTAAAAACATTTCTATACATTATTTTTCTATTATGCAAACCTCGGCACGACAACCTGCCGATAGCAGAATGTGCAGTGTGTAAGTCACAAGCGAATTGATATAATTCCGTATTAAATTTTATACCGTAATACAAGTACTACTCTATCTCTTCACGTGAGTGTCGTACGATATTGTAGCGTATAAATGGGTATGGTGCTACATTATTTAGTTTAAAGCTAAATAAATGTTTGGATCAGACTCTTGGTAGTTTGCAAAGGAACTATTGGATGAAGGACCTCTTGTAAGGTTGTAACCTAACTCAAACTTCATGATAGTTCTCAGGACAGTTTAAAGAAATAAAGAGCGTCCTTTTCACATGCATGTATTCTATATTGCCATAAGATACCCTAATAGTTACATAGTCGCCATAGGGCGTCTCACAACATAGTTTATCTACTAACACAATTATACTGAGCACCGGGAAACGCTTGTTATTAAACCTTTTTAATTGAATCTACCTTGATGAGAGAATGAAATAGGTGTTGCACTAGCCAGAAATGACTTTACTGAATTTAAGTTATCTACAAAAAGAATTTACATTCAAACACAAATATATTCCATTTAGTAAATTGCACGCCGAAGTGATATGAAACTAAGTTAATACAAAAAAAAAATGTGTGTGTGTTGAGGAAGAAAAAGTAGTCAAGAATCCACCGGTGTATTAATGACGAAGAAAAAGTATTCAATGAATCCACTGGTGGATTCTTGAGGAATTAAAAGTAACCATGGATCCACCGGTGGATTCAAGTGGAAAAATAAGTATTCCCAGATCCACATGTGGATCGAGATTGTGGATTCAATTAGAAGGAGGGGGAAATATAGCCGCCATCCACAAGCGCAGCGCCTCCGGTCTCGATTCATGCAAGCCCCATAGGATAGCGTACATACGTCAAGCCAAAGCTAGCAGATGCCTAGGCAGCATCCCTCACCATCCAAGATGTCTCCTGTCTTCGTCAAAATCCCATATTTGTGACCACCAACTTGTCTGTGTAATCAAATTTAATGAACCTGTAAATACCGATGATATTCGTTCGTTCAAACTGCTGCGTAAGGTACTGGTCTTTCAGTCATATTGCATTGAACCTAAATTTACAATCATCTACAATTAATGAACGATTTAGATAGCGATGATAGCTTTTTCTCCGCTAGTAGTCTTAACGATAGCTTTGTGAGTATACCGCCTGTGTCACTCGAGGATACTCTTCGGTCACAGTTTTCGGATGTCCCCAGGCATTTTAATGTAGTCCATATAAATGCTCAGAGTATTCCTGCCCATTTCCCGGATATGCTGGCTAATCTTGTTCTTAAAAATATTCACGCTATTCTCGTTTCCGAATCTTGGCTAAAACCTTGTCTACCTTCTACTTCCTACACACTTCCGGGTTTCCAGCTTATTAGGAATGATCGAGTGCCTTCTGGAGCTGGTGGCGTGGCTATATACATACGCTCTCAAATCCCTCATACAGTTATCAGTATGTCGCCACAGCCAACACCATCTGATGCTGGCGAGCATCTTTTCCTGGAGCTGGAACTGAACCACTCTAAGGTTCTACTAGGTGTCTACTATCCTTCATCGTCAAGGGTTGATTATTTTTCCTCTTTTGAACACTTGCTAGAAACCTACTTACCATCTTACAG
Organism: Eilema caniola; assembly: GCA_949126895.1. Lineage (NCBI taxonomy): Eukaryota > Metazoa > Arthropoda > Insecta > Lepidoptera > Erebidae > Eilema > Eilema caniola. The sequence continues at coordinate 13,580,106 of OX421460.1, read as the reverse complement.
GCATACAATAATAATGGGTGATTTTAATACTTTTGCTTGGTAAAACCAGGGCCATATAGTGCGCGGGCTATGTCTTTTCGCCGCATTATTCAATCTTATAACTTATCTATCCTCCCTCTGAATACTACTCATCATTTTCCTAACTGTGCCCCAGGTCTTCTTGATCTCATTCTCGTTTCTTCACCTGCTCATGTAGCAAAGCATGGTCAATGCTCTGCTGACATGTTTTCTTACCATGACCTTATTTACCTGTCTTACAAGATTCGGCCACCTAAAGAAAAACCCAAAATTATAATGCAGCGCAATTTTAGTGGCATTGTACTTGACAAGCTTCGTGAGGATGCTCACAATATTGACTGGAACCCTTTGCTGTCGTCAAATTGTATGGATACCAAAGTCAATGCTCTGACTGAGAAACTGATCGAGCTTTATGATGTGCATGCGCCAATCCATGCCATCAAAGTTAAGCATTTACCTGCACCTTGGCTCACACCCGATATCAAAGCGTTAATATCGAAAAAAGCTGCAGCTAAAGCCAGGTACAAAATTAAGGCTACCCAGAGTAATTTGGAGAAGTATGTGGCCCTCAGAAATAAATGCAACAGGGCGTGTAGGAATGCACAACGCCAACATATCCATACCTCGGTAGAAAGCGGGGATCCAGTAAAAGTCTGGAAATTTCTGAACACATTGGGAGTTGGAAAGTCACGTCAAGACTCAATTCCGAAAAATTTAAACTTAGATGCTCTTAATGTACATTTCTCTTCTTCGTCCAACCTTAATGGAACTACTAAATTCAATACACTACAATATCTTTCATCTATTCCAACTCCTGATCATCCACCTTTCTTGTTCAACCAATTGACCGCTAGTGATGTTAAGAAGAGCATTTTGTCTATTTCATCCAATGCTGTCGGTAGTGACGCCATTAGCCGAAATATGATTGTGCCAATTCTGGAGGAAATTCTTCCTATCCTATGTCATGTATTTAACTATTCCATTTCTTCTGCTATCTTCCCATCCTTATGGAAAAGTGCTCAGATAATTCCGTTACTCAAAAAATCTAAGCCATACGCCTTTTCTGACTATCGCCCTATATCTATCCTTCCTTTTCTTTCCAAAGCTTTAGAGCGCCTTATTCACTCGCAACTCAGCTCCTTCCTTAACAAAAACGCGCTGCTAAACCCTCTACAATCCGGCTTCCGACCTGGACACAGTACTGCAACAGCATTGGTTAATATCACGGAAGATATAAGACTGGGCATGGATAGTGGAAATCTCACGCTTCTTTCTTTACTTGATTTTAGCAACGCTTTTAATACCGTAGATTTCGACATCCTGCTTGGTATACTCGGCTCTCTTAACATATCTCCAACGGCTATTGCGTGGTTTCGTAGTTACCTGTTTGGTCGCCGGCAGCGTATCCGTGTCGAAGAAACGAGCTCTTCCTGATGTAATACGATTGCTGGTGTACCGCAGGGTGGTGTTCTATCCCCGTTACTTTTCGCCATTTTTATAAATACAATCTCTGAAAAATTACTTTCATCCTACCACCTGTATGCTGATGATCTACAAATTTACACTCAAGCAACTCCAAACAACTTGTCCGATGCATTTACTGTGCTCAACAAGGACCTGCAGCGGATTTGCGAGTGGAGCAAGAGCCATGGACTCTCGCTTAATTCTTCCAAGACACAACTGATTGTCATTGGTAGTCCAAAATGATTGCAAAAATAGATTGGACCCAGCTTCCTCGGGTTACTATGGGCGGAGCAGTCGTGCTAGTTAGTGATAATGTCAAGAACTTGGGTATCTACATGGATAAATCACTTTCTTGGAATATCCAGTTACAGGAAATCAGTCGTAAGCTTTTCGCGTCAGCGGGTGCTTTGCGAAGGCTCCGAAACTTCCTTCCAATTGCCACTAAAACTGCGCTCGCACAATCGCTTCTTCATCCCGTTCTTGATTACGCCGGTGTCAGCTATCCCGATCTCACAGAGCAACAACTAGATAAACTTGAGCGACTTCAAAATTTTTGCATACGTTTCATATTTGGTCTACGCAAGTATGATCACGTTTCAGATTTTCGTAAACAACTCAAGTGGCTCCCAATTCGGCTTCGCAGGAATGCTCATATTCTAACATTGTTATATAATGTATTGTTTAATCCCACCACTCCCTCTTATCTCAAAGAACGTTTCCAGTTCCTTTATGACACACATACGAGATGCCTGAGGTCATCCGAGAATTTTAGGCTGAAAATGCCAATGCATTCTACTGACTTTGTAGACAAGTCATTCACTGTCAGGGCTGTGCGCTTATGGAATGCACTGCCACTGAACATCAGGCGGGCAAAAACCCTTAATAACTTTAAAAGTATGGTAAAGGACCACTACTTAGCATCGTGTACACCTATATAGCTCACTATTTATAAGCTCACCTATTATTAAACCTTCATACTGGTATGTACCAACTATTTATTTTATACCCATATCTATTTATGTGGTACATTTATTTATATAATTATAATACGTTACGTATAGCGGTATATTTATTTTATTTTCTACTTATTTTTTACTTTTCTCTCTCTTTCTTTCTTTTTGTTTTAGAACACCTTATATCTAGTTTAATATATGATAACTACACCATAATTTTGTTTAATCACATTACTGTCCATCCCAAGGTTGCCTGGAAGAAATCGCTTCAAGCGATAAGGCCGCCCATTGTACATTCAATGTATGCATGCTACCTACTTGTCTCTACTGTAAATTTTATGGTGTACAATAAAGTATTATCTATCTATCTATCTATCTACAATTAGTATTTACAAATTTAATGAACTTAAAATCTACTAATTTCTACATTTTCTACATTTACCCTGAGTAACATAGGCTATATTGGATTTCAACGGGAACGTTTTTACTACCCGTGCGAAGCCGAGGCGGATCGCTAGATATATATATTTCGTTTGCGACAAATGACTCGACGCGCGCAATGGCCGCTTTTATAAGCATTAGCCAATTTTACAATTTACGTGACGCAAAATATCAGACCCGTAAAGTCCTATACAATATTAAATGTTAGTTGTAGTATACTACAATATATAGGATAAGCACATTCTATATCCACAAAAAAAAAAAAACAATTTAGGGATACCTATGAAAAAGCTTACTTATTTGTTTTTTTTATATAAAAAATAATGATAATCGAAATTACTAGTATCCTCTCTAACCACTATATCTAAACTAAACTGCTGGTGTTAAATAGGATCACATCGGTGTCAGTGTAACAGTCAGATTCGAATTCGGGAACTTTCGATTGTAAGGTCGACTCCTTAATCATTAAGCTTTGTGGGCAGCGATAATAACCCGCCACCTGTTCCTAACAGGATTATTGACAAGAGAGCAAGCTCGTGAAGTAAGGCCAGGGACACACTTCACGAGATTTATCCATCGTCAATAAACCATTGCATACCGTTCGAGAAAAGTAAAACTCAGCGACAATTATTAAAAACCAATAAATAAATCTCCATAAAACTGAATAATGGAACATCGAGAACATGTTCTTGATGTTCCAGTATTTGTTGCGGCAGACAGCAATGTCCCACAACTAATGTGGAACGAGTCCTGTCAGTTGTAAACTTTATAACAGGACCTACGTAATAATTATTTGAGTACTTCTACAGGATGTGTTGATTAGGCAGACACTTAATATTCAATGTAATAATTAAATAAACTACAAACATAACATCTAAATAAGTATTATTGTGATAAATACGACTTTTGTTTGACTTTCTGCTTAAAAACCTGAGATGAGAGTGAGTAGGAAAATAAGTGACCAGCTAGCACGCGAGATTTGCTCAGGCCCTGAGTATACTTATAGGACCATTATCAAATAACATTGTTACGTTAGTTGTTACATTAATCGCAAAATTATATGTACCATAGTAATCTAAATAGTTCCCCTATAAACCTTTACAAACTGTATTCAAAATCCGCAAATAAAACATTCATAAAATATCTGTCTCACCACTAAATAGCGCTAACCGCTTTTCGATTAAAGGTAACGAAGTTTTAAAAAACATCATGCTGTATATGCAGGACACGCTGACCGTAAAATAGTCCAGTAATGAAATTGGATCGACAGGTTTTTTATTCCATCCCAACGTGGCCTGCGTTATCGTGGCGTGTGGCCTAAGTTAAAAACGATGAGAGGGATAACATTTTTAAACGTTAATATTCAGAAAAGTATTACAAAATTATCGAAATTGTTCTATATACTAAGGATGGCTAATACCTATATTACCAAATCTGTGACAAAGTACTCTAGTGAGACAGGTAGAATACTACCAAGCACTTCGTTATAGTCAATTGTACACAATTTGTGTGATGTATGATCATAAATCTAAGCACTTTCGTCCCTTTGGTCTCAACAAAAGTCTTTAGAAGCGACGAAGCACAAATTATTTGTTTTCTGAGTTCTTTATCCATGAGATATTGCTGGTTTGATAATCTTAGTGGTTTAGAAAACAGAATACTGACACCCCGGTCGTGCTGAAAGATATGAAAACATGGCCAACAAATTATGTAGATACTTCAATACAGAGGTATCACATGTGAATTGTCACGATCGGTTTGAGAAAACCTCACAAAAAACGTTCTATGAGAAATGCTCAACAAGTTTTCACTTCATAAAACCTTTGTGGTGTGGTGTTAGGATATGAACTGTCTCGTCAGGGGTCATTATCCGTATCCAGAACCCATAATATAAATAATGTTAAATTTGAATCTAGATACCAAATCAATTAGAATCAAGTATGTCCCAAGAAGAGAATTGTATGTAAATGTAATAATACACTGGCCTGCAAAAGTAAGTTTCACACTTTTCAAATGTTATTTTTTTCTTAACTATAGACGGTAAAGATTTAGGATTAAAAAACGTTTTATTGCAAATTTTATAGGCTTTAATTCTTAGAAACTGGTAAACTATACATTAGCTACATTTTTTACTTAAAAAGATGAAACAGTGAAAATAGACATTTTTAGCTTAGTGTCAAAAAATTCAACTGAAATGTATTATATATTGTTTAATTTTTCATAACTGGTATTGCCTCCTCGAGCTCTGATTACAGCTTCGAGTCGGTTTGGCATACTGAACACTAGGTTTCGGAGCCGATGTTGGGGAATATTCTCCCATTCTTCTACCAGGGCCTGCTTTAGTGCCCTGAGGGTAGTAGGTGGTGCTCTGCGACTTCTGACTAGCCTCCCAAGCTCATCCCAGGCGTGTTTAATCGGGTTGAAAGTATCAGCGTGATGGCTTGGCCATCAAGAAGTCCTGATCTCAACCCGATTGAACACGCCTGGGATGAGCTTGGGTGGCAATACCAGTTATTAAAAAAAAATTAAAAATTAAATTAAAAAATATTAAGAATCCAAATAACATCCAAATAAGCCTTTTTTAAATAGGAGACGTCGATTGTAGTTCACCTCGTCAGATGTTAAGCTGAAGGCTAAAGTCTCAGACGTTCTCAACAGAAGTTATCAAGATACACATTTTTATTTATACCAAAACGATAAACGCTACAAATTACATCAAAAGTCACATTTAATTCCATCTCAATAAAGCCTAAACTTAACTCGATACCAATAAGATAAATAAATCCATTTTAGGTATATATATCGGATATCGGATATATATGTCGGATATCGGATATACCTATGTATATCCGATATACTTTTTGTTTTGAAAACAAAAAGAATAGCTAACCCTTACTAGTCTGTGTTTTCGAGCAAATGGCCGTATCAAGCCGATTTTATCGGATAAATGTGTAAACAGCACAAGGTATCGGCTATCGGATGTCGGCTATCGGCGTCCGACACCGATATCAGATATCGCATGAATGTGAAAACGCTCTTAGAGACAGCTTCCGTTTCGTAGCGGTAGTGAACGCGGCCGCTGCGCAGGAGACGCGGGTTCGATTCCCGCTCAGTGCAAATATTTGTATGCATAAATATGAGTAGGTATTTGCATTGGTCTGGTCGTGCCTCGGAGAGCACGTTAAGCCGTCGATCCCTGTTGCCATACAAACATCTATGGCAGTCGTTACGGGTAGTTGGAGCCCTCAAAAGTTCAACAACTGGTCTAACTGCAATTCTTCGATATCGCCTTTGGTTTGTCGAGGTCAGATGGCAGTCACTTCACAAAAAAATGACGAAGTTTAGCCAAATCCGCAGTTGGACTGGTAATAGCGGACCCCACCCTCCAAGTTGATAGGTTCGGATGCGACTGGGATTAACGCTAGGATGATTAGTGTAGTGATACGCAAAACATAATATTCACCATGGTGATTTATAAAATTCGTGATAGCAAATAAACACAAAATAAATATGATTACATTGGGCTTCTGTCGATAAAAATATGTCAGTCATGTTTATTTGTTATTCCTCCGCGACAAACAACACCACAGGGAAAATGTGAGATAAAATAGGATTAGCTGGAGCACGAGACAAGAAAAACAATTATGAAAACAACAGTATCTTACATGTGAGAATATAGTGAAAGTAAATAAGCATTTTCTTTTGCTGAAATTTGTTACTTAAGGCTATAAATGGTTATAGTGTACCTATCTCAACAAATACACAAAACGTAGACAAAACAATACGCACAAAGAGAAAGAATTCTATTTATTTTAGCTTTTATTTAATTCAACAATATAAGGGCCGTGTACATAACTGTAAGTCAAAGCCTAGGCTGCTACATTTTTAATCTGTCTATCATAGATCATTATCATTATTTTAGCGATGGTTTCCAGTTGCATCTGAGGCTTTTACCGCAGAGACAGAGGTTTGCTTACTCCTTTTGCTGTTACTGATTTGGCTCATAGTTACAGTTTTAATAGGAGCCCCGACCACCTGATCTCCCTTCCCGATCAGTGGAGACCTGCAGTGTCTCTTTCGCCTTTGTCTTTCCCGACAATACCGTCATCATTAAAGACTTTACATATCTCTCAAGCTTCCTATACTACCATCATAACATTTAGTCGCATCCACTTTTAATTTATACCATGGCCGAAACACATACTGAACCGACATTTTAGTTAAAATTTAACCAAATTCTTAACACAAATATTTACATTTAAATGGGTAGTTTCACGGACACGGGAGTGTCATGGCGGCCCGTCGGGAATTCGGGACTATGGATGTGCTATTATTTATCTAATATAGCAGTTTATTTGAACAGGATAGCGGTGATTTAATTCTCAATAAGAAAGTACAAATATAATGATTTTATTTGTATGTCTGTACTGTTGTGTCATGACCTGTGTATTAGTTGATAATAAAACCGAGTGAAATCCTATCTTAAATATATTTTCTTACTTGCGGCTCCACTCCGTAGAAATTTGATTATATGACTATGCAAGGCATTCTATGCGAAATGAAAACTTTTTGGAGAACAAAAAGAAGCCCATGTTTTATTCTAGACTAGACTTAAAAATATAATCTCTGAACCAAATGTCAGCCTGATACATTCAGCCGTTTTAACGCGATTGAGTATCAAATATTCAAATTTCCTGTGAGTGTCGTAAAATCGACAAAAGGGATAGGGCTATTCTCCATCTAACAGTAAACATACAGACCAAAACTATGTGCCCGCTAAACGACAATAGGCTCGCCCTCTATTATGTGGGCCCGAAAATCGTAGTTGGCGAAACGTAAGTGTTAATACACTTCTGCCTACGCCTTTGGGGATTAACAGGCGTGAGTATATGAATGTATGAATATCCAAACATCTTTCTAAACTTTTAAAATTATTTTAGTAGGACTAATATAAGATAAGATTTAAATATCAAACCCAAACTTTTAAAATTATGATTTTAGTAGGACTAATATAAGATAAGATTTAAATATCAAACGCAAATTTTTAAAAATTATGATTTTAGTAGGACTAATATAAGATAAAATTTAAGTAACAAACCCAAATTTTTAAAATTATGATTTTAGTAGGACTAATATAAGATAAGATTTAAATATCAAACCCAAAATCTTTAAAATTATGATTTTAGTAGGACTAATATAAGATAAGATTCAAATATGAAACCCAAACTTTTAAAATTATGATTTTAGTAGGACTAATATAAGATAAGATTTAAATATCAAACCCAAACTTTTAAAATTATGATTTTAGTAGGCCTAATATAAGATAAGATTTAAATATCAAACCTAGTTCACGGACATGCTTCAGAAATAGAAAAAATATCCACCGCAATTTTGCCATTAAATCCACGGTAGCCACTTTACATCTGGGGGCAACATGCTTGTCAGTCACCTTAATGGTACAAAAAATATAATAAAATATAAATTACAATATAAAAATATAATAATTTAAAAAAAACTCTATAAAACATGAACGCCAATATTCTATAATCTAAAACAATACTTAAGAGGCACTATGCACTTGCTGGTATCCGCAAAAGTATGCAACTACCAAATGCACGTACGGTTGACCGCGCCACTGCCGTATACGGTTCGTTTTCATACAAAAGTGGGACGGTTGCTCATTGCGGGGCCAACGCGTTGTATGCCTATGCCAATATCCAAAAGATTTAATTATCGAGTTCATTCTATTAAGTGCTGTTGACACTCGGATTAACCTTTAGTCCAATTTAGGAGACGAAATCTTTCTTGTAATTTTTCAGCGGAATTCTAAAGAATTATAATCTGATTTTCTGAAGTCTGATATGAAAGATGTTTATTTATACCTACTCATACTGTATATTTCAGAAAAGATAAACAGTGGTACTATACCAACTTAGTCCTAAACTTCCATCTGAACTTACCATCAGCGAGATAAAATCAAATTAACGTACCCCACAGATAATATTTTATACTTTTTGGTTAATTCACTCAAAAAGCAACTTAATAAGTACAATGAAATAAGTAACAGGTATTAGCTGGTATTTAACGATAATTTCAGAGCTGTATTCTCCAGGCGACACTTAACATCTAACTCCTTCAACTAGCGGTCGGACCTGTCTAACCCCACTTGTGGTTGGACCCAGACGGTGCTCGCTAACCTCTGACCCTTGTTTAAGTTAAGTGAATTTTCAATAGTTAGGTACGAAATTCACGCATAGGTTTCGAGATAAAAGCTTTCAGATAATCGTTGTGTAACATTTGCATGGCAGAACTAGTAGATTGATTAAATGTAATCTACCATTCCTGCTACTAAAACTATTACTAGACTACTATGTACTGATATTATTATTGCAAAATTAACTCTGTCTGTTACGCTTTCATGCCTAAACCATTGAATCGATCTTGAAATTTGAAACAGAGATGGACTAGAGTTATGGCTATGTTTGGTGGCGATAACCGACTTGGATGTCGGTGGATGAAGCCACGGGCCACAGCTAATAATCAAATTAATCTAAGTTTAATACGTGAAGTAAAAACCCTTTGGACCTGTTCCAAACCTGCTCCTATAATGAAAATTGAAGTCAAGTCAGATCAAGCGGGAAAATACTCGCGCGCCTTTCTGGAATTTTATATTTTTGACACTAACAAAAGTTCTTTATACTGTACATAAGTACACACAAAAGTGATAGGTAGAGTCCAATTTATTCCGTGCCCGGGTTTCAAAATTTCACAATTTAAAAGTAATATTTCTGTTTTGTCTCCTCTAAATCGTCTTAAATACAAAAATAAAAATGTCCTTTCATTGTGCTGTTGTCCTACCAGTGATAGGACAAAGACAGTCCCACGCTCAAACTGGTCGGTGTGTATCAAAATACCAAGTTGATTGAAAATTATATTTCTTAAGAGGATTAATTTTGTTATTTTTCTCCGTGAACGTTAGAAGGGCTTAAATTTTAAGGTGATGTTGTTTTACGCGTAGGCCGCTCGATGTCCCAGCGTATTTCTTTCTTTGTAACTTAAATAATACACATCTTGCACAAAGGTCTGTGTACATACAGTCCAAAACAACAACTCAATCAATGGCGCGAGTGCTTTTTCTTAATTGAGTATTAGCGCTAGCTTAAATTTATTTTCCAAATGGAATAGCTTGAATATCGATATCGCCAATCAGTTGTGGGGGTCAGATGGCAGTCGTTTCACGGAAAATATCGAAGTTCAGCAACATATTAAACTGGAAAGCCGGCCTGAGTTGAGAAAAGGTTGAGTGAAAGATGATGATAACTTGATTATAACTGAGTCTCGACACTTAACACGCCTTATCTGATCAAACATTGATTGATTTGATTTTTGTCAAAATTTCCTACCTACGCACTTAAACCACAAAATACTGTACAGAAGTCATACATGCACCTATTAATTAAACACACACAGACACTCACACACATTTACACTCATACACATAAACCCTTACACATCCCAAAACATGGACGCAACTTATTTTTGCATCAAATGTATAATTATAAGGTATTTTAATCACCCGTTTAATCTGTAAGGGGAAGGCGCCAGTGTCTGTAACACAGTTTAATACTAGCACAGACACTGACGTTCACTCCGTCTCTGAAAATATGTTGCGGTAAATTAGTGTTTTAATTTTTACTTAGAGATCTATTTATTTATTTCATAAACAATTTACATTGTATTGAAAATTACATCCTTAAAAAAAAACAACAAAATCAAAAAAAAAAAAAAAAATTAAATTAAAATATTAAATAATACATTTTTAATAATGATGTCAGGAATTATTAATTGATATGATTATATTGCATAGAAAAAATTATAAATAATAATGTTAAAAATTCAATTAAATTATAGAAGTGTACATGTCAAAAGTTCCGCATAATTATGGAAGTTTAGAGAACCATGTTCTGAACATTGCACACATTATTTATAAAACATAATACCAATTACAAATATTTATAAAAAAGAAAATGTCAATACATGCATCCCATAACTATGTCATTTTACAAATTCGTCAAGAGAATAGAAACAACCTTCCAGAAGAAAACCCTTAAGCACGGCTTCGAACTCCTTTTTATATACAGCGCTTCTTATTTCTAGGGGAAGACTGTTAAATAGTTTGACTGAACTATAAGACACGCTATGTTTAACTACGTCAAGAGTGGGTGCAATCATTAAAGGCATATGTTTCCTTCTCGTACTTTCACGTTCCCGTCTACCTTCTTCACTTTCAAACTATTGTATGTTCTTCGCAAAAAAAGTCAATAAAACTAAAATATACAGACAAGGAACTGTTAAAAATTTTTAGTTGCCTAAAGTATTCTACACAGGACTGTTGCTGGTCTATGCGTACCATGGTTCTAATGGCCCTCTTCTGTGCAGCGAAAGCTTTGTCAATATTGTACTCATAACTACCCCCCCAGAAAATAATACTGTACCTCAGTTTTGATTCTACTAAGGCGAAGTACACACCTCTGAGCTGTTCCATGTTTACAACATCTCTAAGGCTTCTTAATACATAACAGGCGGAATGAATACCTGCCTCTATGCTTGCCAATTCATGTTTCCATTTCAAAGAACAGTCGATATATACCCCCAAGAATTTAACTTCGTTAACTGTGATTAGCCTGTCACCGTTAAGTTCACAAGCCAGTACATCTGACGTTTTACTGGTGGATTTAAATAGTATGATATTGGACTTGCTGCTGTTTATTTTAAGGTAGTTTAATGTAAACCATTCATTGAGATGCCCCAGTGCCGAATTTACTCCTATATTTAAATCTATAATGTTATTTGCTGATACAATTGCGTTGGTATCGTCGGCAAAAACGGTAAGTTTCACCTGTTCCGGTAACTTATTCATCACATGATTTATCAGGTCATTGATAAAAACAATGAAAAATATAGGGCCTAGTATCGATCCTTGAGGAACCCCTGTTTTTATTTTGACAAACCTGGATTTAAAAGTTTTATCAAATTTAGTTCGAATCGTTCCAGATTGCTCGTAACTGTCGGACTTGATCTCCACGAACATTTGTCTATTGCTTAGATATGAGGTAAAGAGATGCCTAGCTGCCCCTCACGCCGTAGTGCTCTAACTTTTCAATCAGTAGATCATGTCTAACTGCATCGAAAGCAGAGCTCATGTCAAGAAATATGCCTGCAACTTTTTGCTTATCGTTTAGCCTAGTTACAACATCATTTACTAACGTGTTTATAGCATCTGCTGTGCCGACTTTTTTGAGATAAGCAAACTGTCTAGGATTAATTATATTATTTGTAACAAGATGCCTAAGTAACCTAGTTTTTAGTAAGACTTCGAGTATTTTAGATATTGTAGGCAAGAGGGAGATCGGTCGGTACATTTTTGGATCTTGTTTTGGGCCCTTTTTATATATAGGTACTACTTTAGCAATTTTTAACTGATCTGGAAAGATACTACCCAGAATGCATCGATTGAAAAAGTTACTCAATGGTTCAGCTAACAAGTCTATATTATTTTTGATAACAGTAATGGGCACACCATCATAACCACACGAAAGTTTAGTTTTCATGTTTCTGACAACATCAAAAACCTCCTTAGGAGTTACCAAGTCAACTATCATCTCTCTTTCTATTCGAACTGTATTTTGCTTGAGGATTTCTATGGCTGAGCTACAGTCATCGCTATTTACTCCAGAATCATAGTCGAAAGCAGTAACAAACAAATTAACAATTTCTTTGGGATCAGAAGTGATGCAGTCCCCATTAATTAAGGAATAAAGTTTATTGTCTTTTGTTTTTATGTTCCTGTGTTTATTGATTATACGCCAAACATCCCTTGCAACATTGTCAGATCCCGCTAAAGCTGTTTGAACTGCCAGTTTTTTCGCATTTCTAATTACCCGCCTGTAAATGTTAATGTATTTAATTTTGTAACCAACCCAAGAAGTATGTAGATCACCTTTTGCGCAAAGAAACCGCTTCATTTTACTGGATGCTCTGATTCCTTTAGAGACCCACTTTAGGCTAGGGTCACGTTTAGGATAAACTTTGACTTTTTTCAATTTAAAACTGTTACTAAAAATGTCATTAAATTTTGAAAGAAATGTATTAACATGCATCGCATTTAAGTTATTTGACAATAGTAACTTCCTAAAGCTATTATTATTTGTAGTGTTAAATATTCTCTTGTAAGTGGTTCTATATGTGTTATATTTATTCTTAAAAGTGTTGTTACTATATAAAGAGTTGCATATTATGCCTGCATGTCCATCTGCTAACCCATTGTGATCTACAATACAGTCCTCTACACTATCCTCTTCAAGATTCGTCAAAAAGTTATCGATACAAGAAACCCTATCATCCCGCCTAAAAGTGATTGCACTCACCAACGGTCTAAAATTGTAACTCGTCAAAATATTCATAAAGTTCTCTTTTTTCTTATTGTCATTTAAGAGATCTATGTTGAAGTCTCCACCGATGGACACATTGTATTATGCTTTTATGAAATAAATTCTTTAATATTTATTTAAACATAGGTGTCTGTCTATAAACCTACATATTTTAACATTTACATCACTAAAACATTCATTGATGGAATCGCAGTGATGTCGCATAAAGAAAAATCATACTTTAAAGTTGTGTGAGAATACTCTGAGGACTGATTGTTTTTCAAAATAAGGGTAGGTACTATAACGTTTCTTCGTATCGAAATGCTGTGAAATAAAATGATATAATAAATATTGTTAGACAAATAATACTAACCAACGTGACGTGATACTTTAAATTGTTTATGATACTGAAATAGGGCTAATTAATAAATACCTAATAAATAATCAATTCGCAGATTACATCCATGGTATTCAACTAAAGAACTAACTTTAGTTATAAATAGAATTGAATAATAATAATAAAAAAAAACAAATTGTCTACATACATACATATAATCACGCCTTTATCCCCCGAGGGTTAGGCAGAGATGAATTAACACCCACATTTCACCAATCTGTATTCGGTCCCACGTAATAGGGTGTGAGCCTATTGCCGTATTCCGGGCACTATTATTGACTCGAGCCATGCATCTGAGGCTGAGTCAGGGCTGTACATGTCTGTCTGATGTTAAAAATCAGCCCTATCCCTTAGTCGCCTTGTACGACACCACATGGGAAGAGAAGGGGTGACCCAAATTCTACTCTGCCGGGAACCACGCATATAAGTCTTATATATAAATACAATTATATATATATATATATATATATATATATATATATATATATATATATATATATATATATATGTATATGTGTCTATATATACCTAGTCTTAAATTATACATATCACATGCGGAGTGTCACCCAGCGCCGCACTAGGGGGAGTCTCACCGGTTCACACAGATATTCAAACGCTTTCTAATGAAGGTATAGAAATCGTCTGTGCAATGCACCTCCATAACAACCCCAACAGCATCCTGAATGCGTTATTTATTATACAAGGCGTATTTTTTTAAACGGGGCATAAGGGTGCCTCAACCGTTTTAGATCTCTAACTTTTTAAGATATTCTGAATTACATTATTAGATTTTGGTAAAATCGTACAGTCGGCAAGAAAAACGTTACAAGTGCAAAAAAATTTTTTTGTTGTCAAACCATCCTGTTTCATTTAGGTATCAAAAGACTTTATGAGACCATTAAAGGTATGAGTACTAGAAACGATAGAAATTGCCAAGGAGGTGAAGTCGCTGTATGCCCACAAAGTAATACTTCTACAGACCACGTGCCTAGAAGGACTAACAGAAGGCTTTAAAAAAGTCACTTTGTCTTTGTTCGTACAAAGCACAAAAAACCTCCGTGTTTTTGTTTTTATTTGTTTTTGTTGATATTTCAGTGTGTAGTGTGTGTAAAATAAACGGCTTTTCTTTCTTTCTTCTTTCCGTATAACAATGTTACACCTAAAGCTGTGTACTCACCTAGCCGTGTAGCATGTAATATATCCGACCTGCAAGTGTGTACGGCTCGTCCACGGTCACCGCGTATTCGCTCCGACTGCTAATAGCTCCAGGCTCGCCTTTGTGCTCGCAGTGATACCGCCACTCGGTGGCTTACGTACTCACTTGCCTTATATGCTATTAGGCTAGGTGTGCAGCCTGATTTACAGCCAGCGACCTACGCAACGTGTCATCAGCTAAATCATCCCTGAGCTCATCTGTGACCAAGTGACCTAACTACTTGAAAGATTTTACCCAATTCAATTAGGAGCCGTAGAGTAAGACCTCCGCAACATCTGTATGTTTTTGGGGCCTGATTCAAAACAAGGAACTCGCTTACTTTACGTGTAATTTGGAATCTTCGTTAATAATAAAATCTATACATTTTAAATAAAATTGGAGTGTCTGTTTGTAATATTAAAAATAACCGTTTTTTACTACATAAATATGAATATAATACAGTACATACACCAAATAACATTTTTTACAATTTTTGTCTGTCTGTCTGTTTGTTCCGGTTAATCTCACAAATGGCTGGAACGATTTTGACGGGCCTCTTATTGGCAGATAGCTGATGTAATAAGGAGTAACTTAGGCTACTTATATTTTTACGCGGGTGGGCCTGCGGGCAACAGCTAGTCAGTACATAAAATTACACTTTATAAAAGTTTACATGGACGCAAAATGTCCGCGGTGAAAATAGCTTATGTGTTATTCTAACCCTGTACCTACCAAATCCAATTCAGCTAGATTCGTACAGCCGTTAGAGGAACTTATTTAAGGAAATATCCAAACATCCACACGTCTTTACACATGCTTTCATATTAAGAATATTGATAGAATAGGAATTGACAGGTTTCATACTCGTTTTCGAAAAACACATCTGCGAAGCCCATTTCCATTACGCAGAATCTTTAATAAGCTCTGTTGAAGGAAAAGAAAAGTAGCATAGTGAGTCCCGGACACCAAACTGCAACTGTGATTGGAAACTACTAAATTATAATAACTAACTTGATGACTGAACTCGAGTAAAACGCGAAGCTTGATGAAAGATACTAAGTAAAAGATATTTCTTTTGTTCAATTCATTTGCCTTTAACTGAAACAAATAAAACAGTCTTGTGAATCATTGAGAGGATTTTTGACGCCTACTTAAAACCGCAGTGTAATCCTCTCTTTTTTCGTTTTTTACATACGAAATTAATGCTCACGTTATGTACAGACAGTACGAAAAGACACTGGTACGAAATAAAAGGAAACTTCATCAAGCAAAGTTCCCGGTGGCATCTGAAGCTTTCACCTCGAAGCCCGGGTTCCACCTCACTTCTTCTCCAATGATTTGGGTTACACGGCTTTTATCTGCCTGCATCGGCCTATACGTGAATTCGGCTTGACCCTATATGTCTTGGTGGGGTTAATACACACACAAACATTTCCCTTTGCTTTGAGAAATTGGGCGTATATTATGTAGCTGTTTGGTTAACACAAAAAAATCTACCTACTGAACTAAACATGACCCAAACATACTCGTACTGTTCTAAAAGTCATGAACGAAATCCCAAAAACATTGCCCAAACTTACCCGAACTCCATTCTCACGTTACATCAAAGATTTACTTGCACACCATACATCAACTTGTACTGGATTTAAGCGGCTAGCTTTAATTGTTTGGAACGAGGCAGCCCCGGATTAAATCGAAAAAAAAATTACACCACGATCTTTTCCTCCATTATTCACTACGTTCAAAAACTCGCATGTCTTTTTGATACTTTCATTCAGAACCTCTATGTCGTTGTTTTTTTTTTTATAATTCGAATATCGAACGCCTACGTACGATTAGTTTCATTAATTTTAATGTTTTTTTTTAATCTTATGATTGACAATGATTAGAAAAATAGGCAACTATGGGGATACTTTTACGGAGTTTTTAAATTATTTTTTCACTTTTGCTGTCCAAATGTCATTGAAGATTATTTGAAAGTGTAAGAAGTTTATCCGTAAAAAAAACTATCAAGAACCACTTTTTATATTATGAGGTATGACGAGATTTTAAGTGAAAATGTACTAATAAAATAATACGTATTCAATCAAGGTTTATAATTGGTTTTGTTCGTATTAACTTTTAAGTTGTACACACCTATAAACATACATGCAATCACACTTCTTTGCCATTGGGGTAGGCAGAGACAATATCTTTCCACTTACTTCGATCCTGGCATACGTGCTACGCTTCTTCTACTTTCATAATATATAACCATTATATGTTAAATGTAATTCTCTTCTTCCTCATTAGATAAGTAGCTACTGATAGATTATAGTCTGGAATAACACATGGCCTAGTTTTAATCCCAGAAATAGGTTCCCATGAGTTACGGGAACTGAATCATAATTCCTCGCGAGTGGAGCCACAGGCAACAGCTAAAATATAGAGAATAGTTACAAACTAAGAGCGTTTTATCGGACATCCGATATCGGAGGAATTCAAATGTATGACATAATATATGTATCTCTCTTTCACATTGTCCGTCCCGATATCGGTTATCGGAGCCACCGCCACTGTTTTAGCTCGATATCGGATCACAAAGAGACAAAAACAACGACTGCAAGCAATTTTCGACATTAATGATATTATCTTAGTTAATTGTCTTTTCGCCTTATTTTGAATGTCGACTGCGCTTTTATCTCTACAGAGGACGCATCGTCGCAATGGACTAATATTGGCCATTGCGACGATGCGTCCTCTACGTAGATTTCATTGTTTGTCTGATATTTTTTATGAATATACTCCATCATGCCGCTTTGTTTAGTACCAATATGTAATGTTAGTGGAATACATTTATTTCCTCAAAAATGCTGAACTAAAAAATTCTGCGAGACAATTATGCGACGAAAGAATTTTGTGGCTACTGAAAATTCTAGATTAGGTGCATTTAAGTAGAAGATTTAGTATCAGCTTCAACATGACCGAAATTAAAATTAGTTAATTAGAATCCCATCTGGAATTAGTAAGGCTCACTGTTAAAATATAAGAACTGAGCATGTACTGAGGCAGTACCTACTTCATATTCGCAAATTGTTCTAAGCGGTCTCCAGCCCATAATAGTTGGATACAGAGTTTTAAGATAGATACAGTGTTTTTTGTTGCATTAAGAGTTAAATAACACTATATCTTTTGGAAAAAAAGTAAAATTTCAAAATGTATATTCGTTGAGGTTCGTTCTTTCCAGTTAAAGTAGGTCGCTCAAAAGTATCTGGACTGCACCTCAGCTATAAAAAAAGTTGGTCATTGTTTATAAACCATTACTCTCTGACCCCTAGACTGTCGTGCATTACAAGTACATTTATCATGTGGACGTATTAGGCTCTGTTGTTTAGATGTCTGTGCCAAATCCCCGCGAAGAATTTACGACTGCCAACCTTTGGGATGAAATAAACTTTTAGCTGATAAACATTCTTTAAAGATTTATTTGAATGTTTATTTTTGTTACTTATTGCATAGTAAACAGTAAATAGAAATACACGAAAACAGTATTTGAAAACAAAGTCGAGTAATATAAAAGTAAAATATAAAAAAACTACGTTAAAAAAACCGACTTCAAAAACTCTAAAGCATAAAATAACTTGAGAAAATTAACAGAATTTACATATTTACTGTATTGTTAGAAGTCGGTGCCTAGCCCGAGAGGTCGTATTTCAATTGATTCCAGCATATTGGCTCAGGTACAGTCAGCATCATTAAAATGTTGCTAACAAGTCAAAATAATCCAAATACCAAAATTCCAATTTTATATTGGTTATTAGAGTACTCAAATAGTTGTAAGTGTTCAGAGTGGTCCAACTATCTTATCAATCGGTCTTCCAGAATTATGTAAGTTGGTAGAGTATTCATATTCATATACACAATCACGCCGGTCAATGGTATCCAGACAAGTATAATTTCCAAAAATCTAAACATTCATACTTTTCTCACTAATGCAAGTTGATAGTTATTGGCTTATTCAACTGTCAATTTAAAAAAAATACAAAAGACATTGTCAATTGACACATTTTGTATCTTTTTCTTACTCATATACCCATCCCTTATCATCCCGCCATTGTGTGAAAGGGATGGCTTTACAAGTAAGAAAAGGATACAAAATGCGATTAAATGACAATGTCTAGATTTTTTGAAATTATACTTGACTGGATACCATCGACTGGCGTGATTGTGTATATGAATAAGAATACTCTACAAACTGACATAATTCTGGAAGACCGGTTGTTAAGATAGTTGGACTACTCTGAACACTTACAACTATTTGAGTATTCTAATAACTAATATTAAATTGGAATTTTAGTATTTTGAGTATTTTTATTAGCAAAATTTTAATGATGCTGACTGTACTACAAACAATGTTGGCACCAACTTCTAACAGAACAGTAAATCTATAACTTTTGTTATTTTTCTCTTAGTTATTTTATACTTTTGAGTTTTTGAAGACGGTTTTATTAAACGTAGTTTTTATTATTTTTTTCTTTTCAGTTTTCCCCCCAATTAATGATTTAATCTAGTCCAGCATGCCTTCGATCATAGTTTTTGAGTTTTGTTTCGTAAGATTGACATAATGCTTTCAATAACATAAACGAGACATTCATGCTATATGTAATTAAGGAGTCCTGTTGTCTACCTCCATAGTTCAAGACTTAGTAATTCCAGCACGTCAACTTGTCACAGGATCGTCCTAAAACTATGTAGCTAAAAACTTACCTATAAAATTTTAAGAATTTCACCAATTTCTCAAGGATCATCATCAGATCCTTACGTGATGACTATGGGACCAACTGGGAAGTAGGTATAACCTATCAAATAAAAAAAATATTCTGCACATCGGTCCAGGCGTCTTTGAGTAATCGGTGAACATACATAAAAAAATATTCCGACGAATTAAGAACCTCCTGCTATTTGAAGTCATTAAAAAAATAGGTTAAAAAAATAAAAAAACACGCTTTTTATACAGAACCGAACTAAAATAAAAATAAAAAATAAGTTTGAATAAAATTTAATTAAGAATAGTGTTAAAACTTTCAATAAAGATAAATTAATAATAGTGTAAATAAAAAATAAATATTTTAGAAAAGCTCCCCACGCATGGTGTCAATAGTTAAAAATATTTTATTGACACATATGAGTAGAGTAATTATCATTTTGATAATATCTTAAAAAGCACCCCACGCTGTTTTTAAAGTAAAATATTTTTTTTATATACTACATATTACTACATATTATTAATTTATATTTATATTGAAAATATTAACACCATTCTTAACTTAAATTTATTAGTTATATAAATTAACAAAACTCATATTTTGCGAATTGAAAAATGGAATAATTTTATCAAATTAGTGTATTGTCATCAGTCCTCGATAAATCTACAAAGTTTGGACGAAATTTGGCCGTATAAAGTGGGTCAAAATCGCGCCCAAAGGAGTCGGTTAAAAACAAACAAACAGGTGAAGCTATTAAAAAGCGTTAAGTATCCGAAGGCAAATAATATTAGTAGCATCCAAAGCCTGCATTTCGGGGACTGAGGTCCAAGCTTCTAGTTCTCCTTTGTACCCTTCCAAAGCAGCATCTACCTTCGACCTAAGGAAGCTTGTATTAGTGTTGTAAAAACGCTCGATTCGAGTCGAAGTTCTGTGTGTGATAGTGTGTCTTGGTGCGTGTACCAGTAAATTAAAATACTCCTTTCTTAATATTTTTAAACTTACCAAGAGCTTATAGAGGTACTAAACTATGAAAGCACACTGAGCTGCCTAATAACATAAGCAGTAACCTCTAGACAGATCTCAGAATTGTACCTACCTACACAGTAGAGTATCCAAACGGAATTGCCTTAGCGAATATTGAATTAGCCCGGCACAGGCCATAACGCCTGGCTAAACACAACTTGTAGCTGAACACAGATGATATTGAATAATAAGACAACGAAATCCTCTTTGCAGATTAACAATGCCTGTAAGTTTATTCTCTTAGCTAACAACATTTCCAAGGCTGAATTTACCCAAGAAAATATGTAATTTCGGTGTATGGTGCGGTGATTTATGTAATTCAGATACCATTCTATAGCAGTATTAATAGTCTTAAAAAAAGAATTAAACGCGTTTATATTCATTCGCACCCGCTCAGTGCGAATATTGATAATATATTATGTACACATGAATACCTATATTTTATTTAAAATCTGCTAGGCGTTTCTTTGCATGTCTGTATTTACAAAAAACTGATTTAATATCAAGAAATGTTATAATGCGCGAGATTTGATCTATAAAACTGAGCACTATTTTATTTGCTTATACTATTGATTGATGGCATTTGGTGGAACTTGCTAAACATTTTCAATGAAAACACTTGTACTATTCCACATTACTAAATTATTATGCTGACCGGTTTCGCCTTACGGCATTATCAAAGGTTGATACATGTTTTATTTCTTTAGGCGCTCTGCAGTGAACTGACTGAAATTGAGCATGAACTTTAATTTAAGGATAAGCAGTCGGATATCGCGGAAAAAAGGCAGATTCTTGTCACTAAGCTTGACCGGATCCTGAACCACATTCCCCAATGGGGCTCTAAGAACTTGGTTGAGTTCAATGCCAAGAAGACGCAGGCATGTGCGTTTACAGCAAAGGTATCTTCTTTCCTTCCCCTTCTGACTCTTCAGAGCACAAAACAGCCTTGCGTAAACTCGGAGTCCTGAGCAGAGTGAGACGGTTTTTCACGCCGGAGCAACAGTGTCTTCTATACAAGATACCAATTCCCAAAGTACTTATTAAATGCTCTCGATAGGTTGCATTATTGGAAATCCTGAGGTCACGAGTACCCTCTAAGTATCTGCAGAGGAGATGCGTAGCGATGTTGCTTCCTTGGCAGGATTTTACCGTCTCTACCATGGTAGTCCCACCCTCTCCTTTCCTATACAGGACAACACGTGCAGGGCTTAGATGTCACCCGCATACGATGCAGAACATTCCTTCAAGAACCAAGAAGTTCAAAGACTCTTTCCTTTGCCGCACCATTAAGACCTGGAATTCCTTGCCAGCTCGTGTGTTTCCTACTTCCTACAGTCCCTGGTCCTTTAAGCAGGGCGTGAAAAAGCATTTGATGTGACCGTCACGCTGAGTGCCACCATTGTTAACATGGTACGTGTATATAATGGTGGCTCTCTTTTCTGAGACTTTGCCTTCAGCTTACCATCAGGCGAGGTGAAATCAAGTGGCGTGTCCTATATAAAACAAAATCACAGCTTATCTGGTACATCATAATTGGGTATTTGACAACTTTTACAATGAAATATGAAATGTATTGGATATGATAGCAGATATGTAAATACATAATAACTATACAAAATTTCACTGAAATATTAATTGTAAATAATTTATTTTTACAAAATTCAGTTGCGATTTTTTAATCTGTATTTTACACGAAGCAAAACGTGAGAATCAGTTGACAGTCACTCATTTGCACGTATTTCGAATCAAAAGCAAGCGGTCCCGTCTCGACTGTCTGTGTTTATAATTTGCTTGCTAATTTTAATACTAATAAAAATAATAACTACTATTCTTATTGGGCATAGTGCATAAAATTTAGCAAGCATATTACAAATACCGACATGACAGTGCAAATCCATCTAAATGCAGGTTCATTAATGAAAGCTAATTTGTTTGCATCCAATACCGTCCTACCCGCTAACTTTTGCTCTGCCGAGTTTCGGAATGCAAAACTTTTCTGTAAGTATCTTTACCCAAAGTAATGCAGCGTTATATATTAACAATAAAGATAACTAGACTGTAAAAAGACTTTAAATAGTTTTCAGGGAGGTTTCTCAATCACCTATTCCTTTTTTATAGTTACGATAAGTTTCTGTAATACCTATCATGGCCCATTATGTTGGTGCATATACTTATTGTATTTACCTAATTTTTCATATCATTAAGAAGTTGCAAGAGATAATTATACAATAGATTTATATCGATTATTTTGAATACATAGAAATATAAGTATTTATGCCTAGATACCAGAGATAGTAATTACGAGAATCTGATTACGGTAAGCGCTATACCAATGTTAGCCTACAAAAAGTTATGATCAGTTATTATCAATAAACAGTATATACAGTAATTTGGATCTGTAATTATTATTCGTCTTTATTTGCATTTGATATCTAATAAATTAAAATTTTAAATACATATACAAATATAAAAATATATATTTAAAAATATAAAGAATAAATCCCACCGGCATCGGGTACAGGGACCAAGCTACAGGTGGCTAGGGCTCCAGATAAAGGAACCTCCTCACAATACGTGCCGTGTCGAGGAGTACCGCCTTCTGCATCGGGCCCTTGACCCAGCTGTCTAACGAGAGCCTCTTAAGGTGATGTTCGAGGCTCTTAGCAATTAACCCATAGGCTGATATGGCTATCGGGACAATGATTGTCGAATCAACATTCCACATGTCAACAACCTCATGAGCCAGATCTAAATATTTTATTTCTTTGTCTTTTTTTGCTTTCATGAGGTTTTCGTCATGAGGAATGGTGACAACAATTATTGCAAGGCACTCTAATCGATCTATTACCACTATGTCAGGTTTATTAGCGACAATAGTCCTGTCCGTAATGACAGATCGATTCCAATATAATGTGGCACGACCATTTTCGAGAAGTAGGTCGAGCACATACCTGTAATAGTGCACCTCCGAAGTCACAAGATTGTATTTAAGGGCAAGTTGCTGATGAACAATCTTGGCTACTTGGTTGTGCCTGTGCAAATACTCGAGACGAGAACAACCGGAAATAATATGTCTGAGAGATTCTCCGGGGCGGTGGCATACCCGACAGATCCAGCTTACCGTCGTTCAGAATATACTTCCGATAGTTGTTTGTCATAACAAGTTCGTCCGTAATTGCAAAGACAAAACCAGACCGGACTTTAGCCAAAATACGGACGCTTTTAAGTCTATATCGGGTCCAATTAAGGCCCGATAAAACCGTCCGTGTCACTCTTTGCTCATCCATTCCTCCCTGCGATTAGCAGTAATAAGTACTACAGGTTTGCGCCAGTTCTCTTTAGCCAACGCAAGGGCGGTTAGCCGTTGTCCACTGCCACCACATCACGGTGCATATCCGTATTTGTATGTAGGAAATATTCTCTGAGGTTGTATATATCACGATTATGAACTATACTATATACAACCTCATTATGGAAGATCGGGGATGATGCATCTGAAATGTAGTCAACAGTATTCGAACTCTTCTATCCAGCCCCTCTAGACAAGTGGCAATTCGCTAACAGCCTCTCTAGACTAGTGGCAATTCGCTAGCAGGCGTTTGATGGAATAGAATGACGAATGTATAGGATTTGACGTATTTGACATGCGTTAACTACTGTCATTTTTAGCGAATTGCCACTTCTCTAGAGGGGCAGGGCATCTAGTTCAGTCTGAGTCCATCTAAGTATGCCGATGGAGTACATAAGGACAACCATTGCCAGCGCGCACCTTGTTACAACCACCGGCCACAGTGTTACTACTGCATTCAGTGGAGAAACGCCTTTGATGTCGGACGATGCCGCCGCTCGCGTAAGTACCTACGCCGTTCATCGCAAATGTGCAAGGGTTGTCAGAAAAGAAAAAAAAGGAAATAAATGTAATTATTATGCAATCAATTATTTGAAATACATATCTTGCAGTACAACTACTGCAAGATACTTTCGTGAAACTTTATTTTTAGACCTTTTTTTAGATTAATAGATTTCTCGTGTATAATACACGAGAAATCTAATAATTGTTGGATAGGTACTAATGTAAATCACCCTCCATTGCTCTGTGTAAGTACATTCGTGGCGCTACTGTATGTAGTAGTAATACTTTGTTACCGCCCGATAAAAAGCTTATTAAGACTTTTATAAATTTAATAATAATAATAATAACCTATGATACATAGGTACATCATAGTGAACTAAGAATAAGAACAACAGATTCATCAACCGTAAATTTTGGTGTGCTAACTGTAACTACTGATTTCTATGTTAGCGGGCGTTAGGAACGCGTATAAATAATTGGTTTGGATATTTGAGGTCCGTGTTTTCACACATTGGCACGGTACACTTCTTGTAGGTGATCATTTTCACAATTTTAGCAAAGTTTAACAATTGTAAATTTCACAACTACTCGTCATTCACCATGAGTCGTAGCATATACTTGTCTTTAGTCAGATATAAAACTTTGCTAGTGACGTCACGCCCGAAACGACACGTGACCGACCGTTTTACGCGCACTTTTCAAGCTAACAAAGTAAAATCGCGATTTTCATATTTATAATGTTTTTTCGCGAATAAGATTAATTGTAAGAGGTATAAAATAAATTTCTATATCTTTTAAGATAGGTTTCAAAAATTTGTTGCATACCTTTATCTGTACAACTGTTTTTTTCCATTGTGCAAGCAATTTTAGAATTCGTAAAACATATATCTTTGCTTATAAAAAAGCACCACTAAAGTGCCATTTTAAAGTGTTCTTCCTATAAAAGTCGAGTCAATTCCTAAAGTCTTGTGAAGACCAAACAAAGTGTAAATCTGAAAGGGGCTATCGAGTGAATAAGGATCTACCACAGAGCAAATACATTATAGAGATAACATACCTAATAATTTATTTTTGACAAAATATATTCTAGAAAAAAATGCAAGGAAAACTAAAAATATATAAATAAATTGCTTATATACTGTTGATTGATGGCACTTGATGGAACTTGCTACACATCTTCAATGAAATTACTTGCACTATTCCACATTATTTATTAAAATCCTGACCGGTTTCGCCTTACGGCATTATCAAAGGTAAGGCGAAATCGGTCAGGATTTTAATAAATAATTTGCAATAGTACAAGTAATTTAATTGAAGATATAATAATATATATATATATATAAATAAATAACAAATATAACTGAAAATACGAAAACACGCGTATGACTTTAGTTGAAGACAGCGTCAAGCCAAGGTATGGCAGACATGTAGGGTATGTTCACATTTCCACAATCACCGCACCGCCACATCATCAATGAAATGTATAAGTGTGTGCAACATTGCCAACCAACGCAGTCGAAGTTATAACTGTTTAAAAAAAAAATAAACATCTGAATTGAGAACCTCCTCCTTGTTTACAAGTCGGTTAAAAATTTATGCCTATAATCTGCGTCAGAAGTAAATGAATAGATTCAGATCTTAACAATTAGATGGCGTGGCGTGGAAGAGTCTCAATGTTTGTTATGTTCTCGTCGTATCATAAAGTAAGTAGAAACATGAAAAGATTTAAGAAAACTCGTTAGTTCCACATATATGTAATACAACCCTCATTGTACGTTTAAATGGCCATGTTGGATGGTACGAGGCCGGCGCGGACACAATGTCTATTCAGCCGCTGTGCCGCTCGCTCAGCTGCGGCTTTACCCGTAATTTAGTTGTTCATCTGCCGGATAACCGTTGTTATCCTGCTATGCGTGTTGGCCGAGCGTAGTCCAATTCGGGCGTCGAGGCACAGTGCAAGTGCTAATATCCACACGTTTGACAAGTTCTTCAAAGCAAGCGGCCAATATAGACTAATGCTATTATCTATTCTGTGGTAATGTCTGTAGAGATACTGATGCTGTCCCACGCGGTGGCCACTGTCAATAAATATTTATTGCCCTGAAACACTATGGATGTAATTTCGAGCAGATAAACATGTGAAAACAACCATGCAAATAGCGTCCTAAAGAGCTTATAAAGCTGAAGGATAGCTTTTAGTTTCTACATTCCACATATCTGCAAATAAATAAATTTGAATTTGAATTTAATAAGTGTAACAATAATTTGTACTCTTGACTTATGAGGACTTATTATATTATTGATTATATTATTGTATTTGACATTCGACATCCATTAAATTAAATATAAAAGGTTGTAATAAATTCCTAAGGACTCAACAATTAATTATTGTATATTGACATTATTTTGTTCTTTTTAATTTGTAATATTTTTAATTTGTAATATTGCAATGCCTGAAGATGGCGCTAAGTCTTAAGCACTAGGTACTATATACTTGTAACACCAATGTACACTTAGTGAGCAATAAATGATTTGATTTGATTTGATAAATATACTTATTTTGTATATATTACTAGCTGTTATCTGCGACTAAGGTCATTGTATTGTTGCAATCTACACTACTATTATAAAGAGGAAAGATTTTTATGTTTGCAATGAATAAATTCAAAAACTACTGTGCCGATTTCAAAAATTCTTTCACCATTGGAAAGCTACATTCAACCTGCGTTACATAGGCTATATTGGATTTTCACGAGAACGCTTTTACCACCCGTGCGAAGCCGGGGCGGATCGCTAGTTATTAATAAGTAGATATATCGGAGGACATTCTATGCAGGGCTAAGAGAGGCGTCGAGCGTCGAGGCGTCGAGACTATCCTTTTCGGCTAAAAGAATAGCATTTTACTAGATTTACTAGCGGCGTTGGATGGGAAAAAGTGTTAAACTCGCGTCAGGATCGCTTGACCTTCGATCCGTAACCGACGACTGATGTTATACAACGTTAGCTACAGACTGTCTATTTTGCAAGATACGATAAATAACTTCGTAGCTTAGCCGTAATCGCTTCGACTATAAGTCCTTATGGTTTCAGATAGTACCGGGTTCAAACCTGGCCTTCTGACACTTTTTGTGATTATTTTTTCTTTTTGTAATTTATTACTTTTGTGATTATTTTTTCTTTTTATAATTTATTAATTTCTTCTGACTGAAAATTAGTGATAGGTTTTATGATTGGCGCTATATTATAGGTATGGTATGGTATGTTCTTTTTATCTTTTTCTATGTATATAACGAAGAAAGAAAGAAAGAAAATGTTTTCACTTCTGCCGGCACTCCCAGAGGGCAACCCGTCTTTTTTTTTTCTTTGGTTTTTATGCTTCAAATTACTTCATTATGGTTAACACCCCGACTCAGAGCACCCCGACTCGGATAGGTTAGGTTAGAAGGCTAAGGCGAGAGCAAAGCGGAGTGGACGTCCCGCCTTAGCCTTCGTGGTTATTTTTTTTTAACCATCCAGTAATAGGAGAATAACAAAAAAATTGTAGAAGCAGTGGTCATTCGAAGATTTGACTTTTCTAAGTATTGTCTGGCGAATAATCGTCTGTCGAAGTAGTGGCAATTCGAAGGTGTGTGTTGTCCAATAATTGTCTGTCGAAGCAATGACTTGTCGATCTATTATTTTACTGTCTAAATTCAGTCCGTAAGTCGTGAACCCTTCGTGTTTCGTAGAGTACGTTAAGACTTCGTCATTTCTGATTGCCATACGAATATTTATCGTATGAGATTCTTAACACATGTGACCGCAGTTAGACTGGTAAAAGCGGACCCCAGTCTCCAAATTAAAAGCTTCGGATGCGACTGGGATTAACGCTAGGACGAAATAGAAGAAGAAGTGACTTCTCCGTGCCTCGAAGAGCACGTTAAGACTTCGTCCTTTCTGATTGCCATACGAATATTTGTCGCATTTGTGTGTACGTGAAGCCAACGGTACTGAAATATCAGGCACTTGATACTACAAAATAAACATGGTATATTTTATGATAGTAAATTATAACACGTTCAAGCAATAAATTTCATTCAAGAAACGCCCCAAAATCGCCGCTCATCACGTGGTCTACCTCTATAAATATCTATACATATTAATAAAATTGGAGTGTCTGTTTGTAATATTGAAAAACCGTTTTTTACTACATGCATATGAATAATAATACGATACTACACCAAAATATATTTCTTTACAATTTTTGTCTGTCTGTCTGTTTGTTCGGGCTAATCCCTGAAATGGCTGGACCGATTTTGACGGGACTTTTATTGGCAGGTAGCTCATGTAATAAGGAGCATCTTAGGCACAGAATAGATAATAGTACTAGCGTACAGAATGGAAGCTCACCCCCTCCCACCGATTTCATTTCCTCTCCCCGCACGTCAAAATAATAGGCGCTTTCATGGGCGCCTAAAACAAAGGTTGTCGCTAGTAAAATGTGTAGTAACGGCACTTCGGGAAGAAGAGTGAAAAGTTCGGCTAGCTTCGGTTTTTAAGGCGTCCTCTCTTTCACACATGACTATAGTGAAATTTAACCCTCAAAAGCATCTTGCTTTTTTGTATAAATAACTAATGAACTACACATAGTAAGAACATTTGTACTTTTCCACAGTATTTATTATTGAACCTGACCGGTTTCGCCTTATGGTAACTTCAAAAGTTTACATTGATGTTTTTGAAATGTTTTTAATCTTAAACACTAGAGGTGTTTACGACTAGAAATGTTCATATACATTGCGAAACTGGTCAGGTTCAATAATAAATACTGTAGAAAAAGTACAAGTGTTCTCAATATGTGTAACAACAAGTTCCACCAAGGGTCATCAATGAACAGTATTAAAAAAAACTAATCAACTGGATGACAGGTTCGCCCAGTA
This sequence comes from Eilema caniola, assembly GCA_949126895.1. Lineage (NCBI taxonomy): Eukaryota > Metazoa > Arthropoda > Insecta > Lepidoptera > Erebidae > Eilema > Eilema caniola. Next base: position 13,550,668 of record OX421460.1, on the reverse strand, counting down.
ATAAATTCGTGAAAAATCTTATCAATTATAATAATTTTCATATAGTCCGGGTTTTTTAGAAAATAACTCTAGAACTAGCATGTTAAGTGACATTATGGTGGGCCGATATTGATTATAGGTGTATTATTTTTTTAACATTATAAAGATTATAACTCAAAAGCATATGATGCAGATTTAGATTAGTATACATTCTAGGGTTAAAAAATGGGCGGTACCTGGCAATGACGGAATCCATGATGGACGACATTAATTGTGATACATTCAAATTGAAAAAAATACCACACTTCATAGGCGTCAGCTGTCAAAATATTGATTCTTAAATTTTATAAAGTATAGAGTGGTTTAAACCATTTGTTTCTAAAAAATATAAATAGATATCTTTCCGTGAACTTTCGTTTAGTATAAATTATAATTGATACTTAAATAAATTAACACTTTTAAATTAAAGTGTGCTCAACTGCCATTTTTCTAATTTCCTACTCGCCGTTCACAATTCTAAATAAGTATTAGGATAGTTATTACAAAAACCGGGCATAAAATCCGTGTCATTCAGTTGAGGTTCAGAAACTTTGGTACGTAATAAAAACACCATTTATAAAAAAATGTTCTACCTCACCCTTGGCAATGGAGCATTAATTACTAAGGGATAAATAATAGTAGTTTTGTAAAGAGTTCCAGATCTATTTTTGGCATCTGAAGATCAAATCTGGTATCCTCACTTATATTTCTTTTATACGATACGTATCTTTATTTTATAGCTCCCTGGATATTTCACCAATAAATATTGTCAATCCGTTTTCAAAAAAGCCACAACAAACGTCTCCGCCTTTTCTCATGTTTTTTTTTCCACAACTACCTGTAAGGAATCATGTTATTTCAGCCAAAAATCATCAATATCCGTTCATAAATAACGCGACAGAAAAGGCACCCCTTTTCTCCTCCGATTAAAAAGCTCTAGGCAAAAATGATGTTTTAAATCAAAGAACATGTATGCCATGTTTCGTGACAATCGGTTAAGAAATGTGCCCTATAGACCGAACGGAACGCAGACTATTTATAATTAATGAAAAATTTCACGCGGGCGAAACCGTGAGCAACAGCTAGTTTTTATAAACACAATCGGTTTTAATTACTCTATAAACATATCAAAGTCGTGTTGTAGTATTGTTTTATTATTTGTGCCAATTCTGTTGATTGACAGGATCAAAATGTATCGCCATATTCTTTTCTTCCGAATCGAAGAAAAAGATAGAAATACGTTTTAATGTAAAAATCATTAATATGAATTTTTGTAACAACAGAATTGTCGCCTCCGTCGGATGTGACGTAAATCATGACACTAAGGGATAGAGTGAGAAAAATCACGCTATCTCATTCGAAAATTAGCTCAAATTTCAAATAGTGCCATCCATGACATTTCTAATTTTCTCACACATCAACACTACCGTGCATGTACACAAGCTATGTTTGTAGTAATTAAAACGCGATTGTTTCATACATTTTTCCGAGAGCTTCCGAGGTGCGTCTTAGGCTACTTTTATTTTAGAAAAATTTAATGCTCAATAGCGGTGACTCAACACTAAGTGATAACCGACATCCACGCGGGCGCAGCCGCAGGCTACAGCTAGTTCAATATAAAAATGCTAAATTTGGTGCAGCGATCGATCGGCGTCGTCGTCACCAGTGTGTGGACTCCGCTTACGTGAGACTCTACACCTGACGGCCTATATTTTATTTATGAGTGGTTCCCACTAGGGATGTGCACGTATCGATACCTAATGATTTATTTATTCCATGGCAGTACAGATCAACTTCAAGACGTACAGCGTTTTTGCAGTGATTTTAAATAAAGTGATGCAACTTACACGTGGGTAAGACTCGGTCAACGTTTGTAAGTATCGTTTGTGTGTCCGCAATTTTTATCGTAACGCGATTGACTGCTAAATGTACTAGCGAAGCGATGATTCTAATGTAGTTTGGTAGCTATCAGATCAACAGATTTGCCTTTGATTTGGGGTGGGCCGCTAGTGCATCATAAGGTAGGATAACAGGAGCGTCATATCTACCATCTTTATGGGACGTAGATCTACCTAATTCAAGTGCCCTCTATCTGTCAACTTTTCAAATTTTCACGTTCAAATCTACCCAGTTCCTTGAAGTAGCCATTGTATTTTTCAATATCTCAATTTATCAAGTAAATTATGTATCTGATATTTAATTTTTGAACAAATTTGATCGATACTTTAAACTATCGATGATTCCAATCCTAGGCGAGCCCTGTGAGACAATACGGGTGCACACTTAGCACCGCGCCGGTATCCATTGCCGGTGTTACCTTTAGAAAAATATCCTTTCAACAGCGAGACCTAACCCAAAAACAACTTAAAGAGGTCCTCCGAATTAATTTGCGTTAGAAATATATTGGACTGTACCCTTTTCTTTTAAATGATGGTAATCTGTGTATCCTTTTTTCGCCTTTGTCACTTTGGGCTGGCAATTTTTTTTATTGAATTTGCCGCTGAATAACGTTACGATAATTAATATTGTCGGTCCGGTATGCGAATCGTTAAGGTATACCCATACACCCAGGAAAAAATATCCGGATAATTTATCTTTTTTAACAAGTATTCACCTAATATCGTAACATTTGTAACTAGGTACATTAGGAAGGGTAGAAATAAGGTTTCAGACACAGGGAGAGGAGGGACAAAAGAAGATCGAAAAAACTGATTCGTGAGGCGATGATGAATGGACTACCAGGTACAGGCCGATCTAGATGTACCTATATGTATGTTAATGTTCGAGCACGTTTTATAGAGGCTAGATCTAAAGTACCCGCAACTGGTGTGTACCTATATAAAAATGAAGGTGAGAATGGAAGGCGTATGTCCGGCTCGTAGCAAGTGGAAAGTAAACACTTTAAGTGGCAGACAAGGACACGGCCCACCTGATAGGAAGTGGTTAATGTGGCCTATAGACGTGAGTAACAAAAAGGGCGTCATACCCTGATGCGCTCCCGACCCCATAAGAGCCTGCCGATGCCCTCATTAAAGGACCCCATATGGTAGTCTACCCCAATGGGAAATAAACTTGACTATAAGTATGATTTATTATAGTTAGTGTTATTAACCGGTCGCTTGCCAAATTAGTGAAAAGCACAATATAAAGATAGGTGCTTATTGCAAATAAATTACCAATTATTCATTTTATTTCGTACTAATTAAAGCAAACCTATACGTTATCTAGTCTGCTCTATATCATTCTGTAGCATTAAAGTACAAGTGTACATACGAGTTGCATCCTTTCAACAAAATGGAAACATAATATCGTAATGAATAGCCCATTTAAAATAGCTCTTGCGTTGATGAGAAGCAGACAGTTCGAAACCAATTAATACTTATTGACACTGCATCGATATTGCGACCTATCAACTGACGCTCTTGCATTGGCGTTTAATTCCTTGTCTAATTTAATCCAAATGAACACCGGAATGAACATCAGACTGTTTGGAACCAATTAAAATTTGATATTGTAGCGGATCTCTGATGTCTAGCTTACGAATACAAAGATACGAATCCACTTATACTATTCTTGCATCAGTATTTAACGATATTCCTTGTCAAATCAAACTGCATCGATATTTGGGTGTTTAACATACGATTATGAACATTGTGAACCCACTGATGCTATTCGTTACTACATACGATGACATGTATTATCTAATGATGTTCATAGAACAGACCTGAGAAACTAAGAAGAATTATGAGTTTTTATTGCCATATTTTTGAACTAAAATCGTGTCAAAATCCGTTCAGAATAGTTATGAAGTAATGAAGTAAACCTATGACAATTTCATGCAAAATAATTTTTCACAAGCTGTATCTACCTATTATTGCCTTATGAATTTAAATGAAAATAAATATATTATATGAGAAACATTGAAGAATTGACAGGATTGTGGCATATAAGTAATAGGGGTTAAAGTATGCAATTGCCGTTTCATTGTAATAGGTACTTCGAATTGACATAGAACCTTCATGGTTTGAGATTTTTGAGTGAAACTTTTTCCACATGGTACCTATGTAGTTCTTCATTTAAAAATGTGCAACATTCGATTATCGACTTTCAGTTGTTTTTTTTATTCAGCTTAGACCAGAAAAATGGATACTTCGAAAATTCGAGTGATTTTTGAATACGAGTTCCGACGCGGAACTAACGCGGCAGAAACAGCTCGCAATATCAATGTTGCGTTTGGAGAGGGGACTGCTAATGAGCGCACCGTGCGATTTTGGTTTAAACGCTTTCGTGATGGAAACTTTGATTTGAAGAACGAACCACGAGGAAGGCCGTCCACACAGGTGAATAACAATGAATTGAAAGACATGGTGGAAGCCGATCCGAGCCAAACTACCCAGAAATTAGCTGCATGGTTTCACGTTACCTTACCAACAATATTGACTCATTTGCGTCAAATCAATAAAATAAAAAAATGTGAAAAATGGGTACCTCATGATTTGACTGATCTGCAGAAAGAAATGCGTGTTGAAACTTGTGTTGCCTTGTTGAATCGATACAGAAATGAAGGAATATTGGATCGAATTGTGACATGTGATGAAAAGTGGATTCTTTACGATAACCGTAAGCGAAAAATGCAATGGCTGACCCCAGGTGAAACGCCACAACAGTGTCCTAAAGCAAAGCTTACCAATAAAAAGGTAATGGTAACTGTTTGGTGGTCTCAGCATGGTGTTATTCACTATAGCTTTCTACGATCTGGTCAAGCAATAACGGCAGATGTCTACTGTGCCGAACTCCGAACAATGATAGCAAAACTAGCAGTGAAACAGCCCCGACTCATGAATCAATCTTCACCATTATTGCTCCATGATAACGCGAGACCTCATACAGCACGAGAAACCGTTTTAACCCCACAGGAACTGCAATTAGAAACTATCCGTCACCCTCCGTATTCGCCAGACCTTGCTCCAACAGACTACCATTTTTTTCGTAATTTGGACAATTTTCTATGTGATAAAAAGTTTTCTTCTCAGGAGGCAGTACAAAATGCTTTCACACAGTTTGTCGAATCTAGATCACCAGAGTTCTATCGCAAAGGCATAAATGACCTTCCTACTAGATGGCAGCAATGTATAGATAATAATGGTAATTATTTTGATTAAATAAATACGTTAAATTTAAAAAAAAAACGAATTTCCATTTGTCAGTACAAATCGGCAATTTCATACTTTAACCCCTAATATTACTCATAACTGCAGAGCACTTCTTCTTGGTAGATAATATAAACATGCCGAATCTAAGAACTTTTTTAAATTAAAATGTAAATGACATCAAACCAAAAAAAAATTCGTAATACGACATTAAAAATTCAAACGTTCCTTAACCACCCATCGTCCATTTTATTTAATGTACTTTATATTTCGTTGCGCTCTAGTCGAAGTTAACCTTTATATAGGGCACGAGCTTCAACAGAATTTGTTGAAATGAACGACAGAGACATGAATAATCGATGATTCTAATTGTTCGTTTCTCTGTAGTACTTTTGTGTTCCTAATATTGATTTATTTAAGTAATTATTTTTTACGACTGTTACAATTTTCAATTTATGTCTACTGTCCCCAGCCAACCTTATCTGCAAGCCGGTCCACCTACCTTCCTACCTGCTCTGGAGCAGGCTTTCCTTTCCGGGTAAAGGGATCAGACGGGAGTTGCACCCGTAAAATTGGCTTTTACAAGAGCAACTAGGTATAATCCATTAGGCGAAGCTGCTCCTAACCTTGTAGATTGGTTTATTTTCTTTAGAAGAGCAAATCACCGGCTCCAAATGGAATGCTTCCTAGCAAACCAGGATAAGAGCTCGGAGCTCAACTTTATTCCCGGTTGCGATTGGCCCCGTGCCTGCTGGGAACCTGTGTACGTGTGAAGCCATTGCTCACATGCTCCATTCTCTCACAATACGTTTACGATACTAAATCTAATAATTTTTCAAGCTAGGGGTACAGGTATCCGACTCGTACTACTCCTTTCGAACTGGCCTATCTTGGCTTTGTAGGAGCGGATGTCGCTTGAACTCCGACAGGACAGTCTGCACTAGAGCTGCGTACATTAATCAGCAGCCTGCACATATACCGTCATACATGTAAGGTTGACTTGGGCTCCAAGATCTTGGTGGGGCCTTCAGAGGTAATCAATAATCATTCCACGAATAGAAAAGGCACTACATATAAATTTAAATACCTCCTAATCTCACCATTCACTTCCTTCAAAGCCGTCTCCATCCGCTCATTCAAATGAGCCTAGTTAGAACTTACAAAGTCAAAGACTTCCAACTTTTACTTGAACGAACTGAAGATCATTACGGACTTGAAATATTCTGGTGAATTTATTGAGCCCCGGTTTTACAAAACTTATGTAGTCCGTCTGTTGCAGAAATGTGAAATCATAGTTATAGATTTAGTTGATGTACCTTATCCTCCTAACTAATATACGTAGTTTTTTAGAGTACCGTAGCCAAATGACTAAAAAACAGAACCTTTATGAATTCGTCATGTCTGTCCGTCCGTATGTCACAGCCACTTTTTTCTGAAACTATTAGAACTAAGCTGTTGAAACCTGGTAAGTAGATGTATTCTGTAAACTTGAATAGTTTGCGCGAGAAACACTTCCAAAGTGGTAAGATGTGACCTTTTTTAACGTCTAAAATAAGAGAATGATAAAACTACATAAAATATTTGATGTACCTTACCATGTAAGCTTCCACCGAAAATTTGTTTGAACGAGATCTAGTAAGAATTTTTCTTTTTAATATGCCGCAATTTACCTTTATTAGAACTTTTATATTATGTTACTTGCTGCTACGGAACCCTTCATGGGCGAATCCCACTCGCACTTGGAGGCGTTTTTCCTTACATAGTAATTATCATCGTCTTACACCGGCTTTCGCCTTGGCGCCAGAAGTCATCCTCCTTTTGGGTTTCACGAGAGGTAAATCTGCGCCAAAACCACTTCTTACGTTTACCTGGTAACTTATTAGGTGTTTTAATTAAGTTTGGTTTACGCCTTAAAAATTTTGTTTAACCTAGAGTCAGGGTCCCAAAATCTAACTTTAAGAAACATTCCCGTGTGAGGCCAGAACCTGCCACTATTTCATCATAGTCTGTTCCAACTTTCCGCATCCCGAAAATAAATGAATGAATTAATTAATTTAATTTTATCTCAAACTATCCAATTATTCAGACCTAAATTTTAAAATTCTAAAGTTTAAATTAATTTTTCCTATTTTATTGTTACTAACACACTACTGTGTGGTTTCCGGCATAGAATAGGACCACTCCATCTCTTCTCGTGGATGTCGTAAGAGGCGACTAAGGGAACACCAAAAGATGGGCAGCGGCGTCTTTTGTGATGCATCCTTATAAATACCGCGCTCGCCAACCCGTTTGCCAAGCGTGGCGAGTATGGCAAGAAACCTCCCAATGAACGGACAAAAAAAGACCAGGCCCCTAGTCCCCGGCAGCCCCGCTATTCCTGGCTCCGGTAGCGGTCATGGTAACGGCGGGGCAGGGGGTGCGAAGAATCCCCGGCAGAGATTCGGCTACCACCCCAAACGGAAACTGGCCCTGGTAACACACAACGTCAGCACGATGAGGACTGACGAGAGGCTCCTCGAGGTGGAAGAGGAAATGAGTAGGTTGCACTGGGACATTGTTGGGTTGTCCGAAGTGCGAAGAGCGGGGGAGGGCACGACAACCCTGAAGTCTGGTCACCTACTCTACCACCGGGAGGGTGACAGAAAGTCACTGCATGGTGTCGGGTTCCTCGTCCACAGGTCCCTTATTAACAACGTCATATCCATCGAGAGTATCTCGAGTCGGGTGGTATACCTGGTACTCAGAGTATCCAAAAGATACTCGTTGAAGGTCATCCAGGTGTACATGCCCACCAAGTCATACTCCGATGAAGAGGTCGAGGAAGTGTATGAGGACATAAGTAGGGCCATACATGCTTCCAAAACCTATCTCACTGTTGTTATGGGGGACTTCAACGCGAGACTGGGCGAACGAGGCGATGGGGAGTTGAGGGTGGGGCCTTTTGGATATGGGCAGCGGAATGACCGGGGCCACATGCTGGCGGACTTTATGGAGAAGGAGGGTCTCTACGCAATGAACTCTTTCTTCAGAAAGCCACCCCAGAGAAAGTGGACTTGGCTAAGCCCCGCTAACATGGCGTATGAGATTGACTACATCTTGACGTCAAAGAGGCAAGTATTCAATGATGTCTCTGTGATCAGCCGTGTAAAAACCGGTAGCGATCACCGTATCGTAAGAGGCACATTGAATATTAGCCCTAGACTTGAAAGGTCACGTCTGATGAAGTCAACACTCAGACCGTCATATGCCGATGTCCGGGACTCCGAGAGCTTTCAGCTCGAACTATCCAATCGTTTCGATTGTCTACAGGATCGCGTTTCAGTGGACGAGGTAAACAACGTGCTGGTAGAAACTGTCCAAACGGTGGGATCTAAATTCTTTAGGTCTCGCCCTAAACAAAAACCTCAAAAAATTTCGACCCAGACCCTTGATCTCATGACCAAACGTCGATCTATGCCACTACAGACCTCCGACGACGCTGAGGCATATAGGCAGCTCAACAGACGCATACAGAAATCTTTGCGACACGACATTCGCTCCTATAATACAAAAACTATTAAGGAGACGATAGAGCGAAATAAAGGGTCCAAAGTGTTTGCGAGGAATGCGTCCGTTGGACAAAGCCGGTTGACGAAGCTGAAGACGGAGGATGGCGGCATGGCAACGACAACGGCAGAGGTACTTAGGGAGGTCGAAAGGTTTTATGGACAGTTATATACGTCTGTAACGCAGCCCGGTGGCATAGCTAAAGATCCAAGAGCCAAGCTTACCCGACATTATACCGAAGACATCCCGGACATCAGCCTGTACGAGATTAGGATGGCCCTCAAACAGCTAAAGAATAACAAAGCGGCGGGTGAGGACGGAATTACAGCAGAGCTTTTGAAAGCGGGCGGAACGCCGATACTGAAGGTCCTTCAGAAGCTCTTCAATTCCGTCCTACACGAACACATAACGCCGGGAGCGTGGAGCGGGGGTAAGGTGGTCCTTTTCTTTAAGAAAGGTGATAATACTTTGTTGAAGAATTATAGGCCCATCACGCTCCTGAGCCACATTTACAAGTTGTTTTCGAGGGTTATTACGAACCGTCTCGCCAACAGGCTCGATGACTTCCAACCTCCCGAACAAGCCGGATTCCGAAAAGGCTACAGTACCATGGACCACATCCACACGCTGCGGCAGGTTATACAGAAGACCAAAGAGTATAACCAGCCTCTCTGCTTAGGATTCGTGGACTATGAGAAAGCCTTCGATTCGATCGAAATATGGGCCGTGCTACAGTCTCTCCAGCGGTGCCGGATAGATCACCGGTATATCGAAGTGTTGAAGTGTTTATACCAGAACGCCACTATGTCAGTCCGAGTACAGGAACAGAGCACGAAACCAATTCAACTGAAAAGGGGCGTTAGACAGGGAGACGTGATCTCTCCGAAACTGTTTACGGCTGCCTTGGAAGACGTCTTCAAGCTACTGAACTGGAAAGGACGTGGCATCAACATAAACGGCGAGTATATCACTCACCTTCGGTTTGCCGACGATATTGTCATTATGGCAGAATCGCTGGAAGACTTGAACACCATGCTCGAAGACCTCAACAGAGTATCCCAACAGGTGGGCCTTAAGATGAACATGGACAAGACAAAGGTTATGTCAAATGTCCATGTTGCGCCTCTACCGGTTCATGTTGGGGACTCAGTCTTAGAAGCTGTTGACGAGTACGTCTACTTGGGTCAACTGATCCAGGTAGGCAATTCCAGCTTCGAAGACGAGGTAAATCGACGAATCCGACTCGGCTGGGCAGCGTTCGGGAAGCTACGAGATGTCTTCTCGTCCGACATACCTCAGTGCCTGAAGACGAAGGTCTTTAACCAATGTGTGTTACCAGTGATGACTTACGGATCTGAAACGTGGTCCCTCACTATGGGTCTCTTAAACAAACTCAAAGCCGCTCAACGGGCTATGGAAAGGGCTATGCTCGGTATTTCCCTACGTGATCGCGTCAGAAATGATGATATCCGTAGGAGAACAAGAGTAACCGACGTAGCCCAGCGGATTAGCTCGTTGAAGTGGCAGTGGGCGGGACACATAGCGCGCAGAACAGATGGCCGATGGAGCAAAAGAGTTCTGGAATGGCGACCGCGTACGGGCAAACGTAGTGTAGGACGCCCAACGGCCAGGTGGAAGGACGACCTCATCAAGGTCGCCGGGAAGCGCTGGATGCGGGCTGCGTTAGATCGGTCATTCTGGAAGTCTATGGGAGAGGCCTATGTTCAGCAGTGGACTGCGTATGGCTGATATGATGATATGATGAACACTACTATTAAGATTATTGTTACCAATGCATTATGGATCCTGGTCTGAAATAAATGATTTTATTATTATTATTCCCTTTTATTTATTTTAAACTACTTATAAATTACGTTTCTAAATACATATTTTAAAAAAATATCTACCTAAAAATATAAAAATAGTGCTCGGGGATTATTATTATAAATCTAACAAAGTTGCGGTTGTATAACGTAGACACATATTGCCAATTTCAATTCATCTCTTGTGAGCTGAAAGGGCATATTTTTGTTAGCAGTATAGTTACATTGTTCACTTTATTGTTAAATCAGACAATAAAAGGAACACTGACGAGAACAAGCAATCTCAACAATTCTACTGTTGTATGCTGTGTATGCCTTTTTGATCCAATGGGGATGCCGACGCAAAACTAATTGTAGATGGCAGCAGCATATGACCAAACAACAATAACCATTTGTTCTGTGACAATAACAAACTCATAGCTGTCAGATTTGAAGAGACAAACAATGAAATCTACGTAGATGACAGCTAACATTGGCCACTACGAGGCGCCCTCTGTAGGGATAAAAGTGCAGTCAGCATTCTCATTCACGAATTCGAGGCGATACCTACATATGGCCCTCGCGGACATCGCTGGCCGCGTTCGAAGGCGGCTCGGGCGTCGGAGGGCGCAAACCGACCTCCGCCCCCCATGAGCGCGGGCCTGAGGGTGACGAGTGGAGCCGCTCGTCACCCTAGCAGAAGCAGGCCACGGCGGCGGCGCGCATCGTAGGACGATGCGCCCCCCCCCCCATACCGGGGGCGAGTCGGGAACCGCGCGGTCCCCCCTCCCGAGGAGGGCCAGACCGAGAGGAATGGCCCTGGGTCAGCCGGGGTGCGAGGGACATGTCAAAAGACAACCTCACCTCCGGCCTAGCACATCGACCCACAGACGGCGTGCGGTTTAGTCGGTTCGAGTCCGACATAACCTCCCCCTTCGGCTCCGAAGGGGGGGTATCCGTGGGGATTGCCCGCACGTAAAAAAAAAGCCTACATATGGCCAACATAGACATGCTTACTATAATATTATAAATGCGAAAGTAACTCTGTCTGTCTGTCTGTCTGTTACGCGTTCACGCCTCAACCACTGAACCGATTTTAATGAAATTTGACACAGGGGTAGATTAGACCTTGGGGAAGGACATAGTTTATGTTAAGTCGCGATATCCGATATCCACGCGGGTAGAGCCGGGGGCAACAGCTAGTACTAAATAGGGCAGCTGAGACTGAATGACTATATTTGTAGGTACAGTCAGTATCAAATCGACCTTGACTGGTTATGGTGCTCTCTAAAAGATCTTAATACCATGGTTATAAGATCTTCTTGAGTAGGTACGTTGCTAGTCATTATCGATCTCAAGATCTCGAGTAGGTAAATCGTCACGCTATGTCTTCTATCTTCAGAGGGATGGGTGTACCTCAAGGGAGCAACGAGGTGTATTTCTGGTGACTCCTTTGAGACTTTTTTGTGTAAACAAAAATCAATATTTTTGTTTACACAAAAAATTTGATTGCACAAAAACAATCTTTTCAGAGTTCATCGAGATTTTGATGACGTTTGTGATAAATAGTAAAGAATTATCCATTTTTTGCCGCATTTGCTACGAAACGTTGTCAAAAAACTAAATAGCCAGTAAAAATAAATGTTAACGTGCCCAAAAGTTTCGTACCACGGCTCATAACGTCAAAACGAGTCGTGTCTGTCCATCCAAAGTTAAGGATATTCGTTCCAATCACTTAACTCGATGGCCAGCGCCTGACCAATATCTGTGAGCAGTAAGTGGCGTATCGCACGCGTTTCGCTCGTCCTTACAAATTGTAAACATTATAGATGTTCTAGATGAGACATTGGAGAGTAAGGATACTTCTATCCTATACTAGACACCTCATTAGGACAGAATATAAAATATAAATCATTGTATTTTTAAATGAAAATGTCTTTAGGCACGTTGAGCAGTTTTCGTTAATCATTTTTTTTAAATAGGGATGAAACCGTTGAACTCGCATCACTGTTTAAAAACACCTCTTGAGACAGTTCGAAGTTCATTCAGTTCAAATAAACAATCAAATCTCTTCTCTTTATAATATAAGTAGATAAACAAAACTACAGAAGATAGCAGACCTTCGGCTTTAACGTCTGGAGCCTCGCATGAATCGAATGCAACAAGGTTGTTGATTCTTCTTCATCCCAGCGCTAATCCCAGTCGCATCCGAAGCTGTCAACTTGGAGCCTGGGCTCCGCTTTTACCAGTCTAGTTGCGGATTTGGCTGAACTTCGATATTTTTCGTAAAGCGACTGCCATATGACCTCCACAACCCAAAGGCGATATCGAAGCATTGCAGTTAGACCAGTTGTTGGACTTTTGAGGGCTCCAACTACCCGTAACGACTGCCATAGATGTTAGAATGGTCCGGGACCGACGGCTTAACGTGCTCTCCGAGGCACGACCAGACCAATACAAATACCCATATTCATGCATACATATATTCGCACTGAGCGGGGATCAAACCCTTGCCTCCTGCGCAGCGGCCGCGTTCACTACCGCTACGCCACGGAGGCTGTTGATTATGATAGCGAATATCAGTTTAGAACAGAAACTAAGTATATCACACAACTCACAGTCGGAGAGTGTGCCGAGTAGGGAAGTGCGGCGCGCAGTGGCTAATTAATGCGTAAGCAGATGTGATGGCGCAATGAGCTTCCAATAAGTGTAATAAATTTCTAAACAGACGTTCGCTTTGTGCAAATTAGAGATAAATTTCGTACAATATGTCGATAACAAGTTCACCGTTTTAGACGACAGTTATACTTGACGATCTAATAGTACCTATATGATATGGAGTAGGTATTATATTAGGAAGGTATGTAGACCTACCTATATTTTGGTTTTTCTAGCTCATAAAAGGTGCATAAACGCTATTGAAATTCCTCTAAAGACGATAAACCTTGTACTTTATTATATGCGGCTCTTTTCAATCATTTTAACTGTCTAGCATTGCCTGGAATTTACCAGAAAAAACATTTATTTTAATTTCAAGAGTGTAGTAAATTAGCTATAGCACTTCCATATTTTCTACATCAGTTCACCCCCAACAACTTTGGCGACGTTCCTAGCGAGGGGTGGTTCGATAGACAGCGCCACCGCGACGCCATGCCCGCATTTGTTTGATAAATAAAACTTTTAATGGCCGGTAAAAATGTCCCGCTATGTGTTAGTTCATTTGGCAGAAGTGGAACTTGGGATATGTCGATTTGAATTCAATCGAGATAATGACTTGATTGACCTCTTCGAAACATTAATGATCGAATTAATTAAGTTGAATTTATCATCACACCATTCTCCCTCTGGGGTAGACACGATAGTCCGCCATCTGCTTCTATCCTTACACACTTCATAAGCTTTCTCTAGACTAGAGTCATTAAATCTTTCAATTAAACCCGCCAGAATGTTTCAGACGTGCCCTTTTTTCAGTATATCATCAATTTGATCAGCGTTTGTATGTTCTAATTTTGACCACGTGCATACCTATGTATAGGAGAAATTTGAATCCAGCACGTGTTAAGGTAGCCAAAAATGAACCAGTCGAGGGTTTAAGTCAATAAGTTTTGTCTTGGATATTGACATCTCCATTTTAAATTTGTAGGATTGAATGAAAATTGAAGGAAGAATGCTTCAAAATTATAGTATGACTAGCTGTCGGTTATCGCTTAGTGTTGAGCGGACGCTATTGAGCATTAAATTCGCTTCTCTACTCAACTTTGTCGACTATTAACTCGTCTCTGTTCTCGACTTTTTACTCGCCTCTATATTCGTCTCTCTACTCGCCTCTATACTTGAATTTATACTCTCCTCTCCACTGACTTCTCTGCTCCCCTTTCTAATCGAATCTGTACTTTCCTCTATACTCACCTTTCCATTGGCCTCCCTACTCGCCCATCCACTTGATTATCTTTTCGCCTCTCTACTTGACTCTGCCCACTCGCCTCCCTCCCTACTCGAATTTCTATACAACTCTCTAATCCATCTCTGCTCGCCTCTACATTTGTCACTCTACTCGCCCCACTATTCGCCTCTCTACTGTACTCTATTTGATTTGACTCTCCACTGGCTTCTCTAGTCGCATTTCTACTTGCCCCTGTAGTCGACTTTGCTTGACTTTCTATTTCACCTTACACGCCTATCCACTCGCCCTTATAAAAATCTCTACTCGCCTCACCACTCGCTTCTATATTTGGCTCGTTACTCGATCGTGTCCGTTCCGAAGCTCTAATCCACCTTTGTTCCATATTTCATGAATATATCTTCTAAAAAAAATTCTTACTGTTTATCCCCTATACAACCCCATTTTTGCGCGATTAAAAAATTACAAACTTTAATCCCCTAACCCTATCCACCCTTCTACCCCCTTTTTCACGATAAGATGTAGCCTAAGTCCTCTATTTGATTTGACTCTCCACTGGCTTCTATAGTCGCATTTCTACTTGCCCCTGTAGTCGACTTTTCTTGACTTTCTATTTCACCTTACATGCCTATCCACTCGCCCTTATAAAAATCTCTACTCGCCTCACCACTCGCTTCTATATTTGGCTCGTTACTCTCTCATGTCCATTCCGAAGCTCTAATCCACTTTTATTCCATATTTCATGAGGATATCTTCTAAAAAAAAATTCTTACTATTTATCCCCTATTCACCCCCTTTTTTGCGCGATTCAAAAATGACAAACTTTAATCCCCTAACCCTATCCACCCTTCTACCCCCTTTTTTCACGATAAAATGTAGCCTAAGTCCGTTCCCTAGCTCTTATCCATCTCTGTACCAAATTTCATAAGGATATTTAAAAATAACAAACGTTTATACAAACTTTCATCCCCTATTACCCCTCCCCCTTTAACTCCTTATTTCGCTATAAAAGGAAGCCATATCCGTTTTCAAGTTCTAATCTATCTCTGTGCCAAATTTCATCAGGATATTGTTAAAAATGTCAAACTTTCATTCCCTAGCCCTATGCCTCACTCCTCTTCTATCCCTTTTTCGCGATAAAAGGTCGCCCATGTCCGTTCCCAAGCTTTAATCCATCTCTGTACCAAATTTCATTAGGATATCTACAAAAATGACAAACTTTCATCCTCTATTTCCCCCCTTAAACCTCCTTTATCGCGATAAAAGTTTGCCTATGTCCGTTCTCAAGCTCTAATACACCTCTGTATCAAATTTCATCAAGATCGGTTAAGTGGTTTAGGCGTGAATGCGTAACATACAGACAGACAAACGGACAGACAGATAGACAGAGTTACTTTCGCATTTATAATATTAGTATGGATATAAGCGTACAGAATCGATAGACGTGTACCTACCAAAGACTCTTTGTGCCTGCCTATATTTCGTGATTTCCATCTATTATGGTGATAGTTTGTAAAAGTTCAATGAAGTGTATTAAGTTGTAGGCGAATATCCTTTGGAAAATAATATTTTATGCTACCTTTTTGGATTGAATATTCCGGCACGAATTGATTTACTTTTTTTTTTTTTAGGTATCTATTATCCATCCACATGATAAGAATAAAGGCTATCAAACGTCTACGTTTACATACGTACCTTAAATCTATTATTTCAGTGACTAGTAACAGTACAAGGTCAAAGAAATAGTAAAAAATAACTTCACCGTCGCATTATCGACTAAAAAGTCATTTTGTAAATAAAATATCTTTATTTAAAAATGTTAAAGCTACATACTAAAATATTCAAACTAAAAATAAACATCAAAACTATATTATGCACAGTACATGCATGAGAAGGTACCTACCAATTTAGAATTCACCATTTTTTTTCTCTAACTGTAATCAAACTTTATATTTGAATACGAACTATTTAAAACACGCGTTCTATATTCCTATTTCGATATGGAAAAATGGCTGAACTGAAAGCGCGCGGGGAGAAATCTGAATCTGCTTTATATCGACTGTTTTATTGCATTTTATTTTGGTGCGGGTCGGTGCGGCTCCGCCATTGCGTGCTACCCCAGATATTTGGGGTGATTCTTGATATTTTATTGTTGGTTCGACAAATTATACTCGTATTTGTTTATTACGTTTCTTTATTATGTAATAGGAATATTATATATGAATGTAACATACTTGTGTATCTTAGTAATAACATAAATATAAGTATTAAGTTGAACGTTTTCAGATTGACGACGTTTTTAGGACAGAAATACGCGCAATCAGCGGCAGCCAGCATAAATGTATGAAAACATTTGAATATGCATTGGTGTATCTAGCCAGAATCATAACAAGATCTAGTATTTGAATGAAATGTTAAAGCATTTTGCATGCGAAATATTCAAATCGATTATTCATATTACTGACTCCCAAAATACAAGCTTAGCTCAGTTTGGGAACCAGTACAACATTTTAAATGGGAACATCAGATTGACAGACAAGGCTCTAACACAGGCTTCCTCTCAGGGTTAGGAGGCAGTTAACATCACTAAGAATTACTTAAGCCTATGATGTTCTCACGTGCCCTCAGTCTGCACGAGAGTTCACCGCGAAGAACGGCTTAGCCATCTTCGAGCGCATCAGCGCGCCGAGCCGACTAGGAGTCGAAGTGGTCGCCGTGGCCGAAATCGGTCGGAGGCAGCAAAAAACGACCCCGTAAAAGTCGAGAGCAGAGAAGAGCGGGTCCGGATTCCTAAGTGCAAGCTTTGGATGTAACTGGAATTAGCACTCGCGTGGAGTACAAGTAATCCCGGAATTTATAGGGCAAAATACTGTTTTATTATATGCAAACAGTGAATCCTCTGAATCTTTTTAGTTAGGTATCACAAGATTGGCAACGAGAATGGCGAAGAAAACTAGTGTTTTTATGCTAATGAAAACGCCAGGGACGGACGGTCAATCGTTTTGTCACGTAAGTCACGTTATTGAATGCGCCCGACTTAGATAATAGGTACCTAAGTACTTCCAACAAGCCTTACAGAAAAGCGTAACTGATATTTACATTTTGAATCTGATGATCAGTTTTTAAAGAAATACTTAATAAATAATGTTATTGCTGTCAAACATCGGCAATCTTTTGTAATAGGAGTTACTTTACTGCCGTCTAAATTTCCAGCCCTTGGAAGCAAGCCTGCCCCTCTAGACAAGTGGCAATTCGCTAGCTGGCGTTTGGTGGAATAGAATGACGAACATATAGAATTTGACGTAGATGACAGTCGTTAACGCATGTCAAATACGTCAAATCCCATGTATTCGTCATTCTTTTCCATCAAACGCCGGTTAGCGAATTGCCACTTGTCTAGAGGGGCTGTGCCTTTGCAGATATGATATAATAATGTACCTACACACACATATTTTTATATTAGTTGATGGGCAGTTGTACTGGTTAGTAAGTTCGGCCTTTCTTTCTATCAGATGTCGTTGGTTTGGGCCCGAACACGTTAATTTAAATTTAAAATTTATCGACTGCCACATCGAATGTAGACCATTGAGCCGACACTAAACACATAGACATTATGATATTGACTAGAGATGGGCCGAGTACTCGGTTGCTACTCGGTACTCGGCGTACTCGGCGGGTTTTTTGATACTCGTACTCGGCCGAATAACTCGGTTTAAATGCCGAGTATACTCGGTTTAGATAAAGCAATATATTTAGGTTGTTGACGTTAACGCAAATGGCTCACGATTTTCCAATATTTCCGGCATGTTGGCTTCTGCTTTTGTGTTTTTTATTTTTTTGTTTTGCGTTCCTTCTCTTTTCCTATTTTTTCGATTTTTGTAAATTTAATATCTTTCTATTTATTATTCATGTCGCATCTCCTCCACATAGGAGCCACTTGAAAACCAGTGTCAGGTACTTGTGCCTGATACCATGCTGAACTGACTCCTTTTTTGGTGTAGCGCGAAGAACAATTGTGCCTGATTAACTTGTTTGCGTGTGTTAGTATGTAATTAATTGTGTAATCGGTGCTGCACTGAAATAAAAGGTTTTACTTTCTTCTTTCTTCTTTCAAAGTTTCATTTTCCAAACCTTTAAACTCTTCTGTGTGTTTTATTTTGAAATGGTTTAACATTGCTGTCGTAGAAGCCTTTCGTCTAACACCACTACGTGAAATCAGAGAATTGCATAAGGTGCATTTCACTTTCGTTTTATCTTCTTCAATTTAAAACGGCCAAATTCGGAATCTTTTACGTGAAGTCCTCACAGTCAATTGTTAATTAACAAACTTTTTCAATTATTTATCTACCATGACGTGCAACGTAACGTCAAAGAGTATATAATAGGTTGACGTATTTGTTTGTAAACTAGCAAGCGACAGATAGATGAAAGGCGGGGTGGGGTGAGGGGTGTATCAAGGCGAGCCGGCCCCTCGTGCCGCAAGAACCTATTTGTACTTGTTTACGCGCCCGAAACGGGGATTTGATTGAACAGAGTTACTCGGCCGAGTACTCGGTTGGAAAAAAATTGAACCGAGTAAAACTCGGTACTCGTTACTCGGCAAAAGTGCTACTCGGCGCATCTCTAATATTGACCAAGTTGTAGCGATGAAAACTATAATTAAATTAGCATTTAAAAATAAGATTTCTACAATAAATAATCACAGATATGAATATTTATTTATTATAATATTTTTATTACCGTATTTATAGGCTTAAGTAATTCTTAGTGATGTTTACTAGTGAGAAGTGGTATAAAAATGAAATAAAATTTAAATATACACTTTTAATGTTTGTGTTAACTTGCTAATATAGGGTACTCATCAGGGCCGGCATTATACCTCCTGTTTATTCTACCTACAGGCCACCCAGTTTGACTCTGAAAAAGAAAACAAAATTCATTAGGATTTCATTCCACCAAAAATTTAATCAAATCCTTTGAGGAATTTACCATGTCTGCTGAAAAGAAACCCAAACCTCGCTTCAGGATCAGTGTCAAATAACACAAAATAAATTGCTATACCGAGCATTCATTAAAAATTTTATTATTCCAACAATAACACAAATTCACTACATATTGCCAAAAAATCGATTATAAAATTGACTAAGCACCTGTCTAGTTTTAAAGAACCAACTAAGTATGATTTAATCAAGTACTAAACGTGAATTGATTAGGCATATTTGCAATTAGGATTTGTATAAGTAGATAATTCATAAACTTTGATTTAATTACAATGCAAATGTGGCTCGGATTTTGATTGGGCATGTCGCGAAGATGATTGAGAATTCGTTGAAATTAAAGTAAGTCATATTTCTTTTATTCTGCCGCTTTAACACTCGCGCACTTAAACTGCCAGCAAAAGCACTATCTGCGACGGTTATGTCATTAGTGCCGTTTATACGTACGGTTTTGAACCGCGCATCAAAACCGCGTTCCAAACCGCTGGTTCGATCTATTGGTTTGGACTGCGGATCGAACTGTGGTGATATATTGCGACTAAATTATGACCACAGTTTTGGAACGGCAGATCTTTCACATTCCTGTGTTGTTTAATAAGGGAATCCCATGTGGTATGTAGCGTTGGCTGGATTAGTAGTCGGTTTGGAGTTTTGGACAGCACCAGAAGACATCGTATATGGGAAAAGAAATACATATAGGCGAAGATAAGGGCACATACCAATTACTAATTTATGAACTGTATAATGGCCTCCGCGTTCCGATCTGATGGTTTTGGACTGCCGAGTGAGAAACCCTTTGTTCCAATCCTCTACGCATAAAAGCAGCTATTGACAATCTCATCCCCGGCAGCCGAAGATCCTAGTCGACGTGCGGATTTAGTCGCTTCGAGTCCCATAACCATCGCCGCCGCGGGATACAGCTAAAACCGAATTGACTTAGATTTCTAAACCGTTCTCTATCTCACAGCACATGCCAAATTGATATCTTCATAGTATAATTAAATTAAAACCGATGCTAAAATACCTATATGTATGTATTACTATAAAATATTCATTCATGCATGAGCTTATGCCTGGAACTATATATATATAAATATATACATCATCAAATGTCATGAGTACTCGTGAGTCATGAGTATATAAGCCGTAGATGGCCCAGGATCAGACGGAATGTGAGGGAAATGCTTTATGGTCCACCGTACACTCCGGCATTTGAGACCCAAGACAGGGTGCGGGTGTATATAGGCGGTTCGACTCCGACATAATTGCCGGCCGCTGCCGCGGGTTCATGGGGTTCATGGGGTACCCCCAGCAGCACTTGAACGCATAATTATCGCAAAAAGAAGGTTTTAAAAGCCATAAAAATAAAATATGAACATTAACGTAGGTACCTAAGTTTGACATTAATTATGTAATATAAAGTGATATAAATCTAGATGTAAGACCGAGATTTACCCTCGCTATAATGCGAGCTTTAAATGCGAGTAAGATATTAATTATATTGTTTTATATAGCCTAAAGCCTACCTAAAGCCGAGGTCCCACGGCCTGGCCAAGCCGCCTTTGAAGTTACCGACTCACGATGTATCGGAGGCGCCACGCCAGACCGCGACAGGCGCGCCGGTTCCCACCGCGCGTTGGCCTGTCCTGGCGCGGCGCGGCCTGTCATTAAAACGGACCGTGGGACCCAAGCTTAACGCACGCTACGTCTGAGGTACGAATCCCGCTTGCCTAGAGCAGATATTTTTGTATGCATGAATTATTTGCAATTATTTGGATTTTCTATGTTAATTTTATTTACGTTGTAGGCTGCTCATTATCAGAATATTAACAAACTCGACTCGATTGTTGTGTACAGAAAAATGCATATTATCTGCCTTCTTCATAAAATATTCATGTTAACGCCATCTATAATTTATGTTCAGGACTATATCATAGACTCATCATGACATGGATACACTGACCTGTAATAGCTAGATAAAGAGGTCAGTGCATGGATAGGAGTGGTAAAAAGTAAAAACAGTAAACGAAGCATAGATTTAGTATTTTTCTTTTCCAAACGAAGTTTATAGACTAAGCATACACTTATCTATGGTTTATAGGTTATCAATCGCTACTCTGGATATATTGGAATTTATCATCGTTTGTCAATGTGAACCGTTGCTTTACAAAACTAATATAAAAATGTAAGACTATTATCATGCATAATCTATGAGTAGTTTTCGAACATATATGGAGATGACTTTTCCGACAGAAAAAAACTGGGTTAGAAGTGTGATAGGACAAGCGAAACCAACGTCGCCAAACTCACACATACAACCAGAATAATACGTTGCACTACTAGTAAACAATTGTTTTGATTGGTCGTATATCTTTAACACCAAAAACGAAAACATTTCTTATCAATTCGCGTTAGTGATTACTTTAGTATAGGTAAAAAAAAGAATTTACGTTTTGTATCGGCATCTTTGTTTCTCACTCTAGCTCTATTACGAAAAAGTTCAACTACTTCCCAACAGATGTCCGTTTATTTTAATAATATTATTTAAAACCTTAAATCATATTTAAATACGGTAGATATTTCTTTGAAGTATTATCTCTCTCACTCTAACTCGCTTACATTAACGCTAGAGCGGCGACACAACATTTTGGCAATATCGATAGATTTGAAATTGGTTTTCAAATGTCAAAGGATTCCAAACGCTGTTAATAGTTATATTAATATAAGAGTACTAAGGAAGAGGGATTATAAAGCTTTACGTAGAGAAGTTGAACCTTTTTTTTATTTACGATTAAAAAGATATGAAGATGTGAAACTACGTACTTAGGTATGTATTTAATTGAAATAAAACAAGTGTCCATTTATAGTAGATATTTTATGTAACTGTTGTATAATAAAAGCGTTTTCACACTATCCGGCATTCGATATCCGATAACAGTGTTGGCTCCGATATCTAAGGAAATAAAATAAATTAGAAAAAGAACTCGATACTACGTTGAAAATAATTGCTTGCATTCTTTTTCTTTTTTTCATCCAGTCTGTGCGATTGAGCAAATGGCCGAATCAGACCAATTTTATTGGATATATGTGAAAACAGCACATGGTGTCGGCCATCGGCGTCTGTGAAATCGCTCTGAGGATTTCATATACGGTCATCGGGTACCTTGAAATGCAACCGCCCCCTTCGAAAGGCTCTCAATAGATTTCAAAGGACCTTTACCATCTTCGCCACAAAACAAATACATACTTACGGTGATCGATGAGTACTCCAGATTTCCATTCGCCTTTCCCTGTCCCGATCTAGACGCCAACACTATGAAGAAGAAGATGACCTCCCTGTTTTCGATTTAAGGTATACCGTCATACGTACATGCCAACCGAGGTACAAGCTTTTTATCGGCAGAATTAAAAGACTTTTTACATAACCTTGGAATAGCCACCAGTTATATTACTCCGTATAACCCACAAGGCAATGGACAGACTGAAAGGAATAACGGAATTATATGGAAGACAATACAGTTAGCCATATAGACACTTAACCAACCGATTACCGCCTAGGAGACTGTAACCTCACAAGCTTTACATTCTATCCGGTCTTTGCTCTGCACATCAACTGGCTGCACTCCCCATGAGACAATGTTCAGTCATGCAAGAAGATCCTCCAACGGACAGTCGATGCGAATGCGATGATATTGATGAAAATAATAGGTGTATAGAATATACCTACTTTTAACACAAACTCATACATTACATAAATGCACTTATACTCACGCATATTCCGCTCCGGGGTACAGACCGCTAGCTATTTGCCTCCATCCTTACAAACTTCACTTTCACTTCACGATCTTCCTCTACTGTCATTAAAACACACACACACACATATTCAGAGTAAGAATAACATAATACCGTACCTTGTAATATACATAATACAATACAATACAAGGCATCACAGATTTTGTCACCATTCTCATTGCATTTTTACGTTCACGTCGTCCTTTGTCGGAGATCGTATTTTTTTGACGTTAAATGCTACGCCAAAGTGCTAATAAAATTTTCATAAACTTTTATTGCCCAATAAAAGCCACTGTTATACTGAGCAGTGTACGCACATAACTGATTACATTTCATCCCTGAATAAATATTAACTGAACGGCTGCGTACCTACCTAGTAGCTGAGACTACGGAGTACGGACAATCAAATGCTTGTGAATTAGAAACTCAGCCAATACTACAGAATATTAGCAATACTAGAGGATGATGATGATATTTGTCATTATACTTAGGTCATTTGGGAGGGGTGCTTGGTTCGGAACCTCCACGCGGTGAACGGCAGCGTCACTCTCCCAAGGTGTCAGAGAGACTGCCACCTGCGGCCATAATCAACAGGTTGAATAGGGTTTAACGTATCCCTTTAACTCGTGCTCTAACTAGCCCAGTGAATAGTTGGTGAGGGGGCGGCGGGTTCTTCGAGCGAGAGACCTAGGTTAACAGGCAGCTTTATTTCAAACGTTGATGATGTAAAACAATGTAAAGGATGACATTGCTAATTGGAAATTTCCATACTACATAAATGTCACAAGTCACAGGAGAGTGTCATGCCCAGTCATGCCCAATACTGTTAGTTACGCCACGGTGCAGAATAGATAATAGTACCTACTAGCGTAATAATAGTACTGCCACGGTCTATCCTAAGGGGTGGACCGTAAATACCAAAGGCTGTTTTTTAATTATCCATTGAACGGCACGTGACGGCACGATGATAGCTTGTTTTACCAGTCGAACGCTCATTTTTTAATGCTCAACGGTAAGTACTTAATAAAATAATATCGTTATTGGAACTGTTAAAAGCGTCGTCATACAATTAAATACATTGTTGTGGCGTCCGCGTCTTGTCGTTCAACGAATAATGGTAAAAGCTAGGTAAATGCAGTCAATTAGTATTTCACACGGGTATTTCCACAGAACAGAAAAAAACTGTTAGAAGTGTGATAGGACCACAGAAAGGTATTTCACATTAAAATATTCACTCCGAGCTGATACATAAATTAATTATGAACGCATCCAAAAAGGCCTGTGATGCTATGATACGTTTTATAATGTTGGCATTACCGGCTTTTCAATTTCAAACGGTTTTCGATCGTGTAGTGTTTTATGTCGTTTGTCAAACTTATAAAACTTTAAAAAGTGGAGTTTTAATACAATTATGTCAATATTTAATGAGTTACTACCTAAAATCTGTGAGATATCTAATGCTTTTATTAAAAACTTTGACGATGACCTCAAGGTATATGAATATTTACAGAAAATCTTCCCGCGATTCTTTGTATCTGTTATCATAATATCTACAGTTATAGTGTAATAAAGGTTTAAATTAAATCAAAAGTGTTACGAGGGTGTTTTATTGTATGTGCTAAAATGTGTGGAAGATAAATATATTGTGGTTTACAGGCCGCGTTCGAATGTTTCGATAAGTTCGAAGAGGAGTTTCAAAATGGACGAGGCAAGGCGCGGGAGAAGGCCCAGAAAGATAAAACCCCTATGACGACACTTCAGAGTATTGTCGAGGACGATGGTAAGTCAAGAATCATTCGAGCTTAGGCAATATATATTTCTATATTACGACGCCAAATAGGCATGAACCTTAATGAAATTTAACTTTGTAATGGTCTTCAAAATCAATTTTGAGATAATTAACGCATTCCTGTCTCATGGCGTAAATTATACACCAACCACCAACAAATCAATCAATTAACCTATTGCAGTCCATTGCTGGACATAGGCCTCTCCCAATGTTGGGGGCGCTATGGCCTACTGTTTCCAAGTTGGCCAATTAATATTCTGTATAGTTTATACTAAATGTGAGTTTTCAGATTCATGTGAATTTACTATCCAGTTACAATTTGGGGACTCAAATTACTATTAGAGTTATCTGTAAATTTACAACATTACGTACCAGCATCATGACACTTGCAATAGTACTAAGATATAGTAACTCAAAACAGTACTATGGTAAATATACTGATGTCTCTAATAGCAATATGAGATACCATGATGGTTTAAATACCTGTATTGTAAATTTAAATTGTAACAGATTATTCAAAATGTAATTTTATCTTTATAATAGCTTGTTTGTGTATCTATGTATATCTAGTTTTAAAAATCAATAATTTGAATCAGAATGCAATCGAAGCCTGTGAAAAGTGTAAGGACAGAAGATTTTGTCTATGCTACCTGGTAGGAAAAAAGTCATAAGTTATTGTATGTACTCCCCTATGGGAATGGGAGAAAGTTCACACATGTGTAAAAACAACCATATTAGAGCCTGGTGATTGAATATCTATGACACATTTATAATAATGATTCAATAATCAGTGTGCCTTGGTTGTCGCACTTTACCTAACTACCAAAAACCTAACAATGGTTCCTTTCTTGATAACTAAGAGTATGTATGACTAAAACTAAAATTTTGTCAAGTTGTTTGGCAGTCACTATACAGGGTGGAAGATTTCAACCTTAACTGGCAGAAAAGAAAAGGAGATAATATCACTCAAAGGAAACATTCCTATATGTTTATTAAAAAATAAATAAACTGCTCTCAGTAATGTTCAATAAGTCACTGCCACACTTTGCCAGTGGTTTGTTATTGCGCTGGTACTGGCCACTCTATGTCATGGTCTGGTTTTTGTGTGAGGGTGGGCATCTCACTCAATCTACCCCAACTCATTGAACAATACCAGCAAGCTAATCATGTTACTGGTAGTCTACTGTAGCATACCTTTATTTTTGAAATACTTAACCCTGTATGTGGCAGTTGCAGGACAGTGTAGCACATATGCTGCTGTTTCTTCCGCTCTAATGCAAGCTCTGCAGAGAGCTCTGCAGGTGATTCCTAAAAAGAAAAGGTGTTTATTGAAGGAGCCATGCTCTGTGATAGCAACTGTAGCCATGCATAGTTGTTGTTTTGACAGTTGTCGAAGACGCCTGCTCAGTCTATTTTCAAGCACAGGGAAGGCTTCCCTTGCCTGTCTATGCAGACAGGTTTATCTAGTAACTGTAATGTTGGTCTCTTGTTCCTTTGTTTGCTATAGATCATAGCAGTTCATAGGGGATGGGTATTATAGGTTTAAGTCCCATTGCGACCATGTCAGATCCTGCAGGGTTACTGACGCGTGAGCCGCTGTGGCCCTTGATCCATTACAAAGTTATGTTGTTGGTGTGGCGTACATATGTATATATGTACGCAAGAACCTAGATCTTTTAAAAAAAAAACTTGTAGTGCCAAAACTCAGACTTCAAAAGGTTAGTAATTCATTTGTAGGTAACAATATTAAAATGTTTAATAAAATTCCTCAAGAGTTGGTTGACATGCCACTAAATAAGTTTAAAATCGAAGTAAAAAAGACTTTAATGAAAAAAGGATATTACAAAGTAAACGAATACCTTAATGATAAAAATGCATGGTCATCCTAATCTCTTTGCTTGCTCGCACATAAACCTATGAAAAAAAAAAAAAACATTGTTTTAAAAAAAGAAACTATAATATTGTTCACTGAGTTTCTTGCTGGTCTCTTCTCAGTAGAACCAACTTACCGAACCAGCGAAAGAATCATTTTCAAATGATTTATTTACTTAATTTAATGTTATATTAGTAATTTCTTGACATTATTGTAAAATTTTGACATTCATATGTGCTCTTTATGTGCCTAAACTGAATAAACGAAATTGATTCTTTGATTGAATTGATTCTTTGATTCTTTGGCCTATTTGGTTTCATTTAAGATGGCACCTCAGTATTAGTCCTGAGTTTATAGTGTGACTGTTTAAAGCTTGCAGTATCGAGTGACCAGCCCACATGCCCATGCACACCTTACCAATTGAACTGAGTAAAATCCACTGCATCAAGGGATACGGCTTCCCCACTGGCAGTCTATAGGGATAGACTGTCACACATGTTCTATAGGGATAGACTGTCACACATAGAGAGACACAGTACTGGTATGAGAAATAAGGGACAAGTAATTATTAGAATATGGATTTTTAGTGTCAATATGATATCCGATGAACCTTTGAGCTAAAGTGCTTTATTTTGACAAATTAAAAGTTACCATGTCTTTTTTAGAGATATTTGATCCTTAATATTGACATTATCAATAAAATTGATGCCATAAAAGCTACGTGAGCCAATTTTTCGAAAAAATTTAAAGAAAAAAGGGAATTTTTCCTTTGATGGAAATTCAATATCTCCAGTATTTAGAGTGGTTTCCCGCCAGGTATTATGGTCTCACGCTCTTTCGCCTTGTATATCATTCTTTTCAATAAGCAATCTCACTTCCAGATGAACCGTCAAAAAATACAGACACCAATTCAACAAACACTCAATCCAGTGATGGATCTGCCACCATCACAAGCACACGTAGTTCTGCCGAGAGCAACACTGACAAACCACGAAGGGCTTCTAAGAAACGGACCAAGCATGAAGTGGACAGTATGTCCAGCCCTGAACAGGATAAAAGACGAAAGCGGAATGCTTCTGTTAAGGCACAGGGTATTATTAGTAAACAGGTAAAATTTCCCACATAACATAAACAGTTTTAACTACTCTATAAAAATGACATTGTCATTTCAAAGTGACAAAGAAAGAAGATTGGCTCTCTTTTAAACCAAAGAGAGCCAATCATTGACACTCACGCTCTTTTTCAATGTGCCAATACAAAAACTGAGTACTGTACATATGTGTTTAGGTTAACTTGTCTATGTAATGAAAACCTTTTTTATATTTAAAAATAAAGAGTAATTTTTTTTCCTTTTCTTTTTCCATCTGCGATCAGCCTTTCAGCTACAATCAGATTTTGTTACAAAAAAATTACTCATTGACATGATTTTCAACAGGTGAATGTGAATTTATCCCAAAAACTACGTCGTGAGAACCCTGAAAAGAAATCATCTACAGCTTCACAACATCGCAAGGAAGATGACAAGGAAAACTCAAGACCGCTACTCAATATCACGAGTAAGTTGTATTATGAAAACATACATTATGATTTTACTGTACATACATATATGTTCATATTTTTTACACTAATAGTGATACCCTATCATACAAACACCCAATAAACTGATTGTACATTGCGACATAACCTTGTTTCTGTCCATAAATTATTTAGCTACAATGCTTAACTGCCCTCTTACTTCCCAAAACAAAGCCTCATCCGGTTTTGTGCACATGTACCAACTAGCAAGTTACAATAGCTTGGGCTCTATTAATTCTGCTAGGGCCCCATACTGACTGACTCACTCAGATACTTATGTTTGTACACAGGATGACATGACCCACACCCTCTAGACCTCACCTAGCCATGTCCCAAAATTTTCATCAATTTGTGTTAGATTATTATCACACCCTATTCTTCTACACTTGAATCTGAAATTCATAACATGTCTTCATTGCAATATTTCAAGCACTGAACAATAACAGCCCCTCTATCCTACTAACTATCCTTTTGCAAGCTACTTTATCAATTTTAACTTCTAACCTACAAGAGACTTAGAAACTGTTTTCTCCTCCAGTCAAGCAAGAAAAAGTCTCACTACCCCCAGAGCCCATGGAAACGGATGCGCCTCTCAATGTTAAAGTAAAGCAAGAACAGACTATGGCCAGTAATGAGATGCCCCCACCGTCTGCACCAGTACCCAGTAAGTACATCATTTCCGCCATATGAAATAATATTATCTTACTTCAGTGTTTTTTTAATGTTATGGTTAATTTGTTTTTAAAGGATCAAGGGCAAAGGCAGTGCCCAAAGAAAAGCCTTCAGAGGATGGTTCCGAGGAGGAGTCCTCATCTAGAAGGAGAACCACAAGAACTAGAAAACAGACTGACACCGCCTCCGCTCCAGGTATGAAATATCTTGTAGCATTTAGTAGAATCAGAATTTGAATTTTTAGCATTTTAAACTTATATGTATACTCGTACTGTAGTTCAATTGATAACTTAATTTGCGTGTTAATAGGTGTGCAATGCCTATGTGTAAAAATTCATTAACTAACTATACTAAACTAACTCTAGTTTCTGCATACTGAACTTGTAAGTCTACTAAGATGTGTAAATCTTGTTGCAGTACCAGCACCTCGCTCTACTAGGAACACAAAACAAACTGAAACGGAAGAACCGGCGCCTCCACCCCCTGAGGCCAGACCTAAGCGGACCAGGGCAAAGAGAGTATGTTGTTTCGATTTGTTATTTCTATATACAGCTGTAACATGTAGAACATTTTATGGTATACTAGCTGGTATTTACGGAGTTCTGATCGTTTTCTTGCTTCCCAAAGGAACTTACCTAACTAAGCTGTAATGTTATTACAGACCGTAATCTATTTCTGTCCTAAATTTCAGCCAGGTTTGTTCAGTCCAACGTTGATAACACATTTATATATTTCACAGAAAGTTTCGGAAGCCATATCTGAGCCCGAAAAAGAGGCAGTTCAAACACCAGTAGAAAATGGTTCGAGTAAGTAGTCCTTATTTTAGATATTGTGTTTTGGAAGCTGGAACGTCCACTCTCACCCAGGCAGGTACTGGGCTGGAATGCATAATGAGAAACGGCTCACAAATCGTCTATTTCATTGAAATTTCAAAGTTTACGGTGGATAAATTTAAACATAAGTAGTAGTAGTCAACAGGTTGTTTACCATAATATATATTATGCTGTTGTGGAATCAAACACGAACAAGAACCCGTGATCATGGCACTTGAAATAATGTTGAAATATCAGAGCATCAAAAGCCATTATATTAAATATCCTATTGCCAATATTACTCGGAACATCCTATCTTGGACCTAAAATGTGCTCTATACGCACAGTACACGTTTCCTGGGTGTCTTGGTGCTACTCTGATGGACAAGCTCAAATTAATCAAATCATAGATTATTACAAAACATAACTTTGATAATCTATTTTTCAGCATCCCCTGCAAATAAAACACGACCTAAAAGGACAAGAAGGGCTCAAAAAGCTGCGTAAGTTGTCTCATTCCTATATCATCATCACCATTATTTAGCAGTCCAACATATGAATCATATAGCTAACCCATAAATGTTTTATGTTGCAGTGAAAAAGTTGAGCAGGAAACTGTATCTCTAGCCCCAGAACCAATAATATTGCCTAAAAATGAACGCGTATCTGAGGTTGGCTCATCACCTATCCTATCCCAAGTTACAAAAGAAAAAAAGAAACGAGCAGATAAAGGAAAAAAGAACTTAATCTCTGAGACTTTACCGCCTAGTATTGATGACATTGATGCACTAGATAAGACAAGAGTGTTGGGTAACGCAAATGACGTAGACAAAACTGTGGTTTTGCAGAATGGAATTGATACATCATCACCTGTTATTGTATCTAAGAACGTCGTAAGTACAGCATTTCTTATTCTGCGATAATTTTGTTTTTGAAAGGCAGGCTCAATGTATCTAAACTAATATTTCTCAGTCAATCAATAAATTGGGCCTATTTATTGATTGTCTCGCAGTCCACTGCTGGGCCTCTCCCAATGTTGGGCAGCTTGGCTAGACGTGTTGGAACAGGGTTTTATTTCTAGTTTTCCTTCTCTCGCAGTGAAATCGTCTGCATAGTTTTCCGTTTGTCAACTTTAACTACACCCTTGGGATGAGATGGAGTGTTAATACTTGTATTATTTCTCTGTCACCACACGTATTATTAAGTTATCCCAGTGATGGTAATGTGAATGTTACTAATATTTTTCCATACCACGGTTCCCTGGAAGAGTCCGCATTTAGCGATAAGGCTGCCCATTGTGTATTTAACTATAATTACTGTAATCCCTACTAGTTATTGAACCGATGACCTGAAAAAGGCGGCTGGGACGTACTGAAAAATGGCGCACATTAGGAGAGGCCTACGTCAGCAGTGGACTGCAGTGGGCTAATTGATTGATTGATACTACCTATTACCGTATTATCTCTTGTAATCTAATGGTGGTGTACAATAAAAAGTTATCTATCTATCTATCTAATCCCTGTTTTTTGCCAGATATATATACATATATAGCCTAAGTTACTTAGGGTTAATGTAGCATTCTAATAGCGAAAAATTACTTAAAATCGGTCCAGTAGTTTTTGAGTCACCAAAAAGTAAAATATTGATGTCTTTTTCAGAGGAACATGAATGAAACAGTTGTTATAGAAGCATCCACTAGAGGAACCTTTATGTTGGACAAACTAAAAAACTGTAATATGGATTGTACTGTTGTGTTGGATAAATGTAAGATTATACCTTTTTTACATTTCCTAGTAATAAATTGTTTAATTAGCTGGTTTTATGGGATTTTTGAAAGCGAATGATCAAAATAAAATGTATCTTAGGCGCGGTTTATACAAAAGGAACGTTCCGGAAAATTTAAGTAACACAATATAAACCTTATGCAGTGTGCAATAACGTCGTTTTTGTCTTAGAGAAGAATTGCGCCCGCGCCTCCAGGCGACGTCCCGCCACTAAAGTGACGCGCCATCGCATCGAGTGGCGTCACGTCATTGACGTTATTGTACACTACATAAGGTTTATAGTGTGTTACTAAAATTGTCCGCTACCGCTACATGTCCTCGTCACGTCTCTTCTGTATGAACTGCGCCTTGGAATGGTACTTTTTTAAATACCTTTCACTATATACAAACTCTATAGATACAGTATGTGGTACTACAAATTGCACACGAAAAAACATCAACGTTTAAAGATCCCATTACATACACACATGGACAGTTTAAAGGACAATATTGACATTAGCTTACTGACACGTAAAGCATATTTCAAGCCGTTTTTACCCGGCTGCCAAGAAAGGTTATGTGTTTTTTGCAACGCGTTTTGCTATCCATACTGTGTCTATACAGTAGATTTTCACATGTAAATACATACATACATGAAATACACGTTGTGATAAAGTATGTTCTATACATTTTTTTTATAAATCACAGATCCAATACGGAAGCCGGAGAATGTGACAGAAGATAACTCGCTACTGACAGACGACAGCGACTCCCAACTCTTGCAAACGCCGCCTAAACAGGGCCCACCCAAACCGCAAGTTTCGTAAGTATAGACTGACTAGCCGACCCGCCCTGGCATCGCCCGTGGCAAACTTCGAAACCCCCATATCGGCTTTAAACAACCAATGGCCGTTTTTTTTTTTTAATTTTTGGGAATCTGGAAAACTAGTTTAGCTAAACGGACTATTCAGCACAAAATAATTTTTTAATGCAAACCAGTAGTTTCAGACATTAGCGCGTTCAACCAACCAACCAACCAAACACTCTAGCTTTATAATATGATCATAGATATAAATAGAAATTCAGGTATACGCAAGCCACACTTCACGGAAGAGTATTGTTTTTGTTTTACAATTTTCAATTTTAGAATAGTACTAGCTGAAACCCACGGCTCCACCGGCGTGAAATCTTCATCTCGTTACATTATACCTGTACATATATACCTGTACCAAATATCAGTTCAGCCGTTAGAGCGTGTTTGAAAAATAAACATTCAAACATCTTCACAAACTTTCACATTATTATTTTTTTTCACATAGGTATCACCGCTGTATTATAGGATTTTTTTACTATTGTATTCCCGGGCAAAGCGGAGATCCTGGCCACTAGTAACTCGTATGTTTTCTTCATAGATCTGCTGTCAAGGAGAAAGTTCAACAATTTGAAGAGATGGCATCCAGGGTCACCAGAACAAAAACGAGAGCTATGGCCAAACAGGTTTGTAATTACTCATAAACAAGCAATTTCTTCATTTCTTAATTTATTTTTTTCTAAAAGAATATTAGCAACCGAAATTATCGAAATTACTAATATTCCCTCTAACCCCTCCAAATAAGCTAAATTGCTTGTGCTAGGAGTGGGTTCACGTCGGTAGTGTAATGGCCAGGATTCGAACCCGGGACCTCTCGATTGTGAGACCGACTCCTTAACCAATAACATGTTTTTAACGTCTAATTCTAAGTTACGAAGCTTATTATTCATCTCAGCAATGCAGTTTTTTAAGTATTCAGCGTCTAGTACAGTGATGCTACCGACCTTTGTGGAGATTGCGATCTCCAGACTGAAGACGGAACAATGACAATCTATCAAGGTCGCTCGCAGCGCTGTCCTGGACGCTGTGTGCTTGGAGCATTGCAGTCATCTCAACATTGTACACCCTCCCCTCCCTCTTCCCTCCCTTAACCGTATTATCTTTCACACAGGCCATCCATTACCTCTTAGGTCTTATGCCTTCTTTACGACAGTTCTTGTATTCTAACGCATTACTTGTTGGGTACTAGGGCGTGACTGTATGTAATTTGTTATAGGCGGAAGAAACCGAGACCCACACGCCTCCAGATAAGATCGTGAAGCCGGTACTGTCCGCCGAAACGCTCACCAAAATGAACAGCATGATATTTAATGGGAAGCAGGTATGTTCATATATCTTCAGTATGTATGATTAACAGTTTTACATTTCGTGCCTTATCGAGAAATAGTGCAGAAGGCGGTAGAGTACTTAGAACCATCTTTTAGCTATAAATTGAAATCGGAAATAACATTCAGGACGGAATTGGAATCTGCGAATAGTCCATTATCATTCTATGGGAAATACTCTGACCCACAGAGTAACCTTGTAACCCAGGGTCTACTTCCTAAGCCACCTCCAGATTTGACTTCTCTCTTACCTTGTAACCCCAAAAAGAAAGGTTTCACCTATTTTTCGGGCTTCATACATCCAAGTCCATCATTCATATCCTACCCCCCTCATAGTCCACCAATCTTTCTTATTATATAGTAGCTTTTGTCCTCGGCTCCGCCTTCGTGGATGTCGGTTATCGCGACTAAAAATAGTCTATGCTCTTTCCCAAGGAGAGAGAGATTAATCTGCCCCAGTACCAAATTTCATCAATATCCGTTCAGTGGATTAGGCTGAGAGCGTAATAGACAGACAGAGCTACTTTCGCATTTATAATGTTAGTATAGATGATAATTGTTACCCCTTATTGCAGATTTCAAGTTCAGCTTCCAAGCCCCGTTCCCACATCCCCACTGCCAAGCCAGCTCCCTTGTCTGCTTCTAAACTAAGTGCGATCAATAAAGCCCGCGAGGAAGCCGAAGCGAAGAAAGAGAAAGAAGACGCTAGGAAGAAGAAGGAAGCTCTGCTCGACGCTAAACGGGAGTTGCACAAGAAGTAAGTTTATTAACTCACACTTGACTATACTGTTGATGTTGTGACTGGCTTATGCACTTGTAATTTAGTCATATCCATTAAATTATCACTTGTACCTACTATATTTCAGAAGTTCTTCAGGGCAATAGGGTACTTGAAAGCATTAGAAAACATATGTTAAGCGTTTTGAAATCGTTAAAATGTCTAAACCAAACTTATGCTATACCTGTTATAAATATCTAGCGGCGGGTGTAACCTAAACTACTGTCATTTTTAGGAAACGCGAAGAAAAAATGGCCGCAGCCGCCGCGGCTAGGGAGGCCGCTGAGCGAGAGAGGCAGGCGGCCTTGGAGGCCGTGCTCCGTGAGCGAATGGAGAAGCAGGCCCACGCCGACCAGGGCAAGTTGGAGAGGCTCAGGGAGGCCGAGAGGGTGAGCGCTGCTATGCTGAATTTAATCAGCTATTTTTAAATTAAGTTTAGACCTGGCGTCGATGACGTTACATAGACATCAGGTACAAAATAAAAAATAAACAGTGAAATTCAGCGTGAATTAGGTTTAGAACACATGTAGAGCATTTGACTGCTAAGGCAAGGTCAGATATTATTGCTCAAAAGTAAGTACATGATATATTGTATAATAATACAGTTCTGTTATATAAGTCGCCTTCTAAACGTGATTCATTCATTACTTTTGTTCACGGGCCTATAGTCAAATACATAAAACATGAACGAAATATGCTGATATCGTTTGTCATGTACTTTTTAGAAAAAGCTAGAGTTAGCTCGCAAAGTGGCTGGTACAGAAGAACGACGGCGAGCTGAGGAGCAGGCCAGGCAGCAGCGGTTGGCTGAAGAGCAGAGGAAGGCGGACGAGGCTAGGAAGAAGCAGTTGGAGGAAGCTGCCGCGTATGTATTGTCTTCTTCTCATTTATTTAAATACATACAACATACATATACTCATGCTTGAAGGTAGGTAGGAAGGGTAGGCAGTGGTACGTATGATTCTCGGTCCCACGTAATAGGGGGCGAGCCTGTTGTTGTCTAGCTAGCACTTTGTCTTAGGCTGGAGAACAGCCCTATCCTTTATCGCCTTTTACGACACCCCCAGGAGAAGCTGGAATGGTTCTATTATACTGCACCGGAAACTCACGCGGCATCTCATTTGTTTCTTAGTTCTCTATTGTACACTTACATGACATTTATACAAATTATTGAAATATTGTGTACAAAGGCGAGCTTAACTCACTCTCACAGTTCTCATCCAGCAAACCTGGGAGTGTAAAAAGAAATAGCGATTTAATGCGAAATGTACACCAGATTTAATAATGTGAGGAGATATACAAAATCTCAAAGGTGAACGCGGCCGCAACGCACGCACCGCAGAACCCGCATTCGGAATACTTTATATGAAGTTCTATGCAATCTCGCAGTTCTCGTAGTTGATGCTACGAACCCAGTTTTTTTTTTTTTTACTCTTGTTGGTGAAAACAACTGATAGCAAATTGTTCTTCAAGAGCCATACTGTAAAACATGGCCACCCTTGATGTAAATTGGAAACTGAATGAAAAAAAATATCTGCGTTGCCTGCGGTGACGGGAACGACTGCGGTGACTGCGGCATGGACAGATGTGCGAGGCAATTAACAAAAGCG
The DNA here is from genome assembly GCA_949126895.1 of Eilema caniola. Lineage (NCBI taxonomy): Eukaryota > Metazoa > Arthropoda > Insecta > Lepidoptera > Erebidae > Eilema > Eilema caniola. The sequence goes on along the minus strand of OX421460.1, from coordinate 13,514,394 downwards.
ATGACTGCGGCGACTGCGGTGCGGCCAAGTCTGCTTTCACCTTTACTCTTCTTCATCATACCAGTGGCAACAAGTCAAAGAGGCCAGTAGTGCCTAGCCCAAAACTTGCTTTATTGACCCCACCCTCCGTCGCTAGATTAACGTCTGTCATTATGCAGATGTAGGGGCACCCCTTATTATCTGGGAGTCGTTATCACTATCTTTGGCCCGTATTCTTGAACGATACTCAGTCCTGAATCTCGATTTATTTAAGGACAGATTGTATAAGACTTAACAGATTGTCTATTGTATACATTCAGTCACCTCGGAGGCAAAGCTATGTCAGAGTATGGTACCTTATTTAGTAGGTGCACCACTTGCTGTTCAGGTTGACTTTGACCTCAAAGATGTTAGTAAGGTCTTGTACACCACTAGTTACTTTACCTCGTATTCTGTTCTACTTTTCCCTCTCCTTATAGCACAACACAAGTCATTTTGCACAAGTTTATAGACAACTATAACCTCTTCTCATCGGTGCTGTGTTATTTCCTGATAGGTTGATTAAAAATACATTATAGCAGTCGTTATAGTTCGCTAATGCAGTTCTAATATTCACAGTATGAAGAAGGAGGCAGCGATAATGGCGAAGGAAATTGAAAAGAGACAAAAGGAGTACAACGAGAAACAAAAGCTTAAGAGAATGGAAGAGAAAAGTGAGTACTTAAATCACTTAAATAAAAAATAACGAAATCTTTAGGATTTTTTTATATTACCGTAAGAAGTTTAGTTGTGTAGAATTAGAAAACCCGTGCCATGCAACTAGCGCACTTTATCAACAGGTTTGCCGGTCACTATAAATAATTTCTCTTGCCCAGACCCCACACCAAGCAAGACCCCTCGCGCTGGAAACTGGTACGGGTCCGCGTTAGAGCCCGTCTACATGGCAGACGGGTTCCAGTTCCTCACAAGTGACGAGGACGAAGATGAGGCTCCTGAAAGACCCATACCGGAATGGAGTACTCACAAGGTAAGCTTATTTAGCAATTGGAAACTTTAGCAAAGCTTCGCCATCCTCTGAATCGTTTCCCAAATTCGAATTGGTATCGGTTTTTGCCTGCCTCTGACTATATCGAAGTTCTGTATTTAGATCAGTTCGTTGGCGTTTTTAGGATACCAATTAGTAACGGATAGAAACCAAAACCGATAAGCTTGACTTGCTCTCCTAGACTCAGAGAGCACTATAAGCCATTGTCGTAGCAAAACCTACACATCATGTAAAATCGAAATCCTTCCATACATTATTTCTAGGCTATCCAAGACCTGTCCAGCTAACTCAATTGGTTTAAGTATTTTCTAGCGGAAAAGAACTGGTCTCATTAGCTTTCTCTGACGTAAAACTATGAATTTGTACCCACAGGCCCGCAGGCTACAACTGGCCATCCAAACACAGCTGTCCTCTGCGCACGTGGACAAATTCTTTAGCGTCCGCGTCCACAGTCCGGATCTTCGTGACATCTTTCCCAATATCGACCGCGCGCACCTCAAGCGTACCTCTTCCGCAGTTTGGCGCACCCCGCCGTCTAGATTGGCCGCTGTCACCGAGTGACGTGTTGTGTGTAAGTATCCATATACGAAACTCGGCTCAAGCTATTAAAATAACTCAAACATGGGGTACCAGTAAATCTAGCTAAAGTACACAACACAATTTCACACATAACGCAGAACTACAGAATAATTCTAACAACACACAACAGAATACCGCTACCTCCACTACAAAACTATCTTACTGAATAACTTGACGCCTTGACAAAATAGTAGCATTTACCTTAAAATACTGTCCTAATACCTCCACACTACAGAATACCGATACCTCCGCTATTCAAAATACTTCTACCATCCACCCATCCACGCTATAGAATACTTTTACCTCCATCCTACAAAATATATCCTAAGTTTAAATCATAGTTGCGAAGTTCATTCCCGAAAGTCTAATATGATGACGTTCGTTGTTGCGAAAGCTTTTTACAGCTATGTAGGTTCTGCCAAATTTACCGCTATGATGAACGTTTCTGCGAAAGATGCGATGTACATAACTGCGAAAGTTTACCATTGCGACGTTCTTTACTATGAAAGTCTACCATTGCGATGTATGCTGTCGCGAAGGTTCTTTACTGCTATGATTACTGTCTTGACAACATATGTAGCTCATGTTACACTAACATATGAAGGGTTACTGATTGTGGAATTTTATTTGATCAAAACTTAACACAAACAGCTCTACAAATTTGAAATATATTTCTATCTACAACATAGGTTCTGAAATCCACTCAAATAATAATTTTGATTGACCAGTTGTATTTTTTTAGTTTATTTACATAATTTATTGAGGCACTTGTTGTGTGCAAAGTTAGTTGTTATAATAAAGTTACGCCAATTTTTTTAAATAAAACTCCACAAGCACAACTATGTTCTGCCAATAGAATACCATTAGCTCTACTCTACAGAATATCACTATCTCCACACCACATTTGCGAAGCTCATTGAGGAGATAAAGTTTATTGCGAAAGTATACTATAGCGACGTTCGTTGTTGCAAAAGTTCTACATACTTTGAAAGTTTACCATTGCGATATTCGTCACAGCTAAAATTTGCCTGTGCGATGTACTATGAAATTTTCCCATTGCTATATAAATTACTGCGAAAGTTTACCATTACGATGTACGTTACTGCGAAAATTTGCCATTACGATGTACGTTACAGCGGCAGTTTACTCCACTGAACAAATTACCGCTATCAAATCCAATGGATTACTTATACCTCTATCCACTGAATTCCTGCACTACACTACAAAATACCACAACGTCTACCCTACAGAATATGATCTGAGCCCTGCAGAATACCACTACCTCCAGCATATTACTACATAACTGAATACCTCCTCCGCACGATAAAATACCTTCATCTCCAGCGTACAGAATACTGGTACTTCCACTATATAAAATACCGCTACCCCCTCTAACCAGAATTGAGGTATTCTGGTTAGAGGAGGTAGAGATATTTAAAATATTTATGATAAAAATGTAATACTACTTCATTTTTTGCGAGCATGTTGTAGACTACTTCCACGTTACAACTTTAACAATTCCGCTTCTGCATTTGTTCACGTTATCATAGAACTCAAGTTTAAAAAAAAAATACTATTCAAATAAATTGACACAAAAGCTGTTCTAAAGTAATATCTAGTTTCATTTACAATAAAAGCTCATCCTTATTATTTTTTTTCCAGGTAACGTAAATGGCTGAAGCAAAGTCGCGGGCGGCGCTTGTGTACATAGTGTATCTTTATTACAATCTATTATTTAATCAATATCGGTTTTCATCCGAGAACTTTATATTATATACAACAGTTGACATAGATATTACTATGTAACATAACATTCGACATAGATAATGCTATGTAATATAACATTGGCATAGTCAATACTGTACAATCTTCCTCTTGGCGTTAATCCCAGTCACATCCGAAGCTTTTCAATTCAGAATCTGGGATCCGCTTTTTACAAGTCTAACTGCAAATTTGGCTGAACTTCGATATTTTTCGTATAACGACTGCCATCTGACCTCCACGACCCAATGGCGATATCGAAGCATTGCAATTAGACCAGTTGTTGGATTTTTGAGGGCTCCAATTATCCTTAACGACTGCCATAAAAGTTCGTATGGAAACCATTCCGGCTCCGAGTCACGAGCAGACCAATGCAAATACCCAAATTCGTGCATACAAAATTTGTGTTGAGCGGGTATCGAACCCGCGCCTCCTATAGCGGCCGCGTTCACTACCGTTACGCCACAGAGGCTGTCTGTATGTGCAGTACAATGTGATAGTCAATTTAATATTACATTATGTCGTCTATCACATTATACAGTGTATAAAAACTGCCGACAAATTAGATTAAATGTAACATAACAACCGACATAGATAATGCTGCATCTGCATATCGAAATGGTCGACGAAGACTTCACTGATATGTTACTATGCAATGTAACATAACAATCGACATAGGTAATTCTGTCTCTATCACTCTAACCTACTGTAATGTATAAACACTGATTTAATTTCAAAGCCAAATACCATAAGATATTATTTGTAACATGACAGTCGCATTTTATAAAAGTGGACATGATAATCAAATGAAATGTATTCAAGAAGTATAGTGTAAGCACGTCTGTAATGAAATACAGAAACATTTTTGCAAGTTGTTTGCTCACTGTCTCACGCGCAGTATAGTGGGTTGGATTTTTCATGGATAAATATTAGTGAGGCCTAAAATCTATTCTGCAATGACTTCTGTGCGCAAATTTTCTAAGAGTACACGCCACGAAATAAGTCCCTTAGCCGCGGCAATATATAATGTTGCCAGTATCGTCTTTTGATTTTACCAGATTTTTTATTGTTCAGATATGATCATAACAGTAGTTGAACTACAGAATTTAAAAAGTAATAATCGCACGTTTCCAACTTTAGAACGTTAGAATGTGATTATGTGATACACCTAGTAGATGATTGTTTTAATAGATGCAACAACATATCAACAGAGATTGATAGTCATACAGAATCTGATTTGGTATGTAACACTTAGCGAAAATAGCGAGAGCAACTCCTCTTTACTGACGAAAAAAATTATACCATAATAGTGTACCACCTCATGCTATCCTCAAAAGATATCAAGAAACACGTACTATGTATTTAGAGTACCTACATGGCGTGACACTAGTACAACATAAAAAAAAATGTACTGGTAACTCTGTCATGGCTCCAACCAATCAACAAACAGTATTGGTGGCGATGTCATTTTTAGTTCCGCGTTTTGTCGCGGGACTTATTTTGTGGCGTTGACTCTAGCTGTCATACTCGCTGTCATAATCACTTTACCAAAAAATGCCTTGTTTTTAGAAAATAGTGATAGGTGCCAAATAGTCTCTGCGTCCCCCATTCGCGCTCAGCTGTAGCTGTTATACAGATGATATACAAAATCTAAATTTATTAACTGGTCGTACATAGTTTCTCATGCTTGATTTGATTTGTCCCACTACGACGTTTTACAATTTGGAATTAAAAATGATAAAAATATGAACAGAATTAATCCCTAACCTCTTACATTATGTAATGATTTCTTTTATGTTATTTTGTTTACATTATTTTTTTTAAAGTTTCAAACTATATCGGTCCCGAATGTTACTTCACATAAGTTTCTATTTGTAAAGAATCCCCGTCTAAAAAAGACGAAAATAAGTAATATAATATTTTGTTCACTTGAATATTACTACTTAATTTTTGAAACAACAATTTAACGGCCTTACTCACCTCATTTATCAATTCTCTGCGTCTTGTACCCCCTCCCGCCTGACCCCCTAACCATGACAAAATTTTTGTGCTTAACAGCTTGTCTAGAATAGCCTAAGATACGCAATAAAACAATCTTCACTCGTCTATTTAATGGATGAATAAGTTTATCATATCAAATTTAAAATATTTAGTAATAAATTGCGGGTTGGTGGGCTGGCTAAAAAATTCCTGGCCAAACTATTATTAATTAAATATAGAAAAAATACTTTTTATTAAAAACTGTCATGTTATGGGTTTAAATTCAATTCAATTTTTTATTTAAATCAAATTTAATACCAACCGAAAGTAGGAAGCTTGGAAAGCTTTATATCAAACTTAATAAATTATATCAAATTTTAAATTTGATAAAGAAAATTCATCCATTAAATGAATGAAGGCGAAGTACAATTTCCGCCCTGTATATTCAGACCAATTTTCTGATTCATTTGTAATGTCATATTGAGCTCATCTAGAAGTCATTGTCAGCAACAGCTATTTTTGGCACTCTATCGTGTACGAAGTAGATATATATACTTTAAAATAATCATTTAAGCTTCATATTGTTTTAAAAATTTCATACAATAAAAAAGTTCAAAAAAATTATTGTACAGGGTGTTGAATAATTTTCTGCAATAATCCTATCAGTACAAATATACTGCATTCTTCGAAGATATATTTCTTTTGGCGGGTAAGGAGAATTTTAAAATTCAAACGTACATAATATACTCACGCCTTTTCCCTTCGGAGTGGGCAGCATCAACGTCTCTCCACTTGCCACGATGCCGGCGACATACGCTTTTCTTGCTACGTTTGTGGCATACACTTTTTACTTCTTCTACTTTTGCGAATGGGACATTCTGCGTCAGATCCTTTCCTTATTGATTTCATACATACATTGAAAACTGCGAGCGACAAAAGTTAAGCGCTCCGATGTATCACACAATCGAGTTATATAAATTTAGATTAACCTGTTACTTTTTTATTGTAATACTTGTAATTATTTCTAGTGTAGGTATTTGAAAATGGTGTATTTAAGATTAGTTGTTATACTAATGTAATCTTTTTTTATACGTGAACTAGCTCTTGATTTTGCTAAAATAAAGGTAAATTATTTGAAAGGGCTAACTAGGGGGCTACCATGGAACGTGCATTCAAAACAAAGTCCGCACGAAAGACATCATGTAGCTACCATGAAGTCAGTTTGCGGAATGAAAAAGGCTGTTCATAGTGTTCATGGTACTGATTGCCTGAAATTTCAGATGTACATTGCACGGTAGCCTCCCTAATCATTTTTGATTCACGTCAAAGAAGTATAAGTTCTTACGTGCATACAAAACGCCATACACTACTGTGACGTCACATTGCAATATTGCAGGTAATTAAATTTCCGCCCTGTATATTCAGAGCAATTGTCTGATTCATTTGTAATGTCATATTGAGCTCACCTAGATGAAGTTTTTAATAGTTATGCAATTTTATATGTTAAGACGTGTTTTGATGTTTGTATCTTATAATATAGCGAATACATTTTTTAAGTATTTTCCATTATTTTCTTTCATAATGAATCATAAACCACTTATTTTCATTCATTCTTGTATATAAGCAATCTCTATTGCTATATTTGCCATAGATTTCATCAGATACTTCCTTCCGCAAGACGTGGCCGCACCAGCGAGAGTCGCCTTCGCTGGTGTGGCCACGTCTTGCGCCGACAGCCAGGCTACGTGGGTAACGACTGCCTGGCAATGGCGCACCAGCCGGGTCCAGGTAGAAGGGTAGGCCCAGGAAATCCTTGCTTGACGACGTGGAGAGTGACATGCGTGCAAATGGTCTCACATTGGGCGTCCAAAGTGATCGTGCGAACAGGTTGTCCTCGTCAGTCAGACGGCAGTTATTCCTGTAATAAGAAACTGGCGAGCTCGAGGACCAAAAAAAGCAAGTGAGTGAACGAATCACTTGTATTGCTCATTCCATATATCTTGGACCTAAATCGTAATAGATAAAAGACCCTGGCGTGCGCGGATCGTTTTGTAATCTATACCTACCATGGAGAAGGAAATGATAGCGGAGATGTTACAAGGGAATCGAGTCGCGAGCCTTCCATATGTCAAAACGACTCAATTGGTCTGTGACGTCACCATCCAGTTCTAGTGAAACGTCCTTGCGTTCGGTTGTCATTTTTGGTCAAAAGTTAAAGGATAAAAATAGCTTTAACCTGGTTTAAGAATGAAGTGTACAGTACAAGGATGTACAAAGTGTAAAAATAAACAATTTCAACATTTTAAGGGTATAACATTTCATCAGTAAGTCCACTATATTTAAATTTTAATTTTTACGAAAAAAATGTCTTAACAGAACCATCTAGCGTAGAGAAGAAATAAGTAACCTAGTCTGGCATGTATACTAGTTGTAATAATAACTCAATTCATTTTATGAAAATGATCACAATAATCTCGCCAGACATCATTAGCAATTTCAAAAATGTTATATTATTTATTAAATGGAATATTTAGCTAAAATTGAAAATTAAAGTAAAAAAAATTGGGCCATCTGTCGGTATAAGGCCAAATCATTTAGCCCCCTAAATGATTTTGCTATAATCCAAAAGATGGCCTTATTTTTGAAAATTATTTCCTTAAAATAGATTATTCTAGAATTCTGTGTAGCGCTTAGTGGCGAATAGTCAAACTATATAACAAAAATGACAAGGTCTGTTTCTGTTCGGTTTCGCTATGACGCACTAGATGGAGTCGTGGACGAGGTATGACGTCATGCCCCCCGCGTCTCCCTTCCCACCCGCATTTGGTCACGCGTTTTTCTTAAGAGAAATTTGACTGTGGCATCTCCGCTACTTAATCATATTCTGTCCTCCGTGATACCTACATACTAATATTATAAATGCGAAAGTGTCTGTCTGTCGGTAAAGCTTTCACGCTTAAACCACTGAACCGATTTTGATGAAATTTGGTATAGGGATTAGAATTTGAATAAGGGGGGAATAAGAGAAGAAAGTTCATATGACAATATGACAAATATGACAGTTTGACATTTTTGAAGATACCCGAAAGTTTGTACGAGATTTCATGTTTAAGATAACCTGATGAAATTTATTACAACGCCGGATTACAGTTTGGAAAGGAATATATGCTACCTTTTATCGTGGAAAAGGGGGTTAATGGGCGGGATCGGCCGATGAATGTTTGTATGAAACTTTGTCCTTTTAAAGATAACTTGGAAGGTATAACAGGAACTTTTTTGGTACAGTCAGCATCAATTTGTCTGATGCTGACCACAAAAGTACTTAAAATAATCTGAATACCATAATTCCAATTTTATATAAATTATCACAGTGCTCAAATAGTTGTAAGTATCCAAAATAGTCAATCCTTCGTAGCAATCTGTTTTCCGATATTAAGTAAGTTGTAGAGTATTTATATTCATATGTGTAACATTATTTTGACCTTATACTTGATTAGATACCATCGATCGGCGAGTTTGCACATATGAATGTAAAGACTCTACGTATATACATAATAACGGATAACTGATTGCTAAGATGGTTTGACCACTCTGGATGCTTGTAACAATTTTGAATTTGGATATTCAGATCAATTTGAGTACTTTTGTGGTCAACATTTTTCTGATGCTCACTGTACATAGACTTGGTATATAGGCGATTAGAGATTGAGGAAGGACATAGTCATATATGGTTGAGTAGAGAGTCGAATATAGAGGCGAGTAACGAAGTGGGCAGAGATCGAATAGTGAGTCGAGTGAAGGGGCGAGTAGAGAGCTGAATAGAGGAGAGTAGAGGGGCTAGTAGAGGCCAGAAGAGCAGCGAGAAGAGGTGAGGGGAGAGGCGAATAGAGATCGAACAGAGTCAAATAGAGCATCGAGTAGAGAGGTGAATAGAAAGGCGAGCAGAGATAGAATAGAGTCGAGTATTGTCGAGTCTAGGGGCGAGTAGAGAGGCGAGTACAAATCAAAAATAGAATCGAGTAGAGAGTTGAGAGAGTTGCGTAAAGAATCGAGCACAAAGTCAAAAGAGGCGGGTAGAAGCCAGTGCGCTTGTGTGTTCAACGATCAAAAGCGACGGCTAACACTACACAATATCCGACATCAACGCGGGCAACAGCTAGTAATCTATACTTGGTGAATTTGAGCTTGTCCACGGCCGTAGCACACACGTAGTGAAACGTGGACTGCGCGTATAGAGCACATTTTAGGTCCAAGTTATATGAAACGAGCAATAATGATATTTGATCTTCACACGTAGTGTTCAACGATACTTAAAACAAGAAATACGTTCTATTTCCAAGCGGCAATCCTAGTCGCAATCAGGCTCACTTTGGAACCCAGGGCCTTCTCCCCCGTTCGTCCTGTTATAGGTAGTCTATGTTCATGGGCGAATGACTGCCCTCTGCCCTCCCAACTCCGAAAAGAGGCAATCAGCATATTTAATCAGGTTAGCTGGTTCCCCGAAGCAAGAAAAATTACTTATTATTTATAATTATTACCTGGAGTAAAATGGTGTATCATTATCTCAATTAAACGTTATAGGGCTGCAGCGTCTTGAAGTAAAACAAAATAGTTTCTAAAACTGTAACTTTATTGCCTAGCCACCACTCTATCATCCCATCATAATGAAATTTGTTGTACACGAAACAAAGTCGAACAAAGGTTCCATATCACAGTGAAAGATGTTGAAGCCAGTGATGCGATATTTGCGTGAGTTTCCACCGGAACACAGAACACTTAGTCAGGAATGTCAGCATCGTGTGTACATACTATTTGCAGTATTTAACGGTTACAATACATAAAAATAAGAATAAAGTATTACATCATTTTGTTGACGCGGGGAGAAACGTCAAGATGTACAGCTATCAAATTTTAATTTCGAATCCTCTAGAATTACAATTTTCGTTCGGATACATACATGATTTTTGGAGTATAATAAAAAAAATATCAGCATACATAATGTTTTGTTTATATTTTTTTTAATCCAGAGCAGCGGCACCGGAGATAATTTCAATAAGCTCCCTGGTGATGACGGCTTGGCGGGTCCTGTTGAAAGTGAGAGTGAGTTTGTCTATCATCTCTCCAGCGTTCTTGGAAGCATTGTCCATGGCCGTCATACGCGAAGATTGTTCCGAGCAGGCGCCTTCCTTCAAAGCGTAGAAGAGCATGGAGGCCAGGGAGAACTCCATATAGGACTGAATCACGTCAGCGTCCAGAGAATCGTAGGTCGCGAGTTTGGGGGCTGACTGTGGACGAAATAATTGCATGATTATCTAAAATATACCTTCGATTTTTTATCACTACCTCATCTGATTTTTAAAGTGAAGTGATGGGCGAACGCAAACAAGTTAATTTTTTCGATTAATACGCTTATCAACAAATAGTAATACAGAAATCTATTATTCGTGAGAATAATATCATGTAAATCCTGAGCCAGTTTAGAGAAATTTACGTTCTAAACTTAAAAATATTCTCCGCCGTTTATAATGGTGATATGCGGTAGCCATCTTACCTCAACAGCCTTCTGGCTGAACAGTGGCAAGTCTGACTGCTCATAGGAGACCACAGACTTGAACTTGTTGTAGATGATCTTGCCGGAACCAAACTCGTAGCCCGAGGTCAAGATAGCACTGGCGATCTTGGCAGCGTCCAGGAAAGTAGGGGGGAGACGCCCAATCTAGTAGGGAGAAAATTAAAATGATTATGTTGACTATTGACTCCTCATGGACGACTGATTGACTTTGAATAGTCATTAAAATAAAACTAACATAATAATTTGGGATAAAATCCGTAAATATAATCACGGTTGTATATCTCTGAAGAAATAAATATGCTCTCTAAGGTATCCTGCCGTTTATCCTGTCCATACAATTAATACACTTTCTAACAATGTGGAATTGACTCAACTTGATGGCTGTAATCTTATGCTAAAAAAATATTTCCACAACACAGTAAAAGACGAAATCCTAGTATACTTGTATTTTTAGAGTGGTAACTTTATACTTACTTCATTGGCAACACTGATGATATGCTTGGAGTACAGACGCTGCAAGATACCACGGGACTTATCACCGACGCAGATAACCTTGATGTTTTCAGCACCAGGCTGGTTAAGGCGGTTACGAATCACCTTCGACACACCAGTGTGTACTGCGCCGCAAAGACCTGTAGGGTGACATCCTCTTTTTTTATGGGTTGTCTATCATGGCCACAGAACAGACGATGTGATTGAGGCTTATACAAACCATAATTAATTCAGTTTTGAAAACGACTCTTAATCACAGTTGAAACGTTAGTACCAGTTGAGCTCAATTGGTGGTTCCTTTAATTAACCCCCGACGCAAAAACGACAGATGTAAAAAGTTTGACTTTTCTGATCATAGCTCCCAAATGGATGAACTGGTTTTGTTTCTTTTTTAATGGTTATAAAGTGGATTATTAGTTACTTGAAAACATTTCTATTCTTTTACAAGGATGGTATTCAATTTTCAATTATTTTTTTTTGATAAATTTAGAATGATTGATTTGTATGGGTACCTTAAAGAAATAAAAATATAAGCTTACCTCTGTCAGAAGTCATGGCGATGTATAGTTGCTTGGGATCCTCTTCTGGAGCAGCAACCTGGGAAGCAGATTTGACTTTAAATATATGCGCCTATTGTCGTCCACTGGGTATTTATGTCGTCGTCGCTTGTTGACGTCTACTGTGTTACTCCTGAGATTGTCCTAACAGAAAACTTTAGTGTATTCACACACAATGGCCCAAAAAGGAGGTTGAGTGCGGACAATAGAGTCCCTTCCCATGTGTGGAAACCACTAAAGAGTACCAAGTCACTGCTGCTAGGGATGATGTGACAATGTCGAAATGAGACCGAATAAAACCACACAGTGTTCTGTCCTGGGTACCTATGACAGGGTAGCCACTAGTGTACACTAGGAAGGAATTCATCAGAAACCCTTACTCCACTGCAAAAAGCCTATAGTATGTGCTATCAGGGAACAATTTTGTAAAGAATTACACTTGGATGAACTTGTTTGGTATTTTGATATGGAAAAGTACAAGTTACCTCAGCCCTGTCGTAGAACTGTATAGCGCCTTCACCGTAGGGACGGGCGGCTTTCAAGTCGCGCTCAGCGCGGGTGTACCTGTCAAATACAAATTCAAATTAAATAAAAACATTAATTTATTCATTTATTTCTAATGGGATGCTGGTATCCAGGCTTATGATTCACCCGTGTTGTCTGCAAGTGAGTAGTCTTAATCAGTAGTTGTTTTCCTAAATTCTTCATTAATTTGTCAAGCAAGCTTCAGCAGTCAAATAAAATGTGACATCAAAAGAAGAGATGTCGGTGGACTAGTTTTGTATATTATGGTAGTATGCCTATAAGTCCAGAGGAGGCATTCAAAATGTGCCGCTGGAGAAGGAAGGGATAAGTCGGATGGAAATAATGACAAACAAAAGAGTACTAAACAAGGTACAGGAAAGATCTATATTGGAATCAACAAAAACTGAAGTGGAAAGAAAATAATGAGAGAGGATAGGATAAGCATCGTAAGCTTAGTGGTTAAGGAGTCTGCCTTACGATCGAGAGGTCCCAGGTGTGAATCCTGGCCATTACACTACCGACGCAGCAAGCAATTTACCTTAGTTGCAGGGGTTAGAGGGAGTATTAGTAATTTCGATAATTTCAGTTGCTAAATTTAAAATTGCTAAGTTTAAAAAAAGTAGGTGCTTGGCAATGTGATTTAAGACACAACTTATTTAAAAAAATATTGTAATAGGAAAGGTAGAAGGAAAGAGAGGAAGAGGTAGACCAAGGGGAATGTTTATGCACAGATATAGGAAAAAATTACAAGTCACATTGTATCGGGGGGTGAACGAATTGACAGAGTATAGAGAAGAGTGGCAATTACTCCAATTGAGATAGAGAAACCTACAAGGCCACATTATCTCTACATATAAATCTAGAGTAATTTATCATACTTAATGGTTATCTTTGTACAGAATAAATGTTGATTTAAGAGCTTGGATATTTTCAGGAATCAGCTTCAAGGAACACATTCATGTGAAAATTATACATATATATTTTGTTGTGCCAACACTTGGGAGTTTTATTGTTTATAACTTATAGCCTGTACACCTGACTACAAATATAAATGTAGTTGTCCATGCACATCCACTCTAGTTGTCCATAAAAGTTACTTTGTAACTAAAATTACCTACTAAAGTTAAATGATTTAAATTTTTTTGTTCTTAAATTCTAGGCACATAGATAAGTATGCCATATACTACATACATGCCGTATACGTTTAAATTGAAATTCGAACTTAAAATGTTTTTTTTTTATTTTCTATGTCAAAATTCTTAATTCAAAAATTAAGTGTTTAACTAATTATAATGATAGAAAACAAAACACTCACTTAGCAGCCGACACCATCTTCATGGATTGGGTGATTTTCTGAATATTCTTGACCGACTTCAGACGCATGGAAATGGCTTTCAAAGTAGCCATGTTCCTGTTCTGCTGGTGGTTAACTACCGCTACCACCTGGGTGCAGACACCCGGCGCTACACGACCCAACATTTTGCTGATTCTGGAAGATAAAATACAAAAATCAGATGATTGAAATGCAGGTTATGTCCTTAGATCCAAGTTATGTAAGAGCAGTACACTGGCCGACATTGAAGCATTATTTATCTGATTACTGCTGTTGTTGAACTGATGGCAATGCAATAGTTTCCAAAATACGCATTTAATACTAATTATCAAGTAATTACTAACTTTTATGGGCGTTACTTCGGTCAAATTCACCACCAGCCGACGAAGAATATCGCTGGCCGAAACGTTTAGTATTGGATGACAGAAAAAAATCGAGCAGAGCGGTCGACTGAACTTCGAACGCAACCGTAAGATAAAGTTTGATCAAAAATAAGAAAACACTACTTTAATGTTTATTGTTATTGATTAATTAATATTACAAGCACTGTATGAATAAATCATCAGTTAAGTATGTAATTCAAGTTCTTTAATCTTTATTTAATAAAGAAATATTGCATATGGTTGGTAAGTACGCGCATAACTTTCAAACAACTGCAACTGCACCAAATAAAACAAATTCAATTAAATGTTTTATTAAATTTGTTATTTACAGGCCAAGCTGGTTTTAATATGAAGTAAAATATTTTTCTTACATTTTATATATCACTCAAGCAAGTAATAAGTACTTTATTTTAAGTACTTACAAGTATTCTACTTAGTTATATTTATTATGTATCAAATAATTTATTTTCTAATAAATTATGCTGTTTGATATTTACTACACTAGGATAAAATATGAAATTAACACAGGGAATTAATTAATGGAATTGAAACAATCACGATATGTCATGAAAAAACAAAAACTAAACGTACTAAAAACTGACAGCCATTATTGATCCACAACGCAAAATGTATAACCCGACCAAATTATGACGTAATATATTTTACATTCAGGTGAATAGGACTTGAAGCAATTACAAATCTACTGCATTATCTTAATTTTAATTTTGCTCTTAGACCAAGGTTTGTTTATTAATTATAAATATTAACTCCAACCACAGTGCTTACTCGTGAAAATGCCAGAACCAGATAAAACTCAACCACCAGTTAAGCCTGATAACATTCCGGAGGAGCCTACGAGAGAAATCAGTCAAATAGACCATATAAATAAAAAACTATTAACTTCATTGTTCAAAAGGATGGATGAAGGCGGTGACTCAACTTTATCAAAAATGCTTGAGGATGATAATAAAATAGAAGATCACGAATGGGACGACTAGTTACTGTGATTTTATTCTTAAGGTTATATAAAATAAATATTCCCCTTGTAATAAATTGATTTATAAAGTTATGTTCGTTTATTGTTTTTACTAAATTGATAAAAGAAAAACAAGTGGTTAAAACAGCATATTATATATATATATATATATATGATGTAAGGCTATCATTGCAAAAAAGTTTGTATTTTCACTATAAACTAAATGCCTGAGTGGTGTATCTTATGACAAATAAATTAATAAGCAAGGAGTGTTAGTTGAAACTCACAATCCTGAAGGAGAGCTTTACTGAACCCAGACTTAAGCCCACTTTAAAGTTTGGTTCATGTTCAAGACATCCTAAACCTCACTGGTGGGGACTGTTGGCCAATGTGACCAAACAACATAGCCTCTTGGCTTTGTCAGAGGTTGGCTCGGACAGCACAGACTGAACCCAACCCACATCCAGCCCATTCAGTTTTAACTCACTCACTAGTAAGACCCTTTCAGCCCCATTCCATACCCACTCCATCAGCAAATGTTGCACATCTTAAATTTAACGCATTCCCAGCAATTTGGAGAGTCAGTTTTTTGCATTAGGAAGGCAAACTTAGATAATGCCCAGAACGAAGCCTCAGTAATGTCTTAATGGTGCTGCTGTTCCACTTACTACCTTTGGTAAATAAAACTAAACCATGGGATGTAGGAGGGATCACCCTGTACTCAACCCTGTACCCTAAACTTAAGTGGAAAACCTGCACTAGGACTTCACACTAATACTGTCAAAATAAGTTCCAAGTATTACGTTTTTAGGTATTAAATTAGATAGGAATATTTTATGTGTATGTGAAAGGTAAAGTAATTCTTCTATGCAATAGAAACGTTACAAAAACAGTGCAATAGAAGTTGTTTTGTCCGAACTCTTGTATGGTCTTCTACTGCAGGGCAACTCAGTAGAAGCTATTAATTTGTGTAGAGTACAAAAAATCCTTATAGCATGGATAGTTATATGCCTCTATTTATAAAATATAATATTCTGGCACTACCATGCATGTAGGACATTAAGAAGTTCTGCTTATTTGTATAATAACATCTAACTCAATTCTAAAAACAAATTAATGCAGCCTAAAATTGCCCAAAAGGAACTCCTACATGAATGCTATAAATATATTAACAAATTACACCTCAACTCTGATATATAAGTAGTTGACTTGTTAGAAATTTGTACCTATGAGTTTATGTCCTAACGTAAGGAAGATTACTAACCGATCATTTAATATCCCTATATCCCAGGAGACACGTTAGGTTGATGATGATGATGATTTAATATCCCTATAATTTTTTGGAATTAGAATGCTTAATTAATAATAATAAATAGAATTAGCTAGGCACCTACCTAACATTATCATTTGGTTATCTAGACATTGATTACCTAGGTACCTAACCTAACCTGTACAGTTAGGTACTAAAAAGTAGTTATTAGATTGCAGTACCTAATATCATTATTTTTGAGTAGGTAGCTACATGTATGCTGTGAATAATTCAGAACAACTATTAGCACATCATATTGGTAGGATATAAATGGGTCATTGCTCTGGGTAGGTAGGTACCTACCTGCACCTTGTTTACCAGCATTCTAGCAAATAGATCATTACATACATTAATTTTAGCAGGTGTACCGATTTGCAGGTGAAGTTAATATGACCCCAAGGGTCTTGGGCAAGCCCTATACCCCGATAAAATAAGGTCTCTGACGGCCATTTCTGTGGACAGATTACTTAATGTCCATCACGATCACCACTGACTGACTGACGAGGGATCATACCCATATAATAAAACTTAACTTTAAGCAGCGATTACTTTGTTTATTGTTATGGTTTTGGCATAGGTAGTTAGGTAGATAGCTTAATGTGTTACCTAATACATACCTAACTTTTGGAGGAAAATGTAACTTTTGATTCTATTTTATTTTCACTTTTGTATTTGGTAGGTACCTGCCTACTCTTGATCGGTCTACGACTACGATAGATAGGTACATTCTTCGAAAGCTATGAAATTTGATGAAACCATAAAACTTAAAATATTATTTTAGGTTATTTAGGTACCTTTTCTTTTAGTCTGAGCTAGTTACCTAGACTATTTTGTAATTTACAAACCTAACTTAAGTATTTTTAACATTTACCCATTTTATGCCACCTATGAATCGATTGATTTAAGCTTAAGCCCACAAAAGCTACAAATCCCAACTTCACTAATTAAGCATTTTTACACCGCTAATCATGGAATTTCCTCCTAAGATGACTCCTTATTTATATGGCAAAACCTAAAGAAACTAAAGCAGAACTAACCAGGTCAGTCTTAGGACTATTAGGAGGGGTAATCTTACCTAACCTCACACATCTAGACCCCTCCGCATCTAGTGTATTCACTAGATAGTCGGCCTCGTTTCGAGCTGTTAAATGTCCAACAACCTGGTTACAGCGTAGTCCTAGAACTATGTTACCACCAGTGGGTTGTGGAGCTTTGATGGCAGTTGCTTCCGTTACATGGAAAATTTTAAATCTCAGTTTCATATTAAGACCGGAAGCCAACTCCAACTTGAGTTGTTACCAATTCAACCTGTTATTAACAATATGGTTAAATATATTGATAAATATATCACCAAACAGAAATAAGCTATGCATCTTTTACGTTGGTTAACATTGAAGAGCTGGCTTATCCATCACTAACCATTCTGTGCTGGGGACAAAAAGGGGAGATTGCTCACCACAAAACATAGGAGGAATTACCCCTTATCATTAAATCCCATTAGTATCGTAACTAGTGTAGCCAAATAATGTATAATGGCGCAGCCATCGCGTTGGTAGGGGATGTCTCACCCAGCCAGATAGATGGAAAACCTGAAATAGCTGGGGGTAGACAGGATGCGGAGGATTAAAAAGCGGGCCCAGACAGAGTAGTAGATGTAGTCAACAGGTTAAATAAAACAACAAAAAACAGTTAACTTGAATAATATTTTATTATGTACTACACACATGTATTCAATGAGGAATGTTCTTATTTACATAGCTTTGCAATGATGTTATCTACGTTTAATATACAATGTTACGCCCAAACACCTACGCAACATAATACTGAACTCAAATATAGTGCCGAATTAAACGTACAAAGAAAAACATCAAGCTTAAGCTTCATATATCAAGATTATTGTAACAATTTTTTTTTATAATATATATATTTTTCTCATCAATTCAAAATGGCATCTTAATCATAAATAACATAATTATAAATTACACAAACATCTATATCAACAATCTGTTGCAAACGCAAAATAATTGATTTTAAATTGTCACAAAAAAAAAGAATTCAAAAATCTGTACACATACAAAAATATGTTGCTTTTTAAGGGTTGATTAGTTAAGGGATAGATATTGTCTATAAAATAGAATAATTGTACGATGAACTTCATGCTATTGCTTGTGACCAATTAAATATGTTGGCCGACGCTCAGGATTAATGACCTGGTAACATTACCTGTAAAAATTATAAAAAGAATATAAAAATTAATACAATACGAAAAATGCAGTTTGTGGCACAATGTAATGGCATTTCTTGTTTTACAATTCATAATATGAGCTAGTTATGCTATGCTTACTTTGTGTATATATTATTAAAATGTTTACCTAATAAACGGGATGCATACATATAACGCGTGCGTCAGGCTAGCCCGACTTCTCGATCATGTCGATATTGATCTTGTAGAACACGTACGGATAGTACTCTGAAGACCCAAAACCTAGACCGGCCATCTCTGCGTTCTGTAAATACAAAGAAAAAAAATGTTTTAGAATAGATCTACACTACAATACACATAACAACCCGTTTACTATAAGTTTGGACCTGACGTCTATAAATCGTAAACGGGTTGAACATACGTAAAATTACAAGCATATACATTAGTGTAACTATGTAATAATAAAATAAGACATGTTTTCGCTATACAATCGCAATGCCATAAAAAATCCAAGTTCATTTGCTACTCACGTCCTGCGCGCTGGAAGTGTGTTGATGCGCGGAGTGGTCGAGGTGGGCATAAAGCGCCTGCAACACATCGCGTAGTTTCTTGCCGCCCTTGCGCGCCGGGACCATTACCACGGCCTGGAAGTTCACTGGCAGACCGTATCTGGAACAACACCCTCGTATAGTGTACAGCATTAACACCGAGGTATATAAAACTAGGCCAGTTTTAGGGCGGGTTCCAGCCAGATCAGTCTCGAGGAACATTTCTTAACACTGAGATCCTTCCATACTTCGGAGAGCACGTCAAGCCGTAGTTGGTGGTCGTCTCTGGTTGTCGTTACGATGAACAAGCCGTCAACTAGTATATAATATGTTTGTTACCATAGCTACGTTACCCTAAAATAAATATGTATAATTAGAGAATTACCTCAGCACCGACTCAACGAATACACGGAGAGCCTTGACGTGGATCCATGCGCAGAAGCACTCCGAGAAGTTCACTTTCAACCATCGCACCAATGGACCCTATTAAGATAAGATAGTGATTAGATATACATCATTACGCAGTACGACATAAGATTCCCTCTGCAGTCTTTTATGGAACTCCTCACTTAGGTTTTTTCCAGCCAGTAAGGGTCATTACAGCCAAATACCCCTTTTTGATACAAGAGTTGCATAAAACTTAGTTAGATGTCGCCAGTTGTGTGTAAGTGATCCAGATGGCACCACTTGTATGTAAAACAAGAAAAAAAAGTAAAATACACTTACAAACTGCTTCTTCTTATCAGTGACAAGTTTGGTGATCTCGTTCTTGCCGGCGGCGAGATCAGCCTCGTTGTAGGAGAACTCGCGGACTACGAACTTGCGTTCACGAGCGTGATGCTTGAATTCGTCAGCCACCTGAAATCACTCAAAACTTAGTACAATTCCTTAAGTCTAGTAGGGTAATTCGCTAATGCAGCGTGTTTAATCTTGCGCGTTTATATTCTTGGGACCACAGTATTCACTATGCAATCTTCCTTAACACACAAGGACGTGTGTTTTATTTTTATTTTTAATGGGAGGTACGAACCTTCTTGAAGAGAGTGACAGTAAAGAGGCCGTAGTCATTATCCTGGTAGATGAGTTGGGTGGAGCGCGGCACGATCATACCGGTGATTTTTTCGTAGTTTGCGTTCCAGTCGTTGAACATCGACCTGGGGATACATTCATTCGTTACAATTCAACAACACACGGGCGTAAAGTATAAACGTGTTAGCAAATGAGGTTGGGGCCCCCATGCATACTCTACGATATAGTGTATCAAATAACAATATATGAAATATACGACGAAACATGCCTGACGCGAAACGATGTAAGTTTTCATTTGAGAAACCAGACGCTCAGGTAACTAGGCTATTAGCAAAAAGCAAATACTCACTTAGGTACGATCACAAGCAGTGTGGTAAGGTATTCGCTGTCCAGAATGAAGTGCTCTTTCTTCACCAGATCCGCCAGGTTGCGGGTCAGCAGACTGCCGCTGGATTATAAATATCAATCTTTATTATCGTAGCAAGTAACACCTGTATATGTCTGTGGCCTATCCAGTCCTGAAGGTGAAATTATCAAAAATCTGTGCATGCTTACAACACAAAAGGCATCAACTATCAAAAGGAGATCATACTCCATCCAGGTATACATAATAAAAATTAAGTTTTATTTTAACAGATTACACCTTGTAAATAAAAAAATGACCAAAAATAACCTAAAATGTACTCCATACCACTAACGACCTACGATTTAATTGATTTGGCCATTGCTGACAACTATGAGAATGGGTTATTTAGAAATCTTTCTAAGTGCTCTAATTATTGTCTAATTTTCAAAGATAATGATACATTTATCGCAGTTCCGTGTAATCATCAAGCCCATGTTTTCTCATTTCTCCTTTAAGATCTGGAGACTCAGATTTAGACGTTAAGTTAAGATTTTACGCAGACAGCGTTGATGAATCCACTCGAAACAAGTAATTGTGACTGTTACTTTCGTCTACCACTAATTAGTACTTACGTCTGTTTCTTCTCCAAGTTTTGCAAATTGCCCTTGAGTGCGTTGTAGGCGGATGACTTCACCTTCAGATCGGCGTCGATCTGTCCCACCTAGGCACAAAACGTTTTAATTTTGTGTCCCCATAGATATAAGTCCCTACGCTGAAATGAGCTTTAATGAAATCTAAATCTCTGACATCTCTTTGAATATTTCTAGCCGACTATCCAGTATCTTAATAAAGTTAAAGCAACCACACCACCAGAGAAGTCTCCCTAAAATTAAAACTTTGGAACATTTGAAACTTGGGTAAAATTGTTTTGTATTTTGGACTTAAATACATACCTACTACATGCGCACGCTAAAATAGAAAATCTATAATAGTATTGAACCGCTCACCTGTTTACTAATAATATCGGCGATGTTACGCAGACTCTGCTTGATGGGGTATTTCGCCATGTCCCATTGGAAACGAGTTAGGTAAGAGGGCAGGTCGCCTGCAACACAACCGCTAATATTAGAAATCGATACGAATTGCTGCAATTTTTTTCAATGAAAATACCAAACAAGGTACTTTTTTTATTGCAAATTAATATTCATATAATTTCCACTATATCATTTTAATAAGACGTGTCAAAACATTAAGTATCATTTAACTTACTGTTTTTAATTTACTCATATTATAACGTAACTCTATATAGGCATTAGAAAATCAAAAAACGGACCTTATAAAATACATTTAACAAATAGTTATTACACTAAAAAAGTTATAGTGCTTAACATAAAACAAAAAACAAACGAAATGTAAGCATTGATTTATAAAAAGAAATCAAGTCTAGCTTATGTGCTTATTGATAAACGCAGACTAAAATACATTCATAGCATGGGTTCATTGGGTCACATGCGCCTATTATCATGCACAGGGTTACATGCTAGAAAACCCGTATTTAAAAATATACATTACAAATAAAGAATAACCTTTTATAAATATAATTTATATATTTTGGCTAAAACATTTTCAAATACGAGTTAAGTAATGAAAAGAACTACATTATAATTTTATTTTCACTTTTTGAAAACCTAGACATGCTCTAAACATGCAGTATCGTCTACACAACAATGAAATACATTAAAATTTTAAAAGAATTATCGTTATAATGTAATTCTGTTATAATCTAATACACGTCAAACTATTACAAATTATAATACAAATAAAAAACTAAGTATAAAAACCATATATAAACCTTTAATAATTCTCCAATTCACAGTTTAGTAATTATCCTTTAATTTATCAATGCCTAATATGCAATTTTTTCTAAACACAATGTGCAATATGGTTTTCAGCACAATCTGCGATTTAGTTTTCTGACGAATATGCAATATCGTTTTAATGATGTACACACAAAAATATTTGTATTTTTATCTAGTGTGTGATTTTAATGATTTCGGAAAACAATATTTCTGAATTCATGTAAAACAATAAATTAATACAGTTTACAGTGTAAACCTTTCTCCCACTGAAATTGCAATTGAAATCATGTTTGTAACTAGATGCGAGTTATGAATACGTCGTGTGTAAAAATACTTACAGAAAACTCTTGTTATATTTGATACATATTTTCAGCATTTTATCGCCATCTAATTAGATAACGGGCAGTCGTACAGAGATGGCGGTTAAATACTATAATTCTACATTGATTTTACACGATTACACATCGCATGCAAGGGCATTATGAGATTCCAGTTTCTGGAATAAATGTAACGACAACACAGATGGAGTAATTTTATTTCATGGGCTGTATATTTGTTTAATTAAAGATAATAGGTAATGAGCAAATTTCATTTATAATAGCAGTGAAATCATCATTAAGAAGAAAACTTATACGTTACTGTTTATAACAATTTATTAAAATCAACCAAAGAAATTTAAAAGATATTCGTTTACTTGGTCATGAAATAATCATAGGTATATCGAAAATTATTTCTCGTCAATATGGCTTGGAGAAATAATTACTTCCTGTGCTTCGACCGTTTCTATCACTATATCAAGGTTATGGCCGTTATTTGTAGCAAATTTCTATTAATAGCCCCTGAAATAAGACATCTACAAATCATTATTCGTAGACAGCCAATGTAATAATTAAAAACTCAGAATTTATTGTAAATTCTTTGTTACTTTTTTTACTATTGCTACTAGATACGCTTTAGTCTTTTTAATAATTAAACGTAAATACATATTATATAGCCAGAAAAAAATAATATAAATACAACATCGATTATATTAATAAACATCTAAGCAAAATAAAAATAACTTATAAAGCTATTGAACACATTCAATTGTGTATAAGCTTCTACTGGGCAATTTGTGAAATTTTCTAATCTTTAATAGTGAATAACGCAAAATGCCCGATTGTTATGTACACTACACATTTGACACATCACTCGTAAATGTCAAAACGCTTACACTTGCATTGCAGTGTGACACGCACATTTGTGTGATTCCATATTCATAGCCTAGCTACATATTCGTAGCGTCACCCTAAACTTTGATTGAAAACGCATATTTCATTAGAAACGAAAGAAATATAAGTTTAATAAAATTCAGGATGGCGCTCGCGAAAGAGAATACGGCCAGCGCCATCTGCTGTTTTTTCATTCACTTCAAACAGAGTAAGAGATAGAGTGAAAAGAATATTATAACAATCACTGCCATCACACCTAATGGTCCGCGTTGCAGTTAGCGCTGTACCTGAACGAAGTTTTATATTCTAAAACTTCGTTTCATATTAAGAATTTGCAGGGCCTACCGGGAGAAAAGTTTGAATAGAACTTGGCTCTTTATTTTGAATAAAAATACTTCCAAAGCTTCAAGTTCCGTCCAAAACTGGGATTTACTGCTTAGGCGAGGATTAGGTCTCCTAAACCTTGAGTGAGAACATGATGATGGCGTTCCTCTTCCTCGTCATCGTCCCACCGCGGCGAGCTGCGCCCACTTGACGGTTGCGACGCCTCGTATTCAGAGTGTTCCCGATGCTCGCAAGGCCAACAGCCGTGGTGCTCAGAGAACGCCGAGTCACACACGGGTGAAGTGGGCGTGGGAGGCGGCTCGCCTCCACCCGGGTCCGCATATGATTCAATGCCTAAAGTCGCCACAGTTGGATCTCGTCAAAGCCTTGCATCAAATCCCCCTAGGTAACGTCTACTGTGACGAATATAACTTCAAATTTATTACTGATGTACTTCATGTTTCGAACAGTCGTTTATACACCATTTATTTATTGTACATCTGTTCCGTTTTAAGGCGGTTGTAAAGGTATTTCAATATTTTACGTTCTTGGTTCTAAATGAAATTTAAATATCCACAAGAATCAATATAAATCGTACTAACGCCTCGATGAAATAGGGATTAAATAATATAGGATTTTAGTAGGTATGGAATAGGAGCAAAAGAAAATATTTTTATAAAAAAATATAAATAAAATAAGTAATAATAATAATTAAGAAGCGCAAAGCATAGAAATTTCTTAAAGCCTGATTTAGCTAAGCTATGAATGTCTTGTGAGGCAGTGATTGCTATTGTCTATGATATGAGGACATTGTAAAAAATACAAGAAAAATTTTACACGATACAACATATTTGTGCGACAAAATTACAACATTCTAACAATTTCCTTTATACATATTAAGCATAACATGGCTTAATTGAAGCGTTTGTAGGTACGCAATGGATATATGATTAGTTTCAATAAACAAAATGTGAACTACTTAAGCAGCTTATACCCGTATTTGTGCCCTTACAACGAAATGGCTCATATTAATTTAAAGAGCCGCAGAATACCATCAATCGTACTTCGTAAAATAAATGTATTAAGAAGGTCGCAATCCCTCACGTCAGACTTTGATATTGCTATAAGGCGTGTTACCTGTAGCAATAAGAAATATTATCTACAGATGGATGTTACTGCCAATTATTTTGACTTTATAATGTTATACCTTCCGTGGTTTCTTTTCTAGAAACAAGTCATAAGAAGGTCATATAATGGTCGCAAGAAGATACCTTAATTATATACATAGGTATGGTATATTTTGTGCAAATTATAAGTTTAATTGATTATGGGGGTTTTCCCTTTTAAGTATATGCCAACCTCATTATGCTTTTTATCATTGTGAAATTAATGGCACTTTTGATGTTCGGCTAGGGTAAGCTACGGATGATCAGCAATAAATAGCTGAACAACTTAGGTACCTCATATTTTGGTCAACTACAATTTTGATTCAAACATTATCAAAAGGTGTATTTAACTTACATAATATTGGCTTTATATCCATTACATATATCGTCTTAACAGTTCTTATTTCACAATATATTTATCAATCTAAGTCACACTTTCGTTGTCGTTGAGATAAAGTGATTTTATCTTGATTCCGTAGGCCGACACCGAAAATGTGATTTAAGTATTGATGTAGGTGTACCTAAATCAAAACTTTCGATATTAAATGGCTTTAAAATAATTAACGAAGTAAAGAAATATTTTTTTATCAGCCAGTCAGAACACAAATTAAAAAAAAATGTTTGTGTATTTAAGCTAACTCAACGATTCTTACAGAACCCACTAAAAATAACTATATTATTAGTAAAGACAGTCAACAATCTATGGTGAAAATTTTATAAGGAAATACTTTAAGTATGTAAGACACCATTTTGTGGTTGCAGCCATTTTGAATTTACAATGATACTGAATTTATAAAATTGTATTTTTATTGCATTCGAACTAAAGTTTTGTACCAAATAATTACTCAATTCGACTCAAATAACTAGCAGGCCAAGCTAAATGAAACCGTTTCAAAACTTCCTAATGCATGTCAGAAGCTCACGGAAAAAGATAAAAACCAAATTACTGTATCTTCTTCTTCATACTAGCGTTAATCCTAGTCGCATCCGAAGGTTTTCAACTTGGAGTCTGGGATCCGTTTTTTACCAGTCTAACTGCGGATTTGGCTAAACTTCGATATTTGCCGTGAAGCTAATGCCATCTGACCTCCACAATCCAAAGGCGATATCGAAGCATTGCAGCTAGAGCAGTTGTTGGATTTTTGAGGGCTCCAACTGCCCGTAACGACTGCCATAGATGTTTGTATGACAACCGGGACCGACGGCTTAACGTGCTCTCCGAAGCACGACCAGAACAATGCAAATACCCATATTCATGCATACAAATATTTGCACTGAGCGGGGATCGAACCCGCGCCTCCTGCGCAGCGGCCGCTTTCACTACCGCTACGCCAGGGAGGCTGTTAAAACCAAATTACGGTATTTAAAGTACTATAGCAGTGTAGTAATCTTCTATTAAGGGATTACTTCTAATTCTAACACCTGTGAAATATATATTACTAGCGTGATATTAGCCATTGAATATTGAAATAGACAAGACCACAAGACACTATTCACTTAACACAGTAACACCTTATCATTAATCTAAACAATTATATTTATAAATATACAGTAAAAACCTTAAATCAGAAATATTCGTCGTCAGTACTGAAGGTCACACCGGACTGTATTATAAAGCTCGTAAAATTCAAAACAAAACTTTATACAACAAATTTATAGGTACCTTAACTTATATTAACAAATAGAATATATAAGTTACGCTTTTTATGTGTATATTTATGCTATATATTTAGCACAAAATATTCTAAGCGTATATTTTTTATTCGAAGCTAACCACTACACTGTATATTATGTGTCTTGAATTCAATACAGTAATTTTTTTTAAATATTTACAATATACATTTTTGGTTATGAAGTAATATTATTACTGTACCAAATAAAACACTAAATAAGCAAAATTTACAAACACTACTAAAAGTTACTCACTTCCGCAAACTTTTTTCCATTTTTCAGACACTGAAATGCAATTCGAACACAAACATTCTCAATCTAAAAATTTATTTTTTAAAAGAAAACTATTGTGTACAAATGAAAATAAAAATAATATAAAAAGCGATTCGAAAGTAATATATACGGCTTATATATAAAAAACTAGAGTGTGTCTAATTTTCAATACAATAAAAATATATTAATTTGTATATACAATACATATTATAGTAATTTCAATTAAATATGCCAATTGCTGATTTATAATTTCAGTTTGCCCTTCAAAAAACAAAAATAAGAAAATTACCTTTTTCTGGATTTTTCCAATTAGCCTAGTCAGCAATTTCGCCTATGTCTTACCGCAATACGAATTTTAGTGAATTTTCGGATGTCTTAGATACATTAACCAACCAAATAATTATGCAACATAAATACTGCTTACTATTTGTACATTCAATAGACTAACATATCACATGGGTGCAAAGTGCAATGAGGTTTAAAATCGTACCTCCTAACTAATAATATATTTATATACAAACACTGTCCACTAAACATTCTTAGCCTTCCCGTTTAGGATAGCTATCGACGAAACTTGTGTAACTACACGTACATGCACTGTTTATTGTATTTTATATTTTTGTTTTTATATTTTTTTTAAATATTTATAGCGACTTTTTAATCGCAAGCTTCGTCGATATTAATACAATACATACATTATGTACACACATTAGTGCTCAAATATTCGAAACTTGGTGTGTTATTAAGGTTGATATGAGATGTGTTATGTGTGAGAGAATGTATAAAATAAAAATTCTTGAGTTTTACATTATAATTGCAAATTAATAAATATTATAAAACTAAAATAAAACTGACTGACTAGTTTAATGTAGGCAGTCAGAAAAATATGACATGCAAAATAAAAAATAGGTAAACATAAATAAATAAAAAAAATATATTAAAAAATAGACAAATTCAACCATTGAAATTCAGCAACACATGCTAATAATCTTTCGCACTACTCTGTGCTTTTAACTTATTTTTCTACACCAGTTCATTCTGCCTCTATTTTAAAAATTAGTTTTTCATGCTAGTAACAGCAGACCCAATATGTCTTATTGATGATTTTTCTATACTTTCCCAAACATGCCATAAAAATATTTTTATATTCTATATTTTATTTTAAATCATGCAAAGTATTCCTATTTTGTTATTAATTATCTCTTTTAATTTTTCTTCTTCAAAACATTATTTAACTTTCAAAAATATCTATAAATGGCACCAAAGAATGAAGTAAATTTTATTACGGAAATTATAAAAAAATATTCTGTGCCATAGAAAAAAATGTACATTACTTACTGTTATTTGCCATGAGGTTCTCATGAAGCTTGTCGCGTTGGTCTTCCAGTACCTTTAGTAAAAAAAATAAAAGTAAAATACGCGAATATGAATTAAAAAATATTTTAGTATAATTGGCATTATATAAGAATCTATAATTTTAAGTTCAAATTCAATAATGTTTCGTTTGTATCCTCTGTGTTGTAGACATGTCATTTATAAAATGAATTCAAAATAAACATAAAACCAAAATATCAGTTTATGTAAAGAAAAGTAGAAAATAAACTTACCTCACCGAGGTACTGAGCGACCTTCCTAGTGACAGCCTCAACAAAGGTGTCAAGCTTACCAAGATCATCAGACAGCCCCACCAACTGATCCAACGTCCCCACCTAGAAAAAACATTAATATAAAATGTGCACACAGTGTTTTGGCAAGAATACTACTACAACTGATGCCAATTAATACATAGCTTTAAGATTTAGGATGTTAATTTGATTGGGTTGGATTGTTTACAATAAGTATTTATCACTACTTAGATAATAATAAGTTGTAAGCAGTTTTCACAGTGAAGTCACATGCAAGATAGGTAGTGCTTTTTACAGTCAAGTGAACATAAAAAAACAAATTGTAAGATTACAGATAATATTTATAACTTTTGAGATAATGATATTGAAAAATTGTTTAAAATAGCTAGTGAGGTTAGCAGGGGTACCAAGGATCTTAGTGACCCCATACAATACAGCCACCAGTTCTCAATATTTTTTAATTCCAAAGTGTGAATAACTGATGCACTGCCACCCATTGTATGCATTGCCTTGTATGTAAAATCGTATGTATTGCCTTATGTGTAAAAGTCTTAAATTTCTATAAATGAGACATCACTAATAGATTTTAAACAATATCTAAGAATTACTGACAGAAAGATAGAAGAATAGATTTGTAATTTAAATGGATTAACCTTGTATTTTTTCATATTATTTAATATATTTGTCGAGAGGAATATTTTGTAGAGAATAATGTTCAGTAGGGTTGGATATAGACAAAAAGGGGTGTGTCGATTAGTGCATTTTTAAAACAATACACAGAAGAAAATGGGTCAAATATAGGAGCCAAAGATATCTCTAAGGGATGGACATGAAACAGCCAGTCTCTGTGCTTACCTATTTCTATTCTATGTTCAATATAGCTGGTATAAATGATTATGTAATGAAAAAAAGAACTGTGCGTATGAAACAACATAATTTTCTTATGAACTAGGGGTTGAAATTGGTGGCAAGTTATTGAGACATACAAAAGTGAAGCAATAAGTTTGCACATTAATCTAATTTAAACAAGAAGAAATAAAAAGAGAAATATCTTCCTTTCCAGTGCAAAAAAAAGGGTGTTAGCAGTAAATACAAAGACAGTGTCTTTAAAAAAGATTGAACAATCAATATGCAAACTGTTTCAATATTAAATTCATGAAAAGAAGACGCAGAGCAAAATTATAAAAGAAATGTTGAAGTTTCAGGACGTCCAACTATTCCTTTAAATTATATAACCTGTGATAAATTTGAAATTTAAAATATTTACAATCAAATATTATAAATTCAGTAACAGGTAAAATAAGTTCTTTGAAGATGTGAATTAGAAGTGATTCACTCACACCGGGTTAAAGACTAAATATTTAGGTTTTACTAATTAAAATCTAATTTAAACTAAGAAACACAGTAGTTAGTTCATTAGATGAGTTTTAATTTACACAAAGTAGGTTGAGAATCATTATTCATTACTGAAATGTCTTATATACCTGCACATATAAGAATAGCAAGCCAATTTACAACAGATTATATGATTTATTTTATAACAATAATTTACACCACCTAATTAAAAATTTGTTTTTAGTTCAAGGTCATTTTCAACAAGCATCAATTAAAGATTAATTCAATTTATATCTGAGAAATAAATTAATATGATTACCTTCAGGTCAGGGATGGGAAATTTGTAGTTGATGCTGAGGTTGCCTGACTTGGTGGCATTGTTCAGGGTGTCCCAAGTCTGCTGGCAAGTCTTGTCGCCGGGGGCGCTTATCACCCAGTATTCAGACATTATTACCACTGAAATAACACAGAAGTATTATAAAGTTAATTTAAAAAACTTATTCAGTCTAATAGACATTACAGAGTTACTACTTGTAAACATGGTATACCGAAAGTAACATATTTATATTAACACTGAAACTTTTCTCATTGTCCGAAAAATCGATTATGGTCTAGCGACAATTTGGTGTAGCGCCTGCGAATGCGGACATCAGTCTGGAGTTTTCAACCAGAGCTGCGACGCAACGGGACTATGCATCAAATCAATAAAGAGTCCGATTCATAGGCGCCCACTGGGCGGACAGACATTCTGGCGCCGGACACGAGCTAGCCCAAAAATTCACCCCAAACCACCCCTCACACTCCTTCACTACCTCACTACCGTCTATGACATAGTTTAGTCCCGCGCAAAAGCATTTAGCGACAGAAATCTTCACGTTACACACTTCAAGACAACACAACACTCACCTGAAACTTAAAAATTAATGCTGTTTAAGACTAAATACTTGAAACAGCAAATAATTTGGCGAAACCACAAGACAATTCGGGACTAGCCCTTCAACGCCATGAAAATTCACGTGATGCGGTGCTGCCACCTATAACAACAGATTTTGGACAGCTGATTTAAGTCACTTGTCTATGGATGATAATTATTTTGAGAATCTTTGAAATAAATAAAAAGTATTCACATGAATTTCCAACAAAAAATATAACAGATATTTAAATTGGATTATTTCAGTCTAAATGAAACTAAATTTGGGTATACTGAGCGATTTTTAATTACGATTATCATGTTAATTTGGCAGTCCAAGTACTTAAAAAAATAAAAATAAAAACCCCCTTTGTCTATAGCGCGAAAATGTGAACGTTCCGTTTGTTGCTCTCGTTTTTAACATCAAATAAACTTTTGCTTTTGCGTTATTTTACACATAAACATTCATAACGTGAAATTTACTTATAAAACCATCAATATATATTGCATTCCCTATTGTTGCTTTTCTTTTCATAGAAGATCGATCGATAAATATATTCGGACCGCAGTCCTATTCGCACTAAAATCTTCGGAGCCAGTCAACTTCACCTTTATACAAGCTGTTACACCTGCTGGTTGACGAAAAGCTTTCCTTTCGTGCTTCGGGGGTATCAGACCTAAATGACAGTTGGTCCGAATCCATGGAATACATAAGGTGGAGGAGAGTGTCTCAAACACTGTCTCAAAGCATGTTTTATTCTATAAAGTCGAAGGTTTAGACTCGGAAGCAATCTGGATTGCAGATTTTATTATTCCGTGTTCTGGAAACATGTTATTATCACAGTCGTATTTGTTTGTTAGAATAATTGAACTGTCAAGTTATGGATGAACCACACAAATAAAAATATTTTGAGTTAAATACAAGTACTTTCTTGAACATTAATTCATCATTCCTTACGATACCAAGTATTTACTTTTCGCTTTTCGTATCGAACTTATATGTTCGAAGACTTGATCAATAATCAAGTATTGGTATTTTTATTAATTGTATTCTGAATATGCCAAAAAGAGGTTAAAAATTTAAAAAATCGTTAAAGCTTCGATTCATTATAAGATCAATAAAGATAAAACCACAGAACAGAAAAAACTTAAAACGTTTATCCTTATCAAAGTGTCAGTATCTGTCAGTTTCTGTGTCTTCAAAAAAACCTCAAATAAATTATTCGTGTCTGTCAAATTAATAGGGTTACGAAACAAAACAAATAAAATGCGATTATATGGCTTTTTATCGAAGAAAGTTGGTGACTTGACTATAAAGTATTCTAATTTTCCCGAGTCCTATGTCAAAAGAAGTTATGAACAGGTACATTTTTGATAGTTATAATATGGATGAAAACATAACCTTCAATTTAATTACGTTACAATATTGTTTGTTTTAGGTTTATTGGAAGAATCCATCAAACTATCCACAGTACACGAAAGCTCAAATAGCTCGTAAAAATTATCGTTTCACAACTAACAGACCATGGACGAGCCAGTTCAGGATGCAGAATGAGAGAAACACCCATAGAAAGAAAGTGTTCCTAGAACCTGTTGGTGAATGGCTCTTTTTCAAGTACGTAGAACGCTCTCTTACACTTTACATGACGCTCGGGTTACTCCTCTAAAGTGACGTCACAAGAAGGCCGCCATCTCGAAACCAGTGCTGCACATGCTTAATGACCTGTGTACCAATTTATGCTGGGATGACGACCTTATTTGGGCTTACACAAGTTTAAGATATATTATAAGACTGGTGACTATAAGACTATAATGAAGTAACTGGCGAAAGTGGACATTTAAAAAGGGTCTCTGCCTACTCATACGGGATCAGACTTGATGTGTGGTATTGTTGTATGCCTTTGTTGTGCATATTGCAATAGACATTTCCTTCTTCTGTCAAGAAACAATAAAAGGGGTAATGCCTACACAAAAAAGGGTGAATTATCCACCCAGTTGCCACCTAGTTGTATTATTATTAGTATGTGGGATTAAAAATAAAACATCTAGCTAACTGAAGTTTATTTATTGATATGAAAATGCCCTTCATAATGAGTCACTTATTGCAACAATGTCAGGAAATTTTGATATATGTTTCCAGGGGTGACCGAGTAGAGATAATGGTTGGCAAAGACAAAGGTAAGCAGGGCATTGTGAGCCAAGTCATACAAGAACGCAACTGGGTCATTGTTGAAGGTCTCAACACACATCTTAGAGTTGTAAGTATTTAGAAAAGTTCTATCTAAAACTGTAGTGATAGTACAAATATGTATAATAATAAAAATAAAAAGTTGTGTGAAGTTTGTTATCTTTGACTATACAATGTATAGATGAATTATGTAACCAAAACGCATAGTAAAAGATGGCTCATATTATGCATTATGTGTAAGTAAGCCTATGTCAATATTGTCTTTAAACCTATAAATATATAACCTGTAATCTATATATAAAAATGAATCCCTATTTCCCGCCATCATGCATGAATGGATTTCGATAATTCTTTTTATAGAACATTCCTTGCAGCATTAGCATGGTTCTTGCGCAAGAAAAATAAAAAAAGAGTAATGCTGTCACGGGAATGGGAACAGAATTCTAGCTAGTCATATATAAGTCAAACTTGTACCAAAGCAGTAGCTATTTTATACATTGCTTTGTATGCCATTCCTGCATCTAAAGAGGTTTTATATAGTCGTAAGATTGTTATCTACCTAAGTTTTATTGTCTGTTATAAACTCAACGACTAATTGTTCTATTTGTAGAAATGTGTTTTCTTAGGTAAGCCATAATAAACTAGAGATTTCAGTGTAATTGTTATAGTTGGCTATATACATTTGTGTTAAACAATTTGGTTCACATACTTAATTGTATGATGACAGATAAACTTCTCTTTCATCTAGATTTTGCATATTTTCGCAATGGTTTACACTTAAGAAGGTCAAATAAAACAAAATACAAAAAGTTATGTGCAAATTCATAAATCTAGAACTCATAATACTAGTGAGTGATAAGCACATTAATTTTCCAGGTTGGTAAGGATGAGAAAAAGAAGTTCCCTGGCATAACAATTCAGTCAGAGGCTCCATTATTGGTGACTAAAGATGTGAAGCT
Source organism: Eilema caniola (assembly GCA_949126895.1). Taxonomy (NCBI): domain Eukaryota; kingdom Metazoa; phylum Arthropoda; class Insecta; order Lepidoptera; family Erebidae; genus Eilema; species Eilema caniola. The sequence continues at coordinate 13,480,256 of OX421460.1, read as the reverse complement.
CGTAGACCCTGAGACCCTAAAGCCTACTGAAGTCGAATGGAGATACACTGAGGAAGGAGATAAGGTACTTGTGTAACTCATTTTTTACTGTCATCATCATTACAGCATTAGTGCTGGTTGAATCTGAAGCTTTACTTTGGAGTGTGGAGTTTTATTCTCCTACTCTTTCTCTTGGTACTGCTTTCGCGGGCGTGACTGACGTCGGACCTCGAAGGAAAAGCCTCGTACATCAGCTGACATACTGGTATGCAGATGAGGTTGTGTTGGATCCTGAAAATCTTTTATGGGGTTCCATACACCCTTAAAAATTTTTTGTGGGTGTCTCATCAGGGTGGGTTCAAGTAGCAAACCACTGCTAATTATTAGTCTAGTTGTTATGTTTAAAGAGTAAATGACTTTTGACTATGATTTCTTCGCAGATGGTAATAATTTTCCCAATCCGGCTATCAAATCTAAGACTGCATGATTGCATACTATCTTGCAACATTACATATATTTCCAGGTGCGCGTGTCAATGGCGAGTAGCAGAATAATCCCAGTACCAAAGTCAGCTGAAGAGACCATTGACTTCAAGAGCAAAGAACTTTATATAGAGAACATAGAAAAGGATACTATCTCTGAGGCAGTAACTAAGGTATACCCTTGTTTTTTTACTACTTATTACTGCATATCTTATGTAGCGGCTTGTGGCTAAAGGTATGATTTTGAAGGTGACCACATTCCACAAGCAGATACGCGTAATTCATTGCTGCTTCTCAATGGTCATCTTTATCTGTATCTTAGTTTAACAAGTAATGTATGTATCACGGTTCACTGTAGTTCCTGCATGCGTCTGCAGTTGTCGTATGCGGTGGCTTCGGAACCATACCTTAAGTGGTAACCAAGCCGGTTAGCAAAGCAAGTGGGATCCTTAACAGGCGCTGAAGCTTTTGTGGCAGTAGCTGAGCGTTTGTTTAGTGCAGTAGTTAATTTATTGTCTAAGAAAGGGAATAGTCTGCAGCGAGCCTTTCACGATGCGCGTAAGCGATTCATTTGCGATTCAGATTACGCAGTGGTTCAGGAGGGAGATGTAACTTAATTGCTGCCCCATCTGAATAGCATATTCGCTATTGAATTGCTTAGGCGCGGTTTATACAGAAGAGACGTGGCGGGGACGTATTCCGGTGGCGGACAATTTAAGTATCACAATATAAACCTTATGACGAATGCAATAACGTCTTTTTTTGTCTTAGATGAGAATTACATCGTCATTTAGTGGCGGGACGTCACCTCGAGGCGCGGGCGCACTTCTCTAAGACAAAAACAACGTTATCATACACTAAATAAGGTTTATATTGTGTTACTTAAACCGTCATACCGCCACGTCTCTTATTTATAAACCGCGCCTTATATGCCTTGAAGTAGACTCGCAAATCACAAAGCGAGCAGCTGATGTTAACTTAATTGAAACTGAAATCGAAAATTGAATCCCAATGATTTCAATTCAGTTTCCACCACAACCACATTGATATTTATTTTTCTTATTCAATTTTGTTGATTTTTAATATATTTGTTTGCTAATTGATTAATTTATTGTTTTGTGTTTGCCTTTGTGTAGTTTTATTTTTGAACAGATTCTTTCGCGATTTATTTGGTGTTACTTCATTATTTGCTTTGAATACAACGACATTTCAGTTGCTATACACTGGTGTAGAGCTCCATTTTTCTCTTACTACTACTACCGAATCTGAATCGCAATATTTGCAATTGAATTGCTTATGCGCGTCGTTGTAGACTCGCAAATGATTAAGCGAGTTAATTTGTGACTCATGTTAACTTAAATAAAAGCTCACATTATCAAATTTTTATAACTGCACCAGCCTTAACCTTGTTATTGTCATGTTCTTTATTCATATTGTTTTGCTTTGCGTATTTGTATTATTTGCGTTTGCTGGCTAAAATTATACTGTCAGCAGTTTACGCTAACATTGCAATAAAATTTGGTATTTATAACGAATTCTATGGCGAATTATTTGTTGTTATTTTATTATTTACATTGATCTCCCTGTGACCGTGGCTGCTGTTTTGATTTGCATTTCATTTGTTAAGTTGTGTATGATCTTTGTCTAAATGCAATTTTATAATAGCATGATTTTGTATTTTTTTTTAATTATAACTCTCAACCACTACAACCCGTTTTGTTTCCGTGGGTGTCTTATAAGGCGACTAAGGGTCTCTGTGGCGTGGTGAAATGAGGCGCGGGTTCGATCCCCGCTCAGTGCAAATATTTGTTTGTAACTTTTGACCCATCATATTCTTAAATATACGTCAAAAGTATAAAGTTAAAAAAGCCGTTGGGCCCGGTTGCCATACGAACATATATAACAGTCGATATATAGGGCAACTGGGTGAAATGACCCCACATAGTCGGGGTGATCACCCGCCCGGTCAACGACCTCCCCATAGGAAGTAGTAGGTAATATTGGTTAGAGTTAGGCCAGTCCCTCTAGACAAGTGCCAATTCGTTGGTCAGCGAAGCCACGAATGTTTGGGATTTTACGTATATGTAAGTCGTTTTCCATACGACAGTAAACACACTACCCATGACGAAGTGCCCGCCTGACGTCTTCCCCCTGTTACGTGGCATCGATAATTTTAGTTGGCGAAATGTGGGTGTTATATTAATATACATGTGCGGTAGGCACAGCTTCAGAGATTTTCAGGCGTGAATATATATATGAATAGTACTTCTATATGAATAGAAATTAATTGAAGATATATTCCGATAATTTTATGTGACTTTATTATGACATTTTATATTGCTTGGCGATTACTTTTGGCGACAAATCTATTATTTTTTCGCGGACAAGCCATTGTAATTGGCGATAGCTTAAATCATATCCATTTTTGCCGTCAAATGGTTGCCTGAAAGATAAGCAAAATGCGATAGGTAGGAGAGGTATCCATATGTGCAACAGCTTTAGATTTTAAGGTCTCACAAATTTTCTGCTTCATTTTAGTTCGTAAACAATGATTCATCTATTTATATATCTATATTACTACGTCTATTTACGTCTGTTTGCAGATAAGTTTTGCGCCAAAACTTCGAACCTTCGAGATGGACATTATGGAAGAAATGGGCATCAAAGAAGAGCGGGTGCCCGCCAAATCGTACTGGTATTAGACGAATGTAGAATAAATAGTGATGTTACTACAATACAGTTTTATCGTGATGAACTTCTTAGTTTTTATTATCAAAGTAAAAACCGGGGTTGAATATGGGGTATGACCGTGTGGTCCGACGACTTCGTCCGACCGATCGGACGACGCGGATCTTTTTTCTGTTGCTCCGACGACGCGGAATTTTTTCCTGATGCTCCGACCAGTCGACCGACAAAGAATTTTTCTGCCTGCTGCCCGACCGATCGGACGACGCGGATTTGTTTTTCCTGTTGATCCAACTGATAGTACGACGCGGAATTTTTTGTCCTGTTGGTCCGACCGATCGGACGATGCGGCTAATAATAATAGGCTCAGACATTAATATGCCAAATTGCATATTATAATATATTAATGAGCCCTAAGTATAGGGGTGTAAGTGATACTGTACGCTCCGCAGCGGAAGATGGAAAGCAGGGTCATTAGGGGGTACCACACGATACTCTTCAAGACGGTGAGTCTCCATGCCCGTAATCGTCTCTCTGTTACATATATGTAGCGAATGGAGGCACGGGAGCTGAGACCGGACCTTGAACCACGAGAAATCGAGGTCCAGAAGTCTCAGTACCTACCGGAGCGACTTGGGCACAGGCCACACCATAATGAGGCGGAGGCGAAGCTAAAGTCCATCATGAAGGAAAGCCTAGAGAGCTGACGTGGTAGCCTCTCATACCAGCTGAGTTGATCTCAGATTTTGACTTCCAATGATTAGGAATTTCGATCTTTAGCACACCATAAGAAAATGTATTTAAGAGTTATCATTATGACGTAATATGTTAGGACAAACATTTTCGGACTTTCGAAATATAACATTCTAGATGTCCCCCCAGTCCAGATGTATTCTTGCGAAAATTAAATTACACTAAATAAAAGAGCGTTTTAGCGAGCATTAATTCTATCGAGCTTTCTGGCAAGCATTCTTGCGAGCTGTCTCGCGAAAGTACAGTAAATTATCTAACTAGAGCGTTCGCTATATGGATCATGAAAATGTTCGTAGTGAATTTTGGCTTTATTCTTGGCTCGGTCTCAGTTTGTTGGTCAGTTCGACAAAAAAAAAACTGATGTTCTGCAAAGGCTGATTTACATCACTCGAGCAAATGTTCATTCTATCCGCTCTAACAAGGAACTTCACCCGTCTGCAAATGCAAATACATTGCAGTCTGCAGGGGCTGGTATTGAACGTAGAGTCGACATAGGAGATACGGTTGCACTTTGAGTCACCAAATCGCTTGGTTCTTGATGAAACATTCTGCACCATACGCGGATGGCATCTAAACCGTGCACGTCTTGTCCTGTATAGGAAATGAGAGGGTGGGTCAAATTGGCATCATTGTAACATTCATTATGATAGCTTCATCAAGAGCATCTAGTAGGCACTTTTCGCTGTCAGATCAGTCGGACCAATAGGACAAAAAAGTCCACGTCGTACTATCAGTTGGATCAACAGGAAAAACAAATCCGCGTCGTTCGACCAGTCGGACCAGTAGGAAAATGATTCCGCGTCGTCCGATCAGTCGAATTAATAGGACGCAAAATGCCGCGTTTTACGATCGGTCGGAGGTACGGAAAAGAAACCAGTGTTGCACATGTCAGCCAGGTTACCGGTTTCATAGGGTGGGCCGTGAGAACAGTTATATTTTTTATAACTTTTAACTATTCGTTATTTGGTAAATTCCATCACAAATTCTAGCAAATAATCGTATTATCACAGAATAGATCATAGTACCGACGCTGGATGGACCCAGAATGTATATAAGCTGACGAGACAGTAAATTCATATCCCAACAAACATTTTCATGTAAAAATGTTGCCAAGACGAGTTTACGTAGCTCACCCTGTGAAAAAGTTATCAGATCTCGTATAAAGCCAAGCTCTAAAGACTGCACGCTCTAAACCTACAAGCTATACACTACATCTTAGGTTTAGAGCGTTTTGCAGCATTTGTAAGTTGGTTAAAAATTGTGACGTACGTATTTTTTATTTGTTATAAGAAATATTTTAATTATGTTTGACTTATGTAGCACAAACTGTAGTGCAAGTCTCATATATAAACTTCCACCGTAGTAGGTAATCTGTGCTTCCACCTCCTATTCCCAAGGGATAGGTTAGATTAGGTTTTTTTTTAATTTTTTGTTGTCTTTGTAGTAATATTAGCTTTCTAGGCCTTCAGGAACTACCATAACAATTTTGATGATCAGTGAGTGATGAGTCAGTGACGAAATTGCAATGAAGTCTAAATTATACTAGCTACGACATTCAAACTTTGTATGTTTAATGATTGTACCGATGGCATTCTATCTTGAAAATTTTAACTATTTAGCATCATCCAAAGCAAAGTTATGAGAGTTCAAAAAAAACGACGAAGCGTTTCGAGAAAAGGAGGGTAGTGCCCTAGCGCTTCTCTTGGCTCGTCTTGGCGGGGGCACTGCCGTGCCTCCAGATCACACGTAAGCAGGGCCGATCTGTCAAGCCGGGGTTCCTGTCCCGAATCCCGGAGAATTCAAATTTTGAAAATGAAACTCACCGTATGATAAACGGTAAGCTGCGCTATTGACCCGGTGTCTCCACACACCCACACCACTTGGAACAGTTACTGGCTCCCCGTTCCCAGAACGAGTGGTGTAACACGTCCCACCGCAGATGAATCCGCCTAGCTCGCCTATGGCACTCAGCGTGGATGACAACGATGTGCCCGAGGTAAACTAGAGCTGGCGGAGCAATGCACAGAGCCTAGAACACAGCCCGGGGCCTGACGGCATTCCAGGACGAGCCCCGACTGAGAGCCTCTCAGCGCATGTCTGTAGCGGGATCCGTTTCCACAAAGAAAGACAGAGAAACTGGTCCTCATCCAAAAAGGCACCTGGCGGACTCACATACCACCTACCGATCCATAGTGTTGCTTGACGAGGTATGCAATCTCTTTGAAAGAGTTAAAGGTCTCCAGAGCATGGCCGGAGCTGGTGGATGGCCAATACGGCTTCAGCCAGAGGCGCTTCTCCACCATAGATGCGCGTGAGGGCTCTGGTGAAGGATGTGGTGGTCTGGGGCGAGGTAATAGATAGATAGATAGATAGATAGATAACTCTTTATTGTAGACCAACATTAGATTACAAGAGACAGTAGTATGGATTACAGTAATTATTGTTAAATGCACAATGGGCGGCCTTATCGCTAAATGCGATCTCTTCCAGGCAACAGTGGGATGGAGAAATATTCAGTAACACGCACGTTACAATTTGTGGTGTAGCTGTCACAGTAAAAAGTCAATCACACTTAATAAAAAAAAAAATATACATGCAAACAATTATAAAATATATACATTTATAGATATAACGAAACTTGATACAATTAGAAATATATACAGAGAAATAATACACTAAAGCACCTAATATATATGGAATACAGTCAATAGCGATTTATCTTTTCAGCTTAGTGACAAATAATGATTTTTAAGCATTTGCCTAAATATGTTTAGGGATTTTGCCTGCCTAATATTCAAAGGCAGCGCATTCCACAGGCGAACCGCAGTGACGGTAAATGATTTACCAGCATAGTTAGTGGAGTGTGCTGGCATCTTCAGCTGCAGGTGCGAAGCGTGACACTCGAGGCATCATGCCTTTGAGTTTAAAGGATTCCCAGCAGCATCAAGCTCCAAATGCAAATACTCAACGACCGACGGGACCATCTTCGAAATCTGTTCCCCAAATTGCTATATAAGTGGTAAAAGGGAGTACGAGAGCAGGGAAGGGACCCCGAGGCCCGCAAATCGAGTTCGTGAAGTTCCAGCTCCGCCAGGGCATGATGGTGGAGTAGAAGGAATGGCTTGGGCGCCGTGTTACCGGCGTGGAGGACTGTCTAGAGAGGCGACACCTTGAGCCTGCCGCCGTACCGTTACCGCTACCTTTAGATCGAGTTTCGGGGATTTCGGATCAGGAAGAAGCCAATGTCTACCCGCATGGCGTTATTAGGGAAAGATAGGGACGATGGCCCTGGGTCAGCCGGAGTGAAGAATATGGGTTAGGCAGACCCGAGACGGGCACGTGGTTATACGAATAAAATTCCGCGGGGGCAGAAATTTCAGGCTTTGCTCCGCCTAAAAAATGATGACGACCCGGGTCTGAACGCAAGCTATAAGGCTAACACATTTATTTGGGACACGCACATTGCACTTAGCATACTTATATGTTACAAGTACTGTAAAATAATATTTAGGTGCTTTGCGAGTTTTAAAAGCTCAGCATAATATGTCTAATACCATAGGGTACCGATACTAAAAAATATCTTTAGTAATATTCAAAAATGAATAGATGGCACTAGTAGACTCATTTAAAGAAATAAAAAAGTTAAAACTATGTTGAAACGTTTATTTGCTGACTTAGATTCACGTAAATTATTTCAGAACTTAAACACATGATAATGTAAGCATATAAAACTCGTTGGTAATGTAATAAATAAAGATTTCGTGACAATCGTGCTATTTATTTATTTTTGTGCCACCTAGCGGCATAGTGCATTATGTCTGTAACTTTTATAATTACTGCAGAATTTGGCAGAATCAATAAAGATTAGAATATTTATAGTTTTATTCAGTCATACTTAATAATGTATTTAGTATATGTTTTATTTTTGATAAGTTTATTTTAATACTAAAAATTATAAAAGGTTTGCCAAAACAATTTCGCCATCTAGTTATAACTCTTGAACTAAATGCCTGCTGCTCGAAATTAATTATATTAATGTAGAGGTCACGGCACGCACGTGCGTACAGAATAGAATAGATAAGACCCTTGTCATTATACACTCAGTACCTCAGAGTGGACCCATGGTCCAACCAAACCCTTTTGGGCCGAGTCATCTACATATTAATAAACGTGACTTTCCATTTCGAAATGGGGAGCGGGTGATCAGAGAGCAGTCGCTCATGTTAAAACCAAGATAAACCAAATTAAGAAAATGTGTAGGAGAGCGGACTCTACAAAAACGAAGTAAACCGCTCTGAGCCGGGCTCTTGCCGCCGTGCCATGTCAATAGGCGGTAACACATCTGAGTCATTGGATATTTACATGCATTGACGATCAAAGGCGTAACGATCGCTGCTCGGTACAAATTTTACATTACACCGCCTAACACCGATTAAAGTTATTTAGAGGTAAAAATTCTTCCAGAAATGTCCTCTTGATATTGTAAAAGTAGCTTATCTTAAGCATGACATTGAAAAGAATATGATAACAGTTGTACCTACATGTTCACTTATTTATCTGATAACTTGTTGCTGGCTAGTGACATCTATATAAGACATAATCATACGTTCTCATATCTTTGGTAAGGAGGAAAGTTGGTGTATTATCTTTACAAATTATTTCAGATTAATTCTGTTAAGTAGGTAGGTACTAGCACAGATAATGTAATATAATTCTTATATGCACAATCAGGAACAAAACATGGTTACACTCGTTACTTTGAGAAGCAGGCAGGCAGCTTTTGTTTTGGCAAAGTTTTCTAGATTTTAGTATTAAAATCAACATATCAAAAAAAAACACAACACATTATTGAGTATGACTGCATAAAACTATACATTTTCTAATCTATGTTGATTCTGCCAGATAATGCAGGAATTGTAAAAGTTACAGACAATGCATCATGCTGCTTGTTGGCACAAAAATAAATAAATAGCACGATTGTCACGAAATCTTTATTTATTAGATTACCAACGAGTTTTATATGCTTACATGCTTACATTATTATGTGATTAGGTTTTGAAATCATTTACGTGATTCTAAGTCAGTAAATAAGCGTTTTAACTTTTTTATTTCTTTAAATGAGTCTACTAGTGCTATCTATTCATTTTTGAGTATTACTAAAGATATTTTCTTAGTGTCGGTACCCCATGGTACTAGCTATGGGGATGCCGACGCAAAACTTATTTAGGGCTAGGGGCGAAATGACCAAACAACAATAACAAACTCATAGCTGTCAGATTTTAAGAGACTTGTTTTTTTGTTATCTATCGTGTTTTGTGATATTTTTTATGATCTGGACTTGTTTTACTATGTATTCAACTTGGAATATGCAACAATTGCAGAAAAGAGGTGCAACTTTGACTGGAAAGATAGCTAACCTCATCGAAAGGTAATTTTTAAATTTTACTGTCTTTTCAAAAGATATCGTGTTATTTAACTTTTAATGCAACAAAAACCACTGTATCTATCTTAAAACACTGTATCTATCCAATATGGGTTGAAATTTGTCCTTTTTTAGGTATCTGCGTTACTGTAATTGTCCTGAAAAAAAGCGACATTATAAGTTTGTGAAACCTTCTAGTGATTAAAAAACAATTGAATTGGATAAGATAACTCGTAAATACTGTTTGAGAATCTGCCTAGACAAGTGTCTAGGCAGATTCTCAAACATAATCGCTATCCTTGAAGTGGTTAGAACATATCCTCCGTCTGTATAGTCTCCCACTGTTGTTTTAGCTAAGCATTTTCAGAAAATAAATACACTCCACTAACATTACGTCCTGGTACTGAATAAAGCGGCATGATAGAGTATATTCATAAAAAATCGTCAGACAATGAAATCGACGTAGATGACAGCTAACATTGGCCATTACGACGATGCGCCCTCTGTAGGGATAAAAGCGCAGTTGGCATCCCCATTGCCAGCGGTTCCACCCGCGCTTTTAATCCGTGTGTAGGTAAACACACGGATAAAAAGTAGTCCATGAGCTATTCCAGACGATAGTCTTTCTCAGCGCTGAAATTATTTTAGGACGTTTAGCCGTTACAAACGATCGCATTCATGGTCCTAAGTAGTCCGTAAGTCCTGGTAACTTAAAAATAACACCCCTATGAGGGTACAATCCACTTCATGATAAAAATTCTTCAAATATGAAATACAAAAAACATAAAATCTTTGACTTTTAGACGATAACCCTGATAATTCATAGATAATAAGTTCGTTGGGGATATTGTTTTCGTGAAGTCACACGCATTATTAATGCGATACTTTAGATAAACAAGTGATTACGTTAAAACCTTGCGTGTAAACAGTCTTTGCAAGGTTATAAGCCCAATGTGCGCAATAGCAACCAATCCACTACTTCGTCCAGTTCGTCCCTGCTTTTTCAGGTCATCAGTCCATCTAGATGGGGTGTTCCATCCAGCCTGAAGACTGAGTTACTGATTAGCAGGCCTGAAAAACTAAGCTGAACCAGCAGGCTGATTCACTGAACAGTGGATCGAATCAATCACTATAAAGCTGGCAGTGGTCAACTGAACCCACAGGCTGAGATAACTGTGAATTCAGCAGACCCTGACGCTGCATAAGGGGAATTTAAATTTGAAGTTAATTGGCATTAAAATTTTAGTAATTGAAATTGGGGTAATAACATAAATAGTGGGGTTGGAGGTTATCTAACACTGTCACGTTTTAGAAACGTTTCCACGGCCAGAACTTTAGATAATATGGTGACCTGATATGTCTGATATGGTGAAATATTAGATGTAATTTCAACTTATGAACCTACCTTTATAGCGTGGCATGGCGACCCTGCCGCCTATGAATGGACAATTCAGGCTAAGCCGTGAGTGACCCTGTGGACTGTTAGTGCTGTTCGGAAGTTTTTCGAGTGTCCCTCTGACTAGCACAGGACACAGTGGAAAGCAGACAAGGGGCGAGCTGGTTCGCCACTGTGCCCTCTGCTAGCCAGACGGGCTACCCTCTGGGTTCGATGGTGACAACGTGCTACCCACACACGAGTGGGCCCATTTTAAAACCGTAAATGACCTAGAGTCAGCCGTTTGTAATATTAAAATAAAATACATACAGTTCAAAGATTGCATAACGAATGTGCACGCGCTCGCTATCTACTTATAAAAATAAAATACTTTTTGTTTGTCTTCTGTCTACTTGTTCAGCGTAATCTTCGAAGTAGCTGGGAATATTTTGGTGGACTTTCACTGAAAGGTAGGCTATTTATATTTTAGAAAATTAACTAGTACCCCTTTTAAATTAACGTAAGAATTATTGACCAGACCAAATACTTTTAGTAGTTTTGAAAGTTGGTAGTCTTTAAGGTGCCCAGATGAACATGACTAAAAGTCCCCGAAGGTGGGGAAGGGCAGGAAGTCTCTTTTTTCAGTTTTTTTGCTTGTATATTGCAAACTATTAATAATATCGCCTTAGTCACTTCTACATTAAATTACCTATAAATTATCAATACTTAAATAAATACAAGAGGTCAAATATAATAAAGCCAATATGTAATAAAATCAACTCTGCTTGACCACATAAATATCGGTGCTTGTTTCTTTGTTTTTTGAAGAAAGATGATTCTTCAATTATACCTACAACCCAGTGCCCTTTTATCAAGTACAAATCTGCTTTTTTCCCCTCTTAACAAAGGGCCCACTGAATATCACGCTTATAGAGTATTCCCTCAAGTACAGAAGTAGCTTAGGAATCAACTGCCCCCTTAAAAATGGGCTTGGAAGCGAGGACCGAGGAGTCGACGAAAACTTGGAGCTAATTACGACTTTAGATCCACCTGCTCCTGTTACGATGTTAAGTTCCATTTTCCATGTTGGTTCCACTGGAAAATAGAGTTGCCAATTTAAAAGTAAGAAATGCGAAATTTCGTATACCTACGTGTGATTAGAAAAAAATGAACACCTGTATCAGTGTTTTTCAAGATTTCACAACTAAGGTGGTAAAATAGGCGTTGACCGGCGAACGACTGAAAGGCAACGAATAGGCCTCAAGAACCTACCCAGAAATGTCTACCAGTTCTCTTACTATACCGGATACTAGGTACCTGTAGAATCATTTTAATAGAAAAAAAAAATAGAACAAGCACTGATCTCTCCGCCGCCAAGCTGAATTGATTTTGTCGTGAATTATAAGCTACCTTACAGTATTTATTAAAGCATTAATCCTACTGTAATAATATCGAGACATAATTAGTAGGAAATTAATGAAGATAAATAATGTAGAAGCAACTGACGAGATATACTTAGATAGTTTGCAAATTACAAACAAAAGACTGAAAGAAAGGACCTTTTCCCCTTTATCTACCGCCGGCTCGTTTCCCACCCTCGGGGACTTTTAGTATGACCATCTGGGCACCTTCGGGAACAACTGTATCAACTTTCAAAACTACATGAGGTCTGATTTCTTTAATCTTCCTACGCTGGCCTTTGCATAAAAAATCAAACCTCATATTGGTTTGTACAAGTCCACGCAGATGAAATCGCGGGCATAACTAGTCTTAATCATAAACTTATAAATGGTATAATTCTATAGTTATAATATTATAAGATCAAAGGGTAAAAGTTATCTTTTTTGCGGATAACACTAAATCCGTCAAGGACATGACTTTCACCTGTCATTGTCGAGATTTATTTAATAGATTGCGTCTTCACTAATCTGCTTAATCCGACCTATTCCAACGTGTTGATAAAAGCCAAATCATTCACATATCACGTGCATTCTTTTTAGAATGCACGTTGTGATCACTATTTCGTTGACAATGCTTTTATCGCATACAAAATAAAGATTCTTATCTAATGTATTTAAGAACTAAAACTTATTTTCAATATACTAATATTATAAATGGGAAAGTGTATGTGTGTCTGTTTGTCCGTCTTTCATGCCTAAACCACTGAATCGATTTTGATGAAATTTGGTTTAGGGGTAGATTAGAACAATTTTATTTGGCGTGTTTCGACTTTTTCGGCTCTTAAGAAGGCAGAAAACAAGTACTATTGATATATTATCGTTATTGTATTGTACAAGAATGTAAAAATAACTGTTTTGTGTGTTGAACTGTGAATTGTGTTGTGTTGAGTTATCGTTATTTGTAACAAAAACATAAATAAAAACATATGTTTAAAAATTAACTACTACAGCCATCGTCTTTTATGAACAGAAAGTAATATCTTTAGTTTTCTTGAACCAATTTCTATTTGAAATAAATATTTGTTTAATATTATTCGTTATTATGAGTCAACAGTAGCCCATTGTATTGGCATAAATATCTTTCCCAGAATGATAATTCTGCATATTTTTGTTTAGCATACAATTATTTGGTATATTTTCGCATACCATAAGCGAAACACTTTTATATACGAATACAATGAACATAGTACATAGAATTTCCTTTAGCTTCTCAATTTTAATACACACTAGCTGGATCCCACGGCTTCACCCGTAAGATTTTTTTTTATCCTGTTACTATAAAATACTGTTTATAGTGGACATAGGCATTTTACCCTTGAATTATTGTCTTGAAAAGTCAAAAGTCGTGACATAAAAGCTTGTGACAGAAATGAATCGCTGAAAATCCGACTTTACATAGTATTGTTTGCCCTACCCCTAAAGTCCGCGCAGGTTTGGAGGCTCGAGGCGGCTCACTCTGAGGAGGCCAGTGCCGCCATCTCCTGCCGAAGAATTGCTTGATCGCGCTTGACACTGATAGAAATACCTTCCACTATGAGGCTGGTTCCCTCGGATGGCACGTTCCAAGACCTATGGAAGAACAGAGTCTCAATTTAATGCAAAGCGACCTCGAAACACCAAGCCACAACTTGGACAACCGCGGTTGTGGTCTTCAGAATCGCTTCGTGGTGGTAGCACCGCATGCCGTCACGAGCATATCATACATATAGAACGTGATAGCGGCTATCTCTGAGCTCATTGCAAACCACACAGCTTTATCCGATGTTCCACTGAAGTGACCCCAAGACCGATAACTACGGAATACCGCATGACATTTCACGTCGTCCAAGGCCGGTCACTGTTGGGTAGACGATGCATCTCTCCATCTGATACACTCCAACTATGCGTCGACGGTAGAAAGGCACTTTATGATACACGAGCGCCTCTCTAATGTGATTCAGGTTAAGGTGTTGAATGCATTGGCGATATCTAAGGACACCGTTGACATTGTCTCGCCCCTGGTAACAATATCCTTCACCAAAGCCCTCATGCGCATGATGACATTTACGGTGGAGTGCTCCTGGCTGAATCCATATTGGCCAACTCCGGTCACACTCTGGGGAGATGATCGATGAGATCCTTTACTATAACTTTTCAAAAAGCCTGCACACCTCGTCCTCCACCTTTCCCTAGAGCTAGGGCCTTTGCACTGCCAACTCTAATTCCACTCAAGTGACTTCAACTCCAAGCTGGGACCCATGAGCGACCGCTGGAGTCATCTGCGGTGGAACGTGTACCGCCACTCGCACTGGAAACAGGAAGCCAATAACAGAGACACTTAGGTTAACGGCATGATCTGAGGGCGTCCGGGGGCGATGTTTGCGGGTCAACGACAGGGTTCGGAAGCATCCAGGGGCGACGTTTCGATTTACCGCCCCCTGATGCTATCACCCGGGGCACGTGCCCAGGGTTGCCTCTCCCCCGCCTCCTAGATCCGGCACTGTTTCTTTGTACAGCATCACAAGTATATACCTAATTTAACATGTAGGGTATTGCCTCGCAGAGACCCCCCTACCATACCCTTCTAACTGTAACCCAACCTTAGGTACCATGTGTGAGTCTGTACCTACCTACCTATCGTAAATTAAGAGCAACTATTTCGTTTTTAATTAGGTTCAAGCTTGTAAGTATATAGGCACGTATGTACAAACACCGGCAGAATTAGCGGAACACAAAATTATGGTCTGGGGAGGAATATGTTTAGGAGCTCGCACGGAGTTAGTGGTAGTCGACGGCGGAAATCTGACTGCTGATCGGTATATCAGGGAGATTTTAGAGGAACATGTTGTGCCATGCCAAGTAACGACTTCATTTTAATGCAGGAACTCGGGCTCACAGTTCTCGCTCAGTACATGCATACCTAAACCATGTTGGTGTTACGGTGATCAAGTGAATATGAATCCGATTGAACACGTTTGGGACTTGCTAAAGACGAGTGTCAAATCAAGAATGCCACCCCCTAACAATCTGGGCGAGCTGTGAGACACATTAGTTAAAAATGGCAGAGGTTACCCCAAGAAATCTCTGACATCATCATTCGCAGCATGCCCAGACGGATGGAAACCTCCATCAGGGCACGAGGGGGAAACACTCGTTATTAAAAACGTTGTTGTTGTTTCATGTTTAATTATTATTTGTTTAAAAATAAAGCTAACTATTTTATACTCTCCTTTTTCTGTGTTCCGCTAATTCTGCCGGTGTGTGTATATTGAACAGTAATGCCGCGATTCCAGCAGTCCACTTATTCACATATATACTACGGTAGATACACGTAGATAGCAGGCTATTTTAGCAAGGCATTTCCATTATGAAGTAAGTTATCATCTGCTCTGTTTATACTTTACTAGCTTTTGCCCGCGGCTCCGCCCGCGTGCATGTCGGTTATCGCGACCAAACATAGCCTATGTCATTTCTCAAGGTCTAATCTACCACTATACCAAATTTCATCAAAATCGGTTCAGTGGTTTAGGCGTGAAAGCGTAACATACAGACAGACAGAGTTACTTTCGCATTTATAATATTAGTATGGATGAATATTAACTTAAATTATCATATTTACATGAATGTTAATATTAAGTTCAAGGATAACATTTAAAAGCACGATGTGATACATTTGCCCAAATATTTACATGAGTAATCAAATATTTATATCGTTTATATAAACTTATTCGCATGATTATGTAAGTAAATGCCTACCTATTTATTCACATTTTTTGTGTTTATAATAAGTAATCTTATGAAAATAACGTAACGATACTCATAACTAAATGGAGAAGGGCTCATGGGTAAGTAAGTTAACACATTGCAAAATTAAATAATATTAATCAGGCCAGTCTCAGGATTCTAGAGAGATACCTTCTTCCGTGGCTCAGTGAGTCGTAGTAGTCGTCAGTCCCAGTTGCCATACGATCACCTACATCATCGGCCGTCTTTTTGGGTAGATGGTAGAAGTTCCTGGCCGTTTTTAGAACTTAATATTAAAAGAATCACCAGTGGGTAGTTGAGGGCAGTCGCTTCTTGAATATCGAAGTTCGAACGCTTCTTATACTTAGACTGAGAAGCTGACCGCTACAGAGTTGAGCAAGTTCCAGAAGTATGATGAACAACTACGGCGCTATTTAGACCCAAAGTAAGTATCATGAAGTATGGAAGGGCAGACACAAGTGACTGGCTGCTGTCTCTATTTAGCCAGAAAAAAAATCTCAGCAACGAGCTCGGTTGCATCCGAGCCTCGGACCTCGGGGACCAGTTTTCTACTTCTAGCCACATAGGCATCTCCCAATGTGCGCCACTTCGGCCGATCCTCAGCCTTCCGCGTACACTTTCCTACTTAATCTACTTATTTTCAATACGTGAGCGACTTCCTTTGACTCTTCAACCGCTAGAGACAGGTCTGAGCTAGAACCTTGTTCATTGACCGCTAGGTATACCTATCCTTTTGAAATGACTATAATTAGATCCGTGAACGCGTAATTGGTCATCAAATGAAAGAAGGCCCGAACACGAACTAAGAAACTAAATCTTGAAATTTTTGATGTGCAAGTCTCTGTTGTATGTGCCTTTGAGCTGGTATTGGTAGACCAAAGGCAAAAGGCTCGCAGACTAAACTTTTGTTCCTAATTCAGAAGCTTTATTTTTGACAGTGTAACTTTCACGTGGTTCCCGACAGAGTAGAATTTGGGCTACCCCTTCTCTTCCCATGTGGTGTCGTACAAGGTGACTAAGGGATAGGGCTGATTAACTTTAACATCAGACAGATATGTACAGCCCAGACTCAGCCTCAGATGCATGGCTCGAGTCAACAATAGTGCTGTGATAGTGCCCAGAATATGACAATAGGCTCACACCCTATTACGAGGGACCGAATACAGATTGGTGACATGTGGGTGTTAATTCGCCTCTGCCTAACCCCCCGGGGATAAAGGCGTGATTATAAATGTATGTAACTTTGTACGTTCTGTCACATCCTGTCACATCACATCACATATCACACAAAAGTTAGCTTACTCACTTATATGTATTTTATGTGTCGGGTTCCTGTAATACGACCCGTATTGTATGGCGATGTACATAACATACATCACCCTACAATGTGTGCTAAGCTATAGGTAGGTACACACACATACATATGGGTGTAATGTAATAAGGTTGGCTTAGAGCATGGACCCTTACAGTCATAAACTTCGAACGATATCATTATATGCTAATTAATGTGTGTACTTACTACTGTGTGTGTGTGTGTGTACTGTGACGTCATCCACGGACGTCATCGTTTATATTGAAGGTACAACAGTACCACGCCTTCTTAGCGTGATACTCTGCATTTATAAACAACAGATGTTCATTTTTATAGACTTTTATCATTCACTATCACCCAATACACTAAACAAAGCTTATACTTGTTAATCGTACAAATGATTGATACACTAATATACAGTTACTTCCCACTGTTTTTTTTTTATCTGAACACGCGTTAATCACGCAATAATAATGTGTTAAAGTGATTGGTTTTATTAATAGCCAAATAGTAATTATCTGTGGATGTAGCATATCACTGCACGTGGACATACATAACAGTAGGTAGTTATCTTTTTTAGAGGGTTAACGATTAAGATTTTGGGCATCTAAGCCGGCACAACACTGATGGCCAGATGAGCCTCTGGCACCGGCTATTTTCTTACCGGTATCACAGATAACATAATACTAAAGTGTAATGGACACCCAGCGCCGGTATATAACTTGATCCTAAATAGCGAAGAAACTAGGCTCTGGCGTTCACGGATTTCTTCAGGGCCGTCTTAACCGGGCGCAGGCCGAGCTCTATATTATATCAATTTTATCAAGATATCTTCGAAATTGACAAACTAACATCCCCTGGCCCTATCCCCCCGCCTCTACCCCCTTTTTCGTGATCAAACGTAGCCTATGTTTGTTTCCAAGCTTTAAATTATCTCTGTACCAAATTTCACAATAGAAGACATTCATGGCCCTACTCCCCCCTTTTATCGTGAAAAGGGGGGACCATTTTCGCGATAAACGGTAGCATATGTCCGTTCTCAAACTCCAATTCATCCTTTTACCAAATTTCATCAGGATATCTTCAAATCTGACAAACTTTCATCCCCTATCCCCCCTCTCCCCTTAAACCCCCTTTTTCGCGATTAAAGGTAGCCTATGTTCGTTTCCAAGCTTTAATCTATCTCTGTATTAAATTTCATCAGGATATCTTCAAAAATGACTAACTTTCATCTCATGGCCCTACTCCCCTCTTCTACCCCCCTTTTCGCTATGAAAGGTAGCTTATGTCCGTTACCAAGCTCTAATCCACCTCTGTACCAAATTTCATTAGGAAATCTACAAAAACGACAAACTTTCATCCCCTATTTCCCACCCATAAACCCCCTTCTCGCAAGAAAAGGTAGCCTATGTCCGTTCTCGAGCTCTAATACACCTCTGTACCAAATTTCATCAAGATCGGTTCAGTGGTTTAGGCCTGAAAGCGTAACATACAGACAGACAGACAGAGTTACTTTCGCATTTATAATATTTAAAGTATGGATTACAGATCTTAGAGAAAAATAAATGAAACATCAAAAATTTATTGCGTTTTTTTGTTGACCGGGGGGAGAGGGCGCAGTTTGAGCTTCGCACCCTGGCGCTATATAGCCTTAAGACGGCCCTGGATTTGTTAGATATTTATGGTTCCTCTTCTGCCGTCGTACCACCCTGTGCTCTCCTCAAAAGACAATCCTAAAAACGCATACCATTGTGACGTGACTGGGGTCAAAAATATGCCAGTAACTCGGTAGGTATGATTATATGACTCCGGAGTTTTTTTTGACGTGCGGGAAATCCCCACGGATACACCCCCCCCCCCCCCCCCTTCCGGAGCCGGAGGGGGTGGTTATGTCGGACTCGAACCGACTAAACCGCACGCCGTTTGTGGGTCGATGTGCTAGGCCAAAGGTGAGGTTGTCTCGAGACATATCCCTCGCACCCCGGCTGACCCAGGGCCTCCTCGGACTCCGGGGTTGCACTTGTTCGTATGCTTCGGCAATATTCCTTCCTACTATGTTACAAAGGTATTAAAGAAAATAAAATAGTGATTCAGCAATAACGGTACCAACTATAGGCAAAATCCCCACGTAATATCCTTTATTATCCTCATAAGATCATTCTTTTAAGGAATAGGTACTATTTCGCAGTTCAATCCAAGGGGAAATTGGTGATACACTCATCTAAATCCCAGCGGTTATTCCAGTTTCATTCAAAGCTTAGGTATTGGTTTCGCTTTCTCTTCCTGATAAATGACGACTGCCATCTGACTTCCCAATCCCGATAGGAAAGCCTCCATCAGTCTCGGCGTTAGTAAAATTAGCAGGTGCGGTGTGGTTTGTTCCGACCCCAAAGATCGTGATGGAGCTATACATACATATATTCACGATGGTAATCAGTAAGATTAGGTAGGCAGAGGATTAACACCTTACGTTAGGCCTATTTCTTTCATGGGCATGTATGTTTACTGGCGGATGAAGAGCTGCCCTATCCCTTAGTCTCAATTCTTAGTTACAAGTTTACAACTATGGAAAGAGATGGGGTGATCTTGTTCTACTCCACCGGGAACCAATACGACTATGGCTAAAGAGCCAATACGGAGGGATTAGATGGTGTACCCCCGATTTGCGATGTTCCTGTCAATATTAATTGATAATATTGACGACACGGGGTTAATTCTTACATTGACATCGTATCAAAATAATGGATCAGCGATATTTACTGTCAGGCGCCCATTCACCTGAAGAAAACAAAAGAAAACAGCGAATTAGCGACACAGTATTGAAATAAGATTGTTGGCAAAACCATCTTGTAATATTTTATTATAATTATCCTCATGAGAATGGGTGCCAGTTTACAGGCAAAGGTGAGTTGGTGACTCACTGTAAGCAGGTAATCTTGCAAGTAAACAGAATAGTATATGTATTCCGATGTGTTGATACTCACGTAGGCACAAGCACTAATCGTATCTAATAATATTCTAAAGAAATATATTTTCTTTCTTTTAACTCCCTGCTCTGTTTTCCCAGGCGACTGCAATATGGAGCTCTTCAAGGATTAGGTTTCTTCAGGGTTGGCAGCACGAGTGTAGCGCCCCTGCTTTTACATATTGTACGGCCATAGGCCACAGTAACTACTTTCCATTAAGTGGGCCGTGAGCTTGTCTGCCACTGAAGTGGTATAAAAAATAATGTTCATCAACATCCTTCGGTCGTCCCAGTGGCTACCGAGACTCAGTAGCCTGATGCCCGCATAAAGTAATACTAAAGTATTGCTGTTTCGCTCACTCTCTTTGTGTGCACACACAAGTGCTAGCCAAATGGTACTACTTTAGTATTACTTTATGTGCTAGCTCTATAGTTTTCATCTATGTTATTCTTTAAGTCTGAGTTTCATGGTATCCCCCTGATTCGAAACAGGTAAGTATTTTGATGATACACAGAATACAATTTTCACGTTTCACGGTCGTATCTTTTAACCGAGTTACTTGAACGCGTGATAACTGTGTTATAACAATTAACACAAGCTCTACACTCTGGGTTCAGTTACGTCGACTGAGTAGAGGTAATATTATCGAGGCAGGGTGTGTGAGTGGGGACCTACCTCGGTTGGTTGGGTATGACGGCAATCACTTTCGCATTAAGCAAAATAAACCTTATCATGGAGTGCCTCCAAAGTGTATGCAATTCTTTGTTTAGATTTGGCTTGAGTATTTGACATGTGATTGAGCCCGAGAGGAAAGTACGTCTATCCCACATCGATCGTGGTTTTTAGTTAAGTTATTGTATTTTTTTATATTTTCATTCAATTTTATTTCAAGCAGTGGATTTTTTAAATGCTTTGTCTATTAAATGTATTATTGTTATGATTTTTCTCCTCCTTTTAAAACATAAATGTTAAATGTGGTTTCGGTCTCGTGTCTCCTCTGTCAGAGTTGTTTTAGTTAGGACGCTTTAATTTTAATTCCACCAAAATTAGTGCACATAACAATGGTATAATGTTGTTGAGATTAAAATGGACCCAATTGCACCATTGGCATGCACTTTAGAGCCCGGGGTCGTTTTCACACTTCTCCTTTCTATATTATAATCTGATGACGACACAAGAATGCGAAAGAAAGATAACAAAATCGGTCAATCGAAACAGATATGGATACCGGTCTCTTTTTGTTAAAGTATCCAAATAATTTATTAGCAATAACATGAAATATTGATTGGTGAACGTCATTGTTATGATAATACACACCTGTCTATTGATAACACGTGTTTGAGAGCCCATATATAGGATACCTTACCTACGTCAGCTTCCAAACCCGTGGGATAGCTGCAGGTTTGTCAAAGACCTTCGAAGAATAACACGAGGTTCCTTCAAGGAGGTGATCTCGGTCTTACACTATCCACGCAAAATAAAATCAAAAGCAGAGCTGAATTTAAGTCAACGTCACGTGTAAGCCAGTGTACCAGCTAATAGAGGGACGAAGTTCTGGAGCAGAATTTTCTCTAGGAGTTAAATCAAAAGGAGTAGAAGAGGAGTACACGCTTCGAGCTCCAAGGTGAAAGCCACGGATGCGACTGGGAACAACCTAAGAGGATATTAGCTTCGTCGTTGCAATCGAGCTTCCCTCTCATTATGGAAACAGATTTTGCAGGAGGTAGGACACGACGGTATTTCCGTCCAATTGAGCAGTCCGACTGGGGAAGTACCTCTGATCTATCACGGGCATAATAACCTCGTGTTCACTGGAGAGTTTTTGTGCTGTGAATGGGAAGACCAAAGGTTATTCTTGCTTTGTATCCTACACTGACGGCACAGAAACTCTCTGTCTTTACGAATGTGTGACTACACGTCCATAAGCCACAGTAACCACTTTCCATCAGGTGGACCGCGTGCTTGTTTGCCACCTCAGTGGTATAAAAAAAAGAAATATTTATGTTAAAAATAATTTATTTTCATGGGCTTAATGTCTAGGTTAGCAACAAATATCTTTTTAATCAGTCTTTGCGACACAAGTGACGTCATGCGTCACTTGTCTGAATGACATTTTAGCTATAGCGAAATTATATTAATTTATCGCGAAAGTAATTTGCACACCGGCACCGCTTGCGAATTTATCGCAGCATACTAATATTATTAAAAGGAAATATTTGATTGTTTATATGTTTGTACTACTGAATAGGCTCTCACAATACTGGACCGATTTGAAAAATTCTTTTACCAATAGAAATATGTGGCATTTGTGAGTACCTAAGTAGATTATCTTTCATCACGCTATCGCGCTTCTATCCAAAAGAACCGAGCTGTAATCTTAAATATCAAAAAAGCCGGTGGATTCACATTTGCAATCTATTAAATTACGGAATTGCGTAAAAGGGGAGCAATGCGGGGTCAAAGTATGTGACGAGCGGAGCTGCGGAGGGAGGATCAGCTGATCGGCAGAAGGGACAGTGAACGGGACCAGAATTCCACGCAGCCAGAGTCGCTAACTAAAGCTTGTACCTAAATATTAAAAACGATAACATACACTTTTTTCTCGGCATCGTGGTACGGGTTACAATCAGTTTAAACATTTTCCATTGCTCGGAATATTTACAAAGCGTTGCATGCGGTATTCTTGTGCCGGTCACCTTGCAAGGAGGACGAGTACTGAAAACATTATTATTAATCTGTGTTGTGATTATTTTAAAATTAGAACAATGAAGCTTTTTGGTATAGTAATTTGTTTTTATTTGTGTGTGAGTTTTTTGGAGGCTAGTGAGGTGAGTTCTATTTTTGAATTGTTTAATTTTTGGTTTTATATTTTTTTATTTTGTGGCCGGTTTTTTATTGCTAATCCATACTTTAAGTATACCTACTATTAAATATTTGATAGTGTTCTGTAATGTTATGTTTTTAATTCATATCTGAAGGTTGACGGTTATAATTTTACAAAAAACACATGTAAATATTTACTATATATGTAGTAATACCTACCTACTAGCCTACCTAAATTTAACTTAATACATTAAAGTAGTAAAAAGTACGGTAGTTTACAAAGATAAACCATACTGTCATATTGGTATATACCTATTACATTATTTATTTATTTACTTACATATTATATAATTTTATTATTCAAACTAGAATAAGAATTAACCATTTCATTTCTTATAGATACTTAGGTAGGTAAATACTTACTCACCTATTTTTTGGATAGGTACCTAATTTGTAGGTAGATACGCTTGTTTCATATTTTATTACATTTGATAAAAGTGCGCGTTATTTTCATGTTTTCCTATGATAAACCATATTGTTATTTTAGACTAATGTAAAATATTAAGTGACTTCCATAAATAAATTTATTTAAGTACTTAAAATACCTAATACCATGCAACGACACCGAAATGTCCCATCATGCAAGATGCACGTGTTATTCTACTATCTCTTTCTAGTTCAAGCGTCTTGATGTTGTTGTTGTTGTTTTGTCTCTCTCTAACATAGGAAACGCTGCGATTAATGCGGGCTGCATGGACCGGAGTCACGTAGTACCTACAACGATCCCTTCAAATGAATCAAAGGGACAAAAAGTATTTGTCATGTCATTTTGTCACAATTGAATTTGATAGGATTACCAATTCCATACGATAGATTCCTGAGTTCAATTTAATACCACAGTTCAAAAGTGCTTAATTAAAAATAGTAAGTGCCTACCTACCTAATTTACCTACCTGTGGTATGAGTGTATAGGGCTTTACCAAGTTCGGTGAGTAGGATAGCCAGAGGTCACTAGAGAGTTTTTGCTTTGTTTTCCACACTGACGGCCCAGAAACTCTCCGTACTTACAGGAGTGGCAGCACGAGTGGGACTCCCCTGGTGTTGCACACGCCACGGTAACCACTTTCCATCAGGTGGGCTGCGTGTTTGTCTGCCATCTAAGTGGTATAAAAGAAACCTACGGGCCGAAGCCAACCTCACAGAGAGACCCGACGCTACAAAGAGCATTCTTTGGATGCAACTTGCACTAACACTGAGATGATGGCTGTTGAACTTTTGTAAAATAAACTCAAATCTGCACTAAAAAAAACTTCAATAAATACTGTTCATCTGGCAGCAAATCTGGGACCATAGCAGTCGTATTCAGCAGTGACACACAGCCAATGCCTGCACAATAATGAATTATCAGTTTTACTTACCCCTTCAGAAACAAAAGACTCATGATTCTGCTAAAGCAAAATCACTGTCATGCCATTGACACTGCAAAAAATGGCTTTAAATTTTAGACTTTATTTTTATAGGCTTAAAGTCCAAATTTAAATGAAGAAAGTAAACAATACATATTTCTTTCAGTCTACAAATAGCCATTTAATGTTAGACGTAACGGCATTACCTTAACGTCTAAAATTAATTGGAATATTTTTGGAGTGCACGCCTTATATTTTTAAACATAATGTACCTAACTATTGTATTCTTTGTTACAGATGTACAGGGCAGGAGTGTTGCACCTTGATAAAGAAATAACAACAAACGAGTACGCTGCTTTTGTCTATGAAGCTGGAAAGAAGGTGAGTCATAGTCCATTTTGATCTTGGTGTTACAATTTTGCCTATTTATTTATTCGCATCACGTTAGCTGGATACATAGATATTAATATTATAAATGCGAAAGTAACTCTGTCTGTCTGTTACACGATCACGCCCCCCTGGGTCAGCCAGGCCCTGGGTCAACCGGGCCCTGGGTCAGCCGGGCGCTGGGTCAGCCGGGGTGCGAGGGATAGGTATGCATTATAGCTCACCCCACCTTTGTCGCTTCGAGTCCGACATAACCTCCCCCTCCGGCTCCGGCGGAAGAGGTATCCGTGGCGATTTCCTGTACGTTAAAAAAAAGCACGTTCACGCCTTAACCACTGTTCAGTGAATAAATTGGTAATTAATAAATTGTTATCGGTTCTGATTTTAATGAAATTTGGTAGAGGTAGGTGAGATCTAGGAAAAGGACTGACATCCATGCGGGCGGAGCCGTGGCCTACAGCTAGTAGGTACTACTTATATTATAAACGCGAAAGTTCATAAGTATGTATGGATGTTTGTCACTTTTCACGTAAAAAACTACAGAATGGATTTTAATGAAACTTTAAGCTCTCTGTAATCTTTTGTATGAAAGAAATTTTTTTTTCTTTATGCGGTGGTGCCTAGCGTACCGTCCAAAGTGCTTCGTGTTTATCCCCGTGCGTAATGCACAGGGGTCCCCGGCCTACATTAATATACCTTATACATCAGAATAACACATATGTTACAATTTATAACGATAACCAATATTATAACGATAACCGACATCTACGCGGGCGGAGCCGCGGGTAAAAGCTAGTTATCTATATTATTTCTGTATTTTATTTGCAATTTCAGTCATAATATTATACATAATATCTATCGTGTTTCAAATACCTACTTATGCGGATTTCATCAATGCCAACCGATTAATTCAAAACAATTAACGACATCGATTCATTATTTTCATCACTTTTTGGTTAATTCATATTTTAGGACATACTTAGCTAGAGATTCTAGGTTTATAGCTATCTAGACTCAAAGTAGACATAACTTAACTAGCTTGTATTATGGATTCTAGAAGGTGAAAGAATGTACTAAGAAAAAAAATTATTTTAAATAAATACATGTATTGTACCTACTTAAACCCCCCTGACCTGTGCATATTTGAATGGGTTAGGTTTGATTAGCACCTACATAGTGTTCAAACTCATGTATACAAACTTAGACTAATAACGCATGACTAATTTCTTAGACTAATAACTAATGGATGCGTTATTAATGTTATTATTGATAATAATTCGTTGTTATTCTAAGTATGTATACAAATATTTGCACTTGTAAAATCGAATTCGCTAACTCGGACTTAGCAGTCGAACGCTCTACCACTACGCAACTGTTTTTAAATGATGATCTTGGTCTTTTAAAATTATGTATAGTGATTTCATACCTTTTTGGTTCACTAATATAAATTTAAAAAGAAACCCGACTGCCGTTTGTTACGAAGTTTTAAAACAGAAGTCGGGCTTTTAATTTTTTTAATAAATTATTATATTTTATACTTTTGAGTTATGATAAAGCGCCTAAAATCCACTGTGTACATTGTATTCACATTTTATGTACCCTAGGACACTCGGGAGATGAATACCTTTCATTAGATACCCTACTCATCAAAAACGGTCCAGCTGTTACGCTTGTAGAGGGGAACAAAGAAAACTATATAGATACATTCATAAATACGTGCAAAAAACATTATCCTCGCTGGCGCAGTCGGGTAAAACGTGATAATTATTTTTTTTACAACACTTATTTAAGTGATTTTCAGTACCTATTTTCACAGTTAAGTACACGATAAGTCACCCTAACCTAATGTTGTAAGGTTTGTTTTAATAAAAAATACAGAGAAGTTTCAAACAAAATAAGTTACATATTTCCGTGTTCATGGTACCCATTGTGTAAGAATTGTTGATAATCTTACGAATATCAATATGACTTGCCTTCTCCACAATCGCAGGCAACTATTGTGATACAACTGCATTTATTACTAAACAAATTTTCCGTTGTGTAAAAATAATATTTTTATCATGCATAAATTCATGGACGAATATTTTAAACAGACATCACTATACATTTTGAACTTCGAACTCTTTGTGACGCATGTGAATTATTGTTGTCAAAGGATGAGTTTTGTAAAAACTCGATTAAGGAAAATAGGTATTATAAATTTTCAAAATTCGAATATATATCCTCAAAGGCATCCAAAGCAGGGTGTTTCAGCCGTTAACTTACAGCAAAATGTTCTTAGGAAGTAACTTATAAGATTTTACAGATATTGGCTTTGCACAAAATTTGAAGTTCAAATTTTGTTACTGCTTGTTTCCTGAGGGCCATCGTTACTCGTAGCATGATGTTCTTAGTTATTTAGGTACTTACTATGTAGCTGAGCTGTCAAACTTTTTTTTTATTGAAAACATCTTGGGCGCATTATGCTTTTTTTGAGATGGGCAACACAATTGAACTCGTGACACTTTTACTGTTACCGACACTCTGCATTTAAGTATCCACATTATTAGATTGGTCAAGTTTTCACTTCTGCTAACACTCCCTGACTGCAACTTAAAAAAATAATAATAACAAGGATTAGTGTGTTCTTTAAACAAATATAGTATAATAATTGATTACATTATTATATTTACAATAGGTATAATTACTTACAGTAAAGCTACTTCCACACAGCGGTCAAAGATATTAAAGAACTAGCTGATACCCACGGCTTACTACATGTGGATGTTGGATATCGCGACTTTCGGTCAAATATATGTATCTTTTTTTCTTACTAAACCAATTGCAATTAAATAAACGTAATACGATGAAACATTTTTGATTGGTTTAAACGGCATTTATGGTAGTGACTGCCATACGACCTACCGATCCCGAGAGGTGAACAAAGATCCAAAAATATCGTTCTGGTGACTTTCTAGAGCAAAGAGGGGTTAGTTAGTTGGTACACAGAAAATTTATACTCAATTCTTTAAGCCTACAAAACCATTTAGAGAATGTTGATATAGTTCTAATATCGGCATTCTGTTGGCATTATAACCCCATGTTGGGCCAATGTGTACAGTCTACTTTATGCGTGCATTCATCCATGTTGTACTCCCGAGGTGTAAGTACACGCATCTATCACGCGCCACACAGCTGATAGGTCATTCGCCTGAGCGTGTGTATTTCTGCTGTGATTGCACGAATGTGACGCGTCAGCTAAAATATGAACGTTTCATTATAATTATGTAGTCATTTGTAGTAAGCGACAATATTTTATGCAGTGATCGGTGGAACATGTGTAGAATAATTTTAAAAATATAATGTGATACTTTTGTTATTACAAAGGTTACAGTTTATATAGGTACCTCTATATCTCTGGGACCCAAGCTTCACCTGCAAACTGGTACACCTGTTAATTGAGGAACGAAGCTCTGGTTTGCGTTTTCCTTTCGGGGTTGAAAGGTCAGAAAACAGCCACTACCATAAAAGACATTATTACATCCATACTAATATAAATGTGAAAGTGTGTGTGTCTGTTTATCTGTCTTTCACGCCTGAACCTCTGTACCGATTTTAATGAAATTTAGTATAGGGGTAGATTAGACCTTGAGAAAGGACATAGGCTATGTTTGGTCGTGATAACCGTCATCTATGCAGGTGGAGTCGCAGGCAAAAGCTAGTATTACATATAAAGATTACAACGCGTCTTAAATAAAATCACCATAGACAAATTAGCGAAATATTTTTAGAACTATGACCCCACGATCCCACATCCCTGATCTTCATTATCCATTCCAGTCGCAACCGAAGCTTTTTTAACTTAGATTCTGGGGTCTGCTTTTACCGTTTTACTACGGACTTGGGACGTGAAGCGACTGCCATCTGATCTCCACAACATAAGGGCGATATCGAAGCATTGCAGCTAGACCAGTTGTTGGACCTTTGAGGGCTCCAACTACCCGTAACAACTGCCATAGATGTTCGTATGGCAACTGGGACCGATGGATTAACGTGCTCTCGACTGCACGACCAGACCAATGCAAATATCCATATTCATGCATATAAATATTTGCACTCAGCGGGGATCGAACCCGCGCCTCCTGCATATTAGCCGCGTTCACTACACGCCACAGAGGCTGTCTGTCCGCACATCGCTCATATAACCTCAATACTCAATCTTTTAATTATTACATTTCTCATATGAACTTGGGACGTAGGTTGAATGAAATCATCGTGTACATTGTCGGGCAATGATATTAAAAAAAAAAGATACTGCGGCTGTATAGTTACACTTTGGAGGTCGGTCTCCGCTTTCCTTCTAGATTTTTCCTTATGAATTGGTTTATCTTATAGGTTCTTAAAAAGAAAATGTATCTGAAAATAAATTATTTATTGCAAAGCGGTAAAACCCATAGCCTTACAACACCTTATTATGTATGTGCAAAATTAATTTATCAATAATATTTATATTTGTTTTTTTTTCAGAATGTTGATATCTTGGTTTTGCCGCCATTCAATCTGGCGGAAAATTACGATGAAGTAAGTTCTTTTTCTATTCACGGTTTACTTTTTAACAGATATCGTCTGAAAATATCCCAATGTAGGTACATAATATTAACACGAATGAAAAAGTAAAAAGCCGTTATACACTGATTCTTGGTTGTAATGTATTATTGACGTGACAACGTCTTATAAATTGGTTTGCCGGGTGACACTTCAAGAAACTGCGTTACGCTCCGCTCACGTTATGCGCTCACAATGAGAGCGAGTGAGAGGCACGCGTCCCTTCCACTCGGGCATGGTTAGCCCGCCTAAGAGCGAGAGAGACAGACATTTTTAAATTGTTACTATTATTTCATCCTTCTTCCTGCTATACGAATGAATATTCACATTAAAATTATTTTACCACTCAAAGTCGTTGTCACGTAAAACTTTCGCCCGTATACCGACTTTACAGGCAACCAAATTTTTTTCTAGATACACTAAAACAAGTATTGTGATAACATCCTATTAAATAGTAATGTTTCTCTTGAAGACTTGAAAATTTTATTATAAAATAAACAATGTATAAATGTATATATAAAGATATAAATAAAACTAGAGATATTTATCCCGTGTTGCCAACTGTAGAAGGAGAGTGAAATAAATAGACATAAGGCACACACCAACCATACGAAATTCCAATATTGCTACTTGCTACTCAAAGTCATTATAAAGTTAGAAGATGGCATTTGTGCAGTCGAGTCAGTACATACATACCTAGTCACTGTAAACAGTCTCGATTTAATCCTAATGTCTATAATAATCTTGTTACACCATTGTAATAAAGTTTGAGATCAAATAACATACTTTCCATCTGTATTTCAGTTGAACAAATAAATATTTGGGCAGTCCCCCTAACATTGATGTCGTTTGTTTCAGGCCATCGAGTCCCTGTCTAAAGCAGCTAAAGAAGCTAGCATGTATGTGGTAGCCCATCTGTATGAGAAGACTCGCTGTCAAAACAAGGTTGAAGTAGTTAAAAGTAATCTTGTGTTCGGTAGAGAGGGATCTATCGTTTCTGAGTAAGTTACTATTGATTATGGATTATGTTAGTTTAATTTTTTGTAACACGGGTAGAAATGAGTTTTAACACATTTCCAACTGCATTAACGTTGGTAGTGCTAGGTTATCAATGTAATTATATAAGTCTGGGGCTGAAGAGAATACCCTGAGGCACTCCATTCCAAAACATTTTGGTCTACAATGCAAAATTTTTCTGCATGAAATTTCTATATGGGACTTGGACTAGGTATACCCATACTCCCATTGCTGTAATTAAAAGTCACAGCAATGGCAGAATTGGCATTATTGGCAGTATTGGCATCAACAGCGTGACCTGCGAAATCTTATGCATGCTCGGGTTTGACACATGGCTTGTTCCAGAGAATCATCTGCAGTTAGTTAGAGCAGTGCTAAAGGATTCGTTTGATGTAACAGCTTTCGCAGAAATATATTTTCATTTTCAATTTTTTTTTCTAGGTACAGGAAACCTGTATCCAACTTCAGCAACTGCTCCTCTACACCTTCAGAACTGATTACTTTCAATACAGATTTTGGCGTCACCTTCGGTTTGCTAATGAATGAAGATATTGTGCTCCACAACCTGGATTACTTCAAGGGGTTGAAGAATTTTGTCATGACTGGTGCAGTTATTGAAGAAAATTTTTTGAATGGTACGTTTACACGGAGTGATAAACAAAGAAGCTTGAGAGGAATAATGAGAGCAAAGTATAACTTGGAATTTTAATGTGATGATTGATTATATTATACTAGATGACGTGATTAAACATCTATTAGAACAAAATGTGGCGAAGGGATGCTGATGATTTTTTAAAATTTGAAGTATGATTTAAAAATACCTTCTTTCAGGTCCTCAATTCTTCTCATCTTGGAGCTTTGTTAACAATGCGTACTTGTTATCCAGCAACGGTATCTATATGGGTAGGAGTGGTTTGAAGACTGATTCAGGAATACTAGTGGTCGCAGATCTTAATAAGTGTGGAGGATCTGGTACGTTTGAACATATTTCTTATTTTTTAATGACAACAGGCTCGCGTTCGACTATTGTATAACCTGCTCCTTTGTGTTCGTACACCTTGTGTTCTTTTGTAGGTAATAGACTACAGGTGTGTTGCACGATTTAAATAACAAACTAAAAAACAAAGTTGCACGTTTAAAAATATTGATATAAGTGACTTATTGATAAGTCACGACTCGAATTTATAGAAGCTATTAATTCATCTACGAAATATTCAAGACTTAGAGAATTCCATTTTGAACTGCATTGTGCACTTCATAATTATTATTGTTGCCGATTTGTAAAATACACCTGACAGGTTGTCAAGAACAAAAGTTTGATATCGCAAAATATCACTACTTGATGAAAGCATAACTTTTTACGGATGACATTATCGAAAGATGCGCTAAATATTAGCTGTTTAAGTTTGCTACACAATCTGTATTGTCTACTAAACTCTTAGGTACTTTCATAACAGCATCTGTTTTGCAAATACTCTATAAACAAAGTCAGCAGTTTACTGGGATTTCCTTGATCGAAATAACTCAATAGAGGAGTTGGTTTTGCTTGACAGTAAGCGTAATTCTAGAAAGCCGTGACATACGATTATACTTGATTACGGTGAAGCAGCTAAACAATAATCACTGCGGAAGAAGATAGTGCTTGACCTCACTCATAGTAGGAAGACAATACTATTTGTTATCACATTCTTTAAACTAACGGTCTTGATTTATCTAATCGATAATAACTAATGTTATTAAAGTAATTGATAGTTAATTTCTAATAAGTCTACATTTAAATTGATATTAGTTTGAATAACAAAACAAATAAATCTTCCCACGCTAATACTTTTCCTGCAAATACGAAGCAAATATTATCGATATTTTTCTTCTAAGTTGACAAACTTGATGGATTGACGGCGATCGTACGATGTTTGTCAACGTCACGTGTTATGAAGAAGTGACGATTTTGCATAATCTATGGACGCAATCATGTGCACTTAGACTATTTACAACAAATGTGCGACAGTCAACAACTAAATTTTTTTATGCTGCTGGCTTCTGTTAGGATCGTAGTATGAACATTTTAGATCCAGTACAATAATATAAGCTATGCTTACTTTGGGTCTAGATAGCACTGTGTTGAATGTCTTAGAATATTTATTATCGTTATGTTATATATGTATAAGTAAATGACCTATTTGTGTCCGCTGAGTCCGTTCCTATGTTCCCATGTAACTACATACTAAATGGCTACTTGTTGACGAAAGGTCTTTGTGATTATATAAGTATTAACACAGTCTAATAAGACTCGTTATACTGTGGTATTACCATAATTTACGAATAGTTTTCTTTGTTACAGACATATCTGTAGTGCCAAACGTTGCTTCTGAACATATAAACACCCAAGAGCTGAGCCTGTATACTGTTAAACCTTTAGATCTGGCAGCTAGCACCAAGGGATACAAGGAGACGGTGTGCCACAGGGCCTTCTGCTGCGAGTTTTATGTCAAAACGTCTGTTACAGGTAAATGGCTATTTGTGTAATTGATATTTCTTGTATGGTGACTTCACTGGGTTTAATGGTGGACCTTCAAAAACTCTTGGCAAATTGTTACCAAGAGTTCTGGCTTCAAAAAATAATATCTGCTTTCTACCCTTGATTGGGGGCAACAGCACAGAAGTTTATAATTTCGTTTCCTGCATCATACATCAGCTGTGCGTGAGTTTAATGTTCTTGCTAATTGACAGTCTAAGAAAAGGAATTGACTGCAGCTAGTACTATTGTCTATTCTGTGACAACAGCGAGTTTACTACGATGCACATAAGCAATTCTGTTACGATTCTATGATATATTTGACAGTCGTTAACGCATGCCATAAAAAAAATTCCATACATTTGTCATTCTATCCTACGAATTGCCACTTGTCTAGAGGGGTAGATTCGGCAGCATCCATTTTGCACGCGCTTCGTGTTAAGCTAGTACATCACCAAGCGAGTTGATTTGCGGCTGATGTTAACTAAATTGAAACCTAACATAATCGAATTGTTAAAACTTCACCAACATCACAGACGAATTTATATAAACCGTTTTTTTTGTTGCCTTTGCACTATTTTTGTGTATCTGCATTGTCTTACATTATTGGTTTCTTATGGAAACCTGTCGAAAGTTTCCGCGAATGTTACATATTGCTTTAATACTATTTTTAACGTATTCTGTTGCGAATTATGTGATTTAACGCATTCTATTGCGAATTATGAGTAACTTTTAGAAATATAAAATTTTAATTTTATTCGTCTGTTATAGATCTGATGTCAGAATTATCTTACGGGCTGGCGGCCCTTGATGGAGTCTACCCTTTCACTGCTCAGCACTCGATCGGGGCTCAAAGCTGCGCGGTGTTTGCCTGCGCTGGATTATACAAAAGAAGTTGCGAATTGGGGTAAGTGTTAATTTATTTGTTGAAGCAGAAAAGTGGTAAGGTTTCTGGCACTCTCTAAAACATTATTTCGAATCCAGAAAAGAGGTGTTGCACTGCAGAGATAAAAATTACTTTCATTTTACTAATTTACAAAATATTTACTTGCCGGTATTTTTAAAATAATATTCTAATTTATATTTTGTTGTGCCTTGCAGATCAAACAGGACAAATATTCTATTCGAAAGAATTTCAGTGACTGCCAACTTTACGAAACAAAACGCACAATATCCGATCGTCCAAGCAATTTCAGGACTGCAAACCGAGAAATTCAAATTTGAAACAAAATCTAACGGCATATCTACTCGGGTAACATTAGAATCGGTTGACAGTGAAAATGTACTGAAATTCGGTATTTTCGGACGGGATTATTCGAAAGACTTGGAAAATTTCACTGTAGACAATAATAATTCAGAAAGTACATACGATATATATGATTATATTTTTAATGAGGATTTACAAGATTTCTTCGATTACGTTTGGATACGTTTAAGAATATTACTTGTAGTAGTGTCCATCTATGTTTTAGAAATGATGTAAAATCGATAGATGTCGTCACTATAAATATTGGTGATGATAGGTTTGAATGAATTTACATTAAATGTACATTTTCTAGTATGGTATCAAGATCATTGTAAAATTGTTAAACTTTTTGCAATGAAAGTTTAAATAATGTACAATATTCTTTGTGTTATTTTACATTTCAAATGTGCATGGTGAAAGGCAGATATAGTATGTAAAATTATTTTGAGTAATAAGACTGTGAAGTAAATTAGAATAGGTCCATACACAGGTCCATTAATTGCTAGTTATTAAAAAGCTCGCCTTCTGTGCCTATGTATTTAAGTACTTCCATAGTGGTCCAAGTGAGTACTATGACTGATAAAGCTTTCATATTTAAGCGGCCATCCACGATGTGTGATTTAGGAATCTGTAGAATCACACATAATGGAAAGTTGCTTTTAGAAATTCATATATTATTGTATTGTAACGTATATGGTAGGTGAGCGGTGGTCAGCGCGATGTAAGATTGCTTAGAATGAATTAGTTTAACCTAATTTCGCTAGAAAGTGCTGAGGTGTTCACTCTATATAGTACAGTGTTGCCATAAACTTTTGAAGGTGTTATTATAATTATTTTACTTAACTACTGATGATATATGTTTTGTTAGTTTACGATGTTTAGTGACATTAGAAACTTGGAGAAGTAAAAAGAACGAATGTTACTCCATCAGAATCTTTTTAATTTTTTTTTTTGGTTTGAATAATACAGAGTTCCTAGTTAGGGATCATGGAGCTAGATTTATATATTAGAAAATGTCTTCAAACTCTTAAGTTCGGCCCATTGTGAATGTACCACAAGTAATAAACTTAAAGGTAAAATACCAAGGCTCTAATTCTGTATTAGTCAAATACATTATGGAAATAAAAGTAACATTCTAAATCCTTTAACAGAAGCTAGAATCCTTTAACAGAAGAAGCTATGTTAACATTAGTGTCGTAGTTAGTTAGTTATTTAAAAAGGTTTTTCAAAGGATACATCAACTTAAAATACATTATCTTAATAGTGTTTAAGAAGAACCATTAACGTTAGAGTAATTATTAATTTTACACACTGGAAACTTTTTGCAATATACATATAGTACTCGTAGCAAATATATTTTTATTAATATTGTGTGAGTGTCAGCTGAGAGCTAATGAAATGATAAAAGCAAATAAGTTGTCTTTACCTGTAGTGATAAGTGTCTCTTTTAGTTATTACTACCCATGATCATAGATTAAAAAGGTAGTATTTAAAAATGAACACCCAAAATCAGGTAATAATTTCGCCTATCTTATCGCCAATAGGTACAAATGCATCAGGACATAGGTACAGTCTGGTCAGAACGATCTTGACAAAGTCTCAAAATGATCTTAAGTATTAAGTGCAAATCAAACTGTTAATTGATATAAATTTAAATTATATATTAAAGGCGTGTAACAAATATGAGAAAAATAGTCAACAAGAAGTGGGGAAATCTAGACATTGAGATGATCTCGAGTATTTTGTTCATCAAGATCGTTCTGATGCTGTCTGTACTCCAATCACTGAGAGCACGTCTGTTGTGTAACGCTGTTAAACGAATTTTTGATAAATAATTGATATGAAGTACTAAAAAACAATTTTTGGATTGTTTAATTTGGAGAGTAGCTAAAGTAATCACAGCAATACCCTGATATTAATTTAAGTAGGATATTATTATATGATAAGAATGTGTATTAATTTAATGGTCTCTAAATTTGAAAAGGATAATGGAACTTTGTAGTGGCGGGTAGTCAAATACTGTATGTACTTAGCTTAGATACGTTTACTTTACAAAAAAAAACAAAAAAGAACAACAATCTACAATTAATATCACAATAATTAATCTGACATCTGGAAATTGTGACGTTTTAAATTATTTATTTTGTTTTTGACAAATGATTTGTTGGAATTCATAACATTATAAATCAAACGTATCTTGGTTAGCCAAGAACTTCGGATTAAATTGATAATTCATTTTGAACATCAGCTACCTCTTTTTTCGCTGATTAAATTAGTTTTAATTTAATTAAACGCGTTTATCGTTTGATTGAATTTAAACAACATCGTTCCACATTTCAATCAATAATTTGTTAGGGTAATGAGGGAAGTAATGAAAATTTTAATTGAACAGATTTCGATTTCAACTGAAATTAGCTAAGTCGTAAATTTTTATATCGTTATAGGTAATACACATATTTGGTTTGGAAGTGGAAACATGTACAGTACACGTATAACGAAGTTAAAATTAAAAATTTCATTGTTGACAGTATGTACTGTGGTATGTCGTAGATTCAAGCATAAAGCAAACACAGAGAGGATGCGGATGAAGCAACTGTTTGCTGTAGCCTAGTCCGACGTCATGTCTGATCCGCCTGATCACAGTAGGCGTGGCTAGTTATTGTACATTCAGCATCAGATCTATCTTGATGAACAAAGTACTTAAAATTATCTTCAATCACGCAATTAACCCACCGCTTTTTTAGCTCGGACAAAAATACAATTTAAATCAATTAAATAGTTTGATTTGCTCTTTATACCTTGTGGAGGAACGAGGTGTGATGTTCCTCCAACACAAAGGGGGGATCTTCCGATCAGGCAAGGTGATCACGCCTGGCGGACCGCGGCGGATTGTCGTTGGGGTGTTGTATATGTATTGTACAAGCGCAAGAACTTCACTTTCGCGATGCAGGATTTGTAGTGTTGTAGTAGTTCGGCTTGATGTCGCTAGATGGCGCTGGGTACATGTGGTGTCGCCCCAACCTTAATTTTAAGATCATTTTGAAACTTTGTAGTCAAGATCGTTCTGACGCTGTCGATGTTCGTCATATATACCGCTATTTAAGCCTCAGTGTCAGCAAACATAACTATAGTAAGATGTTAGATGTAGATACTTTGTATTTGAGTAGGTAAATCCTGTTACCTTTAGTATATGTAGTGTGACATAGAATTTTGCTATTAACTAATTAGGTGGGTGAGATCTAACTACTTTTCCCCCCACCCTCCTTAAAAGTACTTTATGGAGAAATCTAATTAGTTCACATCCTCACTGTCATGTTTCTGTGACCAAATGTCTGTGTCCAAATCTTAAAAAAAATATATTGCGAGATGAGACACTTTGTATATCAGAACAACAATTATTTTTAAATAAAGAACGAACGAGCATTCTTTATTTGAAAAAAATGTGTGCATGAGGATTGGTTTATTTTATTATTCGTACTTTTTTAATGATGTCTTGCCAAAAAAAAGTATCTTGTACATAATATTTCTTTTATTTAAGTGTTAAAATAGTGGCACTTGAAATAGATATAAGTAAACATTGTATATTGATGTATTCTTTCAGAAACAGTCCGATCGACTGCTGTGATATTAGTTCTATGCGTGCTAAATATAGGATTTTTTTTTCTATGCAAATCCATGAGTTTTATTGGTACCTTTTTTAAATTATAACTTAAGTACTTTTGCTGTCTACTGACTTAGTACCTGGATGACCGAGCATAGCTCGGTATTTTTATTTGACATTTTCTAAAAATTTATCCTAGCTAGATCGATTTATCGTCCCCTAAACCCCTATATAGTTACTAAATTTCATGCAAAACGTGTGAGCCGTATACAAGAGTTTCTCCTTTAAATATATAGGATATGTATAGTCTATAAAATCTACGCTACAGAATAAAAGTTCGGCAGTGGCTTAACTTTCTGTTGCTGTCGATAATTCTTTATATCGATAAAGCACGATATGCATATTATATTATTATAGGTACCAACAAATCTGCGACAAAGTTAAAATTCATTCTCAAATGTACAACTGTTTCATTGCACGTATGTATGACACAAGTCAGTCATTTAGTAATATTGAAAAGACGGTAGAGCTATCCTTCAGTTCAAATATTTACTCACCTTTGCTACTTGAACTATATTCATTATTCTTCAGTAGATAATTTCCTAGGCAATTCAACTTGTTTGGTGAATCTAAAAACTATAGGTAGGTATATTCAAAATTTTATTAATTTTATAACTATAGTTCAACGACAGTTCAAAGAAAAAAGTTGTAAGTGATTTCGACTCGTAAGCACTCAGGACAACTGACTTTTAAATGAGTCTCACTAGTTCCATGGAATAAATTAACTAGTGGGATTGGAACTATATTTATTGTGATCGCCACGGCAATTACCGTACTATATACTGGCACACTTTTGTCTTTCAGCCCACAATACTTACTTACAATCTACTATAGTACTGTCGTTATCAATGGAGCCGAGCCGTCTGATTAAACCTCTCTCCCATTAGCGCCATGGGATTTAACCCTAGAACCTCGCCTAGAGCGACTGTTCTTCTCGCCATTGTGAGAGGAGGGCCTGTTCTAAGCGCTGGGTAGCAACAGGCACTAATTTCCAGCTCAAAACACAATTCCGATGGTGTTTAATGAGAGGTGCAGTGAATGAAAGACAATCTCGCTCTATTCTGATCATGGAATAATTGTACTAAGGAGAGATTGTATTATATTCTTACAATGTCATTTGTTACCATTGAGCAGAATGGCCTTAGAGAGCGCCTTACTGCTAAATGGTAACGGTATGTAGCACTATAATATTTCTTTATTGTTTTCAGTTATTGTCGGTTCGTCGCCCTGCCCTTGAGGTATTTGTGTTTCTTGTGGCTCTCGAGATACCGCACGTGGTCCTGATCATCATTGTACAGGGTCTTCTCTATCCACCGCATGTAAGCTTCCACCTGGAAGACATTTATTTTGTAGTTAGAATCATCAAATCAATCATCAATAGCATCATCATAAAAGACATATTGTGTCCTGATTGCTCTCGAGGTTTTCGCCTCGGAGCTTGTGGTCTGCTCCGCTATTTTTTTTATATTATACACACACACACACACACACACACACACACACACACACACACACACGTCAATTTTACTTCACCTCGCCTGATGGTAAGCTGAAGGCAAAGTCTCAATAAAGAGGGTCATCATTACCTACACGTACCATGTTAACAATGCTGTCACTCAGCTTGACGGCCTCATCAAAAGAGGACTAATAATGTTAATGTAAGTACCTGAATAAGATTTTGTTTTTTACCTTAGTGTAGACATCAGGTTTGCCCCTTGCGCAAGGTATACCCCACGACACGATTCCAATCTGTCGGCCTTCTCGCACCAAAGGACCACCGGAGTCTCCCTGCGTAATAAAAATGATATAGATAGATAATTGACTTATAAAACAATCTACCTGTGAACCTCTGACATTTAGTTCAACGTTATCCGGGAACCTAGAATAGGCATTTTAATCGCACACAAAGGCGTACAAGTAAACATACATCTATTCATCTATTATTCTAATGCCAGTACTTTTGGTAAGTATTTACTCTTCAGAAGTATACAGACATTTATTAATCGCTGTATTTTTCGAACCCACAATATACAAGGCGAGCTTAATACCGTAGGGCACATAGTATCTACACCATGCAACCAGGCATATGCAAACAAAAAATTAGTGTTAAGTTGTTGTACAAAGAAACAGCTCCATCTAGACAATTTGCAATACGTTTGTAGAATTGAATAGATTGTTCAATGTATGGGATTGATATACATTGACGACTGTCATAAACTTCAATATGAATCTATTCTACAATATACATATACCGGCCAACGAATTGCGACTTGTGTAGGGGGCAGGCTGGTAATGTAATACCAACCTAGAAGTTAGAACTCACATGACAAGCTCCCTCGCCTGCTTTAGTCAACGCGCAAATTTGGGTATCGAAAACCGCATTGACGCTCTTGTGCGCTTCCTTACACTCCTCGTAGGTAATAGACTTGAGTTCCAGTTGCATTAAGTCGTTTGGAACACGGCCTGGGTACTGCAAAGGAATTTAAATACATTCCTAAAAAAATTTAAGCAGATTACTTACATATGCTAACTTTTCTTCTTCTTATCGATTATGGTAGGAAAAAGTGAATCGCTCAGGTGGCACTCGAACCCACGATCTTTCCCTTA
Organism: Eilema caniola; assembly: GCA_949126895.1. Classification (NCBI taxonomy): domain Eukaryota; kingdom Metazoa; phylum Arthropoda; class Insecta; order Lepidoptera; family Erebidae; genus Eilema; species Eilema caniola. The sequence continues at coordinate 13,439,832 of OX421460.1, read as the reverse complement.
CAGGGGGAATGGTCTGACCGCTGAGCCACCGATCCACACCTGAAGCTATCCAAATTCTCTTATACTACCGTCTTAGGGCGAAAGTCATCGAAAAACAATGTTTAAAAATGATTGCAACATCATTCATTTTTCCCGATATTTCGTATGAATGTCGGTAGATGGCTCCCACCGTCGCCCTAAGACGGTAGTATAGGAGAATTTGTGTGGATAGCTTCAGGTGTGGCTCGGTGGCTCAGCGGTCAGAGCATTCCCCCTGTAAGGGAAAGATCGTGGGTTCGAGTCCCAACTGAGCGATTCACTTATTCCTATCTTAATCGATTTGAAAAGTTAGCATAGTAAATGCGTCAAAAATTTCATTCAATTTTCTTCTTCATCCGAGCGACTTTCCTAGTCACATCCAAAGTGTGTGGCGTCCATGGCTGTAGCAGTCAAAAAGTTTCGACTTACCGAAGTAGTTCCCCATCCCGTCAACGTCAAGTCCTCCCCTTTCATCACCGGCTCGTCATTTAACTCCACAGCATCAACTTTGGAACCGAAGTCCATCTCCTCTTCAGTGAAAAGCACAGCTATATCATTCACTATGATATCGTTGTCATATTCTTCGTGCATGACAATCTTGCGAATATTGTAGGCCTTGCCACCAGCTCGCAGTTGGTTCGTGCCTACTATTGCTTGGAAGTATCCTGGCTTCATTCTGAAAATATGGACAGGTAAAACTTGTATTTAAAAAAGAACGCAAGTTCTGAAGCAGCCGAACGTCGCTTTGGTATCATCATTTTAGCAGGCGCTGCACACTCTTTAGGAGTGCATACGCTTGACATCCTATGCGAACTAACGACGGAATTTAACATAGGACAGCAATTATTCTATTGTACTTATTATTGAATTGCAACAAAATATACTTAAGATATTTCCTTTATCTTTCTCTATTGTCCTTTCTTCACCCTAGCTTATTATCATCCAGCTGATAATAATCAATTGACGGGTTGAAAATGAAAAAATAATGAAAGTTACCTATCCACACAATGTGCAGCTGTGAGTATCACCCTGGGAGTCACAAGAGAAGCTCCGCAGAAATGCCAAACGCCATACAGTCTCAATGAGACCTGGTAAGGAAAAGACCCGTTGGCAGCTTTGGTCCCACCGACGATTCGCTCCCACTCCTCACGGGCCTCAGGATCGGAAGATGAGTAGAACTCGGAGGACACTGGAAGAAAAAATAATTATATTACATCGGAATGGAGCTCAGATTATTGAGTTTGAAGCCTCATGAAGATCTTCGGGGTCTGAGTTAACATCGCTTGCCGGTACATCAGCTGGCGGACGAAAAACAAAAACTAAAAATCTGGCGTAGGCTTTCCTGTCGGGGTTAGACGGCTAGATGGTCAAATTACGAAGCTGCAGTTCTGTGCTTCAAAGTGCAAGCTTTGCAATAATCCATTTTATGCCAAGAAAGATAGGATTTGTAATAAAAAAAAATCTTAGTAGCAATTTACTTTAAATTGAAGAGAACGGAGAACGCAAATAATCGAACACCACGCAAAACGAAATTTAGATTGCCTTTGAACTAGTTGAACGAATTCCCAAAGAAGATAATTACTAGGAATTTTTCTTATGTCTAAAAATAGAACTAATCTTCACCGCCTTTTAGAACATAAATCGACAAATATCGATCCTAGGGGAAAAAGAGGAACACGAAACTGTAGGAAATTCCATTCCCAACAACTTTTTATTGTCATTTTTTGTGTAAAATTAATAATAAACGATTTATTCAGCAAATTGAAATTTAACATTAAACCAACCGAATACCACGCTAAACCAAATGCAAGTGACCAAAACTGCCAGTGACCTCCCAATTTTTTTATACGTTCGCTTTAATTGAGCTATTTTTCTTGTACTTGTTCATATACTTAATAAAAAAGTACTTTCGTTCGTTACAACACAAAGTTTATATATAAGATGTCCTCGCAGTAATTATTAAGGCACCTATAACGATTTATAAAAAACCGTACTTTCTGTTATATATAAATTGTAGATTTATTTTATCAAAAGTCCATTTGTCAGAAGTGGGATTCGAACCCACGCCCACAGAAGTGGACTGCGACCTGAACGCAGCGCCTTAGACCGCTCGGCCATCCTGACATGCTAAGCTAGCTCGAAATTATGCATTACATAGTTGTAACCGCGAACAGCGTAGAAATAGAATACAGATAGAATGTGACGTCACAGGTAGGCAATAATCACGGAGGACCTCGGAGGACAGAACATTATGAGGTGATCATTTAATTCACCATGATTATGATATATTTATTATTCGTACCACGACGGGGTACCGATACTAAGAAAATATCTTTAGTAATAGTCAAAAATGAATAGATGGCACTAGTTGACTCATTTAAAGAAATAAAAAAGTTAAAATCATCTTAAAACGCGATTCGCTGACTTAGAATCGCGTAAATTATTTCAGAACTTAAACACATGATAAAGTAAGCATGTAAGTATATAAAACTTGTTGGTAATGTAATAAATAAAGATTTCGTGACAATCGTGCTATTTATTTATTTATTTATTTTTGTGCCATCTAGCGGCATAAGGCATTGTCTGTAACTTTTGAAATTACTGCACATTTTGGCAGAATCAATATAGATAAGAATATTTATAGTTTTATTCAGTCATGCTCAATAATGTGTTTAGTGTATGTTTTGTTTTTGATAAGTTAATTTTATTAATAAAAAGTTTGCCAAAACAATGTCGCCATCTAGTTATAACTCCTGAACTAAAGCGCTGCCTGCCTGTTTTTTGAAGTGACGAGTGTCACCATTTATTGATACTGATTGTGCATCTGTATTAGAATTATATTATATATAAGATAGAGGACTTTTATGTTCAGAATGTAAGGTACTATTTGTTAGTAGTTCTCTTCGCTTCGCTCACTTGGTCAATTAAATAGTATATATTTTATTAAAGTAAATAGTACGATACCGATCTAAAAATAATATAAGATGAGACCGTATTTTATTTTTGAGTTAACTCCTCAAGTCCAAAGCGCATCCTGAATGTTTAGAGCGAAACAAGTATGAGCTATCTACAAATTTTTTACGAACTAACGGAATCAATGAGTTACATCACAATATTTTTTTCCAGTCAATGATTTAATTTCGGTCCTTTTTAAGTTCTAAAACCTTACTTTCAACAGATCTTCTAGTCTTCCCAGTTTCATTTGGTAAATATCCAGTGAGCCCGTTAACAGTTAACTCAACTGATGCCTCAGACACTGTTTGCTTTAAATTCCATTCTTCTTTGAATCCAGTGATTTTAACTCTATATATATCTTGTTCTTTGGATAGAGAGGTTTGAATTTCATTTGCCGATGTTACATCTAGAACAATTCATTCTATTTTAGTTGTGGACAGTCGGAATTCAGTAGAATAGAATTAACTACACTTTTCAAATTGTAATGCGATATCTAAGGCCCGGGATTCGAGCTGAAGGCTTCAAACGACTGAGATTATCCTAACAGGAAAACACTGTAGCACTTTCCTCGAACCAGTGATCGAACACAAGACGTAATACGTAGTTTCCTTTATCCGAATTGCTGAAAACAAAATATCGACACCCATACACAGGGCCGGCAACATTGTATTACCAGTCATTGTTTATTCCAAACATGATTTTTAAAAGGCATTTGAAGAAATGTATCACCGGATATGGTTGAAAGTGGTCCTTAGCTATTGTATAAACTATAATGTATCAACTTATTATGATGGACGGTATGGTTGAGTCCACATAACATCACGTTTTTTATTTAAATAAGTAAATATATTTAGCTCTTTACTGTGAGTTCGTGTAATTTCTTCAATTCATGTGACCTGTTGTTGAAATGAAAACCCTCTTGATAAGTATACTTTCATACTACCACTTACGTGGCAGACAAGCACACGGCCCACCTAATGAAAAGTAATAACGGTGGCATATGGACGTGTGCAACACCAGAGGAGTCACATCTGTAAGAATCTTCTGATGATCTTCTTGAAGAACCCCATAGTGACGTCGCTTGGGAAAACCATTTTTTGCTATATGGTAGTTCAATCAAACGCCTGTAAGTTCCCAAAGGGGAAGGCAGAGGTGTAAACACTCACATCTCACTAACTAAAATTTTCGGTCCCATGGAATCGTCAAGCGGCACTGCATCATGTGTTATATTTAATGGTAGATAATGCCTAATTTTTTTAATTTCTTCGCAGTTTGGCATTAATTCTGCTTTTGTAGTTTCTTGATAATAAACTTTTAAATTAATTTAAGTTTGTCAGAGCAAACAGTTCGCTGAAGATTTGAAACATGATGCTGCTATCATCAACTGCAGACTTCTTTTAAATCAGATTGTTGGTTGTCTAAGAAAATGAACGGTAGGCTCCTGCTCTTGTGACTCAGGTACGGTCAGCATTAAATCGATCTTGGCAAACAAAGTACTCAAAATGATCTTAATACCTTGGTTTTCCTCCTTCCTGTAAACTGATTGTTCTGATATTTGGTAGACGCATTTAGTTCAGACAATAATAGAATTTAAATCAATGAAATTGGTTGATTTGTTCTTAATACTTTAGTTTTAAGATTATTTTAAGACTTCGTAGTCAAGATCGTTCTGCCGCTGTCTGTACCTACCTACATTAAGCGAAGATGGCTGCTTGTGAATTCCTGCACTGTATAGACCGGGAGCCAACATCAGAGTGCCCCATACTTTTTTCGCGATAGATGCGAAGAAATGGTAGCTAGCTATTAGTGAAGGTCCCATTAAAATCGACAGAGTCGTTTGAGGAATTCACTAAGCTACACAGACAGATAGAAAAAAAAATTGTATGGGTAACTACTAACTATCGCAATACACATTCATATTATACTCATATTTGTACCAAAAGCTATTATTTTAATATTACAATTATATACTTTAATTTTATTTATTTGTACGTTAAAATAATCCATTTTTTTATGTAATCGCCACTTTTTCATATATTTTCGCCCTGTTACGATAGATGCCATTATTTTACCCCACCCACCATTTTTTATGTGGTTCCATACTTTAAAATATCTGAATACCACTTACCATTAGACAAAAAAACACCAATAAAAACCACAAATAAACAATCTAACACCGCCATTTTGTTAAACACAACTGACTACTAAAAAAAGAGCGGTACCTCGAATATATATATCTGAAAAATGCATCATGGTGTGACGCAATTTGTAATAGATACCGTACTAAATTCTTATGGTGATACCCCTATGGGGTGTAAGTATTACGTACGACAGGTAATATCTTTGTAGTGTTATCGATTCGAAGTAGGCAGATAACCTATCGGTTTACAACAGTTAAGGTTGCATTTAATTAAGCAGGTACTTTCCTGTATGTAGTTAAAATAAATGATTCAACTGAACTTATCTCTTATAATAATACGTTAGCGTAACGCTCATAACTCAAAAACTACCCAACCAATTTTTATCGGGTTTATTTTAAATGAAAGCTTAGGGTTCAAAGGGGTGCAGAAAAATAGGACATCCAAAACAAACGGGCGGAGCCGCGAGAAAAAGCTAGTTAATTTAAGAATGGTAAAAAAGTGCGTTTAAGGTTGCTCCACTTCTTATCGTTTTTATTTATTTTCAATTCTTTCAATGAATAATAGTAATTTATTAAACGGTTAAAAGTTATTAGATGTCATACTTTTCTATTTCATACAAGTTTTTTTATGAACTTCATATTTAGTTTTAGTGTTAGGAATTTAAAAACTCCTGTCACAAAAGCCCTTCAAAAAGTAGAAAATAAATTGTGTTGGTTACCGCATTCATTTTGATCTCTTCAACTTTAACCTTTCTCTGAGGCGATTCAGATTTTCTCTGATTGATGAACGTGGCTTTGGGTTAGGTTTTCCTCACGGCTTTGGATAGTCAAACCCCTAAAACCTTCAATAAAGTAATCTGTTAAGAAAGTAGGAGTCTAACCTTAGGCGCTAGTTTGCAAGAATACTTAATATACAATGCAGAAAAGTAGATAGATTCTTGCATAAATAAAATTTGGTTGCCTGTAAAGTCGGTATACGGGCGAAAGTTTTATGTGACAACGACTTTGAGTGGTAAAATAATTTTAATGTGAATATTCATTCGTATAGTAGGAAGAAGGATGAAATAATAGTAACAATTTAAAAATGTCTGTCTCTCTCGCTCTTAGGCGGGCTAACCATGCCCGAGTGGAAGGGACGCGTGCCTCTCACTCACTCTCATTGTGAGCGCATAACGTGAGCGGAGCGTAACGCAGTTTCTTGAAGTGTCACCCGGCAAACCAATTTATAAGACGTTGTCACGTCAATATGTGCATTAAGAATGAAATGAACCTAAGATCCTTTCTAAGCTGTACAGTCAGGTGTCGCCACGCTAGGTACTAACGTTACATAAATTATTTAGTAATGGCAGTAGAAGTAGCCAGCGAAGTGTGTAAGGACTTCTGTCCGTGTGTCTGTGTGGAGATGGCGGGCCTTTGTCATTTGCATTGATCTGGGTGTCGGAGAGCACGTGAATCCGTCGGTCCCAGTTGCTATACGAGTATCTTAGACAGTCATTACTGGTAGTAGGAGACCTCAAAAGTCCGACTAGTTTAACTTACTTTACTTACTACTACTTTCTTCGGCGCTACAACCCTTTGTGGGTCTTGGCCTCTTCAACAATGACTTTCCACTCCCGACGGACATTGGCCTTACTTCTTCAGTTGGTGAACTTTTTCATGGCCTCGAGGTCTTTCTAGAGGACTAGTGTAACTACAGAACTTCGATATCGCCAATTGGCCAGATGACAGTCGCTTTACGAAAGTATTGAAGTTCAGCCGCAACACGGTTAGACTGGAAAACCGACCTCAACTGACTTGAAAAATGGCTCGGAGAATGTATGCGGGGGACAGCTAAGCCCTGCATGTGTAGAAAAGGAGAGGGTGGGTGTATCTGCCTAGTCTGCCTACTCCGAAGGGAATAGGCATCTTTTTCCTACGCGAGGAAATTTAAAATATATGAATTTCGTAGTGATCGTGGCGAGAATTTTCTTGATACACTGTTAGTCATTTAAAATTCCGCATGTACCTACTATTAAGATTCGCAAGCACTATACAGGATGTAGATAATTTGTCACGGCACAAATATCGCTTATTGTATGCGCGTGCGCTGTCCAACTAATGAAACGTTGGAACTGAATATCAAGTGAGAGGGTAAGGATGCAAGAAGTCCTGCAGAGTTTGTATTTTTTTAAATAATAATATTCATTAGTGTATTTATAACAAATGGTGGCTTCAATATTATGAAAAGAAATAAAGGTATTCGGTATAAATTTATTTAAATAAAAATATCAATATATTAACCAAATGACCAGTAGTATATAATTCCCTTATTTTAAAAAGTAGACATTTGGCCCGCAGACCAGTTTTTACGTGGGTGAGATGTCCAATACCCCATAACTAAGACCTAGTAGCAAGAATGCCAATATAATAAATGTTATGTTACTTTTACCTAACTCTAATCTCATGTTCATTAATAATTAGTCTAATAAATCGTGCTTTTGAATTTTTTTTATCCAGTATTTTTATGTTCACAGGCCTCCTCTATAATTATATCAATATTAATTCCATGTCACCGTCACAGATGGCGCCGGCGCATCGCTTATATTGTTCCTGTCGAATGTGAATGTGCCATCATTATCACATGCCGTCATGGAGCACGTAAACATAATCGTGAATTACAATGCAGTTCTATCGTGAGTATGTTAGCTGTTTGTGATTTTGATTCAAACATTTTATGGTTCAATAGAATATAATATATGACTTCCAGTGGGAATAAGTGAATATAATATGAATTCTATCGCTTTCCCTTTCTTCTATTTCTGTATCGAAAGTGTGACAATATCTGATTAAAGTAAAAGTAATATTAATAAATAGTGACCCCCACCTAGGGTTTACATGTCTGCAACTTGATTTATGGTCTCCTTCAAGGAAGCCTTGAAAGCTGCCAAAATAGCGCTAAGATGATGATGATGACTGATGTTGATCCTGCTCTAGTTTGGGATTAATCCGAAAATTTAAATACAGAAAGATTTTTACTTTACTAAAGTAAGAATTCTTTAAATATTAAAAATTGAATAACAATGAATGAACCACGAGATTCGCTCACCTGTCGCCGACATTTAAAGAGTAAACAACAAATTCTTTATTGTATCAAGTAAACATTATTATCAAACATAAACATAAAAACTTGTGAACTATTTGTTTAAAGTATGATTAATGAACATACTGTATGTACAGAAAGTTATTATAGCAAACGTGGTTAAGGCGTGGCTACGAGCAAACCTGTGCAAGCGCATTTACTCATAATTTGTGATAAATATTGAAAAAGAATTTCTAGAACTTGTGTGTTCATATTGGCTGATTCGAAAATATTCATATTCATTTATCAACATTAATTGTTTAAAAAAGAGTGATTTGCTGTATAAGTACAATATTATAGTTTTAATTTGTAATTAATACTCATAGATAGACAATTTTAAAATTAATAATGACCGTTTTAATATTGCTAAACTTTAAGTAATTAATAAATCTGTGAGGTTTGCTGGTTTTTCGGCAAAGAGGAAATGCGTATTCATGGACCTATGGTTGGGGAGGCAAAAAAAAACTAAGAGAAAAATATGTGGAAATGTATTGTTATTGTTGTGTTTATAAACTGTTGTAAGTATATTCATTCACCAGACCAGACATTAAAATTATTCTCTTTTAAGCCAAACTAATTAAACAGTTAAGCTGTTTAATTAGTTTGGCTTAAAAGGGAATAATTTGAATTTGAATCAAATTTAGACTAGAGTAGACTGATTGATCAGGATTGATCTGATATTTATTTTATTACACACTTGTAGTACCTGCGGATGACAAAACATTAAAAAAGAAAAAACCGGTCATCGCTAGTCGAGCCCACTCATTGAGGGTTCCGTACAAAACTTTATTGAGGAACGAACTTATCATGCATTGACTTAGAAGTTTGATTTCAACTTGATGCCTCCACACATTCCCAAAAAATACAGTCTTGACAGACAGACGGACAATAAAGTGATCCGGGGTAAAGGTTTAGTTTTTCTTATTGAGGCACGGAATCCTCAAAACTGTTTCAAGTATTCCTTACTTATTTCGTTTCGTTCTTATTTCCTCCCTGGTTATTTCGGTCTTTCAGGCAAGCTACCATTTTTGGCGCTTATTTCTAGGGTCGGTGACAATAAGATGCCAGTTCTACGCCTGCCACGATGATCCAGGTTACAATCCTGCAGATGGAACAGTAGATCAACTACAGTTTACTTGGCTGGGGGCTTTACAATACATAAACGGTGAGGACTTTTTTGTACAATCACTCATGAAAATGTCTCACCCATTTTGACAATATGTTATTTCGCGATAGTGTTTATATGTTTATCCTACTATATTATAAACCCGAAAGTGTGTAAGGATGGATGGATGGATGGACGGATTGGATTTGGATTGGAAATGGATTTTAATGAAACTTTACAATAAAATAGCTTATACATCAGAATTACACATATGCTACAATTTATATATCGATAACCGACATAAACGCCGCCGGAGCCGTGGGTAAATGCTTGTTGCTTAGATGGGGCCCACCAAGTTCTTCGAGGCTCAAGCCGCGACAGACGAAGCTCTCCTAACGCAGGCTTTCGTGTCAGTTAGAAGAACATTTTTTTTATTTATTTATTTATTAAGTAATATATAAATCTTAAAGTAAGACACTAAAACCCTGCAGGGTTTAATATGTGTCGCATCTAACCGTCGTTCCCATAAAATCCGAAGTAACCTAAATGAAGGAAAGAAGTAGTGAGTGAGGAGTGAGTGAGAGGACCCTTCGCTCCCAGGTAAAGCCTCGGATATACTCAGGATCTTCGCCAAGATGGTGATCATCATCATTAGAAGAAGTAGCGAATATTTACCCAGCTTTTAATCTTTCAGTAAAAACTGGCAACCCTCATTACTATAGAGTTCCACGGGTGGTGCTCATCAGTCGCCAGTTCGCACTCAGTACTGCTAACGACGCAGCTAGAGTACCTGATGGTTATGCACTGTTAGTACAACCATTATTTTTGTTATTATTAGATTGCTTACCGGTAAAGTAGGATACAACGGCTTCTTCTTTCTGCACGTGCAAGTAGTATAATAGGAAGCTCCTCAATCCGAAAGCAAACACGCAGCCGATGAAAAAGTGCCCAGTTGCCAGCCGTGGCTCGTCATTACTCCCTACAGTTGAATAATATTAAATTGCAGATATAAGGTATTTACTTCTTCGGGGATGTATAAATGTATGAAAGGAAAAAATGTATGCCAGGATCGTTGGAAGTCGGTAATCTTTGCCTACCCCGATGGGATAGAGGCATGAATTGAATCATTTGATTGCAGAGCAGCTATATAGGTATTAATACAATATTTCAGTGGTAACGTAGCGTTTGGAGAATACGAACGAGACGAGGTGGAATGTGAGCTCACACCGAGCGAAGTAGCAGAAGGCAAAATTTGCGACCCGGCCATTCTGGTGGTGCCGATAGCTGATGTCCTGCTGCACCCGGAGTACAAGCACTTCCAGATCAATAACAGCGTGGCGTTGCTAAAATTGGTGACTAACGTCAGATCAAGTAAGTAACTGTACTGTTTTTTAGGGGTTTGAGGATTTTGAGACAAAATTATACCCAAAACCTAGTCGCATCTAAAACTTGAACTTTGAAGCGCGGGGTCTGCTATTCTATTACGGGTACGAGTTGGCAGCGGACGACATAAGGCAGAAGCGGGTGACGTGTCGCAGCGACACTACTGGTTTCAATGTATTTCCATGAAAGTCGCCAGCTTCGTGTCGCTAACTACGGAGGGAAAGTAGTGTCGCTGCGAGTCGTCATCCGCTGGTGCCTCATGTCGCCCGCTGTCAACTCATACCTTATTTCTCTTGTTTTTGCTTACCTGGCTTCTCTGGAGGATCTGACGTCTGACTTCCTAACCCCATGAGAAAAACCGACTAGTAGGCGTCGGCAGATTCTGAGAAACCTTGGTGGGGTCCCATGTGCTGTAGGTTTGACTTTAAACCTTTCAACTACATAATACTTTTACAAACATACAATGAAAGGATACAGCATTCTGTCTGAGACTGCAGTTTGTGATTAAATAATCATCCCTTTAAAATGTGAAACTGAATGATGGCTTTTGCAAGCTTGACGCGACAGAACAAGTAATTTCTAAGATATAGTCTGACTTTCTGATAGACTTATGAATGTAGCATAAATTTCAGAATACATGCTACCGCTGTGCTTACCGTTCAAAAACTATTTGAAGACTGATGGCTTTACGAGCAGACATAGGTTTCGGCATGTTGACTTTACATCAGGTAAGCTTTGCATTTCTCTTTCTCCTTAGAGAAAAGTGCAAGGGATGATTCTACATCCCACTAATATTATAAACTAGTTTTTATCCGCGGCTTCGCCCGCGTGGATGTCAGTTATTGCGAACAAACATAACCAATGTCCTCTCTCAAGGTCTAATTTACCCCTATACCAAATTTCATCAAAATCGGTTCAGTGGTTTAGCCGTGAAAGACGGACAAATCGACACACTCTTTCCCATTTAGAATTTTAGTACATATATGTGAAAGTTGTGAAACTGTTTGGATGTTCTTTTCATCTCTCTAACGGCTTTTCGCTACCTAACAAGGAGGACAGAATGATTACATAACTAACAACCTTTGCGTTCTGCCTTTTCCAGATGTTCCAAGAGACTTCGATGACGAGGAGAAAGAAGTCTTTACATTACAAGAGCTGAGCACGGATCGTTGCGCTCGGTCCGCCGATGTCAATTTTGGGGAACCCATCCCCGATGGTCCACGGGTTGTCATGTACGGCCGCAAACTGGTATAATATCAATTTCCTTTTCTTGGAAGAATGGAGTGATTGGATCAATCTAAATTTTTCTGCAGGCTGGTAATAGTACTGATTGAAGAATGAGAATGGTGTGCAGGCTTTCCTCTCAGGATTGGCATGTCAGACGGCAGTCGCTCACGCAAAAGTCAACCAAACCAAATTATAATTAAAAAGAATAGGCGAGCGGAATCCGGTAAAGTGAAAAAGTTTAATGACCTTCTAATCCACAGAGGAAATCCTGTACTACAGCCTTCTTCGTCATCAGCATGCGTATTGGATTGCAGGTGAAGTTATTTTGGTACTATCACAGATAATATAATATAAGTACTATACACCTTATCAATCACACTATATTCCTTTAAAAGTCATTTACCAAACAAAATAATCGTAATCTTGTAAATTAAAATTTATGAATTATTCTTCTCCAGAATACAACGCGTGCCAATAACACCAGAGTGGTGTGTTCATCGGGTTGTGGGTACCATTCCGGAGCACCAACCATCATACACGAGCATACAGGACATTGGTCCTTGGTGACATTATCAGCAGGTATTGTACTCGAACCCTTTTGCGTAATTCTTTAACATAGTGCCATAAAGGGAGAAGAACTGTATTTGTACTTAATTATTTGTCTAGTTTATGTTAGTCATTCTCGCTGTAGCTTTGATCGAAGTTGCATTCAAGTCTGCAAACTGTAATTTATTCTAGGGGTTACTGTATACGCCTCTGCTTATTGCACCTAATGGTTTTTATGGGACAGATTAGATGGGAAATTTCGTTAACTCAGCAATCACAGAAGCTACTTCTATGATCAGAGCATTCGATCTTCGATATTTCAGCTATCTTTAGAGCTAAAAGCTATTAACCTTATTTTAATTTCAGGGAATTCGTTTTGTCCCGACCCACTGCGCTCTCGAAACCGGGCTGTGTCTCCTCACCACATCGCGATTTACGATTATGTATCCTGGATCACAGCTGCAATTTCTGGCAAAGAGGTCAGGGCTTTTGCCCAGGATGACCCCTTCGGTATACTGTTTTTTACAAGCTTTCTTTTAATTTGCTTCAGCGACCTACCAATTAATTCAACATTATCTTATACCGTCATTACCTGATGCATTCATGGCTTTTACTTTGGAATCCGGGGTTCATTTACTCCTTATTCTTTTCTCCTTTTGAGGTGGCTTTTATGGCGTTTATGTGAGCGACTGTCTTCTCGGGAAAGCCTGCGATTGAACCTTGTCTGTCCATCGGCTTGCAGGTGGGGTTGGCTAAAGCTTGCCCCGTAGATCTGGAAGACCCCTATAAAACAACGACCGTAATAAATAAGGGCTATCATACTAGCTAAAAAAGGAAGCTAAAAACTCTAATACTTTTTTGCTAGGTTTCATCATGCCCCGCACGACTCGCATCGTGGAGCGTGGACAGAGCAAATGGCTGGGACATTGGTGGATGGGTGGTTTAAGATGCTACGACAGAGGAGAGGCTGCTGAGGATCTCTACAAGTTCTACCACGAGATCTTCACGGCGAACCCAATTACAGCCTTCCATTTGACGTATTTTTTAGAGGTATGATTGTGTTGTAATTCGATTTTAAGTACCTGCACAGTATGGGTAACAGCGGACTAAGTTATTGTTTAAAGGACAGGTCTATAAAACCATTATCAGAACTGTTAATTTGCATGGCTACGATGCATGCTTTTTTTTTTTGGAACGACACATGCGGGAGGTTCCTGTCGTGGAGATGAATATGCTGCGGTGTATGTGTGGAGACACACGTAAGTATTATGTGGGGAATTCCATCATCCACGGCAGCCGTCATTTCCGTGATATCACAGAAAAATTACAGAAGAGTCGTTTTGCATCACCACGTAGCATATCATGCGTACCACGTAGCATCACATTTTGCGACGACCGTCATACTACATAGGTACGAAATAATTCTACTTCGGCCGGGCAATGGGATAATGCGTGGATCTAAGAAGTGTAGTAGAGAACGTACGTACCAATGGGCGTAATACCCTGGATACCTATGACAAAGAGACGCCTACTCACTGAACATTTTTGTCATACAGATCAATGCTCCGGGAATAACTGCGATTGCGTGCGTCAAGGTCGGGATGCCATATGGTAATCGAGGTGAACCAAGAGTATGGGATATCAATAGCCCCTCAGTGAAGGTATGACTACAACAGTATTTAACTGTCCAAATATTGAATAAGGCCTCTGTACTTTAGGAAAAGGGCTGTAGAATAAGAATATTTCTACTCCCAGATAGTGCCAAACTCTCCTGATGTGTAAGCCGTACACCTGCTGTCTCTCGAGTGTCTCTGGCGTAGGTATTCCTCTCAAGGTTGGAGAACGGGACAGTTCAACGGAAGAGTGGAGACCACAAGCTCCAAGATGCATGTGTTGTAAGCACTTAAAGGTAGAAACGCTTGTGAAATTAATGAAAAATCTTGTTCTGTAAGGAGAGGGAGGTACTGATTAGAAAAGCTTACTGGAACGCTCGCAATGGTAGAGGTGGTAATGGGATTAGATTAGAGGTACTCGTAATACTAGTTTGCCACTATATATCAAAGAAGCATATAGTGGCAACTAGTCTTACGTCTAATTTTATATTGAAATGGTTCTCAGCTCCGCATTCCGATGATACACTTCAAACAGCCTGTAAAGTTTCACGTCGAAGCATGGGGATACAATTCATCATCGATCGAAGACTCTGAGACCGACGAAGATGATTAGACAAAAATAATAATAATCCTTAACAAAACAATAATTGTTTTTTTAGTAATGTCTTAATCGCGGGTTCTCCAAACGGGGCATGAAAAAGCATCTGTTGAGTTCACCAAGTTAGGGACCATCGTTTTAAAACGACAGCATCTTGAATGGTGGTACACACCATCTTCTTTCCATCTAGTGAGGTGCAGTGGCAACAAATCGGACGGAGTAAATTGCTAATTAAGTCCGTTAATTGACTGCACGATGCTGTCAAAAAAATTGGGATGGGACCTTTATCACCGAGGGGTAGGTATAAAAAATTGACAACAACCTATTTTTAAAACTACAGAACTTACAAACACTGTGAAATGTGAGACGTTACGAACAGTTGGAGTCCTAAATAGACTAATGACTGGTCTAACTGCAATACTTCGGTATCGCCAATGAGTTGTGGAGGTCATATGGCAGTCGCTTCACGGTAAATGATGAAGTTCAGCTAAACACGCGGTTAGTCTGGAAAAAGCAGAGTCCGGACTTCAAGAAAGACTTACCATATTAGGTATATTACTCCTCCTTCCTCGTCAACAATATCATAATCTAATCTTACTTTCTCTAATTTGCAATTGGTTCCATTTAGTTTATTTTCACTTTTACAGAAGCAACTGCTGTTTGACCCGTCAATCAAATAAAATATATCTCAACGAAATTACCTCTTGCTGTTTTATTACTTCAACATTATTTACTTACTTTATTTTTAACATTTATATATCTCAAACGAATAAACATTTTATTTTGTTATCTAGACGATAATATCTCTTTGTAATAAGACAGGGTTGCCAGCTTATTGATCAATACATTCGTATAATACAGACATTACGGTCGTCTCATGGTACGCACCCACAGAATAATAAAAAGAATGTTCACTTCGTAATGTATTTGTAATATTGTGTTGTTTTTATAGATCAATTCGTTTGTTTTAGACCAATGTCTAGCCTTAACATGGTTGCAAATTGTTTGTTTTATTCGCTCGGAATTTATACAGTAGAGAAGTTGGATTAAATAAATATGTCTATAATTGTACTAGCCGTCTACCGTAAAGAGCATACTAAGAACTGATTTCAGCAAAAATAGAGTAACCGCGGTCAAATTGCAGTAACTTTTTGTTCCATTTTTGCTTAAATTCTTCTTCTTTTCGTTTGGCTTATACGGCATTTTTTGAGCGACTGCCTTTTGACCCCCAACCTTGTCCCTCAATCAATAAGGGTATCGACTAGCAGGAGGGCGCCAAATCAACTCTAACTAAACTCGTATCAAGAATTTCAAACCTACTGCATCGACATTGTATTGTGACAATAAAAGACATTATTAATGACGACTGTTAATCAAACTGAAGGGGCGTGACCAATAAATCGTTTGGCTAAAAGGGTGAATGAAAAATTTACATTTGTAATTGAATATTGATCATATTTTTAGTTCTTTAGAGCATGTTTTAAATTGGCGATGCAAATGAAGATGCAATAACCAATGTTTGATAAGCATTATGAAATGACATAAAGAAAACAAACTTACAAACTAATATTAATGATTGTGAGATACAGTCAGCAGATTATTTTATTTGTTGACATTAATTTTTAAGAGGGCCTAATTTTTATTACGTTAATAAATAAATAAATATTCCACAACATTTCACACAACACTATCTAGACCCATGGTAAGCACAGCGTCACAAGCTTGTGTTATAGAAACATACTTTTTTTTTGTAAATACATACATATTATACATAGAAACACCCAGACCAATGCAGATATGTATACAAATATTTGCACTGAGCGGGAATCGAACCCGCGCCTCCTATGCTATAATAATTACTTGCGGCAACCTCCAGTTTCTGTTATCTCACCAGACCTAGGGACCTAACAGAGAGATGCGACATCGGAATCGAACGTACTAAAACGTCATGGTTTTCCTTTCGTATGCCAGCAATAAGTACTAGGAAATCAAGGCCTGTAAGGAAATTCTTTAAACTTCGACCGGCCTTAATAGCCAGTAGCCACTATCCTTTGTATTAATTACTTTTTAGGTAGATGATTGAATTCTGATATACCCATCTCACCTACAGCTCTGGTCATACGAACTTCATCACAAAATATATAAATATATATCTAATATAATAAAATAAGAGTGAAGACACAGTAGAAAGGACAAACATGTCGCTGAATTGAATTATCTCTTACTTATTATGTTTCTTATTAATTTATTCACTTTTTGCCAATATTATATCACCCGCGTGGCGTCAGATCCCGTTTCCGCTGCATCCTCTACTATATTAAACATGAATTATACATAAAAAACCTTCCTCTTGAATCACTATTAAAAAAACCGCATCAAAATCCGTTGCGTAGATTTAAATATTTAAGCATACAAAGGGATATAGGGACAGAGAAAGCGACTTTGTTTTATACTATGTAGTGATATAAAAATTCACTTTTGAATCTATAGGGTGTGTGATACGACTCTGCCTATCCCTTCTAGGGTAGGTAAATTTTTGCGTGGTGGCTGCCGTTTACTACACAAGATATCTGACAAAAATGCTGTCGGTACACACCATCATCATCGAGCATCGAACCAAAGATGGCATGTAGATTGCAATACCCTTTAATACATGCACATGAGTTATTACTCACTTGGTGCATATCTATACATACAAATAAATATTATTGGCGTGTCCGTTTGTTATGTTAAAATAACGTCTTTAATGAATGTGTATGGATGTATTTGTCGCAGCTGTATATGTAGGCTGGTAACAGTTTTAACTAAACGGCGCCATTCAATTAAGGCCTGAATGATATTCAGCCGTAACGTTTATTTCAACATTTAATAAACTGGCTGGTTAATGCTTAGGCCATTCGTAGGATAGGGCGCCACCCCGAAATGATACAGGAAATTACATACATAAATACATACATATACTCACTCCTGTAAACCCCCGAAAGGGTAGACAGAGGTGTATTCACAGAAAATTAGTTATTGAGATAGCTGCACAATCCGACTTGGATAGGTTTTGTAAGAATTGGTTAGTTTTTTCATAAACATGCAGGAACAAGTCTTTTTCTTAGCTGTTTGATTAAATGGCTAGACAAGTAAATAAATGTATCAAGCCTAGCCGTTTAATCAACTAGCTGAACATTATTTAGCTTAACACCGTTCTGCTGCTAATTGATTGGCACCGTTCAGTAAAGAGCCTAGGCAGTTACTCGTAATTGAAAGGCTGATTAAGCTAGTTGGTTGCGACATGTAGGTATACGGTATTTAAAAAATCTTTTATCTGTCAGTCTGTCTTTTTGTTTGTTTGACTTTACTAATCTCTGAAGGGTTAACCCGATAAACGGATACCTATACTGACTGTGTATTCGGGTCAACACTTTTTCATTGTTGACAGATAGCTGGTGTTTCGAGTGTTTATTTCGTCCCATTATGTCTTCCAGGTCATGATATTTTCTGAAGTTTTCGCTTCACTTTTTAACAGAGTCTATCGCGATTTATTTGTTATTATTTACTTTTAGACCGACGTTTCGGCTACTTTTCAGCAGGCATGCTCGCGGTTTTCTATTCAGCCCGGTGTTTTAAATCACTTTATTGGTTACCTTCAAAACTATTCGATGGCTTGTGATTGCGGCAGTTTAGACAGGTAGTTATGGTAAGAAAAACTAAATGGCGGATTTTTGGTGATAATTGTTGCATGATAATTGCCCTGTTCCTATGGCCATGGACCAGTTTAAATAAAACCACTTTTTAACTACACAGTTAGCTCATTCTGCGTAAATAGTAACATCAACAATTCATCATGAATCGTGTACTTTGAGACAACTATCATCTTAAGTCATCCCGCGGTCCCGCCCCTTGGTTGCTTAAAATAACAAATAAATCACGATAGAATTCAGTAAAAAGTGGTTTTAGATCAATGAGTGACATTCGCGTAACCTTTAGAAAGTATCAACTTCACCTTAGATCAAGTAAAAAGGGTTCCTTTTGATCTCATGATCGAAGTTTGAGACACAAAAACGCAATTTCAAATGGCGAAAGCCATGGGCAAAAGTTAGACTAGTGATTTCATTAGGTGCACAAATAAAAACGAGCTGGTAAATGTCTGTATGTCTGCGTCCGTTCAGATTAATAACACACAACGTTGTGGTGAGATATCTTGATTAATTTCATATATGTTGCCGCCTGAGTTTATAAGTTTACCGGTGTAGTAACGGCTCGGAGTTTTTCGAGGGCGTATATTTCTAGAAGGTTCCTTAGAGAGTAGCTTGATATATTATTTTAATAAGAAATTATGTCTTAGCATTGTACAACAAACAAATAACGACAGGTACATTTAATATCGATATTTCAAAGACGCGGCATCCGATATAAGGATCGTTATGTTTGGTATCATACATACCATACATAGTAAATAGTACCTGCGTGTTTGGGGCCCCAAGAATCCCACCAAGATAAGGCTTAAGCTTAGCTTGTCACGTCGCGTCAACGTCAGAAAAAAACGGCACTTCAGATTCCTGCAGCTGGACATCTTTCTAGAGTAATAATAAATATAATATTATTATATACAAAAATGGTTTCAACTACTCTATAAAGGTATCAAATCGTTCAGTCAGAGAACGTACAAAACCGAAGTGGCCGACATCAGCCGGACTCACTTTTTCCCAACGAATGACAAGATATGTAGGTACTTACTATAGTTGTGACATGAGCTCTCAAAACTTTCTTTCTTATTATTGAGTAATAAGTTTTTCTTTTGCTCTACTTCTGACAGACAAACATAACTTCTAATAGCTACCAGCGCTGAAAGAAAGTGCAGTTGTCAATCTGCTGCCAACCCCATTCTTTTCACGACTCCAACATCAAACTCGAACATTCATTCTCACATAAAAAGCACGTGTTTTCTCTAAAAACATAACATGTTTCACACACACATGCCGGCTAATTATATTCGAACAAAAACATTGTATTCTGTTTCACGTAAAGCGAGGTCCTAACGACACATTCCTCGCTTAGTTTCGTTTCGCTCGTTATGATGAACTATTTAGAGGTGATTTCACAGGTCTTAACGACACATTCCTCGCTTAGTTTCGTTTCGCTCGTTACGATATACTGTTTAGATGTGATTTCACCAATTATTGTAGTCGAAATCAGACTTAATTGGCATTAAATATTGAATTTTACTCTTTGCATAATTAACTTCGCCGGTAGCTTAGTGATTAAGGAGTCGGCCTTACGATCGAGAGGCTCCAGGTTCGAATCCTGACCACTACCGACGTGAACCCACTCCTAGCACAAGCAATTTAGCTAAGTTGGAGGGGTTAGAGGAAATATTAGTAACTTCGATTGCTAATATTCTGTATAGAAAAAAATGGCAATATACAAAAGAAAAGTAGATTATGTATGTTTCCGGAAAGGTGTACCCTAGCAATCTTCAAGTATTGAGTGAATAGATTCATTATAGGCAAACGTGTTATATGCATGTTTATGTCAACTTATATATATTAGTTCTGTGAGCAGTAGACGTCGCGAGCACGCTTTGCCAAATTTTTCTAAAAAAGGAACAATACGTATCGTTGAACAGCCCTGAGTGTTTCACCAAAAAATAATAACAGTTCGTTCTTCAAAAGCGCTACAGCAAACGCTTCCCCTTTTTTCTTATGTCTTTTTTAATTTTAAAATTATTAAGATTATTAAGATCCACAACGCGGCAGCAAACTTTCCCCCTTTTCGCCCCCACTTTACCTCCTACCAAAAAAGGTCTCGATGAAAGTTGAGTTTTGAATCAAAGAACATATGTGCCAATTTTGGTGGAAATCGGTTAAGATATGCGCCCTCCAGACCGGAACTGACAAACCGACATACATACGGACTAATGCAAAATTTGCCACCTTGTCAAAACAGAGATTCCCTCACGCGTCGCTCGCTCCGTCAAAAAGGTATAAACCCAAGTAAATATACTTATGTTGGAAACAGAAAAGACATTTGTCAAGATATAAGGATATCACTCATTCATCTTTTTACATAACCTCCAAATACAGATTACAGAAAAGCTTTCTGACATTTATGACACTGACATTTTCGCTAGTGAAATCCACCATCAGTTGATTTATAACCGAAATTAATAAAACTCGTAATAAGTATCTTTAAATTTGAGATAATGGTGTAGGTTATTAACGTTTTTTATTTTATTTATGGCATATCAAGATAAGATCCACAGAACGAAAGCCATCATTATAAAAGCTCACAACGTCTCCAGTTTGATGGCATCCGCAGATAAAAGATAAAGGCACCTATCTATCATGACCTACTTAAAGTACCTACCTGAGATTGTTAGAGGAGGGAAAAGAGTATGTTAGTAAACAATTGGGTACTTTCCTAGCCCTAAAATAAATTGTTTAACCGGGTTTGAAAGAACAATAATAAAAGAACGTTAAAATTACATTCATTTTTCTTCGTTATCTATTTGGTATCGCAAAATGCCACTAAGTAATGGGTCACTAATACACTTCTGTTGCATTCATAGATCTCTACTGTCTTTTAATTTAGAGTTCTATGGTTGTATTCATACAGTTATTATGGATATACAAGGCACGCTAAGCCTATAGATAGGTTTGGCTTGTTTAAGCATATAGCATAGAAGTCAATGAATGTGATAAAGAAAGAGGTGCTTAATTTTTTAGTTTGTCTTGAGCGACAAGGAATTTTGTAGAGCTCTAAAACACCGTAGTGGGGTTGTAAAACACTAGACTCTCTTTCTCTCTTTACTTTTTCGACAACTTCTAAAGCCGAGTTAGTTTTCAAACCGCTTTCGATGTCTTTCCTTTTACCATAATTCTCTCATCTCAGCTTAGCTTGCAGTCGCACCTCAACCACCGTTTAGTGAAAACAGGGCATTTTGTGCGCCAGTTACATACAGTATCTGATTCCTTTTGATATTTGATATTAAAATATAATTGGTCGTTGCGCTGCGTCTGTCAATTAGTTATTTATATGTCTTTTGTTTATGTTCACTGTTTTGTATATTTGTTTAAAAGATCACGAAATGAGAATACGATCCTCTAATCAACAAATATTTCTGTGGGAATTAACGCGATTGTAGTATACGAACCGTTAAATCAATTTAGAGGTAAGACCAGCCTTTGACCGGGCACTGTAGGGAACGTAGAGTAGGTAAGAGTTTGACTAGAATCTACTTGCTTCGATATTATTAACGTAACTTTCATGTACGTTATGTACGTTCATGTAAGTGTAAGACGTGAGATTTACTAATGACAATCGATTTGTTTAGACTATAGACTGTATAAGTAGATATATAGACTATATAAGTAGATTTGCATCATCAAAGTGCCACGTGCCAAAATAGGAAATTCTTAAAATATAACAAGGTTCCAAAATATTTAAGTATCTTAATCGTTCTAAAACGTTTTCAATTTGTTACTGATTGCAAATAGGGCGCGTGCCAGCCAGGTGCGGGGACCCTTAGGCTAATAATCCCTATTGTGTGCTATCAAGGGTTCCATATTATATGAGTTCCCCTAAAGGTCGGTACAAATCGGCTGGTCAAGGCGATTTAAATGCAACTCATGAACAAACGAGGGATTTTGTAATGAATTTCGGACATTCTGTAATATTATAGAATGTTTTTTGCAGAAAATTGAGATTCTGCAGAATTTTGTTTCCTCTATCTGTTCTGATGAAAATATGCTTATTTATTCATACAAACTTTTGCCTTGAGGGGCAGCAGACGAGAAAGAGAATGTAAATTAGGATCATCCTTCGAGCTTGCATGTACTTACTACGGAGTGGCTGAATATCAATATTGTGAAGAGACTGCGATTATAGTTCTTAGGTATTAAATACATATATGTAAAGTAGGATTACTTCCTAAAATAAATAAAATAAAATTTAAGAGCCAAATTATTTAACTCTTTTTAAATTGAACTACTAGTAATTAATTTAACATATTATTAATTTTGTAATGAGCATGTGAGGCGCTATCATTTAAGACCCCACTCGAGTATATTTGCAGACATTCAGTTATTCTTCCCCACTTTCATTCGCCACTTTTAAACTGCTCAACCGATTTTCATCAAACTTGTCTAGGAACACTCACAAATAAGTTACCTTTAATATAAAAAAAATATTGAAATCGCTTCATCCGTTCAGGAGCTATGATGCCAAAGACAGACAGACAGACAGACACACAGAGACACTCAGTGAAACTTATAATACCCCTTATGGGGTTATACGGGTTAAAACCTGAAATGACTTCACTTCGTCTTCACCTGAGCATCAATCCCGGTTCATTCAATCTCCTTTCGGTGTTTGGTTCATTTTGGCCTATTGCTGCCTGACCGACCTGATCCCTCAACTCCAATAAGAAAGCCTGTAACAGAATCTAGTCCGTTATCCAAAAATTGTATCGGGTGGCAGGTGAGTTTGCCACTTACCGGCAGATCTTTGTGTGGTGGGCAACTTTTTAATTTATGCAAGTGATTCATTTCATATCAATAACATAAATTAAAAATATTTTTTGATTTATTTACTTCTTCATCCTGAATAAACATTGGGGTAGGTTCACACAATAGATTTCAAAACTAACATTTGATTTCACCCCTTGCGGTTCAAAATGAGGGGTGATACTAATTGTTATGTTGTTATATGAAGTTTATTTTGCTCGCCTTTTCGTAATTATTATTAAGTTTATGAGGATTAAGTTTGTATTCAAAAAGCGCAACATATTGGACCTGATTTTTAAATTGTATTCAATGCTACGTTTTTTTTTGGAGTAGTTAGATTTTTGCAATAGATTAAACGCATTAAGGGTTTTGCTCAATCTATTATAACGTATCATTTTAAGTTTGAATGGTCTATTTAATGTGATCTTAAGCCGCCAAGCTAAAGACCACCATTTTAACATAACCACTGTTGGGATCTATATTATTTTAACTTCACTTGCTTTTTAGTTAAACAATACCTTCTAACCTAACCTATTCGATTCGAACTACATGCGTTAGACATATACAAGACATAATAATCGAACTAATAGGGCCTCTAAAGGGCTTCTAAAGCCTCTCTCTTCAAACAATAGCCTACTTTCAAACTTTGAACCGGTCTAGTTTTCATATGTTGAGATGTATACGAAGATATGTCACTAGTATTTATAAAAACGCAAAATAAATTGTACTTGCGCCTCATGGTCCCAAATGCTCAATTTAAAAACGCTTGCACCAGATACTCCCCTCAGCTCGAGTCGGGGGAGCTCCTTTTTAGGTTGAGGTAATGGTGATCTATGACACAGTAGAAGAAAATATTTTCCACTTGCTTTTGCTCGCGGCTCCGCCCACGTGGATGTTGGATATCGCGAATAAACGTGGCCCATGTTCTTTCTTAAGGTCTAATCTACCCCTATACCAAATTTCATCAAAATCGTTTTAGCTGATGCCCGCAGTTTCGCCCGCGTGGAATTCCGTTCCTCTCGCCGTGACGGCTTAACCCTTTTTAAATTTTTCTCTGTGTAAGAACCATCCTCGTTCTGTAAGGAATATTCTAAAAATGAGAGATCTTCTTCTTCTTCTTCTTCTTCTTCTTCTTCTTCTTTTATGGTTTATGGTTACGTTTTTATGGTTTTTACGAGATTGACCCGAGAGAAAGTCCTGCGAAATACGTTCATTCAATTTTGTTTTACTTTGCAACCCGTAAAATCATCATCTACTTTACGCTGAGTGGACTAGACAGTCACAAAGTAAAAATCTGTTGTCACATCGTTTAACACCATCTGCAGTTTATCACAACATGAAAAAGTACCATAACTACTATAACTATATATCTTTTCAACGGAAACTGTCTCGTTTATGTTATTTACGACAACAGTTATTGATAACTAGTTGCAGTAACGGTAGCGGGAACGAAGATTGTGTAAAAAGTTAAATGTATACTTATAAACAGGGTCTGTACTATTTTTTATACATCCCTTGCTTTTCATCCAAACGTCAGTCCCTCTTGCATTCATATCTTTCAGAAGATAAGCTGCAAGATATGAATAATGTGTGTATTGTATGTATAATAGGTACAAAAAAATCCGCGTTCTGGATTCCATAACACAAGCGGCTTTGCACTGCGACACCCACAGACGGCGCGGCGTACGGCTTAGGTCTAGATAGCGTTGTGTAGAATGTTGCAGAGTGGTTAGGGTGGTCGGCTTCTATAATGCATGTGGATTTCATATACTGTAAACACAGGAATACCTATACTCAAATTTAAATGATACACCTATGTATGTATGAATATATCATACGGAATACAACATACAGAATATTTGCTCTGCACGGAAATTGAACCTCTGATCAGGGACCTAAGAGCCGTCTATCGCTTGTGAGTATACTAGAGGCTCTTTTAAAACTAACTTCTTAAATTGCTAGCGTATATCATATACCATAAAGCAAGATGAAGTGCCAAAAATACGAACTAATTGTATTCCAACAGATCAGTGCATCATCGCATCGCACTCTTCCGTTGTAACTTGACCTATATATCGCGGTCTGTGACATAGACACTGTCGACGCACACGAGACTTTGGGTTTAGATATATTTTGTATCCACATCAGCAGATTTTAGAGGTACCCAGATGTATTTTGTGTACGGTTTATTCTATTTAATCGATTTCTGATAAAAAGCAGGAACTCCTCATTTTATCATCACAACAATATAAATATCTGTCCATCCTTCCTGGTGAATCATTGTTGTTAAGCAATCATTATTCATGTATAACATTGTTTAATTGATGAACAACGGACTATAGGGATAAAGTAATAATTTACACTCATATCTTATATGTGGATCCCAAGCCAATTATCAGCTGGTACACCTGCTGGTAGCTGGACGAAGCTTTAGTGCTGCGTTGGTATGAGACGGTATTCGCTCCCGTGAAATTCCTATCAAGAGAAAGTGCAAGACGCAGACCACGGGCTTAGCCTAAGTCCCATTACAATTGACGAATATTTCGAAATCGGTGACGGTTACGAGAAATAAATAATTTTTCCCACAGGATTGGAGAGTATCTCTTCAATTCTGTAGTTTCTCCCGTACATAAAATTACAAATGATATATAATCCCTTCATAATATTTAGCCTCAAAAAGACACTACCAGCCGCTGCCCATTCAGTAGGAATTGATCCTTAAACCCCCTCGTTTCTTAATTATCCTACACTTTTAAGTTAAATTAACGTAACTACTAACCCCATAAAACAATCTACTCAGACAAACCTTCTGATAAGACAAGGCTGACATATTAAAATGTACTTAACGATTAACATAATTGTGATGTTGTCTGTCCTAATTGTTAACCTAATCATTATAATACGTTGCGGCGCCAAAGCTTTTATAAGTCTGTAGTAGATAGAGAAGGCTTTTATATGACTATGTATCAAACAAGATCTTGTTTTTCTGTCTGTTTGATTTTATTACATTAGGTTACTGATTTTGTCACATAGATACAACACTAGCACACAAACAAAGTCATGCCTGTGGGATATATGTATATTACCGAATAGCGCAAAACCATCGAACTGGGTGGAGGAGACACATAAATAAAATTTTACCGTAGAATCGAACGCGAAATTACATTCCTAAAAACGTTGTTTGAGTTCCCATTGAGAAAGAGGTATGTCTTTGTTTGAATGTAAGTATTTCGGTACATGACGAAATCAGCAACCTGCATAAATTATTTTTTCTTTACCTCGAGATATATCCCGAGACGCTTACTACGCGTGTTCCCTCACAGCTATTGCTGAAAATCGCACTAATCGAGTATCAACTGTCGCTCCCATTTAGAGAGGAAGCAGGGGAAAGTGGGCCGCGAATTTGTTACCATTTACTGTCCCACCGGTGGTCGTCCTCACACGAATAAGGACCATACAGCTAACGCCATAGGGGACGGTATGAAGTGTGCAATGGATATCCTCAATTATTTCTAACCTGAAATGGGTCTGATGAAGATTTGGTTTGAGGCTATGGCGCGAATTGAATTGTTAAGGGATCTTACTAATACGATCCCTTGACAAATGAATTCGCATTGAATCTAATGTGTTATAAAATTGTATATTACACGTAGTTATAATATATGTAGGTACTTACTTGGGTTATGGCAAATGAACTACTCTGAACCGATAATATTATATTTGAATGTAATTTTCTGTTTGTTTGCAAAGGACGCAACAATCCCTGAACAGATTTTGATGTAGTTTTTTTTAGAAAATTCTTGGTCAGACCTAGAAATCTGCTAAATATGTTTGACACAGTTGGTTGTGTTGAACCAGATATAACCAAAAATCTCGATTGTGGACATCAACACGTACGATACTGCGGTTATCAGCTAGTTAAGAATGGGATTGCTTCTCTAGGCATCTACTGATTGTTATGACTAGATTTTGCAAGCCGTCATTGTCATCATCTTAGCGTCTTCTCCATTGCATGAAGGTCTTCACATGGGACAGGTGTACGCTGTACTGTTTTGCAGACAACGCTGGCTTGGGCCCCGAACGGCTTGAAGGAAATCAAGAGTGGTTGAAAAAAATCAAACGCTCGGTTTTCATGCATGTGTGTGTGTGTGTGTGTGTGTGTGTAAACATTACGTCATATAACATCTAGCATTATTGTAAATCAAAATATATTATCCCATTCCAGTTCTAATGGGTCCGATTAAAAGAAAAAAAATTGTCATGTTTTTAAATTTGAAAGATAAAACAACACATGTCTAAATATTTTGTTTATCTTAAAAGATTTGTTATTATTTCCGACCTACTAAAATCTTTTCTTATCTGGCAACATTTGACCTCTCCCGCTGTCATATCGTTTCGAGAAATAAATCCATCTAATAGTAGAAAAAACTTTCTAATATAAACAATGCCAAGTTTTCACAGCGGGGGAGCGATTTGTCAAGCAAAGGGCCTTACACAAACAGTCATGGCATGTGGTCTAAAGAAGAAATAAATCAATCAATAATATTATATTTATTCATGTAGGTCACAAAGTCGCTATTACAAACCTAATTTAAATGGAAAACGTCAGCATCCAGTAAAGGAAGTTGAACTTGCGATCAGTCACTTTCTACGGGGTAATACTCTGACCAACTGAACTACTTGAACCTATCCTAAATTGTCGAAATTCTAGTCTTAGTACATTTTAGAGCGTTGTTATAGCTACCGATTTTTACGAACTAACGCAAACAGTACTCGCCAGTAGCTGGTAATTGCTAGAGTTCTAAGATTTATAAGAAATAGTAGTAATGATTTTATAATTGATAATGCAGAGGAAGATATGGTATAGTTCTCGCAACTTTTTTTGACATGAGTTATGAGCGACGCGACTTCTCTGGTACCCGCAACTAAAAGCAACCCATTCCAGCAATAAAATTAAGGAGCACCCGTCCATCCATTCACACGTTCGCTATTATAAAAGTAGTAAGGAAAAGGAAATACGCTCTTCTCTTTAAAATTGGAACATGATTAGCATTAATTTGTATTTCTTCTGAAAGCTTTCTCGTCCAAATATGGTTTCAGGTTAATTTTGACTCGCTCTCTACTTGTTTGTTGGTTGACAAACTGTCAGACTATTGAGGTGAAACCGGCTGCCATGGAAAATGAGGTTTTTAGCCAGTATTATTACGAATAGAATGGGACCACGTGCAGTAAGCGGCATTGCTGTATTGCCGTTGTTAATTTTATAAGCTCAGTTAAACAATTTATTATCGCTGGATGCATTCGAAATTGGAAGTCGAACTAGTGCTTGAAAAGGAAATTAACTTTCCTTCTCAAGCGCTAGGACGATCGGGTGACATGAAAATTATGTACCTAGTTTCCTTGTTAGTAGTTCAATCAATTAGCATCCTCTAGAAATAGACTTCTCCCAATGTACGCGATATCAACCAAATCTCCACCTGCTGCATCCAGTCTAACTTAGCTACCTCATTCATTCCTTACGGAGGAGGTAGGACACGACGGTATTTCCGTCTAATAAGCAGTCCGACTGGGGAAGTACCTCCGCCCTACAGAATACCGTGGCCATAATAACCTCGTGTTGTGTTCCCGGCGGTGAGGAGGGTAGCCAGAGCTCACTGAAGAGTTTTTTGTCAGTGGCAAGACCAAAGGTTATTCCCGTTTTGTCTTTTACAGTGACAGCACAGAAACAGCTTACAGGGTCGGCAGCACGAGTGTGACTCCCCTGGTGTTGCACACGTCCATAGGCCACGGTAACCAGTTTCTATCAGGTGAACTGTGTGATTGTCTGTCACCTCAAACAACTTTAAACTTCACTTTTCGGTGCAAGCCGGCAGGAATCGGGTTCTAGGGACCCCTCACTAGTGCTGTCAATACAGCCAGCAGGAGGGGGGGATCCCAGTTACTGATACACGGTCTCCATTCTATTGTAGGTTACCTAAAATAAATTATATACCTCCTTCATTCTTGTCCAGCTTGCAATTTGGAGCCAACGGTCCCTTGCCTGACATGCTAGCTCAAACCAATAGGGAAAGCCTGCACCAGACTTGAGTCTGTCGATAAGCAGGCGTATCGGCTTGCAGGAGAGGTAGATGTGGATGCCGAACATCTCGTTAGAACCTCCTTCACATCTAGTTTAAATACTGATCAACGGTAATCATCCAGCTATGTGCAGATAAATTAGACACATTATTAGTTTCTATGAACCAACAGGATATGAATAAAGTGAGTGATTACAGCAGCACTGACGTAATTGTAACGAATGTTAGTTATTTAGTTGTTCAATTGGCGGGAAGCGTTAAATATAAATAATAAACATTAAATCATTGTTTGACGTCTGCCAACAGTGTCAGGTACATTATAAATAAATATTACATTGATTTGTTTGGCTAATACAGTTTGAAAAAAATAACAATAATATTTATACGATGATATTTTCAGTGCCCTAAAAGCACGCAGGCATGTGCGTTTACAGCAAATGTATCTTCTTTGCTTCACCTTCCCATTCTTCAGAGCAAGCCACTGCCACTGGCCACTGCAGTATAACCTCAATATCCTCGGTATGGATGTTCACTGCCAATTGAATAACAAAAACTACATCGAGGGTATCATCAAACAGCCTCGCGTAATCTCGGAGTCCTGAACAGAGTGAGACGGTTTTTAACGCCGGAGCAACGGTGTCTTTTATACAAGACACAAATTCGTTCCTGCGCGGAATACTGCTCGCATCTCTGGGATGGATCCGCATAGTACTTATAAGATGCTTCCGACAGATTGCAGTGACGTGCAGTTCGCATTATTAGAAGATTATTATATAGAAACCCTGAGGTCACGAGTACCCTCGAGCCTCTGCGATGCGTAGAGATGTTGCTTCCTTGGCAGTATTTTACCGTCTCTACCATGGTGAATGTTCCGATGAGCTATTCCAATTACTCGCACCCTCTCCTTTCCTATACAGGACAACACGTGAAGGGCTTAGATGTCACCTACATACGGTGCAGAACATTCCTTCAAGAACCAAGCGGTTTGGTGTCTCTTTCCTTTGTCGCAACATTAAGACCTGGAATTCTTTGCCAGCTCACGTATTTCCTTGTTCTTACAGTCCCGGGTTCTTTAAGCGGGGCGTGGAAAAGCATCTGATGAGGCCGTCAAGCTGAGTGTCACCATTGTTAACACGGCACGTGCATATAATGGTGGCCCTCTTTTCTGAGACTTTGCCTTCAGCTTACCATCAGGCGAAGTGAAGTCAAATGGACGTGACCTATAGAAAAAAAAACAACTTTTCAAGCCGATAGGTTCGAGGGTGTACACAGGTTTAACGAACTTACTGTTCGTGAAGTGTGCAAGGACTGAACGAATGGCGGTTTGTCTCTGCCTACCCTGGAAGTAGAAAGAAGTGAGAATATACGTATGTATGCATACAATAACAAAATGAAATAGATGCTGCATATCTCTCATTCACAGATTTTCAAGGTCCATCAAATCAAAACAGGTATTAAAAAAAATGAAGATGTCAGACTTACGCCATTATACACCCTCGCTACTCCTACATTTAAAAAAGAACTAATTGTTGCAAGCAGCTCTATCCTCATGGAATACTCATCCCGTTCCCACACATAGCAATCTGTTCCAGGCATAAAAATAGCATATTTTATGTGTTATTGCAGACTATAATCTACCTCAGTATATCTCGTACCAAACTTAATAGCGGCTCGGAAGTTTGTACGAGTGCGAATTCGACATTCGGCTCTCTTTCCTCAAACTGCACTTGTACGAACATTCGAGCCGCCATTAACTTTGATTCGAGGTATACCAAATTTCAAATATTTCTGTTCAGCCGTTTGAGTGTGATTGAGTAAAAAATGCTTATAATATTAGTAGGCGTAGGATAGGATATTTCATTCATCGTTAGGTACTTCATTGAAATATTGTTACCAACTGGCAACTGCCTCTCCTATTACATTGAAACAACAGCCGACAGACCATTTGACGCCATTACAATGTTTTATAAGAATCATAGACAATTCGACGCCGTTCCCATATGTTGGACATGCGCCTTTGAAATTGTAGATTATGATATCACAGACGACTCCGGTTTGGAAATACTAGACTGGTTGCTTAGCTAACATTTGATAACCTTGTTAAGTTTTTCTTTATACTATTGACTAGCTGCCGCCCGCGGCTTCGTTCGCATGGAGCTTATTTTTATGTTTAATTTCATTAGTTTAATTGTTTATGTGCAGAACAATTATTCATTTTAATCCACTTTAAATAGAATGAAGGTTCTCAATACGTCACTTTTTTAAGTCTGTTCTCTGATATTTCCAAGCCGCGTGGTTTCCGGCAGAGTAGAATTTGGGTCACCCCATCTGTGCCCACTCGGTGTCGTACAAGGCGAGTAAGGGATAGGGCTGTTTAACATCAGGCAGATATGTACAGCCCAGACTCAGCCTCAAATTCATGGCTCGAGTCAGCAATAGTGCCCGGAATACGGCAATAGGCTCACCCCCTATTACATGGGACTGAAAACAATGATTGGTGAAATTTGGGTGTTACCTCCGGGGATAATGGCGTGATTATATGTTTTTTATATGTATACATACATACGAATGTATATTTTTGTCGTTTATGAATCTATCTTGAAAATTTTATACCATTTTAATTTCCTGCAAACTGGAACCAAAAATCTTAAAAATCAAAAAGGAAATCGGTGCCAAATATTTTTTGACAGTTGGTTGCCACCGATCGATAGACAGATTTAAACACAGAACAGAAAAAAACTGGATTAAACCGATCGAGGTTAGCCGCACAGGTCTAGACGCACCTTAAAACATATGTCTATCTGTGTCTATCTATAAACAAACTCTCTGTAATACAAATATTTGTCCCATAAAGCGGCGACCCTCGTACGACGCGCGTATTTAGGTCAATCATGTTTGTGTCTGGCCTAGTTTACACCATGCAATGTGACTGACATACAAAATGATAGGTTAGCTTCATTATTTTAGGTAAGGATTTCCTGGGTGGGGGGACCCTTCTAAAATCTTTGTGGCCAAGTCAACTTCACCTGCTACACCTGCGGAGAGACGACGCTTTAGCACAGGCAATATTCTCCGGGTTTTGAGCTATGAGGTTTTTTTTTTACGTGCGGGAAATCCCCACGGATACCCACCCCTCAGGAGCCGGAGGGGGAGGTTATGTCGGACTCGAACCGACTAAACCGCACGCCGTCTCTGGGTCGTGGTGCTAGGCCGGAGGTGAGGTTGTCATGCGACATATCCCTCGCACCCCGGCTGACCCAGTGCCATCCCTCTCGGTCTGGCCCTCCTGGGGAGGGGGGACCACGCGGTCCCCGACTTAACCCCGGTGTGGGACGGCGCTACTAGGGTGACGGGCGGCTCCACCCGTAAGCTTTGAGGTTAGACGTTTGTACTGTCAGCATTAAATCGATCTTGACTTGCAAAGCGCTCGAAATGATTTTAATACCCCCTTCCACCCTTCTTCCCTTCTCTCCTTCTTGTTAACTGATTGTTCTGATATTTATTCACATCTTTAGTTCCGAAGATAATACACTTTAAATCATTAAAACAGTTTGACTTTAATTGACTACCTTGGTATTCAAATTATTTTGAGTCTGCTAGACAAAATGTAGATTCATTAGACACGAGAGAAATGTAGATTCGTCCACATTAGCCTTAAGGATATAAATATTGTAAATTGACGTCTGAAAAGTGGAGCAGTGGAGTTTGTTGCGCCGTTTCTTCTCCACCAGCGCCTTGGAAGCGGTGGTAAGCTTAGGTTAAGTAGAATTTATTGACGTCAATAAGAAACAATAATGTTATTCTAGATTGAATAAAAATCTTCTGACTTTGAATTTGAAAATCGATCTGAATCAGACTGTATCGTCCATAATTGACTTATATCCAAAGCTTGCATTTTTGAGTTCCGGATCCTCTCTCAAACTTCTCGCTTCCACAATTCTTATTAGCTATAACAGTGACGTCTGACTATACATACACCACTGCAAAAAACATATTTATGCCTTCAAATATCACTGAGTGAGTTTCTAACCTGCAGAAGTTACGCTACCGTATACGGAGGCACATACATGTACGGTTATAAATTACTGTACACTCTCATTCGCAATCTCAATTTGTCAAGCAATTGTAATTATATGTTCAAACAACAACATTTCTTTAAATTGTCAAGCAGCTGATAACAAGATTGTGCGTACGTGACCTAAGGCCAGGCACTGGTCTTACTACGCGTCTAGTGACTTGTGAACATAAAATTCTTGATAGCTATTTAAGCTAGGGCTGTACTGGGAGCTACTAACTAGCTAATAGTGGTAAGCTTAGCGCACTATTACTTGAATATAGTTATTTCTTATAAGTGCCTACTGATGTTTTCTATAGAAGATTTTTCATGCCTCTAAAGATGTGGTGGTAAGGAATCAAAATGTAGTAAATTAGGTGACCGAATGTAAATGTTATGAACAAGTATTTTTTAGTTTTTCTGTTAGGCTAGATTACAAACTGTACAATTATGACGAACATGGGCACTGAAAAAAAAAATGAAACAGTCCTGTCAATACATCTCTATTCACTACATTCATTCTAGGGAATACTGGCGTGAATATAGTATTATACCAAGAATCGAAGGAGCACAGATATACAATTTGAAGAGAGATGACGAATCGTACATAGTAGTATACGTGACTTGCAAGTACGAGAATAGAGAAATCTGACTAAATTGAATACAATTAGCAAATTTCGAAGAATTTGTATTCTTCGTACACTGAGTAGCAATATACATCAATGTACATACGATGTTTATTAATATGCAAGAAATCTTCACAATGCTCCCGGTAGTGTCCAAAGATTTTACTTCGGAGCCCTGGCCGGGCTTTATGCTTATGATATGGTTAAAATATGGTTTTTAAAGAAGCAACTCTCGTCTGATCGTAACTTAGAAGGAGGTTGAGGTCCTGTAGCGTATTGTAACATGAACCGGAATACCGTAATAGTTATTGTGGTATTTTTATATCACTAACGTGCAAGACAAGTACCCGGCCGATCTGATTAAAACTGGTTACTGTGGCTTACGGACGTGTGTAACACTAGAGGAGTTACCCGTGCTGCCGTTCCTGTAAGAACAGAGTCTCTGTGTTGTCAGCCCCTCTAGATAAGTAGCAATTCGCTAGCTTGCGTTTGGTGGAATAGAATGACGAATATATGGGATTTGACGTATAATATGACAGTCGTTAACGCATGTCAAATACGTCAAATCCCATACATTTGTCATTCTATTCCATCAAACGCCGGTTAGCGAATTGCCATTTGTCTAGAGGGGCAGCGCAGAAGACAAAGCAGAATAAGCATTTGGTCTCCCCACTGTCAGAACAAAAACTTTCCAGTGAGCTCTGGTGATCACACTCGCCGCCAGGAGCTCAACACGAGGTTATTATGACCGCGTTGTTCTGTAGAATGGAGGAGGTACTTCCTCAGCCGGACTGCTCAATTGGGACGGGAATACCGTCAAGTCCTTCTTGGTAATACAATATTATTACTTTTTAATAATAGTGTTTTTATAACAAAACACCTGTGCAGTTGTACCATCACCAGCTGTAAGTGCGATGTTACTGGCTAGAGTTCATTGGCCTTACAAACATGCCCGCAATTACGAGCATAATAATAGTATATTTTACTATTGTGATTTATAGGGCACGTGGCTGAGTGGAAGAGGGGCCCGTATTCTGTGCCCGTGAGTAAGTTAGAATATTGCAAGGTTAAGCAAAACTAACCTGTTCAGTCAGGATGGGTGGGTGACCATTCATAACATATTGGTCTACACCTCGGAGAGCACGTTAAGTCGTCGGTTGTCATAATAATAATATTTATCGCGGTCATTACGGATAGTAGGAGCCCTAAAAAGTCCGACTATTGGTCTGACTGCAGAACTTACATATCGCCAGTGGATCGCGGAGATCAGATGGATTTCGACTTAGACTAAAAAGACGGCGCCAATTGAGTATGAAAATGGTTCGTAGTTAAACGTCATCGATCCAAGCCTAGCCTAGCCGTTTAATTAAATAGCTGAACACCATTCATGCCATTAATTGAATAGCGCCGTTTAGTTAACTGCCTAGGCAGTTAATTGGACAGCTGATTAAGCTAGTTGGCGGCGACATATACATCAGTAACTAAGGATCGCGTGAAGTGAAGAAGATAAATAAGGAAAGCGGACTCCGGACACCGAGGTGGTAGCTTCCGAAGCAACCGGGATCCTCTTTAAGATGATGATGGCTAGTAACCGTGGTTTGGAATTAGGAGTGAGATTACGTCAAATGTTGGGCTATCATCTTTGCCTACTTCGGAGGAAGATAAGTGTGGGTACTACTAGATACTACTACTAGCTTTTGCCCGCGGCTTTGCCCGCGTGGATGTCGATTATCGCGACCAAACATAGCCTTTGTCCTTTCTCAAGGTCTAATCTACTCCTATATAAAATTTCATCAAAATCGGTTCAGTAGTTTAGGTGTGAAATACAGACAAACAGACACACACATACACTTTGCCATTCATAATTTTAGTATGGATATTACATAGACGCAATAGTAGCAGATATCCATGAAGGGATAAATTTTTTCATCTTACAAACGCAAGTTAAATACTTTGAAAAAGGCATTCGAAACTATTCTCATATGTTCGGGTAATTCGGGCTTCATCGTGGACGTGCGTCGTAGCAGGTATTGTGGTGACGTCATAAGTAATTAAGAATACAGAATCATGTTTGTTTTTCGTCAGCAATCTGGAGTATCTGACGTCAATTTTGGGGAACAAAAACTCATCTGGTGAGGCTCTCAGGAAAAAATTGAAGAGATATGAACACATATATTATTGGTTTAGATTTGTCGATGTGTACTTTGTTCTTCATTGTGTATTCTTTGTTCAAGCATACAATTCGCCCATCAGCGCGCACTACACATACAATACAAAGTGAAGATTATTTGTATTCTGCCATAGAATGGTTAGTTTATTCTCATACCAATATATAGATTTTTGTTAAGTGCTCGAGAGGGTTGAAATTAAAAGATTTTCTACTGTCTACCGGTTATGAAATAGCATGACATATGGACATATTGGGGAGCGATGCCTTTTGGTTATTGGTTCTAGAACGCTATGGTAAAGAAACGTTCTCTCGCAGTATCTCATACACGTCACTTTTTGAATAAGGTAGGCAGACTACCTTTTTTTACCGTGCGGGAAAATCCTTCATGGATGCTATGCCGGAATCCTACCGACTAAAAACCCTCAGGTACCGCCTAATAGCCTGCGGTTGGTAGCCCCGGGTAAGCCCTCAGAACTACGACCTGCGGCTGCAGCCTCACCTAGGGAGTGGTAGGCAGACTATATACCTACATGTTTTCATTTGCACCGTCCCCGGTACACTTCTTTCGCTTCTACCTTTATGATTTTTATGTTTTGAAAACATACAGTATCCATGACATGGGTAGTAAATACCTACTGCTGAGCAAACGCCTATGATGTCCTACAACTTCCGTATCTATTTATTTATTTTACCAATCTAAATCAAAGAACGCAATGTACCCGGGGCTCGTTTTCCGGAAAATCTCGTTTGCCCTAGATATTCCACAGACCCCGACCAATCATAGCCATTAAAACTGATGAAACTGTCTTGTTGTTGGAAATCAAAATTCGTTTCTCCTAAAGAGGGTTCGCTACAACTAAGCGGTGAAGCCTACATTTTTGTGTTAGAAATTACCAAACAATTAAAGAAATATATTTTTTCTGGTCTAATCGATACACTATCTTTATTTATTATGTGTTAAAAAGTAAATTATTCGACTAAAATTACTATTAGATGATAATAATTGCAATTAAGTAAATATTTTGCATTCGAACGACATTTTGATTGTAATTATGAAATATACGGACGGCCGATTTGTATCTTTCCTATAATATTATCTTGTCTCTAATACTCAGAGCCTATCAAATCTGAAAATTTAATCAAAATTAAATAGGAATTTCAGGAAAAGAGCTGTCAGCAGTCATGAGCAGCTGGTTATTAAGAGGAATAAAAATCTTTTACCTGGTTTTAAGGCGTATGTTTAGAGGCCAACTACTTCTTTATTTGTGGACGTATTTGAAAACTATGTTATTTGTTGGTTTCTTGGCTACATTTTTAATGTTTGTTGTTATTTTCACTTTATAATTACTATCTGCAAATCGCTTCCAAAGCGAAAAGGTCACTCTAAAGAAAACATAGAATTACTTCTAAACGAAAAATATTTTTTACGTGTTTTTTTACATAAAAGAAAGATAAAGAATTGAAGCATAAACCGTAAGTTTTTCAGTTCAATATGAAGATTTTTGAAGTTACAGGCCACCTTTTTGTTAGTTTCTCGAGAGCTTTGCAGGGTGCCTATGCGGGGGCCGGGCGGCAGTGCGGTGATGTCTGTTAGACGGGGAGGTTGTGCTTCATGTTTTCGCAACTTTGAAATCTTCACGGGTCGTCATATAAAGCCTATGACACTCACAAACAATGTGGGTTTCTATTGGTTCCGTAGATTCAGAGATTAACTGCTACAACTTCACAAACTATCTCTTTATATTAATATTACATTACTATAATAATATAGTATACCTACATAGTACATTTTTTTTGCAATACTATATAATTACAGATTTGCTACCCTGCATATTATAAAACAAATTCGCGTTTTTTAAAATTTTATACGTCAATTTGACATTACACCTCGCTTGATGGTAAGCTCATCATTGCAAAAATGTACCATGTTAAAAATGGTGGCAGTGAGTTTGACGGCTTCATCAAATACTTTTCACGCCCCGCCGAAGCACATGAGCTGGCAAGGACTTCCAGGTCTTAATGGTGCGACAAAGGAAAGAGTTATCGCTTCCCATCGCATGTTTGTCAGTCCCTACGTATGCTTAGATCTTTAAAACAAAGCCATGGATTTTGAAGCGTCTTTCTTTAATAGATGGAGTGATTCAAGATGTAGAGAATATTGTTATACCTATCCCTATAACATGCCTATAGTTTTCATATTCACCTACCTGCACCTACCTCATTGTATCTATATGTTGCCGCCAACTAGCTTAATCAGCCGTCCAATTAACTGCCTAGGCAGTTAACTAAACGGCGCCATGCAATTAACGGCCTGAATGATATTCAGCCGCAGGGCCGTCTTAAGGCTATATAGCGCCAGGGTGCGAAGCTCAGACTGCGCCCCCTCCCCCCGGTCAACAAAAAAACGCAATAATTTTTTGATGTTTCATTTATTTTTCTCTAAGATCTGTAATCCATACTTTTAATATTATAAATGCGAAAGTAACTCTGTCTGTCTGTCTGTATGTTACGCTTTCACGCCTAAACCACTGAACCGATCTTGATGAAATTTGGTACAGAGGTGTATTAGAGCTCGAGAACGGACATAGGCTACCTTTTGTTGCGAGAAAGGGGTTTATGGGGGGGAAATAGGGGATGAAAGTTTGTCATTTTTGTAGATTTCCTAATGAAATTTGGTACAGAGGTGGATTAGAGCTTGGTAACGGACATAGGCTACCTTTCATAGCGAAAAGGGGGGTAGAAGAGGGGAGTAGGGCCATGCGATGAAAGTTAGTCATTTTTGAAGATATCCTGATGAAATTTAATACAGAGATAGATTAAAGCTTGGAAACGAACATAGGCTACCTTTAATCGCGAAAAAGGGGGTTTAAGGGGAGAGGGGGGATAGGGGATGAAAGTTTGTCAGTTTTGAAGATATCCTGATGAAATTTGGTAAAAGGATGAATTGGAGTTTGAGAACGGACATCAATCAATCAATTAGCCCACTGCAGTCCACTGCTGGACATAGGCCTCCTCCAATGTGCGCCATTTCGTACGATCCTCCGCCTTCCGCATCCAGTCCGTCCCAGCCACCTTTTTCAGGTCATCGGTCCATCTGGCTAGGGGGCGTCCTACCCTTCGTTTGCCTTCTCGCGGTCTCCACTCTAGGACTCGTCTGCTCCAACGGCCATCGGTCCTTCGACAGACGTGGCCAGCCCATTGCCACTTCAGCTTGCTTATTCTGCGAGCTATGTCGGTAACTTTGGTTCTTTGTCCGATCACCTCGTTTCGAATTCTATCCTTCAGAGAAACTCCAAGCATAGCTCGCTCCATAGCCCGCTGCGCGACTTTTAGTTTATGAACTAGCCCTATCGTTAGTGTCCACGTTTCGGCACCGTAAGTCATAACAGGTAGGACGCACTGGTCAAAGACCTTTGTTTTCAGGCATTGCGGTAGGGGGGAAGAGAAGACTCGACGTAGTTTGCGAAATGCTGCCCAGCCCAGCTGAAACCTTCTGGCTAGTTCTTTCTCGAAGTTGTTTTTACCGAGCTGAATAACCTGGCCCAGGTATACATATTTTTGGACAACTTCGAGCGTCGCCCCTTCGATGGCAATCGGTCTCGGTGCAACATGTTCGTTGAACATGATCTTGGTTTTATCCAAGTTTACACCGAGGCCGACGCGTCGAGAAGCTCTACCTAGGCTGTGCAGCATCTCGCCCAGTTTTTCCAGCGACTCTGCCACAACGACGATGTCATCGGCGAACCGAAGCTGTGAGATGTACTCTCCGTTAATGTTGATACCCCGCCCAGTCCAATCCAGAGTCTTGAAGACATCCTCCAATGCATTGGTGAATAGTTTGGGGGATATAACATCCCCCTGCCTAACTCCACGCTGGAGGCTTATCGGTTTCGTCTTCTGGTCTTGGAGCTGGACGGACATTGTGGCAGTGTCATATAGGCATCTCAGCACCTCAATGTACCGCCAATCAACACGACACCGCTGCAGGGCATCCAGAACTGCCCAGGTTTCGATGGAGTCGAAGGCTTTTTCGTAGTCCACAAACACCATACACAGCGACTGATTGTATTCTTGACTTTTTTCTACAATCTGCCGAACAGTATGGATGTGGTCCACGGTGCTATAGCCTTTTCGAAACCCGGCTTGCTCCTCCAGCCACCGGAGCAAGCCGGGTTTCGAAAAGGCAACATAGGCTACCTTTGATCACGAAAAAGGGGGTAGAGGGGGGGGGGGGGGATAGGGACAGGGATGTTAGTTTGTCAATTTCGAAGATATCCTGATAAAATTGATATAATATAGAGCTCGGCCTGCGCCCCCTCGGGCTACGCGCCCGGGTGCGGCCGCACCCTTGAACCCCCGGTTAAGACGGCCCTGTTCAGCCGTCGTATTTCTTACATTATTTTATAACTTGGCTGGCTAATGTTTAGGCCAAGCCAATCGTAAGATGAGGCACTACCTCGTAATAAGATAGAAAATTACACATATATATATATATATATATATATAAACACGCACAACCGCCATATATATATATATATACACTTACAGTTGTAAATTCCCGAGGGGGTAGGTAGATAGAGGTGTATTCACAGAAAATTAGTTATAGGTTTATTGTGATAGCTGCGCAATCCGACTTCGTTAGGTTAGGTTAGAAGGCTTTTCATGGTTATTTTTTAAAACCATGCAGAAATAACTCATTTTTCTGTGTAATGAAATGGCTAGGCAAATAGTTCAACATCATTGATCTCAGATATTAGCCTAGCCTATAATATACATGCATACAAATATATGCACTGATTTGAAATCAAAGCCTCAACTTCTGAACTAGTAGCCAAAACTACCGCCACAGAGTTGAGTTTATACCTGATAATATTAATAATGTATATATCTAAAAAGAGCTTTTCAATAACTATATATCCCGAAATTGAAACCTTTTGTTTTAGAATCTGAAATGGCTACAGCAGGCTATTCTCAGAAATTAATAATGTAGGTATGCCATCGCAGACCTTTTTTGGACTTATAAAAGGAGGGAATATCCCACTATTATGTTACTTTTTTGTTATCTCAAAGGGTGCTGGATTGAAAGTATTTTGATTTCTTTTGTCAACTTGAAAAATTTGTCATAAATCAACTAATTAACACAAAATGTTATCAAAATAATCATTGATACTGAGTCGCCCTTCTTAGACTAAACGTTGATTAGATCCGTATTGCATATCTGAAAATCAGCGCTGTAGTACCACCTGCACTACAAAGCGGACAGCATTAAGCTGAGAGGTGGCCTGAATAAATGGCGGTTGTGCGTGTTTTTTTTACAATTTCTTTTTATTTGATTTTGTTAATTGTTGTTCAACTGTGTTGATTAATAAAACATTTCTTTCTTTCTTTCTTTCTTTTGTTATTTATACTACCTATTATAATATAATTTGCATAGTGGTCGTATATATACATTGGAGACATTTAAAAAAAAAAAACTTGACTTTATACTGAACATAAAAAAAAATATTCGAAATTCTTGTCTGTTTGTTTGCCCTGGACACAAAAACTACTATACGGATTATGATCCGGTTTTTGTTTGTTGTAAAGGACTTGGTAGAGTTAATACCCGAGATAAGACCAACGTCACGATAACCGACATTCTAAAAAAATACTAAGGCAACTACGAGAAGTTAGGCATAATATGATGAACTCATCGATGTATCCACTCTGTATCTTTTTTACCGAAATCTTTGCCCATATTTTTATATTATAATACACTTAAGTGACTTGTATGCGGGGTGGTGCGGGGCTGCGTTTATTGCGTTCGTAGGCTCCATCTCTGTTAAGCACCTTATTGTTTTAGATAGTAATTCGGTGCATTCACGAGGTGCAATATTATAGTTTAGTTAATTTTACCATTTAAGGTATTACACACTAACTACTATACACTAGTCAAAGACACACAATGTTTACAAAGACAAAAAAAGTCATCAGGTATTGCCTTGGACCCGAATGATCTTGGTGGAATCTCATACAAAAACCATACCACATCCATACAGCTTTACTGGTGTGATTGAGTATCAAACATCCATCCAAATTTTCACATTTATAGTAGTAACAATTAGTTAAGATTATTATTGATATTTTTACTCTGTTGCCCATGAGTTTGTCAACTTCTGTTCTAGCACAGAGCCATTTTTAGACGTGATAGAAATAATTTTGCAATTTTTTGCTGGTATTGGCATTTTTAGTATGGCACATAGTATGGGGTCGAGATTGCTATTTTTATCGGCGTGCGGCAAAGCGGCAGGGTATGAATATGTATACCAATGTATACTATGTCCGTCCATATATTTCTTCATTGCTATTAAATATTTATATCGACCAATACGACTATCCCTAACGAAATCCTTTAAAAATCATTATGTTAGGTATACTAATATTATAAATGCGAAAGTAACTCTGTCTGTCTGTCTGTCTGTCTGTATGTATGTTACGCTTTCACGCCTAAACCACTGAACCGATCTTGATGAAATTTGGTACAGAGGTATATTAGAGCTTGAGAACGGACATAGGCTACCTTTTATCACGAGAAAGGGGGTTTAAGGGGGGGAAATAGGGGATGAAAGTTTTTATGAAAGTTTGTCATTTCAGAAGATATCTTAATGTTTGGTACAGAGGTAGATTAGAGGTTGGGATCGGACATAGGCTACCTTTTATCGCGAAAAGGGCGGTAGAAGGGGGGGGGGACTAGGACCTTGGGATAAAAGGTTGTCATGTTTGAAGATTTCTGGATGAAATTTGGTACAGAGATAGTTTGGAGCTTGGGAACGAACATAAGCTACCTTTTTTCGCGAAAAGGGGGGAAGAAGGGGGGGACTAGGGCCTTGGCATAAAAGTTTGTCATTTTTGAAGATTTCCTGATGAAATTTGGTACAGAGATAGTTCAGAGCTTGGGAACGGACATAGGCTACCTCTTATCGCGAAAAGGGGGGTAGAAGGGGGGGGACTAGAGCCTTGGTCTGAAAGTTTGTAATTTTTGAAGATTTCTTGATGAAATTTGGTACAGAGATAGTTGAGAGCTTGGGAACAGACATAAGCTAATTTTTATCGCGAAAGATGAGGATAAAGGGGGGGGGAGGGTTTATAGGGGATGAAGGTTTGACAGTTTTGAAGACATCCTGATGATATATTTGGTACAGAGATGGATTGAAGCTTGGGAACTACAATAGGCTATCTTTATCTATATATATATATCTATATCTATATAAATGGCTGCATAGGAGGGGGGGGGGGGGGAATAATAAGGAAGTTTGACAGTTTTGAAGATATCCTGATGAAATTTGGTACAGGGATTAATTAGAGCTTGGTAACGGATATATGCTACGTTTTATCGCGAATAATGTGGTAAAAGGGTGCGGGAGGGATAAGGACTGGATAGTTAGTATGAAAGTTTGTCATTTTTGATGATATCCTGGTGAAATTTGGTACAGAGTTGGATTAGAGCTCGAAAATGGTCATAGGCTACCTTTTATTGCGA
This sequence comes from Eilema caniola, assembly GCA_949126895.1. Classification (NCBI taxonomy): domain Eukaryota; kingdom Metazoa; phylum Arthropoda; class Insecta; order Lepidoptera; family Erebidae; genus Eilema; species Eilema caniola. The sequence continues at coordinate 13,396,188 of OX421460.1, read as the reverse complement.
AAAAGGGAGTAATAGGGGTGGAATAGGGCAAGGGTATGTAAGTTTGACAATTTTGAAGATATCTTGATGAAATTGGTATAGAGATGGATTAGAGGTTGGAAATGGACATAGGCTACCCCTTATCGCGAAAAAAGGGATAAAAGGGGGAGGGGGGAAGGGGGAAGGGGAATAAGGCTATGGGATTAAAGTTTCAAATTTTTCATTGGCACAAAAAAGGGGTGAATAATGGCATAAATAGTAAGAATTTCTTTTAAGATGTCCTCACGAAATTTGGTACAAAGGTGAATTAGAGCTTCAAAACGGACATAGTCGAGTAAAGAACCAAATATAGAAGCGAGTGGAGAGGCGAGTAGAGATTGTTGTAGGGACAAGTGGATAGGCGTGTATAGATCGAAAGTCGAGTAGAGTCGACTACAGGGGTGAGTAGATATGCGACTAGAGAGCCAAATAGAATGCAGTAAAGGGTTGAGTAGAGAGGCGAATAGGGAGGCGAGTGGAAAGTTGAATGTAGTGGCGAGTAGAGATCGAATAGAGAGTTGAGTAGAGGTGCGAGTAGATAGGCGAGTGGGGAGAGTCAAGTAGAGAGGCGAAAAGAGAATCGAATGGATGGGCAAGTAGAGAGGCCAATGGAAAGGCGAGTTTAGAGAAGAGTACAAAGTCGAGTAGAGAGGGGAACAGAGAAGTCGAGTATAAATTCAAGTATGGAGGCGAGTAGAAAGTCGAGTAGAGAGTCGAATATAGAGGCGACTAGAAAGTCGAGTAGAGAGTCGAATATAGAGGCGAGCGAGTAGAAAGTCGACAACAGAGGTGAGTACATAGTTAAGGAAAAAGTTGAGTACAGAGGCGAATTTAATGCTCATAACCGACATCCACGCGGGCGGAGCCGCGGGCAACAGCTAGTAGATACTATAGTTTTGGCGATGTGACACCTGGTGAGACTACCAGCCCACAATCAATGTTTATAAATCAATAACGCCAGTAAAACTGTACAGATCAGATAAAACTGATAAGAAATTAGCACAGAGATCACAATGTGGAGAGTGTATGAGACGTTACCAGCAAGCCGGTACATCTGGCCTCCGGTTCTGCTAATTTTACGACATAACAACACCACTGTCATACCGTTGACATCGCATAAAATATCATTAAATATCTAATTCATAAAGTCCAAAATGCAAAGAGGAAGACTTTTTAAAATATTCTCATTCACTCTACAAGATTGACATTTAATTTTAGACTTTAAATGTATGAAAGTAAAGTCTAAAGTTAAATGGCATTGGTAACAGTGTCTGTGACACCACAGTGGTTTTACCACGAAAAATATAGCAGAATAGGGGCCTGGTGATTAACGGACGATATTCTCGCTCAGGCCCTCCTCTCGGGGCGGGGCGTCAGAGCCTCTTTTAGCAGTTACAACCTATTTTACTTTTTACAAGATTTATACCGTCTACCAAATTCTGACTCAGAGGCAAACAGACCAAAATGGGCAAAGTTCATTTAATATACTCATATTAAGTTACGTCATTCGCTGATGAAACAGCACACATGTTAGTAAGTTTTTGTCAGAATCTCAAAATTGTATCGTATACGGTGAGAACTACTCGTAATCTCTCAGCGGTAGTCTGCAAACTTTTTTTTATTAATAAATGTTCTATTAAAATATTGCGTTCCTAATAGCCTAGTCTAGAGTGAGGCTAGTTTGTGGATTGCCAACTAATACTCATTTCTACAAAATGAAAGAGACTTAGCAGAAGAAATAAACAATATAGGTAGTGCTTGATTGCTGACGGTGCATACTGATGAATACATCATAAACAAAATATGTATAGCTACAATAACTCAGGGTAAAGACGGAATTATTATTCTTCTTTTAGCTTGTGGGTACAGTTTCGTGGGTAACGAACGGAAGACCTCTATTTCTTTGGAAATTTATAGTTAAAGGACTGTGACTGGGAATGCGTTGGATGTAATTTTACCATCCACCCATAGAACTCTGATCTTAACTTGACTTATGGAATGTGGGTATAATATACATTGTTCAATGTTATATAGGTAGGTATATTTTAACAGACATGAAAATTCAAACATGACGGATTAGGTTCAGGCGCGGGTTTTCTTTTTGGGGTTAGAAATCAGACATCAGACGGCAGATCACTTTTATAGGTATTTATAATGTCACATTATAATGAAGCTGTACTTGAACGGTCGGAGTAAATAAATAAAAATGTCAAAATTAGTTTTAAAGAAAATTGTACACAGCTTGTCGTCTGTCTCTCCCTGTCGTCGTCTTTAAAATCCCCTGTCATTTCCTCAGTAAAAAACTCTTACAGTGCAGGAAGGTTATACACGTAAGTCAAAGGAGACTGGACGTTCCAACGTCGCTATCACCGTCAGTCGTCAAGCTGAGCTAGCTCACGGCCTCATCAAATAATTTTTCACTCTCAACAAAGGACCCGGAAGAAAGAAACACGTGTGTTGCTAACGAAAACCTACTACTAACTAATACGTGATTATAAAACGTTACAATATCTTACATCACTATAGGAAACATCTCATTCATAGACCGTATGTCTGGAACAAACAGAGCATTGGGTTTACCCAATTTCCGAGAAAGGTTTCGACATGTGCTGCACTCACACAAACAGATACGCACATGGGTTAAGGACTGCACTCACTGGGAGCTTTCGCTTTTGAATTTCAGTTTCCGGGTATTCTTTACTTGAGTATTTGTTTGTCATTATGATTATGTAACTACCTACCGAATGAAGTCAAACATTATATACAGTCACGTTTCTCTGCTATAATAGTAGGTAGGTAGAGACAATATCTCTCCAAGTATTAGGATTCTTTCAGTTCATCTACTTGAAGAGATGTTCGAACAAACGCAAAAAATAGCGTAGCTGTAAGCATTCGACTGGTAAGTGAAGGTAGTGGGTTCAATTTTCACGTAGTATATAACATTGTATGTATGAATATGCGTATTTGCATTGAACTTTTTGGGAATAATATGTGTTAAAATATACAAGGTGTTTACAAAACAATTACAATGTTTAATCCATTCTAGAATTCCTACTACTGGCTACCCTTAGTTGGGGAACTATTTTTTCCTTATACGGCAATGCTATTAAGATTAAATTCCTATGTCAAAGTTTATAGTGCTGTGTAGTAGTTAACTCAGAATATTTATTTTATTTATACTTATAAATACGTTTGCAATACTCCCAGTGAGTACGGACCTTAACGAAATACAAAGAAACAGATACATCCGATGAGCTATGAATCGCAAATAGAAATTCCGGATAATAAAATTTATAGGCATTACTTTTAAGGTAGTGTCGATTTATTGATAAATAAGTTTCTTTGAAAAATGGAAAGCTTCTAAAACTAACTGTTTGTTACGCTATTGTAATAATAATTATAATGTATAGAGGAAATTAATAGTAACTTGCTATGACTGGTATTATGCTCCTTAACTTACAGAGCAAAAAATACAATAGGTACGCTTAGTGAATGCAATACCGGGATCCCGAAATGCCGGGATCCCGCATACATACTACTACATACTAATACCGGTCTAAATTTTAGCGGGATCCCGCGGGACTGGCGGGATTGCAAAGAAGCGTAGTTCATGTGTGTTACTCTGCGCGCGGTGGCGCGTGAACTGGCTGCAGTGTTGCCAGATCACTGTTTCAAATTCACCCCAAAATGGATACAAAATCCCCCCAAAACTTAGGATTTTTTTCAAAATCCCCCCAAAGTTAGTACCTAATATTTAAATAGTACCTAAAAAAAGTGTAGCACTTTTTTAGGTACTATTTAAATTTAAATCACGTTCACACAAGACATAACCAATTTTAACGGACTCAATCGCGATTTATTTACTTTTAAACCGACGTTTCAGCTACTTTTCAGAACCCATGTTCCTGGTTTGACTAAGGATGGCAGTTGTCATCTAGTTGAAAGTGTAAGTTATCTCAAAGTACCCGAATACCTATAATACCTAATCGAATCGAGTATAGATTCTCATCTCAGTTTAATGCTATTTGTGACATATGCTTAGGATTATGAAAAATTGTGAGATATTTTTGAAAATAATGGAATTAAATAAGATTCAGATTATATTTTTAAACATCACAGACAGATATCTTCAAATCACTAGTTTGCAAGTTAAAATCCCCCGATTACCTCCAAATGTATTAATTTCCCTCCGACAAAACCCCCAAAAAAATTGTCCCACCAAAAAATCCCCCGTAACTCAAAAACCCCCCAAATTTGGGGGGATACCCCCCAATCTGGCATCACTGACTGGCTGGGCTAAACAAAACGATGCGAGGGCGCTGCCGGCCAGCGACAGCGGGCGGCGCGCGCGTCGCTGGAGAATTTCCCCTCCCGCACCTTTTGTTTATTTGCTTAAAAATCTCCACTCCAGTTGCAACTTATTATTATGACGCAACGCTGTGAATTATTAACCAAATATTAATTGTTTTAGAAATATCAAAGTAAACTAAACTTTCTACGATTTTTATATTGTTGAATTAGTGAAAAATAATGTCGGTAACAGTGTATAAAGATTTTTGTGGTATTGTTCCTGTTTGGAATTACTTTTTAAAGGCCGAAGACGAGACTGAGAGATTGATAGACTACATTACGATTAAAATTTCAAAAGTTTAGGTCTACCCTGCGGGATCCCGCCAATACCGGGATCCAGCGGGATTAACATAGTTCAATCCCGCAAATACCGGGATTGAAATTATCTGGCGGGATTGCATTCACTAGGTACGCTTATAACGTTGGTGTTAGGTTGAAACATTTTGATGGGAGAAGTGTACCGTGTTGCATGATAGATCAAACAAGTAACCACATGCCTAAATAAAAAAAATTCAATCATCTCCAGCTTACAAAATAAATAAAGCAAAACAAAATTAAACATTTTAAATCGCCTTTCTCAAAAAAACATCAACGTTTATAAATTCAAGAGCTGTTTTCGCAAACGTACCTCCGAGGTGGTCTCGATTAACATAAAATTTAACTTAATTTGGCTGGTAAAACACCGTGTAATGATGGTATCATTATGTGAACTCGAGGCGTCATGAAAGCCGTCTGCCTGTCGTGTTATGCGCATACGCATACTGTGTGGTCTTTATTTGGTATTTTGGAAGCGGAAGAAGGAATTAGTTCCGTAGATTATAAACAATACAATTTAAGATTTTTTTATAAACCACTCAGGTGGCAGACACGCACACGGCCCAACTGATGAAAAGTGATTACCGTGGCCTATGGACGTGTGCAACTTGCGCTGCTAACCCTGTAAGACCTTTTTAAATTTCCCCATATTGATAGTCACTTAAAAATATCAAGGCTTGGTTTTCTTTCGAGTGCCAATGCCGGTTGCATCTATTTATTTCTGTTTGGAAACTCCTATACCTTCCTATTATATAGTTTATTTTAGTTTGTATAAAATAAGTGGAATAAAAAAAACAAGTTTGCACAGGAGCCACTGCTGGTTAATACCCCAAGCTAGTGTTGAGATACGTAATAGCATATTGTTTGTACCTACGTCGAAAGATGCTAAATCCTTGTGTAAAATCATTAGTTGGGCTTAAAATATATAAATGAATAAAATCATTCTTCGTTTTTGCCTAAAGGGGTAGTGACATTGGCACTGTGTGATCAACCCTTTGTTTTTAGGTGAATAATGAAAACAGCCACCTAGAGCGAAAAGTCTGTGTCAGAGGCTTGTTCTAAGCATGGAGGTAATAGCGATCCCTGTGGAAGTCCATGAAAACAGAGAGCGTCAGATTTGTGAAGAATCCGTCCCGGTCTAGGGCACTCCGCGGCCATACTCAATGATTCCAGCCGTGGGTTCGATAGTCGCCTCTCGATGTCCCGACAAGTGTGTTCGATTGAACCCTAAAATTTCACGTGGAGTTAATGGACTTTCTCATGTAAAATGTACAAGTTTATTATTCAGATCTACTCCTAACTTATATTAGATATGGTACGTTAATTTTCAATTGTTATTACTTTCTACATAATTGCTTGTTTATGGCGAAGATAATATACCTGTTGGGAATATTTTTAACACTTGTATACTATACTATTCATTTATGTTTTACTATAGTGCTGTAATGGATGTAGGCCCGAAACGGTGCGGTGGTGCGTCGCGTCTAGTAACGCCATTTTGACTTTTGCGTATTGACGACATTCCTTGGTCTAAAGGTATCTTTAAACCTTTGTATGTAGTGTGTTTCAAAGAAACAGTTTTGGAGTTATTGTGTTGAATATGAACATACAAAGTTATAGTGACAAACAATAGCATGTGTCTATTGAATACCAATTGGTACATTACAAGAATGGTATTTGTAGGTCTTTGTCATATTGGACTTGTAATATGTACTCAAAAAATCCTGGCCAATACATTACCGTAGTGGACCCACTGCCAGCACCTTGGCCGAATAGTAGTAATTTTAGTTAGTGACATACCTATTTAAAAAAAAAAGACGGGTTGCACTCTGGGAGTGCCGGCAGAAGTGAAAACATTTTCTTTTTTCTTTCTTCGTTATATACATAGAAAAAGATAAAAAAGAACATACCATACCATACCTATAATATAGCGCTAATCATAGAACCTATCACTTATTTTCTGCTAATTTTCTGTCAGAAGAAATTAATAAATTATGAAAGAAAAAATAAACACAAAAAGTAATAAATTACAGAAAGAAAAAATTATCATAAAAAGTAATAAATTACAAAAAGAAAAAATAATCACAAAAAGTTCCAGAAAGCCAGGTGGTTTGAACCCGATACTATCTGAAACTATAAGGACTTACAGTCGAAGTGCTTACCGTTTAAGCTACGACGCTATCTATGGTAAATTGCAAAATAGATAGTTCTTTACCTAATCTTGTATGACGTCAGTCGTCGGTTACGGTTCAAAGGTCAACTAATCAATAAGGTCATCCAACTCCGCTAAAGAAGTATTCACTTCAAAAAAACAAATAAAGCTTTTATTAAGACCGATATGAACACACTGGCCACAAAAATATAATTTAGAAAGATGTCAGAAATACTCAAAATCCCGCCGGTATTGAGTATTTCTGACATCTTTCAATTTTTTTTCTTTTTTTTTCAAGCAATCAAAAATTTTTTTGCATGCATGAAAGGGTTAACGACAGTAGAGGAAGTTCGTGAAGTAGGTATGTAAGGATAGGGTCAAATGGCAGGCTGTTGTCGCCGTGTGAGCGTATGTATGTATGTAATACCGATGTATGCGATATACATCGGTATATACATACATATATTACATACATATCCAGTGATGAATTTACATAGCAACTTCAAACGCCTAATTCTCCCTTGTGGGGGTAAAATTAAAAAAGAAAAACGCTGGAAAAGTGTGTGGAAAAAAGTTTAAATTTAGTTTCATTCAGAATCGGATAGTTTATAAAATAACGTGGTTCTTAAAAAATTATGGATGGATCCTCTTATCTTATCCCCTTAGGGGAGAAATATCAGAAAATCCTTTCTTAATGTACGCTACGACAATTTCAAGTTTATTGGTGGTTTAGCCTCGTGTTGATGAATCAGTCAGTCAGGACAAGTAATTATGAATGTAAAGATTGTCGTAAAGATCGAGTTAAAATGGCCAAATTCATATTATTTCAAATCACCAATGTTTGTAGAGCTCTAAGCGACGACTCTTTAAACAGTTAACGTTATATTGGAATTAATAAAGATTGTATAAAGTCTAGTATAAGTTGAGCTACTCGTGAAAGTAGATATCGAGATTCACCGATAAATCAATGCAGTTAAATATTAATTGAAAATTAATGTAAATGAGACAAATATTTGGTGTAAGAGGATCTGTCCGGTGTTAAAAAAACATGTTTATGAATATATTATCATTTTAGTACATGAATTAGAGAATTTATGATATTCTAATAGCACTCTATGACCTTGAATTATAAATATTTAATCGCCACCAAAGACTTTTTTATCTATGGATCATAATAAATTTGTAAATTAGTTTTGTTTGTACGTTGGAGGTATTAAAATAAAAACTTGAGTCATTTTAAATTAACGATTCTGCATCCAAAAATATATACTTTGGATCGTTCGCGATGGACACTGAAAATACAGAACAGATTTTGTGTATTGTATTTTATTAGAAATGTTTTGTTCAGGCTTAAAATCTTTCGCAAGTCTAATCGCAATCAGTTGACTAAAATCAAAGATATCACCAACAGACAACTACGAGAACTAGACGACATCAGCTATTTCAAATCCTAATAAGATGTACAAAGTGCTAAGTTGCAAGTGGTCGGTGTCTCATCATGTGCATTATATAATAGTAATATTTGTGGAACACAGCGTTATCTAGACTTGAGCTAATAGAAATAGTTAACTATAGCTATCTTTGAAACAAAATGTCTCAATGAATTTGTTGAATGAACTCATAGCGGGTTTTCCCATACACAGTTTTCCTTAACAGATACGATAATGTATTTCACGGGTTCTTAAGAAACTGATAACACATTATTCAGTATGTGTGTTCTATGAGAATTGTTCTCAATATGCTGTGTTTATTAATCTTATGGACGTTATTTAGGATGTGCGTCACGGTGATCGAGAATCAGTATAATGCTCATTATAATTATGGCATTGTTTTTGGTTCAGAATTCGTTTTTCATCACCATCCACGTAATGGTTATTACAGGAGCGCTGGGGCGTCCGTCAATCACCAGGGTACACCAGCTTAGGTGGAAACTTATTTGTAGGTGTTCTCTTAATTTTATGGATACTGTAGTATTTTTTATCTATTCTGTGGTAGTGTCCCGGGAAGTCGAGCCTGTGCACTGGCACGGGTTGCTTTGCCTATTGTTTATTGATTATTAATGAGCTCGCGTTTGACTACTATTTCACCTGGAGCTCGATTCAATAAAATTACGTTTTTATAACGTACTATTAACGTATTTGTTTACGTACAGGGTGATTTTGGTCCTATTTAAATTCGTGCGTAATAGCATGCCCGTAACGCGCACGTTTAACTAGCCATACCGATCGAGGAGCTGATGGTGAGTGATGATGTTGTGCTGGTCGGCGCAAGATATTATATTTATTGTAGAAATTAAGATGGCTAGAACCGATACGGCAACTGTGTTCACTATAAATGTTAGCAGGTATTAATTAGGCATTATTTATGACTAAGTTGTTAAACAGGTGTTAAGACGCTAACTAAACTATTTGACTTGTTTATATACGAGATTCTATAAGTTTTGCGGTTTCAGAACTGCGATGCGGGAGTTGCATCAGTGTACAGTGAACAAAGGAGACACGGTTTGACCTTAAAATACAACTTTATATGAAAAAGTGCGGCCGTATCTCCTTTGTCGACAGTAAATTGCACAGGGCCCTACGTTGGCAGTCCTTAGGTATTGATCAAAGGCCCAAGACAACCTCGGTGCGTCGTCTAAACTACTGGTGGTACTCTGGTTGAGGCTTTCCGTCCAGGTTATGGGTGTCAGACGGCAGTCTGCCCCGGAAAAGCCGACATGGAAATCAAAAACATTAGATGGACATCGGCATCCAAAGTGCATACTTTGTATGCCACTAGGAAATCGCAATGATGAGTGGGACATTGCAATACTCTTTTTTTTTTTACTTATAAACAAGGCACTTTACAAAGTACAGTTCAAATGTTATGATATTATATTAATTGACTTGTTTCGCAGACTGTAGAACAAGTTCCAACATACTCCATAAGAAAGTACAAGTTCCAATTCTCTCTCTTTAATAGTTTAATATATTTACTTAATTCAGACTTCGGCAATAAATTACACTGGGCAAGTACCGTTACTTAGATAGACAGCCAGATCTAGCTTTTATTGCTTTTAAATAGAAATCGTAAGTCAACAATGGTATGTTAACAGATTTTCTACACTTTCACAGCTTTGTGAGTGAATTGAATTTGGAATGGCAGTAAAGTCCGTAGTAAGCCTCGTATAACTTGATTGACTATTAGTATAAAATTTGACGGTTGATACCAAAAAGGGCGGAAGCGACATTGAAGTTTCATGAAACCACCGGAAACCACTTTAAAAACCTTTATAAAAAATTATAATTAAAAATGAAATACCCGAAAATACTGCCATTTGCTAATTTCAAACCCGAAAATATTTATGGGTACCGCCTGCTATAAAGCTTTTTTCGATCTTTTCAACAACAGTCGGGATTTTTATTATTAATATTTTATTTTATTTTATACTTTTTAGTTGTGAAATATATATATTTTTATAATCGTCTTTTAAGTTCCTTCATATTTTTCATACCCCACTCGATAAATTTAAGGGAAATTTTTGTTTTTACCAAAATCCGCCATTTTGTTTTTTATTTTGATATACCCAGTGTCACTCCCACAAGTAAATACGAAACTAACGACAATCCATCGAGCCGTTCAGGCTGCAGAGCGTGCCAAACTATTATTCATACACACATACATACATACTCTTGAAAAACAAAACGGGTTAACAGTCGGGTAAAAAGTGTCTTTTTTTCTCCATCTCTCTCTCTCTCATTATTATTATTATAATACAAGTGTCAGTTGGATCCAAAGCATTTGGAGCGCGTGGTCCGCTCTCCTACTTCTTTCGATTAGGTTATCTTTGTTCTGAAGGGAGCGATTTTCACCTGTCACCCCAATGCCGAGAGGAAAACCTGCAGCATCCGGGCGTCGCCATCCTCAGCCAATCAGGTGAAGTAAGCACACCTCCATGATGTTGGTGGGACATCATACACCTATAAGAACTAGTTGCTTATTAAGCTCGCAATCTTTGGGAACTTATATCAGGAATAAGATGTAACCCACCAACCATGCAAGACTATAATGACCCGTCATGGTCCCCCCAACCGAAGAGGGCCAAATAGAGAAAGATGGCCCAGGGTCAGCCGGCGTGCGATGGATATGCTCTATAGCTACCTCACCTTCGGTTTTATACTGCCACCTACAGATGGCATGCGGTTTAGTCGGTTCAAGTCTGACATAACCTCCCCCTCTGACTCCGGCGGGAGTGGTATCCTTAGGGATTTCCCGCACGATTTAAAAAGGCTATAATAATAATAAAAAAATAAAATATCCGCGGTAGCCTAGTGGTATGGGTAATGGACTGCTGAGACGAGGTCTCGGGTTCGATCGCAGGTTTTACCATGGCATACACCAATGACTTTTCGATGCTTTTCGAAGTTATGTGTGTATTTATCGCAGGTTTATAAGTGCCCGGTTAATTTACATTGGGACCTAAACATAAACTGGCAAAATGTGGGTGCTAGCACCTCTGCCTACCCCTACGGGGATATAGGCGTGAGTTCATGTGTGTATGTATGTATAATAATATATCCTTGTACCAAATTTCGGACAATCCGCTCGGATCCGCTAAGCCGGTTCAGAGTGATTGATTAATACATATATAAGATCAGTCGTATCACGGTTAGACTACAAATCCGACCCCATCTCAATTGGATAAAGGCTCATGGAATAATAATGAAATTTTTATTTTTTATACCACAGAGGTGGCAGACAACAAACACCTGATGTAAAGTGGTTACCGTGGCCTATGGACGTGTGCAACACCAGGGGAGTCACACTCGTGCTGCCGACCCTGTAAACGCAGAGAGTTTCTGTGCCATCAGCGTATAAGACAAAGCAGTGGTCTTCCCACTGACAGCATAAAAACTCTCCAGTGAGCTTTGGCTACCTAACTCACCGCCGGGAACACAACACGAGGATATTATGGCCGTGGTATTCTGTAGGGCGGAGGTACTTCCCCAGTCGGACTGCTCAATTGGACGGAGATACCTTCATATCCTACCACCTACAAAACCTTGTACAAAACATGCACAAACAAAACAACAGTTTCAAAAACTTAACATTTTTAATATTGGTAGGATTGAATAACAACATTGACAATTCTGAGAACAGAGATAAAAGATTTGTATGTAGATAAAAATCAAGACAAATGTTTTCTTTCTTAAACTGTATCGTTATCTCATTACCCATAGGTAATTAGTGAGAGTCAGACTAGAGTAGACAAGTTATTGTCGACAGTAGCTGACGAATGTAGTAATTAGGTATTACTCGAAATGGTACAGTGAGTAAGGATTGTGAAGATGGGGAATCGCACGATTCCGGGAATCTCATTATGTATAGGCTATGAGGATAATAGCAACAGATATTCGGATAACTGTCAGGAACATTGTTATCATTGCTGGTATTAGGACAGATAGACAGCATAGCGTAATTTAGAAATTCTCACGTCATATAAACGATGTAGGTTAGTTAATGTGTGCAGTAGTATATATTGCTATTGCCAGCGTCATATATTGCTATGGTAACTACCAAGCTAAAGAAGGGTTCTGCTTTTTGCGGGTACCTTGTATGTTTGTAAGTTTCTTTATTACGAGATAGTGACAATTAAGATATATCTCTAGAATAAGTATCTATCTGGAATGCCACGTTCGCCTGGCATGTTGTCTGGTTGCCCTTCTTATTAGAGTTAGAAGGGCAACCAGACGACATGTGCACCAATGGTTTCGAATGCCCGAGATCGCATGCAGTAGTGGAGTAAAATCCAGAGAATGGGCCCCAGCGTCCGACGTGAGAGGCCTCCGAGACGACCGGTACAAATGTTAAAACGATTTTAGAATCCATTGTGTACCAGTTCTTAGAATTCCTTTAATGATTCAACGCCAGAAGACGTTTCTAAGTGAACAGAGAGTGTTTGGGATTCCCTCCACGTCTAGCTGCGGATCGTACTGATTGGATTAATGGACTCAAATTAACGTTTAAGTGAGGGTTTACGCAATGAGTCAGTCATTAGAGGATGCTTAGGAGTTGGATTTTGTATATCGTTCGATGGAAAAGTAGCCTGGAAGTGCTTATTATTGTATGGGCATAGCGTATTTTATTGTAATGCCATCTAGGTATAACAGCTACACAAAGTTGAGGGTTTCGTTGTTGTCTTTATGATACGATTTGTTTTTTCTACAAAGAAGTCTTTGTTCGTCCGTGAAAAATTGATCAAGGAACTTTCGGAGGTCATTTACATTCGATAATCATCCTAATTTTGTTAGTCTGTTGAGTAATTAGACGCTTGTTTAGACTCTGAGAACATGTGATACTTTTAACAAAGTACACCGGCGATTTATGGTGGATTTCACATTTTGCTAAATGAAAAACTTTAATTAAAACGTAGTAACAGAATACAAATTGTTCATTTTTGAAGTGAAAACTTCTTTAGCGGCGTTGGATGGGTAAAAAATATTAAACTTGCGTCAGGATCGCTTGACCTTTGAACCGTAACCGACGAGTGACGTCATACAACATTAGCAAAAGATTGTTTATTTTGTCAAATCCGATATGAAGCTTCGTAGCTATGCCGTAAACGCTTTGACTGTGAGTCCTTATGGTTTCAGATGTTACCGGGTTCGAACCTGGGCTACTGACACTTTTTGTGATAATTTTTTCATTTTGTTTTTTATTACTTTTTGTGATTATTTTTTCTTTTTGTAATTCATTAATTTCTTCTGACAGAAAATTAGTGATAGGTTCTATGATTGGCGTTATATTATAGGAATGGTAAAGTATGGTAGGTATGTTCTTTTTATCTTTTTCTCTGTATATAACGAAGAAAGAAAGAAAGAATAAGTTTTCACTTCTGCCGGCACTCCTGGAGTGCAACCCGTCTTTTTTTTATACCACATAGGTGGCAGACAAGCACACGGCCCATCTGATGGAAAGTGGGAACCGTAGCCTATGGACGTGTGCAACACCAGGAGCGTCACACTCGCGCTGCTGACCCTGTAAAAACAGAGAGTTTCTGTGCCGAAGATAAAGCAAGACAAGCCGTTGATCTTCCCACTGACAACACAAAAACTCTCCACCCCTCACCGCTGACAATACAACACGAGGTTACTATGGCCGCGATATTCTGTAGGACGGAGGTACTTTCCCAGTGGGACTGCTCAATTGGACGGAAATCTTTAGAACTAAAGAGGTCCGAACTTCGAACACAATATCCAGAATCCGGACACAGTTATCTAGCCGTTTTTAGACACGTATTTTAGAATGGTATTTGACTGATTGTATAGAATAGATAAATCGAGATTCAACACCAAGAACCATTGTAGAATACGGGCCTAAATATGTAAGCCTAAGCTCACATGTCAGTCTTAGCTGGCCGGTTTGGTGGTTGAATACTGGACCGACTAGGGCAGAAAAGCACCGCCAGAAAAAGGTATTACTAGCAGGTAACTAGTACAGCAATTAGCGTTAATGAACAGAGTTCCAAAAAAAGTTATAGTACAGCATGACGAGGAATAAATCAGGTAGGTGTGGTGAAAGAAAGTTTACGGTAATTCTGACACACACAGAGGGATGCTCCTTAGGGATCAAGCCAACCCAACTTGGTGCACCTGCCTTACCACAGATGAAGCTCTCGCACAGACATTTCCCTCATCATTGGGAGGTAAGACAGAAGACAGCTCCTGGAAAAATCGACATACCAATCAAAAGCAAAAAGCAAACCCCGTACTCCAAAGTGCTTCTTCTTTCTTCTTCTTTAGCCATTCTCAACCTCTAAGGTGTAGGCCTCCTTCAGCTTATGCCATCTGTTCCGGTCTTGGGCAGTTTCCAACCACTTTGATCCCGCCAGTCTTTTGATGTCGTCGTACCAACGCATCTGCGGTCTTCCTCTCGGGCGTTTCTCGCCCCATGGTCTCCATTCTACCACTGCCCTGCACCACGAGCCATGCTTGCGGGCGACATGGCCAGCCCACTCCCACTTCAATTTCGCAACCCGTTTAGTTACATCGCTCACTTTGCTTTGTTCTCTGACCCATTCGTTTCTTTTACGGTCTCTCAGCGTAACTCCTACCAGTTTTCTCTCGATTGCTCTTTGAGCCACCTGTAGTTTGTGGATGATCTCCTTAGTAAAAACCCAGGTCTCAGCCCCATACGTAAGCACAGGCAAGATGCACTGGTCGTGAATACGAGCTTTTTGTTCGGCACTGAGTTTCATGTTGAATGCAAATTTGAGTTTGGAGTAAGCTGCCCAAGCCAGTCTTATGCGTCTGTCAATTTCGTTAGCCTGGTTGTCCCTTCCCATTACAATCTCTTGACCAAGATACACATACTTATCTACTTTTTCGATGACAGTGCCATTTACGCGGATGTTTGCGGTATCATTTAGCATGTTGGTCATTATCTTGGTTTTGTCGAGGTTCATTTCCAAACCACACTGTTCAGATGCTTGGTTGAGTTCCTGTATCATAGCTTGAAGGTCAGTCGAGGTGTCCGCGAACAATACTATATCATCCGCAAATCGTAGGTTATTCAGTCTCTTGCCCTCCACACTAATGCCACGCTCTTCCCAATCCAACTTCTTGAAAATGTCCTCCAATACTAGGGTGAACAGTTTTGGAGAGAGTGTATCTCCCTGTCTAACTCCTCTCCGAATCTTGACAGGTTGAGTCTCTGGTGGTAGGTTAACCTTTAAAGTTGCATTGTTGTAGATATTTTTTATGAGGTTAGTGTAACGGTGATCAATACGGGCATTCTGAAGGGACTGAACCACTGCCCAAGTTTCGATGCTATCAAAGGCCTTCTTGTAGTCTATAAATGCGACCCACAGTGGTAATTGATATTCGGTGACTTTTTCAATAATGACTCTCATAGTTAATATGTGGTCCATAGTGCCAAAACCACCTCTGAAACCAGCTTGCTCAACTGGTTGGTAGTAATCAAGTTTTTTAGTCAAACGAATGGTGATTATTTTCGTAAACAATTTGTACAGCTGTGATAATAGACTGATGGGGCGGTAGTTATTAAGGTCTAATTTGTTCCCCTTTTTGAACAGTAGGATGATCATAGCGCTCTCCCATTTTTCTGGTATTCGGCATTCTTCCAGACACTTATTAAAAAGTTTAATGAGGAACTGCAAAACCACGTCCCCACCTTCTTTGACCATTTCTACGATGATATCATCTTTACCAGGGGCCTTGCCGTTTGACATCTTGGATAGGGCAGCCCGTATTTCAGCTTTTGTTATCTCCGGTACATCTTCAGATCCAACATTGGTAACCTTTCGGGTCGCTATATTTAGTGGTTTAGGATTCCTAGAACTATAGAGTAGCTGATAGTACTCCTCTACAACTTTCAGTATTTTATTTTGTTCAGTAACTAGGTTTCCGTCTTTGTCACATAGCTTTGTTATCTGTTGAGTACCAGGCTTCAGAGCTCTCATAAATACTTTTGGACCTCTATACTTCTTTATGATGTTTTGCACGGTTCTTTCACGGTATGCATCAATATCCCTCTCAACATGCTGTCGTGCTTCCCCACAAATCAGTTTAAACTCGACCGTGTGGCTTTTCCCTTGATTGATTAGGGTTCTCCTTTCTTCCAGTAATGCCTTAGTTTCTCTTTGTAGCTTGTGTATTCGACCGGTCGTGTTCTTAGATGCAACATTTTTAGCTGCCTTACAGAGTGAACTACTTAGATGGTCGAGAAGTTCATTTATATCAGATGTATCAGCGTCGATGAAATTGATGTGATCTTTTACTTCGTTCTGATATGACTCCCTGTTTATCATTAGACATTCAGGGTTTACCTTGGTCTTTCTTCTTCTAATTGACGTGTACCTTTCCAATCTGGCATTGATCTGTACCACAGCACGGATGAGACGATCCTGTATAAAAGTTGTTTAGGACGGAAACATCTTTTACTATACATTTGTGACTGCTAAACATATAGTCTATTTCGTTTCTGAATCTTGCTCCCGGGGATAACCACGTCCACTTTCTCTCAGGTCTTTTCTTGAAGAATGAATTCATGTGAAACATTTTTTGCTGTTCTAGAAAGTTAATTAACATGGCTCCCCTAGAATTTCTACTGCCGTATCCAAAATTACCCATCACGGATTCAGAGTCATCCTGCTTTACACCGATCTTGGCGTTGAAGTCCCCAGTGATTATTGTGTACGTGGTTTTCTGGTCTCTTAGACAGGAACTAATGTCTTCATAAACTCGTTCGACTTCTATATCGGCGCTTGTGGTGGTGGGAGCATATACTTGGACAACCTTCAGAGTGATTTTCTTGGACACTTGCAGTATCACGTACAAGACTCTGTCTGAAACTGAGTTGATGGTCTTTATGCTGTTACTAAGGCGTTTATTAATGAGTAAAGCCACACCGTGTTCGTGCTCATTTGTATCGGATCCCCTATAATAGAAACTGTGCCCGTTTTGAAGCTTAAGACTCTCCTCACCCTGACGTCTCACTTCGGACAATCCGACTATATCCCAATTGATTTTATCCAGCTCGTAGAACAATTCCACCATTCTGTCTTCCGTTCTCAAGGTTTTTGCGTTGTAAGACGCTATCGCCAATTTCGTTATTGAATTCGAATCGTGGCAGCTTTTGTTCACCCAGTGATTCTTAGCACCCCTGGTCTCGCCTTTACCCACACTGCTGCCTTTGTTGGGTACCGCTACACCGCTGGGAACTCGGGGCCATCTTTTTTGTTGTGTATCCATATTTACTGAAGGGTTTAGGCGTTTAAACCCACCCGCTTGCCCAAGGCGTCCTGGTGAGTGGAGAGTAGTCCATCTAACTAGGACTGTATGTGCTACCGTTGATCTATAATGCCAGATTCATCCGCTACCATCCCTAGGAAACCATCCCCTCCTGATGGCTTCCAGACTACCTAACCGTGCAACGCTTAGATAGTCCCCCCTTTCTCTCGTCCGTTTGTTGACCTTACTTCCCACTGGGATTTGCACCCAATCTTCCGCAAGGTTGCTCAACGTAACAGGGCCCACCGCGGGAAGGTGAGAGTGGAGTTGAGGTGCAGAGGCTAGAGAACTACACTTGCTGAGGTTCTTATATTGCGCATGACACCCCCGTTAAGCCCTTAAAGTGCTTAAAATCCAATAAATATTGTATTCGTAACTACGTTGAAAAAATAACGATTTTACAAACTGTAAGTTTCAAATAACTTAGAGAAAAATGACTGATTTTATAGATTTCTGATCTGTTAGAAGTCGATGCCTAGCCCGATAGGTCATATTAAGTAAGTACTTTTCAGTTTTTGAAGTCGGTTTTTTTAAACGTTTACTTTTTAGTATTTGTAATAGGTTGTTCTTAAAATTGTATACATTTCTCAGTGATTTAATTAATTCCAGCCTTAGTCCAGCATGCCTTTGACCATAGTTTTTGAGTTTTGTTTCATGAGATTGACATAATGCTCTCAATAACATAAACGAGACATTCAAGCTATATATAATTATATATATAATTAAGGAATTCTGTTACCTGCCTCTATGGTTCAAGACAGGGTGATCCCAGCACGTCCTTGACCATCAAAATGTAACTTACCTTCTCACAGGATCGTCCTAAAACTTGCTCAAAAATTTCCTATTTGATTTTGAGGAGTTCTCTGGTATAAAAATATGGTTCTCTGTTCTCTCTCTAGAGTATAAATTGATATGGGATCACCGGTGAGTTAAACTAAATTCAATGCCAAAATAGTTTTTGAAATAGGTTCATAAACGACGAAAATATGGGATAACATACATAGTATGACGGTTAAAAGTTTGAATAGAAGTAATACAAAAATGTTCATAAATCGAAAACTATTGGAATAAACTATTTATATAATAATTCAATGTGACAAAATAGCAACTACATCGCACTAAAAATACCGTAAATCAAACAATAACTCAGAGTAATCGGTGATCATACATAAGAAAAATACCGATCGAATTGAGAACCTTCTCGTCTTTGGAAGTCGTTTAAAAATAAATACATACTGGTGGATTTCCCCTCAGTAAATATTTTCATGAGATTGCGTTTGTTAAGTTTGTGTATCTGGGTATTTCCCGTCGATACATCTGTTCAATAACTCTTTCACCAAATTTTAAAGAATAGTTAATCACTAGCTTTTGCCCGCGGCTCCGCCCGCTTGGATGTCGGTTATCGTGACAAAACATAGCCTATGTCCTTTCTCAAGGTCTAATCTTCCCCTATACCCTATTTCATCAAAATTGGTTCAGTGGTTTAGACATGAAAGCCGGACAAACAAACAGTCACACACATACACTTTCCCATTTATAATGTTAGTATGGATTTGCCCTCGATAGACAGTGCTCATCTATCTTATAGCCTCGGTTATTTATAATAACCATAATATCGGGAGCCCCTTATTTCGTAGAAAGAAATTTCATAGAATTTCGTTTCACAGAAAATGTTTCATATAATATTTGGTTCTTATATTTTTATTTCGAATATTATTGTTTCAAAAACAATTTACTACAATGAAACATATTTCACAGAAACACAATTGAACGACTTTTATTCACATTTTTTTGTGTAACAAACTTATCAAACTGTAGAATTATTATTTAAAGAATATTAAACCACCTTTATAATATTCCAAATAACATTTATTTTTAACTGTTTGTTTGAATTCTTCTCTAAAATATAATAAAATCATTTTGTTATTAAATTATTAATAAAACGTCATTATAGTTAACACCCCGACTAAGATTACCACGACTCGGATATGTTAGGTTAGAAGGCTAATGCAGGAGCGGAGCGAAGCGAAGCTCCCGCATTAGGCCTTCGTGGTTATTTTTTTATAAACCACCCAGAAGTAGGAGCCCCGCGTAGCGGGGCTCCGTCGACCTTGTAGACGCATCAATTGTTTAGTTTATAAAAAAAATGTCCCATTTAAATGAGGGTATGCATTTTATGAATTGAAACGTTTAGAAACTGTCACTTTGATAATATGTTTTCTTTGTAATAAGTTTTCTATTAAATAAACAATATAATGATTAAGAATATTTGATTTTATATTCTATGAAATGATTATTCAAATGTTTAACTTTATATGAAACAAAATTCAATGATTTAAAATTCTTTAAAGTAAGTATTCTGTATATTGATTATTCTATGAAACGAAATTATGCGAAACATTTTCTGTAATATGAAATTATATTAAACAATTGTCTATAAAACAACGCACACCCCATAATATCCTCACAGCGATATTTACATTTTGGATTCCAAGGTCCGCTTATTTTTTGATTGGCATATCGGTATTTTCTGAGAGTGAGAGCCAACGCCCGAGTGCCATCACTGCGACGCGAGCGTGGACTCGGGGCTGAAGAGTGTCCGGCGTTTGTGACGCCGAGGCGGGAGCTTGTGGCGGCCATGGGGGTGAGAGTTGCGGCGCTGACATCGCTGCACGCGCTCGAAGGCGGCTCGGTCGTCGGAGGGCGCAAACTGACCTCCGCCCCCCATGAGCGCGGGCCTGAGGATGACGGGTGGAGCCGCCCGTCACCCTAGCAGAAGCAGGCCACGGCGGCGGCGCGCATCGTAGGACGATGAGCGTCTCCCCACACCGGGGTTAAGTCGGGGACCGCGCGGTCCCCCCCCCTCCCGAGGAGGGCCAGACCGATAGGGATGGCCCCGGGTCAGCCGGGGTGCAAGGGATATGTCGCATGACAACCTCACCTTCGGCCTAGCACTACGACCCAGAGACGGCGTGCGGTTTAGTCGGTTCGAGTCCGACATAACCTCCCCCTCCGGCTCCGGAGGGGTGGGTATCCGTGGGGATTTCAAGCACGTAAAAAAAAAAATAAAAAAAAAAGATGGCACAAAAATAAGTAAATAAATAAATAGCACGATTGTCACGAAATCTTTATTTATAAGGCGCCCACTCACTAACCGTTTACCGGACGATATAAATCTGTCAGTTAATCGCAATAACCCACACACTAACAGTTTCCTTAACGATTTTGGACTGACGACTACTACGATCCGATAGTGTGTGGCCGCCGAACGATTCCGGACAGTTCTAAGCCGGACAGTCCTAGGCCGTCAGGGCGAACGACCATATGTCGAACGACGGCCTGTCGATCGACGTTTCGTGTCAGCTTTTTTACGTAATAAACTTAGAATAAAACAGTGAATTAATTTTATTCTTTTGTCTGAAGTAATAACATTATGATGACATGTACCTACATCACTATTTTTTACTAAGATTTTATTCATTTTTTGTACATAATCGTCTATATTTCTTATGCACATAGTCCATTAGATTCAAAATGGCTAACACCTATTTCTCACAATGATTAGCACGTACTTATATAAGAATAACGTAGTGCAAGCTAGTTTCAACCTTATTGACATCACAACAAATATAGTTTTTTTTCTTATATTCGTGATCAGCAGCATTTATTTATGCGAAAAAACATGTAATTAAGAAAATGTCAATAAGGTCGAAAATCGCTTGCACTTTTTCGTAGTCTATGTAACTGATATCAGACCATTACCGGCAGGCGATCGTACGACCTAAAACTGACGACTCGCAACTGCTAGTGTGTGGTCGCAAAACTGACAACAGGGAATTGCCGGCAGGCCAAAATCGCTTTAGTGTATGGGCGCTATCGGCTTAGGACTGCAGGCCGCCGGACAGATCAGGAACTGCACGTGGACTGCAGGCGGACTGTTAGTGAGTGGGCGCCTTTACATTACAAATGAGTTTTATATACTTACATGCGTACTTTATCATTTTTTATTTCTTTAAATGAGTCTACTAGAGCCATCTGTTTATTTTTGAATATTACTAAACATATTTTCTTAGTATCGGTATCCCATGCACATATATAAATAAATTATTGAACAAAAAATATGTTGATATTATTAATTAAATACAAAAAGCAAAAGAGTGCGTTGGCCGGGAATCGAACCCGGATCAACTGCTTGGAAGGCAACTATGCTGACCATTACACCACCAACGCAACTGTATAAAAGTGGCAAAACTACTCATCACTTTCTACAATACGCTTATCGTATCGTTAGAATGACGTTACCATGGTACCGTCGCGCAGTGATTAAATTGTAGGTATTATAGCAAACTCACAAATAATGTACTACGAACATTATTTATGTATTGGGAATGCCTACACGTATCTTTAAAAGCAATTTTATGCCAAATAAACATAAAACACTTATAAGAGCAAACACTTTTAATGTTCTATTTTTATGTTTTACGAAAACATTCGCGAGTTATGTTTTGAATAAATATATTCCATCAATGCTCGTGTAGGGCTTTCTAGAGGTTCTCAGCCATTTGAAGAAAGACTATTGGATATTACAAGGTGAAAACATTATATTAAGATGAATGCCAATATAATTTTTCAAATTCAAATTCAAATTCATTTATTTCGACTAATTTTTCAAGTCATATAGGTAGGTACGGTTCCGTATCACAATATCCAAAGCCATTCCAACCATGTTCAAGACAACTACGGATGATTCACATATGGTCATAACGCATATTGGTCGACTCGACCACTGGGTCATACACATAATTTCGAATAAACTAAAATTATTTGAACTAACGGACGATTAATATAATGTTCATTTAAGATATTGGACATGTTGACTATGTTTGAAACACCCAACGGTCGACCCGCCCACGGCCCACCATAATGTATAACTTTTGTATTTTCACAGTATTATGGTAAAACACGGACTAGATACGACAAATTGGTACCTACTATAATAAAGAATAATTTTGCCTATATTGAAGACGTGTATCCAATCCATTCTAATATTATGTAAATGGAAAAGTGTATGTGTGTGTCTGTTTGTCCGTCTTTCACGCCTAAACCACTGAACCGATTTTGATGAAATTTGGTATAGGGGTAGATTAGACCATGAGAAAGGACATAGGCTATGTTTGGTCGCGATAACCAACATCCACGTGGCACCAACAGCCAACAGCCGCTGGTAAAAGCTAGTATAGAATATATTTAAACATAATTTTAGTAATTAATTAGTAATTTAAAGTAATAAATAACGCATAAAATAGTGTTGAAAAGGAAAAAGGATGCAATAACAAAAGCTATTGATAGGAAAACAGTTTGTTTAGAAGTAATCATCCCGACCGGGAATAGAATATGGAAGTTTTTTGGGACCCACCAAGATTTTTGGAGGCCACGTCAGGTTCACCCTTGCGGGTGAAGCTTGTGCTTGCGCTTGTGCCCTGATTCTACTATTATTTTTTACATGGCAAAACCACTGCGGTACCCCAGATACTGTAACCAATGCTATTTAACTTTAGACTTTACTGTTATACTGTTAAAGTTTAAAATTTAATGTCAATTTATGCGTTGTTAGCGGTATGGCAGTGGTTTTGAATCGGGGGCCTGGTTGATGGGCGAACTCTGGCGCATTTTTTCCTCTCGAGACAACCCTGGACGATTCTAGGAGGAGTAAGGGGTTCTGTGTACGCCCCAGATGCAACCCGGAAATAACACTTTTGCACTCTACATTAGTGTTGTTATCGATTATCATTATCATCTTATACAGAGTGTCCGCTGACAAGTATTTTTCGCAATTGCTTGCAGAGAAACTGTTTCCACGGACTGCAATTACTCTATGCACCTTACAAACGTTAACCGATATTATAGCGATAACCGACATCCGCGCGGGCGGAGCCGCGGGCAAAAGCTAGTATTATTATAAAATGGTCATTTTTCAAAAGTAAAATAAATGTATGTATGTGCCACAAGACTTAAAAACTTTATCAGAGTAAATGAGAATCAACAAATTTGTTGTTTCATGTCTTTGCTGAGTTTAAATAAAAATATCTTCCATTTTTTCTCTAAAAATAATGTATTCCTGTATTAGTGTAATAATGTGCATATAATTTACACGACAGGTGTAAGACAAAGAATGTATTTGAACACCTCAATCGAAATTCAACTCTGAAATGAACTTAATAAGGGATGAAATCAATTTCTCCGATGAATACTAAAAACTCAGACGAATATACTCTTTACCGCAACGGATAAAGGTTGATTTTCCAATGTCTATACAACCCTATTACCAAGACGAAATATTTTCCTTAAGAAAGCGCGGTTCCGTAACACTGACTTTTGTGGGAATGTGGGGTTCCATACGGAAGTCAAGAATTACCTTTATTACAGGGGTGAAGATGTTTATTTGGTCCCATATGACGTCACAAACTTAATTTATTCTCGCCATCTTTATTGTGATAAGGAAATACTTTTCGTAATGAGAAAGAATAAAATTTATGGTTTTGTATTTTTGTTGTGTATTATTACTCTTTATTATTGTAGCGTTGTTTCTGGTCGAGTCCGTGATTTCACATCAGTTCCCGGGCCCATTTACTCATTCTCCTCCTATTGGCTTAGCTTTGATGGTAATGCAGCAGTCATTCCCATCAAAACCATTTTGGTGCTTATGGCACCGGTTTGCAGAAGTAGAAGAAAACTCCAAGTAAATTCGTCTGTGGGTCGATGTGCTAGGCCGAAGGTGAGGTTGTCTCACGACATATCCCTCGCAACCCGGCTGACCCAGGGCCATTCCTTTCGGCCTGGCGAGGTCGGTCTGCGCCCTCCGACGCCCGAGCCGCCTTCGAACGCGGGCAGCGATGTCCGCGAATGGTGTAACGTGTAGACATGATGTATGTATTTGTTCTTATATATTTATGTATATTATATTGATATATATTTAAATAAACGTATTTAAAATGTGAGTATGCCACATCATTCGCTCAGGTGCTATTCGGCTTGGTGCTCTAAGTGGACTACACCCAATGACCACTCCGAGAGGAAATTGTACGCCAAAACACAAAGTACGGCTAGCAGTTGAGCTTGACTAGGGTTCCGAAAACCTTGGTGGCCATACATCCAGTTCCCTTTCTACCTTTCACTTTTCTTTTTGGGAAGATGCTGTTCCTAGGCCTATGTCACTCGTAAGCCGTGACCTTTAAAACCTCATAAAAAATCCAGCACCGATTGCAACACCACCGTATTGATTACAATGCAGATAACACATTTGAGATCCAACGAGTCTAGGTAAAAAGTCATAAAACCGTAGTTATGTTACTCACGGTGTTACACAATACTCATATTACGTCATAATTTAAGGAGTTTATGATGTCCTTTCAACGAAGTAACGGGTACAGACGTCATAACGGGAACATAAAAAGTTATAAATATTAGAAAGTGTTACTTAAAAACTGTACACTCAATTTAGCTAGACTTTTTAACCGTGTAGACTTTAAAATAGTGTGAAGTTTTCAGTATTTTTTTAGTCTTTATTTGGTGTACTTCAAAGGTAACCTGTGTAACCTTATTACTAAGACCTCAATATTTATTCGTCCGTCAGCGCCAGTTAATAAGTTACCATAACTTAGTAAAAACGATTGTTTCAACCATTTTTCATAATAAACGCTACTGTGCAGGTAAGCTTCTTCCTTTCTCAAGGTCTAAGGACTAGACCTTGGTCTTTGGATGAAATTAGAGATGGACAAGACAGTCTATCTCTGTACAAAATTTCATCAAAATCGATTTAGTGTTTTAGACGTAAAGTCGTTACAGATTTTAACAACTTTTTTCGCATTTATAATATTAGCACAGTAGAATGAATCCTATGAGGATGGATTTCAAAACTATCTAACTAAAAGTATGTCACACAAAAGACCTGCCTCAACCTAACCTTAACATATAATCTCATGGGCACATAAAAATAACTTAAACAGCATAATCTGGGGCTTGTTATCACAAACTTTGAAGTAAGTTTATCCTTCGGGACCTTTTAACCGTCTCCACTTATCTGGCGTTTTATAAAGTACCGCCTACCCTTTGACGGGTGACGGGATGAGGATAAAATTTAGGTTCAGTTGGACGTATGGTTATCTTTTATGCGGGTGTTGATAGACGCGTCTGGCGGAGATAGGAGAGGTGGGGTCGGTTATAGAGTCATTGATTGTGGACGGAGGTGAGTAGAAAAGCTATATTTTTTTAGGGTTCCGTAGCCAATTAGCTAAAAACGGAACCCTTATAGATTTATCATGTCTGTCCGTCTGTCCGTCCGTATGTCACAGCCACTTTTTTCCGTAACTATAAGAACTATACTGTTGAAACTTGGTAAGTAGATGTATTCTGTGAACCGCATTAAGATTTTCACACAGAAATAGAAAAAAAAAACAACAAATTTTAGGGGTAAATTTTAGAACTGAAACTCAAACTGAACTTTTTTTTTCATCAAACCCATACGTGTGTGCTATCTATGGATAGGTCTTCAAAAATGATATTGAGGTTTCTAATATCATTTTGACGTGACAACGTCTTATAAATTGGTTTGCCGGGTGACACTTCAAGAAACTGCGTTACGCTCCGCTCACGTTATGCGCTCACAATGAGAGCGAGTGAGAGGCACGCGTCCCTTCCACTCGGGCATGGTTAGCCCGCCTAAGAGCGAGAGAGACAGACATTTTTAAATTGTTACTATTATTTCATCCTTCTTCCTACTATACGAATGAATATTCACATTAAAATTATTTTACCACTCAAAGTCGTTGTCACGTAAAACTTTCGCCCGTATACCGACTTTACAGGCAACCAAATTTTTTTCTAAACTGAATTGTTTGCGCGAGAGACATTTCCAAAGAGGTAAAATGTGTCCCCCCCCCCTGTAACTTCTAAAATAAGAGAATGATAAAATTAAAAAAAGATGATGTACATTACCATGCAAACTTCCACGGAAAATTGGTTTGCACGTGACCTAGTAAGTAGTTTTTTTTTAATACGTTATAAATCGTAAACCGTACACTATTATTAAATCATCGATCAAAGTAACAACGAACTACAAGAACTTTTATATTATGTTACTTGCTGCTACGGAACCCTTCATGGGCGAGTCCGACTCGCACTTGACCGCTTTTATTATTAATAGATGTGATATACGTATGAACTTCGAAGATGGTAGAATTCTCCTGAAGGTGCATATGGTATAACCCATTACCCCCGGGTAAAGACCCCAGTCTTCAGAAGGTTATCATATTTTTCTTAGCATGGCATTCCTTCTTCTAAAAACCCCTAATTAAAAAAAAATTAATCCCTACGTCTACTTTAACAAAAACAATATTATTATGACTCTTTTTTGACTCTTTTTATTACAAGGTGTACACTACACGTGCAAAGATTGCAAAGTAACTTTTTGTTATTTTATTGCACACAATTGTATCTTTTTTTACATTGCTCACCTTTATGACCGGGAACAGTGCACTATTGCGAAACCTTTTTATCATCAAAGAGTGCGTTTTGTTGTCCAAAACCTAATAAACTTTGATCAGTTTTGCAAACATGTGTTAAAAATGGTTTAGCGAAGAAATAAACAAACACTGAACTAATTTGGGTTCGCTTTTGTAAAATTTTTTTTGCATTGAAATTGTTGTTGCTCTATTTTAGGCAACCACCTGGATTAGCTTCCAAGTGTTTTTTATTTATAAGAAATCAAAATCAGTTTGTCAAGTAGGGTTTACCTAATTAATATAGATATGTATGCTGATCGGATGAGGTATAATTTGGAACACCACTGCCCGCAGCACTCTGTCCGTCGCTCTTACCCACACACGTAAGGTGTGTGGGTAAGAGCGACGGAGCGACGGTTCGGTGTGTCTGCAGAAGATCCTATGCTAGAATAGTCATATAGTAGCCTATGCTATTATAGTCATAGAGGATCCTTTCTAGCATCCTATCCTATGCGTTAATGCGAGAGACACGCGAAGAAATCGAGTAACTGAATACGTCTATCACTCCCACCTTGGTAGAATATTAACCGCTAGGAACAACACCATGAGCAAAAAATTACAAAGAACCAGAGACTCTTCCATTGTCGAGGGGGCGAAAACGAGAAAGTTTTCTAGCCCGGCAACAAACACCTACAGCGCTTATGATAGGTAACCTATTTTATCCACAGCAAGTTTTTCTTCTATATATGGTAACTAGGCGCCTTAACATAACGTCACCAGACGCATTAGATGTTGGTATGATGTTGGCATATAATAAAGTCAGGTAATTCCATTGGCGCCACATCACTTGCATCGATCCAGGGCTGCCTAACATATCTTAATCGTCACCACAACCCACAACTACTGACTCTGTGAGCTGGTCATGTAAAGCTGTTCCTGTAGACCCTATCTTATAACCTTATTTGCATGTAATGCGTAAGGATGAAAATAATGTCATAAAGAAGGTAATACGCATGGAAGTGGGGGACGGTTACACGGGGAAAGGAAATTATTAGAGGAGATAGATGGATATGTCACTTTAAAGCAATATAAGAGACAACCCTATTGAACTTGAAACATAAAAAGGTCCTATTAGCGATGTACAAGGATTGAAGTAATCGAAACTTGTTCGTCTGATTTCAATTGCTTATCGACTGATCGGCGGCGTTTTAAGTACTGTCTGTGAACTTTAAAACGTTGTGCTAAATAGAACAGTAATGAGATGGAATTGTTTCTAACTAACTTTAAACGACTTTTTTCTGAAGTACCTAATCTGACGTTTGAGTGAGAAGAGTGGGAGTCTGGCTAAGGTCGATTTGCTTCAGTTTTTAGAGTAGTCTCTCTTTTGTGTACCGATATTTTAATAGCTTTATTCCTAACTAGCTTAGACATAGCATATAGATTCGGCTTTGTGTTTGAATGTTTTGTATATTATAATATCAGATTGGCCATTGAAAGCCCCGTTAAAATCAATCCAGCCGTTTCAGATATTGATCAAGGCAAACAGAAGTACCAATATCGTAATGAACCGTTTTTTTTGTATATAATTATGAATTTACTAAAGAAACAATGTTTTAATATTAGTAAGAGGAACTTCAATAAATAATTTTCAAATACTTGTCCAATCATAGCAAACATACCTTTCAAAAATGATTATAGCCAGGCAAAGAGTATACAAACACGTATTACTTACATGATTAGTAAACTTACAGTTTCATTATTTGACACATATTATTGTCTTGGTAATTATGACACGATGATGAAACGCTAATGAGGAAATATGAAAAATTAAATAATTGAGATAACACTTTAAAAAATAAAGCAAACAATAAATAGTTCACGAATTGCAGAAATAGAGAATACCGCCGTTTTTCATAAATTGTAAACATTTAAATAAAGACTGATTAATTATTTATTACGAATTAATCAAAAACGGTTACGTGGTTAATTTGTATGCAGTAGAAGTGAGAGTGAGAGGTATACCAGCAATATCTCTCTATAAACTACTTAAAGATCTAGGCCTATCGAGAGCTACGATAAGGTAATTACTAGGACGAATGTCTAAAGCGGCACTAGTAAGTTCACATCAAATTTGGTTAGGGAGGGGCACTTGGGTAGTGAAGGTAAGTGTTGATGTACATAAACAAAAGGGGCCCCTTCTAAACCTACACTTGGGTCGCAAGTCCCAAGCACTGTCCCGAGTTCCCAACTCAGCAACACGATGGACCCGGCACCCGCAAGGAGAATCCATGGATTGCTAAGTCTCTAATATGTATTACTAGCGACCTGCCCCGGCTTCGCGCGGGTGCAATATATGTTTTTATACATATTAACCTTCCTCGTCAATCACTCTATCTATTAAAAAAGCCGCATCAAAATCCGTTGCGTAGTTTTAAAGATTTAAGTATACATAGGGATATAGGGACAGAGAAAGCGACTTTGTTTTATACCTATCGCATCACACACATTTAACAAGGTATATAAATTAGACATCACTAGCTGCTGCCCGTGACTTCGTACGTGTCGATTGAGTTAGACTATCATAATCTATACCATCCCCTGCTTAACCCTCTTAGCGGTGGGGCTTCGTAAAATGTCCACACCCTGTATGAACTTCTTTCTCACAACTTTTTTTGACTTGTTTCTGAGATTTCGTGATTAATCAGCGATTGGTAGTTTTAAGCTTTTAATTATTTTTTTCTGGTTGAAATCATGTAAAGCTACGTTCTGTGTCTAACATCTGTCAAAACACCTTGTCAAATCTGTTCGAAAAGCCTAGTAGATTATTGGTGCTGTAATCTGAAGTGAAAGGAGTAGCTATACAAATTTTAATAACACTTTCTTACGAGTGGATATCTCCACTTAAATCAATTTATATAAGTTTTATTGCCAATAAAATTATAGATGGCTTTGAATAGATCAATATACTTATGAATGGATCAGATATATTTAACATTCATTATTTTTATTGTGATTTTAATAAATGGGTTTTGTGAAATCTCGTGTGTGTGAGGTTTCTTCGAGATCTTCGGGGCTTCTGCTCTGTCGATGCTCTAACGCAAGGTTCTCAAGGGCTTATAAGACGGCAGTGGCTCCTATAAAAGCCGTATAAGCCACACCATAAGAAAGTTATGAATGGATAAGCAGGTGTAAAAAGGCCACATTGCATATTGATGTTCATTTCCTGTTAAGTAGGAGATATATGAAGACCATAAAATGGCTACTTGTTTATTATTTCATTCATATTTCATTTGCAACGTTCATATTCTACTGACATTAGTTACTGATGTTGCGACAACCAAAAAAAAAGACGGGTTGCACTCTGGGAGTGCCGGCAGAAGTGAAAACATTTTCTTTTTTTCTTTCTTCGTTATATACATAGAAAAAGATAAAAAAGAACATACCATACCATACCTATAATATAGCGCTAATCATAGAACCTATCACTTATTTTCTGCTAATTTTCTGTCAGAAGAAATTAATAAATTATAAAAAGAAAAAATAATCACAAAAAATAATAAATTACAGAAAGAAAAAATTATCATAAAAAGTAATAAATTACAAAAAGAAAAAATAATCACCAAATGTAATAAATTATAAATAAGAAAAAACAATCACAAAAAATCCCTGAAGGCCAGGTGGTTTGAACCCGATACTATCTGTAACTATAAGGACTTACAGTCGACGTGCTTACCGTTTAAGCTACGACGATATCTATTGTAAATTGCACAATACATAGTCTGTACCTAATCTTGTATGACGTCAGTCGTCGGTTACGGTTCAAAGGTCAACTAATCCTGACGCTTCCTTAATATTTTACACCCATCCAACGCCGCTAAAGAAGTTTTCACTTCAAAAATTGCGACGAGCCGAATCTTACTTGCGCAGTATTGACTAAAATAAGAATTTGCCATTAACATAGCGTTAATTGGTAGTTATTATGTTCTACATACTAATAGTTCATGATTTTTATCTATTAGATAAAAACCTGAATTTAAAGCAAAATAAAGCGAAAACTACAAAGCTGTTTCTATTTTTATTTTATTTCAGTGTGGCAATTTTGACTGACATGATTTTAAAAAACTGAGTTGTCAGTTTTAGCTGTCAAGTTTGTTTGAATGTTTTTGTAAGTTATCGCACAAGGACTTAATAATATAACAATGACAATGAAAACACGAGAGTGAGAGAGAAAATGTAAGTCCCTACTAACATCCAATACGTCACGAATTTGACATTATGAATTACTCATACGAGAGCCAAAAAGGGACCAGGATATACTTAGGTCCTTTCTGAAGCAAGACGAAAATGATAAATATCGAGTGCACGCGATGAATTTGGAAATCCAAAACGAATGGTTGACAATGGGAGAGTTCTGCATACCGATGGCTTTAAAGTGGCGCACCTTGACGTATGAGTGGTCGCCGGCCCTGTTAAAATTCTATCTTAACGCCTTTCAGATGACCCTTCCAGACCAGAGTAATCTGGTAAGGTGGGGGAAAGCCACAGAAAAACAATGTTATACGTGTGGTGAGGCAATAGGGACGGCTAGGCACATATTAGTAGGATGTAGGGTGCTTCTTGATAGAGGCCAATACTCACGCCGCCACGATAAAGTGCTTTTCATCATACGCGAAGCAATGAGTCTGGCAGTAGCTAGAGCCCAAAAAGGATTGACTACTAACAGACGTCATATCAACTTTGTGTCTGAAGGTTCATCCATAAAATCCAGGAACAAACCTTATTCAATCTTAGATACTGCCCCAGATTGGACTCTCCTAATCGACACGTATGAAAAGAACTATAAAATTCCGGAGGATGTTGGGGTTTCGTCATCTAGACCGGACATATTTCTCTACTCAAAAACGACTAAATATGTGGTCCTTGTGGAACTTACTGTACCGTGGGAAACAAATATACCGAAGGACCACACACTTAAGAAAAATAAATACTATGATCTCACAAACTAATTAATCAAAAACGGTTACGTGGTTAATTTGTATGCAGTAGAAGTGGGAGCGAGAGGTATACCAGCTAAATCTCTCTATAACCTACTTAAAGATCTAGGCCTATCGAGAGCTACAATAAGCTCATTACTAGGACGAATGTCTAAAGCGGCACTAGTAGGTTCGTATCAAATTTGGTTAGGCAGGGAGGGGAACTTGGGTAGTGAAGGTGAGTGTTGATGTACATCAACAAAAGGGGCCCCTTCTAAACCTACACTTGGGTCGCAAGTCCCAGGCACTGTCCTGAGTTCCCAACTCAGCAACGCGATGGACCCGGCACCCGCACGGAGAATCCATGGATTGCTAAGAATATCGTCTCATGTACTCAAATGGAGCTTCATTTTATGATAGTCAAAATATGACCATTTTATGTGTGCCATACATGATGATCAGTAAATGAACATACAATATGGCCTTTTTAGACCTACAGATATATTTAACGTTCATTATTTTTATTTTAATAAATGAGTATTGTAAAATCTCGTGTGTGTGAGGTTTCGTCGAGATCTTCGCGGCTTTATTACCTACTGCTGCTTTCACGATGCTCCAAGGCAAGGTTCTCAAGCCGCATAAGCAACACCAAAAGAAGGTAGGAGTAAGTAGACCTTGAGCTCAATGGTGCAAGTCTGCAAGCTACAGATGCAACCTGGTACAACGCTAAGATGATGATGGTTGTATGAACGATTAATCTACACGCTTTAGTTTTTCACTGTTAATACACTTCTGACTAGCCTTTCAGCAATATACAGTTGTATCGAATGACCGATTTATCAAGTCGATTTCGTCAATTCGATTGAGTCAATTACCAATTTGTTTCAAAAGAAAAATGGCTACACTTGACTCCCGTTAGAAAGTAGTTATTTGTTTTATTTATATTACTAGCTGCGTACCGTGGCTGCGTGTGGTGTGTCTCTTAGCATTCAGCGAGTGAGTACAGCGCTGTGAAAGCCTTGCTAGGGATTGTCACCCAGTCTAACCAATGACAATCTCTACTTAGAGAAGCGCACAGTTGAATCTGCTCTCGCATCATTCATGAACGTATTCTCCGGATCAATTAAGGTTTGATGCACCATTTGGCGAGACCACCTGCGGTATAACATTTAACCAGTGTCCTTTTAAGGTTCTTGTGGATATTCAACCCAGAGCATACCCAGGGTCACCCGTGGCATAAAAAAAACAGACATGTTGACTTTTCACATCACTCTTAATAATTTAACATTATAAGTCAAGCATTTAAACAGCATTCAAATAACATTTTGACAAATAACGTAAGTACCTAAATGTTGACCATGATATCTCATATTGGTAAAAATGGTATAAAAATCAGTTCTGTAGTTTTTTAGGAGTACCGCGAATAAATAGACAGACAAACGCGTCAGATTACTATGTGTATATTATGTTGCAGTGATGATTGGCTCTGCGGGGCCTTCCAGATCTCTCACTAGTAAGTAACTCGAGTGTTCCGGAGACGATTGCCTGTTGACATTGTTTACAGTCGTTGGCTCTGTAGACTTTAAAACAATGTAATGAATGAGGGCTCTTAGAAAACTATGTTAAACATACAAGCTAGTTAAGCTGTGCTTAATTTGAACCTAGATAGCGCTGTATAGGAAGCCTAAAATCTAGCGTCGGTAGCTTAGTGGCTAAAGGGTCAGCCTTTCGATCAAAAAGTCCCGGGTTTGAATCCTAGCTATTACACTATTGACGTTAACGTATTGTTAACTCAAGCAGTTTAGCTTACTTGGCTAGAAATACTAGTAATTTCAACAGCTAACTAAAAAAATACACGGCTATACAGTTATATGTATTATAAAGTTTTCAGAATTCATATCTCTGCTTTTTTATCTGGGTTCCGTACCTCAAAAGGAAGGCTCACTTTGTTGTCCATCTGTTTGTCTGTATATGACCTAGGACTTTTTCTCTGAAACGCCTGAAGGTATTTACTTGAAATTAATATCACTATATACTTTGTACATACATACATACATAAGGTCACGCCTTTTTCCCATCGGGGTAGGCAGAGACCACTTCTTTCCACTTGCTACGGTCCTGAGACACCTTTTTCGCTTCTCCTACTTTCATAAGCGTTTTCATACAAACGCGTCGGTTCTGGATACTTTTGACCTGGCTTTTACTTAAGACGTCTTCGATTTGATCGAAGAACGTTCGCCTAGGTCGCCCCCTACCGACTTGCCCATTCACTCTCGCCTCATAAATCTGTTTCGTCAATTACTTTCATTCATCCTTTCTACGTGTCCGAACCATCTAAGCATCCCTTTCTCTATCTTTGTCACTACATCTTCTACCACACCGCAACGTTCCCTTATCACACTGTTCCTCACTTTATCTACCAAAGTTACTCCAGCTATACTTCTCAGACTTCTCTATATACTTATCTTAATATATATTAATCTCGTGTCACAATGTTTGTCCTCAATGGACTCCTAAACCACTTAACCGATTATAATAAAATTCGCACACGATGTGCAGTTCGATCCAACTTGAGAGATAGGATAGTTTAAATCTCAAATTATAGTCCGATTCGCGATAACCGACATCCACGCGGGCGGAGCCGCGGGCGACAGCTAGTTCTCTATATAGATATACTTTGTTAATATCAAATAATCCAATCTGAAATTTCTTGTAGCTGTAAAAAATCAAACTTTGAATAGAATATTTACATGCATATTTGTAAAAGCAGATGTTCAGCAGCTTTAGTTGCTAACCGTGCTTCTTTGAATCCGCTCTTCTTATTCTCACCGAGTATCACAAAATACCATCGCCATTTATGTACACATTTGCAAGGTTAAAAGCGGTCATATTTTTTCTTAATGAAATGCTGTATCTTCACTATTGCTGTTAGTCTAGGAGCCAACGGCCAGAAAGCTTATATTACTCATCATCATCATTAGTGTAATTCCCGGTAGCTCCAGAGGGCTTTATTTACCTTTAGATTTGGTTTAAGTGACTTTGAAGGGAGCGACTGCTGTCTGACTTCTTAAACCGGGAGGAAAATTCGGTGCAAGCTTTCCTTACGGGATGAGGAGGTTAGAAGCATTCAACAGGTGGAGCACGCACGCACACTCTAAGGAAAGCTGAAAATCGCATCCGAAATTAGGGAAGAAGACTACTATTTATTTTGGTAAATTAAATCAAAGTGATTAGGAAGTTTACTCAAATGTTATAACATTGAAATAAACTATTTATAACGGATAATTATCTGCTCCCTCTAGTGACGGCTGCTGGAAAACAAACCGAAATATCAGGATCAGTGTAAAATATTAACACATAATAAATCGCCACAGAATCCGTTATAAACAGTTTCATTACAACGGATGACAGCTCCTGAGCTAATCGTACGTTGTTCAGTTTGTTTCTTATCGCATCGAGCCTTTTATGGAACTTGATTGGATTGTTCCAATTGCATTACATATGCTTTCCACTGTCAAGTATGGATCTAGTGAGGAACACCGTGATAGATTACTTTGTAGTTAGCATGATTTTTTTCTTTTTATTTCATTTATTAATAAATAATTTGTTATAATCGTTTCTGAATGCATTGTATGGAAAAACAATACATGAACAAAATATTACAAAATACATTTATTAAAAAGTTGATTTGAACATTATAAGTAAACATTTCAACTTATATTATTTTTGTAGAATCTATACTATCTATAATTTAATTAAGGCCTATATTGAGATTCTATTTCTAATAGTCTAAAGATCTATGAGGTAAATTCCATGCATAATTTATGATAAAATTCAAGTAAATTACTAAATTAATTTTAAAGAATGAAGATGTAATGATTAAGGTAGAAAAAGCAGTAGGTATGTAGAGGCATGTAGGAGGTAGGACATGACGGTATTTCCGCCGAATTGAGCAGTCCGAGCGGAGAAGTACCTCGCCTACAGAAATCCGCGGTCATAATAACCTCGTATTCTGTTCTCGGCTGTGAGTAGGGTAGTCAGACCTCACTCAAGAGTTTTTGTGCTGTCAGTGGGAAGACCAAAGGCTTGGCCTGCTTTATCTTCTACACTGTCGGCAGTGACGGCACAGAAACTCTCTGTACTAACAGGGGCCAACCCTGTTAGTACAGAGAGTTTCTGTGCCGTCGAGTGTGACTCCCCTGCCCCTTTAGACAAGTGGCAATTCGCTAGCTGGCGTTTGGTGAAATAGAATGACGAATATATGGGATTTGACGTTTATGACAGTCGTTAACGCATGTCAAATACGTCAAATCCCATACATTCGTCATTCTATTCCATCAAACGCCGGTTAGCGAATAGCCACTTGTCTAGAGGGGCTGGTGTTGCACACGTCCATAAGCCACGGTAACCATCAGGTGGGTCGTGAGCTTGTCTGCCACTTAAGTCGTATAAAAAATGCTTAGATAGTTCATTTCAACGGTAAGATTGATGCAACCGATTTATGAGGCGCAGATGAATGGGCACCTGTAACTGTCGAATTACATCAAACTGGAATACAGTTAGAGTCGAAAGTAGATGTTCATTTATAGATTAAAAATAAGTTTTTGAGAAAGTTATTTGACCCGTGACTAAGTGCCCACTTCACGGAAAATATCGAAGTTTAGCTTAATCCGCAGTTAGACTTATTAAGCGGACCCCAGTCTCCAAGGTGAAAGCTTTGGATGCAACTGGGATTAACGCTACGCTACGATGAAGAAGAAGTCTCTTTTAAACCTGTGTGGTTTCTACCACCCCATAGAATTATACTATGCCTATCCCAATTCGAACGGTTTTAACTACTAAATTGGAAGCCAAAAAAAAGAATTCTAAAGGTTTCGAAACTTTTGAAATCTTATGGAATTAAAATTTTGCGATTGAAATTGAAAGCGAATGCCACTATGACTAATTCTGAAGGTATAATAAAGTGCCACCCATCACTACTCATGCGTACAAGAAGACTAAGGGATGGGGGGGGGGGGGGGGGGTGTTCTCCATCCTACCGTGAACAACAATATCATCGTTGTTGCGTGGGAAAAATATATTAACGCATTTCTGCAAAAAGTACGATATTAATTTAAAAAAAAAACATTTGTGTTTAGGTAATATGTTTTCAGTGAAAATGTAAAAACCTATCTGTACAATACTAAAAAATTTGCTAACTATTTAATTAGGTACCTAAATTCTTGTCGCCATTCTTAAAAATAAATAATAACTATTCAATTCATTCATTCTTAAAAAATTAAACAAGGATATACAAATTCCATACATTTCAATTTTATAAAAGAACAGTTAAAAGATGCGACCTAACAGGTTACCTGACTGACATTGCTCACTTCCGAATTGTTTCCGCCTCCAATGCACCTAAGAACAAATTTTTTTAAGTAGTTGTATACTCAAAATTCAACTCTACGTGTTCAGTAACATAGTTTATATTAGCGTATTTTCGTGAAGCAAATCCATTACTCTGCATTATTCCAAATGCAAATGTCAAGCGTTAACAATATTTAAGCTCTATTCATGTGTCTTAAAACTTTATCTCGCTTGTAATAACTATAGGGCTACAGTTGAGTCACATTTCTGTGATAGCCGATTCTATGATTTGTATCTACCTAACTAGGGTTTGTATTGTCTAACGAACTCTATGAAAAGATAATAAAATACTGCAAGACAACAAATTTTTATAAACTGACGAAGTAACGTATTCGAGGTCTATTAAAATCTGAAGAAGAGACTTCACTCCTATAAAATCATACATTTGACATCTATGTTCAAGCAAAGCTGAAGAATAACTTTCTGCAAAGATATACGAATTTTGAATTCGAAGCATTGGGGAAAATGCACATGCTAAAAAGTTATAAATATCGAGGTTATACGATAAAAGTGGTTTCATCGCAATTCTAAATGGGCTGACCTCAATAAACACATAATATAAACTAACTTCGTTCTAAATAATAACTGAATTTGGAAATAGAGCAAATCATCTAGGTTTAATATATATGTATATGAGAATACATGAGGCAAGAATGTTCCTCCTTTGCTAGGGGAGGATCACACATTTATAATGAGCTGCAATAATCGCATCGCGTCAATCGACACATTTCGGCATTTTTATGAGGACCAGCAAGGGTGAGACTTAAAGGAGCTTGGAAAGTCTCGGAAGGCTTGGACACTGTACCAGTGTGGAAATACTATGGAATGGTCAGCTTGTGGTAACTGGCCTAATTGATAATTACACCAAGCCTATCCATAAACATGACCAGTATTTTACTCAAACGCAAAAATATCCTTTCAAATGAACATACATGTGAACGGAAAGTGTGGCTTTCTTTCAAAACAAGGCCTATGTCATAAACCGATTAATATGGGCAATATACTTTATAGCAAACGTGACTTCGAATGTTTATGCAATTAGTGCCGGTTTTACTATTGCGATTTCTTTTTGTAAGAAAAATTAACTTCCTGGTAACAGCCAAATCGTGTGAGAGACGATCCAAGAATTCCACTCTTAAATACAGTGCATGGAGCCCAACTAAGATCTTCGGAACCTAAGTGACTGTCTTACCTCTCGGGGTCTTTCGAAAAAGTCAAAATAAACCACTTTCCATCAGATGGGCCGTGTGCTTGTCTGCCACCTTAGTAGTATAAAAAAAACAAAATAGGTATGTTCCATTCTTACCTTTCTCAACAATACATTCTCAATATTTATTCTTAAAGTGACAGTAATAAGTTCATTTACTGTTTCTTATTTGTGATTTTCTTATGAACTATTTAAAACTCATCTGTCATTATTTCATTTAAAATAGGAACTAAATTAGCTCTATCTGTTAGTAGGTCAATGGCGTCAGATTTATAAGTAGCAACAGGAAAACTCAAGTACAACGAACTGATGTAGTCACATTTTTCATATTAATACATTTTGAAAATACAAATTAATATTTATTCTAAGTGTAGATGATAGAGTCGAAAATCATCGAATGATATATTTTGAAATAGAACTCATTACATTTTAGTTTGGACACATGCCATCGCAAATGCAAACGACTACAAGAATGAAAATTTTCTAAAGAACATATTCCAAGAAATAAAATAAAGCAGAATTTGGTCGGCAGGTACTTGAGAAATGTAATAACAAATAAAGTTACAAAATGAATAGTGAATCACATTCATAGTGTCATACGAGCCAAGGACTCTAAGCGATACACCCATTAATTAAGGTTATGTATGATATAAACGAAACGCATGCCAACAGAAAGCTCTATGCGATGCGTACAGTTTATTTTTTTCATTCATACAAAATGACAAATACATTCGTCCGACTTACTAACACAGATAAGAGAATAAAACGAATTAAAAAATGAACCTTAACTATTGAAAATACAGTTGTATATTCAACGCATACTTTTGATAATCTTGTGCATGGGGTTATAGTAAACACGGACGCCGGCGCAGCGTCAGTCAGTCACTCGTTGATCGGTGTTGTGAGCGGGCCGTTATAGAAACGCATGCGCCTGGCTACTCGCGCGCAAAGATAGCGAACGAAACGCGAATTTCGAATAAAATTACTAGTGTCCCTCAAGGGAGTTTTGTAGGTCCTGTGTTAAAAATACGAATGCTAACACATTTTGAAAATTTTAAGTGCAACTTCAAGTGCTACGTGGTCCTCTGTACAGATGCTGACATGCATGGTGAGTTTGATTTGGAAATTCTTACACACGATGCGTTTCAATGAGTCCCATTGTTTAGGTACGGTCTTTTTTATTCTCATTTGTATCAACACTTTCATCAGCTATGTTGTTTATTTTCTAGTTTATCAGAGTTCTAATTAAAGTGCTCTGGAGTGAAATGGTTGTCGTAAAAGTTGATTTTTTTATGTCTTTACTTGGAATGTGAATTTTATCGTTAGACATTTAGTTCGGAGTTTATGTAGTAGTAATCTTTATAGTGAAAACATTGTAGGCTGAAGCGATAACTATGTTTACATTTTAACTAACTTTATTTCTATTCCGTTGTTTAATAAATATTACGTAATTTCTTTTGTAGATATTGATAATGATAGATCTTATAAATGTAACATGATTAGTTCAATCGCTATCTTGTTACAGGAAGTGCTTGAATTTGCGTCAAGTGTTTCATAAATAAATAATACTTTGTTGCAGTTGAGAGTTTAATACGATAACGTCTCGTTAACTTCTGTTAATTATTTTTCTGATACATCAAGCTTGATTTTTTCAAGATAGATCAACTTTTAAATTATTTTTTTTCAGTCTTGTCGGATTTGTAGCATAAGAGCGCGTTTATTTAACTGTTTCATAATTTTGCGTGCGATCAAGGGTCAGACCAAAAATTGTTAAAGGTTTTTCAAGAAAGACTTTAAGGAAGACTTACTTCTTATATGCCTGTAAAAAACTAATGACAAACATAACTACATCAGATCAATAATGTCGCAATGTGAATATCTTCCAACATTAGGTGTAATTATATCTCTGGTTATCCCTTTGGAGTCCCAGTTACCTTTTTAGGTGTGGTATATTTCAGGTTGTGAGTATACTCTCATAATCTTTTCATTTTTCAAGGAACTCAATTGAATCATTTTTAACAATAGGCTTACGTAAGAATCATGTAGATTATTCCAAATTGTTTACAAACACAGTGAAATTTTTGTTTGCTTGTCATAACAATCAATCTTATCTCACTCAGAGTATAATACATCATCGTTAAGATTTATTTTATAATAGTATTATACATACAGTTACGTCTATTTCTCAATTGGGTAAGCAGAGACCAAATTTTTCCACTTGTTACGATCCTAGGATATACCTTTCTTTAAAATGTTCACATACCTCAGATCCAGGTTAAATTTTAATCCTCGCTTCATCCATTCATCAATCTGTTTCGACAATCATATTTGGTCTATCTTAACTGCGAGTTAGAATCTTCCATGCGTTTCTTTTGCTTCGGAGTTTCGTCTGTTCATCAGTGGTAATATCGGTTACCAGCTGTGGAGCCCAGCTTGCTGTGTCTGTTGTGATTAGAACCCCAAAGCTACACCCACAACATCTTCAACCATACCACAACGATTAATATCTTGCGATGAAATTGTAACACGTTTATCTGAAGGTCCCTAAGAATATTTATCATTATTTGTCACAACTTATTAAAACGCTATTACTTCTATTGCTGCGGTATCTAGGTCAACAATATGTATTTGCATTCCCACACTGATTGTCCCAGTAACTTCAATATTCGTAGTTACATCATATCAATTAATAAATATTGTGTTTTGAGATGCAGTTCGCGCCTCTTGGTCCGTATATTAATTGTAGTTTTTATACTGTTAACTATGAATACAACACTATGACATAAAAAAAGATATTAAAGGTTTAATGACAGTGGAGGATACTCGTGAACAGAAGTATATAGCGGACTGTTGGTAAATAGGAGTAAGCGGAATGTATGTGAAGTAGATATCTATGTAGTAACACTAGAAGTTACATTCATTCTAGTAAGAAAAATGAGAGATAAAAGGACGGAAGTAAGATAAAAGGAAGGCTTCAGCAATGTCTCCGTAACGTCCTGACAGAATAGTACCTACTTCCTCTGGGTAATCGGCCCGTACGAGCTGGGAAAATCGTACATATAGGTACCTACCTACATATACGCGTTTATCTTTACAATAGATACATTTATTTTATGTTGTGTTTCGTTATCGAAAATGTTCACTATTTCCTTTACTTGGACTATCAGACTGTGTAAGACTGTTCGGGTTTTTCTCAAATATTTGACTTCTACTGTGCCTTTTAGCGAATTTCATCGCGACAACCATATGGCGTCCGTAAGAAGTATATAGTATAGTAACGAGTCAGAATATTAAAATTATTTAGGAACGTTAATTTAAATATATTACGAGAAATCAATTTAAAAAACAACAAACTAATAGGATAAATAACATTAATAGCTATATTAAAGTTAACAAAAATTTAAAACTATCAACAAATTATGATAAATGTCGAAACTTTCTTGTATATATAATTTATGTTTCTCCATTAACAGTCTCGTAATGCTAATGATTTACATAGCTGGAAAATAAGATACTTGATATGAATTCAATACAATTTTATAACCTTGATTTATAAAAATCAATTCTATTGTTTTGTAGAGGATTTTTTTGGTAACCAATCGTTTTGGGATTCTATCAAATTTAGAAAGTAGAATTACGAAGGGCTGAGTGATGTCGAAAGTCTATGCGAACATTATAAACTGAGCGCTCTTTTATCAATTTCTTCTACGTATGACTCGACAATAATTGATATTTCTAAAGACTACTTGCTACCATAATATAGATGACATTACCTAAAGCCAATAGTTAAAAAAATCATTAGCTGATTTCTGTAATTTTGAAGTTCCCCTATTGACATGTCTTTATTTAAAAGTCTCTAGTTATTTCAAAATTATAGACAGACACTTCTATTTTATTTATTTGTACAGATGACACACATCTAATAAATGGTGAAAAGGTCGCAGAACTAAATAATTTCGCACTATCAGAGAATGAGAGAGTAAGAATTAAAAAACAAGATAATAGATTACCTATTGTATTCATTTCATTTCATTTAGGTAACAGAAAGAATACGAAGATATAAACAGATTTTCACTTTTATTCACTTTTACTTTTGTGAGTGATTTGAAGATACCGTGATATTTTTTATCACTGAGATGTTATAATTGTGTATGGAATGTATTGACAGCCTCCGTGGCGTAGCGGTAGTGAACGCGGCCGCTACGCAGGAGGCGCGGGTTCGATCCCCGCTCAATGCAAATATTTGTATGCATGAATATGGGTTTTTGCATTGTTCTGGTCGTGCCTCGGAGAACACGTTAAGCCGTCGGCCCCGGTTGCCATACAAACATCTATGGCAATCGTTACGAGTAGTTGAAGCCCTTAAAAGTCCAACAAGTGGTCTAATTGCCATGCTTCGATATCACCTTTGGGTTGTGGAGGTCAGATGGCAGTCGCTTCACGGAAAATGTTGAAGTTTAGCCAAATCCGCAGTTAGACTGGTAAAGCGGACCCCAGACTCCAAGCTGATAGCTTCGTATACGACTGGGAATAACGCTGGGATGAAGAAGAAGTTATAATTGTGTATGGGACCCTAAATATACCTTCGGTGCGTTGCAGTAGAGCGATATCTCGAATCGAACCTGCGACGTCTGAACGTCGCAGGTTCGATTATGGCTCAGTATATGTATGAATATGTAATACAGAATAATGCGTAAATCTAGATATTTCTATTATAATATTATTTTGTCTTTACAAATTATATAATTTGCAGTATTTTTATACACATCTGAGAATCCATAACACAAGATACTTCAGGGTGTGGTTACTTTGGACAACCGAGTAACCTGCAGAAAGTTTAAAATTTGTTTATTTTTAAAAACATCAGTCAAACGTAAGGAACAGATGAATGACAGGAACTGTTGTCAAAAAAATTATTTAGCTGAACTTATTAAATTAAAAATAGTAAAAGAGTATAATAACAGTTGC
Organism: Eilema caniola; assembly: GCA_949126895.1. Lineage (NCBI taxonomy): Eukaryota > Metazoa > Arthropoda > Insecta > Lepidoptera > Erebidae > Eilema > Eilema caniola. The sequence continues at coordinate 13,352,506 of OX421460.1, read as the reverse complement.
GTCGGTTCTTATTTTATCGTTTTTATTTATTTTTAGTAATCCACCCAATCTTTATTAGTAAATGATTTGACTATTAAATATTATGACGCCTTTAAAAATATTTTACATACAATTTTCCTTATAACTTACCGTTTTTGACTACTGTCTATTACCCAATTCTGATAAAACTGAACAAAATTTTTGACGATTTATATTATTGTTTATTACGAAAAAAAAAAATTTCATATTCCCCACAATAACCTAGTTGTCATAAGTTTACAGTAAATATGAAGTCATAAGTACTCATACTTATTTCGTTTTAACCACATAATATTAAATAATTTACTAGTACATATACTGCAGTGTAATGATTTAATACATCATTATTATAATTTGTTTGAGGCTTTTTATACTGCGAGTTTTTCTATTGTAAGGCGATTATACTCAAGCTATAATTTGAGCTATTTGTTTGCGTTGTTAATCACTAAATTGAATCTTACTTTTATTAGTTTTTCTGGCGCTCACGACTTTTTTTAACAGTGTAATTCCTGTTAAATCACTAGTGCAGTATCTATACATATACAGGCATACAAATTTTTGCACTGAGCGAGAATCAAACCCACGATCTTTGAAGTAGCAATCAAATATTCTATTACTACAAATTCGATGAACGAAATAAATCACGAATACCTGCGTCAAATAAGTAATAAACATTATGAAGTAAAATCCAAAAATATTTATTAACAATATTTTGCGATTGCGAATAAGTGCTTGCGTAAATAAGCTTGCGAATTATTGATGATAATAATCATCATTTTTAAGAGTAAGAGTGTGACACATACACACATGTTCTCACGTAATTTACTTCCGGGGTAGGCAGAGATACAAAGCCCACATTCAGCTTCTGTCCTTTACAGACTTCATTAACTTCATATGAAACATTTCATTAGATCTCCGCGGCTTCGAGTGCCTTTTCGCCTACACTACACAGGTTGTCCATATTTATATTGATTGATGAGATGTATCTAATATTAATTAATAGGTACCCTACAATTTGTGTAATTGGACTATAGATTGGTTTTACATTTTGTAAGGCGATCAAGCTAGGCCTATAAATGATTTTTTGTCTGCTATATTAATCAATTACCTTAATGTAATGTTCAATTGGGATCATTGGTAAGAAGCCAACTTAAATAGGAGAAGAGTTCCAATTCATCTTTCTAGAACCAAGTATATATTTATTTTATGTTTGATATATTATAATTATAGGAGATATCACGCAGATGAGATGAGTCTAGCTCTACTATCATCGGATGTTCGATAAAAGATTAGTTTTTTGTTATCGTTATCTGATAAACTTATTTATAGCAGCCGTCGAATTTTATAAAAGGAATATTCCATGGAAAATGGAAAGGATTATCTTAATATTTAATCTATGTAAAGATATAATCTACGCTTTATCTTTAGAAAGGAAAACCAACCGAATCCTATTTCTTAATAATATTATAAATGTGAAAGGTTATGAAGATGTTTGTTAACTGAAACACTCTCAAACAGCTGAACGAATCTGTCTGAATGCTGGTATTACGATAGATGATAATCTGGAATAAGCCTATTTTTTCCCCGGTGTGCACTGGGGTGACTTGGACCGAGGTTACAGGCATAGTAAGCACCCTTTAGTTGGCGCTGAAACCAAGTATCCGAGCAAAACCGGGATGTGTCAGCTAGCAAGTTTTTGTTATGTTAATTTCACCATATAGTATAAAACAAAGTTGCTTTCTCTGTCCCTATATCGCTTTGTATGTTTAAATCTTTTATACTAAAAATTACGCAATGGATTTTTATACGGTTTTTTAATAGATAGAGTGATTCAAGAGGAAGGTGGTTTATATGTATAATACATGTTTATTATAGTAGAGGGTGCAGCGGGAACGGGATTTGACACCACGCTAGCGGAAAAATATTGGCGGTACGAAGTTCGCCGGGTCAGCTAGTATTTTATAATTAAAAATTTGTTTTCTGGAAAGTTTGTTATATTATTATCAATATTATTATTTATTACAATGTAACAAATTATCATAATATAGACTTGATTTATAATATAAAATTATACATGATAATCTTTCATTTTAATTAATTAAAATGAAAGATTATCATTTAAAATTAATAATTTCCTCTTAATTTACATTAGTTAACTAACACGATAATTTTGCATACTTTCTAACGTTCAAAACTGGATGGAACTGGATGTATTTTCCCTAAGGTAAGGTCCTAGAAACGTCATGGCGGACGTGAAACCTCACTCTCTTAAAAGTATAAAATCAAAAGAAGCTTCGGTAGCTTAGTGGTAAAGAAACCAGTAATCGAGAATTCTGAGTTCGGATTCTGGCTATTACACCAGGTACAAACGTGAACTAACTCCTTACACAAATAAATTAGCTTAATTTAAGGGATTAGCAGGAATTTTAGTAATTTCCTTTGCTAGTAGGTAAATAGTTAAAAGTAAGAAACATGTCGGTAGTGGAATGACTGGGATTCAAACCCGGGACCTCTCGACCTTAAAGTGATTAAGCTACCGCTTAGTGCTTAATTAATATTAAATTAAGGTTAAATAATAAAATAAAAATATAATTATGAAATCTTCCTGTATATTTTATGTAGTTCTCAAGTGTCATTTAAATGTATTGACATTAATCAAGTGTCATTTAAATGTATTGACTTATTGTCCGTGTTGGTTTCTAGTGGATTAAAATAGGACCATATTTTCCCGTTGGTGCCGCCCATTGTGCATTTAAAAATAGCTGCTGTAATCCGTACTACTGTCTCTTGTAATTTAATGTTGGTGTACAATAAAGAGTTATCTATCTATCTATCTATCTAAAAGGCGACTAATTCAGAGGGTTGTTTTCCATGCGACAGTAAACATTCATGACAAAGGGCCCGCCTGACGGCTATGGGCTCGCCTTCTATCACGGGGCACAGAAAATCATATTTGACGAACTTCGGGTGTTAATACACATCTGCCCACTCCTTCTGGTATTTACTGACAGGCGTGAACATATGTATGTATATTATATGTAAATCTGATCAACTGCAAGCTTTTGTATTACCTAGGCTTACATTTCTAGTCACAAATCCAGGTCAAACGGTTGCTAAGCCCCATGTTAAGAAATTCCAATGTTAATGTTATCCGCAAACCTTGTTGGTCAATAATGCAGCTTCTGTCTGCTTATCTTAACGTGTAAATTTATAGTCACCTGTTATTTTTTTTAAAAGTACTAGGTAGTAACCGAACTTACTAGTATACATACCATCTCTCGTTAAGTTACTCGTAAATTGCTTGTAGTAGAATGGTTGTCGGTAGTGTAATGCCTAGGATTCGAACTCGGGACCTCTCGATCGTAAGTGAGAAAAGTGAGAGTCCGGCTAAGATAGGCTTGTTTTGGTTTGGTAGAGCCTTCACTTAATCCCACAAGACACTACAGCTCGTTAATATCTTACAGTAGTTACAATCCAAGCTATAGTTTTAATATTTTATAAACACAAACGGTTTTAGCTACTCTATACCTTTTTTAGACGAGGAGAATTTCTCGCCCGCAAGATACGATTCTCGAAAGGACAGAAAAAAGCTGCTTCGTCTCAACATTCGCAGAAAGAATTGCTGCTCGCTCGTACGTCGCGTGAGCGCAAGAATCGCCTCACAATTTAATATTGATTGTGTCTGTCTACACAGTGTGATATGTCACTTGCAAATCTCGTATTATATAAACGTTGGCGAGAATTGTGTGTTTGCTTGTGTGTAAACATTTTGTGTATTGCGATTATTATCACACCGAAACGTGCGTGAAACTTAGGGTTGCCAACCGTACTTTATAATAAAGTATTGTACTTTATTTTCGTTAATTGTACTCTATATTTTATGAGAACAATAAAGTACGCGAAAATACTTTATTTTTCTCATGATTAGTTTTTTGGTATTACTCTTAAAGTATTTTTGTCGTTAAACAGAATTTACCGATAAAAGCCACTACAGGAGGAATAAGAATTGTGAAGGTAGTGCCACATAATTTCCATTTTGCATTCAATTAGTTGCTAGGATCACCAATTATCCAATCACCATATTCGATTTCCCACTTTTTATTATACTTCTGCGAACGTTTATTTTTCTGTTTTTTCGGTGTTACATCTCTAATAATAATAATATTATTCAAGGGTTGTGCGGATTTGAAAAGCTTATATCGCGCAAGTGCTTTCTCTGTTTTCCGTTCATGCTACAAGATTTTCAAATCAGCACATTCCTTGCATACAATTATTATTATAATTTTAGTACAACAGATCCTTTAAAGAAGCTTATTAACAATTAAATAAATAATTATTTAAATAATTATTTAAATAAATAAATAAAACATTGTACCATATTAAATTTGATCAAAATTGGTTGAGGATATCTGCTTCAACGTCGAGTAGCAAGATTCCACCCGAACAAATTTCATAAATATGTACAGTGAAAGTTAAATAAAAGCTTGTAATAATGAAAATAAAATGTACTCTTTTTTTCTAAGGCTGTACTTTTTTTTACCCCTTTTGAAATCGGATATACTCTATTTCTTCTTAAAAAAGTTGGCAACCCTAGTGAAACTACGTCTAATTTTGGACCTAAAATAATCTGTGTGATGTTCCATAATAGGAAATTTAAAAGGCCGCTCTATTCTAATATATTTCTGCGGTTGCACCCGACCCTTGGGAGTAGAACCTGTGGAACATTTCATTTCATTGTCTAGCTAGGGCATTATTGTTCGAGACTTTACGCGAGCTAGATCGTAGGTAACAATCGTAACACGAGAAATGGCCTTCAAAACACAATTTACGATATCACGTAAAATATTACAACCATGGTATGTTGACATTGAATTCTGAAGGAAATGCACCATACGCGCAGTTTACAAAACAATTATGACGCGTGTACCGCTGTTTGAAAATTTTAATCAGTTTTATACACAATTTCGTAACCAAGAATGCGATAATGTAAGAATATTCTAGAATTATTATACAGAGCGCCATTTACAACCTAAAACTGAGATTGACTAGTAAAATAACATATTAAATAAACATATTAAATATTAAATCAAAAGTTTTATTGTAAATCCATATACATACTAATATTATACAGGGTGTAATCGTTAAGTGTGTCCAGGCGATTATTCCGTAACTATCACAGATATCAAAAAACTTTAAACTGATATCGAAAGTACGTTACCTAATGAATAAAATAACATCAATAACTTTTAAAAAATCAAACGAGAGGTATCTAATATTTTGACATTAAACACTCCCATACATTTAGTATGAGATTAGTAGAAAGGTTTTAGGTACGTACACTAGAAGGGACTTCTCTGTCTGGGTACTCTCTTCTGTAGGCGATAATGGCCGCTCTTTTGTTACAATCATATTTGTAGGCAATTTTTAGCATATCTCTCTTTTCTCTTTTGGAATATGCCATTTTGCAATCAATAAATGAAACAATCACGATTATTAACGCAAATTAAAAAAAAAACAACGATAAATTGGTGGGAACAACAACCCGAGATAAAAGTTTTGAATTTAGAACGAACACCAAAGAGTATCTTTTTTTTGTAGTGCTTTTCAGTTAGCTCAAATTACTTAATGCGATATTAAAACACGGTTTATCACTAATTTCGAGTGGTACCTAAGATAATTATTTTACACATGTATCTATTTGAAAATCATCATTGTACGACAATGATGATTTTCAAATTAGTATGAGATTAGTAGAAAGGTTTTAGGTACGTACACTAGAAGGGACTTCTCTGTCTGGGTACTCTCTTCTGTAGGCGATAATGGCCGCTCTTTTGTTACAATCATATTTGTAGGCAATTTTTAGCATATCTCTCTTTTCTCTTTTGGAATATGCCATTTTGCAATCAATAAATGAAACAATCACGATTATTAACGCAAATTAAAAAAAAAAACAACGATAAATTGGTGGGAACAACAACCCGAGATAAAAGTTTTGAATTTAGAACGAACACCAAAGAGTATCTTTTTTTTGTAGTGCTTTTCAGTTAGCTCAAATTACTTAATGCGATATTAAAACACGGTTTATCACTAATTTCAAGTGGTACCTAAGATAATTATTTTACACATGTATCTATTTGAAAATCATCATTGTCGTATTATACGTAATCATAAAATTAATCAATATGATTAAGGTAAAATGGGTACTAGATCACTTAAAATAAGGAAACTAAAACCTTTCTACTAATCTCATACTAAATGTATGGGAGTGTTTAATGTCAAAATTTTAGATACCTCTCGTTTGATTTTTAAAAAGTTATTGATGTCATTTTACTCATTATGTAACGTACTTTCGATATCAGTTTAAAGTTTTTTGATATCTGTAATAGTTACGGAATAATCGCCTGGACACACTTAACGATTACACCCTGTATATGCGGAAGTAACTCTGTATGTCTATTACACTCTCACGCCTAAACCACTGAACCGATTTTGATGAAATTTGGTATGATGAGCCGCGGGCAAAAGCTATAAGAATAACTACTTATTGCAATACCTAGAATAACGCAAATAGGCACATTCATTATGTACATACTTATGTTTGCATTGAACAGGTATAGAACCCGCGACCTCTATCGGTGCACGTTCTATCGCCCCACTACACAGGTTGAAATAATCCTACTAATATTATAAATGCGAAAGTTTCTGAGTATGGATGGATGTATGTATGGATGGATGTATGTATGGATGGATGTATGTATGGATGGATGTATGTATGGATGGATGTATGTATGGATGGATGTATGTATGGATGGATGTATGTATGGATGGATGTATGTATGTATGGATGGATGTATGTATAGATGGATGTATGTATGGATGTTTGTTACTCTTTCACGTAACAACTACTAAATGGATTTTAATGAAACTTTACAGTAATATAGCTTATACATCAGAATAACACATACGTTATATATCATCACGCTACTACTTAAGGGAGCGGAGCAGTGATCATTAATGTCAACCAATCCGACATCCACGCGGGCGTAGCCGCGGGCAACAGCTAGTGTCCAATAATTATGATCGGAAGCCGCAGCACTCCCTCGAAAAGAAAAGCGTTGCAACTTATGTTGTTGGCTGCAACACGAGCAAGTTTTCTATTTCTAGACCAGTGCCCCATAATCTATTTCTTGAGAAGCTTATAGTAAACTAACTGTATATAGTTAGCGGCTTCACCCGCTTCATTTGCTGATTCCTTTTCCTTGGTCTACCTACAGGGACCTATTCCAGGGGTAAAACGTACCCACGTGACTAAAAAGTTACTCATGGTTAGGGTCACTAAAAATACACATGAACATGAACTGTTGTGAGATTAGATTTATATTTCTGTATCAGACCAGTTCTGCAATTTCTGCACGACGGTATTTCCGTCAAATTGAGCAGTCCGACTGGGGAAGTACCTCCGCACTACAGAATGCCGCGGCCATAATAACCTCGTGTTGTGTGCCTGGCGGTGAGTAGGGTAGCCAGAGCCCACTGGAGAGTTTTTGTGCTGTCAGTGAAAGACCAAAGGCTGGTCCTGCTTTATCGTCTGCACTGACGGCACAGAAACTCTCTGTTCTAACAGGGTCGGCAGCGCTAGTGTGACGCCCCTGGTGTTGTACACGTCCATAGGCCACGGTAACCACTTTCCATCAGGTGGGCCGTGTGCTTATCTGCCGCCTAAGTTGTATAAAAAATATATATATAAATCATACGTACGTCTAGATTTTCGCATAACTTACAATAATGGTATAATTTATGATAAAGATAGATATTCACGAAGATAAGATTTCACATCTTAGAGATAAGTTTATTAATCCTGACGGAAGTTATCCCAGAACTTGGCAACGTTTTAAACCTAGTTTATATGGGTGCAAGCCAGCCGTAAGATCTTGATATTACAACAATATCTTGCTGTCGGTTGTCGCCGCACCCACGGTCCACTAGGTGGTCTAATGTCGTTAGGTGTTTTAGTATATAAGACTAAAGGATAGTCTGAATATTTCTTGCAACATTTCTTGCATAATCGATTAAGATAGGAAAAAGTGAATGCTCATTTCGAATGAATGTCGGTAGATGACTCCCACCGTCGCCCTAAGACGGTAGTTTAGGAGAATTTGGATAGCTTCAGGTGTGGCTCGGTGGCTCAGTGGTCAGAGCATTCCCTCTGTAAGGAAAAGATCGTGGGTTCGAGTCCCACCTGAGCATTCACTTTTTCTTATCTTAATCGATTTTGAAAAGTTAGCATAGTAAATGCTTCAAAATTTCATTCAACTTCTTGCATAATTGATAATACGTTTGCCAGTTAGCGTCATAAAATCGTGTGTAACTTTACAGAAAATGAGTGTTAGATGCGATGTTTAGAAGAACTACTTTTTGAATCACTTTTTCTGAAGTGAATTCGATGTCGAATCGCACTCAGATGAGACTCCGCGCTATAGTCAATATGTTTGGACCAGGTGATGTGGCGGCATAGCGAAACTGGATCGTCAAGAGTACTTCTCATTATTGCAGATAGTTTTTTTACAATATTGTGTCACCTTTAAGTAGCTGCGGCCATTACGTCATTCGGCAAAACGAATAAAACTAAGCATAGCTTATAATAATTATGACTTCTAGAATGTGGGTATCCATAATATAGATTGAGTTTACTAAGGTGATTTTCTTGTATTTTGGTTGTATATTGGCAGAAAATAGTATTTCATTTTACCATTATTCTGTAAATAGCATCTAACTTCCGACGGTATAAACTAAATAAATATAAATTGAATAATTTCTAGAGCAGAAGTTAAATAATGAATCGTGAGTTCGTGATCCAAGCGATTGATGCTCGAATACACTCGATTATCGTCGAATAACGAGGCGAATGTGTGCCAGTCTTGAAAAAAAGTGTGAGGTGAAATTGATTTTAATTCGAATCTAAATATCGTGTATAGCATACACCATAAAATTCGCTAATACACGATAGAGTCAGAACTCGTTATTTGAATGTGTGAAAGAAAACTGGTATATTTTGTATCTTGAACTATATTTTTAACCTACTTTCAGAAATAGGAAGGTTTGCGTCGTGATTTTTTTAAACAAATGTTGATGATGAATAAATAAATAACTCTAAATAACGCTGTTTTATAAAAAGCATGATATAAAACAGCGCTATTTAGGTCCCAACTAATCGTAGATATGGTTTCTGGAATACAAATAAACATACCTATAGTCCGTTTTTTAATCCAGATAGTAAATTCACAACTGCAAATGTCAAATTGTGAAATTATGATACCAGCTTTTAGTGCTTAGTTACGTGCTCGAAACTATCGATAATGTTTGTGGCCTAGATACTAGTGGTATGGCTTTATTATATTTTAAGGAAAAGATTTTCAGTTTCGTACACTATCCGTACCAACTAACTATAAAAGAATCTATAAAAATCTGTACTAAATTTAATTTATCGACCTTTCGATACTGGTGGCACATGACTATTTCTTAAATATAATATGCTTGATAGCGAGGCATTTCGTTGCCATTGTTGAAACTGTACAGTGACATTATTGTCCATTGTTGACATTGCCCATAGTTGTGGGCACTATTTAAAAAAAAAACTCATTTACCCCCTAGACAAGTGACAATTCGTTAGCTGGCGTTTTCAACTTGCCAATGTCAAGTAAAATGTATTATAAATTTATTAATAGCGAGACGCCAATGTCAAGTGTACCAGAGCCACGTTAGCCATGCCAGTAAATTGGTTTGCGTGTCTCCGCCCCCCACGAGTTTCAGGTGGACGATCAGGCCGTGTGGTTGGATCTAATGGGGCAACTGGTGTATTATAGAATAAAATGGTTAATGTATGGCATTGACACGTATTTTGATGTTCTGTCAATAGGCTTATGTCCTATTTTTTTTACCATCGTAAACTGTACCTTTTACAATAGTTTAATGAAATTGAACTGAATATTCTTGTGACAATTAGTTTTAAAGATATTTGATTTTGGAATTTCAATTTCTTGAGCCATTAGATTCCCAGTTGCATTTCAGTCCACGTTGCATTTACACATTATGTACAATGCTTAATAAGATTGATTTGAAAATTAATAAGGAATCTGAAAAGTTATAAATTTTGTCTATTGTTTATATTTCGACCTATTTTGTGAATCAAAAATAATGAAGTCATAGTTTCAGTTTAGTCAGGCAACATCATAGTTTACTATGCATAGTTGTTGAGAAAAAATTACGAAATTAATCAGTATTGGTGATGAACCGTTGACTCAGGAAACTACCCTATTTCACGCATTGATCAATCTATTAATTTTTATTCTTCAATTCTTTCTATTCTACAATTCTCCCAACGTGGGCCACTTCAAGGCGGCGTACAACAGAGCCACAAAGGCCTGCAAGAGGGCTTATGTCAGAGCGGATGCCCAGCGCATAGCGCGGCTTGGTCAGGAGCTAGTAAAGCATCCCACGGGCAGCCGTGGCTACTGGCGACTGGCCAAAGCCGTGCAAGCCAACTTCTGCCAGCCTTCGCTGCCCCCGCTGCGCAATCCCGATGGATCCCTGGCCCATGAGCCGCAAGAGAAAGCAAATTTGCTGGTTAATCTCTTTGCGGCCAACTCCCGAGTCGATGATTGTGGTATGGAGCCGCCGACACTGCCCGTCAGTGACCATGCAATGCCTGATATTCGTATCAGGCAACGCGATATCCGAGCAGTGTGGCAGTCACTCGATGTCCGGAAAGCCAGTGGTCCGGACGGTATTCCAGCGGTGGTTCTGCAAAAATGTGCAGCTTAGTTGTCTCCAATGCTTGCGCGGCTGTACCGGCTGTCCTACAGCTCTGGTACAGTGCCTTCGGCTTGGAAAGAGGCGAATGTACAGCCGATCCCCAAGAAGGGGGATCGCTCAGACCCAAACAACTATCGACCCATAGCCGTCATCTCAGTGCTGTGCAAGGTGTTCGAGCACATTATTAACATACAGCTCATGCGTCACCTTGAAGATCACTCCCTAATTAATGACCGGCAATATGGCTTCAGGCCGAAACGGTCAGCGGGTGATCTTCTGGCGTATGTTAACCATATTTGGGGTGAGGCTATGGACAAGCACGGCGAGTCATTGGCAATTAGCCTTGACATCGCCAAAGCTTTCGATAGAGTTTGGCACAAGTCGCTTCTTTCCAAGTTACCAGCCTTTGGTCTGCCTCCTAGACTGTGCGACTGGGTTGCCGGCTTCTTGCAGGAGCGCCGTATTCGCGTCCTTTGTGATGGACGAGCCTCGGAGTTCTTGCAGGTAAATGCCGGCGTACCGCAGGGATCTGTCCTATCGCCAACTCTCTTTCTTCTGCATATCAATGACATGCTGTGACCGGCAGCATTCATTGCTATGCGGATGATAGCACCCTACACGGGAGTTATCATGGACGTCCTGCGGATAAGCAGACGCATATTGCGGAAAAAAGGCAGCTTCTTGTCACTGAGCTTGACCGGATCCTGAATCACATTTCCCAATGGGGCTCTGAGAACTTGGTCGAGTTCAATGCCAAGAAGACGCAGGCATGTGCGTTTACAGCAAAGGTATCTTCTTTCCTTCCCCTTCCCACTCTTCAGAGCACGCCACTGCCACTGCAGGACAACCTCAATATCCTCGGTATGGATGTTCGCTGCAAACTGAACAACAAAAACTACATCGAGAGTATCATTAAAGCAGCCTCGCGTAAACTCGGAGTCCTGAACAGAGTGAGTCGGTTTTTCACGCCGGAGCAACGGTGTCTTCTTTACAAGACACAAATTCGTTCCTGCGTGGAGTACTGCTCACATCTCTGGGATGGATCCGCAAAGTACTTATTAGATGCTCTCGACAGGTTGCAGCGACGTGCGGTAGGCATTATCGGAAATCCTGAGGTCACGAGTACCCTCGAGTCTCTGCAGATGCGTAGAGATGTTGCTTCCTTGGCAGTTTTTTACCGTCTCTACCATGGTGAATGTTCTGAAGAGCTATTCCAATTAGTCCCACCCTCCCCCTTCCTATACAGGACGACACGTGCAGGACTTAGATGTCACCCCTATACGGTGCAGAACATTCCTTCAAGAACCAAGCGGTTCGGTGACTCTTTCCTTTGTCGCACCATTAAGACCTGGAATTCCTTGCCAGCTCACGTGTTTCCCACTTCCTACAGTCCCGGGTCCTTTAAGCGGGGTGTGAAAAAGCATCTGATGAGGCCGTCAAGCTGAGTGCCACCATTGTTAACATGGCACGTGTATATAATGGCATCAGGCGAGGTAAAGTCAAATTGACGTGTTCTATTTATAAAAAAAAAAAAACAAAAAACAAACGCATTGCCACATGTATAGTGAGGTTACCCCGTAACCTTGAGAAGAACTCCTCCGCCTGAGTCTTGTCTATCTATCAGCAGGTCACGAAGAAATTGTAGGCTGACATATATCCAATAAAGAGCTTGTAGTGCTATCTCTCTTCCATCTATACTAATAGGTACTATTGTCACTACATAGTATACAACAAAGTCGCTTTCTCTGTCCCTATTTCCCTTTGTATGCTTAAATCTTTGAAACTACGCAACGGATTTTGATACGGTTTCTTTAAATAGATAGAGTGATTCAAGAGGAAGGTTTATATGTATTATACATGTTTAATATAGTAGAGGGTGCAGCTAGAACGGGATCTGACGCCACGCGGGCGGAAAAATATTGACGGTACGAAGTTCGCCGGGTCAGCTAGTACTTAAATATAATTAATTGTTAAGTGTTTGTATGTCAGTGCATTGAATAAACGACGATATGTTTTTTGGAATTTTTGTCTGTTTGCTCGAGATGGGCAAAACCTACTGAACAAATTTTGTTGTGGTTTTTTTATTCGAATCGGCGGAGCTGCGGGCTGAAGGTTAAATTCATATTTCAATAATCTAAATCACGGATGCACAGGTGTATTTCCATACAAAGAAAAAAATTTTTGCTTATCATGTTGAAACTCGAGAATCAATCCGAATCGATCACCAAAAGTGATAATAATGACTAAAGATGATTGATTACAATGATTACATACCGAGAGTATCATTAACATACAGTAATGTCTCATTGAAATGATCGAGCGAGTGAACTGCGAGTGATATCTGCTGGTAGGCATCATATGTTTCCGATTTCCTCATACATTACTGTTAGTCACTACTTAACTACTCGTCATTATCATCTGAACGCCAATCGTTGAGAAGCGCCGGTAGGTACCTTAATAGTTAAGGAGTAGTTACGATCGTCAGGTCCCGGATTATACCCTGTAACTGCTTGTTTTAGGACCGACTCCTAAAACAAGCAGTTCAGCATAGCTGGAGGGGTTAAGGGGTTAAGAAACAATACAAATACACCTGCACTTTGGAGGCTAAGGTTCGCTCACCTTCTCCTCAATTATTGATTTATATTGGTTTTTGCTGAAACGACAGCCATCTGACCTAATCTTGAAAGGGAAGTCTGGATCAGAGCCTTGTCGTCTATCAGAATTTGTACTTAATGGCTTGCATGGAAGATTGACTTCCATCCCGAAGAAATTCCTTGTATCCAATAATATCCAAACAGTGCACTGTAAATGAGATGGACATGCACCCAGTATAATCGGCGACTTCCCCGTGGCACTACTCAATGACACTACTGGTAGTGTCTAGCGGAATAATTTATGCTCTTGACACTACCGGTAGTGCCATGGGGAATGAAAATTACCCTTGACACTACCAGTGGTGTAGTAGTGCTGCAATCGAGCTGGCTTGGCCGGGAACTATTACTTAACTTAATAAATATAAATTTACAGTGAGTATGCCAAATCCAGAGAAGTACTGGGGGGAATGGATCTGGGATATAAAGTGCAAGCTTTTTACGCAAGCGGGATTAGTGTGATAATAATGAGATTATTTTGTTTGTATCCGTGATTTTGCTTTATGTAGCTACATAAATAAAAATCACGGATACAAACAAAACAAATGACTGCAGTAATGGTTGCCACTTAAAAATCCTATGTACAAAACCGTATAATGTTTAAAGTACCTCTATTTCCACCCACTCTCTGACAACTATGTAGGTACCTGTCCCGTTACACCGTGAGACCCAATTGTATTGTGGCCCTAAACTTTCCTCTCAGAGGGTTCATTATGCACAATATTGTTCTGCCCATGAAAATATTATATAGTGTATTTAAAAGTAGACTCTCCGTTGGATCCACTAAATAGGAGATGGAAAATCGCTTGCGCTTATGTAAGTAAACGCTTTTTTATAGTGATTAAGTGTTTTGTTCTTCTAACTATATGTATTTTTTTATTCATGCCTGTATGTCTGTTACAATAATGTAATTTTTAGATTTTACATATTCACGAATTGCGAATATTTTCAAATATTTGCGAATGCGAAATCGATTGCAAATGCAAATGCGAATGATGTCTTTCAAATTCCCGAGAGTGAAGTCCTGAAAGTAGCGATCATCATTCCAGATGCTGAACCCGGGAACATACGGAGAAGCGAAAAGGTATGTGGGAAATACAGTTTCATTGCATGAAGTGTGTGAATCGACCCCTTAGTCATTATTTCCCTGCGAAGGTTTGACTCGTTTTACATATTTCTATAATTTGCTGATGATCCAAGCTGCATCTGTGAATTTTAAACCTGTTCATAAACTTATAAGTAATTATGTAAATTGTAAAATGCAGTTATCCAGTTATTAACGCATACATATGGACGGCTAGCGAGATGCTGCATCTTGTACATTAAGGTGAGTGTATAGTAAACAGTTATGCAATAATAATCGAATGGGATAACTATTTAAAATATTCACGGACAATTATTTTGAGCCTCAGGGTATTTTGTTTGTTGGGTATGCTTTGACAACTCACTCACAACTCACTTCTAAACTGGAATAATATTGCTGCAATTATAAAATGTGAACCTGAATTTGACATCGAAATATGTATATTTATGTACATTATATTTACCTATGTTCTCTAATAATTATAATACATCTCTTATCTCTAACCGCTGTTTTGGCAGCCGCACCGCACAAAAATGCATTGTAACTGAACAGTTTAGGTTTAGTTAACTGTACTCAAAGTTCTGGGGACAATTTCACGTGCGTGACATGCATGCTTGTTAAACTAGGGCAGTTGTTGACTATTGTATCTTTAAACTAAAATGTACAACGTTCTTATGAAATTTTTATCTCGCCATGGTACTATGGTGAGTACTCCGATAGGCTATTTAAATTGACTGAATCCTAAATATTCTTTCCCTTCATATACCGTAAAACACATTAAGTACTCTTCAAACGGTGCAGTCGATACCATCACCCGATCAGAGCCCAGGTTACGATTTCCTAATATTTATTGCCGTATTTGGCTTTTCTAAACCTAAAAGAAAAGCCAGAATTTACTGTCAATCGGCAGTTGTACAATGGCCTCTTGTGTCGTCAATGAAGACAACTTACGGCGTGGCTTGACTTCAAAGCTGTTGATGAGGCCCCACGCACCCATCACCCCGTGATATGGTCCAGTTTACCTAACCAACTATTTACCCGGTATTTGGCTTGGGCCCTAATCCCCTCGGCTCAATGAGCATAAAATGTGAGTGCATATGAAAACAAAACATCCATATATTATGACAAACCGTTACAAGCTACTGTTCCCTGTTTATCGAGTTCAACATCTCTCACACGACTTTTACGAGATGTGTTTAAACTCTTCACAATTGGGACAATTAACTGCCGTATCGTGGGGTAATCTATTATATTGTTGCAATCGAATTGGGACAGAGAGATGGCTCATCAGTGTACTTGAATTGTTTTGTTTTAACAATATTTCGAATAAGGAATAAATTAGAATCAAATAACCAAGTAGGATTAGAATAATAACTGAATAGGTATTATTTCGGTGCCGGAACACAGATTATATTCTGACAACGAAAATATTGACAGTGGATTTAATCTACAACCTAAGAGTCAGGCCATGGAGCGAGACCGGGGTCCTGAGGACGGTGAGTGGGCTGCTTACCGTCCTTACAGAATCAGGCCCATGACGGCAGCGTGACGTGAGGGACTCACGCACCCCTAAGAAGCGGGATGACCACCAGAACCCCCCTAGGCGAGGCCTCAGCCGTAGGTCTGTTGGTAGTCCTGGGACATCCTTCCGAGGGCTTACCCGGGGCTACTAACCGCAGGCTATTAGGCGGTACGTGAGAGTTTTTAGTCGTTAGGAGTCCGGCATAGCATCCATGAAGGATTACCCCACACGTTTAAAAAAAAGCCATGGAGCGAGTTTTGATTGGGGTTTATTTCAAGGAAAAAAAAAACTAAAGCTGACGTGGCAATAGGCTGGCCACATCTGCCGTAAAACCAATAGTCAAAGCAAACGACTCCTGAAGTGGAGACCGATTAGTTTTGAAAATCGGGCCGTCCACGCCCGCTAGATAAATTCACCCTGTATACACGTCAATCATATTATAACTCTCCCGCGTTCCCGAGGGCGATTCACCACGTACTTACAACATGCAACGTTACATAACCGACATATGCTATATTCAGTGTTACATAACCGTTGTCATTAGATATACTTGTGCTTGTTGAGGACCTTTTATGATTTGATCTTTCAGTTCTTAGAAGTGGCAGTAAGACAGTAAGGCGGTCTTCGCGGTCCTGTCAGTATAATATTGATATTAGTAACGTGTTAACGCTATGCGTTTCTATTGAGACGGGACTGCTATATTCGATCGCGATTTATTTATTGACTGATTCATTTATCGGCGCATTTTAGGGCACTGGCGCAAGTTTTCCTCACAGGAAGGGTCCTGTGAAGAAAGTTTTTTTTACCAGTGAGTCGGCAGACAATACATGACCCATCTGATGGAAAGTGGTTGACGAGGCCTTTGGTCGCGGGCAACACTAGGAGAGTTACACTTGTGCTGCTGTCCCTGCAAAGACAGAGAGTTTCAGTGCCGTCAGTGTAGAAGACAAAGCAGGAATAGCCTTTGGTCTTCCCACTGATAGCACAAAAACTCTCCAGTGAGCTCTGGCTAATCTACTCACCACCGAAAACACAAGACGAGGTTATTATGGCCACGGTATTCTGTAGGGTGGAGGTACTTCCCCAGTCGGACTGCTCAATTGGACAGAAATACCGTCGTGTCCTACCTCCTATCAAACAGAGTCAGTCAGACGGCAATCGCTTCCTTAAACGCCAAGATTAGGCAATTTAAGAGCAATAGTAGGCTAGCTAATCCCAGGCTACAAATTGCAAATTTTTGGCTGCAATCGGGATTGGCGCTCGGATGAAGAAGAAGAAGTTAACGTTTCGAATGATCTCTTGTACGGAACCTTTCGTAAAGCGAGTCCGACTCGCAGTTGATATGTTTTAAATAATACGTTGATAATTATACATAAAAACACGCGGAGATTAGTGTATATCACAAGACATTTGTAGATTTCTTATTTCATACCTTTGTTTTAGGCCAAGGCTCTGATTAAACAAGCCTGTGAGAAATGAATGAGGTATGAAAAAGAAACGCCTATTGTTTCACTTACATTATGACACTGACTATGTATTTACTAAATCAGTGCCCCGAGCACGAATAACATTCGAATTCGTAACGTAAACTTATCGAAAGAACGGAGCATTGTGATTGGTTCACAGTAGGCAGGCGGCCAATCGCATTGCTACGTTCTCTGGTAACGCTAACGTTACGGATTCGAATATTATTCGTGCTCAGGGCACTAGTTTAGTTATACTATAAAGGTAGCAAACAAACACGAGTGAAGTACTATCACTATGACGCTTTTTAATATATGCAAATCCTCACTTTGAGCCAGTGGTGGAAGTGAAGTGAAGTGAAGTACGTAGGAACTGAACCGATTAAAACCACTTGGTGTTCCGTCACGGGTACCTATTACGTGCGGAACTTGAGTAAGAAAGGAATTCTCCAAGAATTTGGTAGTGTAATTATTTGCTACCTTGTTTCTTAAAAAAAACTATCTCAACCTTGTTCGACTGCAGTGTGTATTGAAAACTGCATTGATGTGATCTTAGGGGACTGATATAGTCTAAACTTGCTTGTGTTCGGAGTACGTAGTAGATATAGGTCAGGCCAGGTAGGGCCAGGAATCAAACCCAGAACCTCTCGCTCGGTCCTCGCCGATCTCTCTAAGTAGTAATAGAAAACCTATAACGTAACATTAATATTGATCCGTGTTGCAACATAATTACAAGACAAAAAATAGTAACGAAATTATTATCAAATGGACACACAATACGTGCTTCCACAATTAAGTCAGCCAGTTATCAATTAGTGTTCATTAATAAGTGGCTGACGAGTAAGTGCTCTCGGGACAGCTATCTAATTGACGAATATGGCGACAGTTTGTGTTTCAATTGTCGACAATTTGTGGCTAAGTGCGCAACCGGACTTGTCAGTAACGGTGTCAAGTATTGGTAACGCAAACGCAGGTGTTTTGAAATAAATATATTAAACAAATATCATGTCTTTGTTTCGTGAGATTTAAATTCTTTTTCATATTTCTATAACACAAACACAGAAAAGTACGCAGACCACCACACTATCATCATCACAGCGTTAGTACCGCTTACATCCAAAGTACTTATTTAGGTAATCTGTGACTTAGGGCCTGACACTCTTTTATTCGGGTGTGTAATGTTTGGTAAAATATATGCTCTAATTTCACTTGAAATAACGTTCATATGATATAATTTTTATATGCTATAATGTCAAGTATATGACCTAATGTTTTACATCATCTAATATTCCTATAATATAATAACATTTAGTATAACGTTCATTTTATTTAATTCTCGATAGGTACGCATAATATTCTTTTTATATAAAATTCATTTAATCTTATGTTCTTTTGACCTATAGCTCGACGGAGCCCCGCTTCGCAAGGCTCCTACTTCTGGGTGCTTTAAAACAAAATAACCACGAAGACCAAGGCTTATTCTTCAAACCCAACCCATCCTAGTCGGATTGCTCTGAGTCGGGATATTACCCATAATTGATTTGGACCTTACAAAATTATGTATCATTCTCATTTTGATTTAAAATATCAGATTTTCTAAATTATATTAAATGTTACTTAGAGATTATGAGTATTAGAGTAAATGAATAATATTATGAATTAATATTATATCAAATGTGCATTAAAGGAAATGTTCACTAAATCATAAAAAAATAGATAAAGTTAAATTATATCAACAATTCATTATCTCAATTGATCGCTAAAGTAAACAAAAGTATATTAACTGAAATAAGGTCAAGTGAACGTTAGATTTTTTGATATTATATCAACCGTTACACACCCCTTTTATTCCCACTTATTTTTAAGCTTTTACGGAAACGACTAAAGTCTGCCTGCCTAGCCCTGAAAACAAAGCTTGTGCACGCGCCAGATCCTCGTACGACACTCAAAAGGACTCAAGAGAACCTTACCGACTAGCCAATACAGGCTAGTCGGTAAGGTTCTCTTGAGTCTTTAGTTCTGGTGGTGTTACTTATATTAACCTAAGATAAGGTTATATGCTTATGTTGAGAGTGGGTGCACGTCTACCAGGCCATCAAGACCAGGATTCGAACGCGGGGCGTCTCGATCGATAGACCGCTTTGTGATTAACAAAAAGCAACCAACGCTTTATATAGTTCATTGGTTGAAACGTAGTCGTATTTAAATGGCCTAAATAGTAACGGAAGTGTATCATAATGCTACAAGGAGTTCGATTTTCGATCGCGATATGTAAATATTTACATGCCCTAGTGATATTTCGCTGTCGGTATGTTTATTTACTTACCGAGGCGAAATCATAGTGTGTGGGCTTTCAGTGTGCCAGAATATCAGAAGTTAAATTGAACTAGCAGTTGCCCACGAGGGCACCAGGGTTAATTAGATCCTGTACCCGCAAGCCTATGTTCCTCTGGGTCTCAGAAACAAGGTCCAGGAATTCTACGAATAGATACTCAGTGTGTTATTCCAGACTACAATCTATCTAATTTGAGCTAGATTTGTTCAGCCGTTAGAGCGTAATTGAGTAGCAAACCTCTTAAGATCTTTCACATTTAGCAGATAGATGGCTAGTATGATAGCATAGCAAGCTTCATCATCATCAGTATATTTACGTTAGGCCCGGTTGCATCAGAGAACCTTATCTTGGAATCCGGACTCCCCTTGTCGACTTTTATACTCCTCCACTTCGCACGGTCTTTGGTAGTGAGACTATTGGCACCCATGTACCCATTGTACATCGCTAAGCCAACGCTTTGGGTCTAAAACCAGGACCTATGGGACCCGCCATGACTAGACATTTAGTAACATAGGTGGTTGTTGCATAACCTGGCCGCGATTTGAAACTACCGCGGTATTATATTGAAAATTACTTCTCATCACTAGTTAACACTAGGACTCATTAAAAGTAACTTTAATATACCTCATCCAGCGAGGCTAACCGCAGTTTAAATGCCAAACTAATTAACTAACGCATAAAGTTTAACTCATAAAAAAATTAATGACAACCTCGCGGTGTAAAATGCTTAGCTAGTTTATTGGTGCTTATTGGATGCTGTGATTAAAATAATTGCGAAGAAATAATTCTGCGAGGTTAGTTCTTGTTATGTATTGGTGCACTTCGATACTAAGACCCATCATCAGTAGTCCCATGTTGCATTCAAAGCTTGGTCCTTATCGGGGTGATTATCTATTTTCCGATCATAATTACTTAATTTGTTTACTTCTACGTCAAAAGAAATAAAAATAAAAGAATAATAGTAGTTTTAAAATAAACATTATTAGTTAAATACCGAGGTGTTTGGTAAACAATATTTAAGTGCTTACGGTGATTACCGACGAGCTAATAATAGTATAGTGTATTGATTTACTTTACAATGTGTTTGTTGGACGATTTGACTTAATTTTTTTACATATTTTTATTATTGAAATATTCTTTCTACGGTATTATCATAATCCTTCGTCCTAGGAGCTTGTAAAGTACCTATCCATTTAGTGGCAGGGCTCCTTTTTCCCAATTCTTCAAACCATCTTTGTTTGATGTATTGAATGTGGTTGAAAAAAACCACGAAAAGGGAGGCTGCGCCAAAATGGTAATTAGCGCCTAGCCTACTCCAGGGCACCTGGAGCAGTGGTTCACCACAGAATACTGTTTGCTTCACTTTTCAATCGTGGCGGTGGATGCTAGTTGACTGAGGAACATACCACCGACTACAAAGCGAAGCTGGCATGTTTATATAATTTATAAAAAAAATTTCAGCGTATGATAGTAGTTTATGAAATTGTTGCATAATGGTATTTAAAATACGAGTATGAGTTAAAAAAAAGAAGGGTTGCACTCTGGGAGTGCCGGCAGAAGTGAAAACATTTTCTTTCTTCGTTATATACATAGAAAAAGATAAAAAGAACATACCATACCATACCATACCTATAATATACCGCCAATCATACAACCTATCACTAATTTTCTGCTAATTTTCTGTCAGAAGAAATTAATAAATTACAAAAAGAAAAAATAATCACAAAAAGTAATAAATTACAAAAAGTTTCAGAAGGCCAGGTTTGAACCCGGTACTATATGAAACCATAAGGACTTAAAGTCGACTACGATGCTATTTATCGTATCTTGCAAAATATACAGTCTATAGCTAATGTTGTATGACGTCAGTCGTTGGTTAGGTACGGTTCAAAGGTCAAGCGATCCTGACGCGAGTTTAACACTTTTCACCCATCCAACGCCGCTAAAGAAGTTTTCACTTCAAAAAAGTTTTTTATAGTATCACACGAGTGTTTTAAGACCAAATTATGTGCAGTTTCAAACACTACTTTATCTTATCTCATAAAATAATGAAAACAGTGAAACTATGTTTGGTGGGACCTGGTTAAAGTAAGAAACCTCCATAACTGGAACTCTTGCAGACGTCACAACATTTTGGCACGGAATTTTCTCTATTAGTGGGACGAAGCAAACCTCCATATCTGGGATTCGTTATTTATTAACCTCTATAACTAAGACAGCGAGTGATTTTTATACCTCTCTGTAACTGAGATATCATCGTTTTGTTTGTTTTATTACTTATTTGTTCTTATGCTACTCGCAAATTCCGCATTTGACTAATTTTGAGCCTAAAATAACTTGCAGTTTAGTTTCGCTGTACTATCATAAGATTTTTTACATGGAAACTGTCTCGTTGCACAGGCATTTTGAAACGACATGCATTGGTGACTAAAGTATAGGTATATGTAGGATAACATCGAAAAACATTTAATGGCTGAAAGGCTACCTACTTCCAAAGGATAAACTATAATCACAAATTTTAATAATAATCGCTACCAAGAGACATTCTGTTTACATTGTTGTATTATTTATAAAAAAACATGACGTTTATTACCTTTATTATCTTTTTTGATTCCTAATATAGATAGAAGCTCACGTATAATTTGCTTAAAATGACACAAAATGTTAATCACGCGCATGCCTCCTGTGCAGCTTCCACAGATTATGTGGAGAAAAATGCATGGACACCTTTTTGTGTCCAGATGAAGCTATATTTTAATGAAAAATAAGTTATATTACGATACAGTTGCTCAAAGAAGACCTGTACTATAATATTTTTTATTTTGATATTTTGTGCGTAACGACTGTCATTAAAGTTTTGTTTTTAATTTATTAATGTTGACATTTCAGTATGAGAGTAGATAAAAATCATTAAATTATCGGTGGTAGAACTAATTACAAGTAATTATGATATTTATAATATTTTAGTAGTAAATTAAATTCAATACATACAATAATAGCGATACTAAAAGTGTCAGAATAATAACACGCCAATATATTATCATTACGACACTTAAAGCGTTAGCGTTATTCTTCTTGAGAATAAGTGTTTTTTTTTATAACAAAAGATCTTTTCTGTTTTATTAGTTGACTTATTATTTGACAACCACACACGAGACAAGTTATTGTTTGGTTGTGAATACATATTATTATATATTATTTAATACGCTAGTGTTTTAATGCTAATAATATGTATGTTGAGAATAGTGTTTTTGAATATATTTACAATTATGTTTACGGGAATTAACAGATCATGGTATGTCTGTGCTGGGTGAAGACTATTGGACCTTAGTTTTAGAGACTAGAGCGTATGACTGCTACGCCGGCAGTCGCGTGTTTGAGTCCCAGTCGGGGAAAATATTTGTATGTATAATTATGTTTATTCGCATTGATATGGGTTCTGTGAAATCAATCTCAAATTTCTTGCATGACACTGGTTTTTTCTTCGCTATGAGCAGTCGATTGCCGAATTCAAAATATTTAGCGTATCCAGAACATAAAATCCGACAGCTTCATATGCCTAGCAGCAGCTCTGGAAAACTTTATAACATTCAGTCTAACCTGAGAAGTATTTTATCCTGAACTGAGAATTATTATCCATTTATTTATTTTATTATATTAAGATCGAATGTCAAGAAGAAAGTTAGAAAGTGACGACGAAACATCATCAAATTATTAATAACTTTCGCATAAAATACTCGTAGAAAATATTAAAATAACACATAATAAATCGCGATACAATTCGTTAAAATTAGTTTTATTCCAATCTGTCTAATCTATTATATAAATAAAAAATGCAGCATCCGTATCTTTGTCTCATATCTCTAAAATTAGTCTATGAACTGATTTGTTATCTTGTCACTGCCGTGAATTTTTGCACAGTGTTTATTAATACTCTAAGGGTGTATCACTAAGGTCTCACTGCTAGGGATATAGTAACAGGCATAATTATGTTGATTCCAAGCATGACTCAAAAAGTACTCCACATGAGCGCAGTAGGTACGCGTTTTTTATTGGATGTTTTTTTTGGGTAAAGTAGCAGGTGTGCGGCGGTCAAGGAGCTTAAATCCACTAATCATAAATCCGCCTGGGTCTCGCTGCTCTCGCGACCCGAGGTCAAAATATATGCCGTTAACTATACCTAAAAACGAACGAACTGGAGAAAGAAAAGCCAGTAAGCATCCGTAGTCGTCATGACCTGCGCTGTCAATTTTTACAAAGTCAATTTACAATGACATCTGCTGATTGACAGCGTAGGTTCTAGTGCAGGCGTTACTCTCAGCTTGGAAACAGGCAGATCCGCGGTATGGTCGTATTGCCAAGCGTCTAGTTCAAATATCTTATGCAAAATGAATCACTTCTATATTGGACTTTAGTACAAGGAAGTTAGATACTTGGTTAAAAGACAAGAGGGAGTAAGCGCCATCGATATTTCAAAGAGAATAATAGTCTTACAACTTCAAAAGGCTTAACAGCATAGTGATTTTACTGTCAATTATGGTTGCTACTTGGATCTTTTTGGCCGTAGTGGTATAGTAATTATAAAACAAGTATGAAATCTTTGTTTTTAAGTAGGTATTACGGGTAAAAACCAAACGGAAATCTATTCTAACTAGAAATAATCCCAATGAGAACGTCAGAATTAATTTTAATTCCGAGGGCCAATCCTTAGGGCCAAAACGCTATTCTTGTAACTCAAAATCGAACATTGACATTTGGGGGATTGAGATTAGATCAAGTCTGAATTTTGAAATAATTTGATTACCAGAATGGGCCCTCTGATTACATTCAAATCGGGCCTGTGTTCCGCCCTCCTACTCTCACTCCTCCGTTGGTTTGTCTTGGCTTTTCCAAGAGCGACTGTTCTCTGACCTGATCCTGAGAGGAAAGTCTACACCAGAGTCTCTTTCATCAAGAATGTGACGACAATAATAATAGATATATTGGAAGGCATGTTCTTAAATTACCTTGACCTCAAAAACTAGTATTGATTTTCTGACTCATATGATCACTAGGTACATAAAAACTTTATTACTATACTAGCAGTTGCCTGCAGCTCCACCAACGTGGAATTACGATCCCGTCTACCTTCTGTTCAGCTGACCTTCCTTAGCTCTTGGCATACTTCGAACACCAGTTGCACCCCTTTAACCGACACAGGCGTAGGTGCTATGCCCATAACTTTATAGATTTCCAATATGTACCGATGGGAATCTACTGGATTCATTCAAAAGCATGCCTACTGGTCCGCTCCCTTGTATAGTAGCGTGATATAGCATATGTCACTCACAAATAATGCGTCATTCTTTCTGAAAAAATTTTTTTTCAAATAGGTCCTCGGAGTCCATTTAGTACAAACAAACAACTATCAAAACTTTTCTCTTTATAATATTAGTATAGAAAACGAACGTTGTATAGTCAATTAAAACATCAATTATATGAGTCAGATATTGTTTTATACATACGATTTGCTATATAGAATTACACGGACATACTTAATATTACTTGAGTGTGTAATCTGTCAGAGCAAGAGGCGTCAGGTGAGTCAGAATGGAATAATTAAAAGTTTGAGTTACTTACTTCACGGACTTGTGGTTCCTTAGTCATTTTATTCTTCATTTTTCACACTATTGAAATAAAGAAAAGAGTTGTATCTAACAGGGTGCCACCAAGATCTTCGGGAGCCAAACCATTCCACCTATTGACATTGCCGCAGTGTCGTGAATGAGTGCGAATGTTTGCATGTGCGGCGGGCCTTAGTCTACTACCAAACAGGCTGATAGGTCGTTACGGAGCTTTGGGTTGGGTCTTATACTCTTTCCCTGCCTAATGTAAGCCACCTTGGCTTTTAAAGAAATAAAGGAACATTTTTTAACGTACGGATTTCCCTATTGCATCTTCGGCCATCAATTGCTGAGAGTGAGGTAGCTTCTGGTTTATCTCTCACTCCGTGGCTGACCCAGGGCATTCGATGATCCCATTTTATCCCAGATAAGGGGGAGGCGTGCATTCTACTACGGTCAGGGTGACAGGGCCTCAGAGGAAAGTGAGTATACCTACTGGCCTGCAGGTGATGTTGGCTCAGGGTTAAAAGATCGTAGTGGGCCCGTCGGAGAACGGAAACACGTGTGTTCTTAAAGAGTTTCAAGTCTTCGTGAAACAACAAAATCTGTTTCGTTCTTTAAAATAAAGCGTTTTGTTCCATCATTGTTGAACTACAAAATTAATCTCGGTTCCACTAATCACGTTCAACCGTGACGATTCCATCTCGCTTCAGGTCGTGTCTGTCTGTCTGTCATCGATTACAAGCTTTAAGAACTGTGACATGACGTGACAGATTACTGAGACATTTTTTAATAAGTTCAGGTTTCGGGGAAGGAAATTTAATACAGTTTCGCTTAGTGGTTAAGAGTGAGTCATGATTTCTTTATTTCCATTAAGGTGATTAAAGACAACTGTCTATAAAAAGAGCTACTGGAATATATCTGTAGCCATGTCGTTTGGATAAGGCTCGCTATTGAATTTATGTAAACAAAAATGTACACTAATATTATAAAAGAGTTAGTTTGTTTGTTACTTTAGTTGGTTGGTTCCATGTGCTAGTTCGCTACTGTAAGTACTGGTTCGAATGTAAAATATCTTTTTCAACCAACGAAAAAACGGAGGAGGTTCTCAAATCGACGCGTATATTTTCTTTATGTTTGACCACGCATAACTTTTTACAGAGTAGTCCGATTTTGATATTTCTTTTTTAATGTGAAAGAGTATACCCCGAAGTTGGTCCCACATAAATTTAAAAATATAAATCCAACCCTAAGGGTAGGAAAGTAGGGGATGATTGATTGTTCACTCACTGATTGTAAGGTATGACCACAAATAATGGTTAAATAAGTATTATACGAAAGTTAATAGCTTAGGTAAGGTAGGTAGATATTTTTAAAGTAATCAAATATTAAGCATGTAGTAATTAGAAGATTTATAGCTACAAAAAAATATGAAATCAAAACTTTTTAACAAAAATTAAACCGCCGAGAAAACTGAAAAGCAGAAAATAATTAAACTTAATAACTAACTTCTTTAAGTAACGAGTTTTTAATCAACCTTAATAACTAAGTTCTTAAACAAATGTAAGTATAGCCAAGTAATTTTGAGTCCCCTTCCCACCATCTAGGATCCGCTACTACAAAATCGACCACCTCTAACGGCGCTGAGTTCGCGACTGTTGTGCGCGAACTCTATTCGAACAATATATGGCGTCCGCGTTCTTATACGCCGTCCATACGTACAAACCAAATGTTCATGTTTGATTTTTCTGTTCACTATGTTAGTGTTCGAACGTGGCTTAAAATGACTGATATTGAGATAAACAACACCAATACAAGATTTTATTATAATGAACAGAATGTCTATTTTTTTTTCGTTCTGTCATGATTTACCATTATGAGAATTAGCCTTTCGGAAGCTCTCGGTAGATATAAATAAAATAATAACTTTAGATTTAACTGCAAAAGTAAGGATTGGACATTTGAGTGGTCAACATCTGTTCTGGATTACATATACACACAAGTTATACTGTACTGTACTATTGAACCTAAATTATTTTTTCTTTGTTACAGGTATGTTGTCCAGTTTCTATCACAGTGTAATAAGTGTAATAACTAATACAATCCAATAGACATACCTAAACTTATGAAGGGTGACCTTTATAAAGTTTTTGACTTGCGATTATGATCTGACAGGATATAAAAATAGTAGTAATAAAGAAAACAAAAAATAACTGTTTACTCCAATGTTTTACGGCCATCACTAAAACAACTTAATAACTTAATCATAAAATAAAAAACACAATCAAAATACGGACTTGTAAACAAAAAACCAATGGACCACACAGCATCTTCTATAGCCCGCAAGTTTATAAAACAATTCGTGATATTATTAAAATAATATTGTACCTTATTCCCACAGAGTTAAAGTTCATGTTAGTTGTAGGTCGTTTAAATTAAGGTAACCTTAACCCGGCTTTTATGGTGCCTGTCAAAATTAAGGGACTATTTAAGGGAGTGACTGCATTATTTCTTAATAATAAAGTCGACTCTAAATATAAAAAATGGTTTCGGATCGAACTAAATAAAAAATGGATAGGACTCTGAATTTGAGTAGTTAAAGTTGAAATTACGTTAATTTTTGTTGAGTTGAGGAGGCAACCAATCATATACATCGTTGGTGGTCTACCCTTAGAATCAAGATGTCATTAACTTACAAAAAAAGAAAATAATATATTTGTTGATGTTGTCGGCGTGTGCCACGGGAGTATAGTGTTATGCATTTTTTATTTTTCATCTTATTGTTGTTTTATCTACAAAGTGTTAATAAATTATAAAAAAAAGTAAAAGGTAAAAGATTTGTGGATGTTATAGTCCGGTCATTATAGATATCTGAGAGTACAATAATTAGCAACCAGTTCAAAAAAAATATATTAGTAAGAATTTACGAAACACTTAAAAAAGCCTTGTAGATCCAACTATCTGTAAAAGAAGATACGTTCGAGTGTTCTGCAGTAAACAGTGAATGTCTACATGATCGTGGGTTCGACCGTATACAGTGGATAATCATTCAAACTTACTACTTAAATAAAAAACACAAAAAATTGTATAGTAATCTTCAATTTCGTTCAATCACCTGAAATAAAGTTCAATAAACTTAACGAAAATGTTTTAAAACAACAGTGTAGATATTTCAATCCAGCCAGATAATCGTGTTACTTTTGTTTACGCCACTATTCTGGGACATAACGTCATAAAATGGGTTAATAGTTGCTTTAACATATACACGATAAAAGTGTATAAATATACAATTCTTTGTACATTGAGCTTTTTGTGTTCAAAGTAATTGATGTACAAAAATCTTATGAGCTAGATTATGCGCCGGGAGTGGTACGAGTGATTTTTGCAATGATGTGAGGTGTGGTAGTGTTACGTCCACCATGGATGTTCCGTATAAGATACCTCGAAAGGATGAAAATATTACTATATGTGGCAAATTCGATCAAATTATAATAATACTAGCTGACCCGGCAAACGTTGTTTTGCCATGTAAATGATTTCTAGAGAATTATTAGTGTAGAAAAAAAAACTAAGCTATTGGAAGTGTGTAAGGATGTGGATTATGATTTATGAGTGAAAAAGGCAATTATTAAAATGACTATTAAAAAGTAGGGGTTGGTGATAGAAGA
This sequence comes from Eilema caniola, assembly GCA_949126895.1. Lineage (NCBI taxonomy): Eukaryota > Metazoa > Arthropoda > Insecta > Lepidoptera > Erebidae > Eilema > Eilema caniola. The sequence goes on along the minus strand of OX421460.1, from coordinate 13,323,350 downwards.
GTGAAAATTTAGTTGTATGTATATTTTAATGCCACGTTAAAAAAAATAATAAAAATAAAATCCAAAAAATAAAATAAAAAATATTTGGGGTGGACACAATATTTGGGGTTTGAAAGATAGATAGTAGCCGATTCTCAGACTCATTAAATATGTATAAAAATGTTCATAAGAATCGGTCATTGAGTTCTATGAATGGAATCGGTCGAGCCGTTTTGGAGGAGTATGGGAACGAACATTCTAACACGAGAATTTAAGATAATAAAATATAAGCAAAGCAACTGTCAATACACAAAATACCAAGAAGAACAAAATATGATTAAAAATAAAGATTCATTATGAGGGTGTCCATTTTTTTTGCACACAGCTTTGAAGTAGTGCATACCTATGTAGTATTTCAATTGATAGTGGTTACAACCTTGTTCATCTATTGTCTTTACGCGTCCATAGTGATTATGAGAGATATCCTACTAATCTAATTCCATTAAGGGGCTTAACACTAAGTGGTAGCCTAGTGGGTCAGCACAGATGTAAGGTCAAGTCTTTTCAGTCTTAGGATGGGTATCCTTTCGTAGAACATGAGACCCTCGGTGGCTCGAAGAGCACGTTTAGCTATCGATCCCGTAAATATTATTATTTAGATTATTCAATAGAGCCTACAGTGTATTGATACTTGTTGATTGTAAACAGTAATAGGATTTGCTTGATTGCTTGAATATAACGCTTGAAAAACCATTCTGTTCCCCACGAATAACGATTTTAGATTGTTAATTTTAATTTAATCACGCCTGTTTATTTGGACAAAGGTAGATAGAGGGCTATTAGACGCAGAGTAATTATCAATTTTCTTCTACCACATAATGAAGAAAAAAACAATTCCCGTCTCATAGGCACGTAATCAGACCTTGTACTTTAACTATTGATTGAGTATTTTTCTAAGAAAAAAAAGAAACATTATAGGCAACGCATAAATCACAGTTATGATCTCACAATCCCAATGAAATTGTATAAAGTTAAATATAAAATGACTTTACTAACGACCAGTTTTGCAGCTTCAATTCCTGCTCAGTGCAAATATTAAATGCATACATTGTAAAAATAACATTTGACAGTTAATTTAATATTAAGTAGACCCTTTTCAACCGCAAGACAGTGAATTAACATTCTAAATACAGCATCAGACGGCTGGGCGTCTATTTCTATTCGAGTCTCGGTTGCGCAAACCATGACATTTAAATGACCGCAACTGACACGCGACAGCTCGTTGCAGTCGCGTTGCTTTCACGGTTGTTTAGCAATTGCTATGGAAATGGGGCTTAAAAGGTTGATTATGAAGGTTCATAGACCAGTGACATTGAACGAGAACGAGGGTAGAAGTATACCAGTGAGAAGGTACGAATGGGCTTAATCGAACGTTGACGGGCCCTAAATAAAAGGGCCCTCCTAAAATCTCTCCTGTTACTGTTTACACCAGTAAAGTTACGCTTGGGCTAATCGAATGTGGGCCCTGAGTTGACAAAAAAACCTTTTACTTTTACCTGGTATAGATTTTTCTGACGTGGGTCTGGCGCAGTCTTCCCTCTTGGCGATGGGAAGCCAGAAAAGACTAGCCTTCGTAAAAGCTAAGATAAATCAAAAGCGATGTATTTAACTTTAGTAACCTCTCCAGAGAATGACTCAACCTTACCTATTAAAGTAATCTGTTAATTAACGAATGAAGATATATGACGCAGGCTTGTCTCTCTGGGGGTGGGCGGTCAGAAGGGAGTCCCTACGGCGGAAGCCAAGACAAAATAATAATGAAAGAGTAGGAGATTGGACTCAGGTTTCAAAGTGCAGGTTTTAGATATCGACATACAATATTTAAGAAATTTAGGCAATCCAAGCGCCAATCACCATTTTCTAATAGTTTTAGTTAAGTTTCATTTCAAATTTATTTGCATTCATTATGCTTTCGTGTTGAACAAATATATATTGTGTTGTTGGTTAGATATTGACATGCGTACTAAATTATTTATAAACAATTAATTTATATTCAAATCTCGATAGAAACAATAACGCATCGTATGAATACATACTTTATTTATTAGACATATTTTCTCTGTGGTTGGAATTGTTTAGCTTTTTGAAACACATTTTTTTGAGTTTCTCAAAGTGTACAATGTATAACCAACGTCAGTTGCTCTTACAGTACGTGAAATTCAATATTGGAAGGATAATTCCATTATTTTCTCAATTTACACAATCATCCTATTCTTCGTCTATCTAGTTGATACCTGCTGTCTGATGTTTGCACTTCGAAGGCTGGGGTCTGCATTTTCTATCTATTTTTAATTGGCTTCTTTTGGTTATTACTGGAGTGGCTGACCTGTGAATCACTGAAGCCTGAGGGAAAGCTTGCACCTTGTTCATACTTGTCAGCATTCCTAAATATGCCACGTTCGGACACCATACTCTTCGACATTACTATAGTTAGTTTTCATCATGACAGTGAAAGTTTAGTTTGTATCTAAAGTTTGAACTTTGAAAGCCGGGGTTCACTCTTACTATTTTTCTTGACGCGGTTTATTTTACCATGTCTCAATTGCAAAAGTTAAGAGGAAAATCTGCATCTGAGCTTCGTGCGTCAGCAGGCCGTATGTTGGTGAGTTTAGCTTGGGCTATGGAGATTGAATTTTTATAAAGGCTTCGATCAATAATACATGTATTAGTAGTAGTAAAGGGTTCGCCGTTTCCTTGACAGTTAAACGTGAATATTATGTGTATATATTGTTGTGTAGTGATGAATATTTATATTATAGTTATATGTAATGGAACTCTAAGTCTATAAGTATCGATTGAACTTTTGTACGTAAAAATGTTATGTGACTGTTTGTTTCCTAAAAAAATAAAAAGAACCTACCGTGATAGGTTGGCTGAAATAAATCGCTTGTAGCGATAAGGCTCCCATTCGTTCATTTTTCATAATGTTGTCCCTACATGTATTGTAATCTATTGATGTACAATAAAGATTTATCTTACCTTATCTTAACCTACAAGTTTGGAAATCTCTGGTATATTTGTTCCGAATAATTCCAATGTTGGATATCCAGTTCTAATTAACTATTCAGAGATACAGGGTCCCATTATTTATGTTAATTAGATTCAATGGCTCAATCAGAGAACGTAAACCGAACCGCGCGCTCACTAATGGCAATGCTTTCTTTGAAAGTTAAATAAATTATTTTGACTATTCATAGTTTTATGGATAAAATTATATTTAAAGTTGTTTCATATTTTTTTAGGCAAAAACAATATGTCATCCCAATTAATAATGTTGTAAACACGATACATTATAATATTGTATCACTTATTAGCCAGCTATTTTTTGTAAATGTTATTTTCTCAAACATGCAATGAAATATTGACATTACGTTCCTCTTAATAGGCTGCGAAGTATGACGTTTCAGGCGTGGCTAGGACCAGAGGCCGATAATGGAATTTCATACAAACCTTGCAGGCCTAAGGCCGGCAAAGTCCTCTTTTTTAATTTCGATTCCACATAAATTTTTGGCAAAGGCATCGACACTCTGCCACTATGCGTATAAAAAAAAAACAATAAACGACTTGGTATGTACTTAGAGCAGTTTTATTTACAAAAAAAATTCACATTAACATAACTAATAACACATTATTATCAATTGTTTTCTTAACTATACACATAAACATTGAAATATTAATATTTAATTTAGTTGCAACAAATTGACATTTATAACAATGACAAGTGTCACTGTTCGTTCAGAAACGTGCCTTTATACTTTTTTAAGTAACATGATAATGAACATAAATGTAAATGTTTACTGTTAAAATCAAGCTAAAATAGACGAAACAGTACTATACACGTGAGTTTTAGTTTTTATCTTGTTTACTTTTAATTTCTTTAAAAATAAATCTTAAATTTTTTTGTTGTTTATTTCTTTGCCTGTTTGAGAAAAGCACAATACATACCTCGGCGGGCAATATTGGGTTGCCTGCCTCAGACCTATCCGGCCTCGCTTCGCTCGGCCGTCTATAGGTCTTCGGCGAGCGACCCCTTTCTTCCCGGCCTCTGTAGTAATGTACTATATCATCCCAGCGTTGAACCCGGTCACATTTCTTTATGTTAGGTTTTCCCCTATTCAAGCCATGAAGTACGCTTTCTGGCCATTCGCACACATGGCAAGGAAAAAAATACACACCTTTATATGTGGAAGTTTATGTAGAAGTTTATATTTATTTCCTTGGTATGGTATATTCTTTCTTTATATTCAATGGGTCATCATTCGACTGCAACCCGCCAGGTGGTAAATCTCTAGAGAGAAATCCAGAAGGTTATAATACTTGAGAATAGTAGTAGGTCCGGGAACATTACTTAATTGAGTTACATTAGAGCTCGAAAATACGTTTTCTTGAATTAAAAAGTATATATTATAATTAATTATTGTCATTACTTTTGAATAAAGAACATGTGAAGTATCTGGGAGCACGGAAGTGCCCCCGCCAAGACGAGCCAAGCGAAGCGCAAGGGCACTACCTACCTTTTCTCGAAATGCTTCGTCGTTTTTTTGAACTCTCATAACTTTGCTTTGGATGCCGCTAAATAGTTAACATTTTCAAGATAGAATCTCATCGGTACAATCATTAAACATACAAAGTTTGAATATCTTAGCTATTATACTTTGAATTTTATTAATGTCTCAAAACCCTTAATTTTGTCACTGACTCATCACTCACTGATCATCAAAATTGTGTTTGAAACCTGAAATTTGGTATGTTAGCTAATATTATTACAAAGACAACAAAAGAATTAAAAAACCTGACCTGACCTATCCCCTGGGAATAGGAGGTGGAAGCACAGGAACTACTACGGTGGAAGTGTGTATATGAGACTTGCACTACAGTTTGTGCTACATAAGTCAAAATTAATTAAAATATTTTTTATAACAAATAAAAATACGAACGTCATAATTTTTAACCAACTTGCAAAAATAAATATCAAAATAAATGAAAATGAAATAGAGCGTGCAGTCTTTAGAGCTTGGCTTTATGCGAGATCTGATAACTTTTTCACAGGGTAAGCTACGTTAACTCGTCTTGGCAACATTTTTACAGGAAAATGTTTTTGTTGTCATATTGTGTCATATTTACGTAGACTGATAAACCAAAATCACTGCCCGGCGCGTTCTTTGACTTTGAAACGAAGAGCGCGCCGTCAATGTTGTATGAAACGGTGTGCTGTTTGAATTTAGAACTCTTTCATCTATCGTACACATTGCGTTCTCGTGGCTGTATAGCCACAGATGCGTTTACCTTTCGGCACAAACTGTAAATTAAAAAAAAAAAAATATTTTGTTAATATTATTTATACCCTTTTTATTGCCTTGCATTTTTTTAAGAAAAGCACTATTTATGCCTCTGCCAAAATGACAATGGCCTGCGACTCGGCCTTCAAACTCATACTCAACCTGCAATTGCCTATTCGAACTCAGAACTTCCCGATAGCATGCAAACGCAGTCACGAGACCAATGACCTATTAATAGTAAGACAAGAATGACTCACACATCATTCTAACAGACAGAAAATAGACTAAGTAGGTCAGTCAGTGCAAATTTAAATGCGTTATGTAACTACGAACATTTTCAGTTAGAGGACTCAGTATAGCTGTTACGACTTTGCGAGTTAAGATGCGTTTTCTCAGAAGTGAAACGGAGATGAAATGTGTAGCATTTCATCTCCGTTTCACTCACTATCTTTACTATTACTATTTGCCAGTGGAGACGCCGTTTGACCGGACTGGTGATCAAGCCCTTCTGTGTGGGGCCATTTTACCCGTGGCCATGTCGTAGGAGTAATCCCTACTACATGTTGTATCAAACATGTTCGTATGGCAACCGGGACCGACGGCTTAACGTGCTCTCCGAGGCACTATCAGAGCATGCAAATACTCATTTTCATAGAAATATTTGCACTGAGCGGGGATCGAACCCGCGTCTCCTGCGTAGCGGCACGGCATCGTCATATCTTTTACTATACACTTATTCATAGTATTTTACTGTGCAGACCTTCGTTTTATGCTATGTGTATTTGTAAATCCCTGAAGAGAAAAAAGAAAGAAAGATGGCCAACACCAACCGCTTCTGCAAAACGATACACCTGTGGATTGATGGATGAGGCTCTGGAGCAGACTTGCCTCTTTGAGGTAGAGGGATCAGTTGATGTTCCTGAGGAAGTTGATCAAGGATGGAGATGCTAGATCATAAGATAATCACCTTTAATGACACCCACGGGAAACCCATGCCCAGTGGTTAACTGCGAGTATATTATAATACTAGCTTTTTCCTGCGGCTCCGCCTGCGTGGATGTCAGCTATCGCTATAATATCGGTTATTGTTATAAATTGTAGCCTATGTGTTATTCTAATGTATAAGCTATATAACTGTAAATTTTGATTCAAATCCATTCAGTAGTCTTAACGTGAAAAAGTAATAAACATTGTAGGATAATCATCTCTGCTCACCCCCTGGGATCATACAGGCGTGACTGTATAGAAAAGCTTTTAAAAGAAGTATAATAGATATAGGTAGCAATACCTATGTACTACTTGTAAACTGCAAATGCATCTTTACGGTTGGTACTTGAAATAGAAAAAGTTGAGCTATTAGTACGAGCAACGTGCTAAGGATGCCATTTACGTACAATCATTACCAAAAGTTTCTGAACGCTAATAAATTGTCAAACGATATTTACATTATCGAGACGGCGGCGGAGTGGGCACTGGAGAGACTCTCCCGACCTACCGCGCCCGGCCTGTAAAGGGCACGCGGCGATTCAGAGGTCGGAGGTGAAAAAAAAAAATGTTCCGTAGGAAAGTCAGCAGGGTTTCGGGAAACCATTATATTTTTATAAGTTCAATTATAATTATCGCAGTTATGTATAAATGCTGTACCCAATGGAGGCGTGACCATAAAGGATGTATGTAATGTTATAATAGGTCGTTACATATAAATTGCCTTTTTAAAGAAGAAATTGGAGGAAACTCAATTTGCAGTACTAACATTTTTGCATTTTTTTAGGAATGACAAATCTAAATTTTATGATTTTTTTGTGTATGAATGAGACAACTTAATGTTGTCTACTGCTAACAGCAACATTTATTACATTTTTGAAAAGTCACAGCTGTAAAAAAGTAATATGAAATTTTTCATCAAAATGGATAGCATTTAGGAAGTACTGTTTTTGAAGATCGAATTTAATTTATCAAGCGGCCAATTAAAACAAAATTTAATACAGAGTTGTAAAATCTTGAAATCAACTTTCAAACAAAGTATAGATAATGGAAATAGCTATTAAATTACAGGAAAAACGAACTCATGAATCTGTAAGAAAATTTCGGCAATTTCATATGTAACGACCTAATATTAAATATATTATATGAAGCGAAGTAGTTAAATTACCTACTGTTTTCACTTTAATTCCAATTTATTTATGATCATTTGATCTCCATCAAAAGCAAAACATCCCATGAAATCTTTAAAAATGGAAGTGGAATACCGTTATTTAAGAAGTTCACTATCCCAAAGTTGAGGAGCTTTTAAATATACCTTCTAAAGCTATGCTGATTTTAGATTAAAATGTGATAAGATGCTTTTGTCGGTGACTGTACCTACTAACAGGCATGTACATATGTCAATTAATAATACTAAGACTGTATGCATTTCACATAATGATTGAATGAATTTAAAAAACTATACTATACTAAGTATAAAATAAATAAATATTAAAAAAAACATTATACACAACGCTATCAGGACCATGGAAAACATGCACAAAACTTTACAAACTATATTCTACTTTAAAACTTTACTACAATTCCTCGCCGTCTAAGTGACGGAGAGGAATCTTGCGACCGTCTCTGGAGAAATACTGGAGATAGCGAATTTCATTCGAAGGTAAAAGCAAAACTTCGCTTATATGGAAGAGCAGTTCAATTAAATTATCTTGACATTTACAATACTTTTTAAAATTTTAATTTGGAATTATGAAGAAAAATGTACTGTGATGTAATGTAAAAACTTCTTTCTTGAGTTGATAATGTTTTTAATTACATCAATAAAAAGGTAAAATATCTCTAGACATTGAGGTGTGTATTTGTATTTTATTAGCATGTTTATCTTTAAATGTAGTTTTTGCTCAAAGTATTACAGTATAAATAAGTCTGTTGTTTTGGTAATACTGCGATTTTACTAATCTACTAACAAAAAACAAAGGCCAATCCGCCCTACATTAAATACAACGATATGTTTCTTTCGCGTTTTAATTTAAAAAAATATCCACCAGTTTGGTGATGTCGTTTGTCAAGCCGGCAGAAATCGGGTTATAGGGACTCCTTGCCACTGATAACCATTTGATACCCATGTATTGTGTAAGTAAGTAATTATGCGCAATCTGTAAACCAGTATTTGGCATCATTTAACGTGTATAAAACATAGTGTATAATAATAATTGTACGTAATAGTAGCACAAATGTATATTTAGTTGAAGCCGGATCGTTTAAGAAGTTATTACCAAGAAATTATATCTTTTCCTCTGTATTGTTTGTCAGTGATCGCATACTTGGAATATGTATTTGGTTATGTGGCATAAGTTTTCGATTCTCAGTTTGATTCCAGTGTAGTGTAAAGTGAATGATTGCTTCATCGAATCTGCAATCAAAGCAATTATAACCGCTCCGCCGAGAAGGAAGTCTTCAATTACCCCTCTTGAAAATCATACAATAATAATATATATATTTAATACAATGTACTAACCAAACAAAGCACCATTGAACTATCTAAGCCACGTGCCTGGTCGTAGCGGGCACGTATCGACACAAGTTCAGCATAACAGATGTTCCCATTTAGTGTATGGGAACCATGAATTTGGTACCATTCACTAGAGTTTATATCCGAAAAAGTGCTGCAATATCAGTGTCGATCCATCTGTGCCTACCCCTTTGAAGATATAGGTAAACGTGCATATGTGTAAATTACTCAGAAAGCAGATAAAATAAATCTTTCATAATATTAATTATAATAGTGGACACCGGCATGAGAATCTAACGTCTTAGTCACCTATTAGAAAATAATAATCGTAAAATTTTATGTTCATGTATTTCAATATAAAAAAAATCCTCTAGAGCGTGTAAGCGTATATATTTTGTACGATGCAAACAAGTCCGATTTGAACTACTATGTGGTTCATCAGTACTTCCTGTCACTGCCGTACGATAAAAAACTGGAATTTTCTTCCTTCTGGCAGCAATACCCACTTCAAAGTGGGAGTGTATCAATCATCCGAATGCCTCTCTTCTCTACATCCGAACAACGATCCCAGTTGCATTCAAAGCTTGCGATTTGGAGCTGGGGATCTGCTCTCCCATAATTCCTGTTAATATATAATTTTTTGTATTATAAAACGCGAAAGTTTGAGCGCGTTTATGTCCTTGCTAATACTGGATTACAAATGGTAAACCATTTAGCATTGGCTCATGGAAATCCGGCTTAAGGAAAGTAATATAAACTATATTACCTTCAGGAACGTAGTTAATATATAGTTAATACCCTAAATTACCGTGGGCCTTTTATACTGAGACATTATAGCTGGCCGTTTTATTGACGCTCAGCTAGAATATCACACTAGAAGCAACCTCATGGACACCCCAATATGTCCAATAGCTACATTCTACTAGTGTACCGCATCTGTGCACCGTGTTTTGTAGTTCCGATGCATACAGGCTTTCTATCGACGTCGACCTGTTATGTATGTTTGTATGTGTGATGCGATACTGTAAACCGATGACTTGATTGTGATGTAGGTTAGTAGGGTTAGTAGATAGTTCTATTATTTAACGTTGTCAGTAATTAATAAGAAAGTGTAGAAATAGGACATGTTGGGATTTCTCTCGCTGATCCTGATAGAAAGTTGAAATTCAATCCTGGAACCGAACCAAGGGAGGAGTAGGAGGGCGGAGTCCAGGGTTCTAAATGCTAGACTTTGGATGCAACTGAAATTACCAACTAGATTTTTTTAAATTGAGTTAAGTACAAGTACAAAATTAGTTTTGGAACTTATATCTATTTGTTTGCAACGAACCCTAAAATTACGAAACGGATTTTGATGTGGTTTACTTTTGTCAGAAAGGTCTTCAGCTCAGTCGGGCAAAATTGCTGATATTAGGCTAATATAACTAAAATGATATTGGAAATAAGATATTAGATTGAATTAATCGCGATTCCCCGACATTAGTCCGTTAACCGATATCATTTAATGTATTCGTTTTCCTAAAAACAAAACATCATACTGTAGATGCAGTGAAAATATTTGTTATCTACCGGAGTACATTATAAAAAAACAGTTTGTCGGCTGGCGGGCGGGTAACGCTAGACGCAGTGGCGTTTTTTCGCAACCCACCCACCACAAATTCAACTTTTTCTGTAATTCAATAACACACTTTCTGTCGCAATGCAATACGTATGTACTTTTTGTGATGTTTATTATGACTAAGTTACTCGGCGACCGCGTGCTCTCCCCTCCCGAGGAGACCGAGAGGAATGGCCCTGGGTCAGCCGGGGTGCGAGGGATATGTCGCAAGACAACCTCACTTACGGCCTAGCACAACGACGGTGTGCGGTTTAGTCGGTTTGAGTCCGACATAACCGCCCCCCCCGCCTCCGGAGCGGGAGGTTATGTCTGAATATCAATGAAAATTATGTGCAGAAAAACTTGTGTGGCATCATAAGCAAACAAAAATGTAAATAATAAATAAATAAAATAATTAAAGCTAAGATGGTCAGTAACTCGGATTTCTTCTGAATTATCATAAGCTCTTCGTTAATCTGAATCTGTAAGTTTTTGCCCTTTACCGTTAAACGTAGTCATAACTAATATCTGATGTGTGCTTGTATGAGAGCTCACAGGCCAAGAGCCAAAGGTGTTGTGACTAAGGACGTAACTCGAAATATTCTCAGTAAATGCAAACAACAATCTTGTTTGCCACTTCTACGTCGGCTGGTTCGATGCCCGCATAATGCAAATACTTGTTTGCATAAATATGTCCATTAGGATTAGTCTGACTGTTTCTACGTTATGTAAGTTACAAAAATTTCACGTTCATTGAGCATGTTTTTTAACGTTTGAAATAACTTAAAAGTCGAAGAATGAGCTGATATGATTGTTTTTTTTTTTAACTAGACTATTTTCAATAACAACAGTTTACTTCCATTGATCTCAAGCAGCCTGTATCTTTTCACAGCTTCTAGACGTTGTAAAATTTCATTATTCAGAAAACCCAATAAAACATGACCAGCCCCGGTGATCGAACCCGGGATCTCGCGCATACAGCTGCATTTATAGTAGAAACCATAAAATACATTGACTCATGATTATTGAATAAAGGCGGTGCCTTACTTATCTGCTTTCGCCTGTAAGTGGTGCTGCATAAATGTCAACTTAACGATGTACTTACTAACATCTTACCAAATGGCATGAAAGTTATCACATTAGAATTGGTCTCTGGAAGATATATATATATATATATATATAACCCCTTTCCATCATGTGGACCGTGGGCTAGGCTGCTACCTCAGTGGTATAAAAAAAAAGACGGATTGCACTCTGGGAGTGCCGGCAGAAGTGAAAACATTTTCTTTTTTTCTTTCTTCGTTATATACATAGAAAAAGATAAAAAAAAACATACCATACCATACCTATAATATAGTGCTAATCATAGAACCTATCACTTATTTTCTGCTAATTTTCTGTCAGAAGAAATTAATAAATTATAAAAAGAAAAAATAATCACAAAAAATAATAAATTACAGAGAGAAAAAAATATCATAAAAAGTAATAAATTACAAAAAGAAAAAATAATCACCAAAAGTAATAAATTATAATAAGAAAAAACAATCACAAAAAATCCCTGAAGGCCAGGTGGTTTGAACCCGATACTATCTGAAACTATAAGGACTAACAGTCGACGTGCTTACCGTTTAAGCTACGACGATATCTATTGTAAGTTGCAAAATACATAGTCTGTACCTAATCTTGTATGACGTCAGTCGTCGGTTACGGTTCAAAGGTCAACTAATCCTGACGCTTCCTTAACATTTTACACCCATCCAACGCCGCTAAAGAAGTTTTCACTTCAAAAAATACATACATACGTCTGTAAACGTTTACGAACAAAAATTACTAGTGTATTTTTATTCCCGAGAATAGATTATTGTAGATCGCGGGCACAAATGTAGTTTAAAGAGGGAGTAACAAGCAAAAAAAAAAATTGTAAAACATCAAATATTATTTCATTTGCTTTCAAGTTAGATAATGAACGTTATGTTTGTCACGTCTATCATAATGTTTATGTAACACAAGTGAGACGCCGCCCTTACAAAATAATAATTCTCTATCCATAAAGGAACAAGGAAACTTATTAAAAACAATAGCGTAACAAAACGGAATGAATGTACAATCATATTTGTGCGGCAACTCCGCGACGAAGTTCAAAACAATATAGCTAATCAGCATATTAAAGGACTAGGTACTTGTTGTCCATGGCCCATCCCGCGTGGTGGCTTATCGCGCGGGGACTCATACCCGCAACCTATAGAGACCTTGAACCTAATAATAAACAGCCTAGACTTTCTTCTAGATTTTCTTTCAGGTAGAAATTTATACCAGGTTTGTAAACATCTTCACAATCTAATATTTTTTTTATTTATGAGCGGTCCAGATTTCCGTTACACCCGCAAATAATATCGGAAAGAACCCTTGCAGCATCACCGAACAATTAAAACCATCTTTGAAGGGGTTATATGTGGGTATATAGTGATGATGAGTGAGTGACGCAGAACTTTTTAAACAAACACAAACCAAGTGAAACGGTAAGTAAAAAGTAAAAGTAAAAAGTAGGGTTTTGCATAAGCTATACAATGCCAAATTAGCAAATCGCTTTACAGCTCTTACTATGAAGATAGCTTTTAAGACTGTTGGTGACCCTACTGGCCCTATAAGGTTAAAAGTATCTTAGGTTATATTACATAAATTATGAAAAATAAAAAACCCCGAATGATACTGAGACGATCAAAACAAGCCTTATAGCATTCGGTACCTATTAATTTTCATCTGGTTTGAGATTTGCAAATGGGTACCGCCTGCTTTCAAGCTTGTTTTGATCTTTTCAGTATCAGGCGGGTTTTTTTTGTTTTTAATAATTTATTTTATTTCATACTTTTTAGTTATGAAATATATATTTTTGTAATCGTCTTATGATACCCCACTCGATAAATTTGAGTGAAGTTTTTTTTTTAATTTTGATATACCTACCCAGTGTCACTCTCACAGTTAATACGAACCTAACGACACTTCTCAGGCTAATGTCCATTGAGCCGTTCAGGCGGCATAGCGTGCCAAACAATTATACATACACAAATACATACATACTCTCGAAAAACATAACCATCCTTCTGGCGCAGTCGGATAAAAATAACACACAAAGTGTTGTTTAACTAGGCGCGTTAAACCCTAGCACGCTCGTAAATTCATCGACAATAGGGCACCGTGCCGGCGATAGGTCGCAGGATCGGGTCCCGGGCAATTCATTATAGGCAGCGAATGCGATAAATGCGGGAATGCTAGGCATGGGTGGGTTTAATTTGTCCAATAAAATAGTAAGTGCTATTAACTATAGCTAGACCTCTGTAGCGTAGCGGTCGAGTGTTTGACTGGTAAGCCTCTGATTTATCGGGGGTTCGATTGTCATGAGTAAATTTGCATTGACCTCATCCGGGTGTTTTGTGTGTAATAAATAATATAATGTGCTTCATCATTCGTCCACTGCTGAACAATGCCTCTCCTATAGACTTCATGGTCACCGGGAAGCGCTAGATGTGGGCTGTTTTAGTATGTACTTACCTCAAATAAATTAGGACAATGTAGATGATGATTTATGTATTCGCGCTTATAAAAATCCAATAATGTCCAATTATGAGAGATAAATTGCTAAAAAAAGTACGCTCGAAAGATATGTTTCCCATTATCGTTACTATTCAACAAAAACTAAAACCTTTTGAAAGGCATAGAGTCACCTTCAAACGTACGTAGGCACTTAACATTAAAAAATAACAAGATTTAACTAGTACTCGCAATTAGGTGTCCTTGACCAACCTTAGTTCAGACTAGTGATGTGCTTACAAATATCCGAAAAAATATCCGTCTATTTATTATTTTACTAGCTGTTGCCGAGGACGAGCGCATATATTTTTAATTCTGTTCAATCCAAGAGAATCTATTTAAAAGAAAACTAGATGTTATTTCAGATTGTAATCTATCCTTGTAGTAACCAAATTGCCGCCAGATGTATCGAACAACAAATTTTCACATTCATAATATTAGTACTCCGTGACGGTAGACTGTTCAACTGTCTTTCAGTACACATATCTATTTGAATTCATGAATACGTCTATTTGCATAGCTCTAGATGTTTCCATATAATACCTATGGAGATACATATTGACGAAAGATAATATATCTGTTTAATAGCATCTTGGAATCAATATTATAAGTAATTTAAGCTATGCTCACTTTAAATTTAAATAGTTGTGTGTAATTTAGAATAGAAAATTATTATCATATTTGTAATTATGCCAGTAAGTGATTCAGAGGTGTCACTCTCGTATCGCTACCGTTTTAAACTTCGAGGGTCAAGCCATTCTTGCTTGCAAAGGAATGTAAAAATTGCAAATGATAAACTAATGCGATTTTTTTCCTGGTGTCTACTTATTGTTTTGATTGGTATTCCCAAATTTTCGGAAGCCTCTGCCACCTGACCTCCCAATCCAGAAAAGAAAGCCTGAGCCTCTTCAGTTGTTTCTTTACTTTCTTTCTTTCTTTCTTTAAAATAGATGACGTGAAAATGCGTGGCATGATTCACCTTTTATCGAGATTAATAGTGTATGACGCCATATACAATAACTAGCAATGTGACTAATTGAACAGAAAGATTTATGTGTTCCGAACGAAAGTTAGTCGACATACACACAGAAATCGGTGAAAAGAATTTCTTGTGGTTACAACTATTGTAATAGGAATATTTTGGTGTAGAACCCTGTGTACAGGGCCCTAGCAATACTTTCAAGTCCAAGTCGTCTTCACCTTCTAGGTGCTGTATTTGCTTGATGCAATGGACGAGGTTCAGGTGCAGGGTTTCCTCTCGGGGTTGGGAGGTCAGTCGCCAGTCGCCCGCAAGGCATTTTTCTTTTCTATTACTTTTTATTTTTTTCTCTTGTTTAATTATTTTTTATTTTTTCTATTGCTATGAAATTTGACACAAATTAATACGATTGTGGAAATTTATATTTTATACGATGACTGCAAACAATATATAATAATGCTATTTTACTTATCTTGCACTTAGTTGACGCATATTTCAAGGTTAAGTTTATATGAATAACAAACAAGCATTTGTTTCAGTATAATATGTAGTTATTTATTGTATTTTGTTATGTATGAACATTTATGTCATCTCATCTATTATATAAAAATAAACAATTATATTTGTCCTTATTTTATACGCTTATTCTACAGCGGTAACAACCTAATTTCAAAGTAAAAACTAGCCATATCTCACAACCAATTAATATCCGAGTAAAGTATCCGAAAGTTATAACTGCCCGCACTAATTATCACCTAATATACTTGTCTGTACTTCACAACTAACAATTCACAGATTTTTAAAAGGCATGTTTTCATACAAGTTTTACTCCAACTCACGTATACATAACTGGTATTCCCACGCACATTGAGCTTTCTATAACAGAGAACTAGAGTTTTCTGGAACAGCTCTAAGTATTTTTGTCGCATTGTGTGATTGATAAGAATGACAGTTGAAATCGGTACGTTGGTAGAACGTATAATGTGTTTTTTTAATGGTTTCGTTGAATAGACAGCGTGTGATGAGGTTATTAGTTTGATTTATGTGTCAGACAATAATGTTACTGGGTTTATATGCAATGACTCGCTGTTACCAGTGCCTTCTCCCGCGTGGTAGTCTGTTATCTAGACCAAACAGTCTATGTCCTTTCCAAATGTTTACTACTTCTGTACCAAATTTCATTATATGGAATTATATTGGAATGTACATATCACCAGCAGGGGACTGCAGAAGGTAAATTGATTGGTGATTGATTGTGTCTTTATATAGGTATATCTATTATACATATTTAGAACGAATGTATACCAAAATTATTATAGTAACCTGCCATCTGTCGTCATGATTTAATCAATATTTATATTTGAGTAATAATTAATTGACTGATTTAATTAAGATTATATTTAATTTATTATAATGGCTTCTTTGTGATGTTTAAGTCACATTTGACTTTAAATTTCTTTATTTATATAATCTATTAACTATTTAAGTAATTTATTGTGAATTTATTAATATCCTAACATTCACTTTGCATACCTGATTGGTTAAACATATCTTGGGGCCTGCATCACGTGTCAACTTGTATATCAGCCGTTCAATTAACTGCCTAGGCCTGAATAATGTTCAGCCATTTGATTAAACTTCAAGGCAAATGGCTTGGGTCGTTGACGTTTAATTACTTGCCCAGTCATTTAATCACACAGCTAGAAAATTGATTTATTTATGCATAGTTTAAAAAAATAACCACAAAAGCTAATGCGGGAGCGGAGCTTCTATCCTACTAAAAAAACAATTTTCTGTGAAAACACCACTGCCTACACAAGCGTACTAATTTTCTGTCTAATTACGGGGTGGTGACCCATATTACGAATGGCCTAAGCATTAGCCAGCCAGTTTATTTAATGTTGTAATAAACGTTACTACTGGACATTCAGGCCGTTAATTGAACGGCGCCGTTTACTTAACAGCCTAAGCAGTTAATTGAACGGTTTTACATATATTATAATAAATTAAGTACAGTCCACAGCAGAAAGAACAAACAAGAGGTTTATTAGACACTATATATAGTTATTTATTTAGTAGGAAAAATAATTTTGATGAATTTTGATTAAAATAAGGAAAAATCATTTTGCATCTTAACGTATCATTTTTGTTGCTGACTGTACTTATGGAAATTAACAACTTATTGTTAAAGCAGTTGGTATTAATATGTACTTATTTGTTACAGGTATGTGGTCAACTTTCTATGATAGTGGCATAAGTTTTCGAAGTTTCGTGGTTCATAAGTAAGTAATAATAATGTTGTATTTAATTTTTCTCACCTCTAGAAAAGTTGGTCGGCGTTTGATGGAATAGAATGACAAATGTATGGGATTTGACGTTTATGACATGCGTTAACAACTGTCAAATATGTCAAATCCTAATGCCACTTGTCGAATGTACGAATTGCCACTTGTCTAGAGGGGCTGACGCCATAAAGTCTTTCAGGGCCAAGCCAACCTCACCAGCAGCCCGGTACACCTGCTTATCGATGGATGAGGCCCTGGCGGAGGCTTTGGCGGGTTCGGCCGGCAATCGCTTCTATTTGACCGCCTCAATTTTATGTAATGAAAGCATTTCTGTACTGTTAAGAGTAATTTTAATTATCCTATTCATTACACGCTAATGATCGCGAATTTCAACACTTTTTCTAATTGTTAGAAATCATTCGTGATGGATGTATAAGAGTAATGTTAATTGCCTAATACAGCGAATTGATGCACGATACATCGGTATATTTCTGTAATGACAGATGTCGGATTTGCGATCACGAGGTAATGGGTTTGAAACCCACTGTATTGGGAGCTAATTATTATTTATCTAAGAAATGGGTAAGTCCCAGTTGCATCCGAAGCTTTTTCAGCTTGGAGTCTGGGGTACGTTTTATCAGTCTAAATGCGGATTTAGCTAAACTTCGATATTTTCTGTGAAGCGACTGTCATATGACCTCCACAACCCAAAGGCATTGCGGCTATACCAGTTGTCAGCCTTTTTTTAGGGCCGCATGTACCCGTAACGTCTGCCATAGATGTTCGTAAGGCAACCGGGACCGACGGCTTAACGTGCTCTCCGAGGCATGACCAGACCAATGCAAATACATGCATACAAATATTTGCACTGAGCGGCGATCGAACCTGTGCCTCCTGCGTAGCAGCCGCGTTCACTACCGCTACGCCGTACAGGCTGTCTTCTAATGTTATAAAAAAAAGACGGGTTGTACACCGGGAGTGCTGGCAGCAGTGAAAACTTTTTCTTTCTTTCTTTTTCCGTTAGGATATACAGAGAAAAAGATGAAAAGAACACACCATACCATACCATACCTATAATATAGCGCCAATCATAGAACCTATCATTAATTTTCTGTTAGAAGAAATTAACGAATTACAAAAAGAAAAAATAATCACACAAAGTAATAAACTACAAAAAGAAAAAATAATCACAAGGAGTAATGAATTATTAAAAGAAAAAATTATCCCAAAAAGTAATAAATTACCAAAAGAAAAAATAATTACAAAAAGTGTCAGAAGCCCAGGTTCGAACTCAGTACTATCTGAAATCATAAGGACTTACAGTCGAAGCGTTCACCGCTAAGCCACGAAACTTCTTAACACACCTAACAAAATAAACAACCTGTAGCTGTTGTAATGTTGTATGACGTCAGTAGAACACACATTCAATACATATTTAATAATATAAGTTTTATGCAATATACTAGTACTGGCCGTTGCCTGCGGCACCGCCCACATGGACGTCGGTTATTACGACCAAACATAGCCTTTGTCCTTTCTCAAGGTCTAATCTATCTGTATACCGAATTTCATCGAGATCGCTTCATTGGTTTAGACGTGAAAGCGTAACAGACAGACAGACAGACAGACAGCCGGACAGACAGTCACTTTCGCATTAATAATATTTGTATGGATTATATAAAGTACTTCAGAAACATGCTCTTACAAACTAAATGACTACATGGTCAATTGAATTCGACAGAAGCTGCATTATATAATTCCGGTAACCACGCAGCGCAATAGACATTAAACAAATTAACTGTGATAGATGAAAGTTGTGTCCATCTTAGGCCACTGGTTTGTAAACGTTTGAACAGCGAAAGTTACTCGTTATTGAGTTACCGCGAAATGTATGCAAACTATAAATTAATTTACCTTACAAACTATATAATGGGCGTATGCGTAGGGTGACCAAGCGGTAGAATGATCTTTTTAAAGTGAAAACTTCAACAGCAACTGCGAGGCGGACTCGCCCATGAAGGGTTCCGTAGCAGCAAGTAGGTAAATTGCGGTTTACAATTTATGACGTATTAAAATAAAACTACTTACTAGATCACGTTCAAACCAATTTTCGGTGGAAGTTTGCATGGTAATGTACATCATTTTTTTTTTAGTTTTATCATTCTCTTATTTTAGAAGTTACAGGGGGGGTGGGGGTCGGACGCATTTTACTACTTTGGAAGTGTCTCTCGCGCAAACTATTCAGTTTAGAAAAACTTACCAAGTTTCAACAGTATAAGTTCTTATAGTTTCGAAAAAAAGTGGCTGTGACATCCGGACGGACAGACAGACAGACATGGCGAATCTATAAAGGTTCCGTTTTTTGCCATTTGGCTCCGAAACCCTAAAAATGGTATGGGGAAAGACCATATTTTGTTACCTTCTTGTGCTAGGTGATACTGGCAGGAAAAACGCTTGATAGGACGGTTTATTAAGGAGAATAAAATCCATACTAATATTATAAATGCGAAAGTAACTCTGTCTGTCTGTCTGTCTGTCTGTCTGTCTGTCTGTCTGTCTGTCTGTATGTTACGTTTTCACGTCTAAACCGCTGAACCGATCTTGATGAAATTTTAAACAGAGGTATATTAGAGCTTGAGAACGGACATAGGCTACTTTTTATCACGAGAAAGGGGGTTTAAGGGGGGGAAATAGGGGATGAAAGTTTTTATAAAAGTTCGTCATTTCTGAAGATATCTTAATGAAATTTGGTACAGAGGTAGATTAGAGCTTAGGAACGGACATAGGCTACCTTTTATCGCGAAAAGGGGGGTGGAAGGGGGGGGGGGACTAGGGCCTTGGGAGGAAAATTTGTTATTTTTGAAGATTTCTTGCTGAAATTTGGTACAGAGATAGTTTAGAGCTTGGAAACGGAAGTAGGCTACCTTTTATCGCGAAAAGGGGGGTAGAAGGGGGGCGGACTAGGGCCTTGGTATGAAAGTTTGTCATATTTGAAGATTTCTTGATGAAATTTGGTACAGAGATAGTTTAGAGCTTGGGAACGAACATAAGCTACCTTCTATCGCGAAAAGGGGGGAAGAAGGGGGGAAGGGACCAGGGCCTTGGGATAAAAGTTTATCGTTTTAGAAGATTTCCTGATGAAATTTGGTACATAGATAGTTTAGAGCTTGGGAACGGACATAGATTACCTTTTATCAAAAAAAGGGGGGTAGTGGGGGGGGACCAGGGCCTTGGGATAAAAGTTTATCGTTTTAGAACATTTCCCGATGAAATTTGGTACAGAGATAGTTTAGACCTTAGGAACGGACATAGACTACCTTTTATTGCGAAAAGGGGGGTATAAGGGGGGGGGGGGACTAGGGCCTTGGGAGGAAAGTATGTCATTTTTGAAGATTTCTTGATGAAATTTGGTACAGAGATAGTTTAGAGCTTGGAAACAGATATAGGCTACCTTTTATCGCGAAAAGGGGGGTAGAAGGGGGGCACACTAGGGCCTTGGTATGAAAGTTTGTCATTTTTGAAGATTTCTTGATGAAATTTGGTACAGAGATAGTTTAGAGCTTGGGAACGAACATAAGCTACCTTCTATCGCGAAAAGGGGGGAAGAAGGGGGGGACCAGGGACTTGGGATAAAAGTTTATCGTTTTAGAAGATTTAGTGATGAAATTTGGTACAGAGATAGTTTAGAGCTTGGGAACGGACATAGACTACCTTTTATCACAAAAAGGTGGGTAGAAGGGGGGACTAAGGCCTTAGGACGAAAGTTTGTCATTTTTGAAGATTTCCTGATGAAATTTGGTACAACGATAGTTTAGAGCTTGGGAACGAACATAGGCATTGAAGCTTGGGAACGAACATAGGCTACCTATTGACGCGAAACTGGAGGCATAGGGGGGGGGGGGGGGGGTAATAAGGGATTCAAGTTTGACAGTTTTGAAGATGATGAAATTTTGGTACAGGGATTAATTAGAGCTTGGTAACGGACATATGCTACCTTTAATCGTGAATAATGTGGTGAAAGGTGGGGTTAAGGACTAGATAGTGAATATGAAAGTTTGTCATTTTTGATGATATCCTGATGATATATCTGGTACAGAGATGGATTGAAGCTTGGGAACGAACATAGGTTACCTATTGACGCGAAAATGGAGGCATAGGGGGGGGGGGGGGGGGGTAATAAGGGATTAAAGTTTGACAGTTTTGAAGATGATGAAATTTTGATATTAATTGTTGGGATTAAAGTTTCTAATTTTTCAATGGCACAAAAAAGGGGGTGAATGGCATAAAAAGTAAAAATTTCTTTTAAGATGATTAGAGCTTCGGAATGGATATAGTCGAGTAGCGAACCAAATATAGAAGCGAGTGGAGAGGCGAGTAGAGATTGTTATAGGGACGAGTGAATAGGCGTGTAAACATTGGAAGTCGAGTAGAGTCGACTACAGAGGCGAGTAGAAAGTCGAGTAGAGAGTCGAATATAGAGGCGAGTAGAAAGTCGAGAACAGAGGTGAGTACATAGTCGCGGACAAAGTTGAGTAGAGAGGCGAATTTAATGCTCAATAGCGTCGGATCAACACTAAACGATAACCGACATCCACGCGGGCGGAGCCGCGGGCAACAGCTAGTATAAAATAAAAAGAAAGATATCGAGACAAATATCTTTTTGAAAACTAATTATTTTTATTATTCAAAAAGTAAACGTCGTTGTAAGTCATTTAATAAATAATCACAAGATCTTTTGTCCATCATTATTATGGCTACATCAACCTTTACATAGGTATGTTCTTAGAATAGTTTTTGCTTACGATAGTCGGAAGATAATTACTACAAATTTTATCTTGTACACAAAGCACGGGTAGCTGAACTACCCATGCTGCCATGAGGTCAACGTTTTTGATACGTCTACCGGGCTCGTTGGACTGTCATTGACCACGGTACACCCAGGTGGTCTGCCAGCTCAGGATTTTCGGAATTTTCCTCTACTTATGTGTGCGATAAGACATTACTTCTTGTCAAATTATTCTATTTTAAAGAACCGGTTTTTGTAAGTCCCCTCGGGTGGCGCTCTGCCTGCTCACTGGCGAGGGCGATTATATCGGACTCGATCTGACTAAAACTGTTCACCGTCTTAACGTGTAGAACCTATCCTATAAGTTTTGACTCTAAACGTCTCACTTTAAACTCTAAACGTCTGTAAAACGCCAGATTAATATAAACAAATTGAACAAGTTAATTACTCTTAATTAAATTACCGGTAGTATCTAATAATATAGTCTAATAATTTTCATAATATCATTTAAATGATTAAGTAGATGTTGACAGCTAGTAAATCATACAAAATGTAATTAAATATCTGTCATAGCAAACTACTTAATAGATACTAAACTATCACTATTTCTACCGAATACTGGCTAGACTACGTAAATGTCTTCATTACGGAACTAAAATGTGTCCACTTTGTTGTGGTCCATTCTGAACACCTCGTAAGAGATGTCACGTCACAAACACGGACGGACGGATGTTGCACGGATCGCGATGGTCGCGAGAAAATTACTCCTTAATCAATCTTTTGTATCTTTGTACATATATTTATTCATGCTTATCTTATAACCTGCGAGGTTTCCGGCAGAGTAGAATTTGGTCTACTCCATTTCTTCCCATGCGGTGTTGTACAAATCGACAAAGGGATAGGGCTGTTCGTATGGCAAACATTATTGAGATTATACCACTTCTAGGGCAGTTATCGTATATAGTCACTGCGGTCATAAATACCCTTAAAAAGATATACAATATTAGTAATACTACTAACATCAACATTAGAATATGTAACAAATAATAAGAAATAAAATTGTAGTTTCCTGATATCATATTTTAATGTTTCCCGAGAAAAACTTGTAATTGGCAGTGAGTAGGCGCAACGCAACCTGCCGCAACATCAATATCGTTAAACTGTATGAAATTGAAGCTGGCTGGTACAGAAGACAGGTGTCTTTTGTTATCCATAATATAATTATAAATGTAAAAGTAATGTTTTCTAAAGTTTACGCGAATATCACACATTGATACTTTTAACGGATTCTAACGCGTTTCATTTGTTATTTTTATTTTTTAGACCAACGTTTCGGCTGCTTTTCAGCAGCCATGTTCGCGGTTTGTCTAAGGAAGGTAGTTGTCATAATATAGTTAGAAGTGTAAGTTATCTCAAAGTACCCGTAATCATGATGAATTGTTAGTGTTATTATTGACGTAGACTGAGCCCCCGCCCGGGGGCGAGTCGGGGACCGCGTGGTCCCCCCTCCCGAGGAGTGCCAGGCCGAGAGGAATGGCCCTTGGTCAGCCAGGGTGCGAGGGATATGTCACGAGACAACCTCACCTTCAGCCTAGCACATCGACTCACAGACAGCGTGCGGTTTAGTCGGTTCGAGTCCGACATAACCTCCGCCATACATAAATACATACATATAACATAAACTTTGTCCAACTTTGTTAAAAGGAGAACCTGATTATGGAACTGCAAATTATACATACCTAGATAAATAAATAAAGGCTACATCGAGCGATTCTGCTAAAAACGTGTAACTTAATGAATTTCTAGTAGATCTCAGATTGATTTTTTTTATCTTCATGATCAGAATCAAAGTAATTTATTTATTAAGCAGATTCTAATTTCGTATAAATTTCACCGCATGACAAAATGATATCCCAAAACTACGATTACAATACAGTAGCCGATTTAGTCCTGCTGGTCTCTAAAGATCCAATTTTACCTTATTTTTTGCCGAGTTCATTTTTAGACACATTGAGACATTGACACCTTCTATGGTATTCGCTATGGCCCGAGCTTACAAAAGTCCAATAACTGGTGTAACTACCTCTACAGTATTCAAATATCACCTATGGGTTCACTTGGTAGTCGCATCATGGAAAATTTCAAAGTTTGCTCGTTCGTACTTAGACCGAAATTCGATCCCAATTGAGCTGGGAAAAGGCTCACAGGATGATGATACGCAAGCCAATAGCCTTCCTCGGCGGGGCCAACAGAGTTCAACACATTAAAAAGAACAAAAACATATTACAATGTTACCACACAACTGAAACATTAAATCCAAAAATAACGTAATAACAGTCATACAAAAGTTGAACGCATTTTCAAGAGGTTCAAAATCAAAGGTGTCCACATAACATTCGATCAACCTTCCTTAATGTAAATCTTATACCAGTTGAAATAGAGTTTAAAATCATGTTATCAGCATTGATTTGAAGTATGGTATAGTGTATTCTCAGTGTAGAAGAAAGCCAGCCTTGTTACTGACACTTGACACGGTGTGTGTTTCCATTGTTTTAAGTCACGACTTTTTCAAGAGCTTTGAAAGCTCATAAGAATAGTGCAGCCATTGTTTTATGAAACTTGAAGATGTTTTATAGAAATGGTAATTGCTTTCGTAGTACGTAATTTATGAGTAAGTAGGTCTGTGTTTTAAGGGTTTGTGAAACACGATTCCAGTGGATTTATATTCTCGAAATCATTTCTTTTTAATTATACTTGATAACTTTTTCAAAATCTGTTTATACTAATTTTGGAGACGCCTGTACTATTAATTTCCATAAATTTTATTTAGAAATCAGCATACGTAGCAGGAATTTAACTGACTACTTATAGAAGGAATACTCAGTCAGCTGAGCTACCTGGACACGTCCACGCCCTTGTCTACTCAAAATATTCCCCTCTGACAGGTAAAATGTCAAATATGTCTATTTTACATTTGCAAATTTTGCTATACATTTGATTGATACGTCGTATTAATGGCCATTCGGAGACCTCTACATATTTTGCTATTTAATTTTAACAATTATCGTGCCACAATGGAAACTCGCTACGAGTGGCTAGCGTGTAGCTCAACATGGCTCAGCTGAGCGCCGGCGCAGTGATCTCGGCAGTACCAATGTAATCACATAACGGTGTACGCATTCGATCCACCATTAAAATGGATGTTATTTGATTCAGATAAACGCTGAAGTATAGTTTACACCGCTGAATCGGCAGATTATTGAGACTATTTGCAGTGATAATATTGGAAGTTTTTGATAACCGAGTAGGTACAGCGGGAGAGATCCACGCCTGCTTTTCCATCTTATTATTCTTCATCATTCTATTTGCATCCGAAGCTTTCAATTTGGAGTCTAGGACCCGCTATCTCGAGTCTAACTGCGGGTTTAGGTAATCCTCGATATTTTCCGAGAAGCGACTGTCATATGACCTCCACAACCCACTGGCGAAATCGAAGTATTGCGGTTATACCAGTTGTTAGACCTATCCATCTAACTCCTTGAGCTCTACTTATTACTACTTCGGAGGTAATAAGACAAGAAAGAGTATCATATAGCTCATCCTACTGCCTATTAGTATAAATATTAATGTTTATGGAGATGTTTGAATGTTTAGAACTCAATCATTCTCAAATGATTTTGAATAAAATTTTTACGTTTTTTCATTTTAAATATTCAAATCGATTTAAATTTGAAAAAGTTGAATTGGTCTAGGCGGGAATCGAACCCTCGGTCTTTGCCTTACAGGGGCAATGCTTTGACTTGATTAATTCAAGGTTTTCAAATTTAAATCGATTTGAATAGGTATTTAACGTGAATAATGTGAAAAATTTGATTCAAATTGTATGGGCGGAGTTGTCAAAAA
This sequence comes from Eilema caniola, assembly GCA_949126895.1. Classification (NCBI taxonomy): domain Eukaryota; kingdom Metazoa; phylum Arthropoda; class Insecta; order Lepidoptera; family Erebidae; genus Eilema; species Eilema caniola. The sequence continues at coordinate 13,297,395 of OX421460.1, read as the reverse complement.
TCAATGTTTAAAAATGATTGAAAAATCATTCATTGGTCGGAACCAATGAAGTCTTCCAATATTCTTACGAACTATCGGAATAGTTCGTAAGAATATTGGAAGACTCTCTCTCACTTTACTGTCGCCTCAAGACAGTTATAGAAAGAGAAATTTTAATTGGTTAGGACGAGGTCTGGTAGCTTAGTGTTCAAAGCAGTTGCCCCTGCAAGGGAAAGATCGCGGGTTCGATTCCCGCCTAGACCAATTCAACTTTTTCGAATTCAAATCATTCTCAAATGGTTAGATCCGTTCGGATCTGGTCGAAAATTGGTACAGGGAAAGATCATCAACGCATAGGCTGGAATATAATCATAATTCCACACGGGTGAAGTCGCGGGCAACAGCTACATATGAATAAAAAAAAAGACGGAGACTCCGGGAGTGCCGGCAGAAGTGAAAACTTTTTCATTCTTTGTTTCTTCGTTATATACATAGAAAAAGATAAAAAGAACATATCATACCATACCATACCAGACCTATAATATAGCGCCAATCATAGAACCTATCATTAATTTTCTGCTAATTTTCTGTCAGAAGAAATTAATAAATTACAAACAGAATAAATAATCACATAAAGTATTAAATTACAAAAAGAAAAATAATCACAAAAAGTGTCAGAAGCCCAGGCTCGAACCCGGTACTATCTGAAACCATAAGTACTTACAGTAAAAGCGCTACAGAAGTTTTCACTTCAAAAAAACTAACGTACATGCATGGTGTACAGTCATGCACAGTTGTATTGCAGTAGTGCAGTGTTTGTCCATCGCTATTTGACTAACTTATCTTGTGCACACATTCTGTCTTGATACACTCGCACTTGTGCTCACACGCATATTTTGTAACATTTTTCTGTACAAATATATTTGTTTCTATTTACTTTTGGTTTGTTTGACCAGGAAGCGGGTGTTTGTAATGTTATCATAACGTAGAGATATTTTTATAACTTCTTTGTTTTTCTGGATACACTGATGGACAAAGGAATTAACCCCGTGTTATAGAATGCTCTGTGGCAATAATGAGATGTGCAAGCTTGTGTGACTGTTATTACCCACACCTCAGGGTAGGGTTTAATCAATAAGAATCCTTTTATCATACAAAAAATTAATGCTTTTATTCCTTTCCTTTTCCTAGTCCGTCACGACAGTGAATTATTATATATTATATTCAATCCTCTTTTATTCATTATTATGTGTAATCCTCTTATTTAAAATATTCATTTATATATGTAATATTCATAATATTATATTTACTGGACGAGAAAAAAACATAAGCTGGTGGCTGTATGTATTTCTTTTTCTGGCGGCAAAAACAAACCACAGATAATAACCACAGATGCAATAGGTAAAATAAAAGAGTATTTATGTAGAACGTATGCCTGGAGTAGATATTACATATAGGTATGTTGAAGCTTATTCGGTACAAGGCAACACTGTTAATTAACGAACAAGGCTCTGATGCAGACTATCCTTGATGTAGAGAATTCAGGAGAAAAAAAGCTAATCTTAAGGATGAATTTAATCAACTTTGATTCGAAATCCAAATTAAATATGAAGCCATATTGACGTTATCTATTCTATGATATAAAAATGAATCGCTGAATGTGTTGCTAAAGGCGCCCACTCACTAACAGTTTACCGGACGACGGTCGGACGATATAAATCTGTCAGTTAATCGCAATAACCCACACACTCACAGTTTCGTTAACGATTTTGGACTGACGACTAATACGATCCGATAGTGTGTGGCCGCTGAACGATTCCGGACAGTTCTAAGCCGGACAGTTCTAAGCCGGACAGTTCTAAGCCGGACAGTCCTAGGCCGTCAGGGCGAACGAGCACAACGGGCCTGTCGATCGACGCTTCGTGTCAGTTTTTACTAAGATTTTATTCATTTTTTGTACATACTCGTCAATATTTCTTATGCACATAGTCCATATGGTTCAAAATAGCTAACACCTATTTCCCACAATGATTAGCACGTACTTATATAAGAATAACGTAGTCCAAGCTATTTTCAACCTTATTGACATCACAACAAATCTAGTTTTTTTTCTTATATTCGTGATCAGCAGCATTTATTTATGCGAAAAAACATGTAATTAAGAAAATGTCAATAAGGTCGAAAATCGCTTGCACTGTTTCGTACTCTCTATGTAACTGATATAAGACCATTACCGGCAGGCGATCGTACGACCTAAAACTGACGACTCACAACTGCTAGTGTGTGGTCGCAAAACTGACAACAGGGAATTGCCGGCGGGCCAAAATCGCTTTAGTGTGTGGGCGCTATCGGCTTAGGACTGCAGGCCGCCGGACAGATCAGGAACTGCAGGCGGACTGCAGGCGGACTGTTAGTGAGTGGGCGCCTTAAGAGCAAATCTCGAGAACAGCTGAACCGATTTCGCTAATTTTTTTTTTAGAATATATTCCTGCAGTAAGAGCATACTTCTTGCGTAGAAAAAATATTAAAAATTGCCTGAAAATAATAAAAACCTTGTCATATATTACTTGAAAAATTACGGGATATAAGCTAAACGGGTTTTGTGTGACACGGGGTTTTAAAAGTATGCCACGGGCGAAGCCGGGGCGGCTAGTCTTGAATAAAAATATATGTATAGTACTGGCTTTCGTTGCTGCATGTTGGTAAACACGTACAAACATAGCCTATGTCCTTTCTCAAGGTCTAATCTACCCCTATACCAAATTTCATCAAAACCAATTCAGTGGTTTAGGCGCGAAACACGCACTTTCACATTTATAATATTAGTATGGATACCAAACCTTGTTTTTGGCTGTGCCTATGTTTGTACGAATCGTCTCATAAAGCCGATTTGAATTTCACGAAGTATTAAAATACTTTCTTTGTTAAACATTTCGACATGATAACGCACTTTGACTCATCACAATACTTACTGAGTCATCGTTTGCAATTGCAATACATATCTCCATAACGTACCTTATTTGTCTCTTGTAGAAAGTTTGAATACTCAACTTGTAGAGAAATTAGAGGATATGAGAATAGCTTTTCTATTATTTCTATTACATTTTCCATAAATAGATAGTGAGGTACAGTAGGTTTGCGAATTGGATTTAAAATGGCAGGAAGATGATTGAAAGTCTTTTCAAGATCGGCATGTTTGTATTTTTTATTGCTTTCTCTTATTAGCAGAAAACACGTTTTCTTTATACAACTGAGGTGGCAGCAAGCCCACGGCCCACCTGATGAAAAGTGGCTGCCGACCCTGTAAACACAGTTTCTGTGCCGTCAGTGTAGAAGACAAAGCAGCAATAGCCTTGGGTCTTCCTACCGACAGCACAAAAACTCTCCAGTGAGCTCTGGCTACCCTACTTACCGCCAGGAACACAATCTTTACACAGCTTGATATATTTTTGAGTAGTAACTACTAAATGCTTAAAGTACAGTATTATAAGAGGGGACGGTTTTAACCACTCTGCAAAGTTAACTGCTAAAACGAAACGATACACGATGGAGAGGAAACCAATATTCTTCTTTTAGACACATGAAAATGCTGGTGCTCTTATAGCTTTGCGAAAACAACCTTAGGCAAGAAGTTCTACTACTATAAGCATTCGGTAAACACAGTGAACGTAATTGCCATAACGTATTGTACACATGAGTGGAATTTGGGTGGAATGTGGGTACGATAATCCACCACTCTGTCTCCCCTGGTGTTTCACACGTCCATAGGCATGATAACCACTTTCTATCAGGTGGATTGTGTGCTTGTCTGTCTCGTCAGTGGTATAAAAAAGTCAACTTAATGGATTAAGAAACAAATTCTAAGCTATAACACAACTACTGAGCACCTAATCAGTGTGTCTATGATAATTGATAACACATGTCCGGTATTAAATGCAAGATAAGACGTCTGAGTGGAACTCTACACCTCGTGAAGTGGTACCATGTACGACCTACACGCGCCTGAGTAAATAACTTCGACTATAAGTCAAAGTTACGCTAAAAAAATTGTGAATCGTGTAATTTTGGAAGCTGCATTCGATTTAATTCTTTTGCGTCACCATGTGTGCAGTCAGAATCTGATCGATCTTGATGAACAATGTTCGCAAATTTTTCTGATAGACGATTTCCACCTTTGTTGTTGTCAGATTGTATTGAAATATTGGTAATAATTATACCTTTAGTTTGACAATTATACAATCGAAATCAATGAAACAGCTTGACTCTCTCGTTATACCTTTTTATAAAGACTATTTCGCGACTTTGTAGACAATATCGTTCAATAAACGATTTTATTACGAAACGAAACGCTTGTTTGATTACAACCATAAAAGCACATTGTCTACTGTCTATTAGGTTTGAAATTCGTTTCCAATTTTATGAAAACTGTAAAAAGTTCCTTCAAGTGTAGCTTTTATCTACATTGTCATATGGGTGGGTAGACGGCGCGATAAGATTTTTTAAGAATGAATATCCGGGCGAAGCAAGGATCTAGACTGCTAGTCTTCTATCTGTATATATACATGCACGTGAACAGCTGGACCGATTTCCGTAATTCTTTTTTTTTTAATACTCCTTGCAGTACGGAGATGGTTCTTACGCTGAGAAAATTTAAAAAAGGGGTTAAGCTGTGACGGGAACAGGAACAGAATTCCACGCGGGCGAAGCCGCGGGCATCAGCTAGTATATATATATAAAAATTAATCCCTATTTCTCCTGGTCGCGCCATCACGCCAAAGCCACTAAACCGATTTTGATGAATGATTTTTGGTATAGGGGTAGATTAGATCTTGAGAAAGGACATAGGCTATGTTTGGTCGCGATAACCGACATCCACGCAGGCTAGTACTTCATAAAAAAGCACTACCGAAAAATTGACCGATAAATACATAATCCAAATTGCGCAGGAGCACTCTGGCGATGCATCTTGATTTGTAGCCATCTGTCATGTAAAATTATCACCACGCCGAATGCGAATCGTTTATTCTGACAGGCAATTAAAAATGGCCGGCCAGAGCTAAGTAGCTTAATAATAATTTGTTTGCATACTGTGTACCTACATGAATGTATAGTGAATACTGCTCAGTAGAAGCACAGTACACTAAAAGAGTTGAGGTAAGCAGGTGATGATTGGTTTAAACAATTTGAAAAAGGAAATCAACAAGCAATGAATTCTACTTTACATGCGATTTAGAACAATACACGGAAAATAAACCCGTAATTTTCAATTCTATCAAGTTTACACTGGCAACGATACCTATTAGTTTTCGCATTTTCTTTTTCCATAATTATTGTTTTCAGCGGACGTTTTCTTTAAAATATTCTTGATCTGTTTGATATATAATACGTCCGCCCTGATCTACCATGCCGGGTTTTCCTATTCACTCTCACTTCATAATCAATTGTCTTTCATCCATTCTCTCTACGTGTCCGAACCACCTAAGCATCCTATCCTTTATACTGTTCACTTTATCTTCTGCCATACCAAACTCACTTCTGTTATATAATTAACTAGCTGACCCGGCGAACTTCGTACCGCCATTATTTTTCCAGCCGCGTGGCGTCAGATCCCGTTCCCGCTGCTACCTCTACTATATTAAACATGAATTATACATATAAACCTTCCTCTTGAATCACTCTATCTATAGTTTTAAAAAATATAGGGACAGAGAAAGCGACTTTGTTTTATACTATGTAGTGAAGCTCATGATCAGAAGAATTAAACCTGTTACATAATACCTTTCAGAACCATAAATCAAATTGCTTTCGAGCCGCACCGCAGGCACCGCCTAGTTTGAGATAAACAAAGCCTAATTAAACCCCTAATGACTACACAAATTATATACAAAAACCGCACCGAAACCAGACAGGCGTTTCGTGGAAACATCAAATGATTGGCGAGGTAGATAACGGAATTGGCAGAAGTTCAACTTCGTGAAATAAAATTGAGAACTAGCCATGGCCCGCTGTTTTATCTACCGTACTCGATTTAGTTCAAACAGCCATCTATCGCGTTGCTCATTTTGAGATGTTTTTTTTTCACATTGCTCGACTGTTTAGGGTCGTAGCATAAAATTAAACAGCTCATAAGGTTGCCCAAAATAATTTCTCACATCGTATAAATATCAGAAATTAGTACCTACGTCAAATAAACAAACTTTTCTTCTGGTCCTGTGACTGAATGCGAGAACTCAACCTGTCGACTACCGTTTTAACATTGATGTAATATAAATATACCTAGTATCCCTTCATTTTTAAGGCTTCAGTTACTGTGTATGTGTTGTGAATAAACTATTTTGTAATATTATTTTAAATCTTCTGTTTTCCACCTGTTCTGTTACAAATCAGATTCACAGAACTGACGAAAATAGTATTTTATAGGCCCTACGTTTCAAAGAAAGCATTTCATTTTTATTCGTTATTTTATAAGCAGAAAATTGTGTGTAGGAATGTAAAATAGTTCGTCGGAATATAGTTTTTATATTTATCTTTTATGGCTAGAGCCCTAAAAAGTTAAATATCTATAATATAAGAATGAATCGCAAAATGTGTTGGTAAGCGCATAACTCAACAACGCCTGGACCGATTTCGCTAATTCTTTCTTTAGAATATTCCTTGCAGTACGAGGATGGTTCTTACGCAGAGAAAAAATAAAAAAGTGTTAAGCCGTCACGGGAACGGGAACAGGCTTCCACGCGGGCGAAGTCGCGGGCATCAGCTAGTACATAATATAAATCAATATAATTTTTTTAAATAAAGAATGTTAAATGTTGAAAAAAAGAAAGTTATCTAACTTCATTTAATAAATTGTTACAAAAATGTCAATCAACCAGCCAAGCTTTTGTCATGTAAATAACCCGCCTCGGGTCGTGTCTGGTGCAAAGGAGCCCAGAACACTAGCCGCATTTCCGCGCTGGACTGCAATGGCTAGTCTTTGCACCATGTACGATCTGGAGCGAGAGTCACCAAATATTTCACTTAGTCGTCGACCCATGTCGGCCACCAATATCTTTGCCTCCATGCCCCAACTGCCCATGGTCTCGACCGTGACTGGCACCACGACATATTGCGGCTCGAGAGCTGCGTATTTCATGCGTTTTATACTGGCCTTTTAATAAATATATGTATTATACAATATACAATAGATAATAAAAAACATCTGGTATTCGGTATTACTGAGGTAGTCGCACAGTGTAGTACCGAATGGCAGATGTTCTTATGGCATCCGCTCTACCGACAGCTTAACCAGCTGTCCAAGGCACGGAGGGGTCTTAAGAATGATCACTCATTCTAAGATTAATTTGGCTAAGCTAGTAATGCCCGTGAGTAATGCGTACTCTTGCAAAGCGTTAGCCTACTTGCTTGCCACTTAGCCAAAAGGCCATTCTTTCAATCGGTAACTCTTAATAGTAGTTCTGTGAACAGTAGACCTCCAAGTACCTTTACCGTAATGATGTTGCCCTTACTGATGCATTTTTTTCACAACAACATATGCTGAATCATGAGTTTCGTGTTTCAGTCAAAAATCATTAAGATCCGTTCATAAATAACGCAACAACAAACTATCCCCCCTTTTTTCCCTCATTATCCCTCCTATCAGAAAAAGCTCTCCACGAAAGTTGAGTTTTAAATTAAAGAATATGTCTACCAATTTCGGTAAAAATCGGTTAAGAAGTAAGCCCTCTAGGCCGGAACTGACAAACCGACATAGATACGGACGAAAGAAAAATTTGGAAGCTTGTCGAAACGGAGACTTTCGTTCGCTTCGCTCACTTGGTCAATGAATCTCGAAGGTGAAATACACGTGCAGTTCTAATTACCTGTTCGTAAAATCAAACCATTGATCATATCTATAAGCATTTTAATTCTAAACGCCATTTTCGTTGATGAAACCCTTGTACTCATAATTTTACGTAACAATAGATGTAATAAAAAATGTTTCAATAAAATCTAGTGCGTAGGCTCATGAATTGTGAACAATAAAATCAATTTTAAGTGCTTTTTTATTTCTATATTGAAATCCTTTTTATAGTAGGTATTGTATAATATAATATTATATAAAAATCATAGTCATATAACGGTTGTATTGAAAAGTTTTCCCAATAGGTATAAATATGATTTATATAACGTCATTGCCATTCCCAGTATTGAGGAGGTTTCTTCAACTTTTGTCCAGTGTTAAGAAGAGGCCAAGTCACGAAATGGAGAGCACATAGGCTACTTGCATCCCGCCTATCCCGGTAATAGGTTCTTATTGGTTGCTGTATTCTTCAGTAGTTGTAAATGATGAAAGTAGAAGAAAGATGTTTATTAGGATCGTAGCAAATGGAAGCGTGTGGTCCCTAGCTGCCCCAATGGGAGAGGGGCGTGACTGTATATTATGTATGTATACATCCTTGAGCGGTATAATAACAGTCGAGTCGTTCTATTATTGACTTTTTTAAGAGGTCATAGTACGGGCTCGGGGGTTCAAATCATACGCTGTCAAATGAAACAAACAGGTATTTCAGTTTGTCTACGATCATTTGTTTACATAATACGTGAGCCATGAAGGAAAACGGTGTAAGTGCAATATATAGATATTTAATTCTAGAAATATGTCATTTAAATCAATAAATTTTAACCATGTTACATACTAAATTTCAATAATTATACCTCAGCGGTATTTTTTGGTATTTTAAGTGCAATGTTTTGTTTGAGTATTTACAAGGCTGTTTCTCGTCTAAATATTCTGGAATTTATAAAATTTTGGTATAATTAGTTTTGATTACAGGTAAAATTTATTAAAAGGTTAATCGTTGCTTACATTAGAGAGCTTGAAGTAGAAGCAATGTTATCTTGTGAAGTCGACTACACAAATTACAAGACTGTTTTTAATTTAATACTAAATGGCAAACATAGATCCCGTTGTATAAAAATTACATACTTTATGTTGTTTGAACTTACTTACCTGCACTTGTGCTGGCATTAAGATAGATGCAATGCATTCACTTAATTTCGATTGAAAATTGTATCTTCCTCTTTTAAATACAAGATCATTGTCTATAGTATATTTTCTGTATGGTGCACGTGCAATACCATAAATTGCAAGTTTTATTGCAGAATATTTTATGGTTGCACTTCAATTTTATATCGGTCGCATCGCCAAGCTAAATAAAATAGGCCGATGAATATTATAAGTATCAATTTATGAGCTACAATATTAAGAGATGTGTAACTTAGATGCTTATCGATATGGATGCTACTTTAGTAAAGCTAGTTATTCTGGGATGGAATGGTAGCATTAATGTGGCCAAACAGGACGCCGCCATCTTTATAACTTCAGTATTATGAGATTTTATTTAAATGTAACAATAAAAGTAATAACATAAAATTTATATCTCCATGAATAAGCAGATATCGATGTAACCTATTCATGAAAAGTTTAAGATCATTCCGTTACTCATCTTGCGTGGAAATGGTACATATTTTAATGGTTAATTAACGGGTAGGAATAGTAAGAGCTGAGGTAGAGTGGGTATGTAAGGCGGGGGATTGGAAGCTTTGACATATTAGAAAAAGCCTAGGTCTACCTTCTATTAACGATCTGAGGCCTTTCCTAGGATCTATATGACTGATTGATTGAATTTATCGCATATTTCACTGGTTTGTATTTGCTATAACATCCACACTGTAATTATCACCAATCGCGTATGTTTCCAAACCATCATTCATTCACATAACAATCACAAGAAAAACATGAAATGTACAAAAAGTTAATTTGTAGAATTTTACACTTACATCATTATTCTTAAAACTGAGCGATACATTACTCGTATAAGCAAAGAACTTGAATTTCTGCATGTTTGCGAGCTGCGGTGCAAGGTACCCGTCAACCAGTTTGCAAAACCGCGACCACCACCACAATATGTCGCCTGACTCATTTAACCGAGGTGTTTCCTGACATGAGATGTGCAAGATTACATAAAGTACAATATCCCGTTACATGCCATCCCGTAGATAGGGTCACACCAAAAGTACAAGTTGGTACACTTGCTGCGATTGGGTTGGGTGGGTCAGACAGCAGTAGCTTCGATAAAAGTAAATATAAGCCAAAGCGAAACGAGAGATAAGAGTCAGTGGACCTCAGATTGTTTTCCACAGGTTTAGTCTTGCGCATCTGAGTGTAAATGAATATAGAAGCAATAACTCATGACATTTATAACTGTTTTTGCTATATGAATAAAGATATTCTGATTTAATATTAATACAGCCATTATGTTATCTGTGATACAGCAATAATTTAACAATGTTACCTTAATGAGTAAACGATTACTTTTTATAAAAAAATAAACATAAAATTAACACGGTGCGTGTATGTAATGGTGACGCCCTTTCCTGAGAATTTGCCTCCAGTTTACCATCAGGCGAGTAGAAGACAAATTGACGTGTTCTATATAAAAAAAAGACGGGTTGCACTCTGGGAGTGCAGACAGAAGTGAAAACTTTTTCTTTCTTTCTTTCTTCGTTATATACATAGAGAAAGATAAAAAAACATACCAGACCTATAATACAGCGCCAATCATAGACCCTATCACTAATTTTCTGCTAATTTTTCTATCAGAAGAAATTAATAAATTACAAAAAGATAAAATAATCACAAAAAGTAATAAATTACAAAAAGAAAAAATAATCACAAAAAGTGTCAGAAGGCCAGGTTTGAACCCGGTACTATCTGAAACCATAAGGACTTACAGTCGAAGCGTTTACCGCTATGTTGCGAAGCTATTTATCTTATATTGCAAAATGGACAGTCTATAGCTAATATTGTATGACGTTAGTCGTCGGTTACGGTCCAAAGGTCAAGCGATCCTGACGCGCGAGTTTAACAATTTTTACCCATCCAACGCCGCTAAAGAAGTTTTCACTTCAAAAAAAAATTTCTCCTTTTTGAAGTCGGTTAATGAAATAGTTAATATTCCAGCTGGCTATGGTGAAATGTATATTAAGTACAACAACGAAATGACACCGTGATTCTCTAGACGATGTTTGTCACTTAACACTTCGTAGCTGGCTGAAGGACGAGGGCTTATCAGTAATGAGAAACCGTGAGAACAGCGATGGCAGTTTGCGCAAAATGTAAACAAACTGCTGATTTGTTTGCGTTTCGTAATTTTGTTTGAAACGTTCAGAATATATCTATAGGTAGATACTTACCTATTAAATAATAAAAAGTGGCCAAATAGGATAGCTGGGGTAGAAGATATTGAACGCCGAAGGTTGAGGATCGGGTGCTACCTTTTGCTTAAATTACTTCTTCTATGGTGTGCTCTCAAGTCGTTAAGTATCCTCATTAATTTACTTGTTGATTTATTCTTTAATCACACCAAAAAATGCTACAAGGATTTAGTTGAAATCTCGGACGTGGTAAAGTGGGATATATTGGTAGCATAGAACTTCCAGATTGTTCCGAGAATAGTGTTAGATTAATACTTTTTTACTCTGGGTTACTTTTTTATATAGGACACCTCAATTTGACTTCACCTCGCCTGATGGTAAGCTGAAGGCAAGTCTCGGGAAAAAGGGACACCTTTACAAACAAGTACCATGTTAACAATGGTGGCACTCAGCTTGAAGGCCTCATCAGATGCGTTTTCACTGCCCGCTAAAAGGACCCGGGACTGTAAGAAGAACTGAAGAACGTGAGATGGCTAGGAATTCCAGGTGATGCAGCAAATGTACAAGGATGAATAGCCTAAATAAGCTAGAAATGTTGTTTCAAGGCTAACTATTAAAATAAAATATAACGACTAGACCTGATTTATAAACTAAGCGTTATCTATTTATTAATAAGTCATTTTTAATTGCAATACTTGTGCATTACATTATAATAAAACCCTGTTATGAGGTTATTACTACATAATTATTTAGATCTCTTAATGATCGGAACTTTAAATCAGAAAACGTCACATAATTCTTGATTTATTTATGTAGTCTTAGTTGTTGCCTGCGGCTCCGCTCATATTGAAGACTGGTTCAGTTTCCTTCATTTACTAGTGCCTAATCTTGGTGCGAAAGGATCTCAATAACTCATCTAGATATTTTTGGTCTCTTTTTTACCGCATCATGCATAAAGACTTAGAACTCTTTGCAAGACTAGTAAGCGTCATAAACATCTTAACTACGAAGACATCAAATGATGAATCTAAGACTATAAGAGCAAATCAAACTGTTTTATTGATTTAAATTGTATTATTATCCGAACTAAATTATCAGACCAATCAGTCAACATGGCGGGAAATAAAGACTTGAAATCATTTTGAGTTCCTTGTACATCAAGATCGATTTGATGCTGGCTATACGCGTTTTCGCCTTCCTACAATCACAAAATAGATCGCTAACTATACTGAATTATCGATAACGCTAGCAATATTAAGGTGATCTAGAATCACAGTCTCTTCGTAGACTTCACGGAACAAATAAATAAAAAAAATAGCTTTTTTTTGTCTTTTTTTACTGTTGATCGTTGGTTCTTTTATATTTTTTTTACGTGCGGGAATTACCCGTCTAGCCCCTCCCCCTCTCCTTCGAAGCCGAAGGAGGAGGTTATGTCGGACTCGAATCGACTAAACCACACGCCGTCTCTTGGTCGTTGGTTTACTGTTTTGTCACCAGTATCGTGTATAATCCATTTTAGTAATGCCGTATGTAAAAGCTGTTATTTCATTGTCAACAACATACATTTTAATTTTATTTTGTTTGCATATTAGTACCTAGTGAAATTTTCTCAACGATCGAAAGTTTTGAATCGTAAAATGTCACATAACTCTACATTTATTCATGAAGTTGTATAATATATTATAGTAAGGAAGCAACGTTGAAACCGGTGCTGTGCAATATTACTCGGAAAATCGATTCGATACGCCTGAAGCGTGCCAATTAAGAGCTTACCGCATTCACATCGCTGCGAAAAGGAGAAGTTTAGAAAAATAGAAGAGAAAATATATAGATATTATAAAAGGGACGTGTTTCTAACTTATTTCCTTTGAGAAAATCATTTGGCTTTCAGCTGAGAATATTAGTTACTTCATTTACTCGTAATATATTTTTCAACAAATGTGCTCATTAATTGGCTCTAATTTCACCGCAATTAGGCACATTACACCTGTAATCAAACTATGACTTTTTGATTGTTATAATTCACAAGTGAGTTATAGATTCTATTTTAAATTTTTATTGGTTAGGTGCCTTATTCTTAAAAAAAGTTTCGATACAAAAAAGATTGTATTCAATAGTACATATAAATATATACACAAAATATATACGCAAATAAATATATACAAATAGATATACTTATTTCATGCTCACTTCATACAACTTCATATTTAAATATATATAGATAATTTTAACTTGTATGTATTTATCAAATAAAAGTTTCAATAAATTAACCTTAATAACATTTTCCTCCATTAAGTTCGCGACATATAAAAAAGAAACCTCTTTTACTCTATGGCCGATCGAGATGTAAGCAAATTAATCTTGCCCAATATTGCGAAAAAAGTCACAACACGCTTTCGATTTGAAATTATAGTTATTTACTAGCTGTTGCCCGCGGCTCCGCCCGCGTGGATGTTGGTTATCGCATAGTGTTGATTCAACGCTATTTTTCTAATATAAAAGTAGCCTATGCAACTCCCTATTACATCAGCTACCTGCCAAGAAAAGTCCCGTCATAATCGGTCTAGCCATTTCAGAGATTAGCCGGAACAAACAGACAGACAGACAAAAACTGTAAAAAATGTTATTTTGGTGTATGTACCGTATTATATTCATATATGCATGTTGTAAGAAACGGTTATTTTAATATTCGCAAGTTAATGTATATCCACTTTCAAGAAGCTATTCTTAGGTTGGTTTAGATGGTGACTTTTTATTCTTTATTTATCCATTTATTTATAAATTCGTTTGTTCACTTACTTATATACTGTCTTGTTAAAAAAATAATTTAGACATCTATTAATGCATTTATTTATTCAATTATTTATCATCTATTTTATAATTTAATACCAAGTTGAGCCAGCAATATTTACCTCTTATCGTACTTTATAATCGGCTCGCGTGCAATGATAAACACTTTTATCACGTACGTATATGCACCTGTTATTATGAGGAGTGTAACAGTCTCCAAATCACTAGCCCCTGCACAGCCTGCCTCTTGAAATCGAAGCTTAAATGCAGGCTTTCGCCAAATGGCAACTACACCATGCCAAGAAAGTGTTGGCTAGGTTGAACTACATACCTAAATAGTTGTATTGTACTATTTTCTTCAAAATTGTCTTACAAAACAGACCGTGAATTTAAAGGTAATGATTATGGTAGTATTAGCCAAAGTCCAAGCTTATTCCAAGTTACCGGCAACAATATTAAACAAAAATTTAACATTGTTAAATTTGACTTCTTGCATAATACATCGATTTATTAGTTTATTTATATCAATGTAAAGTTTTTTAATAACTTTAAAAAGTGTTCAGCAACTTCTGAGGGTGACTGTACACTCCTTGAGGAAATTACTTAGACCGTTTTCACATTTTTCGATATCCGATATCGGTGTCTGACGTCGGTTTTCAAAGTTATGTATCTTTTCGCGTTAATAGATGTCGCTGATCACGATAATAAGAAAAAAACACGATACAGTGTCATGTCAATAAGGCTGAATCTTATTTGCACCTGATTTTTTCATCCCTCATCCTCCATAGCTAGTCTGTACTGTCGAGTCAAATGACCGAATTGGACCGATTTTATCGAATAAATGTAAATACAGCACATGGATGTCGGCTATCGGATGTCGGCTATCGTCGTCCGACACCGATATCGGATAACGGATAATGTGAAACCGTTCTTACGCTCCTTTCTTGGGCAGACGTATTTTAACTTACGAGACCAAAATACCTGCCATAAATAAATCTAAGTTGTCATATTTCTCTGTGGTATGATAATTTTTCATCTTTCCAAGGAGACAGTTCATATCCTGCGGTCTCAAAAATGCTCGGACTTTACTAACTAATATTGTAAATGCAGTTTTGTTCGTTTATTTGTTACTCAATCCTTACATCGATTTCCCAGTTGTGTTTAGAGTTTTTACTTTAGAGTCAGAAGTCCGCTTGTTGTTCTTCATTGGTGTGTCGCCTTTTTCGTCAGTGACTACTGTCTGACTTCCTACCCCAAAAGGAAAGCCTAGTCTAGACTCGTCCGTGCGACCCAGCATGTGCACCAACTTGCAGGTGAAGTCACCAATATTCTTTAATAATAATAAAAATACACTTCTAAAAGAATCTTCGCACCTGTATAGATACAACGAAAACAGAGTGAATTTGCTAAAAGTCAATGACAGGTATACACAAAAGTGACTGAATGAATCAGATAATTCTTCTGGAAGGGTCTAAAGCTCAGCAAGGACATTTTCAAGAGTTAGAGTGAGAGAGTGACGTAACAGCGTCAGATAATCCAATAATATCAAGTGCATGTAATGGGCGTCGTTACGCGGTAATTTATTGGAGAACTCGATGTTAGACAGAATGAGTGGGACTATTCTAGTAGTGCCCTTGTCTCCGTGATTTTGCAGTGTTCTTCCTTCCGCCTGACAGGCGGTGTCATGACGCACCGTGTCTTTAGTGTGTGTAGAGTATATACCTATGTATACTCGTATGATAAAAATGGATGTTGCCAAGCGCATAACTTGAGAACGGCTCGGTCAATTCGGCTATTTTTTTTCTTACCAATATTTCAAAACTTCCAAGGACTGTTATGAAAAAAAGAAAGTTTTCGAGAATGGGATCGGAACTCCACGTAGACGAAGTCGCAGGCTGCAGCTAATCTGTAAATATAAAAAGAAGTAACTATTCGTCAATTGGAAATGCATAAAACTATCTATCCGGCCCATACACCGTTAGATATAGGAAAATATATCAATACTAGATTATGGTACAAGTGTGTAAAGTTGGTGATTACCGTTGAGGCACCATTGAGATCCGAAGACGGTAATCATCAATACACACGTGTATCATACGACGCTTTTCAATACACTTGTGAATAAAATAAACCTGAAACATATATTTAGCCTTGCAGTTTTCGGGTAGTAAATATTCCATAACGTTAAAGGACTTCACATTAATCACATCATATTTTTCGACGTTACTACTGTACAGTATATGTGTTCATATCGGGCGGTGTACTATTAGGTACATAAATCGTTTTCTTCATAACTAGTACTTGTAGATATTTTAATTAATAAATAACTTTAACTTCTACAGTAAATCGTGATACGTGATACTTACGTGATAATTATTTAACAATTAAAAAAACAGTTTGATTATATGTATCATTGTACATAGCATTTTATGAGCAAGTTAATTGAAAAGCATTTTTTACTTTTAGTCGGAATCAGGCTTTCTTCTTGGAGTTAGGAGGTCAGACTGCCGTTACCCCCATAAATGTATAATTAGCATACCAAGGGCTTCGAGGTGGAAGCTTCGGATGTAACCGGAAAGATTAAGACCATGACTATAATTTATTAATTTATTTGACTTTAAGAACGTCTCACATACAGGACTTAATGTCACAATTATGTGTGTAATCAGTACCACCATAGTAATTCCGACTAGCGTCTGTATAACCGTTATAAATACCAACAATTATTAATATTATAGCTAAGAGGAAAATGCCAACATCTAAAGTCCATTCCCTGAAGTCCTAAGATACTATAAGTACTCATTTGCAGGCATTCCGAATAATTATGATATTATTGCATTCATTCATATGCTAAGCTAGATGCGTTTCACTGATTCGCTCGACGTACCTACTTGGTTCAGTTCTACTTTTTCTTATTACTCGGCACCGAACGATTGTTAGTGTGATGTTATAACGGCCTTTACCTCCCTCAAGAACTGGGTTGTTTAATGCAAAAATTCAAATTACTCTTTTAGTTTCAGACATGTTTAGACACATTTGAATTAAATCTTTAAGCATTTTTCATGCCAAATATTTGAATCGAATAAAGAGAAAAAAAATTGAATCGGTCTAGGCGGGGTTCGAACCCGCGATCTTTGCCTTACAAGGGCAATGCTTTGACCATTAAGCTACCAGACCTCGCCCTAACCGATTCAAATTTCTCCTTCTATATATGTCTTCGAGGCGACAGTGGATCGTCTATCAACATTCTTACGAATTATCGGAACCAATGAACGATTTTTCAATCAATTTTAAACATTGAAGTTTGACTACTCCGCCCATATTATTTGAATTAAATCTTTAAGCATTTTTCATGGTAAATATTTAAATCGAATAAAGAGAAAAAACCCGACTGGTGGTCCCCCCTCCCGAGGAGGGCCAGACCGAGAGAAATGGCCCTGGGTCAGCCGGGGTGCGAGGGATATGTCACAAGACAACCTCACCTTCGGCCTAGCACATCGACCCACAGACGGCGTGCGGTTTAGTCGGTTCGAGTCCGACATAACCTCCCCCTTCGGCTCCGATTCCCCACCCACGGATTCCCCGCACGTAAAAAAAAAACCTATATAGGTACATACTTGTACATTTAGCTACGTGCAAATAGGTGCGAAGCATATTAGCTCTTTTGTTCAAATTTTACTATACCCCGGATTGGGTATACTTTCTATCTTTCCACTTTCTGAATCTTATGACTCCGGCTCTTCTGCCTTCGAACCATTTCACAATTGGAGTCGACTTACAGTCTGATTAAGGAAAGACTGAACTTAGGTAGTTTCCTGGAAGCAACTGTCCTCTGACCTCAACAACCCGCTGGCAACATAGATGTTCAGTAGTAAGACCAAGTTGTCGGACTTTTAGGACTCCAACGACCCAAAACGAATGCCACACATGATCGTATAGTACCCGAGACCGAGGCGTCAGAATTAAAAGTTGTGTGTTCAACAACCATCCTGAACTGACTAGTATTGCTTAGCCTTGTACTGAGCTAACCTAGTCTGTTACCATATGGCCACTAGGTCTTAGGTCATCTCTTTTACAAAAGACTGTAGACGTGACCTTTCACCCTCCTAATGAAGCGGTATATCACTTACCCCAAGGTCTCTCGTTCACTGTTGCATAACGTCCGGACGCTCTGTAACTGCACTCACGAACTCACGTGTACTCATCTAATCCAACGTTTAGAGCCGGCCATACACACGAGAAGCCGGCCCTAACCCTGAATTGGATAAGTGATAACTTGTTTCATAGTTCAACAGCAGTTATTTCTGAGTGCAGTATATGAGTAGGTACTATTTTAAAATAAACGATGTAATGGACCGGTCTCCTATTCTTTGTTTTGGTTGGTTTTTACGGGAGCATCTGCGAACACCGAGAGGTTTAGGCAGTGCCTCGTCTGCTAAATAACAGGCGTGCCGATTTGCTAGTACCTAAGTTAGGTTAGCTTGGGCCTCTTAGTTCAAGGTGGGGCTTCATGCACCCACATAATCCACCCTACGGATGGAGTACCTATAACTGAAATTGATTAATCCGTATTGGAATTCGGTAAAAAGGAAGTATCTTTAGTTCCAATCAGAACACGCACAATCGTACTATATATACTCTCTTTTAATTAAAAGTAAAATAGCAGACTACGAAGCAAATCCTCTCGCATATATTCAAGATTAACTTTCAGTAATCCGGGCAATGAAACCCACCGTTTAAACCTACATAATCCTTAGTCATTCGCTTAACATGCCCATAAAAGACAAGCTACTAAACAAACGGACGTACAAACAAACATTCAAATAAACATACACATATAACGATCTCCCTTGTCGCTTTTATGAGCTCTTGTGGTATAAAGCGCTTTGCACACTAGATACATTAAAAAAAATTCCAATGTTTTGCGGAATACCTTGATTCGTATAATAATACGTCATTGACTGACACTTTCATTTTGACGGCAACACATGACAGTTCAAGGGGTTCAAATGACAGGTCGTGTATTTACAAATACTCTGACATTAACTGAGTCGTTATTTTTACGAGTTATATCGTATAATCAAGAAATATTATTAAATCCGGCGTCATTTGCCTTTACGCCTGCTCGGTGGCGAAGCGAACATTATATTAAAATTATGGTAGGTATATTAGTGTCAGTTGCAAATTAGAAATTTTATACTGTTAGTTTAATATATTGTGATAATTTCATTGGGATTATTATCTAACCAATTTAATAAATATTGACTTTATTACGAACTAGCGATCCGCCGCGGCTTCGCACGGGTGGTAAAAACATTCCCGTGGTAATCCAATATAGACTATGTTACTCAGGGTGAATGTAACTTTCCAATGGTGAAAGAATTTTTGAAATCGGCACAGTCGTTTTTGAGTTTATTCCTTACAAACATACAAATCTTTCCTCTTTTTAATAGTAGTGTAGATGTAATTGAACAAGTGTCGTCTACCAATTAGTAGGTGCAGTTGGCTTAGAAAAGATCTTGATAGGCGCCCATACACATGTTTTGCCTTAATAAAAAGACGTAAATTTGCAAATACTATTAGTTTTATTTTGATATTTACTTTTATAAGTTATTATATCGTATGGTATGGTACGGTATCACGGGTTGGTATCCGCAACACCACGTTATGGCACGATTTTTGCGTGAGGGTGGGCATTTCACTCGATCCACCTCAATTCATTGACGAACGCCAAGCTATTCACACTGCTGGTGATCTTCCGGAGCGTACCTGTATTATTGAAGTACCTAGCGCTGTATCTGGCGGTTGCCGGACAGTGTAGGAGCACATGTGGCGCTGTTTCTACCTCTCTCATGCATGCTCTGCAGAGAGGGCTGTCGGTGATTTCTAAAATAATAATAAATACCCGATTGATGCTGAAAAGATCGAAACAAGCTTTAAAGCAAGCGGTACCCATTAATTTTTATCTGGTTTGAGATTTGCGAATGGGTACTGACTGCTATAAAGTTTGTTTCGATCTTTTCAGTATCAGCCTGGTTTTTTTATTTTTAATAATTTAATTTATTTTATACTTTTTAATTATACCATATATTTTTTTATAATTGCCTTATAATTTCCTTTATTTTGATACCCCACTTGATAAATTTGAGTGAATATTTTTACCACAAAAATTTTTTTATATATATATAATAAATTACCACATACATACAAAATACGCGTGAAAAACATTACCCATCTTTGCAGTCGGGTAAAAAGGTGGCTATTGAAATAGCCATGCTTCGTGATGACAGCTGTAGCCATGCGAAGTTGTTGTTTTGACAGTTGTCGAAGACGCCTGCCCCTCTAGACAAGTGGCAATTCGCTAGTCAGCGTTTGGTGGAATAGAATGACGAATGTATGGAATTTGACGTAAATGACAGTCGTTAACGCATGTCGATTCATTTCAAATAATCAAATACGTCAAATCCTATACAATCGCCATTCTATTCCATTAAACGCCTGCTAGCGAATTGCCACTTGTCTAGAGGTGATCAGTCTATATTGTATCGTTATAAGTTGTATCGTACAATCAAGAGATATGTTACGCAGCGCGGCGTTGTTTGCTTTTTACGACTGGTCAATTGTGAAATGAACGCATAATTTATGCTTGGGCTATGAAAGCGTTGCTCGTAATGCCATAGCCAGGTTCAATTGCACTTGTTTATGTGGAGGTAGATGTAATGTTCTTTATAAGCCAACGGGTTTTACTTCTAAGCGAGTCGAGAAAGTTTCTGTTTTCAAAATCGTTATGTTAGGATTATGTGCATGGTAATTATCGCAATCGTGGTATAAGTGATAAGTGTGATATGTTTATACCATGAAATATAAAATAGAGGGATTTAATTTATAAGAATAGAAATATAATAACATTTAATGTGAATTCAAACCCAATTTAGTAAGACGTGAACCCACTACTAGCATAAGTTTAACTAGAGAGGTTATCAAGTCCTGTTAGTTACTAGAACTCTTCAAAAAACCGTTGAGATAGAAGAAATGCAATGTAATATTGCTACTCCGGTATCGGTTTTTTATTGTACCTATGAAAAATAGTATGTTTCAAAATAATATTTATTTATAAGTAATGCTATCACGATAGCATTGGCATATTTGGAATGGAATGGAAACTGATAATTGGCCTTCATCATTATTAATTATATAATATTGAAACCTTTTTAGCTGTAACTTTCCCTAAAATTGTAAAATAAAATAAATAATCTACGGCTAGGTATTTACCTGATTTTAATAAAATACCATCGGCACGTGGTCGTGGATGTGTTGATTAAAATGGGCATCAATTTATTAGTATTCCAGTCTGATTGACAAATCAATTTCTAACAGCGAAAAGCTGGCTACTATTGTTGTCAAATAAATAGTCTGACATTTCTTATCAGTAGCTCCCACGCCTTAGGGCACAGAATAGATAATAGTACTGACAACTAGGGTCAGTTGTATCTATATTGTTCTTACGAGTGTACTTACAAATTTTCGGGTGTTTGCATAACTATCGTGACTAATTAAAAAAATCAAAACCAAGACCGTCCTGTTGAAAAAGACGAATTAAACTAGTTAGTGTTTCTTAGAGTGATGCAAGGGCTCTAACGATATCAAACAAAAACCATTCAGGCATTTAAACGTTATTGTGAAATTAAGAAACTCGTTTACCCTGGAAATATTACTCTTTTGGACAGTCTTGTAAAAGTGTAAAAGTCTTAAAATCGCACACACACTGTGTGCAAGGATTTGATGAAGCAGGTAAAAACTCGTCCCTAACTACTTTTATATTCTATTCAAACATATGAAAAATTTACAGCTAGATTTCTTGTAATAGATTATATTTATAATAACGGCTGTTATATAGCAAGTAAACGTCGGGGACGGTGTAGTTAAATAACATATATATCGGACGTTGTAGGTACAGTATATGTGTATATATCGGGCGGTGTGCTAGGTACGTAAATAGTTTTCTTCATAACCAGTACTTGTAGACATTTTAATAAATAAATAACTATAATTTCAGCAGTACAAGATGAAGTTTTCTATTTAAATACGAAGTTGCATGAAATGAACAAGCAATAGGTAGGTATATTAATTTATTTGTTCTATTGAACACGATCTTTTTGTATCTAATTTTTTTAAAGAATAAAGTAAATCAACCAATAAGACAGACTTAGGCACCATGGCCTTTCATGCGGCAGAAGCGCTGGGCGTATTTCGCGACACGCCTGCATCAATGACATTGTCCGCCGTGCTCTTGTCACCGCTAGCGTGCCAGCCATCTGTGAACTTAATGGGCTGGTACGTGACGATGGCAAGAGACCGGATAGTATGTCGTTGCTACCTTGGAAGATGGGCAGGCCTTTGGTGTGGGACACAACGTGCGCCTTCACATCTTTCAAACACAGCAGGCTGTGCCGGCGCTGCTGCTGTATCTGCGGAAAACCTCAAATGGCGCAAATACTGTAATTTTACTGGTGATTATGTTTTTGAGCCGTTTGAGGTTGAAACGTTGGGGACATGGGGTCCAAGTGCCCGTTTTCTTTATAAAGAATTGGCAAAGCAGCTGATCGACACCACGCGTGACCAGAAGGCTGGTTATTATCTTGAACAAGGATTTTGAAGCATTGCCATCCAACGTGGCAATGCTGCCAGCCTTCTGGGAATGTTACCGGTCGGTGATGATGCGGAGGAATTTCACGACGCATTATGTATGGAAATATTTATTTATTTTAGATTATTTTAATAAAATTCAAAAAAAAAATCTTTATCTCAATCGTGATAATATGAAAATTTAATATGAAAATAAAGGTTTTAAATCAATACAATGATTTAAAACCACAGTTTGAGAATATGTAGGTATCATTATGTGCCCAGTTTGGGTGAGATTAGAACCATGTTATGAGCAAGTGGAATAAAAAAATATTACTTTATTTCCGAATTATAAATTTTAATTCACTATATAATTTCAAGTAAGTTTCCGAAATTACACAAGTAGTTAGTAAGACTGGAGCTAATAATAAAAGCACATTATTAACTATCTTCACCAAGAAAAACAGGTCTTAAAAAGCGAAATTCCATCGACTCCGTGGTCATATAAAATTACACCCCTTGTGTAACATGGCGTCAGTTCCTTGTAAATACTTCGACTCGTGCGCACCTGATCCAGTCGACTGATTGTATTGATAAGATTTGAAATGATCACGCTTGAGTATAAGTTATGACAATTTGCAAAACTTGAGCAGAATTTTCCCGACCTGTGTGTGTTAAAGTTTTGTATGCTTCGTTGCGGCTTTGAATCTCGACCAATGTAAAATTGTTTTTATTGTTTCTGTTTGTATCTTCATTTTAACTGCACCCCGCATGGGTAAACGTGTATGAGATCTACAGTGACAAAAATGTATTTGATGTGAGAATCGAAATAAGAACTAGTTTATATTCGTTACTGCTACGTCAATATTTTATGAACAAAACCACTTTTGCTGCTCATAATCAGCAGTATCAAATTGTCAGGCAAAATCGAAGGAAGCTGATCTTAGCAAAACACCGACAGGTCTTCCTGTTGGGTACTATACTTTCTTACGTTTGTGTACGTCTTTTGTACGCCAAAGGGACACCATCAAGGCTGATTCTCACCGCGCATTTTAGTATGTGATCCCAAACATAGATATACGAGCTCATTATAACACTGTAGCGTTGATCGACTACGGTAATGAGGGGCCGATTAAATAGGAGTTTTACTTATACGGGACAACACGATGACGATACGTTTTTATGTAACGATTGTTCTCCCAGCTTAGATGAACTATCTTACAGCTACTTAGAGAGTTAGAGCTACTTTGCAGACTAGCGCTGAGTACAGCTCGATGTTATGTAACGATAAAACACTCTGAGATAAATTTTTGGTCTATCTTATAGATAATTTATCTACGGTCTCATAAGGGAAGCTCATGGTTTCGAGAGTGGAATTAGATCTCCACGCAGCAAGAATTAGTACATAATAGGTATTTGTAAAAAAAGACCATGTGTGTGACCTACCCGCATTTTGATATCTATTATAATGAGATAGTTAACATGTGCTTATTTTGGATCTAGACGCGCTGTGTAAAATGTCCTAGAATATATTATAAGTACTTATTTATAATTGTCACGTTACTGTACTTAACCCGAGTAGTATAAAAGTCCTCATATAAAGATGTAACATGTCGATATGGCTCGATACGGGTAATTTGTGCGGTTATTACGCATAATAACCAGCTACAAGATCTCGTTAAAACGCGTTCACGAGAAAAGCTGTTAAAAAGGAATTAATATCCTTGAGCACTTCTAAGGGCTCGCACTAGATTTATCTTATTACTTAAGCATCATATTTTATACTTATCCATCTATCTCACATTTATAATAATTATATGATCTGAGTTACCAAGCTACACTCGGCATTTATTCAAAGTCAAAGAAAAACAACGTGGCTGTTTCATAGTGACGTCAATAATTCTACTTAAGCTAAGTTTAGAATCGCTTCCAAGCGCTGGTGGAAAAGGAACGCTGCAACAAACTCCACTATTTTTTTGTAACAGCAGTTTTTCTACTTTTTTTAGCTTAACTAGTATAACATAAAATTAACATTAATAATCTCACCTGCAAACCAGTGCACTTGCTGATTGGCGGACAAGACTCTGGTGTAAGCTATCTTCTTGGATAGGAGGTCAGATGGAACTTACTCCCGTAAAAGGAGTATAAGCCAAATCAAAATGATGACTGTTTTATGATTGTTTTCAAATCCTTCTTCTTCTCCATTCTAGCATTAATCCCAGTCGCATCCAAAGTTTTCAACTTGGAGTCTGGTTTCCGTTTTATTAGTCAAACTGCGGATTTGGCTGAACTTCGATTTCATTCGATTGTTTCCGATATTTCGTATGAATGTCGGTAGATGGCTTCCACTGTCGCCCTAAGACGGTAGTATAGGAGAATTTGGATAGCTTCAGATGTGGCTCGGTGGCTCAGTGGTCAGAGCATTCCCCCTGTAAGGGAAAGATCGTGGGTTCGAGTCCCACCTGAGCATTCACTTTTTCCTATCTTAATCGATTTATAAAGTTAGCATAGTAAATGCTTTAAAATTATATTCAATTCGATTTCATTATTTAATATTTTCATCGTTTTGAAATCTTTCTCTTTAAGAATATTGCCTTCAATATTCCAGCTAAACTAAATTGTGTATATTAGAAGTGAGTTATCATGGCAAGGCGTCATTTAGACAGGACGAGTTTCTCGCACGCTTTGCGTTCGATAATCGTACGCTTCAATAATCATCCTACGATTATCGTATCAAACTGTTTATACACAGGCAAACACTCAAATCTCGCCTACGATAATTATATTACGAGCTTCACAAATGACCTATCAACTTATGCTTTATGTCATTTTATAATACTGTTTAGACGAACCCAATAGCGAGGGAATTCTTGCCAGGTGTGGACGAACGAGCGGCAATTGTTTCTGCGTTTGTTTAGATGAGGCAACTTTTTCTGCCCTTTCAAGAATTGTATCTTCGAGACGAGAAACTATCCTTGTTTAAATGTGCCTTAATGCCGTGCCCAGCATGCAAACCCGAGACGTCTCTATTCCCTAAGGCTAAGTCCTTGACTACTAAGCATCACGTAATCGGCTCTTAGAAAAAAAAGGAACGAAGATCAGATACTGATAACAATCTCTTGTATTTCTTAGTAACAGCACTCTAAGAGAAAAGTCCTTTAATCTCAATGGATATTTTTGGTTCGAATTTATTTATGGACTTCTCTCTGTTGAAGTGTTATTAGAGTCAATCTGTCTGTCTATCAGTGTCAACTGGTGATGTTTTTGTTTATATAGGTATAGTAATGGAAAGTTAATAGAAATTAGATCTTGCTTATTTATAATTAATAACAAGTAGGTAAATGAGCGGTGAAATTGAAAGCGGTTACGCTGTTAAAATAGCAATCAGACAGACATTTCAGCTAAGCAGGCTGTGAGGTATAATTGTATAGGACACGAACAAGATCTCAAGGACACCAGACAAGGTGTCATCAAATTCAGGTCACCAATATAAAACAATAATCATGTGGATGCTATCTGGTTAGACAGCACTCGTTTTGAACTATAAAAGTCAAAACATCCAGAGCTCCAAAGTGCAGTTGCAATGAAGAAGAAAAGGAGCCGTCATCCGGATATTCTCGCTCTCCATACTTGGTTCCCGGCAGAGTAGAATTTGGGCCACCCCTTCTCTTCCCATGTGGTGTCGTACAAGGCGACTAAGGGATAGGGCTGATTAACTTTAACATCAGACAGATATGTACAGTCCAAACGCAGCCTCAGATGCGTGGCTCGAGTCAACAATAGTGCCCGGAATACGGCAATAGGCTCACCCCCTATTACGTGGGACTTAATACAGATTGGTGAAATGTAGGTGTGAATTCACCTCTGCCTAACCCTCCGGGGATAAAGGCGTGATTATATGTATGTATGTATACTCTTGTCAATAGTCTCCACTTATAAACCATCTTCGATACTTCCTCATTTGTTTTACCAGTTGCACACAACATTAATAAAATCATAAAGCCCTTAAATAGTTCTCTCAAACAAGTATTAATCGAAAAATTCCAGTTTCCACTATCAAACGGCATCTTAATTACATGCAGACATTTCCGCGTTGAGGCGCATAACTTGTAGACGCATCGCAATAAAAACGTTTTAATTAACCTCTTAAGTACGGAGTTTTAACTGTTTTGGTGCGTGTCCATTGATGAACGGGAAAAATATCGTGAGTACAAAACTCGTTGAATCGCTGGCTTGTTCAGAGAAGTGCATTTTTATTTTATTTTTGAACTACCAATTTGTACTTAAGTGGCAGCACGCCGCCTTTTAGCTGGATAGGCCCATTACGGTAACACCAGACAGAATTAAAAATATAATATTCTCTACAGTCTAAGCGCAGCAACAGATATAGGTAATAACAAAAACGCGAACTTCCCTTACATCCTTTCTCTGCAACATTCCTCAAAAGGATACAAATTAAAGAATAATTATCATAATAATATTGAAAGCAATATCGGACGAGATTTTAAGAACAATGGAAACACACTCGTCTCGTGTCGTAAAAATCACCAAGTGTTTTAAACATAAAAATAAATTTCCATCCAATTTTGATGATTTCCGTAAACCTATCTCTTGGGTTGAAATATTGAACTTAATTTTATGTTGTTTAATTTGATACTGTATTGTGTAATCTCACTAATTGGCGGTTTACGTTATCGTACTGGTTGTTGAGTCTAATTTATAATGTTTGAAGTCGTAAAGGTGTTAGAGGATTCTACGAGGCCCTACTAAGGCCCTGGGGTCCTAAGTTAGAAGGATGCTCTATTCATGGTAGGAAAAGCTATACTTTTCTCAGCATAAGGAACTGATTTCACCGGAGAAATACAATGACTAAAATAATAGATGTACATTTAAATACAATGACTAAAATAATAGATGTACATTTAACCATGGTATAGTAGATTATGGTGGACAAGCGTGTAAAGTTGGTGATTACCGGTGAGGCGATATTCAGACCCAAGCCGAGGGTCTAAAGAGAGCCGAAGACGGTAATACACAATATACGACGTTTTTCAATTCATTTGTGAATGAAATAATAAGTACTAAAATAGATATTTACCCTTGCAGTTTTCAGATAGTAAACATTCTATAACGTTAAGGACTTCACATAAATCACATTATATATCGGACGTTGTACAGTATATGTGTTTATATCGGGCGGTGTACTAGGTACATAAATCAATCATCATCATCTTTTAAAACGAATTGCGAAGTTTTAGGTACTGGCGGACTGGTGGGAACAATTAAGTAGTCTATCTAAGCGCGCATACGGCCAAAAAGTAAAAGAATGAGGGTCCTTTTTGTTTATCGCATTGTACAAAATAGTATCATTACGAACCTATTTGCGGTAAGATTAGAGCCATGTTATGAGCAAGTGAATTGAAAACCTATAATTTTTCCTGCTACTCCCGGTCCGCTTAGAAGTGATGGCAGAGGATAGACATTTATTTTCTGATATCCTTCTAAAATTCACTATGATTCATTTCACTAGGTAACTTTTCCACCTATCGGCTTGTGATAGGATAGGGTCTGGAAGTATGGCCAAGTTATCCTCATTTTTGACTTAGTTAATCTAGAAGCTTCTAACACACAAATTTGTGTACAAATTCAACGCAGATACAGCGTTTATTAATAACTGAAAGTACTGAAACTGCCGTCTGCGGTTAGTTTTGGCTACAACACAACATCGTTACAACCGAAGGTCGTACGTTACGAACACTATGTTTACAACAATTATAAACACAGTAGTTAATGCGCAGTATGTTGTAGAAGGTGATGGATTAGAAGTGTTATGTCAATATTTACTACTGCAAGAGGGGATCCAGACTGCGAGTCTGAGTAAATCTCCCATTTTATGATTCCGTTTAATGATAAATAAATGTCGCAGCCAACTTGCATAATCAGCCGTTCAATTAACTGCCTAAGGTTGGTTACGAAACGGCGCCGTTCGATAAGCGGCCTGAATGATATTCAGCCAGTTGATTAAACGGCTTGGATCGATGAAGTTTAAAAACTTTCGTAGCCATTAAATCGAATAGCTGACTTATTATTCCATTGTTATAAAAAACGAAGGCTTAATATGGGATCTACGCCCTGTTCTGCTCCCACATTGGTCTTTTAACCTAACCTAAGCAAGTCGGATTGTGCGTCGGTAGCTTAGTGGTTAAGGAGTCGGCCTTACGATCGAGAGGTCCCGGGTTCGAATCCTGGCCATTACACTACCGATGTGAACCCACTCCTAGCACAAGCAATTTAGCTTAGTTGGAGGGGTTAGAGGGGAATATTAGTAATTTCGAAAATTACGGTTGCTAATATTCTTTATTTAAAAAAAAAAAAAAAAACCTATCACTAATTTTCGTTAAATACACCTCTATTTACCTCCTCGGGGATTGACAGGCTTGAATATATGTATGTATGTATGTATGTACCTGGCCACCCCAAAATCAAATATGTGTTTGGGGTGGCCAGTCAGTTTATTAAATATTGTAATAAATTTTACGGCTGAATATCATTCAGACCGTTAATTTAATGGCGCCGTTTAGTTACCAGCCTAGGCAGTTAACTGAACGGCTGATTAAGCTAGTTAGCGGCGACACAAACACGTCTTTCTCATTGGTGCTGGTAAAGAGAACATGTTTCCCTTTAGCTGCCCCTTTTACTTGTTCTTATTTCAAAATTGTATTCATATATACTGGCTGGCGTGTATGAGGTCACACCGAGACTTAGACCTAGAAAAGCAAGACCAAGTCTGTACAACTGCGGAATAACGGATAAGGCGTAGTGTAGACTTTCTTTTTAGTGTTGATCGGTTATATGTCTGTCGATAACATGAAAGATTTGACAGCCAAATCGACAGGAAGAGGGGTAAAAACTGGATGCAAGATAATGGGGGTAGTTGGTGATGACGATGATAGATAGGTACATACAATCAGCCATCTTACCCATCAGGATAAAAAGAGACAACAACTTAGATCTTGACATACGCTTTTAGAATATGATTCTCTTATATGTTACTAGCTTTTGCCCGCGGCTCCGCCCGCATGGATGTCGGTTATCGCGACCAAACATAGCCTATGTCCTTTCTCAAGATCTAATCTACACCTATACCAAATTTCATCAAGATTGGTTCAGTGAAAGCGTAACATACAGACAGACAGACAGACAAACAGAGTTACTTTTGCATTTATAATATTAGTATGGATTTTCTGTGTCATTCTATTTTTAAAAAGTACATGAACATTATTACTCATGCAAAAAAGACAATACTTTGTATATTTCAATTTGAAATAATGAATATTTCATTGAACGAGGATCGTATCCACGACATTTTAACGAAACAGTCCAACACACTATCGTTACGTACCTACAAATAAATCTTGGTCCTTATTCTGAGAAACTCGATGTCAGTCAGAATAATACCCCTGGTAGTAATAAACTGACGTTTGCATACTAGATTTATATCGGCAACAAACTCTATTTGTATGACAAAACAATGAACACGTAGATATTCCAATTACATGCCAAACATTATTCTAATCACGTTTTGCGTTCCAAAATAGCGGAGTTAATGAGCGAATATTTTGAGTGAATTAGACACAATAGTTTGTTTACTGGCGCTAGCCTGTGCTACATAGGTATCTATAGCAATGATTTCTGTATTATTTAGAACAAAATAGTGGCACAGTTCCTGGTTAAGATGGGCTTTACGGATTTCAAATTTGGAACGGGAAGCTAAAGCTGGATAATATTGGCATAACGCGGCTTTATGACAGCTACAGTTACAAATAGTTGAGTACTTATTGTCAGTCTAGTAGTGGTCTTGGGCGATAAGCAATTTTACGGGAATTTCCATCTGACACCGAAACCCCGGTACAAAAATACGAGCTTCGTAATATCATCATAAAATATACGTCTAGTCCAAACAGAAATTAGTATGCCATGCAATATGCCTATATGCATGACACTGATAGTAATCTAAGTGAATGGACAAATTCCGATCAGCGACAATTGTCTCCTTGAGTAATGTCCGCTTGACAATTTATACCAAGGCCTTACACTAAGAGCTACTGTTTACAGCACGACACATACTACATGAAGATGCCGATTACTATTCTAATTCTAACAGGACATTATTAACATTAGATTACCTTAACGCTTGATAAAAATAAAGTTTTCATAAAAGGTTCCTTCATACTAGCGGTAATCCCAGTCACGAGTCTGGGGTCCACTTTTTCTAGTCTAACTGCGGGTTTAGCTGAACTTCGATATATTCCGTGAAGTGTCTGCCATATGAGTATGACCTCCACAGCATATTAGCGATATTGAAGTATTGCAGTTAGACTCCAGACTTTAGGGCTCCAACTACCCGTACGACTGTCATAGATGTTTGTATCCTGATAGTATCTAACAGTCAGTGGAAATACGTAATGATGGTACCACGAAAATGGCAAAATTGGGCAGAATACGAGTACACAGTTCGGTTGCAAATTATCCGCACTATTGATTGGTATCTTTAAAATGTCAAAATCTTAAAAATTATAAATAAAAAATATTTATAAACATTTTTTCACATTTCCACTCTCGAAGTCCGAGAGCGATGTCTAAGTATGCGTCACTCATACATGCGCATGCAGCTTAAGTTCTATATGCATTCTGTGCCGTATTCAACGATATAACTCAGGAAACGTGTTTATCTGTCATTTCCGTTGTAAATAAATAAAATATGATTAGAAATTTGTTGGACTTGTAGCAGGTGATTACGATATCGATATGAGTTAGATGCAATTCATCTGTTTATTATTTAAAATTACAGGATTATTTTATAAATTTTCTTGGTATCGATTAAAATAAATCGATTTTATTAATGTTACTTATAATTAGTTCAAAAGTTCCGCTATTTTATCAGTCTGGCAATTGTAAGATATGAGATCAATTTCAACTCTTAACTGGAAATTTGTAAATGTACGAGTACGTTTCATTAGTATCATAGCCTTAGCTTTGTTCTCAGTTATTTTGGTTTGGCTTATACAGCTTTTATGAGAGCTACTGCCACCTGATCTCCCAAAGAAGTGCCTGCCTGTTGCAGCCTGTGCAAGCAATACCTTCTTAATAAGCAATACATGCGTCTTATCGTGACGATCTTCCCGTTTCAATTTTACATAAAAGTAAGCATACCTATGGCATCAAAATTTCATACTTTAATATTTAAATACCAATATAACTGCTATTAATCAGCTTATTTGAATTTCAGTTATGCTATCCAGTCCATTTGCAAAACCTTGGCGAACGAATAATTCTGACAGATTATTATCATTGACCCGTTTCATAAATATTTGAATAGGACTGAGTATACTGTAAGCGATATATTATAGTAGTAATATAAGCCTATACCCTCCCATATTTTATCGTCCAAAATGTCACAGTCATTGTGTTATTCGTTCCCCGATACAAAGTCTCTCTAGTGCAAAGGGGATAATTCACATTCGTGAGTAATTAGTGGATTTTAATTGTTTGACATAAAAGAAAGATCTCGTATAAAACTAAGGCAATTTAAATGTGTCAGATATTACGAACGCCAGTATTATGTGAATAAGTGGAGGTCAGGAAGATTTACACTGGCAAAGCACAAGCAAGGGAAATTAGAAAGTTCTGTAAATCTGAATTATGAATTCGAAACTCCTGAATTACAGTCACAAACCCCATTTACATTATATCGTTACGCTCTTGATACAGTGGTCATTGCTTTATTTATGTTGCATTAACATTAAAAGTGAAATGGTTGCCAAATCGTTTATAAACCAATATAAATAACGTTACAAAACAAACTGTTACTCTGTCTCTAAATATGCCAGTTATTTGTACCAGATAATAAAAATACGTCATTAATGTAATGGTGTTTTACTTTGGGATCTGTTTTCAGCGAAAAAGCTTTTAACTTGTCATATTTTGACTAATTGATTGTGTGAATAATGTTTCATACAGTTTAAACTGCATGTTTTGTTTTGCGTAAAGTCGTAATATTATGTTTGCGTAAGATTCAAAAATGGTTCTGTGCCTTATATGAAAAGTTAAGAGAATGACCGCATTTTTACCAATATTAATTCAAACCATCATTACTTCAAAGTTTGCATTTTGGAAGCCGAGGGCCGCTTGTTGTTATTGAATATTATTTTGGCTTTTCTGGGTATGTCTTTCCAACCCGGAGAAGAAGTTTGAGTTTCTCTTCTTCGGATTCTTCAGTAGTAAGTTTGGCTTGAGCTTTGAAGATCTTTACCCAGAACGTCGTAAGTATGGTCAGAAGTACGTACTTCTAACCATACTTACGACGTTCTGGGTAAAGATCTTCAAAGCTCGCCGGAATAGAGTAGATGATAGACGTCTATCATCTACTTTATTCCGGCGCGGAGGTTTTACATGAAACATTGAATGACAGTAGAGGAAACTCCTGTGTGTGCTGTGTTCCATCAATCTATTCTGAAATATTATAATGATCTTGGTAATTTCATAGAAACTCGTAGCAAAATAACCATTTCTGCAGTATGGAAGTGGTAATGCGGATAACCTGCGTCATATAGTATCGTTTGAGAATATGCAGACATCTATTTGGACGCTTGACGTAATTTCACCGTTGTTAACTATTAATATCAGAAGTAAACAGAACCTACAAACATTCATTCATACACTCATGTTTGTGTTATCCTAGGCAGATGTTATTAATATCTTATACGTCATTCTAACTTTATCCTGGGTGACTCCAAAGCTTCCACCTCGCGCCAGGGGCTCTGTTGCAGGCTTTCCTCTTAAGATTGTGGTGACATTTGGTAGTAATACCAGTAATCCGCTCGGGGTCTGCAGCTAAAAGCTCGGGTGTAGTCGAGTCATTGCTAAGATGACCTTTAGAGCATTTTTACCTGTCGAAGGACTCGTCAGATACTCTTGCGTCAAATCTTATGTAATCTGCCATTCATTAATTTGCTGTTTATTAGATCTTATCCATCAAAAACTGTTGTACGTATTCCACATAACCACTTCTCCATTTTATATCCTGCGCCTCCCCAAAAAAGCAAATCTGTAACTGGGCCACAGACTCAACATTAGTCTATAAACTTTTTGTTTACGCCCGAAGCTGTCTTTTCATCCGGCCAGTATTTATTTACCGAGCCTTCAAAATATCCGATTGTTTGTGAAAAGTAAACAATTAACATTTCCGT
The DNA here is from genome assembly GCA_949126895.1 of Eilema caniola. Taxonomy (NCBI): domain Eukaryota; kingdom Metazoa; phylum Arthropoda; class Insecta; order Lepidoptera; family Erebidae; genus Eilema; species Eilema caniola. The sequence continues at coordinate 13,263,556 of OX421460.1, read as the reverse complement.
TTCTCTTTCAGTTTTGTTTGCTTTCAATTTCCTATATATGTTTAAAATGAATTCTGTGAAACTGACTTGACGGGTTGACGCTTTAATCTTTTTTTTAACGACTTCGCAAAAAGGTAGGGTAGGGTAGGGATTTCGATTTGTTTGAATACTGTTCTAGTGTATCTTCAGGAGTAAATGTGTTACATTTTCGATTTAGTACGATTATTATTCGACTTCCTACTCATATTACTTATAATTGCCAAAGTGATGATGGATGGATGGCTGTTTATAACAAATATAAAAATGACCCCAATGAATGAGGATCTGAATTAAATGATCCATTTTCGGAATAAAAGTTGTCCATCCACTATTCAATCTATAACCAAATTATGTCAGATGGCAGTTGTACCAGGGGGGACAGGAGAGCGGTCTTCGAAAATATTCAAGTTTTGTATGCAACCGGGACTGGCCCTCGGGTAATGATGACGATGATGATGGTCCCAAGTATTCAATTTTATTGCAATTTATGTGACAGTTGACGTATCTATACAGTTATAAAAATCATTAAGTATTATGCCATTGTTGCTTGAATAGTCACGTTATTCGAAGTGGCATATGAATACGTACCTAATTTATTTTTTTATTTATATATTTTTTCATAATACTTAGGCAGACCAGCACACGGCCCACCTGATGGAAAGTGATTACCGTGGCCTATGGACGTGTGCAACACCAGGGGCGTCCCCTGTTAGAACAGAGAATTTCTGTGCCGTCGGTGTAGAAGATAAAGCAGGAAAGGCTTTTGGTCTTCCCACTTACAGCACAAAAGCACTCCAGTGAGCTCTGGCTACCGTACTCACCGCCGGGAACACAACACGAGGTTATTATAGCCGCGGTGTTTAGTAGGGCAGAGGTACTTCCACAGTCGGACTGCTCAATTGGATGGAAATACCGTCGTGTCCTACCCTACAACAATTGGGGGCCGACCCGACATCACTTACCTGCCGGTATACCTACCGATTAAAGGATGAGCCTTTGGCGCAAGCTTTTATTTCAGGGTTATGAGGTCAAACCGCAGTTAGTTCCATAAAATCTGTATAAAATCAATTAAAAATTATGAGTTGGATTAACTTGGTGAAGCCCAGGCTGCGTGCATAGCAGTGGCGAGGGTCCGCGGTCCGAGAAGAGATAACCCGGTGCCGGCGACTTCCCAGTGGGGTTGCATGATGCATGACAAACTAGATTGAGGCAGCTTTCTTTTCCACTGGCTTTTCTATTGAAAATTTTTGCCGTTCGCCATTTTTTTTAAAATTTATTTATTATTATACATTACTCAAACAACATAAATTATCACACCAAAAACCACAACGTGTTTGTTCCTATCTTTTCCATTGAGTCACGCAGAGATCATAAGAAAACTTTTTTCTTTTTTGTTTTGCGTGTGGACACCCCCCACGGGCTTCACCCCATCGGCGCCGACGATGGAGTGGGTGTGTCGGAATCAGACCGACTAAAACCACACTGCGTCCTTACCAAGTGTCCATTGCTAGGCACCCAGGGTAAGCCCTCAAAAGGATAACCCCAGGGATCATATGAACCCTGATATACATCTTTCTCATCGTCTTCTTTCATAATTGTTTTGAGGCTTGCCGATTGCGAATACTCTTGACTGGATCTTTCCACAAAAGGTACTCGATCTGATTGACTTACGTACACCTAGGTTAATCTTCTACAGTTTTTAGTACGTACAATAAAACATTCTAGAAAATGGTTTAAAAGAAATTACCTATAAACCTCTTTTCTACTTACCATTTTACATAATACTCACCGATAGCGAAAATATAACACTGCAGTTCGAGTTAATGAAAATAAAACGCATTACAATAGAAATTATTCTCATTGCTATGGACAGAGTAATAACAAATGGTGTTTATGTACAGTGAATCAATAGTTAGTACGTCATCTAAGTGTTGCGGGTTTGATTGACATTCTAGTGTAGTTCGTTGTGTTGAGCTGAGCATCTGTGGGCTGCAGGTGACTGTGAGTTATTTTAAATTCATCTTAGTTTAGATAATGGGGTGTTTTAAGCATTGTTAGGATGTGGTGATCGCTTACCATCATGTAGTACAAATATTAGTTCTCATTGTATTTTATAAACTTGACTTTTGAAAGTCGTGTAAATAATCTGATACCCAATTGGATGCTTTGCTTTGGGTCCAACTATAATCCTACGTGCCCAAGCCAACCGCATCTTCAAAAATTCTCAATATATGTAATAGAAGTACATATCTACACTAATTTTTATTTTACATTTTAATTTTTAAATACACGATTTGAAAATATTTTATACTAATTTTTGACCGCGGATCAGATGGATGTCGGTTATCGCGATATCCTTTCTCAAGGTGAAAATCAACCCCTAAACCAAATTTCATCAAAATCTGTTCAGTGGTTTAGCCGTGAAAGACGGACAAACAAACATACACATATACTTTACCATTTATAATATTAGCATGGATTTTATATACGCTATTTCAAATATGAGAAATAATGATACTGTATTAAGTTTACGCATATTCAAATCATTAAAAAATCTATTATCACCCGATTCTATCGTTGTTTGGAATTATTTTGTTATTTTTACTGAGCTCAACTTTCTATTGCTTGCAGCAATGGTCACAGTGTGGCTTTCTACCATCATTAGTCATCTCGTGGCCATTGCTGCTGAAAAATTAGCAAAACAACAACCACTATAAAATCACTATAGTATCAGTTGAAAATAGTTTTATTTCAAAAATGTAAGATTTTTCATCAAGAATTGTAATTGTTTCAAATACTTACCTAAGCAAAATTTCAATAATTTACAATAATACATTGTATAGAAGTATAGTGATATATAACATGAATATATCCTGTATCATATTAACATAACATTTTCTTTTGTTCCAGCGTTCAACACAATGATACCACACTCGTATCACTTCTAAGTGCTTGTGACTGAGTGAACTTAAACAGTGTCTATGTGTGAGAAGAAGCTGTGTGAGCAAGCGGGCGAGAAGATAGGTGATAAGATGACTAACATCACCCCCGAGACCAGGATTATGATGATGAGGTCTGGCGATGGCAGGAACACTTACAGGAGACAGGTAAGATATAACTACTTTATAATTATTTTTTTACTTTTCCGTGTGTGGTGACGGAGAAAAAATACGAATATCATCACTCAATCTTAATCAAAGGGTATTGCAAGAGGCTATTAACGGTAAGACGTAGACTATATCACTGCAAAAGAAGGAAATCTCGAAACAAAACTCTATACCAAGTGAGGAAACAGTAGGCAGAAATCAATTCGCTTATAGTAGGTAGTAGTCCAGTGATAGGCTAATTGATTTGATTGAAATTATGCTTTACTTCACAGTTAAACATGCGAATAGTTATGCCATTATCATCTTAATGTTGTCCATAATTGCATCCGACGCCTTCAAATCGAGATCTTAGGTTCGCTCGTTCCGTTTCATCGCACTGATTTGAGTCTTCCCGAGAGGAAAACCGATGACATAGTTTCAATCGTCAATCAGCGTGTGCCGGCTTGCAAGTAATGTTGTATGGGCCTCGAAAATATTGATGAAGTTTGAAACTTGATAATAGGTAAAGTCCAAAAGGTACAAGCCACCATTCCAGATACTATCGATTCTAAAATGGCCACGACAGATGTTTTTCACGCTCCGCTTCAACAACTCAGGGTTGTAGGGAGAAGGAAGGCGGGTCTTCCAGTTCTTTATTGTGCGACAAAGATCTTAAAGGTTTATGACCTTTAATTTGGCATCACCGTTTTTAAGTTTTACGAATGGACAAATAATTATCTGCCATTAAGTGATACGCGAGTAACTTACCTACTGTAATCATGATTATCGTTAAAAACTACTTGTAACGATAACGTAAAAATGTAAGTCGGATAACGTTACGGAAATTACAGGTTCTTTTTCTAATCTAATGTTGCGATTATCCGAACTTTAAACAGTAATAATCCATTATACTTAGTTATTCACCTCGATTTTTCTGTGGCGTTAGTTTGCAGACCTTTGTTCGGTAGGTGTACCGGCTGGCAGGTGAGATTAAGTTTGGCCACGAAGGTCTTGCTAGGATTCCGTACGCTTTGGTTCCTGGGCTCTAAAAAGTGATCAACTATGGGTGTCATTTACTTGTGCTCCTTAGTTACGTATAAGTTGCAAGTTTTAAATTATAGTTTTCTTAACCTCCCGCACCACCATTTCACCTCTTTCTCACTTTATTTTTCTAATGTCACCCTCAGAATCAGTTATCCAAAGAATCCCTGAACTTAAATATTTATGTCACTGAACTAAAGACTATTTCGAACATCTGGGAACAAAATGTTGAATTCGAAATCCGGAACAAACCGTAAACCTATTTTTATTCCGATTTCTCTTTTATGAATTGTATCGTTAAACGTTAAAAATAACATGTCCACCTGACAGCTATAATAACTAACATAATAAATAACTAATTCTTTCTTAATTATGTTTATTAAATTAAAACGCTACCAAAGAATAATCAATTTAAAAATAAAATTGCATATTAGACGCATTCGTTTCACAATTCGTCAAAATCAGTGACATTAACTGGGGCCATAAATTACAAATCTCACAATAAACACTTTATATTAACACACATAAAGCTTAATATCCTATGAATTGAAAGTAAATTTAAATTTAATCTACGACCAACACATTTCACCGTGCAACCAAATGTTATTTCTATTGAAATAAGGTCCAAAATTGATAGATTCGATTGTACATTTAAATTTGTATTTAGGGATAGAATGTATGGCAGTGTGTCGGTCATTGGCCCTTTCAAATGCTTCAGATAGAGTAGGGTAGTACGTGTACGGGAGGTGCATCGAGGACGATTATTATTTGAAAATAGAATAAATTCGGGAATGTTGAAACGGTGACCAATTGTTTTTCCGTACAATGTCAGTTTGGAATACATTCTTATCTCGAAATTTTATATTCTTTACTTTTAGAACGCGAAGGAGTTACAATTTTGTAGTGTAATTTCCTATTGTGAATGAAAGTGCATAAATAATAATTATTACCTATGTGCCTCTTTTATAGTTTTTAATATAAGTGATCATCAATCATAATAGTAAATTGTTTGTCAATAGCACGGTGTGACGTCATGTCTTGCTATTTCATAAAGGTTTTCACAGGATTATAGTAAATTGTTAGTTGATAGTTCACTACTCTTTTCAATGTTATATATTCCAAGATCAGTCGCACCTTCGCCGTGATTAAAGCAAATATTTAAATAGACAGACATAAATTCTACAAACGGTAGACTCATCTTCTACATTATCTTTTAGTATCTAATATTAATAGAAACTGTTGTAATATGCTTAAAACTGTGAATCTCCAATAAGATGATTGCTATATCGATGTAGGAAAGCATATTTGCTGTAAGTAGACAAAATACCTAAAGTGACTTTTTACCACCATTAGAATCAGAAAAAAAAGCCGCATCAAATGACCCGGGTCGGGTGTCTCTACGATAACAAAAAAAATAACATACGCCGTTGAAAACGCCCGTACTTATATATTTTTTAGCAAGATTAAATGCTGTATGTAGATCAAAATATAGTCATTTAAGACATTTTGTACTTACAGCAAAAGAAAGATTGCATTTATGTACGATGGATAAAGTTCCGGCCAAGTATGAAAATGGTATAAAAACATGTACACGAAGAAATGTGACACACATTAATCAGGACAGGCGTGGAAAGTAACATGTTTTAATAGACAATGAGAAATACACATCTTACAATAGGAACGACTATCTAGTATAAAATAATACATGTTAGAAACTGTAATTATTATGTCACCATTTATCATCTCAACATGATAAAATATTTTCTGATGGCGCTCTTAGAATAATGAAATGACATACGTTTTACAATAATAGTCCCATATGACAATACTCTCATTAAAGTCATAACTTTACATGGAAGTACTGCCTCATAAAATGGTTTAAACAGGCAATCCATTATTAACTGAAAGACCGAGTTGCTAAAACTATTTCCTTGCGGTAATGTACCAAGTAGTAATTTGCCTCTCTGTCGATTTGTTGATCGAAGTCGCGTTTATCATATCTAAAAATAGTTATATTTAGAGTACAAATGTGCTGATGGTAGCATTAATAATTTATGGACTTTTCACAGAATGTGCTAGTATTGTTCCCGGCAAAGTAACAGTAGACCTATGTCTGTTACTATAACCGTATTAGAGTTACATTTATAAAAATAATTCAGAACTTATAATTCTATCGATAACTTTTTATCGGTAAACTTATCAACGGACACGTCCCTAGCGAACCATTTACACATGGTGTTCGAAACATTGATCGATTCAGGCGTGCGTGTTCTGTTACACCCTATATGTCTTTGTACCTTTCTGGCCGTGATGTATAAGTCTCTTTACGAGTCGGAAAATAATTCTGTAGACGGTACTTAAGTAATAAATACTTGGATAAGTTTGAAAACATGCTCTTTCAAAATTGTAGGTTTATTACGTGGATTTTGAAAGGCATATAATTTACTTTTGTTGACACAGCACCTATGACTTGTTAAATTTTACACGTCGATGGTATGGAATGGACGAATGAATGACTTTTATTTGTTAGGAATACGGTACCCGGAAATTGAGTTTCTTCCGCCTTCATCCTTCAAGTTTCTCGTCATACACAATGGAACCAATTCTGTAGTGCATCTCCATGGCATGGATTGGATATTCAATAAATAACGCAATTTATTATCATGATATCGATGTCAATGTAGGTAAAGATTGTGTTTGTACATCAATTTTATTATAATATCAGCATATAGACAGGATTGTGAAAATAACGATATATAATTGGGTATTTGACTGACTAGTCAAATTAGTTACTTTTTATTAAACGTCAAAACGGAAAGTTATAAGGAAAATTGTATGAAAAAAATATTTGTGACGTCATAATATTTAATAGTCAAATTATATACTATTAAAAGTTGGGTGGATGATTAAAAATAAATAAGAACGATAAAATAAGAACCGACGCAACTGTTTTCACTCTTTTACTATTCTTAATTTAATAAGTTCAGCTAATTAATTTATTTTAACTACAGGAAAATACCCAATTATATGTATTATTTTTTTCTCTAACATGCAATGAAATATTGACAATACGTTCCTCATAATAGGCTACGAAGTATGACGTTTCAGGTGCGGCTAGGGCCAGAGGTCGTTAGTGGAATTTCATATGAACCTCGCAGGCCTAGGCCAGCAAAGTCCTCTTTTTATAATTTCGATTCCACATAAGTTTGTGGCAAAGGCATCGACACTCTGCCACTGTGCGTATTAAAAAAAAACAATGAACGACTTGGTATGTATTTAGAGCAGTTTTATTTACATAAAAAATCACATTAACATAACGAATAATACATTATTATCAATTTTTTTCTTAACTTTACATATAAACATTGAAATATTTATATTTAATTTAGTTGCAACAAATTGACATTTATAACAATGACAAGTGACACTGTCAATTCTAAAGGTTCGTTCAGAAACGTGTCTTTATACTTTTTTGAAGTAACATGATAATAAACATAAATGTAAATGGTTTCTGTTAAAATCAAGCTAAAATAGACCAAATAGTAATATACGTGAGTTTTAGTTTTTTCTTGTTTACTTTTAATTTCTTTAAAAATAAATCTTTACTTTTTTGTTGTTTATTTTATTGCCTGTTTGAGAAAAGCACTATACATGACTCGGCGGGAAATATGGGGTTGTCTGCCTCAGATCTATTCCTATCTATATGTCTTCGGCCGGCAACTCCTTTCTTCCCGGCCTCTGTAGTAATGTACTATTATTCCATTAGCCGAAATCAAAAGCATTCTTTCTAGCTACTCCAGTTTAGCCAAATTGCATTATGTTAGAAGTGGATTCTCGTTGGTGGCCTTTCTCTCCGGGTTGGGAGTGTAATGGCCAGAATAAGCACCGAAAACCTTGCGATCGTCAGGCCGATTTCTACACCGCTAAACTACCGCCACATTTTCTTCACACATTTGGAATAGAATGCAGTCCTCTATCGTATACAGTCCGTTTATTTCATGACCAACTGGCGGGAAGGCTGTACCGAGTAGTTTCCATTGCTACTACTCTTGAATGAACTTATCTTGGCTCATGTGGGAGGAACTGCCCTTCTACCACATAACTCCGAAGTGAAGCCTGCGTTAGAGTTTCTTGGTGCCATCAGTAGGTAGTTTGTTTTAGAGAGATAGACATATTTTCTGCCAGCTTTCCCACACCTACACGAACCCTATAATCAAGGTGAGTGATCGCTAAGGTTGTCTCGCAACATGTCCCTCGCACCCCGGCTGACCCAGGGACCACTCGGGGACCGCCCTAGGGCCTTTCCTCTCGGTCTGGCCCTAGGGCGGTCCCCGAGCCTAATTTACCGAACCTATGTAACCCAAATGTATATATTTAAATAATTTTATTCTATAATCACGCAACAGAAACATCTTAAAATTATAACTTACCTGATGAATCTTCTCCGGTGGCCCAATTGTACCCTCAGGCAACGTCTTCTAATACAGTTATAACTCATAACAATAATATCACCTTATCTAAATGATATTTAATATTTAAATATTGGGGACACGAAATTATACACACTTACAACTTAATATGGTACTATTAGAACGAAAGCATAGCTATAGAGAACTAGTTATTAAATGTCGCAACGTAATTTAGTTACGTTATTTAGCGTTTCTGATAACTGCTTTCTTTTAATCTAGGACATATTCGATTTGTGGTTTGATGAATAATTATAAGCTTTACTCAGCTAAAGTGTATGGAGCCCCGCCTTCGAGGTCAAGCCAAACTCACCTACAAGACTACTGATTGGCGGATGAAACTCTGGTTTAGGCTTTTCTTTCGGGGTCGGGTCAAAAAATCTTTTCACAGAATACTAATTATCAAAATTACTAATCTTCGTAATTGTATTACTAACATTAGTAATTTTAATATTAATATTAGTAATTTTATTACTGATATTAGTAAATGCCAGGATTCGAATCCAGGATCCCTCGATCTTGAGGCCGACTTCTAAGGTATACTTGAAGTGAAGTGCTAACAAAACGATGAAGTGACATAATTCTACCCATCTTTTTTCTCTACAGATCCTGGCAGCACTTGCTGTTTCCCTCGGACCTTTCGCGGCAGGCCTCAGCAAGGGCTACATGTCTCCTGCAATAGCCTCCATGCAAGATTCGAGGTCACATGGTGGGGCCTTCACCGTTAGTGACCAGCAGGCTAGTTGGATTGCGAGTTTAAGTTTATTGGGTAAGTTTAGCTTTTGTTTTTCTGAACTTTGTCCACCAATTTAGTAAGCACACCGTGGTACTTTTTACGCGTGCTAACTCCTACGGGTACCACCTCATCTCAGCATTGAAATATCTATGTAAGTCGGAATAGTACCGACTAAATCCACACGGTGTTCCCTCACGGGTACATCTTATGTGTATTTGTACAATACACTAAAAGGTACATCCAAGTAGCGGAGGACCTATGACGATCGATTTTGGGATGTCATAAATATTATGTTAACTTCTGTAAGAAATTCAATTGTGTGATGCAGTATTGATAGTTCCGTATAAGTTCAGCTTGATTTTGCTAGAATACACTGCCCATATACCTACATCATAGAACGCGAAAGATTACAACTTAATACAGTTTAAATTAGTTCTTTGGCCCTAATTTCTATTCTAATTAACATTTAATGATTAAAAGTGTACTAAAAAGTCATAAAACAACGGAAGTCGTCATATTGTTATCTGGTATCTACATGCTTCCTAGACTACGTATTTAGTTCGGCACTTACTCATTTGGATAAACATCTATTGGAGTATTCGAGCGCAGTATTTTATTGGAATCTTTAGATCATCTTAGCAGTGAACCTGGTTGCATTCAAAACTTTTCCTTGCATCGGAGAGCTTATTAAACCGTGTAGCACTGGTTTAACTTCAAACAAGACATATCAAAAATAGTTTTAGGCTAGACGGAGTTAATATACTTTGAATTCTCCATAAATATTTTATATATAGGTGCTAGGGTGCAGTGTGCTCCCAGCATACAAAATCTTTCTTTTACAAGGCTTTCATAATATTGTTCTTGAAGGTTCATATCAAGCGCGTTCCAAGTATATTTTTTTTCCTGGGGAAACCCCCCTCGTGTAACACCTTACCAGTGCTTGTGGCGAAATATAACCAGCTAAAATAATTCATATTGAGGATCGTCATGGGAACCTAGAGCCGAGTATATCCTTGAAAGGAAATCTATAGATACTACAAGATTAAGTATGTACGATACATTTTTACCTGTTCAATTTACAATCCGAGATTAAATTCAAGCTTGTAGCTCGGAACGTTGCGGAAAATCCCCACGGATACCCCCTTCTCCCTTTATCGGGGTGAGCATTGAAATATCTATGTAAGTCGGACACGAAACGACTAAACCGCACGCCGCCTGTGGGTCGTTGTGCTAGGCCGAAGGGGAGGTTGTCTTCGACATATACCTCGCACCCCGACTGTCCCAGGGAGTTAATGTAGAGTGTCAATATGCACTTAGACTTATGACTCTATTTGCCGTAGCAAAGTCTAACAAATTATTTTTACTTCAAACTTAGGTACCTACTGTTAATAACCCTCTGTTAATAAACCAAAGGTAAGCAGTAAACACATTTAACATTTTCATAAATAAATACATTTTAAATACGTATTAGTACTCAAAAGCCTCGTCAAACAATTATCTGTTTAAGAGTAGTTGTTTTTCAGAAAAGCACATGCAAACAGATGTAAACAAATAATGTCTTAGAAATAATTGCTTAAGTAAGTCCAGTGCTAATAAGGAAACGAGTGTTTGCATTTCTAAATGGTTTGTGTTTTTAGGAAGCTGTACATACATGGAATATTCGTATACGGAACCTTCCAATATTAGAGTTTATGCGGCCCCGCCATGACTTATGGCAGTGTTTCCTAATTGCCGGGTCGTGACCCGGTACCGGGCTATCAAAATAAAATACCGGGTCACACCATTCCCGCCCTTTTTATAAAAATAATACCTACTTTAACGGGCTGCTTTAGATCGGTCATTCTGGAAGTACATAGGAGAGGCCCATGCTCAACAGTGGAGTATGTGCGCCTGATATGATAATGATGATGATGATGAAAACTTAATATCGATCGACGCATCGTATATTAATTCAAATGAAGCTGGGTTTTCAAAACTGGTTTACCTTAAAAATAAATATAGAAAACTGAATTGAAGGGGGACCAGTCCTTAGGAAACAACTTTCGTCATTTTCCGCAAACTTGGAAAACTTAAGTAAAAAATAAGCAACAATAACGCACTAAAATTTAGTGACTAAATAGGTGTTACCAAAATATTGTATGTAATTATTTATAAAACATTTCTACTATAAATAAATGTGCATTATTAATGGAACCAGCTTAGGTTAAAAGTATGCAGTGGGTCACGTAGGGGCAGTGTGAAAATTACAGGGCCATGGCAGAACAATGTTTGGGAAACACTGACTTATGGGGTCCATTGCAACCTTATGTCAAATGTATGTATGGGATTTGACGGATATGAAAGTCGTTAACACATGTCATAAACGTCAAATCCCATACATTAGTCATTCTATGCCATCAAACGCCGATCAAGGAATTGCCACTTGTCTAGAGAGGCCGGCAGCCAGTAGAAACAGGCTGATTGACGTACAAGGCTCTAGTGTAGGCGTTCCTCTCGGTTTGGGATCAGATGATAGTTGCTCCCATAAAAGTCAAGATGAACAAAATCAAAAGAAAAGTTTGGGAGCGGTTCCTAGGCTTCAAATTACCAAGCTCAACTGCTGAGGTAATGATAACATACTCGTTATAATGACTTACAGATAAGGGGTCGACCAGTGTTGGGCAAATTTTAATTGCAATTAAACTTGCAATTAATCCGAGTGCTGTGTACAAAATCGAAACAAGTTTGACATCTGCAGACTTTACCCATATTTTTTTTTCGGTTTATCATTACGAATAGGGTTACAGCCTGCTGTTGAACTTATCTAGATTTTTTAGACAGCAGTCGAGTTAACTTGTTTCGACCTTTTAGACACTTGTCGGGATTTTTATTTAACAATGGAGTCGACTATTTTAATGAGACCCTAATACCCTTAGTAATACAAAAAATGTAAACACACAAACGTACATATACTATTATGGGCATTTAGGTTACCACTTGTAACTTCCGTAGTATATTCAAACATTTTCGGTTGATAACACAATGTTTCCTACCACGTTGTGTAACACGTCGTGTCGTATGTTCCACTGGACACTCACTACAGATGTCAACGACCCGGTGCATTTGTCACTCATGATTTAGCCAAGAGATGACGAAAATCTCAAGTGCATTGCAATTTTTTTAGGGTTCAGTAGTGATATGATGCTCACTGCTTAGGTATTTCATACTTGGGTGTTCCAATTCGTAAAATCCACTTAGTCCAAATAGGTCCAATTTTTTAAATATTTTATTAAGACTAGGTACTCCTGTTATATGTAGAATTCGTTTTGATTATTTTAATAGGTAAATAAACTTAATTATTTTGTTCCATAATATTTTACCAACGCATGTTATTTTAGCTGACATTATTTAAACATTGAATTTCAATTATTAAAAATGTAACTTTTAGGACGTACTTAGTGATTTCTTGAATTTGACCACCTGACTTTCAAATTCACAAAATTCGCTACACACATTTTTCTGTTATAAACAGCTGATCTGATACATTGAAGTCCATTGCGAAAAACTTAAAAAATACATGCTGTATTATTGTCTTTTTTGTATCATTTACAAAGTTATTTAACAAGCATACTTTTTGAGTTGGTCTGTACCGAACCATTTGTATGAATCTGATACACACTTGACCGGTTTTTATTTCAATGATACTTATACTTAGTTGATAGAAAGTGGTGTGACTTGGAGGAAGATGTAGTGACCGTTGAAGAAGGTATGCTGGGGTTATCAGGAAGGAGGATTAAGACACTTGACCGGTCGAAACTACGTTTGATGTGCAGAGCGTTCAACTGTTACGCCAAAGTTCGCGGGTTCGATGTCCGCTTAGTATAAATATGTATATTATTATATAGGGTATGAAATATTGCAGGGCCAGACCGAGAGGGATGGCCCTGGGTCAGCCGTGGTGCGAGGGATATGTCGCATGACAACCTCACCTTCGGCCTAGCACTACGACCCAGAGACGGCGTGCGGTTTAGTCGGTTCGAGTCCGACATAACCTCCCCCTCCGGCTCCGGAGGCTGCCCACTTGACGGCAATGGGCTCGCCCCTTATTACGTGGAACCGAAAATTATAGTTTTGTAAATGTGGGTGTTAATACACCTCTGTCTACCCTTTCGGGGATTTGCAAGCGTGAGTATATGTATGAGTATATATTATATGGTATGACAAAACATGTAATAAGGCTGTCAGACTGAGGATCACCATTTTAACATCGTGGTGACATAGGAAACCATTTAATTACGAAAATAGACGAAACAACACGTTCGTACTAGATATATGTTATCCCTGCCTATCTCAATGGAAAAAGGCGTGTAGGTACCTACTATAAAAGCTTGAATGTGACTTTCTTTAAACAAAGAAGATACAGTCAACAGAAGTGTATCAACAGTAGAAAGTTTATATTATACAATAATCGACAGAGGGCAAAGTTAAAATATTTCGTGTTTTATTTATTATTTTACTAGTTGTTGCCCGCGGCTCCGCCCGCATGGATGTAAGCTATCGCGACAAAACAAAGCCTATGTTCCTTCTCGAAGTTTATTCTCCCCCTAAGTATACCAAATTTCTTCAAAATTAGTTCAGCGGTTTCGGCGTTACTTTCGCATTTATAAATATTAGTATGGATGAAAGCTTGACGGAAATTGTGTCAAACTCCCTGGGTGCGACGGGAATAACTTTAGAATTTTGAGTTTCGAACGAGACTTGAAAACTATATAGAATGAATTTTGACTCCTATCTTTAAAGGTATGAATGCTTGACGATGAAAGCTTGACGGAAATTGTGTCAAGCTCCCTGGGTGCGTCAGAAATAACATTAGATTGAGACTGCCACATCTTTCCGCCATCGCCCTATGCAACAACATTTTCATCCTCACCACTTCTCTAGAAACTTCCTGCCTCGCACAGCTAAACTGTGGAATGAACTGTTGCCTGCGGTATTTCCGGACCGATACGACCTTCAAACCTTCAAGAAAACGGCGTACTCTCACCTTAAAAGCCGGCAACGCACCTAGAACGCTTCTGGTGTTTCAGGTGTCCATGGGCGGCGTTGATCGCTTACCATCAGGCGATCCGTCAGCTCGTTTGCCTCCAAGATCATAAAAAAACAACCCGTCTCTTCCTGTGGTTGTCGTAAAAAGTGACTAAGGGATAGGTCTGTCCATCTGAGAGTAAACAAACCATGACTAAGTGCGTGCTTGACGGTAAAAGGCCCACTCCCTATAACGTGGGACCGAAAATCATTGCGGAATGTGGGTGTTAATACACCTCTGCCTACTCCTTTCGTTGGTTCACAGGCTTGAATATATGCATGCATGTATTTTTAGAACTCATTGATTTCAACAGTGGGTTCACGTCAAATAATGTACTAAGTAGAGTGTGAACCGCCTACCTCTCGCTTTAGTCATAAAGCTTCCGCCGCACCGCGCCGTTTCAATATTAATTCATTTGTATATTGATACATGACAGCATGGCCTACAAACACATCCTTTTTAAAAATATTACAGTTCTCAAGAAAGTGTAACACAAAGCTGTTAAATATTCATTCGTCATAATAAAATGATTATATAATATTGAGTCAATAACCTTACGTTTGTACAATATTGGTGGCGCAGACCCCCCGCATACATACACACATACAACCGTGAACACATACATACAATACGGATAAGGTTGTTTGCAAAGTATGCGAAATTTATTAATAGATTTTTCATGAAATGTATGTGGCAATTAATATCTTCAGGGATCAAGCCAACCTCTCTTTCGAGCCGGTACCTCTGGTGATTAAAGAACGAAGCCCTGGTGCATGCTTGCCTATCGGGGTTGGGTGGTGAGATGATAGTCCCTCCAAGAGAACCTAACTATATCAGACGGAGAGCGAACCCCGTGTTTCATAGTGTAAGCGTTTTCGTTTTCTGGTTGCACCAGAAAACGATGAGCACTCAATCAATTAATTAGCGCACTGTACTCCACTGCTGAAAATAGGCCTCTCCCAAGTGTGTATATATATAATAACTAAAATGTATTGTGACCTTGTTCACATTGGGTCTAGGCAGCGCTGTGTAAAATGTCCTAAAATATTAATTTGTAGGAAAAAAATATGAATTAAATGTTTACCAAATATTCATGATTTGCTGCAATCTGTCTGCCTCATATGACCGTATCCTAAATATTTAACCATACAAAATATTCGCTAAGCCGTACAGTGTTGCCATAATAAATCAGAAGCGCACTAAATCATGGCGAGCGCAAACACGAGAGCAAACTTAACCCAACAATTACATCATTATGTTGTCCGCACCTAATATTTAAAATGGTCGTCTTGTGTACAAACGTGTAACAATATAGGAATGTGAATTAACAATAATCGATATCGATAAGTTTTCTCGTCTCTTCTTCCCCGTGTCAATTTCATTGCATTGAAAGCCTGTACCCCGTGGATTATTACTTTCTATATCGTCAGTAGTTTAGTGTTTAAGGGTTCCTGACCAAAAAACTACTTTTATTATTTTATGAAAAAAATTACAAAATTACTAATCACTACTACTACTAATCACCTAGCGTGTGTAATATCAAAATATTATGGCGGGTGATACAAATCTATACCTATTTGGGATATAAAGGGGTTAATATAAAAAAGTTCCGCTATACACGTTTCCTGAAATCAAATTTCTGAGTAAAAGAAATGGTAAATTCAAAATAGATTCCGAGAATCGATGTATTGGAATTTTCATTGACTCAATTAGAAGAGTATATTTGAACGTAATTCGATATTATCTCATTGTTTTTCGTTAAACGTATTTTTCCTTCACATTTCCTTTTCTCAGAAACAATTTCCAGTATTTCCTTTCTTCGGAATCAATCAGTTTAAGTAAATAGAATATGATAACGTAACAATACATTATATTATATTTCTCATAATATGTTGAGTACTAAATTACCTACCTACTAAGATCTTTGTAACCATGGTTATGAACAAATAAATTCTATTTCTATTTCTATTAAATAATACATTTAGGTCGGTAGTGGTTAGGGAGCTTACTTACCTTACTATGAAGACTACTGATCTGAACCCACACTTTATGCAATTTAGCTTAGCAGGTGTTAAAGGGAATATATATAAATAATTAGATTTTTTGGAAAGTATAAGTTATCGATAAACTTTACTTAACAACAAATTATAGACATTCCCCACACTAACTAGTAAATATCCATAAATTGACTATGAAATCTAAACAAACCGACATTTTCACCAGTTAATATGTAGATTACTCACCCCAATTAATGTTCGGAGATAACAACAAGTACACTGTTTATCGTTATATCTCAACGCCATGAGTACATGTAGATAGCTTTATTATATTTGTACAAGTCTTGTGTACACCATGAACTTAAAAAATACTTAAAAATAGTCTGATGAATATTGGCTTAAATTAGAAAAAATAGTATTTTTATGCATTGTACGTCACTAATGACTTCATATCGTCAGTTACATTTTTCCCTAAGCACTACTGCATGGCAACACCAGTAGTGTCACGGGAAATTTTACTTTCTCATGACACTACTGGTAATGCCAAGAACTGCCACTACTGTTCGTATGCTCAGGAGAAGTTCCAGGAATCGCTAATGCAGAAGTACATTATACTGCGATGGAGGCCCTCAGTTCGGTCGGTCCTCATCAGATACGTTTTCACACCCTGCTTACAGGACACCGGGATAAGCCTACTCTACTAATTCCGGATAAGAAGGAATCACAAAGTGTTGGGAAAGAATTCCAAGTCTCTAGTGCGGAGAACCTTTCATATAGATAGATATGGTATGGTGTCATTTTTTGGAAACGCTATTTCATTGGACCTCATCTGATTATGGCTGAATAACCGATTGCAGATAAAAAAATGTAGAAAAATAATCAGCAGGATTACCGGCTTCCAGTCCAGGTATGCCTGGCTAGATTCAAAGTTACCTATTTGTGACGCCCCGTACACTCAAAGATCGGGAGCTATGGCGAACATAGAGACCTATATTAAGCGTTGTTGGCTAATTGTTTGAATAATTCCCAGCATTTAATGTCTCGTATCTACAACCTGTCTATTACAAAATCGATATCTTAACCGAAGTTTATCTATGACACTGTTGTCTAATACTTAATGAAATCAACTTGAGCTATGACTATGGCGCCACTACCAGTAGAAACACCAAATTATGGATGGAATATAATGAATATTAAGTTGTTGCTGCCCTACGGCTTTTAACGTTTAGGGTTTCGAGTTCGATTCCCGCTCAGTGCAAATATCTGTGCTGGTTGTATATGGTGCAAGCAATTCTTTGAATTTCTAGCACCGAACCACTTCATCCCGTCAAGCGGTTCGGAACTAGAAATTCTTTACTAAGATATACATATTATATGATTCCTTATTCCTATAGCCCCAAATCCTCTAAAGGTGAGGGCTGAGCGCTGTAAGCAGCCGTGCAGCTAAGGGCTCGCATTATTGCAATATTAATATCTGAAATGGTGACCCTTACTCCTGAAACTTAAACTTACCATTAAGTGAACACCGTTGACCATTATAAAAAATAGTTCGTTGTATGTACAGTGTTCGTTGTCTACGGCCCTGTAAAAGTATCAAACCGCAGTCTGTAGAGCGTTCTCTCTGTCACAACAGAGAGAACGCTCTACAGAACCGAAGAAATCTGATTGTAGTCTCACTCTTCTTACCGACGTGCCACACCAACAGCAGAGTTCAGTAAATACATATTCAATATCATTGAAACACAGGCTTGCACGCGCACCCATCAACTTAATGCAAATGGCCGTGTTGGTTCGCTTGTTCAACGGCTCCAGGCATACATCACTGGTACAAGTTGAGCTCAAGGCGAAAACCTAAGATTCAGTACACCATTAAAATGCAATGTTTTATATGCTTACTACTAGTCGGACTGTACGTATCCGCAAAGCTCACTTTTTTTAGTTAGCAAAGGGCCGATTTCTCTAAAATTCAGTATCGATCTAAAATCAATCTCCTAAATGTCCTAAACGGTATTTCAGTTACACAATTTTCAAGCAATAACATTGACATTGTGACAGTTTTAGGCCTCTGGGGACAATTCAAAAAAGCACGCTTCTGTCTCTTTTGAAATTCAAAATACATTTTGCGGACTGGAAAAAATATTCGTGAGTTGAAGACAGAACCATTCGGTTATAGGCTATAATGAAATTATGCTATTGCTCGTTTCATCTTGGACTTAAATCGCGTACTCGATATAAATCGAGGCCTATATCCAGCAGTGGACTGCAGTGGGCTAATTGATTGATTGATTGATACTCGTATAACAGGCCCTGGCGCGCATGGATTGTTTTGGAATAGCTTGGTGAATAGCTCGTCCACGGTCGAAGCACCCCGTGATCTCCTCAAAATACACCCAAAATCGTGTACTGCGCGTATAGAGCACATTTTCAGCACACTTTAGGTCCAAAATATAAGGAAGCAGCAATACAATCCCTAGGAACCGAACATCAGCAGTACGGATGCTTAAGACAAAAATTCGTGAATAGGCAGGCTGTGTGGGGTTATGGAATAGAATCGGGTACAGCTGGTCAAACCGTTTGGCTCAACTATTATATCATAAGTTAAGTAAGTATTTTGTTAGTCAATACTTAGTGTCTAATGATAGAGACACACCTGAAACACCTACAACTAGATCACTATGCAATTTGCACTAATAACTCAGTAACTAGTAAGTAACAGAACAGGATGTCTTGCAAAATATAGATCCTTTTATGGTGATCGTAATAGTATATACAGTTCATGGTGAACAGCACTGCCATTTAAAAATCAAAAACAATTATTTACTTGCTGTTACCCGTGGTTTCACCCGCGTTGAATATTGATACTGTTCCCGTAACCTACAGGTCACTACTAGGGAGGAAACACACCATGGCAGCAATTGTTGCACATATTCTGTAGCAAATTGCCAACAAAAATGTGAATGTCAAGAAGCATATTATACGGCGTAAATGTATTTTGCTGTATTGGTGCATTTACTGCTTTGGTGTGTGGCCGGGATAAAAATACACAAAAAAGCTTGGAAAATCAATTTCAAGCGATTGTATACTAATATAAACAAAACCGGGTGTAAAAGCTTGTGCCTAAATTCGTAAATTTCTACATAACAATTAAAGCCTATCTTTGTCTATAAACACCGTTGTCGAGGAACCAAACCTGGTTCTATAAATTGCAAATAAGCAACAAATCAAGTTAATTTATAATCTTGTATCCTGCCATAGTTTATTGTAATTGATGGGTTTGCCGCCGGCTTTAGTTCTGTAAGCTAATCTGTATACAACCTTATTTCTAACCTACTGTAATCGGGTTATTTTTTTTAACATACATGAAAACTACTGGATTAATTTTGATAATACACACATCAACATGGTCTAGGGATATTTCAATTAAACCTTAATAATTAAAATTCTATCAACTTTTTGTTAGACACCTACACATTAAAATAAACCTTGTTTAATAGCCTATCTAATCTGATAATAAGCTTTTAGATAAAGTTAAATTTAGGTTTTGATGTTTCAAAAATAAAGTTAAGATTTAAATTTTGCCCGAGTTTTTCCTCTTCTTCTAAGTTTTTTTTTTTAAATTTAACTTTATCTAAAAGTTTATTATCAAATAAGATAGGCATGATAGATGTACTTGCACGAATTGACACAGTCGATTTTGATATAGGTACTTAATTAATTTCAACAAATCGATTAAGTTAGGAAAAATATTGAAAAAAACATTCATTGGTTTCGATAGTTCGTAGAATATCGGTAGACGTCTCCACCGTCGCCTCAAAGATGATACAAAGGATATATTTCGATTGGTTCGGGCGAGGTCTGGGAGCTAGATGGCGGAAAGCATTGCCCCTGTAAGGCAAAGAAAGATATCGGGTTCAAACCCCGCCTAGACCGATTAAATATTTTTCCTACCTTAATCGATTTGAATAATTACCACGCTTAAAAATTTAATTAAAGTAATAAAAAAAATAAAAATATGTAGGACACGTCAATTTTACTTCGCCTAGCCTGATAGTAAGCTGAAGGCAAAGTCTCAGAAAAGAGGGTCACCATTACATACACGTACCATGTTAACAATGGTGGCACTCAGCTTGACGACCTCATCAGATGCTTTTTCACGCCCCGCTTAAAGGACCCGGGACTGTAGGAAGGAGGAAACACGTGAGCTGGCAAGGAGTTCCAGGTCTTAATGGTGCGACAAAGCAAGGAGTCACCAAACCGCTTGGTTCTTGAAGGAATATTCTGGACCGTATACGGTTGACATCTAAGCCCTGCTCGTGTTGTCCTATATATAAATCAAACACGATGATGGTTCAAAAAAATTGCACTATATGATATCACTCAATCAATTGGTCTTTCACAGTCCAAAGCTGGACATAGGCTCTCGCAATGTTATAGGCTTTGACTTCTGTTTCCACGTTGGCCAGATGGGTTGGTTCAGGGTACTAAATGATAAAGTTTGTTTTTATGTCCAAAACCAATCTTCCCTGCAAAGCCATGAATCCCGTATAAGCCAAACCAAAAGAACTAATATGAGAGAAAAGAAAGAAATGATATAGGTATTATTTTGATTAATAGTTGTCTTTTGTTTGAAGTCCAATAAAAAGTTAATGAATTATAAAGACCATCAATAAAAGTCACCATTAAAATTTCACTCTCTACACACGTATCTTTTTAAAATTCATGAAAATTGTTATTTATTATGGATAATTGAATTAAGTTCTTTACCCCGGGGATATTTAAAGGATAAAGGTTGGTACACGCTATAATATCGGTCAGATCACACATTCAGTTCGGTTTCGGTTAACTTTTGAATAGGTTATAACGATGGCAGCAAATTGTAAACGCATATCTGGATATTAGCGAAAAAAAAATTTTTGCGTAATTGAACTCATAATTTTCTCTTCTTTTTTATACCATTTAGGTGACAGACAAGCACATGGCCCATCTGATAGAAAAACACCAGGGGCGTCACACTCGCGCTGCCGACCCTGTTAGAACATAGAGTTTCTGTCCCATTACACAACACGAGGTTATTATGACCGTGGTAAAGTAACGACGTACACACGGACTTATGACACTTGTTCGCGTATGCGTTGTACAATTTGACGCGTCCCTTGACGTGAACAAAGATATATTATCGGTTTTTTTTTAAATTAGGGCGTGTCAGTTAACTGACCTTGACTGTTTCCTTCTAAATCTTATTTTATGAAATTATTCCAAATTTGAAGGGGCTAATTTCGTTTTTGTAAAAGTTATAACGTTTTTGCGTGTAAAAACGCTCTCCTGTAAACTAGTGACTTTGCAGATGTCCGTTTGTAATTTGCTGCCATTGATAATATCATAAAACAACACTGTGGTCTTATAGTGCGTATTTCAGTTGTTTTCAAAGCTTAAATAAGCTACAGTCTCCTACTCATACTTTTCATGATATAGGTTGATTAACTTTTACGAACGCTGCTATCACATGTCCTTAACCTCGAGAGGACAGCTAGCAGCAGAGCCTCATCTATTAAATGGCAGCTGGTGGGCCGGAGATGCTGTCTTATGCCTCAAAGATATTTTAGGGATCCCAAAGACCGCTTTACCGAACTTAACCGGTGAAATAAGTTTCGAAATAAACACCTTAGTGTGGATCTGACTTATAACTCCCAATTACGACATTATGGTAATTCGTCATATAAATCACAGGAGCAGTAAATGTAGCCGTAAATTGTATGGAGTCACAGTTAAAATCAATTCTGAGATATAACTAGTTCATTTCATTGTTGGTTATTTTTTGAACATTATACTCTGTATCATTCACAGATAGCCAAACAATATATTTCAAAGCAGATAGTATTCGCGCCCGTAAAAGTCAAAATAAACCAAGTACTTAATCATGTGTAGCTGACTTTTCTATTTTCAAAAGATATTTTTGAAAAAGAAAAGAAAAAAGAAGCATGTAAATTCAGTTGAACATAACCAATTGTTTGGGTAACGAGATCGTTCTACTTGGTTCCTTAGTGCCCTAAGGAAACGAGAAGGACCAAGGTAGGGTCGATTCCTACTATCAGTACTTCCGTACATTATTAACATCAGCGGAGATATTACAGAAAATATATAATGCAATAAAACAGCACTTTAATTCAGAAAATCATAACACTATTATCATTATTTGTACTAGCACCAAAATATCCGGCAATTCATCATTATTATATGTTTGCACTCGATCCAAATATATTTTAATGTTTGTTCCAAATATGCTCTACATCATTTATCACCAGGAAGGAAGTTCTAATGTTTGAAGCTTGCAAGGGTTACGCAATTGCTTAGGCCTCATTTCACAATTTATTGCGGAATAGAAGATAAATGAGAAATAATGGGAAATGTCGGAATATGGGATGCGATTAGAGCTTGTTGTTCCAATTTTGGATGAAGGTGTTTTCAGCGGCACCGATACTGCCTACGCTGAATCCTTTAGGAAGTGAATCGTTTAGTAAATAATGTGATTTTGCCTTACAGTTCCTCAACTGTTAACTGTTACTGTACTGTAACTGTTATTCAAAACGGTTTAGCCAATTTGACTAGTTAAAATCAATCAAGAACTCATACATAAATTGAAAACATAACCGGCCTTTGATACACATAAGAGGTAATAAATTTTCAGAAAACATTCTTCCAAAATATTATATATCCGATAAATCAATGAATGCACCGAGACCTGATCTAAATGAGTCTCAAACCTGAATACCGACGACAGAGAGAAAAATAACCCAGTAATTTATGGTTCTCTCCCGACATAGGCATCTGAAGCATTGTGTTCGTGTAATAAGGGATATGTCGCACTGGAATGGCACTTTTTGGTGACATTCTGAAGTATTTATTGACATAAATAGTGACAGTTGAAAAGTGTGATTTCATTCAAATATGTGCTATGTGGGGTGTGGTCAAATGCCTTTACAGTGCGACGTGAACCCACTTCTAACACAAGCACTTTCGGAATACTAGTAAATTCAGCATTTAATATTCTTTTGCACAGAGAAAATTAAGGTTAGTAAAAAAGAAGACGACTAAGGCCCATGTTCTAGAATGTCACTCAGCTGAATCGTTATTTATCTGAGGAAAAATTGTATAGACAATCTGCCAGACAATCTGTCAAATTTGTCAATGTGTATACAATCTTTTCCCAGCTAAATCGGGATTCAGATGAGTGGCATTTTAGAATACGGGCCTTAGATTGAAAAAGAGGTGCTTAGATGGTTCGGAGAGGCTAGACAAATCTCGTATTTTTTTTGAGCCGTTTAATGATAATATTAATTTAATAGGCGATTTCTATCGTAGAGCGTTTTCACATTGTCCGATATCCGATATCGGAGGAAGTCAAATGAATGACAACACCACTGTTCTGGTCCGATATCGGACCACAAAGAGACTAAAACAGCGACTGCAAGCAATTTTCGATCTTAATCTTTTTTTTCATCCATCCCTAACTAGTCCGTGCTTCCGGTGCTCCGAGCCGATTTTATCGGATAAATGTGAAAACAGCACAAGGTGTTGTTAATCGGATGTCGGCTGTCGGCGCCCAATACCGATATTGAATATCGGATATCGGATTAATGTGAAAATGCTCTTACGCATAATTCGACATTTTTATGTCACCTTTCAGAAAGATTGAATGTAGACTAACGTAGGTGCGGAAAGCTTGTACTCTTCAACAGAGGTGGTCGAGTTAGGCTTTGAATATCTTGGAAGGTCCCCCAACAGATTCACAATAATGTCAATGGGAATTAACGTGATCAATGTGATCATGGTACCTATTGTACATACGTACCTTTGATTTACCTGACTTTCGACCAGGCCCCCAATTCTGCTAATATTATGACATAACAAAACCACTGTGATACCGCTGACATTGCTTTAAATGTCATAAAATTTTCGACTTCATAGCTGTGTTATAAAGTCCCAAATGAAAAGAGAAAGAGTTAATAACATTTTTCATTCACTCTACAAGATTGTCATTTAATTTTAGACTTTTACAGTATAACAGTAAAGTCTAAAGTTAAATGGCATTGGTTACAGGGTCTGTGGTACCGCAGTGGCTTTGCCATGAAAGAAATAATAGCAGAATCAGGGCCCAGATTACACCGGCTGTGGAATATCAGATACTTAGTAAGTGGTAAAACTTGCCCTTAACGCCACAAAATGATAGATAATCATCAGTATGTTCACTGTCTCGCCAGATTGTAAAATCAGAAATATACTGCCGCCAACGTACATTACTGTTGAGATGTGTAAACACTGTATACACCGGCGCATACGCCGCCCGTCATTCCTAATGTGATGTGTCAGGGAATGTTGAGATTGAGTTTGGTTGTTCGTATTTATATACACGTAGATTTGTTATTAAAATCTGTATATGAACGACCCTTTATATCAGTCCGGATCGAGTAACAAATATTTCATTTCATTCACACATACATTCTATCCATTGATCCATCAAAACTTTCATGTTTATAATAGTACCAACTATCATTATCATCGCCGTTGTATTGGCCACACAACAATAACCTTGAACTTTAAAGCCTGGAGCCCATATTCCTTTTGGTTTGACTTTTGGGGGATCGATTGCTGCAGGACCTCCTAATCACGAGAATAAAACCTTCGCTAGAACCGTATCTATCAGTCAACAGATGGCATGCAAGTGATGTTGTCTTTGCCCTGAATATCTTGGTGCTACTTTAAAAATATCCGTACTCAGTATTGTGAATACTGCATTAAATCAAAACAATAATTAACAGCGAGAATTAACACATTGAACATGCTTCATCGTGATGTTGACAGTCGGGTGTTGCCAGCAAAAATAATTAATACATTTCCAGCGATTCGTTTATAATCTGGTTAATATGATCATGTGCATTTCTTTTACAATACTGACTCATCCCTGTGCTGTATAACCACAAAATAAATGGAATGAAATTTTGGAACAATTAATAAGCTCTTTTGGGGTAAATCCATTAAATGTTTCTGAATTTCAATCACTCATGAGCTGTAATAATAAAAAAGTAATACGTATTTATTATTATTGTAACATCATTTTCAAAATTTGTAAGAACTTAGTAGACGACTCATATGCTATATTTAAAGCTGTTATTTTAACATTATAAACATACGCTGAAATATTTAAATGCATAGATAAAGATAAGATTAGATACTTAATAAATACTTTTTATTGTGCGTTAACAATGAAAAATTATTTATCACTGTTAACGCACAATATTTAATCTAAAAATCCCATAACAGCTGTAACTGCGAAGTAACCTTCTAAACCACTAAGCTATTCCTGCAGTTTATAATTAAAGAGACACTTTTTGCTATTGTTAACATGAAGTCTTGAACAGTAAATACTAGTAAGTTTCATCGCTAAAACATACACTAGTGTGTTCACACTACAGCAACAAATTCACCAGCTTTCACGTCAAAACACTTTTTTTTTTTAAATTATAGTGTTGAGAAACAAAATATCTCAAGTAATATTATTTTTAGTTGACAGTTTTATTGATAATAAAGTTATGGGTGGTGTAGAAGAACGTAAGTAGTGTAAGTGTACTAAAAGCTAAAATGTAATTTGTTTGCTTTGAGGGTTCCGTATCTACCTCAGAAGGGAAAAAAAACGTTTTATCATTTCGTTTCCCGACTGCTCATGTGTCTGCCTGTCTACGGGTGCCAGGGAAATGCCTTATGAGTTACATTACAACAATCTGAAGATCTGAAGGCGTGTAATTTCAGTCGGTTCAAGTCCGACATAATTGGTATCCGAAGGGAATTTTCGCACGAAAAAAGGCCCTAGGTATGACAATTAAGGACGTCCCAAATAAACATACCTACATAGTCCAATAAACACCTCCATCCAATACACGCATCCAATAAACACATCCTCCTTTGCGTCACGCACTAGTGTAAAAACAGCCTGAAAATTTCCACCAAACATCTTTTCGCTGTACCGAAAATAAATATCAGTTAACAACAAATCGAATGTCTGTAGAAGCAGATCTATGTCGGCTAATCTGCTACATCTCAGCATCCTTCACAGCGATCTGCAGACAGAAATAAACGACACACGGACAGACTGAGTTATATTTATTTGGTGTAATCTTTCACAGTGTGAAATGACTTGCATTGATACATTTAAGAGGCAGTGCTTCGGTAAAAAATGTTTGGGATTACGGTCCAATGTTTGTTTGTACCCCATATAAAAAAACAGCACCAATCAGTAACTACTATGTGTTCTACCAGACTGGCTGGCGGAGTAAATATTGAAGTAACGAAACAACGCAACCCGTCCAACTAGCCTTTATCGGCTGTCATACAGATAACATTGCAATACGCACATGACATTATAATTATTAGGTATCCGCGTACGTTTTAAATTCTAAATTTAAAATTTATTCTTGCCTTACCCAGGAATCGTATTCAAAACATAGAAGTCATTGGTAATACCTATTCTGTTTTCAGGCAGTCAGTAACCGATATGTAAAAGCAACACAAACCTTAGGGCTATAAGCTTCAATATAGTCTTTTATAAGTATGTATTTGTTACTTTTCTCGTTTGAAGCACGCATGATTTTATACGGAAACTCTATATTAAAAAAAATTAAAGATGAAATTTTAAATTTACAACCGCGTTGCTCCCTCTTACTGAACGACCTCTCCAAGGCCTGCCAGCGCGGCTTAATAATAAGGTTAACACGAAATAAATATCTCAGAGTTTTTTTTAATGCAACATCTTCCGGAGGTGCGTCTCCATGGTTATACACTAACACATGGTTACACGCATAAATCTTGCAACATTTCATGACATTGTACACAACTACGCACACACAACTGGAATTAACATAAAAACTAGTGATGCGACGAATAGTAAATTTCCCGGACACTGGAGTCTAAGAGCAATATTGAATCTTACAACATATCATACAATTTTACACAACAGGAATTACCACTGCCATCTGACCTCCACAACCCAAAAGCGATATCGAAGCATTGCAGCTAGACCAGTTGTTGGATTTTTGAGGGTTCCAACTACCCGTAACGACTGCCATAGATGTTTGTATGACAACCGGGACCGACTGCTTAACGTGCTCTCCAAGGCACGACCAGACCAATGCAAATACCCACATGTATACCTACAAGTATTTGCACTGAGCGGGGATCGAACCCGCGCTTACTGCGTAGCTGCCGCGTTCACCACCGCTACGCCACGGAAGTTGTCTCTGTCTATTGTATCACGTCAAATTCTATTGACGAGTCTAACATGATTGCTTTAATATGATCTATGATTTTGCACTAGCACTATGAATGTGCTTCCACCAAAGATGTTAGCACATCGTGTTGTGATCTGAATATTAGTTTACCATGTTAAGTTCACATTGCTTTTAGATACCTATTGTGTTACTGTAAGTCTAACATTCATATATGAATAAATAAATAATAAAAAGAGACCTGAAAAATACATTCATCACAGCTATAGTACATTTTTAAAGTAGTTTGTCAATCTATCATGCTTTTGATCTACACGTTTACAGAATAAGCATGTTTTGGCGTGTATGGGGTGCTTATTAATAGTTTGATACTGAACCACGATATTTATTGAGTTTGAGATTTGTCTACACGCGCCTATACGGATTACCAAATTAGCATTCGGCATTGCAGTAACGAGTAAAATATTCGGATGGTAGCCATATTCCGGGCAATTAACAGTCTAGTAGCACCTCTAATTTATTCTGTCAATACTGACGCAATGCAAAGAAAGCTGCCGGCATAGAGATTTATCCAACGTTTTTAAATAGACTCGGATGAGGCAAGGGAATCAAATAAATTAGCCACTCCGGTCTACGCATAGAATCGTGATGAGGAATTTATATGGCGTCGATTACTGGATCAAGGGATCTCGGATGATGCTAAAGGGTAAATATACTAAATACTCTTGGAACACGGATCAAGTGTGACTCTGACTCTCACACCAAAAAATTCGTACTATCAATAGTCCTTCGTGTTTTGATGTTTTATTTTGTAAAAGAATACGAATATTTGTCCCAAATCCCGGAAACAATATAACCACGAAAAAATCCCGGTATTTGATATTGGATTCCCAACATCTTATAAGGAAATAGTTTTATTACTAACAGTCGACCGTGGTTCCGCCTTTGTGAAATACTGTTCCGGTTACAGCTACTCGCAGGAACTTATTACCAGCATAAAAAGTAACCTATGTGCTTATTCATCAGGATCATCTTAAGCTGTTCCTGGTTGTAAGCATTAAATTACTTAATTTATTACCCATTACATTACTACATTAAACTTACTACTTTACTACATTAAATTATATTTACCACCTTTATGGAAGTAAATATTGTCTGGCCTTTTAACATCAAGAACAAATCTAGCAATAGAGCCTCGTTCGTTCGATGCTTTGGACATTACTTGGGAGGTATGTGCCAAAGTAGCTAGCCGGCTTGTCCGCTTGGGTGGAGAAATTTAAATCTTGGTGGAGCCCCATTCCACACTCCTGTCCAAGATCATATATCTAACACGTTCTCTCTTTCTTGTCTCCAGGAGCGTTCATAGGCGGTATTCTAGGTGGTCTAGCGATGCGGCTTGGACGTCGTAACGTGCTCATCGCCACAGCCCTGCCGTACACCCTGGCGTGGCTGGCTACAGCCTTGTCCACTGGAGTCCACATGATATCTGCGGCATCATTCTGCGGGGGCATGCTCATTTGCTGCATCAATATGACTACACAAGTAAGTATATTTACGCAGTTTTAATACAGGGTGATTTTATAGTCTCTTCGGATCAAAAGATTTTGAAAGAAAAATAATACTTTCACCTGTATATTATGTTCATATTTTTTTAAATCGTCATATTAATACTTCCAGATGATGTTGCTATCGAAACTGTGTCCAATTTTTTTTTATCCGATTCCGACTATAAAAGCTAGTGATGTAACAAATGTTGGATTTTTCACCTTCACGAATGCAGATGCAAATTTATTTCAATTACCTATTCGCGAATGTGTATGCAATTGCGAATTAATCCTGAACCATTTTTAAAAAAATATTTCCTTTTTATACCAATTAGGTGGCAGACTAGCACACGGCCCACCTGATGGACAATGGTTACCGTGGCCTATGGACGTGTGCAACACCAGGGGAGTCACACTCGTGCTGCCGACCCTGTTAGATCAGAGAGTTTTTGTGCTGTCAGTGTACAGATAAAGCAGGAATAGCCGCCGTGAACACTACAGGCTATTATGTGATTATGATGGAGATACCGTCTTACCTCTTACCATAAATATAATAAATAAAAAAAGACGGGCTGCACTTTGGGAGTGCCGGCAGAAGTGAAAACATTTTCTTTCTTCGTTATATACATAGAAAAATATAAAAAGAACATACCATACCATACCACACCTATAATATAGCGCCATCGATCATAGAACCTATCACTAATTTTCTGCTAATTTTTTGTCAGAAGAAATTAATAAATTACAAAAAGAAAAAATAATCACAGAAAGTAATAAATAACAAAAACAAAAAATAATCACAAAAGGTAATACCTAAATTACAAAAATAAAAAATAATCACAAAAAGCGTCAGAAGGCCAGGTTTGAACCCGGAACTATCTAAAACCATAATGGCTTACAGTCGAAGCGTTTAGCGCTAAACTACAACTCTATTTATCGAAACTTGCAAAATAGGTACTCTATAGCTAATATTGTATGACGTCAGTCGTCGGTTACGGTTCAAAGGTCAAGCGATCCTGACGCGAGTTTAACAATTTTTACCCATCCACCGCCGCTAAAGAAGTTTTCACTTCAAAAATAGGTATGACTAGTTTAGGAACATCTAGCAAAGGTATTCCTCTCGTACAGGAGATCAAATGGCAGTCCGCTCCCGTTAAAGCCGAATAGGTACTTAAATCAAGCCAAAAAGAGGATGAAACTAATTGTAGGCTCTGAGGTAAAAGCGTGAAATGGTGGTCTTCAGATTGACCGCCTCATTACATACTTATTTACCGTTCATTAAAAGGGACTCGGAATTGTAGGAGGTTGGAAACATTTCGTAATGGTAAAGAATTCGAAATCGTACAAGGACGAATTATGTTTAGTTAGTAACTAGTTACGTAGCTCCGGTTTTGTAGACGGCCGAAGGGCGAATATTATGTATGACGCGGCAGAAAAAATAACAATGAAAATTAAACTGCTTTTACGGTGTTTACCGATATTCAATTGGTATTATTAGCTTCAACGATTGGTTACATAACGCTAAAAAAATTAGAAGTACAAGTAATAAACTAAAAACATGCATTTTATGTTCACTCTATACATGTCAGTTTTACTATCAAGAAAGTACGTCTGTTCTCTCATCCAAAAGTGTATGACCATTTACGTTAGTACCTAAGCACCTTATGAAATTTCTACTTGTAAACTAAAAGTCCCTTTGAAAGGCGCAAAATTCCTTGACAGCCTCAATAAGTCTCACGGCCAATCAGGAATAGAAATACAGTTCTATAAAAAAAATTACTTACCTATATAGTACAAAATAAATGTCTTTAAAATTGCCATAGGTTAACGAATATTAACATTGACAGTTAATTTATTTTTAGAACGTTGAAAGAATCGTTCTTCCATCCATTTTTTTAATCGCTAGTTCTTTTACTTCCGTAATTATATGTAGGTAAGTACTAAAACTCGTTATATCGGACGGAATTAAAATCGGGAAGGTAAAATCCAGGACGGATTTGAAACTCCGATCAGTTTATTGCTAAGGGGAATATTCTTATCAGCCTACTGGATATTGGAAGAAGTTGCTGAAATGATTCCTGTTAAAGTGGATTGCCCACCCCATTTCTTCCCGTAGGTGTCGTATACAGGGATTAAGTTATAGGACTGTTGTGCATCCGACGACTGAAAATTTTGACAAAATGTGGGTATTAGAGCATAGCATAGCAAGTGTTAATCCCAGTCGCACCCGAAGCTTTCAACTTGGAATCTGGGGTCCGTTTTACCAGTCCAACTGCGGATTTGGCTAAACTTATTATGAATCTCCTTCAACCTAGTGTTAATCCCAGTCGTATCCGAAGCTTTCAACTTGGAATCTGGGGTCCGCTTTCACCAGTCCAACTGCGGATTTGGCTAAACTTATTATGAATCTCCTTCAACCTAGTGTTAGTCCCAGTCACATCCGAAGCTTTCAACTTGGAATCTGGGGTCCGCTTTTACCAGTCTAGCTGCGGATTTGTCTAAACTTATAATTAATCTCCTTCAACCTAGTGTTAATCCCAGTTGCATCCGAAGCTTCCAACTTGGAATCTGGGGTCCACTTTCACCAGTCCAACTGCGGATTTGGCTACACTTATTATGAATCTCCTTCAACCTAGTGTTAATCCCAGTTGCATCCAAAGCTTTCATCTTGGAATCTGGGGTCCGCTTTCACCAGTCCAACTACTATCTGACCTTCACAACCCAAAGGTGATATCGAAGCATTGTAGCTAGACCAGTTGTTGGTATGGCAACCGAGATCGACGGCTTAACGTGCTTTCCGAGGCACGACCAGACCAATGCAAACACCCATATTCATGCATAAAAATATTTGCACTGAGCGAGGATCAAACCCGCGCTTTCTGCGTAGCGGCCGCGTTCACTACACACCTTCCCCTAAGGGGATTTACAGGCGTGAATAATGTATGTAGTTCGGATTTTGGCGGAGCCTAACTAACTGTTTCAATTGATGTGTATTATCAACTTTAACAACGTTAGTACATTTATATTTTACTGTACCACACAAGAACTCATCAGCAAATTTTCATTGAAAGTAAATCTCACGTACGCTTGCAGGTGTACATTGTGTACACACCACAAAAGATCGTTTACAACTCGTTACAAAATAAACAGTGCGTCGCAATTCTTGTACACTTTTGAGAAACGAACTTTGACAGACGTCACTTACTTCGTAAGTGTACGGTTTGTGTATAGAGTGATGAATTCTCGTAGAAGTGACATGCTGTTGGTAAATTGTTACGTTACATGTTTTGCCACGTAATTTATGTAATTAGGAGTAAGTTCTTTATGTAAAATTGTAGATGTATTATAATAATAACCCTAAGAAGAAGTCCAAACAAAAGCCTGCTATCCTGAAATAAAAGATTTACAGAAAAGAGAATACCACAGGATATGTCTATCACTAGCTGCTTGATCGAAATACATACAGTACAATAGTACCTACACATTATAGTACAAAACCTTACCTATTTATTAACAATTTATAACTCATAGAAGAGGAAATGTTCATTCATGATAGCATCATAACGAGTACGAAACATAGAATACAAAACAAATTTATTTCAATATAAATCTGTTTTGTAAATAAAGTTGAAAATCCAACATCTGATTTAAATCAGTATCCACTTATTACCTTCCCACACAATAAAACAATCACTGTTCAATCCAATATCAATAACAATACATCTTTACTGCCTATTAGAGGGTCTACAATATATTCTTTGACTCGAGTATTTCTTAGAAAAAATCATAAAAAGGGAACGGCTACGTTTATAGTTTAAGCATGGACTTGTTAAGTGTTATTTATGTTAAATCATCTATTGTGAGCAATTTTATGAGACCTCGTGTATGTAAAATAATAAGTGAACATACATAATACTGACGTACTTATAATACTGTACTGAAAAAATATTGGCAATTCTCAGCGTACGAATGGTGGTTAATACCAGGAAATGATTTACCTCTTCGTACCTTGGAAAGCACTTTAAGCTGTCGGTAAAATTTATGGGCGTGATTAGTTTGTCAACAAATAGCGCAATCCAACATCGTGATAGGGTATCTCTATTGTTATCTCGGTTGGTAGGCATCATACGCGATTTAAAGCTCGTCTATACATTGTCATATAATCTTTGAACATAATAAAATAATTCCAAAGCCACACTTAAAGTGAATCTTCGTAAGTTATTGTACAATGCTTATAAACTGAATATTTCGTATGTTTTCTTCGATAAGAGCATGCACAATATAGAAGTAGGTATGTGTAGAAGTTTAAGATATAGTGTGTGCAGCGTTAAGGTTGATATGTCGGAAAGAAGAGTGAGAATAAGGCAAATATCGGTTTGTTGCAGTTTTTTAGAACGGTCTTTCTGTTTTGTATCACACTGACAATTTTATACGAAAGCATTCAGGACCGACGGTCACATGGAGCCGCGGATATCTTAAGAACGGTCACTTATCTTAAGACTGAGCTTTCTACTATTGCTTTACCTTGCAGTGTGCTAAGTTGTTAGGTTACTAAGTAACTACGAACCCTCCACATTCTATAAATAGGTCGTCCCTATTTATACGATGTAATTAATAGCCGCGTCAGTAGGGTTTAAGGGCAATTAGTTCCACGTGCCGCTCTAAGTTTTAGGTTCAATTCTGTAATGGGAAAAGATTGATAGTCTAACTTTATTAAAAAATAAAAAGTATCACGTCGGACGATAGACAAATGAAAAGTTGCTATCATAAGTTACCGACTAAATGCAGGTGACAAAATGCAACTGATATTTTTTGTAGCTGCACGTGTTTCGTTTACATTACGGCTCCACTGGGGCTAGCTGAGGATCTTCTCAAACTCCTTGATTGCTGTTTAATCCACTGGTGGATCTTTCAACATTTGCAAGGGTCATAGCATCCATTAGACCAATGGCGGATCAAAGTGACCCCAGAGTGCTGTTTACTGGTGGAGCGTGGTGGTGGATTCTGGTGGACTAACCAGTTAGAATTGATACCAAACTGTTCATATTCCCTTATCACTCATAGGAAAATTTCTTTGTTCACAGGTATACGTCACTGAAATAGCACTTCCCGAGATCAGAGGATGCCTCAGCTCAGTCTTGAAGATCCTGAGTCAAATCGGTATTCTTATATCATTCTCCATAGGCGCCTATCTTAACTGGTACCAACTCGCCCTGGTAGTAGCAGGTGCACCTGTGCTACTCTTCTTCGCTCTTTTTTTCATTCCCGAAACACCCTCTTCTCTACTTTTAAGAGGAAAAGAGCACGAAGCAGAAGAATCTCTACAATGGCTGAGGGGCCCTGATGCGGATATTCGACAGGAATTGATCACCATTAAAACAAACATCAGAGCCAGTAGGATGTACAATGGTGGGCATACGAGTAAAATTAAGGCATTACTTTCAAAGCGAATGACCAGACCTGTTCTGATTACCTGTGGCCTAATGTTCTTCCAAAGGTTTACTGGAGCTCATCTGTTCAATTTCTACGCAGTAAAACTATTCAAGAAAACTCTTAGAACTATGAACCCACATGGAGGAGCCATTGCAACAAGCGTTGCTCAACTTCTAGCATCTTGCCTCTCAGGAATGCTGATTGATCATGTTGGAAGGCTTCCTTTACTGATGATCAGTGGAGTGATGATGTCTATCGCACTAGCAGGGTTTGGCTCATATGCTTATTATGAAGATGTATTCAGAAACACAACAGATATCATGCATTCAGAACCAGGATCGTATGACTGGATCCCTCTACTCTGTGTGTTAACATTTACCATTGCATTTTCGTTGGGAATCAGCCCGATATCTTCTCTATTGATTGGAGAATTGTTTCCTCTGGAATATAGAAGCTTAGGCAGCGCTTTGGCTACTAGTTTCAGCCATCTTTGTGGATTTGTCAACGTTAAGACGGCAGCTGATTTCCAAGATCATATAGGCCTTTATGGGTTATTTTGGATGTACGCTGGTATTTCTGTTTTATGTCTCCTATTTGTGGTGCTATTTGTTCCCGAGACGAAGGGACGAGAAATTGATGAAATGGATCCGAAATACGTCGAATCTTTATGTATTAATCGATAGCTGTTAGTACAATTTTTGTAGTGGGTTATATCCAAGAGGACATTTGTTAAGCGCATATTTTAATAGAATTGTCGTATTAAGATGCTGTTTTACTAGTCACTTTATGTGCAAAGGAAATCAGTGTAACAGGTCTTTGCGATGTATCGATACTTTGCGCTTAACTAGAGCAGTGCTCGAGTCCTCTACCAGTATTAATTTTAGTATTCCCTTTGAAAGTGCCTTTGTAAATGTTCCTGATTTTCATCACAAGACTTATAATATGTATGTATCTATTTTAGTATGCAAGATGTTGGCCCAGCTCATTGCTGGAGTGTGGGGCATAATAAAAAAACGTAAATAAATAAATAAGTTCTAATGATAATGTTTCCAAATATTGGTTCGTATAATTGCCAATATTTGCTTTTGATATTGGGCTTCCATTAAATATTTCTCAATATAAATAATATGTAGAATTTGACAAAAATATTGAGATCTGAATACTCTTCGTACCTGTAGTGGTTTTCACGAAATTAATGATATTTATTGTAATTAATATTTTACTTTACTTGGTTCTTTTTTCTGAATGATCATCTATTTATTTTATGTCAACCTTTGTCAACGTTCGTAATTTTAACCATCACTTAGATGTACCAATGAACCCTTGAAATGGCTAAACTAGTAACTACAGTTGTCACTGTCAAATTCATAAAGTTAACACTGTCAATTTAGCAAAATTTTACAATATTGAAGGGACCGTGGCACTGTCCTTCAGTTCATAGAATAGTTGGTTCGATCATCATAAACATAAAATTTTGATTTAAATATAGAACGTTATCCTGACTTGTTGACAAGCATAAGGAGAAATGTATTTGAAATGTCGTTATTATTATTTATTTTAATTGTTTTAGGAGGAAACATAACACTTTATTTCTCGTAGGAGTTTAGTTATAATTATAATTTAATATTATCAGAAGGTACAGCGACAAAAGTTCCTGAGCACTAATAAATTTACAAAAGATCTTTTAAGTGAAATATATGACGAACAATAACTGAGATTGATTTTTGATGTAATCTTCAGAATATATCATATTTTATTTATTATTTTTAAAATATTTTATAAGTAAGATATACAGTAAATTGAAATGCGTCAATCTACTTTTGTCGTTGATTGTAAATTTTTTTTACAAGTGGTAGCATTTCAGGCAGTTGTCCCACCGGTAGCGAGTTCCAAAATGTTATAAGTAGTTAGAACATAGAATACTTGTGTAGTTAAGCGTCTTCTATCACTATAAGAGCGAGACCTTGGGGTTTATCGATTCACTGTTATCTTTTTTATTTACAAAGCCTGCCTAATGTCTGATTTAATGTCAAAGAACCGGTTAGCTATAAAATCGCTGTCTAAACCGCGGTGAGACAATTGCCATATACATTTTTATAAGTTTTGGTTTTTAAATGGCCATACCGACCGTAGAGTATTTTAATCACTTACATAATATCTAAAATAATAAGTGTAGTGTCCGTAATCCCATAATATTGTTAGGTGTGAATGTATGGTAGAATTGGTTGGTTTTATAAAACCTTTCAAATATAAGAACATTTTAGTGAACAACATTTTTTTTTCGGTTTCAAGTTATAGGGTGCAATCCTATTGCTCTTAACCGGGTAGGCAGTTAATGTATTTGTACTACCGGATATAGGGCCTATATCTAAGAGCCGGTGCTAACGGATGGAATGGAAATTGACTTTAAAAGCATGAAAATATTACAATTTTAATGACATTTAACAACTACCATAGTTCTGTTTATGCAGCGATGATCGTTGTTGCAATTTCAATTTTATGTTTACGAATTTAAAGTTTATTGTTATTCGACACCTTTACCATCACGTCACGTTAGTCGATTTAAGAAGAGATCGGATTGTTTTTTCTTGTCCGGGTACAACCGATTTTTTTTGTAAATTGTATCTAATGATACAAAATAATGATTGCTTATATAAAACCAACCAATAAATTCATGCATAGTTATTGTACGGGTATTTCGTGTACAGCCGCGAGCATAAATGCTTTTAAATTTTGCATTCTTTTCCTATACAAATGTAAATTGTAGTTGTGTTGTATCGAAACGCTTTTGTTGTTGCGTATACATTTAGTGTATTATTTTCATTTTATCATTCTATGTAATATTTTTTTTTATATAATCAAATTGATGTGATTTGGACGTATGTAAAAATATTGTTTCATGAATTTATAAAGTTTATTAAATAAATGTATTTTCGTGTAAAAGATGAACTCGAAGTGACTTATTTAAAACAAATCAAATAAATTTGTATTTTTGGTGCCAATTTTGATAATTTACTCTGGTGCTAAAACCGTGGTGCCTTGCATTTTATGCGTTTTTCGAATATATAAAATAAATAAATAGGTATAAAATATAAATATATATAAATAGGTATAGGTACACAATAAATATATTATGTCTATAGGATAGTGAGTGTATATAAAAACAGTATTATTAAGTTTGTAAATAAATGTTTTATACATATTTATGTATTAAGAAATTGTGTTATATAGCACGTTGCCATAAAATGAAGCTATTTCAAACAACTGATTTGTACTTAAACATGATTCGAATTTAAGTGTTTCAATAAAAACTTTGTGAACCTTTATTAGTTTCTTTTCTCTTATAACACTGATTGAAAATCCTCTGAAAAAGGGGTTTTGGGGCCCCACCCGAATCGCCGAGGCCCAAGCCATTATCGAGACGAGACTCTTCCAGAGTTCAATTTTCTTTTTCTCAAATTACCATGATTTCAGGTTGCTTTATATTATTATATGTACTTCCATTACTACAGTATACTATTTAGTAAATTAACTTAACTTACTTTAACCACCTTCTTTATTTAAGATACCCTGATTTTTGAAGGAAGGTACAGTTGCCTAAAGAAGTTGTTGATCAATAACAAAGAACTAAATAATAAATAAGAAAAATTGTCATAAATTATTTTATTATTTTATCGTATAACATAACTGATGTCATTGATGAATAGATTCTACATCTTTAAAAGTATAAATCAAAATGGTTTAAATCGATAATCAAAAAAAGGTATATTTAAGAAAAATCTACTTTGCGGTTAAGTAAGAAAATGTGTAGTAAGTATTATATTTTATCTGTGGTTTTACTAACGATATAATTCCGAAGCCGACCGCATACGAAAACTGCCGACTCATGCAGCACATATAATACATACATTACTCGTTTAACATCGATACCGATGAAGATTGAGAAGCCGCAATGAATGACGCATATCTGCTGCGTGCCTCGGCAGTTATCCAATGCGAGCACCTTCGAAATTATATCTTAATGAACTGCACACCATCAAAAATACCCAAAAAACTTACCAACCAACTAGGATCTGATACAAAAATACATTTTATACTGCAAGATATACTTATTAGGTATGTAAGATATCATCCTTGCGTTTATTCCGATTGCATAAGAGGCCTTTCGTTGCAGTCCGGGGTCCACCTCTCACAGTCCCCATGACGCGGCTGAATTTAGATATTTCCCATGAAACAACTGCCATCTGACCTCCATAACCCATTGGCGATATATAACCGAACGATTGTTGGAATTTTAAAGGCTCCACCTACCCGTAACGACAGCCATGGATGTTCGATGACCACTGGGACTGGCGGATTAACGTATTCTCCGAGGCACAGAATATCCAGATCAATGTAAATAGCAATATTCATGCATAAAAATATTTCCATTGAGCGGGAATCAAAACCGCGTCTCCTGCGTAGTAGTTGAGCTCATTAACCTCACGCCACTGAGGATGAGGAACTTTCTGTTTTAAGTGATAACTAAAAATTGGACATTCAAATTATTGTTGTTATTACACTAATGACAATGTGATAATTTAAAAATGAATATAAATAAAACAACATTTTATCCATTATAATTAGTATTTTTTATTCGATGTCTTCTCTTATCTAATCATCATAAATTCTTTCTTTCTATATCACCTTCTGCGATGATAGGCCAGCCGGTTTCAGCATCTGAAACCCGGTGGGGGCGTCATTGCCAGATATTTGTTAAAAACGTGTCCAGCAAAGACTGCTCACCTGTATTTTATATGCGATGTCATAGACGTGAATGTTACCATGGATGCGAAAGTTTCTCTCCTCTCAAAGGCGGAGATATTGGAGTACCAACCAAATTGAAATTAAACGCAACAGAAAAAGAAATTGTACCGTTCACATCAGCAATAAAAATGAACAATTAAATTAAAAACCAAATGACACTGTCACTGGCATGTCATGGCCGGTGTTTGTTTATGGCGCAGAGAGGATAAAGATAATCATTTTAGAGTTGATATTTTATAATCGTAACAGGTTACTAGGAACATAATACGACAACGTTATAATACTAGGATTATTTCATATTATTTTGATACCTTATTAGGTAATAGTCATAGTAATAGCGTTAATGAGCGATGTTATAGATCATCTATGTAACTGAGTGCGCGGGATGCGGGCGCGTTAGTCCGAAGACTGTTAAAGTATTGAGGTAAAGTTAATGACTATTTTATTTCGACATGATTTGAATAATAGTAAGTTATCATTTGATGAAAAAGTAGTATAAACACAATATGATGAAAAGGTAATGAATCGGCGCCTGTCTGCTCCAAATACATGATAAGGTAACGAATCGGCAACTTTTTTCTACAGCGACTTTCTTTATGAGTTTGTTTGTTAGATATAGAAAAAATATGCTATTTTGTGAGCTAATTAACGAAGCAATAGGGGTAAATTGCTTATTTTGATTACACTGGTGAAAAGTAGGCATCGTTCTTTAGAAACGATCTTTACATTGAAAAAACTCCAGAAAACATTTAATATAATTATGTACTTATGTACAATTTATTTCTATAACCTTGAGAGGATAATTTTTGTTTATTTTTTAAGGTAATAAAGTTCTAAGAAAGAGAATTCATTTATTAAACACACACATATAAAAGAATTACAAAGCTAACTGCAAGTAAACCTGTAAATTAATAATAATTTTGAAAAAAGAGAAGAAGAGAATTCGACTGTGTGTCTAAAAGACCGCAGTTCAGCTAATGCTACAGATTGGTACAATCCGCAGTGCAAGATGTTCAGTATCTTGAAATTTGTTTAGATAATACCGATGGTGACTGTACTCAGTCTTTTATAAGGGTTACGTGACATGGGTCCTACACGTGAAGGCTCTCGAAGAATTTTAATCTAAAATGGGGAAGGATACCTTTTTAAAACAACTCTCGTCAGCACTATAAAAAAAATGGACTGGAACTAATTGCTGGGATATACTGCATGGAGACGTTGGGAGAGGCCCAAGCACGTCCAAT
This sequence comes from Eilema caniola, assembly GCA_949126895.1. NCBI lineage: Eukaryota > Metazoa > Arthropoda > Insecta > Lepidoptera > Erebidae > Eilema > Eilema caniola. The sequence goes on along the minus strand of OX421460.1, from coordinate 13,222,844 downwards.
TGTGGTATGCAATAGGCTAATTGATGATCGATGATTAGAGGCTGAAATATTGTATATATTTGTGGGGCTTCACTCAAGACCCAACTGTGTATGCATTTAATTAAACTTTTTAAATAGTATTAAAACAACTCTCGTTAGCACTATAAAAAATGGACCTGGTCTATAGTAGCTGGGATATACTGGATGAGGACGCTGGGAGAGGCCCGTGCACATCCAAAGGTGGTATGCTTTTTAGATAGTGTCGTAACTAAATCTAAAACTAACAAAAAACTGAGACAACCTCACTTTTTTTCTATCCGCATTGCACTACCAATCATTTAGAAAAAAATCTTTAAATTAGGTACTAATTAACAAATTGGCTTAACAAACCTACATGTTAATTATAATTTCTTATTGACCACTATATAAGCGATCTTCATTTTAAATGGAGCGTCAGTAATATTCTATTATCAAAAGAAATGTCGCTTAACACTTTTGATGTTAACTGTACTTACAGCAAATGTGAACCACATTTGACCAACAAAATGGGACCATCAGACTTTTCAACCGGAAGCCCCCGCATAATAGTAACACCATTGTATTCCATAATTCAATCATTATGAAGTCATGGTGTAGTGCACACGAATCCCATGCCGACAGAGCGAATTTGGTGTGATTGTTCCCGAATCTATGGGGCGAAAAGAAAAATAATGTCGTGGTCTGACGTCATTATTGCAGAGAAAGAAAAATATTGGAACGGTGAAAATATCAACGAACCGTGAGCTGTGTCTGTTATTAGGAAATGGTCCGTTTTACGAATAACCAAAATAGGAGTATTATGTTGTTGGAGTTTATGTATGCTTATAGCTGTCTTTCTATCTTAACATTTACATTTATTTCATTTAAACGGTTAGCGAATCTTAAAAATTATAAGATGGTCTCGAGTTTTAACTCGAGACCATCTTATAATTTTTAAGATTATATGGCTACTAAGTTTACTTTTATATGGCTTTTCTTTTTTTTTACTTGCGGGAAATCCCCACGGATTCCCCCCCTCTTCGGAGCCGAAGGGGGAGGTTATGTCGGACTCGAACCGACTAAACCGCACGCCGTCTGTGGGTCGATGTGCTAGGCCGGAGGTGAGGTTGTCTCGTGACATATCCCTCGCACCCCGGCTGACATAGAGCCATCCCTCTCGGTCTGGCCCTCCTCGGGCGGGGGGACCACGCGGTCCCCGACTCGCCCCGGTATGGGCTTTTATATAGCAGTAAATGGTGACATATCTTCGGCAACGGTGTAGCGAGTACAGTCATCATCAGATATATCTGGACGAACCAAGTCCTCAAAATGATTTAAATTCCCTAATTTCCCCCTTTCTGTTAACTGATTGTTCTGATATATACTAAGCACTTTTAGTCCGTAAAATAAAAGGTGGGTACAATTTACATCATAAAAATTATCGTGATACTTTGTAATCAAGATCGTTCTGACACTAACGGTACAATTGTTTTTTCACATCTCACTGTGTAAAGAAGTTTTCAATTTAAGGAAGCAATAGCAAAGCAAAGTAACTGTAAGGTGTTACGCCTGGGAATAAAAGTATAGCAATATGTTTTTCTGCACAACAACTTCAACTTGCTGTTCTATTTTGCAGACGTCGGTTACCCTTTTCACCACAGATTTAGAATAGGCTAGATACACGAGCCTATTGGTCCCATGGTGAGCCAAAAGACCTCAGCCCCATAATAAAGAATATTGTTTAAGAAAAGCAAGTAAGTATTTTTTGATAATGTAAACAGCTAATTTAGACATAATATGTCAGTCTCAGAAATATATTACAGGGTCAGCATAGTTGCCTTCCAAGTAGTTGACCAAAGATCAATTCACATTTTTTTGTACAAGGAAATGACATTATTATATCAGCTGCATCATCATCATTTTCCAATATTACTGTCTATTGAGGGGTTGAATATAAAAAAAGACGGGTTGCACTCTAGGAGTGCCGGCAGAAGTAAAAACATTTTCTTTCTTTCTTTCTTCGTTATATACGTAGAAAAAGATAAAAAGAACATACCATACCATACTATACCATACCATACCTATGATATAGCGTCAATCATAGAATCTATCACTAATTTTCTGCTAATTTTCTGTCAGAAGAAATTAATAAACTACAAAAAGAAAAAATAATCACAAAAAGTAATAAATTAAAAAAAGAAAAAATAGTCACAAAAAGTGTTAGAAGGCCAGTTTTGAACCCGGTACTATCTGAAACCATAAGGACTTAAAGTCGACTACGATGCTATACAGGGTGTAATCGTTAAGTGTGTCCAGGCGATTATTCCGTAACTATTACAGATATCAAAAAACTTTAAACTGATATCGAAAGTACGTTACCTTATGAGTAAAATGATTTCAAAAACTTTTTAAAAATCTAGCGAGAGGTATCTGAAATTTTGACATTAAACACTCCCATACGTTTAGTATGAGATTAGTAGAAAGGTTTTAGTTTCCTTATTTTAAGTGATCTAGTACCCATTTTACCTTAATCATATTTTATGATTACGTATAATATGACAATAATGATTTTCAAACAGATACATATGTAAATTAATTATCTTACCACTTGAAATTAGTAATAAACCGTGTTTTAATATCGCATTAAGTAATTTGAGCTAGTTGAAAAGCAACACACTACAAAAAAAAAGATACTCTTTGGTGTTCGTTCTAAATTCAAAACTTTTATCTCGGGTTGTTGTTCCCGCCAATTTATCGTTGTTTTTTTTTAATTTGCGTTAATAATCGTGATTGTTTCATTTATTGATTGCAAAATGGCATATTCCAAAAGAGAAAAGAGAGATATGCTAAAAATTGACTACAAATATGATTGTAACGAAAGAGCGGCCATTATCGCCTACAGAAGAGAGTACCCAGATAGAAAAGTCCCTTCTGGTGTACGTACCGAAAAACCTTTCTACTAATCTCATACTAAATGTATGGGAGTGTTTAATGTCAAAATATTAGATACATCTCGTTTGATTTTTTAAAAGTTATTGATGTCATTTTATTCATTAGGTACCGTACTTTCGATATCAGTTTAAAGTTTTTTGATATCTGTAATAGTTACGGAATAATCGCCTGGACACACTTAACGATTACACCCTGTATATCGTATCTTGCAAAATAGACAGTCTATAGCTAATGTTGTATGACGTCAGTCGTCGGTTACGGTTCAAAGATTCACCCATCCAACGCCGCTACAGAAGTTTTCACTTCAAAAAAACTCATAAGTAATAATGCGAGAACCTCGCACTCCAAAGTCAAATAATTCTCACGCTGTCATTCCCCGAAATGGTACCAGAGGTGTATTAACACCCACATGCCGCCAACTAAGTATAAATTTTCGGTCAAACGTAATAGGAGGCGTGCCTATTGGCGTCAAGCGGGATTGAGAACTGCCCTATAGCTTAGTCGCCTTCTACGACACCCATAGGCTAAGATGGGGTGGTCCCATTCTACTTTATTTCTACCACCCTGCCATACCCGAGGAGAGCCAGACCGAGAGAAATGGCCCTGGGTCAGCCAGGGTGCGAGGGATATGTCACGAGACAACCTCACTTCCGGCCTAGCACATCGACCGACAGACGGCGTGCGGTTTAGTCGGTTCGATTCCGACATAACCTTCCCCTCCTTCTCCGGAGGGGCGGGTATTCATATGGATTTCCCGCACGTAAAAGAAAAAAAAACCACCCTGCCATAATAATTATGATGAACTCTCTGTTGAAGAATCTGTCTGGTGCACTTGCGGTATCTAGCTAACTATAAATCTGTGGTTTTCATATATTTACTTTGGGATTATCAAAGGTTTAGTGTTCATTAAAAGTTTGCATAAGCGCCTTGGTTGTTTGCAGGCGCTTAGCAGTAGGTAACGGTGGCTTAACTGTTTAATTACAGGCAGATATAATATTTAGTTTATGTCTCAGGTCCAGGATTACATAGGTTATTTTATTTTTAGCTCGTTTTTCGATTAGCGAAGATTGCCCTTTAAATACTTAAGTAGATATACATATGTCTGCCCCATAAAATGTCGAACACTTTAGAAATGTTATTTTTTCCTCGAAAGTTATTCTATAGGAAACTCGTATAGAATCACTTTGTTTTCATTCCAATTGTCTATCCGTCTATCAAATGTCACATAAAATACTGTCTCAAATCAAATAGACCATTAAAACCGCTTACTATATAGTAGGTACTCAACACATTACACATAGACAGCTGTCTCCCAAACTAAGCCGAAACGAGACAGTAAGTTGGGAGAGTGTAAGTTGGGGCTAAGAAATAGTAAAGACGTGTACATAATGAATAGGTTTCTAAACAAACCAAAATTTTCGGGGCGTAACCAACGGCTGAGGCTCTAGTGCCGGCAGTCCTCTCAGGGGGGGAGGGGGTCAGATGGCAGTCGCGAGAAAGTCAAATAAGACAAACAAAATTAAAAAAAAATAGATAAGCGGTCTCGAGACTCCAAAGTGTAATGTCGGTGAATATACATTCAAAATAAAAGCTCAAAGACTTAATTCTGAAGCACTTGATCCCCACTCGAGCTTACGTTATCTGTATAAGTGCTATGAGCACTTTTAACTGGATTTATTTTCGTTATAAGCGATCCATTATGAATCATACGTTAATTTATTACTGAAGAAATTTATTTTGTAATTGTAACCTTGTATGTTCGCATAGGCATATAGGCTTCTCAACAAACGCATACAGAAATCCTTGCGACACGACATTCGCTATTATAATACCAAAAATATTAAGGAGACGATTTAGCGAAACAAAGGCTCCAAAGTGTTTGCGAGGAATGCGTCCATTGGACAAAGCCGGTTGACGAAACTGAAGACGGGACAGATGGCCGATAGAGCAAAAAGTTCTGGAATGGCGAACGATTACGGGCAAACGTAGTGTAGGACGCCCAACGGCCAGGTGGAAGGACGACCTCATCAAGGTCGCCGGAAAGCGCTGGATGCGGGCTGCTTTAGATCGGTCATTCTGGAAGTCTATGGGAGAGGCCTATGTTTAGCAGTGGACTATGAGTGGCTGATATGATGATGATGAACCTTTTTAGTTTGGCTTAAGGTATAATTCCGAAGCTGACCGCATACGACAACTGCAGACGCATGCAGCAGATACAGTATATATGTCGCCGCCAACTAGCTTAATCAGCCGTCCAATTAACTGCCTATTCAGTTAAATGACGTAATTCATTAACGGCGTAAATGATATTCAGCCGTCTCGTTTATTACATCATTTAAAAACGTGGCTGGCTAATGCTTAGGCCAATCGTAAGATGGGGCACTACCTCGAAATAAGATAGAAAATTACATACATATACATACATATACTTACACCTGTAAATCCCCGAGGGGATAGACAGAGGTGTTTTCACAGAAAATTAGTGATAGGTTTATTGTGATAGCTGCGCAAAACTTCTAACCTAACCGGTTAGGTTAGGTTAGAAGGCTAATGTGGAGGCGGAGCGAAGCGTAGCTCCCGCATTAAGCCTTCGTGGTTATTTTTTTATAACCATGCAGAAATAAGTAATTTTTCTAACTGTTTAATTAAATGGCTAGGCAAGTAGTTAAACGTTATCGATCTAAGCTATTTGCCTAGCCGTTTAATTAAATGGCTGAACACCATTCAGGCCGTTATTTGAATGGCACCGTTTAGTTAACTGCCTAGGCAGTTATTTCAAGCTGATTAAGCTAGTGGCGGCGACATATACATTACTTGTTATACTTCGATACGGTTGTCGCATATGGTTCATATTTCATGAGATCGAATGACCACCCAATCCTCACAGAAACACCTGCACCTAAGCCGTCAATCAGCAAGTATACCAGCTCACAGGGAGATTAACTAGACCAAAATCTCGATCGGGATCCGCTTTTAATTTTATTTTTTAATTTCACCCTTTCATTGAAGCGTCTGTGTAAAGATTTGTGTTGCCAAAGCCATATTAAACCAACATGGATTGTAAAAGTGGGAGAGCTGCCCGCTGTTTCGGATGTGTAGTCGACAAAGGATATAAGTATATTATGGAAAGGTAACACTTATATCTTTTGTTGATTCTACTTACCATATCAGAGTGAAATAAATGCCTTAATACATTTATGTGACGTCTTATGCAGTTGTGTAAATGTACTCAATTGAAGATTTATGTGTAACGCTTTATTGTATGATAATCCTCATATGCGTTGGGGGTGTAATGGTCAGCATAGTTGCCTTCCGAACAGTTGATCCGAGTTCGATTCTTGGTTAACGCACATATTTTCCTTTGCTGATGATTTTGCTAGTATTTTCTATTGCACTTTTTTTTCATTTCATTTCATTAGTACTTTGAGATATATCATTTAGCTATAATACATAGATTTACATAACTTTTGCTCATAATAAACATTTTTTCATCGAACTTATGAAATCTTAACTTAACTTATGCTTACTCGGCTTATCTCCATACAAAATAATTTGTCCTCTTCACAGGCTGCTTAACAAAAATTATCTAAATAAATATAATCTAAGGTATTTAATTATATTGGTGAATTATTTGAAAAAACGTTGTTAATACCAATTGATTACAGGAGAAAATATTGTATTTTAATAATTTAATATTTTGGATACAAAGTAATGTATTTTAATTTGTATTTCATTCCTTTTTGATACCATTCGATTTTGTTTCAGCCAAATATAAAATTACAAATTGTTAAAAGGTAATCCTCAAACTATAACGAGCCAATCACATGCCAGAATCTAATATGAATTGGCCATTTTGTCTTCGAGTGAAAATAGGTGATGACGCGTGTAGCTTTGATGGCGAGCAAATTTTTTTTATTACAACCACACAGGTAATTTAATATTTATGTTATTTCATTAACGAATTAAGCATGTTATTGTTGACGTTTATGGAAATGCAAGTTGGTTGGAACTAATTGAGAATTTTGTTTGGCTTATCGTATTTGAAGTGTCTTTCAAAGATTAACGGTATTTCATTTTTGTTATTATTTTAGTTACGTTGCAAAAATGAAATAACGAAAATGAAGTAAAGTCGCAATCACATTGCTAATAAAATGTTATTATTAGAGCATGATTCAATGTTATAATTATATTTGAGTGTATTTTTTTGAAATAAAACATGGGTATGGGTTTTTTTTATCTTTCTGCTCGCTTTCTGTTTTTATCAGGTTCGTTTGTCTGCCTGATTAACTTTTCTCGATTTCGATTGGTCTTTCAGTATTACTTCAATATACATAGGATTTGTCAAAGAAATAATAATTGTTGTTCATTCGCGGAATTTGAGCGGGTGACACTTTAGTGTTAAGAGTTAGGAAACTTCTAATGTAATTAATTGTAATTGATCATTATATGTAATATTTATGTACTACATCGTTGTCTTGGATAAATTCTGTAAAAACAATGTATGATTCGATATAGATAAATAAATAAATAAAATTTTCTAGTAGTAATTTGCTTTAGGAAGTCGTTGAAGGAGATTGGAGACTGGCAGTCTAAACTTTGTTATCTCTAAAATAGCTTTTAAGAGTGAGAAAAAAATCCTTACATACAGGTACCTACAGATTTTTTATTACGAGGGTATGGAGGCTAGTCTCTCCTATAGTTGATTCATAAAACAAATGATAAAAATAAAATAAAGTATAATATTGCGGAACACCTTTTACGAAATCAATAAAATATATAACAGTTAGATAAAATGCCCGGTTCACATTATTCCAGTCCAGCAATCCGGCGAATCAATCCAGTCCAGAGCTGAACTGGATTGTAATGTTCATATTATTCCAGTGTTTTAAACGCGCTTTAAAATTTCACTTTTATGGAAAACTCATTGGAATGAGCACATTCCAGTGATAGTTGGATTCAATAGCATGCAGCACTGGATTCACTCGCTGGACTGGAGTGCTATTGAAATAATGTGAAACTGGCATAATTTGCATTGTAAACGAGCCCTAATATTTTATTTTTGTTATTTTTTTACGCCGTTAATTTTATTACATTTTCATTTTGTCATAATGATCATTTTAAATGATTTTCAAACCCAGCCTATTAAACAGTTGTAACCCCATAAGCTCCTCGAATATAACCCTGATACATGGAGACCTTCAGGATATACAGATGAAAGTGCATAAATGTTATGCACAAAGAGAAGTATTGTGTAACTTGTATTTCCAGTAACGGCTTAGAAGCTTTCAAAGGCCTATAGTATTAGCAGACAGGTCTACACGTTATATATTTTGCAATATCCTTAGAATTACTAAGACTGCTAGTACATCGGTAACACGGAACAAAATGTACGGTGTGATAATCATAAAGTTTGCTGGGGTGTGCAGGGTCCTACCCACAATTTTTTGGGGCTCAAACCGACCTCATCCACTATTTGGTGCTGGGAAGCATTGATGACAGTAAAATTCGGAAAAGTCAACATACCTATAAAGAAAATGCTTTAAAGCTCCAAATTATATTGAAAGCTAAATACTACTTATAAAATTAAATCTTCAGACAAATCTTACCAAATGTAAGAGCGTTTTCACACTCAACCGATTTCGGTGTCGGACGCCGATAGACGACATTCGATAGCCGACACCTTGTGCTGTTTTCACAGTTATCCGATAAAATCGTCCCGATACGGCCACAGACTAGTTAGGTATGCTAGGAGTAAAAAAAAGACGGGTTGCACTCTGGGAGTGCCGGCAGAAGTGAAAACATTTTCTTTTTTTCTTTCTTCGTTATACCTATACATAGAAAAAGATAAAAAGAACATACCATACCATACCTATAATATAGCGCTAATCATAGAACCTATCACTTATTTTCTGCTAATTTTCTGTCAGAAGAAATTAATAAATTATGAAAAGAAAAATTAAACACATAAAATAATAAATTACAGAAAGAAAAAATAATCATAAAAAGTAATAAATTACAAAAAGAAAAAATAATCACAAAAAGTTTCAGAAGGCCAGATGGTTTGAACCCGATACTATTTGAAACTATAAGGACTTAAAGTCGAAGTGCTTACCGTTTTAACTACAAAGCTATCTATGGTAAATTGCAAAATAGATAGTCTTTACCTAATCTTGTATGACGTCAGTCGTCGGTTACGGTTCAAAGGTCAACTAATCCTGACGCTTCCTTAACATTTTACACCCATCCAACGCCGCTAAAGAAGTTTTCACTTCAAAAAAAAGAAAAAAGGTAGAAAATTGCTTGCAGTCGCTGTTTTAGTCACCTTGTGTTCCGCTATCGGGCCAAAACAGTTGTGTTGGCTCCGATAACCGATATGGGGCCTGACACACAAGAGAGATACATATCACATACATTTGACTTCCTCCGATATCGGATGTCGGATATCGGATGAGTGTGAAAACACTCCGTTTAACCTCATCCAGGCAATCGATATATTACCATACTGTTACGTGAGATAGCCAGATACAAACAATAACACATTAGAAGGTAACAGCAATACAAACAGACTGGTCGCCAAAGAGCCCGTTTCGAGAAGTATTTTATATTTCAACAAATGGAAAATGTAAATGCTGAAGATTTGAAATAATATGATATGAATCTTATTGAGAGATATGGAAAGTAGGTACTTATATTTGCATCCTCGTATTTGAACGCGGTTTGAACCAGCTTGCATTTTGGAGCCCGGAGTTTCTCATGCTTTTGTTTTCATCAATTGATTTATTTGTACCGTCTTTGGAGGTTCTTTTTTTGAAATAATCGCTCCACAAAAAATCCTGTTGTATGTTTATCAGTAGCGAAGGGTGAAAATTTTCAAAAGGCAACCCGCTGGTAATATTGGATTATAAATGTAAACATTTCTACCACGGCTTACCTTTGCAGAACAAGCCGGTAGGAATCGTGTTGTAGTGTCCCCTCGTCACTGATGATGTACGTGCCTGTCTGTTTGAAAAGACATTTTCTCAAAAAGTATAGACGCATTAAGTTGAATTTATTATCAAATAATCAAGCAAGCTCTCGAAGCGGTGAAAAAAAAATTCCAAGTCAACGCAATAATGTTTTAAATAGTTATGCCAACAAATAATATATATGTAGGTAAAATTACCCATCAACACTAGTCCAACATTTAACGACACTAGTTTAGTCCAAATAAACTGAACTGCCTGTTAATGGCAACGAATGCTTAAATCGTGCATGCAACAACTCATTTGGCGAGAGACTCAATACTAATCCGGGTTAAGTCCCACTAGCTACAAGTATGTGTATATCCAAAGTCATTAGTGAAAAAGCCATACAAACTCGCAAGCATAAGTTTCAAAAGATTTTTAGCTTTGCGTGTGAATCTGAAAAGCATACACATCAATAGTAATTACTTAAGATGGAAGATTTACATCTTTCCTGGATGAAATTTAATATTCGATGACATACTACACAACGCATACATCCAAAGTAAGCATAGCGTATAGCTTCTAGAATATTTTAGAGTAATTAAGGAAAATATGTGTAAAGGCCTACAGACAATGAGGCTTTAGCGCAGAGGTTTTCCTTTCAGGATTGGTCCAAATGGTCCCTAAGATTTTGGTGGGTACGAGACAACCTAATGCATTCGCAATTATTCTCGTGAAACATACCGTTATGAGATGGTTTGTTCAAAAAATACCCTCGAGATTACAAGGGATTTCGGTCCGGTATCGTGTGTGGCCATGAATTTTACATTTAACTTGGTCATACATATAACTAACTGCAGGGATAATGTACAAAGTAGGTAGAGGTATATTTTCTATTTTATATCGAAAATATATATTTTGTATGACTGATTGAAAGATAATTATGAGAGTACCAAAAATCAATTAAAAAGATTCTTAATAAGATTCATATTTTTTATTATATAACGCGATATTTTTTTCGTCATTTGTGATCCAATGTCAATGATATTATGTTTGTTAGGAAAAGAATAGGTACCTACCTTAAGTTTGTCCTTGGATTAATATTGTTTAGATTTGCTTATCTATCCAATTAATAAGCAAATATTCTAAATACATAATTGCAACGTAAAAACTACTGAACGGATTTTGATGCAGTAGGCACATTCTTTTACAAACTTACTAGTTTTTACCCGCGGCTCCGCCCGCGTGTATGTCAGTTATCGCGACCAAACATAGCCTATCTCCTTTCTCAAGGTCTAATCTACCGCTATACCAAATTTCACTAAAATCGGTTCAGTGGTTTAGGCGTGAAGGACGGCCAAACAATCAGACACACACGTATACTTTTCCATTTATAATATTAGTAAGGAATTCGCTCACTACGCACAGGTAGCGATCTCAAGTGCTGTCAATTACGGACGCAAAGTGAATATTAAACACGTAATTATATTTCCAATATGAGTCGAAAGATTTTTGGACATAAAATTAATATTCAGTGTAAGCAAATGACTTCAGAAATCAATAACAGGTGATAATCACGATTATTTGAATTTCAATAAATTGATAAATGAAAAACTCATGCCTAATATACCACCAAATTCGATCATAGTAATGGATAACGCAGCTCATCATTCCATTCGAAAAGAGAAAAAGCCGACTATGCCTTCTACTAATCCAGGTACAAGATTGGCTACGACGGCATCACGTGCCTTTTGATGAATAATTAGAAAGGATGATTTGTTAAAATTAATTAAAAGCCATTTCACAGAAGGTATTCACAAACTTGAAGAGTTACAGATAGTAAAACATGTTCCATTCCCTAACAAATTCCATGAAGTGTTGCGCTTGCCTCCATACCACCCTGACCTGAACTCATTTGAGTTATATTAAAGGACAGTTAGCACAAAAGTATCGACTCTAATTTGGACGCAATTATGATGAAGGAATTATTTGCTAGAAGGGGAGCATTGTATTAATCATATAATCAAGGTTGAAAACGAATACTGCAAATAAGACAGTGTTCTAGATATTGTTGTCGATTTTATTATTAACGTGCAGGACGACTCAGGGGATACTGATGATGGCTGCTTCGAAAGTAAAGAATCAAGTTCCAGTGATATTGATACCTATAAGTGATTAACTTATCTTAATTTTTCCTACGTCGTATCCTTCTAATATGATAAAATGAGAAGATGCTTGGATATTTTTTATTCAGTCACGCTCTAACTGCCGAATTCGAATTTGGTGGAATAGATTACAGTCAGGAAAAATACAACACAAAGTTTACTAATAATTGGTAGTACATATTTTTTATCCCATGGAGAAGTTCCCGTGGGTAGAGGGAACGTGATAAAAATTTCATGTGGGCATAGTTGCGGGCATCAACTAGAAATTTAAATAAAAATTCCTCAAAACATAGTAGGGACATAAGTTGAACCCTTAATATTTTATCGTTAACCACTCTGACCTCATATATTTTAAGAACTATCTTTTGCACTTTTGCCTTGTGTCCCCGCTCTCGTCCTACCTCCCGCCCGTGCACCCCGCAGGCTATGACTGAGTTAAGCGGTCAGTCTATAGCCTCACACACGTATGTCTTTCTGAATATCTTCATAAGAATCATTAATTCATACCGCCTAGAATTCCATAAAAAGTCATTATATTACACACACAGATTATACATTTCTCAGACCGATCCGGCAAGTTGATACTGACGACTACTTATTCCGGACCAGGATATTTTCAGAATGATATTTTATAAAGTTTACGCGAATATCACTCGCTTTTTAGCCATGTTCGCGGTTTGAGTAAGGATGGTAGCTAACATATAGATTGATTCGAAGTGTAAGTTATCTCAAAGCACCTGAATCATGATGAATTGTTGGTGTTACTATTTACGCAGAATGAGCTGACTGTGTTGTTAGGTCTTGCTGTATTTTGCTGTTTACTAGGTTTGATTGAGTGGATAACTGGGTCCCAGGTTATACGTGAGCTCCAATCATCTTCTCTATTAAAAGTTGGGTGTTTATTAATTTCAATAGCCTCAAGGATCATTCTTGGTATATATCTATGCTCTTTAGCGAGTATCTGTGGTTCATCAAACCTTAAGTAATGGTTGGTACCTCTTTGCGCGTGTTCATATACAGCTGACTTTGTTAAGCGTTGGTGTTTGATGACAGCTATGTATTCTTTGACGCGAGTGCCAATGCTTCGCTTGGTTTGACCAATATATGAGAGCCCACCGTCACAATCTATTTTATTGAACACTGCATCTTGTAGAGGTAGTTGGAACTTGACAGATGGTAAGAATAGACTTATCTTCGTTGGCGGCTTATACTATTAGTATGTGTTGATTGAAGATAGTTTCAGATGTAGCCAATCTTGTCAGTGTCCCCTCGTACGTATGGTAGTGCAGAAGGCTGGCGTCGCACCGTGCCTGGTTTTTCTCGGGATGAGGCGCCTCGCGATGTGACAGAGGCGCCGTTGTTTCAGCTTGTTGTCTTGCAGTATTTGCTTGACATGCAAGCTTAGCGTTCAGGTGTTTCTTGTCACAGATCCCACGGACTCTCTGAAACAAAGACATTCCGACTATTTAGGATGGTGGTGAGATTCACCGTTTAAGTACCTATCTGTATGAGTATTTTTCCTTTATACACTGTGGCTCAAAGTACTGTAAGAATTTCTGATTACAAGAACATCTAGGAAAGCTAATAAATTATTTGCCTTTAATTCCACAGTTAATTCTATATTGTTACTAGCTGTCGCCCGCGGTTACGCCCGCGTGGATGTCGGTTATCGCGAATCGGGGTATGAAAAATAGATGTTGGCCGATTCTCACACCTACTCGATATGCCCACAAAATTTCATGAGAATCGGTCGAGCCGTTTCGGAGGAGTTTGGCAACGAAAACTGTGACACGAGAATTTTATATATTAGATTAATGGAATTAAGGTGGTTTAGGAATGCACTTACACTATCTGTTGGTAATATTATAAAGGTTTCTTCTACGTACCGTTTGTAAAATCGAGGTGTGATGGCAGCCGTCTGCAAGGCTCGAGCCTCAAAGGCCTCCATATATGTGGCAGCCACAATAGGCGAAAAGAATTTGTTGTCCCACAACAGATTGCTGGTTGTCAAGGAGTGCTTCATTATGTCGGCGTATTCCTCAGGCATGGTGTTCTCTATTAAATTACTCCTAACTATGTCTATGCAATCATGTACAGGTATGCGTGTAAATAAGGACTGTAGCCGAAACGTCAGTCTAAAAGTAAATAGTAACAAATATAATCGCTGTAGAATCCGTAATTAGTAGTTTTATTTTAATATTTTCAGAATTTTCGTAAATTATTTGAATAGATGCACGAACAAAAGAAATTCAGTTTCTTTTTAATACCATTGAGGTGACAGACAAACACACGGCTCACCTGATGGAAAGTGGTTACCGTGGCCTATGCACGTGTCTATCACCAAGGAGTCACACTCGTGCTGCCGACCCTGTAAACATAGAGAGTTTCTATGCCGTCAGTGTAGAAGACTAAGCAGGAATAGGTAGCCTTTGGTCGTCCCACTGACAGCACATAACTTCTTCAGTGAGCTCTGGCTACCCTACTCACCGCCGGAAACGCAACACGAGGTTGGAAAGGCAATTAGCATGAGCTGTGTAATACGAGACAACTGATTGATCAAAATTTTTAGGAATGTACGTGGTACCTAAGCAGTTTAGGAATATGGATTCAGATTATGAAGTCAAAGAGACCTTCTGGATGTGCGCGGCCAGCTTTGTTGGCCGCGAATTTTATGGCTCCAACGCCAGTAAATGTTATAATTACGGAACAGATTAATTTCAAGCGAATAAACTTCGGGTTTTCTTTAATCTCGCTATTTCAATTTGTCCATCAAAACAGATTAAGAAATTAAGCTGGCCATCAGCTGCTCATTTTCTAACTTCTATCAGAAGAGGAACAAAAGGAAATAGACTGACTGAAATTCAGATATTGTTTATTATATTCGCGCCTGTAAAACTTTAAACGGAGTAGGGTAGTGCCGGATGCACGTGTCTTACTTGTGATTTATTTGACTGTCTTTATGTCATTTCAACTCCTGGATATTGATCGTAAGAAGGTACTTTTTATTTATATCTTACCTGATTTTACCTGAAGTGATTATGGTATGTTAGCTCATCACATTACAGTTCATCTAATCTCATTTCATAATATCACATCACATTGTGTCTAATATTCTTGCGACTGGGTTTAACCAGGGTGAAGAAGAATAAGAAAAAGATTCTTTTAGGTAGATACTGAACAATGAACTTCACAATGAACTATTTTCTAATTTAGTAGTATAAAAACCCTAACCACAATGTTAATTTAGTACTGAAGCGTAATGTCATTAACGTAAAATCTCTCTTTGATGATACCATCTTTGCGACACTAAATCATCCCTTAGCATATCTGCAAAGAGAAGACGGAAGTGTATGCATTTACGCTTTAGAATAATCTTTATCTAGTGTGCAATAAGGAGTGCCTATTTTGTATTGTCGCTTAAAGGCGTAATTATTATTTAGGATGTAAAACTAATAACTTGATAGCACTAAAAAATACTTACGCTTAAATAAATGACCAAACTAAAAAAGGGTTACAGGATGAGGTCAGTTTGACGATACTAGGCTTGCCCCTGATGGCGTGGGGCCGCCAAAATCACAGTTGGTGAAATGTGGGCGGCAGACAAGCACACGGCCCACTTGATGGAAAGTAGTTACCGTGGCCTATGGACGTGTGCAACACCAGCGGTGTCACACTCGCGCTACCGACCATGTTAATGCTCTCTTCAGGGATTTATAGACGTGAAATTATATAATTTTGAGAGCAATGTTATCGGTCTCTCTTTGTACCTGGGTAATTAACAGGGTGTTACTTATTTCTTTTAGGGGCATTAGAAACTTACAATTACCGAGCGCTGTTAGAGAATGTGTTTTCACCGCTAAGAAAACCCAATTCATTGTAGCGAGGCAGTTCCTGGATTACACTGCACAGCAGGTCGAACACACGTACCTAATACTACATTCATATAATACATAAAAAATATTTTAATTAACGGGAGCTTAGCTTACAATTAATTCAATTAATTCAATTCTTGTGTGATGGCTTCTGTGTGTTGTGTGTGTGAAGAATACAACTAAGTGTCTGATAGTAGGATGACAATTTTGACAGTGTACCAAGTGTCAATCTGTTAGCGCGGAAGCATTGCAGTTGCTGACCAAAGAGTATAAGAGTATGTCACGGACATAGAGTAAAATAGTCAGCGTAAATAAGTGTAGGTACTCTTTGCACGTCCATGGTGTTGCTTAGGTGCCATCTGAAAACCAGCGCTGCGCAACTTTTAGTTGTGCAGCTTTATGCTGAGATGGCGACCTATTTGGCACTCACGCAAATGTTTAGTTTTAAGTTACTTTAATCCACTAGTTTAATTTTAAGTTTGTGAGTTGCTAAATAAATTTCTTTCTTTCTTTCTTTCACCCACACATCTCTTACAGTCACTAAAATGTAGAAAATAAAAATAAATAATTAAAAAAGTAAAATACACGACTGCCCAATTTACAAAGAACTAAAAAGTAAAAAACAAGACCGAAACAGATAAATAAAAATTTCATTGCAGTCGGGGGACAAACAGAGATTAACAAAGTTCCAGAGAACTGTCCCCCGACTGCAATGAAGTTTTTTAATTTTTTTAATTATTTATTTTTTTAAATTATTAATTATCTAGCTTTTGCCCGCGGCTCCGCCCGCGTGGACGTCGGTTATCGTGACTGCGCGTTGCGCTGTCGCTGTCGAGCATTAAATTCGCCTCTCTACTCAACTTTGTTCTCGACTATTTACTCGCCTCTGTTCTCGACTTTCTACTCGCTTCTATATTCGACTCTCTACTCGACTTTCTACTCGCCTCTATACTTGAATTTATATTCGACTCTCTATTGACTTCTCTGCTCCCCTCTCTACTCGACTCTGTACTCTCCTCTATACTCGCCTTTCCATTGGCCTCTGTACTCGTATCTCTACTCGCCCATCCACTCGATTCTATTTTCGCCTCTCTACTTGACTCTCCCCGCTCGCCTATCTACTCTACTGCATTCTATTTGATTCTATACTTGCTCCTCCACTGGCTACTCTAGTAGCATATCTACTCGCCCTTGTAGTCAAATCTACTTGACTTTCTATTTGACCTCTACACGCCTATCTACTCGCTGCTATAATGATCTCTATTTCGCTTCACTCACACTCGCTTCTATATTTGGCTTGTAACTCGATTATGCTTGTTCCGAAGCTCTAATCCCCCTTTGTTTCAAATTTCATGAGGATATCTTCCAAAAAAAAACTTCTTACTATTTATCCCCTATTCACCCCCTTTTTTACGCTTCAAATCTTGCGCAATACCCAAAATTGCGATCAAAGATAGCCAATGTCCGTTCCCAAGCTTTAAACCATTCAACCATTCGTTCCAAATTTCATAAGAATTTTATCAAAAATGACAATCTTTCATATATATAAACTATCATCCCATGGCCCTGCTCTGCCTCTTCTACCCCCTTTTCGCGATAAATGGTAGCATATGTTCGTTTCCAAGCTCTAATTCATTCCTGTACCAAATTTCATCAGAATATCTTCAAAACTGACAAACTTTCATCCTCTAACCCCCCTCTTAAACCCCTTTTTACGTGACAAAAGGTAGACTATGTCCGTTCTCAAGCTCTAATACACCTCTGTACCAAATTTCATCAAAGTCGGTTCAGTGGTTTAGGCGTGAAAACGTAACATACAGAATAGACAGATAGAGTTACTTTCATCTTTTGGATTAAAATGTCTACAAGTACTTTTTATGAAGAAAATGATTTATGTTGTACAATGTCCGATATATGAATTGATAATAGTGATTGATGTGAAGCCCTTAACGTTATGAAAAGTTTACTTCTTGAAAACTGCAAGGTTAAATATCTATTTCAGTATTATTTTATTCACAAGCGTGTTGAAAAACAATGTATGATAGTATATATTATGATATATATTGATGATGGCAAGGACGGTATCCTTGGCTCTCTTAAGAACCTCACGTAATGGCTCGGGTCTCAATGGCGCCTCAGCGGTAATCACCAACTTTACACACGTGTCACATCATACCAATATGTAGTGTACCCGGAGTACTACAAGGTTCCGATTACACCCGGTATATTATTGCACATTTTTGAGTTTATGTATTATTATATTTATTAAATTAATGATGAAAACGTAAATTTCGTCTCGGTTGTGTCTAAGTTTAATGACCTTATTTCATTCTCTATCTGAGCGACTGCCGTCTGACTTCCTTCTTCTTCTTATCGTGTCGTCAGCAAACCTAGATGGTATCGGCCCAAAACTTTGCTACCAAAATCGCATTGTCAGTAGCATTCATTAGATCTTCCTGCGTGCAGTTGTTGGGGCACGCAGGGCACGATGTCAAGTGTTTCATCGTTTGGGGAACGGCACCACACTTGCACTCCAAGTTAGAGCCATCTGAGAATCCCCACCTGAACAAGTTCTCCTTACTTCGGCCGACCTGCGTCCAGGTGGCGGACTCTCAGACAGTGGGACAAAAGGGCTAGGAAAGTCGACAGTCTCCCGCCACAACCGGCATCTCTCCTTTGACCGATCGCTGACTTCAAGAGGGGAGACACACTTCATAAAGCTGTTGCGGCTTTTCAGCCTTTGTGGCACAGGATGGTAATCGAATAGTGGGTGCCGGGTGTCGTCCAGCAATGACTAATCGCGGGCGAAGGAAGAACTTGCAACAGAGTCTACATCCGATACATTCTACTCCGGTACATTCTCACTATGGGGCCATCCCTCATACTGTGTCTTTAAAAAAACACTGTGTTCTAATGAGAAAAATAAGAGAGACATTCGGTGTTAATATATCAGGGGCTGCCCGCAATGAATCGCGTCTGGCATAATAACATCCGTGGTACTTTATATTTTATAATGTTTTATACTTATGCCGGGGCTAAGGCCTAATAACACAGAGTAGGCGCGCACAGAGACATACAAATTGGATATTGGTAGGTACCTACTTAATCATATTCTCTCCTCCGTGGTAGATACCTACTTCAAATTTTTTAATAGTTTTGTTATTTATTTCCTACAAATTATTTAACTACTGCAGGGGAATGGAAAATATACTCTACATTTCCCCATCCCCTACAGACACGTTATTCAAAAGATATGTATGTTGGAATTACATTATGGGGGCTAAACATACGTTGGTGGTGTAATGGTCAGCATAGTTGCCTTCCAAGGATTTTGGTCGTTTTTTTCTATAGTCTGGATAAATATTAAAAGTGGGTACTTTTTTTTTTAAAGAATATTAGCAACCGTAATTATCGAAATTACTAATATTCCCTCTAACCCCTCCAACTAAGCTAAATTGCTTGTGCTAGGAGTGGGTTCACGTCGGTAGTGTAATGGCCAGGATTCGAACCCGGTACCTCTCGATCGTAAGACCGACTCCTTAACCACTAAGCTACCGACGCTATTACTATTACTTTATCGAGCGATTCTATCACCTGCGTTCGTTGTGTGATATTGAGCATAGTTACTTTCAGAATAGTTAATCGAATTTCGATTCGCGGCTAACGCACATTTGTGTCATTTTATCATATAGTGTAAATAAGTAATACATTTAGTTTAATGTCAACATTTTCGACTAAATTATTTGCAATCTCTTTTTAAAGAATCAGGTAATGTAAAGTCTGATTCATATGCTACTCTGTGCACACCCCATTTAAGATGTAAACACATAAGTATAGAGAGGAACCCTCGTCCCCTTCTAGGGGTTGATTTCGAGTCAGTTGAAGCGGCAAGGCGCCGCGAAGCACACGCGAGGAGCCCCCACGCTCCATATAAATAATACCCACCAAAAATACATTATTATTGTTTGATTTATTTTATTAAACACCTATTTTTTCATCCAAAAAAAATTAAATAAATAATTGTAATTTTTTTTATGGATTCATCGAAAAACGCATTGCAGTAGCGGTTTATGGAGAGCTGTTTGAAACATTAAATTTGTGTGATTCGAAAAAATCTTTCTACTAAATGGTTCCTTCCTTTTTTCAATTTTTGTTTGTTCTTTTTTTTAAAGTGCTCATGTAATGTCGTCAATTCAGAATGCCTTGTGGATTATGACAGCTTGATCAAGTGAGTTGGCACTATTGATTGTAGAATTGTGTTGTGGCTTGCTATCTTTTGGGACTTTTTGTGGAATTAGGCCAGTATCACATTCGTGATTAACGGGAAATGCAATTATTTCTATTCAAAAGTTTAATTCATCATTACGTTAGTTTAACTGCCGTGATCATTAAACTTTTAACTGGTTGTAACTTTTTAACTCTCTGATGTTTCGCTCAGGTGAAGTTGGCTCGGTGTTTAATTTAGTACCACAGTTAGCGTAACCGGTCGAAAAGTTAGGACGTTCGGCGAGACGTTCTAAGGTTTGTACAGTCAGCAGAAAAAAGTTTAGCTTAGCATAGTTATTAAATCACCTTTGGTCTGAAACCTTACCATTAAATAAAATAATAACGTTGGTTTCTGAAATCCAAAAAAAATATTTATGTCAATCTTGGTTTCATAAAGATAACTTGTTTTGGCTGTATTTAACTACTTCCTATCTAACGTTTGACGTTAATTAGATATTTTTGTTGTTGACTGTATACAATATTCAATGATCACGCCAGTCATAGATACAATCACAAATATTACAAAATACCCCAAAATTTAGTTTTGTGTTGCTCTCATCCTTTTTTCTTCCATTCACGGCTCCAAGAGATCCCTGGAGCCATGAACAGACTTGTATTAAATCCTCATTCTTAGAACTCCTAGCTCACCAGTAGGTATTATTACGTTCAACAGGCGTATCTTATATATCGTTTTCATAATTCTCACCAAGAAAAAAGTAATACAATTCTGCCCAACACAGGAACCCCACGTCTCTGAATCGATACTAAACAGTCTGTCTCTAATCACAGCTAATCTTAATTTAGTTTAAAAATTTAGACCTGCAAGCTACCTGAGAATAGTCAAGCATTATACTGCAGGGGAGGCACCGTGACATTAAGAAATCTTTTTCAGATCTTTTTGTACTACTAAGGTAGCAAAATAAAAATACGTTTATTAAAACATTAATCAAATTAAGTTCATTATTTAATGTCTAGATTTATTTTTTTACATAATATGCATAGCCACAAAAAATTTGATAGGCCCTTGTTCTCTTAGTATTGTTTGGTCGCATCATACATTCATCTAGGATAAATATGGTTCATCAAGAAGGTTACCATAAAACTACAAAATTATAACAAAAATAATATAAATCTAACCAAGCCAATTCATTTCGCAGCTAACCGTACCTACTTATGAAGAACTTCGTAGAACAGATTAACTAATAGGTACCGACCCTTATATCTTATTGCCTACTGAGCTCCATTTCGCCGATATTATGCGGGTAGATAAAAGTTCATAACGCGTATGCCTAGGGGTCCTTCTGTAGATATTAAACGCAATTCGTTCGGGACGGACCGCATCCGGTAATCCGCGCGCGGATAATCTGCACCGCACTGTATAAAGATAGCGTGCGTTTATTGCGATATGAACTATCTGCGTCGCGAAGCACTTTTCGCTCGCGAGCATACTGTACAGGCACCTATACATCTATATCCTATATCCTATACATTCCTCATTTTATTCCATCAAACGCCTGCTAGCGAATTGCCACTTGTCTAGAGGGGCAGTATTGTAACTTCATATAAACGGACGAAACGCTCGCTCGGCACGCAAACAGTCGCGAATGTGCCGCGGATACGAATGGACGGTGTGTCGGTTTTTGAATAGGTAGTAACTGCGCGCTGTGACAAGTATAGTAGGTATATTGCGCTTCTTTTAAATTTTATGAATTCGACAATAACGCATCCAGTGATAACCTTTTAGATAACCTAGAAACTCCGAAAGGTAAGGCCATAAAATGGTTTTACGTACTTCTTTTACCTACTTAATTTATGTCTTTGTAATGGATTCCCTTTTCTTCTCTTCAAAAAAAACCTGGGTTAATAAATAAATTCAGCAAAGTAAAGGAAAGTGATTGACACGAGTGAACTTGGTAGTTATAGGAAGTTCATGGATGATGATACGGTAAATATGCTTATGTTTAAAACCTCGGAGCATATGTGCATCACCTATGGCCGTTCGCCACGTACCTAACTACGTGTTGGAACAGGTTTACGCCTGCACGTTGTGTTGAACCTGGACGTCGTTGACCAGCAATGAAATACAGCTTCGCCCTAATGAGCATTTGTAGCCAGCTGTTCGACTTCACATGGGTGACCAAAGAATATTCACGATAGCAGCGGGACGAGTCGTGGACCGCGTGGTTCCCCTTCCCGAGGAGGGTCAGACCGAGAGAGATGGCCCTGGGCCAACCGGGGTGCGAGGGATATGTCGTCTGACAACCTCACCTTCGGCCTAGCACAACGACCTACAGACGGCGTGCAGTTTAGTCGGTTCGAGTCCGAAATAACCTTCCCCTCCGACTCCGGAGAGGGGGGTACCCGAGGGAATTACCCGCACTTAAAAAAAAAACCCAAGAATATTTCTTCTGAGTATTTGCTAGTTAAGGAACACCTAGTAGTCAGCCATCAACATTTACAAAATATTATAATTGTGTTGGAATCATATAAAAAATAAGAAACAACAAACAAAATTTTTCGGTCGTAAATTTATAACACCGATTTGTTATTAAAGCAAACATAAACATGGCTTTTTAATTAAATCTAGTTATCAAAAACCAACATGCATTTTTATTGAATACTTTACTATTTCATTCACAACTAGTATTTAATTTGTTTAAATCATAAAAAATAATAGGTACATATTTACAATCACAAAACTAAATAGAAAGAAAGTCAAAGTAGGCAGATGTAAAAAATACTGTAGGTGGGCAGCCCTATCGCATGTAAAATACGGCCGAGTTACAATACTGCATGGATAGAATTATCGTGGTATAGGCTATGAGCCTAGCGGCCCTTTTTTCCGTGTTCTTGCTTTGATCTCTTAGAGATCTCGGCGGATTTGCATAATTCTCCTTATTTTGTTTTATGCGATGTATATACTTTCAAGTTTGTTTCATACAAAGTTTTGGTTAGTTTACAGTATTTCAATGATTTTTTTAATATTATACTAGTAAGGGACAAACCAAAACCTTCACGTCTCAGGCTAAATTCTCTTCCAAACCGATATACCTGCTCTGGTACATGTATACAGTCACTCATCACATAAAAGCTAAGAAGCTTATGAGCGTAAAAGAGCAGGGCACGCCGTCATTGCGGCGGTAAGGCCCATCATGGGGGAGTGGCTAGAGAGGCCACACGGTAGCCTCTCGTACCGTCAGACGCAGATTATCACCGGGCACGGTAGCTTCGGGCGGTATCTGCATCTGATGGGTATAGAGCCAACGCCCGAGTGCCATCACTGCGAGTGCCCGTTTGAGACGCCGAGGCGGGAGCTTGTGGCGGCCCTAGGGGTGAGAGTGCTCACGCTCTCCACCCTTCTCGCGGCGATGGTCCGCTGCGCGGATGCGTGGGCGGCCAGCGCCTCCTT
This sequence comes from Eilema caniola, assembly GCA_949126895.1. Lineage (NCBI taxonomy): Eukaryota > Metazoa > Arthropoda > Insecta > Lepidoptera > Erebidae > Eilema > Eilema caniola. Next base: position 13,199,239 of record OX421460.1, on the reverse strand, counting down.
CTGCGAGCAGGTCATGCTCGCGAAGGAGACAGCAGAGCAGGCGCGGCGCGATGAGCGAGAAAGGGTCGCTGACATCGCTGCACGCGCCCGAAGGCGGCTTGGGCGTCGGAGGGCGCAAACTGACCTCCGCCCCCCATGAGCGCGGGCCTGAGGGTGACGGGTAGAGCCGCCCGTCACCCTAGCAGAAGCAGGCCACGGCGGCGGCGCGCATCGTAGAACGATGCGCGCCTCCCCACACCGGGGTTGAGTCGGGGACCACGTGGTCCCCCCCCCTTCCCGAGGAGGGCCAGACCGAGAGGGATGGCCCTGGGTCAGCCGGGGTGCAAGGGATATGTCGCATGACAACCTCACCTTCGGCCTAGCACCACGACCCAGAGACGGCGTGCGGTTTAGTCGGTTCGAGTCCGACATAACTCCGGAGGGGTGGGTATACGTGGGGATTTCCCGCACGTAAAATAAAAAAATAAAAAGAGCGTAAAAGAGCTAGCTCTGGACTCCTACATGCGAGTTACGTCACCGGCATTGGTACTCGGATGAGCATCATCCGGACCATTCGAGCGCCGATCCCGGTTGCATCCAACAACATTTTTATCTCATTTTTTATCGTTACCTACTACGGAACGACCAAAATTTATTTATTCAAAGCTACGTCGATTCTATAGCAAAAAGTTAAGCTGTAGAGAAGTTTTACACGACGCACAGTAATTTACGACGAAACTTGGCGACCTATTCACGAAGTAGAGTCGGAGATGTAGAAAGCTGGCAGTTTTTGTGCCAGCTCAGTCGTCGTCATCAAATATTGAGGACAAATTTAATTTTTAGTTATTTTTATTATATAGTATTGGTCATTGCCATAAACACTTTTCTTGATATTATATTACGGCAAGGTCGACATGGTGATCGGTAAACGGCGGACCCCCTTCTGCCTGCCTACCATTTTTTATACCACTTAGGTGGCAGACAAGCACAAGGCCCACCTGATGGGAAGTGGTTACCGTGGCAAATGGACGTGTGCAACACCAGGGGTGTCACACTCGCACTGTCGACCCTGTTAAAACAGAGAGTTTCTGTGCCGATACCATGCCCCACATCACATTGTCAGTCTGTTGTACTCGTACGATAAACAGAATACTCTATAAAATCGTAGAACTTAGTCTGACTCCCACTTTTTTCCATCTAAATTAAAAGAACCTGCATCCAAAGAATAATACGAGTATTATAGTCACTTGTCCGCCATGGCCTGAAAAGCAGTGTTTTCCACCCGCTGCTTGGATTTAAATAAGCATTATTTTCCGGGGATAAAAGATGAAAAAATAATGACTGTCTCAGATCATGCGGTATTCAACCAAATAGCCCAATTTGGAAAAGAAACTCGCATAACTTGACATTGATTCCACTTTGAAACTGGTATAGGAAATGAAACTTTAATTACACAGAAATAAAGATAATTTTCTTTGCCATCTTCTCGTGAATAGCCGAAATACTTTTTAATAGACCATTATGCGAATGTCACCAATTCGGGGAGGCATAATGTTGGTCTTTAGTAAACTTTGTATGAGTAAGTACGTACTGCAGAAAATTCACCATCAAAAGCTGACACTTTCCGTTTGTCTCCTTTATATCGTCCATAATATTTGAATACTATCATCTTATTTCCTTTCTTTAGTTTCTTTTGCTGCTAGTATGCAGTGGTACTAACACCTTCAGGGTCCAAACAAACGTCACCTATAAGTCGATGCATCTGCTGCACAACGGATGAGCCACTCGTACAGGATTTCCTATCGTGTTTGGAATATCAGATGATAGTATCACTCTTGGAAAAGCCGACATAACAATGTAAAGCAATAAGCAGATCTCGTGCTCCACTTTGAACACTACTGCTAAGAGAATGATTAATGATGATGAGTTATTTTTGTTGCTGAGGAGTAAATAGTTTAATGTTACTGTATATTCAAGGTTAGATTACATGCGCATACGGGTAGGTACTACTTGGTGACTGAATAAATAGTGGTGGTTTAGATAATCAACCGAAAAGAAAGTTTGCATTAGAGCTTTGCCCATTAAACTACTGCTGTCCCGCATTGCAGGTGAGCTTGGCTAAAACTCAGAAGATCTTGGTGAGGCCCCTATGACCCTCTCAACAACTCATTTTCATTAACAATTTTCCTTAATATTCTCTTACGACAAGGTAGACATTTTAATTAATTCAACTTTGTATCTTCTGAAATGAATTTAGCATAATATTTTGTCAAAAGTTTGGCAGAACAATTTAAGTTTGTGTGTTTGTCTGAAATAGCTGGCCTTTAGTTTACCAAAAGTTATTTTATGAAAACTGTTTACTTGTTAAAAGTTTATCCATTTTATTGTTACCGAACATTCTATGGTGAATAAGAAAAAGTAAATACAAATATTTTATACAGTGTTCTTTAGAACCAAAGTAAAGTTTGTATTTTGTAGTTTCTAAAATGCAGATAAACATATGCATTATAAAGAATGCGGATAAATACATTTTTGGTAAATAAATACATAATATTATACCTACATAAGAACACCCAGACCAATGTATGCAAAATACAAATATTTGCATTGAGCGAAAATCAAACCTTCGTCTTCTAACTTAGCAGTCAACCGCTACGTCACAGAGGTCTTCAAAATATCGTCGGTCGTTGTTATTTATACATATAATGTTTTCTGCAAAATAAAATAACAATTTTGCACCGTAATCCCCCCTTTTCGAAACTCTGAACCCTTGGCTTATGGATAAAGAACCCCTCTGCCCATAATTACATATCGCGGTCAGCCTTTGAGAGGCAACAAATTTCTGAGGCCCGACCCTTAAGGTCGTGACACACTGAAGCAGGGTTAAAGCAAATTCAAATGCACTGTTCCTCCACATGCGTTGAAGTCTTCCTGAATATTAACTTTTTCCAATTGCTATATGTATATAATAAAAATATAAAAACAAAACTGCAGGTTCAGACGTCAAAAAATTCCTCGCCATCGACGTCAACTGGAAGGGTGGCCAGAAGGCTATCGGCATTGCCACGTTGAATGGCAATACCGATCCTTTGCGCAAGAAATAACCAGCTCTCTAGTCACGTGTAGCGTCTATTAAGCGTTTTGAAATATATATGTCCTGATCTCAACCCGATTGAACACTCCTGGGATGAGCTTAGGAGGCTAGTCAGAAATCGCAGACCACCACCTAATTGTACCCATACTCAGGGCACTAAAGCAGGCGCTGGTAGAAGAATGGGAGAATATTCCCCAACATCGGCTCCGAAACCTAGTGTTCAGTATGCCAAACCGGCTCGAAGCTGTAATCAGAGCTCGAGGAGGCAATACCAGTTATTAAAAATTAAGTAACATGTTTTAGTACATGTTACTTAATTTTTACATTTCATCATTATCTATTTCATCACTATCATTTTCATCTTTACATTTTATAATAGTTGATTTTTTCGATAATAAGCTAAAAATGTCTATTTTCTCTGTTTTATCTTTTTTAAGTTAAAATGTTACTAATAGTATACATAGTTTACTAGTTTTAAGAATTAAAACCTATAAAATTTGCAACAAAACCTTTTTTAATCTTAAATCTCTACCTTCTATAGTTAAGAAAAAAATTACATTTGAGAAGTGTGATACTTACTTTTGCAGGCCAGTTTATATATATAAATAATAGCGGGCACTTGGACCCCATGACCCCAGCGTCTCGACCCCAAACGGCTCAAATATGTAATTACCACTTAAACTACTATATTTGCACCGTTTGAGGGTGTCTGCCGAAGCAGCAGCAGCGCATTCACAGTCTGCAGTCCCTGGAAGATGTGAAGGCGTAAGGGTGACAGCACATGTTGCATCCCACACTGAATGCCCAGAGCGGCACGTTCCATTTTCTCTGAGAAGATGGGTCGTCTGGCAAATCATCGATTGTGCAAAACATTTTCCAAGCACTTTAGGCTTTGGCCTTGCCTGGCACTTTTGAATTAGTTAGGCTAGGAGTTAGGATATTTCTAACTAATTCATTCGTGCCATATACCGAAGATAAAAATGCTGGTAGACTTAAGTACGTCGATAATTTTGGGAACGCCGAGCCCGCCTATGCGCACAGGTATGGATGCCTGAAGCCAGACTCGTTCATTCATATCCACATTTAGAATTTTGAATAATTTAATACTCATCCTACTAATAATTTAAATGTGAAAGTAGGCCTACATGCCGTAGGAAGATTCGACCCACTTCGATTCTGAGCCAGTCTAGGTTGCCCCTTCCTTTCACAAATATAACTAAAAACCGATACATAGGGTTAAGGGGAATATATAGTAATTTCGGTTGCTAATATTCTTTAAAAACAACATACCTCAACAGCAACAATGCGCTATCATACAGAGACACAATAAAAAGGAGCATCATGCTTATACCGATGAGTATCAAAATTACAGGTCTAAAAGATTCCCTTATTATCACTTATTATAAATGCGGCAGTTTCAATGGATAGCTAAATGTATGTTACTTCATCGCGCCAGAATGGTCGAACTGAATTTGCAGTGATGTATTATAATCACTAAGAGCATACACTGTGTGTTTTTACTTTGTATTCCAGAAATAGCGTTCTGTATGTCGAGGCAATGTTTCTGGATTCAACGCAAATGGAGCTTTACGTAACAGCTAGTCAACAATAATCCTGAGAAGCATCATATTAATAATATGATAAAGTCGTATTTTTTGCTTAAAATTTGACAAGCGAATACGGAGCCTTGTGGCCCAATTTAGTTTGAGGCTCAGGTGTTCGTTGCGGGCAGCTGAGGCCGACCAATATCATTAGTCTCGAGTCTTTTAAAGTTAATTTTTTTGTTCGAAGTAATTTTTTCTTAATAAAATCTCGGAATTCCGATGATGTTTTAAGAGTTATTTAGGCGGAGGATTGTACGAAATGGCGTACATTGGGAGAGACCTATATTTAGTAGTGGACTGCAGTGAATTGATAGATTGATTGATTAGTAAGAGTTATTTAATTAAATTAGTTAAAAGTAGTTTCATTACCTTTCACAGCTCTTTAATAGCTTTTAAGAAAGTAATAAGTAGTAAGTAATATTTTTTACTAAGTATAAATTTGTAATGGTATCTGCATATTTGAATTGAATTCAATCAGGAAAATATTGCCCCAGCTTGATCTTTGAAACCCAAGTCGACCGCAGATAATACTTGACAGACGAGGCTCTGGCGGGCTTTCCTCTCAAGGTTGGCATCACATACTAATAAAAGAACAAACTGAAAAGAAGAAGATTAGAAAGACAAACCCAATGCTCCAAGGTGCAACCAGGAACAACGCTAATTTGTCACATTAATCAATCAATTTGCACACTGGAGTCCAGTGCTGGACATAGGCCTCTCCCAATACCGTCTCCGTCCTCCGTCTTCCGCATCCAGTCTGTCCTATGTCGATAATACAACACACATCTATGCTTAATTCTTCAGAGATATTCAGGCGTAGTTAAGTGTAATTATGGAAAACATTACAAGAAACTTATTTTTTATCCGACAAGTCCTCAAATGTATTATGACAAATGCCCGTTACCACCACTAAAGCATTTTTCAGCGTTATTTCTTTGTTTTCTTATCAAAAATCTTCATTAGCGCTAAATTCTGTCAGGCACAGAATACATTTTCGGATATAATTCATTCATAAAATGACTTATTTGCAAGAAAGGTAATTTAATCATCATTTATCACTTACCTGGTCTCTCAGTTCATCTGGAGTCAGATTAATGTGTTTTTCTCTTCCATTGGTCCCGGTACGGCGTCATCAAATAATTGAGTCTCTTTTCCTTCATATTATAATTTAAACAATACATTACTCTTTTATTCGGTTGTTTTCTTTCCATACATACAATAATAATCATCGTTCTATCCTACTTCTTAGTAATTACAATTAGGAATTAGAAAGTTTGTGAAGATAAATATGTTTATACAGTATATACACACATTTATCCCCAAATGGATTGAATGAAATTTGCCCAATGGTAGACGATAGGCTATAGTTTGAAGTAGCAAATACATAGAATACAATTGTATTTCGAGAAAAGATTTCCGTGGACTGCAGAAAGTTCAGTATTTCAAGCAACATATTTCTCACCTGAGTGTCAGTCCCAATCGAATTCAAAGCTCACATTAAATTCCCAGGGACCTTTTGCCCTGCCGTTTGATCTCCCAAACCGAAAGGAAAGCCTGCACCAGACCCTCGTCTGCCAATCAGTAGAAGTATCGGTATGCAGCTGGGGTCTTGAAGATCTTGATGGGGGTCCAACGGAGGCTTACATTACTTGAAAAGTAAATATATTGATATCAATCCATTAACAAGAAAATTTCCTTTCGAACAAACAAAAATAAAATCGAATTCGGTCCAATGACATTTAAACAACGACGGCTGCCCCGATTCAAATTTTCCATTTCAATCAATACAACCTGATTGTCAAAACAGATACCGTTGATGGTTTGTTTGGATTTCATAATAATTAATAGTCACTATGAAAAATTGATCCTATTGTTGTGCGAAGGAAATAGCTGTTGGTCCTTTGTGAGCTTGATCGAATGATTTGACCTTTGGTGAAAATTAATGTTTCGAATTTCATTTGGACAATGTAAAATATATAATAGAATGGGAACTGGGGGGCATGGGTCTCAATAATAGTCACGGTTTTTTTTTAACGTGTGGAAGCCCCCACGGGCTTCACCCCATCGGTGCCGACGATAGGGTGGGCGTGTCGGAATCGGACCGACTAAAACCACACGGTGTCCTTCCCAAGTGTCCATTGCCGGGCACCCCGGGTAAGCCCTCGAAAGGATAACCTCAAGGTTACCGGCGGACTTTGGCCGCCACTGCGGCCTCGCCTGGTGGGGTCGGGCGTTATCCCGCGTCGGTGAGTTGGCAGGCGTGTGTAGGACACACGACACGCCTCCGTCACGGCTTGCTTCTGTAAGGACGGCGAGTCGGCCAACTGCCGTCCTCAGGCCCCGATCATGGAGGTCGGTAGTCCCGGGCGTAGACGAGTCTGCGGCGTCCTCGCCGCAGTGTAATAGTCACAGTAGAGTAATATTATAAGCTAGCTGAAGAGTGATGGCTGACGAGGACTGACCGCTAATTCACCCGCGTGGTATTTGATTCCACTCCCACTACGCATGGGAACCTATTTCAGGTATAAGAAGTAGCCTTTGTAATACTTCAGACTATAAATCAAGGTTTTCCAACCTGTCATAACAACACCTACCTCCTAGAAACGATACCTACCCAAATATTATCAATTTTCAATTCTTGATTAAAAGGCATTTTGATAACAAATGGCCTACGCAAGTGGCTCCAACAAATGGCTCCTTACAGCTTAACTAAAACGATTCATCAGCACATCCTATTAAACATATGGAATGTTGGAAACTTCCCCCGTAAGCTGTACACCAGTCGTATAGATACCTACGTAGACACAATAAGCTCAAGTCATGCTCTGTTCATAATCGGCCCTCTTGCCGACGCTAAGTAATTTTAGATGTTTCATCAAATCGCCATTTCTGTGTCCGAGACATTTGATAAATGTGTTTTGGGCACAAAAAGTGACCGTCACATTTCAGGTACAACATGGCAGAAAATAGGAATTGTTAATTTATCATTTCTGGCCGTCTGCTGTGAAATTTGGGGCAGAAAATGGTTTATTTTAGTAGAATGAGGCTTAAGTATAGAGCATTTGAATACTACTTCAGAGGTTGCGAGTTTGATTCCTGTTCTAGGCAAATATTTTTAGGTATAGGGTATAGGTAAATATTGAGTTAATTAGCTTTGCACGAGTGTTCCAATAGTAAATATTATAAATCATGGGAATTTGGCTCATAAATAATTGGTTCATAATAAAAAGGAAACCTATTATACCTATTACCACAAACAAAATACAGAAAAGCTTTAAGTTCCCTCCAACGACAAATATTAGATATTCAGAAGATATTGAAGGTTTTATTTGATAATAAAATATTTTAGGGTTGCTACTAATATCTGTTTATTACGATCGTAAAGTTTAAACTAAGGAAGCAAATATCTAAATTTCACGAGCCAGTATTATCAATGCAAGACTGGCTTAATTAAAAAATAAACTTCAGAAAATATGAGCAAAAATATACCAGCTTACACTAAGTCGTAGGTAGTACAGGGAATTACAAAATATCTTTTCCCTTGTTATATAGCAAAATTAGCCCTTGGAAGTTGCTGGCTGAATGTTTACAAACGAGAAATAAATTATATTATTCACTTAAATTACTTGTATGCTCCCTAACCCCCTCTGCTAAGCAAAATAGCTAAGTAGGGTAACATCGGAAATGTAACGACCACAAATCGAACTGTGGCCTACTGATCATCAGGCCGATAGCCATTAAGCTACCGATTACACTTCGAAGGCCTTGGACTAGGCAGAGCTACCGCCTTATTATTAGCTATTACCGCAATTCAGTACCCATTTATCACTGTTTAGAAGAAAAGTACGTTATTAGTCTCCTACATTGGATATACTTGACATGGAATTCAATTTCGTGATGCCGCTGACGACACAAGTTATAAATCTTATGTTAGCTACAGTACATTGAAAGAAACGAGACGTATAAAATAACAGTATGGCCGCTTTTAGAATCAGATTATATTTAAAATAGATATATTGAATGGTGTGCTCCACAAAAATGAGACGTGGGTTGTATTTCATTTCGCTTTGAGACATTTCATAAAAAAATTCTATAGCTTGAAATGGCAAAGGGCTTACGGCGTAATTAAATCTAAATATACATTTTAATAAGTTGAAATCAGAAATTTATGATGAAAATAATATTTGGAGAATCGTTATTTTTTAAATAATGTACGCACCAATACCTATATACCACCGAACTGGGAGGGAGATACTTATTATATCACTTTTTTATACTATTAAGGTGGCAGACAAGCTTCACAGCTCACCTGATGGAAAATGCCTAGTTACCGTGGCCTATGAACGTGTGCAAAGCCAGGGGCGTCACACTCGCCCTGCCCACCCTGCGAGGACCTTACGAACCCCATACTGTAGTCCTTCACTATAGAGTTACTGTAGTACTGTACATTTATAGTTTTATTTATAGTATGGAATTTTTATATAATCGCGGTCAACCAGGTTACTTTATTAGATTTGGAGCTTTTTTTTTTATTACGTGCGAGAAATCCCCCGGAGGTTATATCGGACTCGAACCGACTAAACCGCACGCCGTCTGTGGGTCGATGTGCTAGGCCGGAGGTGAGGTTGTCTTTTGACATATCCCTCGCACCGTCGCACCCCGGCTGACCCAGGGCCATTCCTCTCGGTCTGGCCCTCCTCGGGAATATTAGATTTGGAGCTATGACTGAGAATTCTCTAACAAAAGAGTTCAACTAAATATTGCTCAACCCAGATTCGAACTCGGCCAATCATGTAATTAAAGCTAATTATACACAAAGAAATTATAAAGTAAATGCGTTGGCCGAGAATCGAACTCGGATCAACTGCTTGGAAAGCAACTACATATGCTGACCATTACACCAGCAACGCATGTGAAATATGTACTGAAAAACAAGACTGAATTACAAGATATCACACCTGTGTACAAATAAAGTAATGAGCTCTAACATTATGAATTATGTTTTGCCATAGAGTTCAATGAAAATTGGATACTTCTTAATAAGGAAAGTCATTGAATTTGTATAAATGCTTCAAAAGGTGATCAGAATTTTTTGTACGTGGCAATCTTGGAATTGTTGTCGCATTCTATCAAATGGCAAATTCCTTCCATTGACTTTCATAGATTTCTTTTCTATTCCTCGGAGAGCACGTTCCCGGGTGCCATATAAATATCTGTAGCGTTCATTACGGGTAATTAGAGCCGTAAAAGTCCGACAACCTGTTCTAATTACAGAACGTGGGTTTACGGAGATTGGAGAATATCAAAGGACAGCCGTTCACTAGTTAGACAAAATCATCTTCTTCATGGAGACGTATTTTCCCAATTGTTCCCGAGACCAAGGTGCCCTCGGAGTTCATCGTCCACTTTGCACAATCTTGGGCGTTTATGGTACCTATTGAAACCAGTCATATAAACCTTGGGGTTACCGCAAGACGTGGCCGCACCAGGGAAAGCGGCTCTCTCTTATTTTATCTGCGATGTCACGGAGCCTTCATACGTACCGCGGTAGCGTGAGTTCCGCATGCGATATTTACGCGTTTAGTTAGACAGAAAACACCCTGATTGTGTTAGGAAAAGGCTCAGAGGATGATTCATGCATACAAATAGTTGCACCGGGCGAGTGTCAAACCGCGGCCGAGCTATATAAGTTATCATTGCCAACTTTTAACAATGATTTGGTATCATAAATCTAAACATGGCCCATAAATATCAATGAAGTATCTCTAATTGCTGCTGATATAATTTTATGAGCCCTGATTGCATCTATCAACATCAATGGACCACAATTACGAGATTTATTGGAACTAACTAGTCGAAAGTAAACTTAATACATGCTAATTAACTACAAGGAACACTGATAAGATGGGAGACTAACTGAATGTATTGAACGCATATTTTATTTACTATTTTTTGCCCGCGGCTCCGCCCGCGTGGATGTGGGTTATCGCGAACAAACATAGCCTATGTCCTTTCTCAAGGTTTAATCTCCCCCTATACCAAATTTCATCAAAATCGGTTCAATAGTTTAGGCGTGAAAGACAGACAAACAAACAGACATATACATACACTTTGCCATTTATAATATTAGCGTGGATTCCTCACATTTACAAAAATCACAACACAGATGTAAGTCCACACGATCGAAGTCGGTTGGTTAAAAAATCTAATCCAACCACAACAAAACATAACGCAATATGACAATTCAAATCAGTCGCTTCATTCCCTAAATTCAAACCAATCAGTTCATCCATTCGTCCAATCTCTTAAAGGCATTAAAATGCGAAATAATCCAATCACGTGGACTGACGGAACTTCACGTCACTCGAAATACCAATCATTGTTAAATCCGTTATATCCGTCAACGGTCATTTCATTATCCGGATTTAACCGGCTCGTACAGGATTTTACTCGATTAAAACAGCAAGTGTGAATATTGGATCGACACGTTTTCGATAAACGGTTTCAAGTTTGTTGATTCGGTATAGCCACGGGCTGTTTACTTTTATCTAAATCTTGGAAAGACAATTTCTCTTTAAACTTGCTCGGAGTAGGCCAAAGTCTATTGACAATCACATTCCACAAAGTACTTATTAAACTTATTTGAACTTTAAATCGAAAGAATTCAACATCCGGACGCGGAACAGACACTTTCTTACTGGAAGACTAATTTATCTGTACCCGTGCTGGGAAGCCGCAATTATTTATACATCTTCTTCTTAGGGTGATGCTAAACCCGTGTCGTCCGTATGGTTTTTTTTACGTACGGGCAATCCCCACGGAACACCCCCCCCCCCCCCCCCCTCCGAAGCCGGAGGGGGAAATTATGTCGAACTCGAACTAAACCGCACGCCGTCTGTGGGTCGTTGTGCTAGGCCGAAGGTGAGGTTGTCTCGCAACATATCCCTCGCACCCCGGCTGACCCAGGGCCATTTCTCTCGGTCTGGCCCTCCTTAGGAGGGGGACCACGCGGTCCCCGACTCGCCGCCGCTCGTCCGTAAGGTACACAGAGACACAAACCTGTACGTAGCTAAAATACATAACTCTACGTTTTCGATTCGCCACGGTCGGTTGAAAAAAGTTGTAAGTAGGAATTTTACTCCTAAAACGAATAAGAGGTCCTAAACCAACAATGGTATGTTTGTCTTGTACGTATTTCGCGTTGATCGTAGTGGTATATGTCCACGTTTAGCAAATACACCATAATGGTATGAAATGAGTTTCAATGAGGAGTTTCGGAAAAAAAAAACAGTTTAAAAAATACGGTTATAGCCGTTTTACGAGAAAAATGGCGGTTAGATGCTAATTCGATTTGCGGGATCACGCAAAGGTTTGCTTCGTGAATTTTAAGTAAAATTATTCTCTCGTTTTTATATATATGAGACTCCATCCAGTTTTTCGTTGCCAAGCTTCACCTGCGAACTGGCGTTTTTGCTGATTGATGGACGAGGTTCTAGCTTACACTTTCCTCTCAGGGTTTGCAGGACAGACTACAGTACAGTAGTATAGTTTTGGATTAGTAAAAGCTTTCCTGGATAGCTGCCCTTTTACGGTTGAACAAGTCTCGTTGGGAACTTTAGTTTATAGTTTAGAGTAGCAATATAGGCCACATTTTCTACTGGGAACAGGTTCACGTGGGCGGAACCGCAGGCTACAGCTAGTTATAAAATAAAACAAGCATCCCAACGATATAATATTATTTTTTCATACGCTCTGAGTATATCACGAACAGAAATATCGATTTGCGATTCTTTACCGAGTACATGAGGTTATTGTTTCTGAGAGGCTTTGTTGGGCCTAAAAGGGCTTTGAAAAGAATTTGTTTTATTGCCTGGCTTAATAGTCAGGCAGAATGATCGACGGGCGGGTGAATTTCTAACAAAGATTATTATAACATGAATAGACTATAGCGTGTATAAATAAAGAATTTAAAAAATCCTTTGTTGGATCAACCTGTCCAATGATAGTCTCACCCAATAAACGATGCTATGGGTTTTAGAAGATTGCTACAGTATTTATTTAAATATAAGAAATGAAATAAAACCAATTGTTGGTGTTACTATTTACGCAGATTAGGTCACAGCAAGACTTAACGACACAGTGAGCTCAGGCTGCGTAAATAGTAACACGAACAATTCATTATGATTCGGGTACTTTGAGATAACTTGCACTTCAAACTATATGACAACTATCACAATAAGTCAAACCGCAAAAATGGCTGCTGAAAAGTAGCCGAAACGTCAGTTTAAAAATAAACAATAACAAATAAATCGTGATAGAATCCGTTTAAAAGTGGTTTTATTTCAATGAGTAATATTCGCGTTAACTTTAGAAAATATCAGATAAGAAATGGTTCGGATAATATTATGTTCTCGCTCTCGGCAGTGTGCAATTGAAATATTACTTCAAGGACCTCTTAAATATAGCATTATCTTAAACTCCATGGTAGATCTCAGGGGTGTAGCAAGAAATAATAAAGCATCATTTTTAAAAAATGGCCGCCATCCACAAGCTCTGCGCCTCCGGTCTCGAATCATGCAAGCCCCATATAGATGCCTAGGCAGGTATCCCGCCATTCAAGATGTCTCTGGTCTTCTTCAAGTCTTCATATTTGTGACCACTCACTCGTCTGGTCCAAGCTGTAATAATCAAATTGAATGAATTTATCATTCCCGATGACATTTCACGTTCGTTCAAACTGTTGCGTTGGGCACTGGTCTTTTAGGCATATTGCATCAAACCTAAATTTATAATCAGTACTTACAACAAGCATAAAACGCATAATAGGTACATGTTCAAACATTAATGATAAATCGAACAGCACCAGGACAGAAGTCCTGGCTTGAAGTCGTACATATTTCATATTTATTACAAGACGCAAAATAAACAAAGTGATCACCTTTTACTCAACTAGTAATTTGAGTAAAATGTGAAATCCCACTTTAGTACGATATGATCGCACTAAGCAAACCAAAACACTCGAAACTGTCGGCAGCAGAATTATATGACAGGTTTAATGACAGTAAAGGAAGATGATAGGCTGTTGGTCCACCTACCTCAAAGTGAAAGAGACGCAAGTATATATCTATATGTGTGCAGTTGTGCACCTGTGTATAGTCGCAATTACTTCACTGCTAATATTCGATCTGAATCAACCCTCACCGGACTGCTCATTCACAAAGAATAGATATAATACAATACAGTTAAGCCTTCCCTTGGTAATATACGCTGGAATTTAAAGAGGCAATCAGAGCATATCTACATACAGCTTTAAACTTCTCCAAAAGTATTGGAACGTTGGTAAGAATCTATAAAAAAAAAGGATAGCGTGTTCCAGAGCTGGCTGTCGGAAACTTAGACAAGTTGTCTCAATATTTGCCGGGGATTTGCAACATCTGTTATGTCACTCTCAACGCATTGACCTTTGCCGACTCAAGCGTATTATAACATTCCGGGAATGATATTGGACAAATACCCGTCTTTTTTTTCAGATTCAGAAAGGCTTAACAAATTCGGTTCTAACTTTGCTATTAGTTTCTGCAAGGGGACGAAAAAGTTGAGGAAAATGGGACGGCTTGCCCGGGAGAGACCTGTATCGCCATTTGTATATAATAGTCAGCATCAGGTCGATGTTCAAGAACAAAGTATTCAAAATGATCTTAATTCCCAGGTTTCCCCCTTTCCCTGATGACGGATTGCCCTGATATTTGGTACACGCCTTTAATTCGGACAATAATACAGTTTAAAATAATTTAAATCAATAAAACAGATTGATTTGCTGTTAATGCTTTGATTTTAAGATCATTCTGAGTGCTAGTCAAGATATCTTGACTAGCACTCAAAATGTTTTTTTTTAATCCCCCGCCGGAGCCGGAGGGTAAGGTGATGTCGGACATGAACCGACTAAAATGCAAGCCGTCTGTGGGTGGCACTGCAAGGCCAAAGGTGAGGTTGCTAATGCATATCCTCAAAATGATCTTAATACCAAGGTATTAAAATCTTAATTACCTACTTTGCTTGTCAAGGTCGAGCTGATGCTGACTGTATCTGTGCCACCCGTCTGAAGGAACCACGGTGGTCTATTTACAAGACAAAATGCCTATATGTCATTCCAAACTATAAAGTAACTCCGCGCGCAATTTCTTTTAATCCGTTCAGTTGTACTGATTTGATTGAATTGCGAACATCGTCCACTTTCATATTCAGAGAACTAGGTATGATGGCTGTTAGATAGCACTCAACCCTCCACCTGCATTCAGTCTATTTTAGTAACCTGTGAGATCGTCAGTAGACAAAAGACATTTCTGGAAAGGAATCCTATGGGGCGTATTAGAACCTTACGAAGACCTTCTGTGTGAAGCCAAACTCACCTGCAGGTCGAATATAAAAGAGTAGGTTACCAAGTAGTAGTACTAATAATTAAGCTTTTATCATCTCTACTTCGACAACGGTACCCTAATGATTTTTCTCTAAACCAAACACATCTCCAATAGTTACATATTAAGCGCTGCCTACGACAAATTTCATACAATACCATTTGTTAATATTGTATATCCATTACTCCGCCTTTGAAGGCTAAATACGGTAATATGGCTGGAACTCACCAGTCAGATTGAATATTTACTGAACATTACTTACATTGAGTAGGTTGACCATATCATCGGTATTGAAATTGATTCTTTTCCTTAATTTTTATACACACATAATGTTTGATCATGAGTTATGTTTGTGTATCGTCTTATTATTATATTTTGTAACATTTATGAATAGTTTTCCTTATCTTAGAAGAGAATTTGAAAAAAAAAAAAAACAATTTAATGGGTGTCATGGAATCATATGTAAAAGCTGATAACTTCTACGGTAGTATCTATACCCCATTCAGTGAAGTACTTAGAAACTAAACATTGAACTAAACTGCTAAACTAATAGTGAACTAAACATCTTGATGTATCTTTTTAATACGTTTTATGTTAAAACACAGTTTATTAATATTTTTCTGTTTAGAAACTCCTTCGACGACTAGAAATCGAAATCGAATCACTAGTTAGTAGTTAGCCTAGTTTATTTGTTAATGTGTTTTCATTAAAAGTCGCTACAAAATCTTTTACTTTAAGTTAAGTTGAGTCGCGGTCGTGTCGATGGTTTTCTTCTCCGAGTCCAGGGTTATGTTAAGTTAGGCTCTAGGTTACGTTTTTATTTACATGAATCGAAATTGAATTTGATCGAATTGAAATTCAGAATTTAACACATTTTATTTCTCAATTCTAAACATATATTCTAACAAAAGCAATATTGGGGTAACCCTACTTAGTCACACGTTTGTTCCGTAAAAGGACTTTGTTGAAAATAAAATGAATAAATTACAAAGTTAAATACAAAACGGTGTTGTAATTTCAGGGTACATATGCGTATTAAATAACTCCTGTATAATGACTTAAGTGTATAATTGTAGTCAAATTTGCTCATCTTTGTATACTTAGCTACTAATGGGGCAAACAAGCATATGATCCACCTCACGTTAAATGGTTACTGTTACAAATTATATACCGATAAGCTTAATAACTGTGCCTTTTGAACGCTAACAATCTAGAAGTATAAAATGCCTTTAAACTTTAATATTACTTACCGAAATTATCAGTATACCTCGTATAACCCGAAAGCTCTCGTAAGGTTTTTAAACTATTATCCGCATCGGTCTCGGTTATCACACGAACAATTGAGGCAGTTGTTACGGGTAGTTGAGGCCCTAAAAAGCCTGAAAACTAGTCTAGTCATAGAACTTTGAAATCACCTTTGGGTTGTGGATGTTGGATGGGAGTCGTTTCACAGATAATATTGAACTTCTAATACTTCGTAAATAGACTCGTGGACTTAATACAAAGTCGGACCATTATATAAGTTAATTATACAATTTAAAAACCTTACTTACTTTCGGCCTCTTTTCACTCCAAGTTTTTTTATTGGTAGATAATTTTCATGCCGAAAGAAATTGCCATCATATAACACAGCTTACTTCTTCACCTCTCGCTAAATAAAATCAATTATCGGTAGGGTACTAAATAATGTTTTACTGCGACATGTCCGTAGTAGGGTACTGTCAATAGTCGACACACTGAGTACACAAAAAACAAAAACATTGCTCATAGTGTGAAATGAAAGTTTTCTACTTAATTGCATCTGCGGGCTGTGCTAGAAAATACAGAGTTTCTTTTACCCTTTTGCAATAACAGTTGTCTATATACTTTTTTACCCTGATTTTATTGAATTATAGTTTTTTTAAATAATTTATGTCACTAATGTGTGGGTGTTACAAAATCATTTTTTTTCGCCGAATTAACATATCCAGGCAATTTTGCTATAGAAACTGTGTCCAAAATCGTTTTATCGACTATAACACATAGTATATTTTAGATAGATATAAAATAGAAGTTATAGAACGTTCGAAACTGCCTGGTGCCTTCGTAAACATCTTGAAAATACATCCATTAAATTTAGTGCATAGATCTCTTTAGATAAATTTCATACAGGCGCTTCTCCAAAATCAAAAAGAATGAAAGTACATGGGCTTCTTTACTACTTTACTGGATTAGGTTCCTGTGAGTGGCGGAAACCATTCCGTATTTCACATGGGCGAAGTAGCAGACAAGAGCGAGAATAAAATATTATGCAAAGAGAATGTTAAAATTCAGTGCAATATAATCTACGTTCCAGAAAACTTCAACCTACATAAATATTTCGAGTAAAGAACAAAACCTGTTTCATTCCAACATAAAAAATTAAACAATAAATTGTGAACACATAAAAGGCATAAAAATGACGAAATATATACAACCGTGGAGCCTGATATGCTTCATTCAACAAATACTCGGGCCTCCACGAAATTGCGGAAATTTAAAAAAAAGATAAAAGTATCTTTTTTGTCGAGATACGGAATGCAACCGTAGCTGTGCGTAAAACGCTATTGTAGAATTTTATCATACTGAATGAAGTTCTCGAAATACAGTAGTTTTATTCGGAAAATGTTTATCAAAACATTGTTACAGTAGTATAGTTTCACAATATGTATGGTGAGTTTTTCTCGACTCGGTCCCACTTTCAATGACTTTACATATGTAGGATTCGGAAAATAACTTTGTAGGTCTGTTGTAGGTATATGTCTACCACTCATCATCATCTCAGCGACAATCCCGGTGGTTTCCAAAGCCTGGAAGCCCGGATTCGCCTTCCTAATTTTTGTGCTTATCACTTTGCGATCTTTGGAGTTCCCTACAGTGAAAGCTTTAGCATGCATGTCATCCCGTCAAAGCAATAAGCTTGGCGTTCATAGGTGGCACCTTCATCAATCATTGTGGACGAGCAGAATTTCGATTTGTAGTGTTATAATGACTGTCGGATTGTTCATTTTCGTGAATGCAAATGCAAATGCGAAAGCGAATGCCCATGTGAATGCGAATGCGAATGCGAACGCGAAAGCGAATTTTGTTATTCATATTAAAGGCGCAATAAATATTAGACGGTCTGTCATGTTTAAACTAGGGATGTCCGATACATCGATACTGTTTCGATTTATCGTGTCATTCTGTCAAGAAGGGGAACATGTGTGTAGTTAAAGTAATTCAGCATTTTATCGTACGGCAAAAGTCCATAGTCAAATTCATTGTCAATACAATTACCATTTATTTTTAATTTTATTGTTAATTATACATTACTTAACAAAAATTAACAATCCTATTACCGTTTTAGTTACACACTATACATTCGTCATACTTCAAAAATCTATTTTGTTTATACTGGAGATGGATGGCTTGGTGGAATCTACCTCAGATATTGAAGAATAATGACACTTGTACTTTTCCACACTTTATTTATATCCAGTGGCAAAGTGTGGAAAAGTACAGTAAAAATCTATGACTCACACTTTTTTTCTAATAGCCAGTAATATATCGTTAAACTCCTGCAACGCCTGCAACTGATAAGCATACACATTCAAGATTTTTTTTACTACTGAGGTGGCACACAAGCACATGACCTATGGACGTGTGCAACACCAGGTGAGTCACACACGTGCTGCCGACCCTATAAACACAGAGAGTTTCTGTGCCATCAGTATAAAAGACAAAGCGGGAACAGCCTTTGGTCTTCCCACTGACAGCATAAAAACTCTCCTGTGATAAAACTGTCATATCAGGATAAGCAAACTCTTAATAAAGAAATAGTACATTACTACAGAGGCCGGGATGAAAGGGGTTGCCGGCCGAAGACATATAGACGGCCGAGCGAAGCGAGGCCGGATAGGTCTGAGGCAGGCAACCCCATATATCCCGCCGAGGTATGTATAGTGCTTTTCTCAAACATGCCAACGAAATAAACAACAAAAAAATTAAAGATATATTTTTTTTTTAATACGCATAGTGGCAGAGTGTCGATGCCTTTGCCACAAATTTATGTGAAATCGAAATTAAAAAAGAGGACTTTGCCGGCCTAGGCCTGCAAGGTTTGTATGAAATTCCATTGCCGGCCTCTGGTCCTAGCCGCGCCTGAAACGTCATACTTCGCAGCCTATTAAGAGGAACGTAATGTCAATATTTCATTGCATGTTTGAGAAAAATATATTTTTGTCTTGACCTTTGACATAAAATTAATTTCATGGAAGTACTTTCAAGGTGACTGTCACAATTAATCCAATACGGTAATAATTTGGCAGCGGCTCACCACCGCACTGCGCCAAATACCAGCATTGAAATTGGCGAAAGTAATTATTTTTACTAGCTTCCACTTGTGTCCTCGTCTACGGGGTATTTGGGCGATAGAAAATAGGCGGCAGTAATGTAGCTTTCGTTTGGTAATTTTTTAATCGGATCATTACTTTCCAGAAATTCCCTCTCCAAATATTAGTTTAGATTTGTCTTGGAAACGAATACATGGGTCACACTAAAAGTTTTGCACTTCTAACTAGTCGGAACTATATGAATTTCGAATGTTATATTTTTTTAAACGTTGCAACCTTCTTAGTAATAAAAAAAATGACGGGAAATCATTTGTCAATTTCAATCAATTACGTAACGAAAATGGAATTATGTCGAAAAGGTTGTAGAGCAATTATTTTTTATGTTTTTAAAAGTTCTCTCCCTCCCCAAGAAATTGCCGCTCGTCTTCAAAATGCTTTTGGGAAAGATGCAAAATGGTTTGCTGAATTTGAGGGAGGTCGGGTTTCTTTACATGACGAATTTGGTGAATGTTAGCCTTCAACTGCCTGCTAATTGAAGAAAACCTGCGGATTACCTATGAGACAATTCGACAACTATTGGGGATTGGTATAAGTCAAATTCAGAAAATTTTACTGGAGGAAATGAAGTTCGGAAACTTTGTTGTCGTTGGAGCCCTCAAGAACTAATAGCGGAGCAGAAAACCCTCGCGTGGAATAGTGCTCACAGTTGCTACTGAAGTACGAACACGGACATTTTAATGTTGTTTATGACATTGTCACAGGTGACGAAACGTGCATTTATTGTTTTGGTTCCGAAAAAAACAGCAATTTTATAAATAGGTGTTTGAAAATGAGAACAGGCCAACATAAGTAAGGCAGGTGAGAAACGTTGGTAAAAAAACGATCACGTTTTTTTTCTCAGCTACGAGTCTCATCTGCACAATACCACTTGAAGATCAAAAGAGTGTTAATGCCCAGTGGGTTTCTACCATTTGTTTACCCAGAGTGTTAGAAAAAGTTCGCGAAAGACGACCAAAACACCACGTTCTCCTACATCATGACAACGTTTCTGCACACACGGCCAACAAAACAAAGTCCTTTTTAGCTTCCGAAAAAGTACAACTCATCACCCATCCTGCACATAGCCCCGACCTAGCACCCTGTGATTTCTGTATTTCCCAAAAATTAAAGATTTGAAGAGAGATTTCACTTTTACCAACTCCGAAGAGGCTTCAGATGTGTGTTCCTCCTATTTTAAAAATAATTCGATCGCATGAAAAAATGTTTAAAATGTAAATGAGAGTATTTTGAAAAGCAATAAACATAATATTTTGGTTATAACAAGTTTCTTTAAGTTCCGCAAAACTTTTAGTGTAACCTACGTACCAATACGGTGTAATATTGTTGATTGTATTTCTGAGATGACCAAGATACATAATTATGTTCTCTCTCGGAGTTGAGTCAGACAGCAGTAGCAACCTTATAAGTCCACTAAAGCAAATGAAAACTTGGAGTACTGGATTTTAGAGAGCATGCTACGGATTCAAGTGGCATTAACGCTCGGATAAAGAAGAAAATGATAAATCTGAAAATATTTTTAATGATATACTTCATTTCAAAATATTTTACTAATGAAATCATGACTTTCTGTAGGAGAATGTTTGTTTACGGACGTTTGTGTACACACCTTTAAACCAAACGGTTCCATTAAAACCTTTCCCAATTCCCTTTCGTTTCATAGTTTATTTTTGTCACTTTGTAGATGTTATGGGTTGGAAAGTTTCTAATTAAACTGTTAACCGTTTACGCTGGAAATTGTTTGTTTGTTTGCAAAACTGATCTGATTCTATGTGCCTACTTCTAAACCACTAACGAAAATAATTGCGTTTAAAATCAATCAGTAACCTCATTTTATTGCACACGCTTTTCCGTTTTACTGTATACGTTTTTCCTTTTTCATAAAACCTCGCGTTTTTAACCAGTGATCAATAAACATCTGCCGGTACTGGTAAAATATGAATGAACATTATAAAATCGATTTTGCTGGATCCTCATTTGTTGTTTGGTTGGTGCACCAATAGCAAGTGAGGTTGTCTCGATGTTCTAAAATTTGTTGCATGTAATCTACAAAAATTGGTGGTTAGGTTGTGGTCTATCACGATATAAAATTTTACATATTATACAGAAGTCATTGGCTGTAAATTGTTACCATCACTGTTTTGTATGATATATGTGAGGCCCTGGCAATACTAGAGTTCTTCACAATGAGAGTTATTCTTCCCAATTTTATATCCCGTGGTGAATACAATAATTCTCCAGTCGTCTGGCGAAGTGAATTAGACAAACGACAGTAATATAATCGTTCGGTATCGTTAAACGTTCGTAAAGATTTATCGATGGAACGGCTTGTACCGCACTGCGTCAGAGGGAGCTGTGATCTAGTGATGGGAATATTGTTATCGATGTATATTGTTATGAGAATTTTTTATACTTTGATGTAACAATAGCCTACTTGCCTTTGCTTCGCGCGGAAATAACTATTTGAAAGTGTAACGTTTTGTTAAAAATTTTAATCAATTCTTTGACCACTTATCGAGTTTTACGTACACAAACAAACAGAATAAATTTTATTATGTTTTTAAATGACAGAGCCATATAGTTATATATTATATGTCCGGTCGAAAGAGGACTTGATCAGGGAAAAGCCGCGGCAACCGGCTACCTGGTGATGTCTGTTCTTTTACTCCTTTTAAAATCATTTTATATTGTTAGTATATTTTAGTAGTACCTTCACTGAAGTGAAGTAACATGGAATATTATTTTATTTCTATTTTTACGAATACATAATCAAATACACGTTCAGTTATGTTTTACCGGTTGGTAAATATTCTTTTCTCCTAATATACCGATAGGACCGATCTTTATAATCTATACAAATAAATAAAACAAATCCTAATATCGATATTTCGTTTCCACTTTTTTCTGTCTCATCCCTATTGCACTCATAGTTTGCGGCGCCCGGGACAGTCATTCACAAAATGGAACGTTATTATATTAGGGAAGTTATTTTGCATCCCAAAAATATCATACTTTCACGGTTTGTGTCAATTCCGGGGTAAGCTGGGATGAGTTTCTTTTCAAGATATTTTATTGGGTCAACCGGTGTAGATGAAAATAAAATGTATGGAATTGAGTTTGTTCGCTTTGTTAGTTGTATTCATAAAACTGCGGGCAGCGGCTGTTTTGCACAAGGTTTGATTCTCGAATGGGGAAAAATTACATTGTATGTTCATGAAAGTGATTGTGGTGTAGATTGCTTGTTGTTATGAGTATTTGCAAAATGTATGCTTGTGTGGTTTGGGTACGTTAAACAAATGAATATATACGAAGTAAATGACGCACTAAGTATATCTATTTATTGACTTCTATGTGTACTTTTAGATCATCTGTTCATCAATCATTCGTTTAGCTATCCAACCTATTCGGCGCTTAAATTCAAAATTTAATGTATGGTATCTATACGACGGGACTCTAGGGGGAGATGTGAAGACAGTTTTATGAGATTTGACTTGTATTAAAAATGAATTTAAATTAATTGGTTTAGATTCAAATGATAGCAAATGCGAGATATTTTTAAATGATGTTTCGGACAAAAATTCTACTATTTCTAAATTGAATTAATTGGCTCCTAATATCAAAATTATTGAAAGAGAGTCTATACGTCTCCTCGGGTCCCCAATCTTAGAAGATGCCTACACCTCATTTATAGAGGAAAAAATTCCAAATTTTTATGACATTTCGGACCGCCTACTCAAAATTAATACCTATCCATTCGGCTTTCACTATTCTCCGGTACTGTCTTTTCGTTCCGAAATTCATCCATGCTCTCTCTCGTCTACACCATTTTGGAAACATTTAACAATTTTTTTTTTATATAGGGCACCTCAATTTGACTTTACCTCACCTGATGGTAAGCTGAAGGCAAAGTTTCAGGAAAGAGGGTACACCATTATATACTCGTGCCATGTTAACAGTGGTGGCATTCAGCTTGACGGCCTCATCAGATGCTTTTTCACGCCCCGCTTAAAGGACTGTAGGTAGAGGGAAACACGTGAGCTGGCAAAGAATTCCAGGTCTTAATGATGCGATAAAGGAAAGAGTCACCGAATCACTTGGTTCTTGAAGGAATGTTCTGCACCGTATAGGGGTGACATCTAAGTCCTGCACGTGTCGTCCTGTATAGGAAGGGAGAGGGTGGGACTAATTGGAATAGCTCTTCAGAACATTCACTATGGTAGAGACGGTAAAATACTGCTCGAGGGTACTCGTGACCTCAGGATTTCCGATAATTGTAGAAAATGGACAAATTGTAGAAATTACAGTCACTAAAACGTAGGAACTATGTTAGATGACACTACCTTTCGCATCGCGACGTGCCTCCGCTTAGGTGCGCGTGTGTTTCTTCGCATCGATGCCGTTGTGTAGAAGCAGTTGATCGACTTGGACACCATGGCCTGTCGTGCTGCAGGAGCGCTGGGTGAATTCCGCGGCACGCCAGCCTCAACGACATAATCCGCCGGGCTCTTGTCACCGCCGGTGTGCCAGCTGTGCTTGAACCAAACGGTTTAGCGCGCGACGATGGCAAGAATAATATGTAAAACAGAAAGTGGGTAATAGGTGCAATAATAAATTTAATAAAGTGTAGAAGAGTAAATAATTATATTTAATCCCATTCTAGAACTCATAATATTATAACCTAGTCAAGCTATGTTTATTTTGGGTATAGAAAGTCCTACAATATTTATTTAAATGTATTTTGAGTCATAGTTGGCGAAACGTGGGTGTTAATACACCTGCCTATCCAAACGGGAATTTACAGGCGTGAGTATATGTATGTATTTTGTGAACTGTCTGTACCTACGGATGACCAGCGGCACTTTTTGTCAATCTATAAGAAGTATTTTAAATAACACCGCAGTACATTAATTAATATTCAACGATTCCAATTACGGACTCGTACTTGCAATTCTAAATTCCAATGCATTGGTTTAAAAAATCTTAACTGATTAATTCCAGGCATATTTCTATCTTGAATGTTTTTCTCACATTCTAGTAATAGGACAAGCGTCCCTTATTGAATACTAATAAGTCCTATGAAAAATCCAATTAGATGTAGGACTCCACATTGCGGTATCTTGGCTGCTCTCCTAATAGAATTTAGTACAATTTCAGTGAGCACTGCTATGAGGTTTCCGGCAGGAGGGGAGAGGTGGGGGAAATAGGGAATGTGGTTAGACTGAGATTGGTCGTGTAGGGAACATGTGTTTAATTGTATTCTGAAGTCGTTAGTTTCCATTTCATGGGGGAAATTTGGACTAAATTCAGCGGGGGAATGTGTAAATGAGTGGAAGGGTGCATGTGACTGAATTTCTGTTCCTAGTGAAGCTGTCGGTAGGTAAATTCACTAATAACATTAAGAAAACAAACAGGCTTCAAAAGGCAACACCATTGGACGGCAGTTGACTCTTTGACAAGCCACATTCTAGGAGGACAACATAGATCAACAGAATTTTACATTTATTCAAAAATGTTGCATATTAATTGGTATCATTCGCCCTTTAAATCATCCAAACTTCTTCTCTACGAGACCAAATATGGTACAGACCATACTCGTATCAGAAAAAGCTGTGTCAAATGACAAAAATAATTAATTTCATTGGCTAAGAAGTCTTCAGTGTCATACTGTCATGGACTGTTGCTTGTTTGATACCTTAGTAATACAAAAAAGGCACACACACTCTTGAAATCCATTTATTTCGAGCTAAACCGAAGAGCTTACCCTTTCGACGATAGCTTAAGAACCTCTTGAGATATCGATAATACAAAATATATGAGTGGCCCCAAGGATTCTTCAAAGCCTGATAAAAAAGGGTTTAATGGCCTCCTTAACAGCTTCGGATACTAATATACCATTATATTTGGTGCACGTTGCTATTGTACCATATTTTCGAGTTTTTATGTATCGTGCGATCGTAGAGTTCTAGATTTGATTACCGGGTTTGACAGTGTTATAGGGTTTAGGTTTTGGGTGTGTTAGGGAAATACGTTGCTACACGAAAACATACGGGGCCTGTTGATTGACGGACGATGCTGTGACTCAGGTTTTTCTCTCTAGTTTAGAAGGTCAGAAAGTAGTCATTCCCATAAAAACCGGATAACCCTGGGCTCTAAGGTGAGTGCCTCTAATACAACAGGGAACAACGCTTAAGTGATGGTTGGTTTTGTGTGTTTGGTGATTCTCAGAAATAACATATTTAATAATGTAATTTCTAAGAATCACTGGAATAGATATATTGAAGGATATTGAAAAAAAATCCTGAAGACCTGGTGGCCCTTGAGGTACACAACATTAATTATTTTGCGTACAACTAGATCAAAGATATACACCCTCACATATTAAGGTAACTTGTACAAAACATAACAAGACCGTTAGTATTTGATTTAACTTCAAGATAAATATTCTAGCAACCCGACTTCAAGCCATAAAATGTACAAGCACCTACAAAATTTACCTATACGCTTTTACACCCCAGTGCCATCGTAAAAGAGACACACAGCGCAGTCCCTATTCCATTCACACCTCACAAATCCAGTGAATCTCGCCGATCCCTCATTAATATATTATTCTTTTCTTTTCAGGCAGGAATAATCTAATAAGCGGACAATGGCCGGATCCCGTGAGAGATTGCTCTATGAAAGAAGGCCTGATTGTGAATATCAATACGAAACCAGGCGCAGATATGAACCATACGATAGAGAAAATCGATACAAGCAAGAAAGACGCCAAGATCTACACGATCGGCCTAGACGCAAAAATGGATACGTCTTCGAAGACATATACTCTGATTTTGATGAAGCACAAGGAAGGTTATCTCTCTTCAGACCTATCAGGCCTGAGTATCTGAATCTACAAACTTCTTACGACGTAAAATACAACTCTTTACCCAGGAGCGATTACAACTATGACGAGAGAAATGCTCGGAGATACAAAAAGGATCATTACGATTTTAGAATTGAAAATCAAAGGAGGGTACAAGAATCTTATGATCTGTATAGAAAGCATGTAAGTGCTATAAGAAGAGAAACGAATCCTGTGACAAAATTAACAAATCCTACAAATATTTCCCTAAATCCTACACCAGCTTCTCTACATCCTTCAATAGTTTCAATGAATCCTTCAAAAAATACTTTAAACCTCCCAAAAAATTCCAAAGATACGCCTAAAAACGTTGCAGTGTGTAAACCTCATCGGGTATCGGATAAAAGTGCACGTTACTGGACGACTGATCCTCCGGAAAGGAGCCGATCAAGGCCAAGAAAGGGCGAAGAGCCAAAAAAGAACGTCAAATTTTCTGAAGTATCCGGTTGCAACCGAAAAATGGTTGTAGACGATCCAATTTATGGCAGAAAGATTGTACCAGTACGTGAATTAGAAGTTTCTCTTGACCAAATGATACAGAATGGATATTTCGAAAAGCATAACATTCCTATATCAAGACCTATAGGTGCTGTGGTAAAAGAAGAGATAAAAAGTGTACCGACAAGCAGTGCCGTGCCAAACGGGAAGTACTTATCGGGCAACGGGAAGGAAAACCAACAGTCGAGGAAATCAAGACATCTACCGCAGGTGAGTAGATTTTTTCTCTAGATAAATGTTGCGTTGTATCCAACGCAATTGGGGTTTATTATACAGGAAATAGTACATGAAGAATTTCTCACAATATTTGTGACAAAGTTCAGAATTCAAATGGGATCAATTCGTAAATATTTATTTTTGTGTATGTTCAACTATAATGACAGTATACTTATTTGTAAGCGGCTTAGCGTTAGAGCTTGCGAGAGGTTAGTATAATTCCCGCTAAGTGTAAATATTTGTATTCACGAAAATTTATACCTATTTGTGTTGAACTAAATGTTTATGTGTAAGATAATACTCGTTTATTATTATATTTAGACAAAATGTGTATAACTTATGTTTACCTGCATTTTAGAACTTGTAATACGAGAAAAGCTTTGCTTACTTCAAGCTAGCGCTGTGTTCACTAATATCAACTTACTCGTAAAGGCAACAACACATATTACAATTGGTACTTAGCATAAGAATACATTATCTATATTTGATAAGTGTCAGATTAACTTAAACATAAAACATACCTACTTACTAAGTTTAAAATATTAATATAATTTTATTGCAATTTTGACTGAGTAGGTACCTTTGCTAACTTCATTTGCTATTTTATTCAACAAGCGTTTTCGGTCTTGACGTGCAGCACACCATTCTTTTGATTTTACACGTTAGAAAGAATATTTAAATTCCAGTTCGATTAGTTTCAGTTTTGTGAAGCGACTATTTTAAAGTATGCTGTCGGTCTACCGTGAGTTTTTAAACAAGAGTCGTATACAGTTATATGAGTCGTTAAGAGCTCACATGACTACGTTTCCGTGTTTTAACATCTCCAGCTATCTCTACCGTTGGATTATTTCACGTTACAGTCTACGGTCTCGACGTTCGGGTAACAATAATCATCATGACATTCACTCGAACAAATGCCACCAAATCGCGTAGCGTTTGATAGTTAAACATCAAATTAGAGAAAAGCGCTCTTGAGTCTCGTAACAATGGCCTGATTAATAGCTGCTTTCACGACAAAAGACGACCTACTGATAAAAGTGGAGAGGAAAACTCGAAGACGCTGTTTGAGCGCTAAATGGGCGCTGACAATCTTTATAGTTTCGTGGTAAAACTATCCATAAGCGATTTTATCGTGATTCAGATGTACACCATATTAATTATTTATCGTTGTGAATTACAAAGAAAAGTCATACGACATTAGGCTTAAGATGTAAAGAATAATCATTATTATATATAGATGTTGATGGAGCCGCTTACACCCAATAATTCAAACACATACTCTCTTTTAATTGGCTTTGCCGCAGTCAGGTAAAAAATGTCTCTATCAAGAAAAAAATTCACTATTAAAAACTTGCTGGGGTTTGAAGATCCCTAGAGTCCAACTCACACTTGACAGTATTTTCAAGAAGATCCATTTACTGTAGTGACTAAAGGGAACTAAGGTGTACGTGAGGGAAATGCTGAGTGTTCACATAATTCAGTACGAAGTTCGGTGCGATCGATTCTACAAAGAAAAATGAGGGAGGAGGGAACTAAATCCATTAAATTAACCCTCTTGTTCTGTTTATATAGGTCTTGTAAATTGTGACCAAATTATTCAAAGAGGTAACAGAATTGTGACGTTACGTAGCTATCGGTACTCCTCAGTTTATTGGCTTAAGCATCCGGAACTGTAAGAAGAAGAAAACCTGTGTGCTGGTAAAGAATTTCAAGTCTTTATGCTACGGCGAAGAATTGAATCATTATATTATGAGGGTGACCTTTCAGCCCTGAAAATATTTATATGACACCAATTTGATAAACTCAACTTCGTGATGAATTTCAAGTTGCTTTTGTCTGAGACAGTATCAAACATTTATCGACAGCTTCCATGGCGTAGTGAACGCAGCCGCTACGCAGGAGGCGCGGGTTCGATTCCCGCTCAGTACAAATATTTGTATGCATGAATATGGGTATTTGCATTGGTCTGGTCGTGACTCAGAGAGCACGTTAAGCCGTCGTTCCCGGTTGCCATACTTTGTATCTAGGGCATTCGTTACGGGTAGTTGGAGCCCTCAAAAATCCAACAACTGGTCTAGCTGCAATGCTTCGATATTGCCTGGGTTGTGGAGGTCAGATGGCAGTCGTTTCACGGAAAATATCGAAGCTTAGCCAAATCCGCAGTTAGACTAATGAAAGCGGACCCCAGACTCCAAATTGAAAAGCTTCAGATGCGACTGGGATTAACGCTAGGGTGAAGAGAGAAGAAGAACTATCAAAGATTTATCTATCTTCATAAACTTTTACTTTTATTATATTTCGTAGGATTTCACTTCATACATGAGTCAAACCACCAGTAACAGTAGCTATAGATACCCGCCATTAACCCGATTCCGCCTGTAATGTTTCCATTACATCAGACAGCAATGTTTCATTACGCAGTTGTACCAACATCATCTTCTACGAGCAGTTAATCTGCCTATACCTAACATTAAACCTTAATAACTTATATATAAGGCTTAGGGTTGCTACAGCACAGATGTTACAAACACGCTACTCTTCTTGGTTGATGGTAGAACATTGTCAACGCGACGGCCAAGGTTAAGTTGTTAGCGATTTTCTTGGTTTTGGGGGCGAGTGTATAAAGCTCCACCAAAATTGTCAGATCGCAAATTAACCTCACATTAGTATTGCCTTCCTTTTCGAAGGTAAGGGTTAGAAAGTAAAGATAAAATAAATCTACCAAATAATATGTAATGTACGAAAGAGAGAGCGGAGACTTCAAAGAGCAAGGTTTGGATGTAAGCGGCATTAGGGCTCGGATTATGATGATGATTTTAGCGAAGCAGCTGAAGCATTTAGTAAGTGCACTGCTAAATCCATTGGGAACACTTACAGACTTGTAAGACATACACTTTGAAAGACCATTTTACCTTCTCGCCCTCTGCTGCGTAATTTCGTTTTAAGCATTTATCAGATTTTGAAATGGAACAGCCTGTCTGTGGTGGCAACCCTACGAGGGTCGAAATACTCGTATATATTTCAGCGGGCGGGCAAAGGTCGCTGTTGAACTCACAGACTGCGGTAATGGCTACCAATTATTTGCAACTAACATATATATCTAGTAGGTATTATATGATATTCATGTATTCATAGGCTGGTATGAATGGTTGGTATTTGTGTGCAAATTGTGTATAGCTAGGTTGTTTCGTTTATTTGTAATGTTGTGGTTACTAGCCTGTTATTGCCTATTTCAACGTAAAGTATCGTAAGCTCTGTTACAGATTTTAATGTTCTATTACAATCAGTATTTGATTGGTTTGGTTCCCATTAGGTTATAAGTACCTATAACAGATACGCTCGCGCGGTAAAAAGAGTCAGTCTTGATTCTCCGCATATTCGAGTGCCCCGATTTTTATGTTTTATTAGTGTAAAAACGTTTTTTTAGTAACGAATCATTTTAACGGGAAAAACATAGCAAACAGTTCGTTTTTATTTTGATAAGGAACCTACTAGGAGATGTCAAAACTTTAGTTCAAATGCCAAACTCTAGAAATTACATTTTGAACTTGTGACACTTCACGGAGAAATATTTTCGGCCAATTGAAATTGAGACAATAAACGTCTGCCTACCTCGTCAGGGATATATAAGCGTACGTTTAATTTACACAGCAAATCTTATACCGAACTCGTTGTTACTATAATGAAGCAAATGACTTGCGATGGTAATTAATAATCTGCCGATGACAGATGGATTAGTCTTCGTAATTCTCTTAGCTCGAGTTGTGAAATGGGGATCAAATTGTGTGTTGTGTGTAATTAAAGTATGTTAGCGTTTTAATAATACCTATAGGATTGTTCTACATTAAAATAAATAGGATAGAGTACCAGTTGACGGTCAAGAGTGGTTGTTATACGTGGGACTAAAGTTGTGTGTCATAATAAAATTCGTAAATACAGGAAGGTTAGACAAACCGAATTAGGCAAAAAACAGTAGGAGAACGAAATTGGCGTTCAGATGAAGAATAACGCAGATTATATTCACATTCGCCGTGAATTCAATGCGGTCGTATGAATTACGAACATAAAATTATTTATGCAAAGAGAAGGGAGCGTCCTGCTTAACAATAAGTGATGTAGGTTATTTCTGAAGTCTTACAACTGAACTTAGCCTCTTCGACTTAATATGTTGATGTTTTGAACGCACTGACCGTTACAAATCGAGTTAAAAACAGTTCAGATTTAAAAAATCGACCGTGCCAATTTAAAATTTGTCGTCGTAATTTCAAATCAAATGATGCTAGTAAGTACGTATTTTGAAATGAAGAACCGCTTTCATAAATTTGAAACAACTCACAAACACTCACAAATTGAACCAAACTTGTAATTTTGAAATTTGAAACTCCTAACTCCTAACTAACTAACGTAAGTAAGTGCTTTTAGGTGTTCCACGGGTACGTACCCCTTATTAGCCCATATTAGCCATGAACGAAGTTCGTAAAGACCCGAACAGCTCCGAATATTCCCGAATGAAAATTTCATTCTATTGGCTCTGATTTACGCCAACATTTTAAACGCAGAATTCGAACGTTATATATTTCAATTATGTAACTTTAGAATTTAGAATTTAGTTTTGTTCTTTTTTTGAAGTTCTGTATCCAGAATTCTTTGCGTTAAAAGTGGGTTCACGTCGGTAGTGTAATGAACCCGGAATCTCTCGATCGTAAGACCGACTCCTAAACCAACTACTAACTCTTTTTTATATTTCAAGAACACCTGGCCTACGCTCCTGTATAACGAAGTACACACTATAATGACTCCTCGTAGAACATGTAGTTTACATAAGTAATTAAGTTTTGCATATTCATGAAGGCATGATAATAACTTGGGGTTTATTAAGGTTTATCTAACACTAGTTCTTAACTACGGCTTCACTCACCTCGTATTGCTACGTTTATTGGTACTACTTACAAAAACACATTTACACAACAGGTCCGCATTCATTTCTCAGATCTTCTCTTCTTCATCCTATCCCCAAGAACACGTGCAGGGCTTAGGTGTTACCTACTCTCAAAGAAAGGAGTCACCTAACCACTTGATTCCCTAATCAAGTGGTTAGGTGACTCCTTTCTTTGTCGTATGATAAAGATGTTACATCCACATACGTATTCACTTCTTCCTACAATGCCGTGTTCTTTAAACGAGGCGTAAACAGGCATCTGCCGAGTCTGTAAAGGTAGGGACCACTTTCTAAGGACAGAATCTAGATGCAGAATGATGGCTACTATTTTTTGAATTTCGCTACAGGCAAAACACAGATGGACGAATCCATTATCAAAATCGGATACTCAGCTCGAACGGCCCAATTTCCGTACTAGTATCCGGCCGTAATCCGAGCCAATCGGCCGGAAACAAAAAGAGTACTAAGTCGGAACGGCTCTAGGCGATGGACGCGGACCATTCAAACATATGATTTCAAAGACCGGTGTAAAAAAGAACATCTAGACAGGTTTACATTCCTGTTTCCGATCTACGTCTGAAGTAACAATGACAGAACCCTAATATATTTTCGTCAAAGTAAACAAAATCGATTCTATAAGCCCGTACGTGCCTTTTACGTCGAAAAAGAATCGTAAAGTTGTATGCAAACATATTGATTCGTTAATAAAGTTTGTATTCGGCACAACGAGGTATTTCAAAACGTGATGTTTGGAAGATTGCGATGAGACGGTATAAGTTCGGTGATGTAGGCTTCCGAAGAGGCTGCCATTTTAGAAGGATCGATAGAGATTGTTGACGATGTTGCTTTAAAGATAGGTTTTGGAATGGACTATAAATAAGGGCACTAAAGATTACATGTACGTACTATGTGTATTTTTCCATAATTCGGTTTTCCACTGAGACTTTTTTTCCAACTGGCTTTAACCAAGAAACGGTCAACCTTCAATTTCTGACCTCCACAATCGGATTAAAGATATTAATTATCATTTTGACAGCCTCTGTGGCGATGCGGTAGTGAACGAGGCCGCTACGCAGGAGGAGAGGGTTCAATCCCCGCTCAGTGCAAATATTTGTTTGCATGAAGATGTATATTTACATTGGTCTGGGTGTTTCTATTCTTATATGTAGGTATGTATTTACAAAAAAAGAAGTATCTCAGTATGATTATATGCATTCTACATTCAAAAACACAAGCTAGTTAAGCTATGCTTACCATTGGCGCTGAATAGATTGCCATAGGTCTAGATAGCGATGTGTGAAATGTTGGGGAATATTTATTTATTTATTAAAGTTCTATTGTAAGATCAGGTAGTCAAACTTTTACGTGCTCTTCAAGACCTCTGTGCTCCGTGGGTCTAACTGCATTAGGAATGATCACCCATCGTAAGAGACACGTTGCAAAGTGCTAATCTATTCGAAACTCAAGTATTACTTAAGGTATGACTCTGAAGGTGACCGCATATGACAATTGCAGACGCTCGCTGCAGATACGAGTAATTCATTGCGGTTTCTCAATGGTCCCCTTAATTCTTATCGTAGGTTAACAAGTAATGTATGTGCTGCATGCGTCGGCAGTTGTCGGATGCCATGGGCTTCGGAATCATACCTTCAACCACAAGCCCCAAAGCCTCCTTGATTTATTATACATCTCTTTAATCTAGGTACTAGCTGCTCTGGCTGTGTCCCTGGCACCTTTCTCAGCGGGTCTTGGCAAAGGGTACAGCTCCCCTGCCATCGCGTCCCTCCAGGGTACAGGAGCCAACGGTACCAGGAGAGACTTTCACCTGACTGATCAGCAAGCATCATGGCTGGCCTCGTTGTCATTCCTTGGTGAGTTTTTGTTACTAATGCACTTGTATTAATCTGATAATTATGTTAAATTACTTCGGAACGTTAGATTAATTTGAAATTTTGTACTTATCAAAAACCATAAGTATTTAGGTTGTAGGAAACTCGCCTCAGTCCTTTAAAATGATATTTCAGGTGCGAAAAATTATCTTACCTTAAAAAGAACTGTCAGCAAGCTTTTTTACCGTTTCTATGAAATAGAAATTATATTTTTTCGATGAAAGGTACCCTATTTCCTTTTCTATAAGTAACTACGTCTAACTACGTGTAAGCATTTCATGATGATTGAAAGAGATTTGAAAACGTAACAAACACACGTAGGTACTTTTTTATTTTTTATTGGCTACGACGGTTGCTGAGCAAACCGAAGGATTACAATAGATTACTCTGCACATTGTAAGTGAAGTACTAACACCAAAAACTAATTTTTAGACATCTTAAATGATGGTCATAAATTCATTGGGCTGAGACAAAAGATTATTAAAATTATTTGAGCTGAAGCATAATGCATTGTTTTGTTCCAGTTTCGTTAAACCAAATTAATTTTTAGACTAAGGGTCAACGCACACTGAAGCAAAGTTAAAGCGAAGCATTAATTGTACATGCACACAAAGAGCGGTCAGAGTTAAGTTTGAGTTCCGCGTTCTGTGACCGTTCACCGCTCAAGAGTTCCGACGCACACAAGTGGCGTTCAAATTGTAACATTCTAGTTTATTTTGTGTTTCTGTAAATGCAATACGTCACTAGAAACGTCATCTTCCGATGGAAATTATTGCTCTTGTGGAGCTTAGGAGCTGCTTAAAAGAAAAATAATACAACGCCCAATTTATACAACGCGAGAAGAACAAATTGAATTTACGGAATTTATTATTTTTAACTGCAGTAATTTATTTCAAATATAGATATGAGAAAGTTCCAAGTGTAAGTTTTATCTTATCTGAAGATGGTGCACTTCCCATAATCAGGAGAGGTGTGAAGTCCCTACATAAGATTCAAAAAATCATTAAATAATTTTATTATAATTGAATGAAATTTTGAAACAATTAGTGTGCTAACTATTCAAATCGATTAAGATAGCAAAGATTTAATTATCTCAGACGGGACTTTCCCTAAGAGTGCTTACATAGAGAAGCAGGTTGACCCGCGTGAGCCCGCTTAATCGTATACATACTCTATTGATTTTAAACAAGAGCTTATCACCGCCGCTTGTCGAAGCGGGAAAACCGCTGCTTTATGTAAGCACCCTTACAGGGGAATTCACGAGTTCCGCCTGAGCTGATTCAATTTTTGCAATAATTTGATTAAGAGAACTATTGAAATAGATTTATATTTAGATAGTTATTTCAATCAAGTTATTGATACATTTTCAGGAGCTCTATTCGGCGGCATGGCAGGCGGTGCTGCGATGCGTCACGGGCGACGCCGGGTGCTGTCTCTAGCTGCCGCACCCTGCAGCCTGTCCTGGCTCCTCACGACCATCGCTACCTCGGTCAGGATGTTGTGTATCACGGCTTTCTTGGGAGGGTTCTGCTGTTCTATACTTACAATGCTGTCTCAGGTAAGGTATATTATATTAGTCAGAATGATCTTGACTACAGAGCAATCAAATCGAAATATTTTATTGATTTAAATTCTATTATTGTCCGATTTAGAGGTGTGTACCAAATATCAGAACCATCAGCCGAAAGGAAGGGTGGAAAAACATACAAACATCACGCTCACGCCTATTTCCCTCGCGAATAGGCAGACTCACCAGCCTGCCATTTAACTCTATCCTTACATACTGTACCTTACATACAATTGTCATTAATCTTTTCATGCAAGCCCGCTGATTTCTTCTAACTACTTCTGAACTACCCTCTCTTCAAAATTTTAATAATTTGGCCAATGTGTATATTGCGAGGTCGACCTCGGTTGGTCTGCCCATTCACCTGTGCCTTGCATACCTGGTGTGTCCTGGGAAAAAATAAGGCTTTAAGTACTTGTTCATCCAAATAGATCTGATGCTGACTGTACATGCCAAATAAATGATAAAACTGATTCCTTATGCCGACAGTACTATTTACCTACTCTAAATTTATTTAAAAGCTATGCGCCTTTTGGCTTGACAAGCACAATGTGCTCCCCAATCATAATTGACAGAGTCTAAAACTTTGTTCTATGTTGAGCCGAAATGCCGCCGCCGCCGCGCGCCGTCCGCCGGCCCTTACTAATTCAGGAAATTTTGCTCAAAAGAAAACTTTTCGCGATAGAATTACTCATTTATTAGTTCTAAAATGGTTAAAATTTAATTAATTTGTCTTTTGTTTGATGTATTTTACTAATTAAGGCACTTAGCGGTTACTAGACGGCTTATTTAGAAGCCCATAGGAAATTGGAAATTTGTTTGATTATGTTGTTCAAAGACGTTCAAAGACACAAATTCGTTCCTGCGTGGAGTACTGCTCACATCTCTGGGATGGATCCGCAAAGTACTTATTAGATGCTCTCGACAGGTTGCAGCGAGGTGCGGTCCGCATTATCGGAAATCCTGAGGTCACGAGTACCCTCGAGTCTCTGCAGATGCGTAGAGATGTTGCTTCCTTGGCAGTTTTTTACCGTCTCTACCATGGTGAATGTTCTGAAGAGCTATTCCAATTAGTCCCACCCTCCCCCTTCCTATACAGGACGACACGTGCAGGACTTAGATGTCACCCCTATACGGTGCAGAACATTCCTTCAAGAACCAAGCGGTTCGGTGACTCTTTCCTTTGTCGCACCATTAAGACCTGGAATTCCTTGCCAGCTCACGTGTTTCCCTCTTCCTACAGTCCCGGGTCCTTTAAGCGGGGCGTGAAAAAGCATCTGATGAGGCCGTCAAGCTGAGTGCCACCATTGTTAACATGGCACGTGTATATAATGGTGGCCCTCTTTCTTGAGACTTTACCTTCAGCTTACCATCAGGCGAGGTAAAGTCAAATTGACGTGTCCTATTCATAAAAAAAAAAACTTCTTCCTATTTTGAAATCGCGATAACTCCGAAATGGCGACCTGCATAAAAAAGTGATAGACCAATTTTGTAGGTAATTACATGATCTATAACTTTGTCCAACCTACTTCAGCGCTAACACTTGCCGTTTACGAGAAAAATGCAAGCTTTCAATATTTTACCTTTGACCTTGAATAAAAAAATTCAGAGTTCCAATCGATGAGGACTTTTGATATTTTTTTCATTATGGTGTACGAGACTAAGACTCCCACCAATTTCCAGCTCTATGCGAATTTATGCAAGCTTACTATTTTATTTATTTTGTTTATTTTGACCGCTTACTACTATACTTAATACTTGCTTTTCAGATTCCATCTTTTTGGGAATCATATTAATTTAATATATGTTTTTATATGTGTAAGCTAGTTCGGGACCTATCGCGATTAACTTACAGAAACTTACTTTCGGAGACGTTTCGGGTGCGTTGCAGCACCCGTGGTTCCAAACTATATAAAGTACCCGAAGTATATAAAATTATGTGTTTACACCGATGATCATATTCAGCTGATGATCATATTACAAATTATATCTTTATGTGCACAAAAAAAAATCCAATTAGTTCTTCACCCCTCCCCTGTGGGTATTTGTGGCCTCACCGAGACCTTTAGGGCCAAGCCCCTGCGCATTTACACCTGCTGATTAACGAGCGAAACTCTGGAGTAGGCTTCCCTCCTCGTAGTTGCTCCCATTAAATCATATATGACAAACCAATATGTAATTGGTGAAACGGTATGATACCCCAAGGTTGTAAGGTGAAAGCATCTGGGAATAATGCTAAGATGATATTAGGTAATGAGTATCTAGCTTATTAGCATATTTACGTTATTCGTATCCATTAAAAACGTTAGAACCAAATAGTAAATCAATATTGTTACGTTCCAGGTATACATCAGCGAGATATCAGTGCCAGACATCCGTGGTTGTCTCAGCGCAGTGCTCAAGATTGTCGGCCACCTCGGAGTGCTCTTCAGCTTCACCATCGGAGCGTACCTTGACTGGCAGCAACTAGCACTTTGCATATCCGCTGCTCCTTTACTTCTGTTCTGTACAGTGCTATACATACCAGAAACTCCAAGCTACCTGGTGTTAAGTGGCAGAGATGAGGAAGCTTATAAAAGTCTATTATGGTTAAGAGGCCCAAATTCTGATGTAGCTCAAGAGCTGGCAACAATACGCACAAATGTACTAGCAAGCAAGAATTTTAGCCAGCGACAGAGTCAAATGTCTGGTAGTCAGCTCATTAGCTCCTTGGATGTCAGGACTATGAATAGATTGTTAGGACCAATACTTGTGACTTGTGGTCTTATGATGTTTCAACGATTCTCTGGCGCTCATGCGTTCTCTTTTTACGCCGTACCAATATTTAGAAAGACCTTCGGTGGAATGAACCCTCATGGCGCTGCGATTGCTGTATCTTTCGTCCAGTTACTTGCGTCTTGTCTGTCTGGTTTGCTAATCGATACTGTAGGCCGTCTACCTCTTTTGATAGTCAGTTCAGTGCTCATGTCAATGGCTTTAGCAGGATTTGGAAGCTACGCATATTATGAGGAAGTACATCGAAATCAGAGAATTCAAAACGTGATGTTCCATCAAGCGATAGGGCAGAATGACTGGATACCTTTGCTGTGTGTCTTGGTGTTTACAATAGCTTTCTCGTTAGGGATGAGTCCTATATCTTGGCTGCTTATTGGTGAACTGTTTCCTTTGGAGTATAGAGCATTTGGAAGTGCCATGGCAACTGCATTTAGTTACCTTTGCGCGTTTGTTGGCGTCAAAACGTTTGTAGATTTCCAACAGGCTTTAGGGCTACACGGTGCGTTTTGGTTATACGCTTCTATAAGTGTCGGAGGTCTCTGTTTCGTGGTGTGCTGTGTGCCAGAGACGAAAGGTAAAGATTTGGATGAGATGGACCCAAATTACGTACAAAGTCTAAGAGACAGAAACTAAAGTAAACAGGTAAAAAGTTTTTGGAATCTTTGTGTTTACCTTGAAGCTTTTTGTTTAGACTTAGATGTAGGGTGCTCGAAGATAAACGTGAAAATTGAAATCTGGTATGGTATACTGACAAAAAAAGTGCTGAATATAATAATGTCAATTAAGGCAGTGTTTTAGTAACGGTAAGGTTATGGATGTTGTAAGTTTCATCATCTATGTCCAAAGACCTCTATGTATACTACTGAATAAGCTGTTTAGAACAAATACTGTGTCACAGCTTGAGAGGCTGAGAGGGAAATAAAAAAAACATCAAATTACGTTAAGTGATGTAGACTGGAAGCGATAGGCGGAGAATCGGCGGCACTCACCACAGCTGAGCCGTTGGCTGCAGCTACAGGTATATCGCCTTCTGTACCTCTAACAAAGGGAGCAGCAAGGAAGCCATAATTACATTGAATTTGACTATTGCAAAGATAACACTGGATTAAGATCATATGCTATGTTACTAACACTTGATATGGATTGAAGAAATCTATTATATTTCATTCTATTCTATGTTATACATAAATAATTTAATTTAATTTAATAAGTGTTATACACTTACCAACTCAAAAACTTCATAAATCCGTCTAGATACTAAAAATATTCGCTGAAAGTCTATAGCATCATCAATTTTTAATAAAGTAATTTACAAAGAGTAAGTGCACAAATTCTTTACATCATAATCTAGTAAATACATAGAAGTCGTTATGTACCCACTGTAGATCGTCTCCTATAAAATGTTGTAAACACCAGTTAAATGGCCTTCGATTGTAAGTAGATTTAGGCTAGAATGAATAGATCCCTATATTTAAAGTGACTTGAAGATTGTCAGGCTTCTGAGTAAACACAAAGAGCAACCTGTGTGTAGGAACAAAATTATATCGAATCCACCGCGAAATTTTGGCTGTGCTTATTAAACATTTTTTGATAAAAAAAAATAATGCCACTTAATTTTATGGTGGTCGATCTGAATCTATAGGAATTAGTCATTAATAAAAAATATATTATACTCGCATATCCTTAAATCCATATCTTTAAATAGTTTCATTTAATATACCTAGTTTATTTAAGATTGCAGTGGTCCATACTATACCTCTCTAAATTTCCTTAGAGATTATAAATGAAAAATTATAGAAAAGATAATTATATTTCCCTTCTCGAGAATAGCGAAAGTATATATCTTAATAATATACTGGTTAATGTTTTAATCGAGCTTTCCTATCTTTACTATGACAATAATAAAATTAAGACAATAATTATTCTAGTAACAAATAACATTATGATCTAGTTTAGAAAAGGTTTCAATGACACAATGATAGAACAACTGAGTGATTATATTATTATTAGATGAATGCAGTGACCGTAGTTGTTTAAATTCATTATAAACATAACTTTAATACTCAGGGCTTTGGTAAATCTTCAAAAAAATCATAAAAATATACTTATTTTAAACGAACGGTTTTCAATTTAAAAGGATTAGAGTATTAGTAAAGGAAATAATTTTCGAACCTAAGTGTTTTTTAAACATTTTGATTATGTTGCTATGTGTTATAAAATCAAAATTTATTGTTAATTAAATGTGCTAAAGAAAAAGTAATCATAGATCCGAATAATTCTCGTTAACCCTTTTTTTGTCATAAATGTCAGATTGAATTTATTTATTTTAACAAATAGGCGTAACATTTTTTTTTTTCAATAAATTGTTACATAAACGTAAATAGAGTTTCTTTTTCAAAATTGCTATGGTGTTATGTCAGTTTCCGTTGAAAAATAAAGGGGGAACAATAATATTACTTTGTATTAGCGTATAATTCGTAACTTATGAGCTATTGTTGTATTAGCTGTTAGATTTTATTGCTATATTTTACTCTGTGTGTAATGTTATAACTATAATGTATTATTAAATGTGTTATTATATAAAAAAAATAAAAAAACATGTTTATAAAATTGTTTTTATTTTGCAGTGTAAGTTTAAAATAGTATCGTAAAATTATTATTTAAGTTTATATTACAATTTATATCTTATTTATAAAATTCAATGGAAATGTGTATTCATTAGAAGAAAAAACAAACGTTTCAATTAAATCATTAGATAAGCTCATTAGGTTTTTGTTTATTGTGAACCATATAACAAGAGTGTCTAATAATGTA
Organism: Eilema caniola; assembly: GCA_949126895.1. Classification (NCBI taxonomy): domain Eukaryota; kingdom Metazoa; phylum Arthropoda; class Insecta; order Lepidoptera; family Erebidae; genus Eilema; species Eilema caniola. The sequence goes on along the minus strand of OX421460.1, from coordinate 13,158,139 downwards.
GTTTATTATGCAATTGTTTTTAGCAAATAGTAAGAAAATTATATTTAAGAAATCAGCTATAAAAAGACCTCAAAAGGAGTATAGTACGGTTAGCAACAGAAAACCGCTGAACTTAAGCAAATATACCTACAAATTTGCCACCATATTTATAAATAATAATTAAAGATTGCTTAAAGATTTGAGATTGAGATTGTGCAAATACGGCCGTTTTAAAGGTAAATCAATAGGCCTGACTTATACAAACTATGTAAGATTAGTAAAGCGAGGACTGGACATGGACGTATGCAATTCAAAACGTTTTAATACAAAATATACGAAAATGAACACATTTAAACTATCGCGTTACATGATAAATATGATAATGCATGAATGAAATTTCACGAAAGTAAAGCTTCGTAAATAACACAGAAAAGTTATGGTGGAGGGATACCCCTTGGTCGTCTGTTTTGTGTCGCAGGCGAAACTGGAGCGACGTAAAAGGACAACAGACACAGATGCTATCGTAATAAGGACAGCCTGTATAATGGTATACCGTAACATCCGCGCGTTTAACACAGCTATGATGTAATCTTAAAGTCGCCTTTTCACGCCATATATGGGAAATTGTTCAGATACTTTCGTTGCTGACTGTACACTTATTTTCAAATAATTAGTACCATAAGTACCATTGAAATTAGAAGGCCTAAACCCCCGCAGTAAGAATTAAATAAATAAATATTAAAAATAATTTGCTAACAGTTTGTTTAGAAAATATATATATTTGAAATATACTTACAGAATCTATCAATTAAAAAAAACTCATAATCACACGGGTTATTAATAGACAAATTTAATAGGTTGTGAATTTATACATTTTCTAGATTTTTTATAATATTGAAACGAAATGTGTAAAAAATATAGAAGCGCTTCGTAAAATGTAAGTTCCAATCTAATCAGCTTGCTTGCATTAGATTTGTATAGATAGTAGGTACTTAGTGGTGTAATAGGTGAAGATCAATGTGGACTTTGTAATTATTTGATTGCTCTATATATTTTTTTCTTATTCAAGTCTCCGTTCCCATACCGTATTATTTTGTGATCAATGTTCATTTTTGAAGTCCTATGAATCCAAATCACAAATTTCCAAGTAATTTCAGACTATTTTCGAATAAAAATTTAGCAGAAGTCAATGTAATAGTATAAGTAATACCTACCTACCTATAAACCTATTTATTATCATTATGTTTGCTTGGAGAATGTAAGTTATAAACATATTTCTTAGAATTTAGGCTTAGCCTTTTGCTACGTGATGTGGTAGTGATGTGTGCCTGTAATAGATTCTATTTCGTTTCTAAATGATATTATGAAATATTGTTCACGACTTTCTGTATGCCGTTGGGGTGTATATTTTAATAGACTTTATTATTATTTTGTGTTGCAGCGCCATCTATTTCGTTCATTATGAATCAATTTCATATTATGATGAACATTTATGTTCAAATACTTAATTTTTGGTAATAAATTTAAAACGATACCTAAACATCTCAATTATTGATAAATTTAACAAATTATGTTATGTAATATTCCTATAGTGTAAGAAGTGTAAGTTATACAAACGCGTTCATAAGCTGCAACACAGATGGCGCTGCAACGAAATAAATGAGTCAAATTGCCAGACTTTAAATATTTATAAATTAACTATACTTAGGTACCTAGTTATTCTTTCATTTACTCAATTTACTGTTTAGTCATTCTTCATTATAAATGCGACATACCAATCATGCCTACTTACTTGTACTGGAATATTGCAAGTAATTTTTAAAGATTATCATTTGTGATATCACGTTTAATGATACGGTAGATGGGTTTAGACAGTTCATATAACAACAGAGTTTGACCAGCGAAAGATGGTTTAAAAAAAGGGTGGCCTATTCGAAAAATCGGCAGGCAGCAAGACGGACTAGGTATACATTGACAAAACGGAGTTGATGACTATTTTTTTCAAATTATTAGTCACGCATAAAAACCAGCCTAAATGGCTTTGATAAGTGTTTATTGTAATTTTGTATACATTTTCTAAAAATAAAGAAAAAAGAACATGTGTTTATGCAGCGTAACTGTGTATGGCTGAAAAAACTGACTTGTTTGCACTCTATAATATAAACAATTCTTTTTAGATATTCGTGAGTACATAATAAATCAGGTATGCTGCGGTCCTATAAAGCTATTAGGAACATCAGACTCAACGCCCCATATATAATAAATAATTATTGGCCAAGTACTATAAAATATTGAATTATCATTTAAAATCCATAATTTATTAAACATACACCCAGTATTAAAAATAATCAATTCACTTTGAGAATCATCCGAAAATGATAACTAACATTAAGTAAGACAGACAGAAAAAGCTGTTGCCATTTATAGGTTTTGAAAATATGTGTTGTCACAGAATAGATAATAGGTATTGTTCATCATTTTTTGGTCAAACTTATCACGATACAATGTAGTGAGCACCAATTACGCTTTCTTGTACATCAATAAATGTTAATGTCTTGAATAACGATACTAAAATTAACATCTAGGTATCACTACATAGTATAAAACAAAGTCGCTTTCTCTGTCCCTATATCCTTTGTATGCTTAAATGTTTAAAAATACGCAACGGATTTTGATGCGGTTTTTTTAATAGATGAAGTGATTCAAGAGGAAGGTTTATATGTATAATACATGTTTAATATAGTAGAGGGTGCAGCGGGAACGGGATCTGACGCCACGCGGGCGGTAAAATATTGGCGGTACAAAGTTCGCCGGGTCAGCTACTTAATAATAAATCAAAACTAAAACTGAAAAGGAAGGTAAAACTAAAAATGCTAGGTTCACCTTAAGCAATTTTGGCAATCAGATGTATCTTCTCACTTTTATTCTTGTTTTTATTTATATTATTGAATGAAAAAGGATGTTAATTTTATATAAATATTTAGATGATGACTATACTAACACCAGTAATATACACAAGACATTATTATTAAAATTATTATGAATAGAATGGGTACCTAGGTATGTGATAGCTTTTAATTTCCCTATATTAGTAATAAATGCATAACTGTCTGTATTTTAATAGCAGTTACAATAACAGTGGCGGCAGGAAATCATTACGGTAAAATAATCTCGAAATCTTGCAAATTTGGACTTATAGATAAGCGTTAAGTACACGTCATCGATATATTTCAATAATAAGTTATTCTAGATATATTTATTTACCACAAATTCTTGTCTGATACCGTCTCGTCAGTCGTTCCTTCCCTTTGCTATAATAATATAATCTTTCACGCATTCCATGCATCTCTTCTTGAGCCTACTACACTACCTAAATCTGCTCCTGAAACCATCGTTCACCATTCCAAATTTATGTCCACCACCTGTCATCTGTGTTAACATTTATTGATGAATGCTCAGCCACCGTATATACGTGCATTGTCTTATTTTCGCCTTTAAAAATACATATTATTTACTGTAATGCTTTCCTGTAAGTAAAAAAGCGAAGCAAAAAACTTTGCTAACAGTACCGCTTCGGTGTAGTTTAAGATAGAAAGGCTTTAACTAGCTTAGTGTCTCTAAAAGACTTTAGATTGTACAAAATAATCATAAAAAAAGGATATCAATTTTACCATAGTCTATTAAATTTTCCTCTACTATAGGCAACGAAAATAATGACAATAATAGTTAAAAGGCTTATGACTAGATGGCGCTATAAAACTATTTCGTGAAACTAGCGTCATCTATGAGCCGTCTTGAGAAGTATATTTGGAAAACGATTAAGTGATGAATGAAAATACTCTATCTATGGTTGACAAAAAATTCTAATTATTATGATTGTTTAATATTTGCTTCTATTGTAGTAGATTAAGTCAAATCAAATATTATGAACTATATACTTCTAGTACGTTGTATGTAACGCTGGAAATATGCCTAAATAAAGTCAATATTAGATTGATTTTCAATATATAAATTTTGTTTTATTTGGACCTACCTTTCTCTTAACCGTAACTATTTAGTACTAGCGACCCTTCCCGGTTTCGACGTATATCGTACGAAATCATGAAGAATGTAGCTTTCCAATGATGTTAGAATTTTTAAAATCGGCCCGGTAGTTACTAAGCCCATTGATTACAAACAAACTTACATATCTTTCCTCTATAAAATATTATCTAGTCTAGTATATACTAGGTAGTTTACGTTTCTACTCAATGAAATGCAAATCAGTCTGGGTATCTTATGAAACAACCGCATAAAAATCCGTGCAGTTATTTTTGCGTCCAACGCGAACAATCAGACGTACCTAACTACAGCTGATAAGTGCTAAAATCAGAATAAAATAATTACTCGCTTCTCCACTGGCTTCTCACTCTGTTTGACCTCTACACGCCTTTCCACTCGGCCTATAACGATCTCTACTCGCCTCTCCATTCGCCTCTCTATTTGGCTTACGACTATTTCCGTTCCCAAGCTCTAAGCCACCTCTGTACTAAATTTAATGAGGATATCTTCAAAAAAAAATCGTACTATTTATCGCCTATTTTTTTTATACTACTTATGTGGCAGACTAGCACACGGCCCACCTGATTGAAAGTGGTTACCGTGGCCTATGGACGTGTGCAACTCCAGGGGTTACACACGTGTTACACACGCGCTGCCGACCCTGTTAGAACAAAGAGTTTCTGTGCCGTCAGTGTAGAAGATAAAGCAGGACCAGCGATAAACTGACTTAAATCTGAAAGAGCATATCGCATCGATCGATAAGGTCATTTATAAGGATCAAATCACTGCAGTTAGCAAACTTAGTAAATTAAATCCATGAAAGAAGACGTTTAAAAAGATTTTAGTCAGTTCGACTAACAGGTGTGGCTTTTTCTAAAATCTTTGAATGCTGTTTTGGCTCTTTTTAAAATAATGTAATGTTTTCTTCGAGTGAAATTCCCTATCTCCGGCAGTTTCCTATTTCCGTCCAGGAAAAAATCCACCCTGTATAGCTAAATATGTACAGTCGGCAAAAAAGATACGGTTTTTCATATAAAGTTGTATGTAAATTTGCAACCATATCGCCTTTGCCGACTGTCCGGATGAGTTTTAGAAAAGGTTTGCTTAAGTAACTTTTGATCTAGTGATTATACTGTACTTTCATAATATTACGCCAAATGACGCCAACTTTACCCAAACCCCTTCCTACAACGTCATTTAACTGATATTGGCAGTCCCGAACGCGTGCCAGCTACCATATCATATCTCTAATTTTGTCCTATTATTATATTCTTATGTTATTTTAATAAAGTCAGCAGCGCGATTGTGATGCCCCTGGCCCCCGATTCTGCTAAGTTATGTTAAAGACGATGACGGTAACGAGTCCATAGCGATAGCACTGTCATAGACATAAGCGCGGTGATCTGTTAAGTGGGATAATATTATATGAGACATGTCGTAGTGGCAGCACAGTGGGCGCATCGTTGCATTGATTCAAAGTGGTGTTAACTTTACAGCCAAAATTGCCATATCAGCGAAAGTAAACATGACAATTTGAAATAAATTTAAAATGCGCTTGGCTTTCTATTTTCTTCCGTAAAGTACCTACCTCATAAAAATATCAATACATTACGACTTTAGATCCTCCTACTCCGTTGCAAAGATCTACTTTCTGCAGATGGTTCCAAAGGAAAATGTAGTTACCCAATTACTACTACAATAAATACTACTATTTGGAAACCTACAAATATTTTTTGAAAATTTCACTACTAATGGGTTAAAATAGGAGATAAAAGCACAGCCTGTCGACGAAGCCGTCTAGACAGCGCAATCGTGCGAGGTGAGCGAAATGGCGGGAGAAGGAGTACTGTTCCAAGTACCCATATATTTTACTTGGTACTAAGGATTCAGGGCTGTTCCCATTTGTTATCACGTTTTTTATTTTATTATATATTTTATTGATTCGTTTTATTAGCTAAAAGTTTTCGTAATTTCGATTACGAAAATAATTAAATTAGGCGATCAAAGATGGTGGACTCGAAATTTTCGCTAAAATCGATATGAATATAGATTTCAGAATTTTTGGGGTCCTTTATCACGAATATTTCATCCATTTAGATATCCCATCGTCTTGGATATCTAAATGGATGAAATTTTCACTAAAATCGATATGGGTATCGTTTTAAGGGCTTTTGGGATTGCTGATTACGAATATCGAATATAAGATCCATTTAGCGATAAAAGATGGTGGTTTTGAAATTTTCAATAAAATCAATATGGGATCGTTTACAGGGTTTTTGGGGTTGCCGATTACGAATATTTCATCGATTTAGCGATGCAAGATGGCAGCATCAAAATTTTCAATAAAATCAATGTTCAAATGCAGATTCAGGTTCAGATTCAAATTCAAGACTTAAAGTATTACGTTGGTTTGATCATAATTGGTTGAGTAGAACCAACTTACAAAACCAGCGAAAGAATCGTTTTCAAAATATGTATTTACTCTATTTATTATATACCTACATTAATTTAAATATTTATTTTTAACTGTAAAATTTTAACGTTCGTATGTGCTTCTTTATGCCTAAACTTAAAAACAAAATTGATTCTTTGATTGTTTGAGTAGAACTGGAGATATGACCAAAGGTCGCAATTGCCGACATCCACACGAGCGGAGCCGCGGGCGTCAGCTAATTATTTATATTATCGAGAGTTGATGTGCCTTGAGACAACAAAGAGACTAAATAGGGGTTTAATAAATATTACAGATAAAAAAAAAAACTAGTGACAACCCTGACAAAACTGCGAAAGACGACATTTCCGCAAACATCAAAGGCGACGACGTACTGGTACCTACTGGTCTACTCGTTTATACTGTGATAAAAGTTTGTATGAAAATCCGTAAAATTTAAAGTATCGCATACTTACTTACGTCTACTTGGAAATAAATGAATAGGTATGTTTCAGCGTTTTTCAAGATTACGCACGGGGAATGTATGAAAGGCGACGAATAGGCCTCAAACATCTACCTAGAAATGTCTAACAGTTCTCTCATTATACTGGGTGCTGGGGGTATTCTTGCAGAATCATCTTTTCTTAAAAAAATAATGAAACAAACGTCGGTCTCTCTGTAACCAAGCTAAGTTGATTTTGTTGGGAATGAAGACGTCAAATGTAACAAAGTTTATACTTTAGCTCACAAACCTTTACATTTGACCTATTAAAACACAAAGTGAGTTAAACAAAACAGCCATTTATTTAAATTGTTCATTTTTTAACATTATTTCAATATAGGTACTTATTAGTATTTTTTTTATATTTCTACTTCACCACTTAGCAAAATAATCTAATAAGAGAATCAGAAAAGAATTGCACTAAATGAACACTAAGTAGGTACCTATGTAGTAGGTATATATGCCTATGATAAATTGATAATACCTACTTTAACTTTAGGTGCTATGCCTAATTCCTGCATAAAACTGAAATGCTTTTAGGTAAAAGCACCAATGGTAGAAACTTTAAGGACAAATCAGTGAAGTTTGATTTGTCCTTAAAGTATAGTAAAGTATAAAATTACAAGCAGCATATTTTTATTTAAATACAATTATTATATACATGGTCGCAAACAAAAATAAAATTACCCCTCTGAACAAATTTCTTAAGAAACAACTGGCGCCAATTTAATATTTACTTACAATAGTTGTGCAAATTTTTGAACATGTGTTATTTATGCCATTAGATGTCTTTTAGTTAAACAGTCATGTAAACAAAATAGTTACTTTTTTACAATAAAGGTATTTTATCGAAAGTGTCCACTATTGGGTCAGTGTCTATCATTGGTGCTTTTACCTTAGGTACTTTACAAAGACTTTTAGTGAACACATCAGCAAGCATTTGAGATATTCTTAAATAAACAATTTTAATTAAATTCTTAGCAACTGCTTCTCAAAAAAATGAAGCCTTACATCGGTACAGTACAGTGGCACATACAATTTTCTGAAGGTTTCTGTGCACTTTGGTTATCATTAAATAATGTAATTGGCACCTTGTTGTCTTCAACCTCAAACATTTTACACATAGCCATGTATTTGGCCCTGTGCTTGACAAGGCTACCGTCTGTACTGTCTGTTTTTTACTTTCATGAGATATTACACATCCAGAATACAACATCAGATGTCCAATCAGCATCAACAAAACCAACAATATGAGAGCTATTATATATATAACTATTAACAAACATAAAACCATAAGATTTTGAACAGCTTTAAAACTCTTTTTGCATGTTTACAATGAGTCTCATTATAAAATACAATACATTAAGCCGTCTATTAATTGTTGATGTGTAAACTTACAATACCAATTATTATTGTCTTTACTAAGTTTTAAATTAACTTCCATAGGAGTTGCTAAATCTTTAGAACATTTTTATTTTATTTATTCATTAATTTAACTTTATACACATAGTACACCATATGAAAATTTAGTAACTATTTCTCTTGAAGGTGATATACTTCATTATAACAGTTAGAATTTCAAAATTGCCAGATGATTTTACAATAAACATGGTTCCTAAACAGATTTTATATAACCTTTCTTTTTCCAACAATCATCTACCTTTATGATTCAGCTACCTCTATGATCTAGCAGACTGCTTAAGATTATAAATAGCTTTATTTAACTTTAAAACTTAAGTTTTATCATTAAATTTAAAATGCTGAGATTTTTACATACAAAACACATTCATCGAGATGGCTGTTGAGGAATGTAATAGTCACATCCAAGTGAGTTATATTTAAGTCTAAGTTAACGCTAATAGCAAACAACAATTAATTGAAGAATACTTAGAACAGGACATAGTGTCCACCGAACAAGGGGAAACCAATAACCACAAGTCTTGCTCTATATATCACTGAATTATCACTATTTAACTTTTTGTTTTAGATACATTTACACTGCACTACATAGCCATCACTATATAGGTTTGTTCACTAAGACCCATGCACTATTTTCTTGAAATGATTTTTACTCTTCTTCCATAGCTAGCATCATAAGTAAGATTTTCTTCATATTTTTTATACATATCACTTGTCCGTCTTCTTTCACATTAGGTACTCTCACATATAAGATTTTCTTGCTCAATACTTGACGAAGTGTCACAGAAGCCTCTGAATGTGAACTAGAACTAAAAAGGGACTTCCTAGTGCGTAAGTGGTATTCTTTACTAGATTCATCTATTACTTCTAGATCCATTTGGTGTGCCATATGTGTGTCCCTCTATGATGTTTAGGATTAAAGTGATCATCATTCACCTGCGCAAGGGGTATCCATTGACACCTAAAACAAAGTATTTACAATGTATAAGTATAAAAGTGCATTTGTGTAATACCACACAGTTTTTTTTAGGTGTAACTGAATAACAATCATCCAAACAATTTTACAAACTTCCACATTTATAATATTAGTACGAGGTCTAAAGAATTATTTTGACATTTATAGAGTATAGTGATGAGTGATGTGAATCACATTATTAAAAAACATCATGTGGTATAATAATGTAGGTTCAAGGGAAAGTTTATCTCAAAGTTGAGTTTTCTTCCAATAAACTAAGTAACTAAATAAGTCGATAACGAAAATATATATGTCTACAATATATTATAGAATAGAATAAATGTGTAAATAATCCACTCACTGTCTTTATGCATTCCTTTTTTGCCGTTGAGTCATATCCATATCTTCATCATCATAGAATTTCCCTCACTTTTATGCTCTAATGAAATAATGTTACTGATATGTATCCTCTGTAATCTGATATAGCTTGAGACTGAGAGAAGAGACGGAATTTATTTATGCGACGCAAACTTAACTCCACCAAACAGAAACAAACATGGCCGACTGCAACTTCAACGTACGTCGTAAAGTAACAATGGCAGACTGCAGTCTGCTATACCCCGGGACATATATCTCAGACCTAAAATGTACTCTATAGGCTCAACTTTTGACCTCGTTTGTCTCGCAAATAAGGTCCAAGATGTGTGACTCGAGGCATAGCTAGCGTTCATTCGAAGCGACTCTATTGATAATCTATAATCGTAGATAAAAAAACGGTAGTCTGCTAACTTAAAATCACTGGGGTAATGTTATTGCAACGGTATAGTAGACATTAATAAAGCCACTTCACCGCTGTTTCGAAGTGGTCCGTGTACAGTATACTGCCAAAATTGCCATATCAATAAAATTAAAGATGCCAACTTGAAATAGGTAAATTCAAAACGCACTCGTTTTTTCATTTTCTCTCTCAAAGTAGCTCATTATAAACGTATTTATTGATACAAATGTACAAACGTGGCCATAACTGCTTAATTCACCTATACCTACCTAACATTGCAAAGTTGAAACTAATTGGTTGTATGTGCTTGGCACTAACGTATTGAATATCCAATCATACTAATATTATAAATGCGAAAGTAACTCTGTCTGTCTGTCTGTTTGTCTGTATGTTACACTTTCACGCCTAAACCACTGAACCGATCTTGATAACATTTTATACAGAGGTGAATAAGAGCTTGAGAACGGACATAGGCTCCCTTTTATTGCTAAACAGGGGGTAGAAGGTGGAGAATAAAGCTATGGGACAAAAGTATATATGAAAGTTTGTCTTTTTAAAGACAAGGTGTCCAAATTTGTAGCAGAGATAGATTAATGATGAAGAGATAGAAGGGGCTTAAGAGGGGGGGGGGGGGGGCTTTATAGGGCTAGAGTTAGGGAATTTAAGTATGCTAATTTTAATTTTAAGAGATGGATAAAAGCCAGATTATGAAGCCAGTGGAGAGGCGAGTATAGAATCAAATAGAGTCCAGTAGATAATCGAGTAGAGGGCGAGTGGATAGACGAGTAGCGATCGAATAGAGAGTTGAGTAGAGATTCGAGTAGAGAGGCGAGTAGAGAGGCGAGTAAAGAAGCGAGTGGAGAGTCAAGTAGAGAAGCGAAAAGAGGATCGAGGATGGGCGAGTAGAGAGAGAAACACCAATAGAGAGGCGACTATAGAGAAGAGTACGGAGTCGAGCAAAGAGGGGACTAGAGATGCCAGTAAAGAGTCGAGCATAGATTCAAGTATAGTGGCGAGTAGAAACTCGACTAGGAAGTCGAATTTAATACTCAATAGCCTCGGCTCAACACTAAGCCATACAGTCCGCCGACATCCAAGCGGGCGGAGCCGCGGGCAACATCTAGTATTTAATATTACTTTCGTAGGTATAAGTTAGTCCAAGAAATGACGACAATTTTTGGGTCGGTATTTTAGTAGGGAGTTTTTGGTAGAGCTTTAGTTTAGTAAATTTGTCAGATGCCTGTCCCGTAAATCTAAACACAGATAGAATATAAAGTTCTGCCTGGAGGGTTTTGTAAAATATACAATCAATCATGTCAAAAATTCCCAAAAGAGGTTTTTGAGTATGGGCGTACCAAAGGTAGGTCAAGTGGGGCCCTGCCTACCTGCTCTTTGTCCCGAAGTTAAGAAATTTCAGGAAAATTAAATTAATGCTATGCCAAAATTAAATACTGATTTGGGTACCTAACGCATGAGCCTCTAGATGCGTCGATCTTGGTGTAAACTGGAATGAAACCAAGGATAAGTTCAATGAACTAAAATATCACACCGAGACCGATCGATGAAGCCCGCAACGAACCTGACGCTAGAGCGGTACCCATGGGGACGGGTTTACTTTATGGTAAGAAGCAAGCTGCGCCCTCGAGACCCACTGTTGTTGTGCACAGCTCGGAGAATATGTAGCACCACAGATGACTCAGCCTCGGATGCATACAGCGGTGATCTCGACGACCTTCCCTAAGTCACTTCGGTAGAATTACAGCTGTCGGTGCGAAGGCTCTAGGCCAAGAACCCCTGAAGGACGCTGGATTCTAGCTCTAGGGGAATACGCTTTCGAGCTCAAATGAGAGGGTTTCTCAGTGATGCCAGTTTCCTAAGCTGTGGAAGACAGGGAAACTGGTAAACCAGGGTGCCAGAGCTTACATTCTGGAGTTGATGACCCAAGATGGAGTGCGCTTTTAGTAGGTTCAAGTCCGACATAACCACGCATCGTTGAAACCTTACCAGCTCACGTGTTTTCTTCTTCCTATAGTCCCGGGTCTTTTAAACGGAGCGTGAACAAACATTTGATGAGGCCGTCAAGCTAAGTGCCACCATTGTTAACATAGTACGCGTTTGTAATGTTGACCCTTTTTCCTGAGACTTTACCTTCAGTTTACCTTCTAGCGAGGTGAAGTCAAATTGACGTGTCCGATATAAAAAAGAGCTGTCGGATCCGACGATAGAAGGCAATAGGTGCTCGTGATGTGGACATCCTGACAAATCTTTATAACTGCGTACTTCTCACCGGTAAGGTCCCGAACCAGTGGAGACTGAGAATCATTACGCCAGTCTTCAATAACAAGGCATTGGTGCAGTAGTTTGGCAGTTACCGTGGTATAACGATAATCACTCGGTGTGTGTCCTAAGAAATTTTCGCGGGGAAAAATGGTCAAAGGATCTGCCCCTACACTGCCTATTCCTAGACATGCAGAAGGCTTTCGACTGTGTTTCTTGTACGGTGATCTGGTGGGCACTGTGGAACTAGGGAATCCTAGAGGCTTACATTGACACCATCCGTGCCATGTACCACGATTTCGGTTTCGTAGTTCGGTCCGCTGTTGACGACATAAAAATCTTCCTCATCACCGTCGGGGTACACCAAGGATCCATATTTAGTCCTTACTTGTTCCGTTTGGAATTGGAGGTTTTGTCGGACAGCATCAGAAACTCACATGAGCAGCCTCCATGGTTGCTCATGTATACTGATGACATTGCGTTGATGGACGCGCACAGGAGCCGATTGGTGCGTCGTGTGAAAGTGTGGAAGAAAGCACTTGAGAACAGCGGTCTATAGCTATATGTGCCGAAAACAGAATTCTTGGCGTTAAACTCAACAGATCCCACAACCGTACCTCGCATAGGCGATGACTTAGTCGAGCGCGCGGACCAGGTTAAGTACATGGGATCTGTACTTCACGTGACTGGAGACATCCACTATAATTGCATCAAGGCACTTATTGATGTCGCGTGGGATAAGTGGTGGGAAAAGGCTGGCGTCACATGCTATCCTCAAATGCCAGTAAGGTTGAAGGGCGGGTCTATAAGAAGATCATTAGGTCTGTCCTTTTACACGGCTGTGAAGTGCGACCGCTGTTAGAGCGACACCAGCAGGAGCTGCGTAAGAATCGCGTGAGGAACTCTTGTATTCGCGGCAGCTTTCATGTCCGTGACATCGCAGATAAAATGCAAGAGAGTCGCCTTCGCTGGTATGGCCACGTCTTGCGGCAACAACCAGGCTACGTGGGTAAGAAATACTGAGCTCCGAGGGCATCTCAGCCTCGGATGCAATCAGGATAAAATCTAAAGGTCGATAATAATGAGCACCCCCGCCGCGGGGTTCCCGGCAGAGTAGAATTTAGGCCACTCGATCTCTTCCCATGTAGTGTCGTACAAGGCGACTAAGGGATAGGGCTGGTTAACTTTAACATCAGACAGTTATTCACAGCCCCGACTCAGCCTCAGATGCATGGCTCGATTTAACAATAGTCCCCAAAATATGGCAATAGGTTAACCCCTTATTACGTGGAACCGAATACAAGTTGATGAAATGCGAGTATTAATGCACCTAACTCTCCGTGAAAAAAGACGCAATTATATGTATAATTTATGTAAAAAGAATAGTTAAAAAATATATTTTTTTGTAATGTAGAGTACAGACATTTAAATTTTTTTGGTTGTTTTTGCTGCATAAACGCACATGAATTTTTCTTCATTTTAAGGGATTTAGACCAAAATACACTAAGTTAACATAATATATAGACAGATCTAATAAAAAAAATAGTATCAACGCCGTTTTGTCGATATATATGTAAGTACACAGTATACCGGGTGTTAGGGGAACGCTCCCGAAGCCGAAAGCCAGTGGTTGTACTCCGGGTATACTACATATTAGCATTTTTTTTTCGATTTAGAGAAAAATTTAATTCTTTTTTACAATTTTTATTAATTTTTTGACGTGACAACGTCTTATAAATTGGTTTGCCGGGTGAAACTTCAAGAAACTGCGTTACGCTCCGCTCACGTTATGCGCTCACAATGAGAGCGAGTGAGAGGCACGCGTCCCTTCCACTCGGGCATGGTTAGCCCGCCTAAGAGCGAGAGAGACAGACATTTTTAAATTGTTACTATTATTTCATCCTTCTTCCTACTATACGAATGAATATTTTTAGCTTTATTTATTCTCCGTCATATTAGGAAACCTCAATGAAAGGACAATTTCATAAGAAAACATCGCTACAGAAAAGCAAGCGCTCGGCGCTATTTGTTTTTTTCTGTAGTTATGATTTTTTTATGAAATTGTCGTTTCATTAAGTTTTCCTAATACGATGGAGAATAAATGATGCTAAAAAACTGAGTTTTTTTTTTCTTCAAATTGAAAATATAATTATGCCAATAGGTATTCGGCTTGGGCTTCGGCTTTCGGCTACAGGAGCTTTCCCCTAACACCCGTTATAGAACCACAGTCTAACACTTGTTTATACTGTTAGAGACCGTTCTAATAAATACACATAGTCGGATCATTCTTAAAATCCATTTTTGAAGTTTCATCAAAATTCAACAAAGTGATCTTGTAACGAGACGTTATAATATAATCACAAAATGCAGTTATAATTTTATGGTTTAACATTCCTTCGCAAGTAGGTATCTTTGCATTTAATACAAATTCTAATGTCTTGGCATATGAGTAAAAAGTAGCAAGTTTTACAAATAGGTACTTAGTTTTTATACATAAGGTACTGGGTAACATCCCTAGTTTTTATAAAGAAAATAGATGCACTGACGACTGTATTTTTTCTAAGCACTGACGGAACCTAGTAATGACCTTCAGTTACTAGAGCAAGAATTATCATATGCATTTTGAACTATGAAAAGAAACTAGTCGGGCGCATCCAGACGATTCACGTGAGTGTAGCCGTAATAAAATATAATTGAAAAATGTCTCACGATGGTTTTTATACGAATATAGTTAAGGAATAGTGCAGTTCTAACTTTGAAATATTTTTATCCCCTGTTACAAGCTTACGTTGTCGAATTTCGATGCAACTTCAAATGTGGGTTTTTCCGACTTTAGTTCTAATTTATAAACTGATGAAAAGACAGAATAGTCATATTACCTTAGCCTATTCCAAATGACAAGTTGTCAGCTGTCATTGTTGTCAATTTGTCACCTCCGTTTTCGTTGATTTTTCGAAACATCTTTCGAAAACAATAAGTCTGTCTCTTATTTAGCTATAACCCTTCATTTAGTTTGAATAATTTGTAGTAGAATGTCCTCACAATATATAATGAATTCCAGGCAAAAGTACGTACCATTGTAAGAATGAAATTTTGCTATAAAAGGAAAGTGGAGTCAAATCACTACAAAATAAAAACACGCATAAAACAAGAAGTTGAAATGGGCCCTATTATATGTAAAGCAAATCTTAATGTGAGTATTCCTAACCTGTATTACTTTAAGTTGATAGCATTAACGTAATCATGTTTTGTAGCTTAGTTTTAAAATACACACAAAATATAGACAACATGATTTTTATGTGTATTTCAGATGTATTATATCCATTGCAATAGTAACTTTCTTTCTACTGAAACAAATGACACTTTAAATTATTATTATAATCATTAAAAAGGGTTAGGTATCCTTGGCAATTTCTCTCACTAGGCTTTTTGTGAGCTTAAACGTCTTAATAAATTGCGCTGCTATGCCTCAGAAGCTTGGCAGCTATTTCTGAGAGCGTCGTGGTGACGATCTCCGTCGTGAGCAGCTTCTAGTACGGAGATTTGAAGGGAAACATCATTTACCTAGACCTAAACACAACGGCAAATTAGTTCAAATTACACGAAAAAGGTGCGTCTGCATAGTGGACGCTCTATTTCTTCAGAACGGTGAAATATTCATTCTGACAGCTGTCAAATAATTAGTAGAATACCACTTTTTAAATTATTACGAAGATATTGAGGCGCTATTTGTTTGCAGACTACAAATTTGTAAAATTGACCACAATGTCTCTACTATTACGTGTAGGAGACTACGAAAAGTGCAAAATTAATCCGACGATACACCATCGAAAGACTATTTATATAGCAGACATGACTCCAATTTGTATCACAAGACCACAAGGACGCTACGCTCACGGTGGCAACTGAGAAGCCATCGCTCTTAAATTTTAGCAGAATACGAAAAGGGCAAAATTATTACGACGATACACCATTCAAACACTATTTCATTAGTGGAATCGACCCCCTGGTGTGGCGTGGCATACGTCCATAGGCCACGGTAATCACTTCCCATCAGGTCTTGCTTTGCTTTACTTTGATTGTCTGCCACCAAAGTGGTATAAAAATAAAACCCCGGAGGGAAATGTTTGTAATGTATTTTTCAACACACTTGCTCACATTGTGGGAATAATTTCACCACAAATATCCCCATAAGGACATCTATAATCAAATTGTTTGCATTGCTATAATTCACAAGTGAGCTATAGTTTTATTTTTATTTTTATTGATTGAGTTGCTTTTGTCTTAAAAAAGTTTCTTTATAAAATAGGTCATATTCAATAATATAAATAAATTAATATACCTACCTAATGCTCATTTCATGCAACTTAATAATTAAAAAGATAATAGCAGCGTTTTACCTACCAATAAAACGCATATTAAATTACTTACCTTATTCGAAGCTTATAGCTTTATAAAATAGTAGTATGTGGTTCCCGCCTATATCTTTGTCCCTTTCTAACATATACCTCTATCCTTTTCACACGTTTCTCCCTCCACCACCGAAGAGTGGAGCGAGCTGTGGAGCGGAGCAGCCCCTCTAGACAAGTGGCAATTCGAAGGTCGGCGTTTGATGGAAAAGAAAGACGAATGTATGGGATTTGACGTATTTGACTACGCAGTGTAAAGTTTCGTCAAATGAGGCCTCCCCGACTTCTGAGCGAACACTTTCAACCCCCTATTTTGCTCAATCGTCTCCTGGACGGTGCTAGTGTCGAAGCGTCGGAGGTCGCGTTGTATCACCTTTTTAATTTGTTTAAGTAAGGCTCTCATCTGACGCAGACGACTGCGTGGATGTTCGTTCACACCTCTTTCTCATAAGTTTGCGAGTCTCAGAAGAGAGCTTGGACTCTTGCTTTTTGCATTTTCCCACTTCCTGCAATTTTTTGACAACTGTGTCGGTTTTCTCGTCGATGCCACTAGTGGTTTACAGTATTACAAAACGATATTGAAGTTCCATGTAGAACTTTTAGGACCGTTACGTTACAGTAGACCGTATCATTCGGAATCTTTCAGCCTTAATGTTGATATTTAGAGAGCCTCACATAAGTCTGTGATCGCTTTCTGTATTAAACTTGTTGATCACAGAGACATCTCTTAATATGTGCTTACTGTCCGTTATGAAGAAGTCTATCTCGTTCCTTAGCACAGCTTCCCAGCGTTGTCAAGTCCACTTTCTGTGATGCTTTTTCTAAAATAAGCTATCCATTAGGAAGAGCTCCTGTAAATGTTGTATGTAGCCTTGGCGGTGTGATTCATTGCCTTGGTAATGTCCTCGTATACGGCCACGCCCGTTTCGTCGGGGTAAAGCGAGGTCGGCGCATATAACCTGCATCACCTTCAGTGAACGACTGTTCGTGCTTTTAAGTACAAGGTAAGCTACCCGGTTCGACACACTACCGACTTCAACAACGCTGCTAATAAGGTCCTTTACTACTAAAAATCCGACACCTCCCTGGGAGAGCTGCTCACCTTCTCTGAAGTACAACAGGTAGCCTGACTCAAGGTTTTCCGTGTCCTCCCCTTGTCTTAAGATCTCGGACAGCCTCAATATGTGCCAGTTTATGCGACTTAGTTCTACCTCGAGCTCCCCGAAGTTCTGGTCCCGTCATTTACACAAAATATTATTCACACTTTTTAAGCTGTGTATAGGTATATCACTTATCTATAGCTATTTAATAAGGGTTACGAAACGCGACCTTTGCCAAACGAGACGTATATATAGGCTAATCATCGACTATGATTATAAATAAAATAAAATTACTATACCTATTTTATTACCAATTTTATTTATTCATTCGTTTTAAAATATAGGTACTTAAACATTAGAATGCCAACCACCATGTACCTATATATATTATGTACACACGGCCGAAAAGATAATGATCTTTGGCCGTTTGTAGGTATATAAGAGCGCTTTGAACAAGTTATATTTAGGATTGAACCACTTTCACACCTTTCAATTAACCACTTTAATGAAATATTTTTTTTTCAAATTTCAACGTTCTGACGTGTATCTAAACATCCGATAAATTCAGTCAGCGTACAACGACGCGCTGAGCGTCAGTGGTTCAGAAAGAGAGGATATACACACGCTATCTCTTTTCCTCTGAAATGCTGAAAGATATTTTTTTAGAAACAAAAATGATAGATGTCGATTATATTTCTTTCCCACTTACCCCTGTGATTTCTTTGGTAATATAATAATTGTAATATTTTCCCTACAAGAGCCTGTTGCTTACGTTGTTGTTAACGAAATAAAGAAAAATGCACTTAATTAAATTATTTTCTTCACAAATTACACCTCACTCCTTTCACTGCCTTCATTTTTGCCTTCCACAGTTCCTGAAACATAGTATGTTGGGTCAAGTCACACTGGTGAAAAATCGGGCCACATCGAATCAGTTATTATTCCCCTAACACTTTAATGTTGACCTTTAAATCCTATGGTGTATAGGGTCCCACCCAGCCAACTTTCCTTCAATTTGATACAGCTGGTGATTGACGGACGCACATGCCTCTCGGAGTTAGATCATAGTGAAAAAGTAGGTTAAGCGGCTGTGGCTCCGATGAAAGCCGTGTAAACCAAACCAAAAAGTAGATGAGGACTAAGCGAACCTGAGTTCCGAGATTCCGCGACTGTTAATGGTTCCGTGGTGATAGGAATCGCCGGACACATTTAATCTAAACTCGATATTTTACCACGTGTTCTTTTGAATTTCCGATATATAGACCCTATTGCAAGTGATACATGGCCATATTGGTCATGTCAGTTGTAACACTGCCGAAATATCAGACAAAACAACACAATCATGGTAAATAAATGTTCCGTGGCTCTAATCTAAATGTAATATTTACATTTACTGACGCCAGTAAATCACAGAAGTGGTAGCCAACCATGATTCTCGGTTCCATCGAGGCGAGCCTATTGCAGTTAAACGGCACATAGTCATGACCTATATGTTTACTGTCGGAGGGAGACCAGCTCTATCCCTTAGTGGCCTTATAAGGCACCCACAGTAAGAAATAGGGTGGCCCTGTTCTAGTTACCTTAAAATCGTGCATTCATAATCACTTACAATAAAGTTCAATTCGCAACCTGTCTGCTTGAATAACTTTTCGATGAGCTCCGCGAGGATTGGATCGACGTCGTTTGCGTCGATATATTTACAGTGGCTGTTCGCATAGTGGCAGCATATGCATTTGCGATACCTCTGAAAACATAAATTGTAAGATCATTGAGATTCTGAAAAAGACTATTGGTTTTTAGTGTCGGAACTCTTCGAGAGGCGTGGCGTGATATCAGTAAATTTCAAATATTTTTTAACCCTAGTACGGTTTCAGACCTCATGTTTACTGGGAAATCATGTTTAGCGCTAAACTCCATTCCGTTAGGTACTCAACTGTAGGTATTAAACAATCTTATTTTGAAGTGAAAACTTCTTTAGCGGCGTTGGATGAGTACAAAGTGTTAAACTCGCGTCAGGATTAGTTGACCTTTGAACCGTAACCGCCGACTGACGTCATACAACATTACAACAGCTATAGATTGATTATTTTGTTAGGTGCATTAATAAGCTTCGCGGCTTAGCGGTAACCGCTTCGACTGTAAGTCCTTATGGTTTCAGATAGTATCGGGTTCGAATCTGACACTTTTTGTGATTGTTTTTTCTTTTTGTAATTTATTACATTTTGTGATTATTTTTTCTTTTTGTAATTTTTTACTTTTTGTGATTATTTTTTCTTTTTGTAATTCATTACTTTCTTCTAACAGAAAATTAGTGATAGGTTCTATGATTGGCGCTATATTATAGGTATGGTATGGTGTGTTCTTTTTATCTTTTTCTCTGTATATTACGCAGAAAGAAAGAAAGAAAGAAAAAAAAACACTTCTGCCGGCACTCCCGGAGTGCTACCCGTCTTTTTTTTTAAATAAACTGGGCTCACTGATTAGCCAGTGCTTGAATTTCGGTTATTTAGTTTTCAAGTACCTATAACCGAATGGAGCATATTTTTTTTATACCACTGAGGTGAAAGACAACACACGGTTCACCTGATGGAAAGTTGTTACCGTGGCCGATGGACGTGTGTAACGTCAGGGGAGTCACACTCGCGCTGCCGACTCTGTCTTGTAAACACAGAGAGGTTTTGTGCCGTCAGTGTAGAAGACAAAGCAGGCCTTTGGTCTTTCACTGACAGCACAAAAACTCTCTAGTGAGCTCTGGCTATCCTACTCACTGCCTTTTTAGTTACCTTAGTGACATTTGGCATGGAACCATGGACAATGTCCGTACATAAGAAGACAGTGTCTCCGGGGTCCATTTCTAGATACACTCGCTTCTCTTCCGGTGCGATAGTCTCCCAATCTTTAACGCTGAAGTAAAATTGCTTTCCGTCCTAGAATGTACAAATGGTTCAATTAAAATGACCTCCCTTTTGATGCTACAAAATATTCTGTAACATTTGATAGGTACGTTCTAAGCACCAACGACTGGCTAACTTTTGATATACAACCAGGATAATTAAAAAAAAAGTGTTGAATTTACGTACATCGGCATTGTGGATGTGTTCTAACAATTTATTAGCCTTATGAGATCCTGGTACTATGAATAGACAGCCGTTGTCTTTCCTGGCGGGGTCAATTGCTGTCCAGGCCACGAGAATCTGGTGTGCAGGCCGGATTGGCAGGTAAAACAGGTCCTAGGCGGAAATGATATAAGTTTGAAAATATTTGATTCAGCAAAATTTTTAATTGGGTATTTTTGAAGTCGATCACTTTTATAGCTTGGCCATACAAGTAGAGGCGTGAGAGTCGGAAAACGGACCCCAGGCAGAAGAGACCGGAACTAACGCTGACATAGCGATAATGATTTACATAAATTTCATTGGGTTGGTATTCTATATATGTTATATTGTTTCTTTATTATAATATATGTTTTCCAGGTTAGTTTATTTATGAGGGTCTTAAGGAGGTAGCTAACAATCTTAAATGTTCACCTGGTGTGGAGCATGCATATTAGTTCCAGGAGGTTTATTGATAAGCATGCCGTTTGCTGCAGTCAAATCATTCCCAATCAGTTGGGACACGACGTGTAGTAGACGAGGGTTCTCTGAGTACGTGCTGAACACCTCGTCGTACAAAAGATCTTGTATCTGTGCGGCGTAGAAAGCAGGTAAATTATTAGTTAAACCGGTGATTAAAAAAAATCATGACAAACCTTAGATGTAGTTCATCTTTACTTTTACGCTCACAACTTCCCAACTTCGAGAGGAAAGTATGCGCCGGAGCATTGGACGTTTGTCAGCAGGTGTGCCGCTAGTAGGTGAGATTGGTTTGGGCTCCAGAGGTCGTCGGGGGACACTAATACTGCATTATTAGGTGTAAGTAGTGATATGTGTGTAGGTATACCTTATTGATGTAATCTTCAGGATTAGAGCTCTTCTTGCTTAAAGCGTAGTCTTTTACGAACGTCACAAGGCCACTGTCTAATTTTCCGTTGCACAGGTCTATAAAGCGCTCTCTGAAAACCCACCAACACTCTATTAGTTCATTAGTTATTTCGAGAGTAACGTTAATAGTCAAGAAAGTGGGAGAAAAATGAATCAACAACAAAAAACTTTGGTCTCACTTCAGTAATAGCGGGTTAACCGCGAAGGAAGAATATCTATTTTCCGTCTCCATGGGGTAAACTTTATTAGCTTTCATTGGGCACGTTAACAGACCTGGTGGAGCTACCGACATCTTTGATCCGTCAATTTAACTGCGCCCACCTGATGTTAGGCTAATACGAAGTATAAAAAGTTGTCACCCTACCGTATTCCGTCCCTCTAGAACGGAAGGCTGTCAAGATAGTAGACCTTGACAGATGCTTCTACACGACCTGCTTACAGAACTCGGGATTATAGGAAGGGAGTACACTAAGCCTATCGGGGATTATAGGAAGAAGGGAGTACACTAAGCCTATATATGCTATAGGCATAGGTATCCGTGGGTACTTACTACTTTAGAGCGGTCTACAGCGTCCGTCCGTAACTAGCGCACAACACTACGAACAAAAAGTGGCCCAGCTAAAAGGATACTATCAAATTATTTAAATATTACACTTTTACCTGTAACTATCTAAGGCGGACTGATCGATCAGTTTCTTCACCACCAGGTAACCATTTTCTTTGTAATATTGTATCTCTTCTGCTGACAGGTGGTATATTCCTGATGGGTCCACATTAACACTGGAATGGAAGGAATTCTGTTAGTATGACCTTCCTCGTCGTCGTTCCTGTAACCCATGGGAAAACCATGGCATATAAAGATCCTAAGTATGTGTTGTTCCTTTGAGAATTTTCTGCCAGGTTCATTCAGCCGTTTGAGCGTGATTGAGAAGAAAGGTCCAAAGATCGCTACAAATTTTCACATTTATGTACAATAAGTAGAATTAGTAGCCGTCCTAACCCAATCCCCAAAGGAAGAACAGAAACAAAAAGGAAATTAATTCCGTAAAATGTGGAAGGTTATCAAGTAAGGGGCCATCTATTAATCACGTGAGGCTTAAAATGGGGATTGATAAAAATGACAAAAAGGGGGGAAGGGAGTGTAGTAAGTTATCACGTGTATTTATTTTTTCGTCAAACGCACGATTTCTAAACCGAAAAGTCTAGTCTAGTCTGTCTAGTTTTTTTTTATCATGGAATAAAATAAGATTATACTTACTAAAAATACGATGATATTCTAAAAATTGTCAGATGCTTTGTAGTTACTAAAAATACACGTTATGTTGGGGAAGGGGGAGTAGTCTTAAACCTCACCACGTATCCCCAGTGGGTAAAAATGTTTAAAAAAGATCACGTGAATAATGGCCCCTAAGTAATTGTCAATAGGTCAATTGTGAAGCGTATGAAAGGAATATACAAATTTTACCTTTTTGGAAGAACTTTTAAGTTTCTATAAGCCATCTTGAGAGCCTAAATACTTCTCAAACTATAGTTAAACGAACTACGTCGAAAAGCGGCTGCACTGTGCGAAACCCCACCATGTTTAAATTCTAATAAATTGAATTGAGTACACGTTTTTATTATTATTTTATTTGTTCCAAATATAATAAAAAAAACAAGTATAACAAGTTTGAATAACTATCAACCACGTACTTAAAAGTAATTGTACGAATGACCGAATTTATATTTGAGTAAATACCTAAGTACCTACCTAATTATAATTCCTCAGTAAATACATAAGTAACTATTACTTAGCGTGTTAGCGATGTCCGGTGACATCGCCAACATCACCTGGCTCTGAATTACCGGTTAATTCTGGCGGAAGCCTTTTGGGCCATCCGCAAGGCCTGACTCAATTTTTGGAGAGTTTGTCGACGAGACGCTTTCTACCAATAAATAAATAAAAATACAGGTTAACTCGATACCGGTATTAGATTGTGCAAGCATGGTTGACATATAAAAATTAAAAAATAAATTATTAAATATAAAAAAAACCCGACTGATGCTAAAAAGATCGAAACAAGCTGCAAGCAGGCGGTGCCCATCAATTTTCATCTGGTTTGAGATTTGCTTTGCTTTGATTAATAATTTATTTTATTTTGTACTTTTTCGTTAGGACATAATATATATTTTTGTAATCGTCTTCCAATTTCTTTATTTTGATACCCAACTAGATAAATTTTGAGCGAATTTTTTCTTAAACCACATACATTTTGGCGTCAAAAAACCAACATATATAGCTTTTGTTCATATTTTATGTACTCAAGAACACTTGGTCAATAAATACCTTTCATTTGAGACATGAATCATTGAAATCTGTACGGTGGTTTAGAAGATAGGAGGTAATAAAAATATTACAAACATACATTTAAGATACGCGCGAAAAACATAACCCGTCTTGACAGTCGGGTAAAAATGAAAGACATAAATCTTTTATTTTTATCCAAATGGGAACCTCATGCGTACGAAGAGCCTGTGCGTGTTGGTCCCGGTCTTTAATGTACATATCGTCGGTAATAGTCTCCAATGCATCACATTTTTATTAGTTAGTTATGTACAAAGAGATTATGACTACATTTACGATTCATTAGAATTTGGTCAGTTAGAAGAGAATGAAAAAGAGAAACTTAAGAAGAAAAATCAGTGTTAGGAGCTATTTCTTATACAGAAATGAATTTTCTTAATTTAAAAATAATAATTACAATGCATCGTAATGACAAAAACAGAAATAGGATAAGTAGGTAGGTACAGATAAAAATTAAAATTGTCTTAAGAAATCTCACTGAAAATTTAATTAAAAATTGTCAAAAACTTAGACGAAATTGTTTGGATGAGTCCCAATCCGTGCTCATCATTTTATTGTCGTCCAGTGCAGTTTACTTTTGTAAAGGAGTGTTAGGCAGTGGTCCTCAACCATAAAACACAAATGCATGAAGAAATAAAGGCTCTTGATGTAACAGTGTCCATTAATAATAATAAAGTGAGTCATAATCTCATGATGACAATGATTGATGCAAAAGTTTGTACATATCTTTCTAGTGCTCAAATGCGGCATGCTACCTGTGTCTTGCTAAACCCACAGAAATGAACCGTTTGGATATGGTATCAACGAAGACTGTATCTTCCGACTTATACGAATATGGATTGTCATCTCTATACGCCCGTATAAATTCAATGGAGTGTCTTTTACACATTTCATACCGACTCTATTTCAAAAAGTGGGCTACGAGAGGAAATGAGCATAAGCAAAATGTTAGAAACGAAAAAGAAGATTATACAGGACAAGTTCAAGGATGAGCTCAATCTTTTAATTGACATTGTTAAACAGGGCTCGGGAACAACGAATGACGGGAATACTGCAAGACGCTTCTTTGAATTTCCCGATAAAACTGCAGCCATTACTGGTTTAGACGAGGAACTTGTACGGAGATTTGCTGTAAGTTTGCAAACTATAACATCTGGGGAACAAACTAAAGATTACGCCCGCAAGACAGCAGAGAAGTACGTGGAGTTGTATGACTGGTACTATATGTCGTCGAGTGTCTATAAGTTGCATTGTAAGATATCATCGCAAAAAATGACATTGTGCCAATCGGAAGCCTATCAGAAGAAGCCTCAGAGTCCCGCAACAAAGATTTCAGGAGGTTCCGGGAACATCATTCAAGGAAAAAGAGCAGACTAGCTTCTAATGAAGACATCTTAAACATTCTTGTGCTATCTTCTGATCCCTTCATCTGTGCACAAAGACCCAAATTTGATGCTACGAAAAGGCAGGCATTTTTTAATGAAACATTAGATTTGCTTAAATTATCGGAAACTCCGTACGAATTTTTAGATATGGCCAATATGAACTCGGACTCTGAAAACGAATCTGACAATGATACTGATGCCGAACAGTGACTTGTTATTTAGACGATAGCCATAATTATTTATTGTTTGTATAGTATTTCATGTTTAATAGATTTTTCTGGTCAAATGGTTAAAAGTAGAATGGGTCAAATTATAAGTATAATTAAATAAATTAATAAAAATTAGAAACCCGAATGATGCTGAAAAGATCGAAGCAAGCTTTATAGCAGGCGGTACCCATTAATTGGTAGGTACCGCCTGCTATAAAGCTTGTTTCGATCTTTTCAGCATCAGTCGGGTTTTATAATTTTTGTACTCACTTGTCAGTTACACTTGCTTATACATACTTGTGAGTATTATGTTGTAAGTTATTGAATCCAGTGGTGAAATCTAGACTAAGAATACTTTTTGACTGACGTAAGCGTCACCAAGACCTTTGAGACCAAGCAAACTCATCTGCAAGCCAGCAGTACACCCTCTGATTGAAGATACTGCCGATTCTGTGCACTAGGATACGCACAATAGATAGCGTGTTATTCAATTCTCTATATTTCACGGCTGTTACTCAAACAAAAAACATATCGAACGAGATTTACTGCAATTAACAACTGGTTAGTTTCTTTTTTAATTATTTTAGGAGTATGATTAAAACTAACAATTAAAAATTTACCTCTGTTCTGTATTTTTTTAACGTGAGTTTTTGTATCGTTTTCTTTGTAACGTTACCCTTTATTGTTGAAGAAAACCGCTGTTTTTGTAATACTAGGTTAGGTAAGTAGGTAGTACTAGATAGGTAGGTAGTACCTACTTCTTACCTATTAGAAATAACAAGGGCTTTTAAACATGCTGACTACGGATTTGAAAAAAAAAAGCAATATATCTGGCATATTTCAACTGAAATAATAACGGTAGGTACAGTCAGCATCATTAAAATGTTGCTAACAAAAGTACTCAAAATAATCCAAATACCAAAATTCCAATTTTATATTGGTTATTAGAGTACTCAAATAGTTGTAAGTGTCCAGAGTGGTCCAACTATCTTAACAATCGGTCTTCCAGAATTATGTCAGTTAGTAGACTATTCTTATTCATATACACAATCACGCCGATCGATGGTATCCAGTCAAGTATAATTTCAAAAAATCTAGACATTGTCATTTAATCGCATTTTGTATCCTTTTCTTACTTGTAAAGCCATCCCTTACACACAATGGCGGGATGATAAGGGATATGAGTAAGAAAAAGATACAAAATGTGTCAATTGACAATGTCTTTTGTTTTTTTTTTAAGTTGACAGTTGAATAAGCCATGAACTATCAACTTGCGTTAGTAAGAAAAGTATGAATGTCAAGATTTTTTGAAATTATACTTGTCTGGATACCATCGACCGGCGTGATTGTGTATATGAATATGAATACTCTACTAACTTACATAATTCTGGAAGACCGATTGATAAGATAGTTGGACCACTCTGGACACTTACAACTATTTGAGTACTCTAATAACCAATATAAAATTGGAATTTTGGTATTTGGATTATTTTGACTACTCTTGTTACAACATTTTAATGATGCTGACTGTACCTACTTTCTGCCTCATTTTTTACAGACCACCTATCTACTGGGGTACTTTCTGAGTTGGTGTAGTGTGAATAATGAATTTATATAATTTTTTCGCAGGCATTTTTCCAGTTTCCACTGGAGTTAGAACTCTTAAAATTACTTTTCAAATCGGTAAGTACCGGGTTTTGGAGCTTAGGCCCCCGGTGGCCGACGCCTAACTGAGAATCCGTATCCAAATTAGTATTATTTCTACTTTTGCACACCCCTGGGTGACCGTTCTTAACATTTGAAGTTTTAAGCGATATTAGCTAGGTCGGTTTAAGGATGGGTGACCGTGAAAATAACAAGAAGGTAGGTAGGTATCTACTTAATACTTTTTAGTTAAACGGCTTTATTAATTGAAAGTAATATCTCAGGCAGGTATATTGTCGTCCGAAAAGACACACGCCTTCCTACTTACCTACCTACCTATCAAATTTAATATCAGATCAATTACTCAACAGGAATAGGGTATAATTTATACCTAAGTACATAAAGCGAACTTAATGAAATGTACCTACATCAAGGTAGTCACTAGTAGTACCTACCTACCGCACATACAACGACACACGGCGACGAGCCAAGCGAGCGAATGATATACCTACCTATAACGAGCTCGCATGCTCACACACAACACGCTCGCTCTGTCTGTGCCGCCGGCGCAACAATAGTCTCTGTGGCTACCGGCCGGTGCATTTTAAATTTCTACACGAATATCTATGGCAATCGTCAAAGGAAGTTGGAGCCCTTCGAAACCGATGTAAAATCTCTCATAGGATTGGTGACTTGGTGACCATTCCTCAATTAAAGAATTTTGTTGAAAGATTCCATTAGCTCTTCTCTTGGGTAGGTCAGGTAAAAGTTAAGGAGTCCGAGTCGTTTTGAGTTACTCGTACACCCCCACTGATAAACGGATGGGACTCTGGCGCAAGCTTTCTTCTTGAGGATAGTAGGTCAAACGGTAGTCGCTAGTGTAAAAGTCAAGGGGCTGAGTCATTTTGAGCTATTCGTACCACCCACTGATTAACGGATGCGGCTCTGATGCAATTTTGCTTCTTGAGGATAGTAGGTCAAACGGCAGCCGCTCATGTAAAAGTCAAGGGGCTGAGTCATTTTGAGCTATTCGTACAACCCACTGATTAACGGATGCGATTCTGGTGCAATTTTGCTTCTTGAGGATAGTAGGTCAAACGGCAGTCGCTCATGTAAAAGTCAAGGGGCTGAGTCATTTTAAGCTATTCGTACCAACCACTGATTAACGGATGCGGCTCTGGTGCAATTTGGCTTCTTGAGGATAGTAGGTCAAACGGCAATCGCTCATGTAAAAGTCAAGGGGCTGAGTCATTTTCAGCTATTCGTACACCCACTGATTAATGCATGCGACTCTGACGCAATTTTTCTTCTTGAGGATAGTAGGTCAAACGGCAGTCGTTCATGTAAAAGTCAAGGGGCTGAGTCATTTTGAGCTATTCGTACCACTTACTAATTAACGGATGCGACTCTGGCGCAAGTTTTCTTCTTGAGATTTAAGTGGCCCAGATCAAATTGCGATAGCACAAGTATTTTTGCCCCCTATTGCGAAAAACCCTTTCATAACTTGTTTTCATTTTTGAAATTATAGTTATTTATTAATTAAAATATTTACAAGTAGGTAAAAGATATGAAGAAAATTGTTTATGTTGCAAAACGTCCGATATATGATGTGATTGATGTGAAGTCCATAACGTTCTGGAAAGTTTGGTACCTGATAACTGCAAGTATTGTAGTATCTACTTTAGTATTATTTCATTCACAAGGTTGTGGCAAAAGTAGCTAGTCAGCTTTTTTCGGACACGTTTTGATATTCTGTTTTCAGTAAAAACGGATGTCAAAACTCCAGAAATAACAGATTTACTGATCTACATATTAGAAGTTGGTGCCTATCCTGAGGGGTCACAATTCAATTGATTCCAACATAGCAGTTCCACAAATAACGTTGGCACCGACTTCTAACCGAACAGTAAATGTGCCAATTCGTTTTTTCTTCTCTAAGATAATTTATACTGTTCAGTTTTTGAAGTCGGTTCTTTATAAACGTCGAATGTTATTTTTGAAGTGAAAACTTCTTTAGCGGCGTTGGATGGGTGTAAAATGTTAAGGAAGCGTCAGGATTAGTTGACCTTTGAACCGTAACCGACGACTGACGTCATACAAGATTAGGTACAGACTATCTATTTTGCAAGTCACGATAGATAGCGTCGTAGCTTAAACGGTAAGCACTTCCACTGTAAGTCCTTATAGTTTCAGATAGTATCGGGTTCAAACCACCTGGCCTTCAGGGATTTTTTGTGATTGTTTTTTCTAATTATAATTTATTACATTTGGTGATTATTTTTTCTTTTTGTAATTTATTACTTTTTATGATAATTTTTTCTTTCAGTAATTTATTATTTTTTGTGATTATTTTTTCTTTTCATAATTTATTAATTTCTTCTGACAGAAAATTAGCAGAAAATAAGTGATAGGTTCTATGAATAGCGCTATATTATAGGTATGGTATGGTATGTTCTTTTTTATCTTTTTCTATGTATATAACGAAGAAAGAAAAAAAGAAAATGTTTTCACTTCTGCCGGTACTCCCAGAGTGCAACCCGTTTTTTTTTATGACTCGGTGTTAGTATTACGTTTGTTAAAAAATTTATTAATTTTTACCGATTTAAATGATTTAATCCAGTCCGCCTTCGACCATAGTTTTTGAGTTTTATTTCATAAGATTGACATAATGCTCTCAATAACATAAACGACCACGGAACAGAAAAATGGTGAAACTGTGAATTAGGCGTGGCATGCGTGTCATTCATATGCGGAAATTTGCAAGAGTGTTGGTACAATTTTGACCTTCAGTCGTATCTGTCATCAGTGTCATCACACTTATCACGTATATTTGACAGTTTTGCATCACTATACTCCGCACGCCGAATGATGATCCCTATGACGTTTCAACTGACAGTTGTATTAGTTATGCGAAACAATTTCGATAAAATACTGTTTTTTCAGGCAAATGTCATGTCATTCAGCCAGGTCATTCAACATAATAAACAATATTTATTTATTTTGAAAAAAAGACTACGCGCATTGATGGACTTAAAACACTAGATAAAAAAGTAACAGCCTTATTATATTTTATTTTACTATACTTTAATTTTTATTCAAATTGCATAATTTAAAGAATTTAAAATTCTTTTTGAATTGAATTTTAAAGAATTCATAATTAGCTGGCAATTATGGATTATATAAAGTATTTAAAAGGAGGCCATAGACCTACCGTATTTTTTTTAATTCAGTCATGTCATGTCTTGTCAGTCTGTTTTGTCTTCTTGTCACACCGCATCACATCGCGTCATACGAGTGCTCTAACGCCTTGTATGCGCCACGTCTTTCTTTGTTAGCTGAGTTTTGTTTCTGTTTTCGCTGTTTTGTGTTATTTGTTGATTTTCTGTTACCTGTTTGTTGATTTTCGGTTTTGCAAAATGCCGAAAAGACAGCGGAAAACTGTTCTCAACAGTGAAGTTCGCGAGTTTGTAGTTCGTTTGCGAGACTATTTTGCTCGTGAACAACAAAATGGCGGACCCTTGTTACCGCTTGACAATGTTCGCGATCGTGTAGCCGATGCTCTAGGAATCGGAAAGGCTACTGTTTCTCGAATAACAAAGGAAAAATTTGGGGAGTCGTACATGGAGGACAATAAACTATTAACACCAAAGAAGAAAAAGAAAAGGTTATGTCATATAACAGATCCTGATGAATTTGATTTAGATGCTATACGCAATCATATTTATGGTTACTACCTACGAGGTGAACTACCGACCTGCCAGAAGTTATTATCTTCATTAAAAGCTGCAGAACTCTTCAAAGGCGGTGCTACTTCTCTTAGAATTGTTTTGAAAAAATGTGGATTCCGCTATAAAAAATGTGACAAGAGAAAAATATTAATGGAGCGTACTGACATAGCTTTACTACGATGCGATTTTCTTCGCAAAATCAAACAAATTGATAACTGGGAGAAGGTAGTATACCTTGATGAGACATGGCTGAACGCCAATCATACTGTAGGTAAGGCATGGACGGATGACACAGCCAAATCCAGCACAATAACTCCTGAAGGAAAGGGCCAGCGCTTAATCATTTGCCACGCTGGCACAGCTACAGGTTTTGTGCCGAATTGCCTGTGGGCTTTTAAGTCAGTGAAAACAACGGAGGTGGTACTCCGTTGTTTTCACTGAGGAAATGAATTTCGAAAACTTTAAGACATGGTTTATAAAACTATTAGAAAATTTGAATGAGCCTCACTATATTTTAATGGACAATGCTTCATATCACTCAGTTCAAATTAACAAACCCCCCAGCAGCAATAACAAAAAAGCTGAAATTATAGAGTGGTTACACGGCAATGGTGTGGAAACTGACAGTCAGATGTTAAAAAAAGAGTTGGTTAGACTGTTGAACTTTCACAAACAACAGACGCACCCATCATATTTTTTGGATGAATTGGCCAAATCAAATGGACACACGGTAATTCGGTTACCGCCCTATCACTGCCAATATAATGCAATCGGGCGCAGATCAAAGGTACCTATATTTTTTATTTATATAATACTAGCTGTTGCCCGCGGCTCCGCCCGCGTGGATATCGGTTATCGCTTAGTGTTGATCCGACGCTATTGAGCATTAAATTCGCCTCTCTACTCAACTTTGTCCTCAACTATGTACTCACCTCTGTTCTCGACTTTCTACTCGCCTCTATATTCGACTCTCTACTCGACTTTCTACTTGCCTCTATACTTGGATTTATACTCGACTCTCTACTGACTTCTCTGTTCCCCTCTCTACTCGACTTTGTACTCTTCTCTATACTCGCCTTTCCATTGGCCTCTGTACTTGCCCATACATTCGATTCTCTTTTCGCCTCTTTACTTGACTCTCCCCACTCTCCTATCTACTCGCACCTCTACTCAACTCTCTATTTGATCTCTACTCGCCACTACATTCATCTTTCCACTCGCCTCCCTATTCGCCTCTCTACTCAACCCTTTACTGCATTATATTTGATTCTATACTCGCCTCTCCACTGGCTCTCTAGTCGCATATCTACTCGCCCCTGTAGTCGACTCTACTCGACTTTCGATCTTTACACGCCTATCCACTCGTCCCTATAACAATCTATACTCGCCTCTCCACTCGCTTCTATATTTGGTTTGTTACTCGACTATGTCCGTTCCGAAGCTCTAATTCACCTTTGCTTGACATCTTAAAAGAAATTCTTACTATTTATGCCATATTCACCCCCTTTTTTGTGCCATTAAAAATTAGAAACTTTAATCGCATAGCCCTATTCCCCTTCCCCCCTCCCCCTTATATCCCTTTTTTCGCGATAAGGGGTAGCCTATGTCCACTTCCAAGCTCTAATAAAACTCTATACCATTTTCATCAGCATATCTTCAAAATTGTCAAACTTACATCCTCTAGCGCTTTTCCACCCCTTCAACTCCCTTTTTCGCAATAAAAGGTAGCCTATGTCCATTTTCGAGCTCTAATCCATCTCTGTACCAAATTTCACCAGGATGTCATCAAAAATGACAAACTTTCATAGTCCTTATTCCCCCCCCCCCCCCCTTTACCACATTATTCACGATAAAAGGTAGCATATTTCAAAACTGTCAACCTTTGCTACCTTATTCCACCCCCCCCCCCCTATGCCGTCCATTTTCGCGTCAATAGGTCAATAGCCTATGTTCGTTCCCAAGCTTCAATCCATCTCTGTACCAAATATCATCAAGATGTCTTCAAAACTGCCAAACTTTCATCCCCTATAACCCCCCTCTCCTTTATCGTCGTCTTTCGCGACAAAAGGTAGCCTATGTTCGTTCCCAAGCTTTAATCTATATCTGTACCAAATTTCATCAGGATATCTTCAAAAAAGACAAACTTTCATCCCATAGCCTTATCCCCCCCCCTTCTACCCCTTTTTGCGATAAAAGGTAGCCTATGTCCGTTTCCAAGCTCTAAACTATCTCTGTACCAAATTTCATCAGACAATTTTCATAAAGGAGAAACTTTCATTCCAAGGCCCTAGTCCCCCCCTTCTACCCCCCTTTTCGCGATAAAAGGTAGCCTATGTCCGTTCCCAAGCTCTGAACTATCTCTGTACCGAATTTCATCAGGAAATCTTCAAAAATGACAAACTTTCATCCCAAGGCCCTAGTCCCCCCTTTTCCCCCCCTTTTTGCGATAAAAGGTAGTCTATGTCCGTTCCCAAGCTCTAAACTATATCTGTACCAAATTTCATCAGGAAATCTTCTAAAACGATAAACTTTTATCCCAAGGCCCTGGTCCCCCCTCTTCTTCCCCCCTTTTCCCGATAAAAGGTAGCCCATGTCCGTTTCCAAGCTCTAATCTATCTCTGTACCAAATTTCATTAAGATATCTTCAGAAATGACCAACTTTCATAAAAACTTTCATCCCCTATTTCCCCCCCTTAAACCCCCTTTCTCGTGATAAAAGGTAGCCTATGTCCGTTCTCAAGCTCTAATATACCTCTGTACCAAATTTCATCAAGATCGGTTCAGTGGTTTAGGCGTGAAAGCGTAACATACAGACAGACAGACAGACAGACAGACAGACAGAGTTACTTTCGCATTTATAATATTAGTATGGATTATGTATATGCATATATTTCTAAAAATAATTACTAAATGTACAAATATTTTCAGGTCATGCAGCTAGGCATAACACAACTCCGCCATTCACGGCAAATAAAATGATGGTTTTATTGGAAGCTTGTGCTCAAGTGACAGCTGACGATTGGCCAAAAGTGGTCGAAAGAACGAAGAAAATTTGCTTACAAGACTGGGATCGACATGTACAATACGACAATATCATTAACCAACCGTTAATAATAAACGTCACGGATATCTGCAGTTCAGACTCAGATTTTGAAGATCCGATTGACCCTGTATCAGATTCAGATTGATATAAATAAAATACAAACTCAAAGCATTTGTTTTATATTTACAACAAATTATCGATATTTTGTTTATCGATGTGCCCCTTCTTAGTCGATAACAGCTTGACGACGTAACTTTTGCAGCACGTACCATGTACATTTGCATTGAGTTTTTTTCTATTATTTCCGAACATTACGTAATAATTTCTTAATATTCATTTTTATAATTTACAATTGTACACAATTATGATTTTTCGTCTTTTTGATGGACCTCTAAAGGATTTGATGTGATAGGACGTCAGTACAATGTTAAGCGCTAACGAACTGTCATAGGGATCATCATTCAGCGTGCGGATTATATTTAATAGAAATATGCCTACCGGGGCATTTTGCAGAGCAAGGAGCAGGAGCATCTTATTGAATTGCGATGAACTAAAAATTATAAAAAGTCAACTTTGCGACATAACAATAAACCTTGTTTTTGATTACACACAGTAGACATGTTATTCTTCTTTATTGTAGAACTTTCTTCGCTATTCATTTAGTGATGTAGTCAAACTATATCGATATCTACTTTGTTTTTAACATTTATAAACTTTTGTCAAATGGTTTTAAACTCTTAAGCTATTGCATAGCTTTTGCGGGCTTTGAGCGCGGCGACCGAATCAAGAAATTCCGTAACGAAGAAATCTAACACCCGCCAACCATGTAGCTCGGCCGAGTGATTAACTCCGCCTACCATGTAGCCCGAACGAGTGGACGCGATGTAATTATGAGTCCGCACACAGACGGACGGCGGGCGGACGGACAAGACGGACGGACGGACGGACGGACGGACGGACGGACGGACGGACGGACGGACAGACGGACGGACGGACGGACGGACGGACGGACGGACGGACGGACGGACGGACGGACGGAAGGACGGACGGACGGACGGAGTTGATAAAAAAATGCTATGTAAAAGTTTCACCGCGACAATCGCCGAGTGCCACAGTCAGTTGTTTTTAATATCGCTGAATATTCTAAACACCTCTGCGTACCCATTTAAAGGATACAGGCATGATGTTATGATGTGTAATGGCATAGAGATTGTAATAATATACGTTTGCAGCAATCTTTGCTGATTTAACATACCTTTTTTAACAAGGTTTAAGGTTAAAAAGCACCTCTTTTATCATTTTATTTTTCAAATTTCATAAAATCTTTAACGTTTTAATTACATAAATATTGACTTGGCAATGGCAATCGCACTGAACACTCTAATTTATATAATGTATTACTTGTGAGATATATAGTGTTTTCATGCGATTGCCGTGAGGGAGCTCGTTCCACAGCTTGAGCGTGCGTAGGATGAAGTTCCTTTCGTACCGCACGGTTCGCACCATTTCTGGTCGCTATGTGTGAGGATGAACTCCCTGTCTATGGCGAGCGGT
The DNA here is from genome assembly GCA_949126895.1 of Eilema caniola. Taxonomy (NCBI): domain Eukaryota; kingdom Metazoa; phylum Arthropoda; class Insecta; order Lepidoptera; family Erebidae; genus Eilema; species Eilema caniola. Next base: position 13,122,361 of record OX421460.1, on the reverse strand, counting down.
GCTATGATAGAAAGTAGCTGTCGGCATCATGTCAAACTATATATATATATGTAATTAAAACGTTAAAGGTTTTTCATATTGATATGGTCACTATAAGATGTTGTTAGGTTAGATAATTACGTAACAACTGAAGACAGAAGGTCCCTTAAGTAGGGACTGAATAAATTAATAACGATTTGGTATTACAAGTATCTCACTACTTTCTACGTAAGAACAACTGAGGCGAGATTTGGTATTTTTGACAAGTATCGATTCTTGAGGTCTAATGTACCTATCTGTGTAGGTATCGAATTTCATTCATCTTTTAATTCGTCAAAGTATAGAACAGACAGAGTTACTTTCGCAATTTGGATTATTTTAAAGCTACCTTTACACACACAGTGGGGTTCCATAATCTTATTAATAAAATTATCATCCCGCCACCATACATTAGGGGACTTATAATATCAACAAATTTGTTCCCAAGGGGTGTGTTGACACCCCGGTGACCCCAGGGAATCCTTTCGGGAATGAAAGTCAAGTCGGTTAATAACGTTGAAAAGACGGGTTGTCACGTGCGAGGGGTTATTGGAAAAGCATTAAGATTAATAGCGAGTGATAAAAAATGGTTTTAAAATTATATTGAATAACTAGTGATTCGCCCCGACTTCGCTCGAGCAGTAGGTACGTTGTCGCCAGTCCCACTAATGCCCGGTGATTACCCGGAACAAATAAATAGAAATACATAGGTATAGACCTACCTAGCTAGCTAATAAATACCTACCTAGCTGCTATCGTAGGTTTATAGGTACATTCATATTACGCAATAAATAAACTAACAGAATAAATTAATGTAATTAGAATCAACCTTGAAATAGAATTTCACGAATACTTAATAGGTAGATAAGTATGTATAATTTATTTATATTTTTAACAAAAGGCTAGGAAAAATATATGAAATTTTATTTACGTGTTTTTAATATATAAAGAAATATCAGGTCGGGCGATTGTTCGTTCGAATAATTTATATTAATTTACATAACTTACCAACTTATTCTATAAGAATTACATTATATATGTGTAATAAATACTAGTTTAATAATTGCCTAAGCTGAGGCAGGCAGCTTAACGATCAAGAAATCTTAAAGCTATTTAAGCAACTGGCACGTTGTGGAGGGTCTTTTAAATAGATGGGCACGAGTGTTTAATGTCCAATAACGTGTAGTTGTATACAAGATTTTATCTACGAGGTTGCAAATAAAACACAGATAAAGATAATAAAGTGTATTCTTATATAACGTATTGTAACGTCAGATTGTTAGAGGAAGAAGGGAATAATAAGACGTGAAAAAGGGGAATGGCACTTTGTATTGTTCACAAGAATAAGATACACAGTTCATAAGAAAAACACTTAAGAGTCATTAAAACTACACTATAATCTTCGAGTCTTCTCTTCAACTTTTCATATAAGATTCAGTGCTGTTATGGGCCAGGCTTGCACAGGCACTCGATGAGAAAATACGTCCACGGCGATACTACAAGATGCAACTGCATTCCATCAAAAGCTTGATGGAACAGAAGATTTTCAGAGTGGCCTCCACCAGAGGCACGCGACTTGGTCAGTCCTTATGATTGAATATTCAATTAAAAGGCAGTGGCTTCTGAAAGATTAAGATGAACTTCAGTAGTCCAATAACGTGTAGTTGTATACAAGATTTTATCTACGAGGTTGCAAATAAAACACAGATAAAGATAATAAAGTGTATTCTTATATAACGTATTGTAACGTCAGATTGTTAGAGGAAGAAGGGAATAATAAGACGTGAAAAAGGGGAATGGCACTTTGTATTGTTCACAAGAATAAGATACACAGTTCATAAGAAAAACACTTAAGAGTCATTAAAACTACACTATAATCTTCGAGTCTTCTCTTCAACTTTTCATATAAGATTCAGTGCTGTTATGGGCCAGGCTTGCACAGGCACTCGATGAGAAAATACGTCCACGGCGATACTACAAGATGCAACTGCATTCCATCAAAAGCTTGATGGAACAGAAGATTTTCAGAGTGGCCTCCACCAGAGGCACGCGACTTGGTCAGTCCTTATGATTGAATATTCAATTAAAAGGCAGTGGCTTCTGAAAGATTAAGATGAACTTCAGTAATCAGATTTAAGAGATATTTTCACGATCCAAACCGGGGCTCGAATGCCGGCCTCCTGAATTTTCCCACGCTTGTTAGGCACCGCAGCGCTGTCAGTACAAATTTAAATTTAAAAGTATAAATGAGTTTAGAGAAAAAGAGGTTGACAATACTATGAACTAAAATAAACCTACTTAGATAATATAATAATATTACAGTATTTAAAATTTTCGCGCCACGCACTGCCAGGCACTGACAAAATCTTTACATTGTCTTTATACCGCAAAGGTATTCAAGTAGAAACAGCCATATTAGCATTAGATTGTTTTGATCGAATGCTATTGCGTTCCATTTTTAAAAAGTTTATTGAATTTGACTTGAATTCGAAGTAAATTCTACAGATGGCTGTATGTGAAAATGTCTTTGCTCATATTATTTTAGAATTTATGACGATTCGTATATTACAATCTTGTTTCAATACGGATTCCTATTTATACAGTATTGCAGTAATTATTTCTATTGAAGCAGGATAGCAATATGCATACTATATTCAATCCGCTGTCAAGTTGAAAAGCCAAATATAACGAAACCGAAGTACATAAAATGAACAAGGAAACATACTAACATCAAATAAAGAGATTAGAGACAGCTAGAAAGAATACTAAACAGAATTACTAAATGAGGTATTCCCTAGCAAGGTACTGCAAAATATTCCTGACTCAAAAGGCCCTATACCTACATGTATAAGACCCGAAGAGACAACTCTGGCAATCAAATGAATGGCAAATAAGAAAGCTTCTGGCCCTGACGATATCCCTGCTGAATTCTGGTAGCGAATAGTAGATGCCGGCGTCCTGTTGCATTGCATCGCTTCCACAGATTATATAGAGAAAATTAAATATTCCACAACATCACACACAACGCTATCTAGACCCATGGTAAGCATAGCTTAACTAGCTTGTGTTATGGAATCTAGAATGCGGATAAACATACTTAGATACGTTTTTGAAGTGAAAACTTCTTTAGCGGCGTTGGATGGGGGAAAAGTGTGAAACTCGCGTCAGGATCGCTTGACCTTTGGACCGTAACCGACGACTGACGTCATACAACATAAGCTATAGACTGCCTATTTTGCCAGATACGAAAAATAGCATCGTAGTCGACTTTAAGTCCTTATGGTTCCAGATAGTATTCTTTTTTCTTATTGTAATTTATTAATTTCTTCTGACAGAAAATTAGCAGAAAATTAGTGAGAGGTTCTATGATTGGCGCTATAATATAATTATAGGTATGGTATGGTATGTTCTTTTTATCTTTTTCTATGTATATAACGAAGAAAGAAAGAAAGCAAATGTTTTCACTTCTGCCGGCACTCCCAGAGTGCAACCCGTCTTTTTTTTTGTAAACACATAAATATTATACATAGAAACACCCAGACCAATGCAAATATACATATTCATGCAAACAAATATTTGCACTGAGAGGGGATCGAACCCGCACCTCCTGCTGAAGCAGTACCGTAATGGTAAAAAAAGTATATTATGATACAGTTGCCCATAGAAGACCTGTACTTTAATGTAATTACTTAGTTTCATTTCGAAATTCTTTGTGTAAAGACCGTCATTAAAATTTTGATTTTAATTTTTTTATGTTAACATTTAACTATGAGAGTAGATAAATGAGCGCTCATTGGGGAAGGGCTATGTCCAGCAGTGGAATATAGCCTGATGATGATGATGATGATGATAGATAAATTACTATAATAGGACTCTGGCAAGGTGGGCATTTGTGTCGAACTTAGACAGACTAAAACCACATGCCATTTGGATCTTGAGTACCAGAATATAGAGTTGTCCAATAAGGCATTTTCCTTGCACCTTGACTGACATTGGACTATCTATACGGTTCAAGGATGCTACTCTGGGGCGTGGAAACCACAGTGTCTCCATGTAAACGCGAAAATGGAATGCTCTGTTCTAGACTGAGGGACACGTGGTAAACCCCTGATATATGTATTTATACTAGCTGTTGCTTGGCTGACGTCGGTTATCGTGGATCGGGGTATGAAAAAAAAAGAAAGTAGCCGATTTTCAGACTTACTGAATATGCATAAAAAAATTAATAAGAAGCCTTTTCGGAGGAGTATGGGAACGAACATTGTCACTAGTATTTCATATGTTAGAAGATTTAAAGAATAGTAGCAACCGAAATTATCGATATTACTAATATTCCCTCTATCCCCTCCAAGTCAGCTAAATTGCTTGTGCTAGGAGTGGGTTTACGTCAGTAGTGTAATGGCCAGGACCTCTCGATCGTAAGGCCGACCCCTTAACTACTAAGCAACCGACGCTCCAGTATAAATATAGCCGGCCACTGGTAACTATAGATAGGATAGCAGTAGGTACATCTTTTTTTAATACCACTTGGGTGGCAAACAAGCACACGGCCCACCTGATGGAAAGTGGTTACCGTAGGCTATGGACGTGTGCAAAACCAGAGGCGTCACACTCGCGCCACCGACCCTGTTAGTCTACTATGGAGTGCTTGGCCTGGAACCTCCATGAGGTGTACCCTGCTGCTTCCGAGACGCTACCGCCAATGATTAATTTCGGCCGAGCCTGGAGCAGCCCTGTGGCTTTGGTCGGACAAAATCAAAATCAAGAAATCAATCCATACCTACACATTCAAAGCATTATGAAGATTAAACATTTCATGTTTTTAATGTATTGAATTTACCTAATCTTGACGACTGTGAGCAGAACATGAGGTAGGCTCGGGACAGGCCACCAAGCAATTTAATCGACCAAATATATTTTTATTTTTTTAGTATAAGTAATTATATGTATTAACTGAAATATGTACATATAACCAAACAAGACAGCCTCCGTGGCGTAGTGGCAGTGAACGCGACCGCTGGATTCGATCCCCAATCGGTCGTGCCTCGGAGAGCGCGTTAAGCCGCCGATCCCGGTTGCCATACTAACATCTAATTCGTAACGGGTAGTAGGAGCCCTAAAAAGTCCAACGACTGGTCTCTAGCTGCAATGCTTCGATATAGCCTTTGGGTTGTGAAGGTCAGATGGTAGTCGTTTCACAGAAAATATTGAAGTTCATCCAAATCCGCAGTTGGACTGGTAAAGCGGACGATGCGCGTCCCCCCACACCGGGGTTGAGTCGGGGACCGCGTGGTCCCCACCTCCCGAGGAGGGCCAGACCGAGAGGGATGGCCCTAGGTCAGCCGGGGCGCGAGGGATATGTCGCATGACAACCTCACCTTCGGCCTAGCACTACGACCCAGAGACGGCGTGCGGTTTAGTCGGTTCGAGTCCGACATAACCTACCCCTCCGGCTCCGGAGGGGTGGGTATCCGTGGGGATTTGCCGCACGTAAAAAAAAAAGCAGGCGTTTGATGGAATCGAAGAACCTATGTATAGGATTTGACATATTTTACATACGTTAACGACTGTCATATACGTCAATTGCCACTTGTCTAGACACTTGAAAAATGCTGTCGGAATTATTTTCCAACAAATTTATGCCTCATATGCATATCTGAAATAGTACAAACTACAAACTGTTATCCCCGACTAAAAATGTTGTGGGAGTAATAACCAAACATCCTTCAAACAACTGCGTGTGCCATTATTATAGCAGCAGCGTGTCGTCGAGCTATGTCTTTTCCCGAGCTCTAGTTTATCTTTGTACCTACCAAATTTCAACAAAATCGGTCATGTGTTTTAGCCGTGAATGCATAACACGGACCGACAGAGTTACTTTCGCATTTATAATAATAGAATTGATGAAGAACACATATAATATTAATATGTACCTAATATAACGGTAACTGACTAAAGCCGGGTACGCACGTATGAACAAATTTGTTCGTACGTGCGTACTTGGTTCGCATGTGTGTACCACTAACAAGCATCGATCACTCTGTTCGTCAAACAAGTTTGCAGCGATCCCGTATGAACGTATAACAAAAGTGTTCGTATATGTGTAAATATACATTTTCAGGAAACAGGCGCTTTCAGTAGTAATATCTATCATAGTAGTAATATCTCGAGAATAACTGCAAACGCCAAAAATCTGTATTCTACTTCAAAATCGTATTCTTCCGTTGCTTACCCACGAAACTGTACCCACAAGCTAAAAGAATAATAATAATTCCGTCTTCAACCTATAGCCAAAGTTCATTCCGAAATTTACCCTAACGTATTGTAGCTATGCATTTGTTTATGATTTATTCAACCACTTCCAACAGCGCGAACTCGATTCGAACTACCTTCTACGAACCAAACCAATGTAACAACTATTGTACCATATTCTAGCAAATAAATTTGATTTGATTCGTGTTCAAAGGACATTTTTCATTTTGTTAGAGATTTTGGCTAAGCATGAACAACTACTTTTCAACCAAATCTGATATGGAATTTGTACCTCACACTAATAACTAACAGATTTTACTAATAAAGTTGTATCCAGGTTCACACATCACCTTTTATTGACAAGTACATTTAGCGGGTTCATGTTAATAAAACATCCATTTTAATTATTATTTTTTGTAAATCTGAGTCATATGTTAACAGAATGTAGTCTAAAACTGTGCTGATGGACTAATATTGACTTTATATCTTGTCCAGGTCATGAACCAAATAATTGTCATTACATGAGCACAGCAACCCTCCGTCCTTTTGCCTACAATAAAATATAGCTTCTCTGCCATGGTTATTAGGTATAGTAGATTCTTATAATTATATGTCTACTATCAATTTTAGCTATCATAGAAACTGTAAGTCGGCTCAAGGATATCTAGGTACCCTGCTGGCTATCTTTAGGTAAGTAAAAGTAAAAAAATCTTCAGGCAGATATAGATAGCACATTATTTTGACGTGGTGATGGATGGGATGTTGCTTGATCAAATCTTTGCCAGTATTGATAACATATTTGGTGTGCTCCGTATAACTGCAAGTAAAAACATTCCTCATTAATATTCAATTTTAGTTTATATTCATCAATAATAGCTGCGACTGGGATTAACGCTAGGATGAAGAAGATAAGTTTATATTCATATCGCCTTAATTATTATTACCACCAACCACACATTTAATGACATAAATAAGAAATAGTATGTTAACCCTAGGTTATAAAGTGACACCGAACAGTCTTGACACCTGCAGGACAACTATGTATTACTATACAATTACAATCTATAAAACAAACTTACTTGTCGAGGCTCAATCCATACTACTATAACATTTAAAATGTGTGCTTCTCGTTCAGTGCTAGATTGGAATGAATGCGATTTCGTTTGCAAAATGGAACTTCCAAAGTTGGCACACACTTGCTGACGATACCCATCACTGGTAGAGGCTCCCACATTCACTTGAGTATTTGAATCATATAACGCCATAGTTCAACAGGTAGGAGTTACATACCACACTGTCATCTTCGATCTGGAAAACGATTTGAATTAGCTACTATACTTTATAGTTGCATTACATATTGACACGCTAATATAATGAGGAAGAAACGTACCACAAATCGGCTGTATAAAAACAGAAAAAACTTCAGTGAGACGAAGAATATGGCTATTGACTCGTCCTTGGGCTAGGCTGCAGTCGGTGCCACAATTCAAAGTTCTTAAACATGTAATGCAGTCCCATGTTGCGTTCAGTGTCAATATTAAAGCCAGTGTTAAGGTAGGCGCGTCAGGATCGTCAATAAACGGAATATCCAGGATTCATTTTCAATTATCAACGTATCAGGCGTATCAACAGTGCCAAACGAAAACAAGGAACAAGGCGAATGACAGTTGTCTGTGTTGCCATATATATTTCCCAAAACAATTATGATAATCGGCATCGATTAATGAGGAATGAAGTAAATAATTCGATTTATTAATGTTTAATTTGGAACTAAGTGTTTAAAATAATATTTAGTATGATGTAAAATATGACTGTGATAATATATTAGTACTTATTATTATTCAAATAGGGACAGTTTTAGGGAAAAACCAGTATTCTAATAATATGTATCGATTATATATAATATATAAAAATAAAAATAAAAACGAATATATTATATTCGATTATTTTTATTAAATATATCTTGGCAACATTATAAGGAAATAAAATGGATAACCAAAAGGCTGAACCTTGAAATTAATTGAAATACTACTTATTCAACGAAATAAGTTGATACAAAAACCAAACACCAATATCTTTATAAAAATGATATTTAATTAATGGCACTAATAACCATTTGCAAGCATCTTGTTCACGATAGCCGATTATGAAATATGTCCTTTGCCGTCCATACGTACAAACCAAATTTTCATGTTTGATGTTTATGTTCACTATGTTCGTGTTCGGACATGCATACACGGCTTAAAAAGTTGCATGTTTTGTTATCTACGAAACATTCACAATAATATATAATTTATGTTCTTATTTATGTGGATCTGTAACTTGTGTGTTTATTTTAAGGTACGGGGTTACGCTAATTAGTTTTAATCACTTGCTTTTAATTTAAAACGGTCATCGTTAACTAATGCAATTTTATTAATAAGTTTATGTTTGTATCGCATTCTAACAGTGGTTCAGTATAACACCACAAGTGTTTTTGGTATTCTGTGGTTTATAAACTAAATATTATATAACCTCTAATAGAATATACAAAGTTGCAATGGACATGCAGTGAATATTTTTTGTTTACCTACTTATACAGCATTTGAAAATCGATGACGTAATCTTGACAAAATATCTTACGAATAAGTGCTTTATGTATAAATTATTATGCTTTGCAAGTAATGATACTAATATCTGAAAATTATTTAAAACTGTAATAAATTTAATAGGTTTAATAAATAATTTTTACAAACAAGTTTCAGTCGTCAAAATAAATAAATTAAATATTTTACACTACATATTAGCCCACATTACATTTTAGCCCATTTCAAATAACTATCTGCATACATATTTTGAAAAATAAACGACTTCAATTACTATCTACATAGATAACATGGAATATTTTCTTATAAACATTGTAGTCCTGTTCATATTTTTGGTTGATAATATAGCCACGAGTTTGGTTGATGAAGGATGGTGGGGTCCGAATGTGACCTGGAACGATTCCAGTATCAGACCATTCAGAGTTGAATTTGAAGATGAGGTGAGTAATTTTGTACTTACCATTATACTTAATATAGAAAGCGTCCGAGGCGTAGCAGTAGCGAACGAGGCCGCTACGCAAGAGGCGCAGGTTCGATCCCCGCTCAATGCAAATATTTATATGCATGAATATGAGTATTTGCATTGGTCTGGTCGTGGCTCAGAGAGCACGTTAAGCCGTCGAACCCTAATCTAACAACTGGTTTAACTACAATACTCCGATAACGCCTTTGGGTTGTGGAGGTCGAATCGAAGTTCAGCCAAATCCGCAGTTAGACTGGTAAGGCGGTCCCCAGACTCCAAGTTGAAAGCTTCGGATGCGACTGGAATTAACGCTAAGATGAAGAAGATATTTAATATAGAAAGACTTAAAGGATTTATTTGTTGCTCCAAAAATCTGCAAAACACATTTTTTTTCATAGTCTTCTAGTGTACCTAACACTCACCAGGACACTTACCATGTTTTCATTTGGTGTAAGGTGTACTACTGTTTACAATACTTTATTTTGTACACGACTACGAGTCTTATACAAAACAATGCATTGAAACAAAATAATACTAATAATAATATGAAATATTAAAGTTTGCAGACCTCTTAGTGGAGGAAGGTCTAGCGGAAATTTCGCCGCCAACTTGTGGGTTTAAAAAGACTACATTGAGCGTTTCATCTAAAAACAAGTAATTTTATGAATAACCTGTAGATTTCAATAGATTTTTATAAAATTCGTAAGATGGTCACTCATATGAGCAAAATCACAATAATTCGTTTACCAAACAGATTCTAATTTCCTGTACCTCAATATTGCCACAAAACAACATATTATCCTAATACGATTCCAATAAAGTGACCTTGTTAGACATACTGGGCTGTTTCTCCTATGGAGGCGGATAACGCTAGCCCCAAATGACCTTATAGCGACGATAGAAATCGTTCTGCAATTTTCAGATACATTTGTAATCACTCTTAATTATTTACAGATGGTTGAAGACCTGAAATATCGACTGACGAATCATCGTCCGTTCACTCCACCACTGGAAGGTGTGGGCTTCGAATACGGGTTTAATACTGACTGTCTACATAGTTGGATTGACTACTGGGCCCACGACTATAAGTTCCCCGAGCGGGAAGACTTCCTCAATCAGTTCCCACAGTACAAGACTAACATTCAAGGACTGGATATTCACTTTTTATGGGTTAAACCACAACAGGTAAGTGTACGACATATATTTGCATTACTTGCACCCAGTAATGCAAGTACGGTCGTATCAAAAATATTATGCGAATACAAGAATAAAACAAAATGGATTCTTAGAGTTTCGTGGCGCGGTTATCATTATTTCCGTTCGCATCGGATTAAGTGTACCCGTTCTACTGGAACCCAGCGATGACGAGATGGCGGTGATAATGGAGTCAACATTATGCTCGAGATTTTCCGGTTTCGAATTCTGGTTATTACACGACCCCTTTCCCAACACATTTTTATACACTTCAAAACAAAACATATGAGGAGAATTATTTCTGTTTCAGGTCACTCCACATGTGCAAGTGATCCCACTGCTGTTAATGCATGGCTTTCCAGGGTCTGTAGTAGAGTTCTATAAAACCATTCCATTATTGACTGCTGTGTCAAACGATAGGGATTTTGCCGTAGAGGTTATAGTTCCCAGCTTACCTGGATTTGGGTTTTCTGAAGTGAGTATACACTTTTCATTTACTTTATTTATTGTAGTGGAAACTAGTAGAATAAAACGTAAAATTTTCCAACTGGGAATTGGGAACACCACCTACAGAGTTATCTAAACTTGATCACGTTACGATACGACCTTTACAAAGCAGATAAAACATCTAGTAACAATATAGATCAGTGAGTTACAGTCAGTATGCGATCAAAATTCCATGCAAACGGAGTCGTTGATCAGAGGTAGATATTAATAATAGATTGTATGACAAGAGAGCAAAATAGTATTTTTACGACGAGGGCGCTACTTTGAATCACGAGCGTAGCAAGAGATTTTCAAGTAGTTACATCCCCCGAGGAAAAACGTATTTGCTCTCGAGTCATATACTCTACCAGCTTTTCCTCCGCAGCTTCGCCCGCGTGGATGTCGGTTATCGCCATCAAAAGTTCTTTTTTGTAGTACACGTATTACGACGGGACCCTCAACCTGGGAACGGAAACCTATTACTAAGACATCACTGTTCGTCTGCTTGTTAGTCTGTCCGTCTGTCACCAGGCTGTACCTATATCATGAACCATGACAGTTAGGCAGTAGAATTTTTTACAGACGATGTATTTCAGTTGGCGTTATAAAAAAAATTTACTAAAATCAGAATAAAATAAATAAAGGTGGGTGGACCCATGTAATAAACGTGATCGTCTGCCATTTTTCTTTTCAAATTAATGACGGCAACCGCTTTTTGAAGTGAAAACTTATTTAGCGGCGTTGGATGGGTAAAAAGTGTTAAACTCGTGTCAGGATCGCTTGACCTTTGAACCGTAACCGGCGACTGACGTCATACAACATTAGCTACAGACTGTCTATTTTGCAAGATACGATAAATAGGTATGTAGCTTAGCGCTTCGACCGTAAGTCCTTATGGTTTCAGATAATACCAGGTTCAAACCCCTAGCCTTCTGACACTTCTTGCGAGATAATTGTTTCTTTTTGTAATTTATTACTTTTTGTGATTATTTTTTCTTTTAGTAATTTATTACTTTTTGTGATTATTTTTCTTTTAGCAATTTATTAATTTCTTCTGACAGAAAATTAGGATAGGTTCTATGATCGGCGCTATGTTGACTGGTATGGTATGGTATGTTCTTTTTATCTTTTTATACGATATAACGAAGAAAGAAAGGAAGAAAAAGTTTTCACTTTTGCCGGCACTCCCAGAGTGCAACCCGTCTTTTTTTTATTTACTTATTCACTGCCTCAGAGGGCACGTTAAGCCGTCGGCCCGGTTGTCAAATGAACATCTATGGCAGTCGTTACGGATACTTAGTTGGATTCTTAAAAAGTCCAACAACTGGTCTAACTGCAATATTGTCAATATCATCAATCGGTTGTGGGTGTCATTTGGTAGTAGCTTCACGGAAAATGTCGAAGTTCAGCCAAACACGCAGTTAGACTGGAAAAGGAAACCCCGGACTTACAGGTGAAAGCTTCGGGTGCAGTCGGGATTAACGTAGTCCGGAGTCAGCCATTTTCAGTCTAACTGCATGTTTGGCTGAACTTCGACATTTTCTCTCCTATGCATGGTATTTCCATGGCATCCCCAGGCTAATGCTAATCTATTCATGTATAGAAATATTTGCACTGAGCTGGAATCGATTCCGCGTCCTCTGCGTAGCAGCTTTGTTACCTACTGTCACGCCACACACGGTGTCAAGTAATATAGTACTTATAACACACATAAATTATATCGCAATTACTTTTTATTTCTTTGTGTTTAATACCACCTCCATAAATACGAACTCGGTTAACATGTTAAACAATATACCCGAGAATTGTAGAAGCAACCAATTGATGTACTCATTACTTTTGAAAACTTTTGTGAAATCATTTCTTCTCAATCAAGTGGGATAAGGTAAATATTATGACTATTCGTGCGTACTCATGAGTACGAAGCACTGCCGCCATGGGCCTGCTTCTTTTATGGCGATGGCTAGCCCAAACTGTTATCCCCAAGCCCGATTAGAATGTTCTGTGATCTTCATAGCCCGGTGCACCTTCTACGGCACGGGAGAGTGTTAGATGAAGGTGGCGACGTTCCACGCACTATCACTGCCGACCATGGCCAAAACCAGGATCTGCAACGTGATAATTCCCGCTCCAACGGAGCTGCTTTGAGGACACTCTGGGCATTCTATCAGCTTGTGATGCGGCGTGTCTGCGGAAGAGTGGTGTCATGCGAGTGTTGACTCCCGGCCTATAAGATGCAGTTATTCACCTAAATAGCCACGTCCAGTGTACACTTGCGTTTGCCGATAGAAGAGGCTTCAGTGGTGTCTCTTCAGCCATTTTTCCATGACAAGTCTTACCGCCACAATCGTGGTCTGCCCTGAGCTTCTTGCTTACATAACTATTTCTTATCACTCAATTAAAATGTATTTTTTATGAATAACACAACATAAAACATAATTCAAGCAAACCAAAAAACACAACATTACAAACACTGCATAATTTAGCTGATTTGGTTGCTCACGGTCGTGATAATTGATATAGATACTTTTGAAGATGCTCTAATTTATTGAATTCTAGCTCTGTATTTTATCATTAACTAGATAAACCTGCAGGTCTAAAATGGCCAGATTGCATATTGATGTTCATTTGCAGATAAGAAGGAGACAAATGAAGACCATAAAATGCGAACTTTTCATTCACATTTCATCTGCAACGTTCATATTCCAGTGACATTGGCTACTGATGATGCTACAACAAAAAAAAATAAAGACGAGTCTAATTGTACAGTCAGCATCATTAAAATGTCGCTAACAAAAGTACTCATAATAATCCAAATACCAAAATCCCAATTTTATATTGGTTATTAGAGTACTAAAATAGTTGTAAGTACCCAGAGAGGTCCAACTATCTTAACAATCGGTCTTCCAGAATTACGTCAATTAGTAGAGTATTCATATTCATATACTCAATCACGTAGTATCCAGTCAAGCATAATTTCAAAAAATCTAGACATTCCAACTTTTCTTACGAATGTTTCTGTAGGAACGAAGGCTTTATAATACAACAATGACAATGAAAACACCAAAATGAACGCAAAATGTAAGTCCCTACTAACATCCATACGTCACGAATTTGACATTATGAATGGCTCGTAAATTGAGACCATTTTACGCATTTGCATACAATACTGTCAAATGAGATGATGTACTCAAATGCAGCTTCATTTTATGATACTCAAAAAGTGACCATTTTACCATTTTTAGTCAAATAACACACAATATGATCAGTAAATGAACATGCAATATTGCCTTTTTAGACCTACTGAATTTTTGACGGCAAATATCGGATCGTTGACACGATAGGCAATTAAAAAAAAATCTTTTTTTTCCAAAAACAGCACCGAAATATACCATATTTTCATGAATATCACATTATTTCGTGAATTTACTACATCTTTATGATATATATATATAAGTATATATGCTAATTTTCGGAAACCAAGATAAATTCAAAAAACCAAAGATCATGATCATCTGTTAAGCCGTTCTGGAATTATAAGAAAGTACATTTGTGCCCTTTTTGGGCCCTTAAAGTTAGAATTTAAAAAAAAAAACTTTCTAAGCCGCCACGCCCCAAAATAAACATTCTGTACAAATTTCAACGTTGTGTTGTACGTTGTCTCTAAGCTAATCACTCAGGACAAAGAATCTTATTTAAGAGATTTTTTTATCCCCTTTCTATTAAAACTATGTAGGATCAGACCGCACACCCCATCTATGAGAAAATTGAATGAATGAATGATACCTAAATGGACTGAATTCAAACCATCTTTCCTCCGGATAAAAGTTCTTAACAGAAAAGACCATATACCTATATGTTTTATTTTTATAGGGTGCCGTTCGCCCAGGTATGGGAGCAGCGGAAATGGGAGTGGTGATGAGAAATTTGATGCACAGACTGGGGTTCAAGAAATATTACGTTCAGGGCGGAGATTTTGGTGCTATTGTAGGCCTCAGCATGGCCACTATATACCCTGAGGTCTTTAGATTTCCTTTTTAAACACAAATTTTACTTCTAGAAATTAAAGGGTTCAGAATTCGTTTCTACCCGGATTTGATTTGACACGTCACTCAGAAAGAAGAATGAGAGAGTTATATATTTTCGTAAATACGAATTATTCTACCTACTCCATAAAGATATGAGTCTGTCAGTCTTATGTAGGGTACGATTGTGATGCTGACCCAAGATTATTATTAAGATTAAACTAAAATCATACCAATACGTTGTTATATGTTTCATAAGCAGAATATTTAAGTCAATTGATAATTTAATCTTAATTCTATGTATAATGATTCAAGATTACGAGAACCGAAATCCAGTTCTCTTCATTACAACTTATAACAACAATTTTTTTATAAAAGGCAGGGCAAATTCTCGTCATAAAGATCAAGACGAAAGTAAATAGAAAAGAGAATAGATTTTTATTAGGAAAATTGGCCTTCTGGCCATCTCTTCGAAATTTCGAGTAATACAAAGATGAATAAAAAGATGAACATCGTTTTAAATGTAAAAAATATGGTTATATTTTCAGGAAACCCTAGGGTATCACACAAATATGGCGGTAACCTTGAATATAAAATCATTGGTCCTGTGGTTCCTGGGCTCAGTGTACCCACCACTGGTCGCGAACGAAGCAGTTATAGACCGATTATACCCAATCCTGGATTATATCCAATGGGGTTTATCTGAAACGGGATATTTGCATGTACAGGCCACTAAACCTGACACTATTGGTTGGTATTAATTATAATAAGTACTGTTTACTATCATAAAAATCATACTACGTATTAGTGACTACTTGTAACCGTTCAGAGTGTTTATATAACCGACTTCAAAAAAGTAGGAGATTAAAAATTCTACAAATTACTACATTCGCGATTACAATATACGCATCGATGCCTCCGTCATGTGTGAACCGATTTGGTATTTTTGGTATTTAAAAGAGCGTACTTCCGAGGTGGTTACCAAGTCGAGATCTGATGATGGATTTCAGGTAATTGAGGGTACCCTCAAATTTCCTGTGTTTGTTTCTTCTCGACATCATCTGTTGATATTTTATTCTTGTGCTTGTCGACATACTTCAGCTGATGACGATGATGGAAGATACAACTTTTATACGATTGGGGATGTTATAAGACTTTTCGTTATAGATTCCTAGGTATATTTTCCCGTGTAAGCAATGATGTGGGGAGTCTCCACGTTTCCAGCAGTACGAACAAAACGGAGAAACATTTGTAAAGGTGTTTTTCCACCAGAGAGGCGAGACGAGACTAGGCGAGAAGAGAATTGAAATCGCACTGACCCTTTTCCACTAAAAATTGCCATCGCGAGCTCGCGCGTGACCGCCGCGCCCCGCCGCCCGTATGCTTCATATATAAATGTATTTTAGACAGCTCACACACAATGCTCGATATAACTTTATTCTAGCGTCAATGCCGAAAACTCCGAACAAAAATTAGGCGGCAATATTCTCGTCAATCCACACTGTTTCCACCAAAGATGCACTGGGAGAGGAATGAAAATTTGTTATACAAATTTCAATTCTCTCCTCGCCTCGCCCCGCCTAGCCACTCTGGTGGAAAATCACCTTGAAGGTGATTTATACTCTATATCGGAACCAATACGGTTCATTTTTGCACAAACAAATATTTCAATTCACGCCTCGCATATTCTCGTCAATCCACACTGTTTCCACCAAAGATACGCTGGGAGAGGATTGAAAATTTGCCATACAAATTTAAATTCTCTCCTCGCCTCGTCTCGTCTCGCCCCTCTGGTGGAAAATCACCTTTATACGGGTAATGCAACAGAAAAGTTTTAGGCATATTTTTATCCTCTGAATTTCATCTATAAATCAGTTATTTCTTCAGCTTGATTTTGGTTGCTTACCTATAGGTTTTGAAGTCGCTTTATGATTTGTAATATTAGTTAGTGATTAATTGTGTGTATGGCTTTTCCAAACTTGGATGTGGTGGCTTTTCAGTAGAAATGTAGCCGCTTATTAGTTAGGAATAACCGACCAACTATTGGATTTGAATCATACACAAACAAACTTAATATTTTTATACATACATACCTACATTTCAATACACTTTATAGTTCATTTCTTGATATGTCGTGTTTATTTTTTGTGAATTTTGTTGTTTTTCAGGCACGGCTATATCAGATTCTCCATCCGGTCTTTTGGCCTACGTTCTGCAGTTATTTTCATCAGGCAGCCGTAGGAAGTACGTGTCAAGAACTGACGGTGGCTTAGATGAGCTATATTCTCGTGATGAACTCCTCGATAATCTGATGATGTATTGGGTGCCCAACAGTTTCACGACCTCTACTAGGCTTTATGCTGAATCGATAAATAAAAGAAGTATCAAAACTGGAATTTTAAGGTGAGTATCTACGAATTTAGACAACTTGATTGATGTCATTAGTCTACTCCTATAATCGTCCAAGATCCCAGGGCCACCAGACATCACATATTTTGTGACGAAGGAAATTTGGACGATTGAGTAGTGTTAGTATGTACCTACTAAAAACGCATGCCCAACTGCTAGCTTCCTTCGACGGCCAATTTTCAGGTATCAGGTAATCAAGGTACATGAAACATTACTTACCTTACCTACTTACCTTACATACATTCTCCAAGCTGATTTTTATGTATATTTTAGGCAATATGTCTAAAAATAAGTTGCCCATACTCCCAGACACTTTCCGTAGGCTGTTTTGCTTTGCAGACGCTTTATAGCTCCCAAAATAATTAATTTGATTATTTTACGGATTTTTTAATTTTTGCTTTTTTAATATTAATAATTTAAATATTCTTTTGTTACACACAGTTCAATTTTAATAAGGTAAGATAACAGTAAATTATACAGTAAAATGTCACAATATAAAAAAAGTCAAAGATTACACGTCTCCGTGCTCGTCCTTAAAATAAAGGTGCGCCCAGACCCGTACCCGGTGCGAAAGTGCCCATCACGCTAGCTACGTTGCCTCTTTGAATGGCGATGGCCAGCCTCTGCACCAGGTACGATCCGGCGCGGGGGTCGCCCGACTTCTCCCTGATCCTGCACCCGATGTCCTCCACAAACCTTTTTGCCTCCACGTCCCAACACCCCAAAGTCTCCACCGCGAAAGGAACAAACATATACCGGGCCTGCAATGTCTCGTACTTGAGCCGCTTCCCGTCGGCTGCAGCCTCGGCTGCCGCAGCCGGAAACCGGACCGTACGGCCAAGGTGGCTGGGAGCGACAGTGCTGACGCACGTGGCGTCCCAGAACAGGCACTTACCATTCCTCCAAGGCACCAACGTCAACCCATCGGGTCTCTTGCCATCGGATCTGCTAAGACCGGGCGGCTCAAGCACGCAAGGAACGTCCGCGGAAACCAGGGCCCTCCGGATTATATCATTGAGGGCATGATGACGCGAGAACCTACCCGCGCACCTGCGACAGCTCAGTGCGTGATGGCCATCGGCTTCCACCGTGGAACCGCATGTGCATATGTGGGATTCACACACCCTGCAGCCCAGGCGGAGTGCCACCGCCACACGCAGAGAGCTGTCGTCCAGCCAGGTGCCGAGGTGGGGTGAGGGTAGCGCGTGTAGCCATGCCCCTGACTCCGGCTGAGCCACCGCTCGGAGTCTGGCCATATCGGCCCCCGAGGCTCCCTCCAACAATTGCGCCCTAACCTGCCCCGCAACAACGTCGTCCCACGCGCGCTGCACGCCACGAGAAGCAGGGCAGTCCGCTCCCAAACTGCGGGCCGCCCAAACTGACTCAGCATCCGCTGCATAAGGCACCCGCGCCCTGCCACCATCAATTAAAAAAAATTAATTGATATAAGTGAACTGTAAGAGAGTGAGAGAGAAAGAAGTCAATATACAGGGTGGAAGAAATTAACCTTACCTGGAGGGAAAGTACTCTAAATACTGGAGATAGCCAATTTAACTCAAAGAAAACATTTTTTCACAAACATTTTCGTGAATTCGTTTACCACACCCGGTAATCGAACCGACTAAAATCTTAAAATATAACATTCTGTATTTTTATGTTATCCACCGATAGGATCAATCACAAGGATCAAATCTCTCTAACAAATATGGTAAATTGAAATCATAAGTTTTAAGTTAAAGTTGACAAAATAAAGCACTTTAACTCAAAGGCTCATCTGATATCATCATCATCATCATCAGGCTATATGATATCATACTAACAATAAAATTCGATATTTGAATAACATTACTTTTTTTCGTGCGGATACCGCTGCTGGTCAGTAGGGGTAGTTACATCGGACTAAAACCGCACGCAGTCGCAGGGCTTAATTAACAGCTTCTGTGGTGTGGCATGACGCGGCCACTACCGAGGAAGCACGGGTTTCATCCCCTCTCAGTGCTAATATTTGCATGCATAAATATGGGTATTTGCATTGGTCTGGCCGTGCCTCGTAGAGCACGTTAAGCCGTCGGTCTCGGTTGCCATACGAATATCTATCGCAGTCGTTACGGGACTTAAAATACTGCTGGAGTCCAAAAAAAAACTCAACAACTGGTCTAACTGCAATGCTTTAATATCACCTTTGGGTTCTGGAGGTCAGATGGCAGTCGCTTCTCGGATAATATGAAGCTAAGCCAAACCTAGGTAGACTAGTACAGTGAACCCAGTTTCCGAGGGGAAAGCGTCGGATGCGATTGGGATTAACGCTAAGATGATGATGAAGATGGCAATTGTCTTGCCATCCCCGTCACCCAGGGTGCACCGCGTGGAGGTTTCCAATCAAGCATCTTAAGTTAACAGCAACCCTACCTTACTCCTTTTAATAATTATTTGGCTTCAAAGATAAGTTTATTTTTGATAAGGATTCTGATGACTTCTTAGGTTAAAATGCTGTATCTGCTGGCACTGGTTTTATAAGTTAAGATTTTATGGACTTCCTTTCATTTAATTTACCATGTTTCTATTCTTCTATTCAGATTTGATCCTTACGATTGACACTATCGGTTGATGCCAAAAAAATACAGGATGTTACTTTTCGGATTTTAGTCGGTTCCATTACCGGGTGTGGCAAGCGAGGTTTCAAAAATCGCTGAATGCAGTTTTGTTTCTTTTTAAAAGTAAAGGGATGTTTTCTTTAAGTGAAATTCGCTATCTCCAATATTTAGAGTACTTCCCCTATAGGTAAGGTTAAAATCTCCCACCCTGTTTACTAATACATGTCGCACTCAGTCGCGCCGGGGCATTATCTACTCATGCTCGTAGATAATGCCCCGGCGCTACTACCCACAGAGGCATTAAGAAATATATAATTTAAAGAAAGCTGACATCAAAAATTCTTTATTTAATTGGATTACTGATTTATCCCATGAGGAAACTGAAAATATAATAACAATTATTCAATAGAGCCTATATCCAATATTTTTTGTGTAAAACACACACACACACACACACACACACACACACACACACACACACACACACACACACACAAACACACACACACACACACACACACACACACACACTTATTACCCACTACCTACACCTAAACTATTTCTTATTTTTTTGATTTTGTTTCATATTTTATTTTCCCAATGCTTATTCAGTGACACTAACTTTGTTACAAACGCAACTACGATGTAATAAGAAAAGAAAATAAAATACTACTACTACTATTTCGGATGACGTACCTATAATTAGAACAAAATTATGATTTTTTATTTGCAGTATTCCCACTCCAGTTCCGACCTGGACTATACACGCCAAAGACGAAATTATCTACATTACTCCTACTATGCTGAGGTTCAAGTATCCGAATCTGCTTCACTCTACAGTGCTACATGACAACGGTCACTTCTTGGCGTTAGAAGAACCGAATATATTTGCTGACGATGTGTTGCAAGCCCTTGCTGCATTCAAAACATGGCATGAGTCAAATTAAAATATAATAAAACTAGCTGTTGCTGGTGCCGATGTCGGTTATCTCGGATCGGGTGAAGAATAGATAGTAGGTAAACGATTCTCAAACCTACCCGGTATGCACACAAAATTTCATGAAAATAGGTCCAGTAGTTTCGGAGGAGTATGGGAACGAACATTGTGACAAGAGAATCTCATATATTAGATAAAAATCACTTACTGGACCATAAACTGAAAATGACTATTAGGTTTAATATTTTAATTACAAATACACCAATCCAATATGAACTGTTCTGAAACAGAAAAACTTTTTTAGAAAAATTCTGGAAGATGCCAAATTTTCCAATTAATGGATACATATTCTTTTTCAAGTCTGACTGGGTGACAATACACTTTTCAAAGTTCTGTGGTCAGTAGGTATTGACAATATTTTAGAATTTAGTGATACCTAGAAACACTTCAGTTGACTTTATCGAACCAAAGATAAACATATTTTTGTGTCGATTCAATTCTGACTCAACTTAAAATTAGGTTTCAATCGGTTTCCAGTAAATAATAAATTTTCCACTCCAAACTGTTGGTAGGTCAGAGCCTTTAAAACTCAAAAAAAATGCATTAGAGCGGTATGCGGGGCCTCTTTTTTAGACAGCTGTAAGCCATTATTTAAAACACTCAAAGTGCTACCATTACCCTGCCTTTATATTTTCGAAATATGTATCTTTGTAAAAAAATACCCCCCTCTATTCGATAACTACTACTATGTGAATAGCCGGACAAGACATAAAAACAGGTTACATTTACCTTTAATTAATATAGAACTATTTAGAAGGAATGTTTACTGCATGTGTATCAGAATATTTAATAATCCCCCATCCTGCCTGACTAACCTACGTATGACATTATTTAAGAAACAATTATTTGACATGTTATTAAACAAAATGTATTACAATATTAATAATGATTTCCTGGACGATACAATAACATTTAACAATACCTTATAAGGTAATTTATTTTAGCATATAGTTATTAATAGGTATGACATGAAAAAATTTACACGCCGTATGTGGCAGAATGTGAGGAAACAAAGCATTTTGTAAAATCTCTTGTACCATATTCTAGCAAATAAACTATTTGATTTGATTTGATTTACAGTATTTATGTTTACAAATTGATAACTGTGTCTCTAAAATAAATTTATATAATGAATGTGCGTAACAACATTAAATTTATTTTATCTAATAATGTTCCCGGTTAGCTTATAGAGTTCAAAATGTTGATCTTTTCCACTTCACAATTATCTAGATTACATACATTGAGGAGATAATCACTATCTCCTCCTTGTATTCATGGAAGCTGGTCTCGAGTGTCTCTGATCAACACAAACACTGATTGCAAAGGTTCAAATCTTCCACCGAGTCTTTTCCCTACTCATTTGAAGTCGGTAGAAATATTTAGCTTCTAGTCCGAACTTGTCCTACTGTAAATCTATTGGTGTATGTATCGCCAAATAAAAATACCTAAACAAAGACTTTGCATAACCCGGCTGATCCTGTATTTACATTTTATTCTACGTCTTACAAAAATAATAATGTAACTGTGATTGTAAAATTGTACCTAAAATGTTTGACACAGAACAAAGATTTCACAAAAATAAAGATATATCTAAACTACTGATCAAACACTGATCTCCCAAGGAACCTTTTCTCACAGCGTCAGAGGGACGGGCCGCTCTGCAACTTAGTAAGACAAAATTTATTAAATACTTGCTCTAATACTGCAGAGCGTGCCCGTTTACTGGAGGTTGGAGTGTGGGAATCGGGTCTTTGGTTACAAGCTCTTCCGTCATCTAACTAAGGGACTATGTTAGATGACACTACCTTCCCCATCGCGACGTGCCTCCGCTTAGGTGCGCCGTGTGTTTCTCCGCATCAATGCCGTTGTAGAGAAGCAGTTGACCGACTCGGACACCATGACCTGTCGTGCTGCAGGAGCGCTGGGCGAATTCCACGGCACGCCAGCCTCAACGACATAATCCGCCGTGCTCTTGTCACCGCCGGTGTGCCAGCTGTGCATGAACCAAATGGTTTGGCGCGCGACGATGGCAGGAGACCGGATGGTATGTCATTAATACCTTGGAAAATGGATAGGACTATGGTGTGGGACGCACAGTCTTCTGGGAACACTTCCACAAGACGCATGCGATGCAGATGAATTCCACGACGCCAACTTTTAGTGTTTTTTTTTTGTATTGTGTAATTATGTAGTTAATTTTTTATTTATATGTTAAGTAATTTAATTTAATTGAAAAGTATTTAAGATATGGAAAAAAAAACTACTGATTAGTCAAATGAAATCCGAATGCACGGGACTCAACCAAGTTGTTTACGAGTTTAAGTCAATCTCGACGGTAAGCCTGTACTCCTGTTGATTAAAAGACAGCCAGACTGAGAGATCATCTCAAACCTACCTAATCTACAAGCTCTCGACGAGGCTCTGATACGAGGCTTTCCTTTCGGTGTTTGGAGGTCAGATGGTAGTTGCTCTCAATGTACCGTTTAAGGCTAAGAAAAGGAAAATGAGAAGGCTGACAGCAGGTTTCGAACAACACTGAGATGATGTTAATAGTGATGACATTGTTGACCGAGCGAGTGAACCGAATGAGCGTCTCTGTTTCAACAGGGTGCCCGATTTTGCTTTTGTCCGTATCTATGTCGGTTTGTTAGTTCCGGTCTAGAGGGCTCATTTCTTAACCGATTCTCACCAAACTTGTCACACCTGTTCTGTGATTTAAAACACAACTTTGTCGAGATGTTTTTGATAGTATGATTAATGGGGGAGAAAAGGGGGAAGTTTTCTGTCGGTTTATTTATAACGGATCTTGATGATTTTTAGCTACTAAATCAAGAAAATGATTCCTGACAGATTTTTGTGATAAAAATCAAGCCCGTAAAGGTGGACTTCGTTATAAAAAAACAGAGATAAAAGGGAGGAAGTTTACTGCAACTTTTTAGCGTTTAAATCCGTATAGCTTTTCTTTTTCTTTTTCATACCATGCTATGCTCGCGCCGTCTACTGTTCACAAAACTTCTAGTATAGATTGTAGTTAATTGTATATTTACTCTCAGTTAATGTTTCAATATACAATAATATAATATATTGAAACATGAATGATTCATACCTTAAAAGCAATAATTACAACAATATGTATACTCTATTTCTATTTAATTAACCATCCACAGGTATATGATGGACATTTTTTTGCACGATTAAGGGCCGGTTCAACCAATCGCGAGTAAAGTTTATTCTAAGAATAAATAGCCATATATTTATGAGTAAATCAATATCACATTCTACCATGTAATTTACTAAGTTTTTTTTTGCGTGCGGGGAATCCCCACGGAGCCGGAGGGGGAGGTTATGTCGGACTCGAACCGACTAAACCGCACGCCGTCTCTGGGTCGTAGTGCTAGGCCGAAGGTGAGGATGTCATCCCTCTCAGTCTGGCCCTCCTCGGGAATTTACTACATAAGTATTTTATTTTAGATTTTTACGGAATAAAGAGCCTTTTCGAAGAAGCAAGGAATCAATTTAACTCAAAATAATAAAATGCAATGTCTTAACGATTTGATCGAAGAAAGTGATAGTGATGATGGCCGATTCATTTTTTTTTCTCTTAATTCGATTTGAATATTTAGTATAAAAATTGCTTAACATTTTAATTCAAATTATATGGGCGAAGAAGTCAATAAATCAATGTTTAAAAATGATTGAAAAATCATTCATTTGTTCCTTGTTCCTATAGTTTGTAAGAATGACGGAAGATGCTCCACTGTCGCCTCGAAGACAGATACAGAAGGAGAAATTTGAATTGGTTAGGGCGAGGTCTGGTAGCTTAGTGGCATCGCGGGTTCAAACACAAGTGATGAAGAAGTTATACCTAGACATCCAAGGTGGATTAAAGAAAGGATAGATTTATTTCAATACTACGATAGTGGTCACAGCGGGACTGCAAAAACTACCGAGGCATTAGCTTGCTCAGCATCGTCGGCAAACTGTATGCAAAGATCCTGATTGGAAGAGTAATGAATGAAACTGAAAGTAAAATATGTTTTCAGGAGAGGAATGGGATGCATGGATCAGGTCTTTTCCTTGCGAAGCATAGCCGAAAATTCTTGGCTAAAAGCCAAAAGGTCTATTGCACCTTCGTGGACTTGGAAAAGGCCTATGATAGGGTAATGAGGAATGAATTGTGGTCGACATTGTCTGTGTATGGGGTGAGCAGAAACTTGATACGGGCATTGAAATCACTCTACGAGGGTTCCAGTGCCTGTGTCAGGGTAAAAGGGGCTAACATGGACTGGTTTAACATCGAGAGAGGTGTTCGACAGGGCTGTGTAGCCTCACCGGGGCTGTTCAACTTATACATAGACAACTGCCTGAAAGATTTGAAAGAAAGGACATGTGGACTAAGAATTGGACTATACGTTGATGACCAGGTTATATTAGCATCATCGGTGGAGGAGTTACAGGCGATGGTTAATATTATGCATGGCGCCCTAAAAAGCAAAGGTATGAAAGTGAACTTAAGTAAGACGAAAGTAATGGTTTTTGAAACAGACGAAAATATGACGGACTGTAAGATTCTGATAGAAGGAGAAAAAGTGGAAAAAGTGAAAGAGTTTGTGTACTTGGGATCAAAGTTTACGAGAGACGAAAAGTATGACTGTGATATTGAACGAAGAGTGTTGGCAGGAAACAAAGTGAATGGGGCCCTGCATAACTTTATGAGCAGCCAGAACGTGTCTAAAAAGGCACGACTGGCTGTACATAGAGGAGTGCTGGTTGCAACACTGAGGTATGGTAGTGAATGTTGGGTATGGCAGAAGAAGCACGAAAGTAAGATTAATGCTGCGGAAATGAGAAGTGTGAGAAGTATAGCGGGAGTGACTTTGGTAGATAAAGTGAGAAACAGTGTGATAAGGGAACGTTGTGGTGTGGTAGAAGATGTAGTGACAAAGATAGAGAAAGGGATGTTTAGATGGTTCGGACACGTAGAAATAATGAGTGAAAGTAGGTTGACGAAACAGATTTATGAGGCGAGAGTGAATGGGCGAGTCGGTAAGGGGCGACCTAGGCGAACGTTCTTCGATCAAATCGAAGATGTCTTATGTAAAGGCCAGGTAAAAAGTATCCATAACCGACGCGTTTGTATGAAAACGCTTATGAAAGTAGGAGAAGCGAAAAAGGTGTGTCAGGACCGTAGCAAGTGGAAAGAAGTGGTCTCTGCCTACCCCGATGGGAAAAGGCGTGACTTTATGTATGTATGTATGTATGTATGTATGTATGTATAAATTTACGTTTGGTCGAATCCACCCTAAGTACAATCAGAAACCACAACATTTTTAATTTATGTCACTCTGTTATTGTCAATTGTTGCTATATGCGTCATTTATTCAGTCATCAATCAACGAAGGACGAGATGATAATAATTATAGCAGCATACGTATCAAAAATAAGTAATAATTAATATGATTTAAAATTGTAGTTAATAATTCCATTCAATAACAGTTTAATTTTCTATTTGATTTTCAATTTTGTACCATTAATTGCATGAAGCATAAAAGTTAAAAAGAAAACACTTTAAAATACATTAATTATGATTATTAAAAGTTAGGTTTGACTAAAATTACCTACTTTTAACAAAAAAAAATCTAAACTAGTTTTGACTGCGGACTCTTCTCCAAATACTTTTGACTGGTCAGTAGTAGTTATTACAAGTGTGTTTTATCCAATAGAGGGAGATAAAAATGTTTTGACTATTCTCAAAATTAAGTTATGTACAAATTATGTACTACCAAGATTAAGTTATGTACTTCCAGGATCTCGTTAATTTCCGTAAACATAATTGTATTGAATTATGTATAAACAGGCAAAACCGCAGGCAAATAGTACATAGTTTAAAATTGTCAACATTTGTTATCACCACATTATTTGCGGGAATCCCAGTATTTAGTTCTGTTACTATAAATACCACCCGTTACGGAGAATACGAACCATTCTTACAGTTCAGCTACCAACATCAACATGGCTTCGAAGTTGACCCTAACTCTAGTACTATTTACACTAGTATATTCGATTTATGGACAAGATGGAGCAAAAAGCAGTTTAACATTCGTAATTGATGACAGCGGATCAATGGGCTATGAGATAAACGAAGTGAGAGAAAAGATTGATACCATTTACGACTTGGCGATGAAATCAAACGACTCGACAATTGAAAATTTTGTTCTAATCACCTTTAATGATCCAGGTATGCATGAAACTCTTTCATAAAAAATCAACTCGTAAAAAAAATCTGTTCCAATTTTTATATTTGGGAGCTTGAAATTAGATAGGCACTGAATTTATAAAAGATTTTTGAAACGAGACTTGGCTCTTAGGTTAGTATGGTTACGTGCGAAAAATAAAATGGCTAGGCGTGCTTATAATATTTGCTGCGTTCCCTCGAGTTCTTCAACATTGTTAGAACCTATTCAGAATAATGGCATCATGTGAGAACTAAAAAAAGTACATTTTCATAGACAGCCCAGCCTACAAAGATCACGATTTATTTAAGTTCACTGCATTATAATATGAAAAAGCTACTCACCATTTAATGATTTTTATAATTTTCGATACAGAACTTACTTAACTAAGGTTTTCAAATTATAAAAAATGAGAGTCCATTTTCAGAACTAAACTTAAAAATTACATCTCTAACGATCTTATGTCGTACACTATATACAATTGTTATATACACACACTCATGCCACAAACATATACACAAAGCGATTGCGACAGCGAATATTCGTTAGAAAGGCGAAACTTATTTACGCTATTACGTGTGGTCGAAAATCAAAATTGGCGAAATGTGTTACTACACCTCTGCCTGCCCCTTTAGGGATTTACAGGTGGGAGTGTATGTATGTTATAATTAGGTACAGATCGACTAAGTATCTATCTATATTATTACTATTATATAATTGAAAAGTATTCTTGTCTGTACATTGGAGATATTTAAAAAAAACTTGGAGTATGATATATGTATTAACGATACTGAATACGAAAATATAATTTTTGGAATTCCTGTCTGTTTGTTTTTTCAGTTTGTTTGTTTTCCATTCAGTAGTTTTTGACACAAAAACTACTAAATGGATTTTGATGCGGTTTTTTTTTGTTAGAAAAGGCTTGCTTAGACTTAAAATCTTACGTTTGTTTGATTGCAATTGGTTGAGTTAGACCCAAAGATGTGAGCAATAATATCGCTTTTTTGCTTGAGATTATTTTTATGGTAGATTTTTATAGCTTATTATATCTGGGCAACTATGTAAATAAATATACTTTATTTTTACATGCACAATTGTGTTTACAGATTCGTATTTAATCAATAAATTAAAATTATTAGTTCTATAATTTAGTTACAAAAATACAACTAGATGTCGATCACGCGGTTTTTAACAAGGGATGGTTTCGTTCACAAGATAATATATAAGAACTGTCATTTCGATTCCTAGCGTCGAGGCGGGGGTCCGGTTTTACCAGTCTAATTGCGAATTTGGCTAAACCTTCGATATTTCCCGTGAATCGACTGCCATCATCTCCACAACCCGAAGGCGATATCGAAGCATTGTAACTAGACCAATTGTTGTATTTTAGAGGGCTTCAACTACCCGTAACGACTGCCGTAGCTATTTGTATGGAAAGTGAGACCGACGGCTTAACGTGCTTTCCGAGGCACGACCTGACCAATGCATATATACCCATATTCATGCACACAAAAGCGGGAATCGGACACGTGCCTCTTGCGTAGCAGCCGCGTTCAGTAGCGCTACACCACAGAGGCTGTCGATCCTTAATATACTGGATAATTCATTCATACTAATATCATAATAACAAGTCTGTAATTCTGTAGCGAGAGAGTCTATCTGTTTGTTGCCTTTCACGCCTAAAACGCTGAACTGAACCAATCTTGATGAAATTTATTTCAGGATTGGATAAGATTTTAAGAACAGACATGGACTAATCTTTATAGCGAATAAATAAATGTTAACGAGTTAAACCGCCTAAGGGAACAAAAAAAAGACACTGAAAAAAGAGTAACTGATATTACAACTGTTCTGAGTTAGAAGTCGGTGCATAGCCCTAGAGACCATATATAAAATTGATTACATCATAGTACTTCAGGCACATTAAACAAAGTTGGCACCGACTTCTAACAGAATACATAAAAACCATAATTTTATTTATTTTTCCCTTATTATGAATTATAAGAACCTAACTGTTCAATCGGTAATCATTTGCTTACTTTAATATTTGTTTTTATTATAAGGTTATCATCATGATTTTAGAGTCAAATACTCAAATTATGTAAAAGCAACAGCAACAGCATCTTTGCCTACATTTTTATTATTTCCCTAGATTCCTAGATCCTTACGCTCTGATTCTGACTCCCTTGACCAGGAACAACCCTTCTCTATCCAACAAAAAAAAATGATCATAAAAATCCGTTGCGCAAATTATGGCCTTAACATATAATGGTTCATCGCCTATTTAGCTCCCATAGTAATGTCATTCTGAGAAATCCTTATACACGAATTCATATTCTGTGGTTGTGGCGAGGGCTCCCTATAACTCAATTCCTGCCGGCTTCCCTTTGCATAGATGGTAGAGAATGTTTAAATTCGATAAACTACAGTGAGGTGAGAACTATCTTCCACCGACTTACATTTTGAAAATGTTCACACATGGCCACTGTTATGGCTTTACCGTGGTACATTCTCCCTACCAGAGCCACTGAGAAAACGTACTTAAGGCTGATAAAAGTCGCTGCGCTTATATGCACATCATATATTCATAAATATGTACGTGCTGTAGAGTGTTATTATTAAGTTGTATTTTATAATTTTTTACGATACTGTAATTTTAAAAGAAAGCGCCTAGACATTAATTTTTTGAAAACGAAACGCCATGATTGCTACCACAAACAAAGTAGGCGCTTTTTTCTGTAATTTTGAAGTTTTCTCTCTATTTCTCCAGGATCTCTGCATCAGATGCGGATTTCTTCGATTAGGGATCCTTCTGAAAGTGTATCCTATCCAACACACTAAGAGTTATAAAATACCGTTCACCATGTCCGTTCATTTCGATTTTAATACCGCGTAATGCGATTTTGTTACCGCGATAAACTAACAAAAAGCATACCGAACTAATTGCGATCTTTCTTTTGAATGAAAATTCATCAATGAATAAGTCCGAGATGGGAGCAGAGAGTCGAAAGAGATGAAAGTTAGAAAGTCGAGTAGAGTGGCGAGTAGATGGGTAGTCAGCCTGTGACCACGGCCGTTGTAACCTGGTCGAAACGTCAGGCAATCAAAGGTATGCAGGTACCTATACCACGATCGTGTTAATTCCCGTTTTCTCGTTTTCTTGCTGCAATGGAGTTTGTTACTACACAAGCTCCTAGGAAGCGATGGTAAACTTAGTTTTAAGTGAAATTTGACGGCAAAAGAAGTAATCACGTTACACAAATTTGAGAAATAAAGAATTTGAATTTGAAGTAGGAAGTCGAGTAGAGAGGCTATTAGAAAAGTGAATGGGAGGCAGGTAAAGAGGCGAGTAGAGAGTCCAGTACAGAGTTGCGTATAGTCGAGTAGAGAGTGAAACTGGGATTATTAGAGGATCGAGTAGAGAGGCAAGTAGAAAGTCGAGTAAAGAGTCAAATAGAGAGGCGAAAAGAGTATCTATTAAGCTCTTAATGCTCGACTCTGCGCTAAAATTTACAACACTACGGGATAAGCGATATCCACGCGAGCGAAGCCGCGGGCAACAGCTAGTATCTTAACATTTGTAGATCTGCACTACTAGTATCTAATAATATAAAAACAATTTCAGATGCTCAACTACGAACGATCACCAAGGACCGCAATGAACTCAAAACTGCCTTGGCAGAAATCGAGGTCCGTGGCGGTGGAGACTGCCCTGAGTACTCCCTGACAGGCATCAAATTAGCTCTCGAATTCAGTCTACCATATTCTTCCGTATTCGTATTCACTGATGCTTCGGCAAAGGACTACAAGATGTTTGAAGAAATCAAGAGTCTTGCAGAAGCTAAAAGAATGCGGGTAAACTATGAGTTTATTTATTAAGAGATTGACCCGTAAGGGAAAGAAAGAGTGTGATTAAGTTTTTCTGTCAGGTAATAAAAAATAAATAAATAGTAGCACCACTGATTGTGATAAAAATGAATGTTCAATAGGAATTTATTCATCACATATTCAAAGCAAGAAGACTGAAAAAATAAACCTATTTCACAAGTCTTTTCTGAGTTTTTAAAGAAAATGACTGCTTTATTATATTATTTCAAATATTTACTGCCAACGTAACATAATATTTTGTTAAATGTCGCGTTAAGAAGCAAAAACTTACGGAACAGTTTAAATACTATGATTGATTATCAATAACAATACAGGAACTATAATAATTATAAATTTTATAAAAAAATATTAGTGTGGAGTGTGGTGTGAACCTCCTTGTGTGTGTGTGTGTGTGTGTGTGTGTGTGTGTGTGTGTGTGTGTGTGTGTGTGTGTGTGTGTGTGAGTGAGTGTGTGTGTGTGTGTGTGTGTGTGTGTGTGTGTGTGTGTGTGTGTGTGTGTGTGTGTGTGTGTGTGTGTGTGTGTGTGTGTGTGTGTGTGTGTGTGTGTGTGTGTGTGTGTGTGTATGTGTGTAAATCATCATTGGATGCATCTAGCGCGTCCGCCTGGAACCGAAGGTGTAAACGTCCAAAGTAATTCTTTCTCAAGCTCTTCTTCCTCCATGTTGGACGGCCTTCGACATTCCTGTTAGTAAAACGTTAGACCCTGTTAGTACCTATGTAGTACAAAGCAGTTTCTATTACACTCGAAAGACTTGCTCCTAAAAATATGTAATTAACAAATATTATAATATCTACCATTGCAAAACGATAAGAAACTTATTTTGTAATTACGCCTAGGATGATAAATATAATGATCAAAATTTTGTTTACTTTACTTAATATTTATTCATCGTTATCTATCTCTAATCTGTTTATAACTTTCCAGATTTTTTTCATTCTGACGGGCATCTGTAAAAGTATTTATGAAGCTAATTATCAAGTATACCAACAATTGGCCAAAGCAACAGACGGACAAGTTTTCAACGTATTGAAGAACAATGTGAACGATGTAAGATCCGTTCTTAACCTAAATAAATTTCAATATTAAAAGTCGTGTATTCAGAATGGCACTTAAACTTACTATAGAGGATTGCTTGGGTTCATCTGCTGAATAAAATACTTTTTTTAAATAATAAATATACACTTATACAGGATAGAAAAATAGGTCGGGCCCTGGAGGGAAGCTACCTTAAATCCTTAAGTTTGTTCATTTTACTTATCGGAGACCTTCCTTTATTCTTTAAAAGAAACAAAACTGCATTTGAACATTTTAAAATCACGATTGCCACACTAATCGAATAATCGAAACAACTAAAAAGCGCAAAACTAATATTCTTTATTTTAATGGCATAAATCGATAGGGTCAATCATACGGATCGAATCTCTCTAATAAACATGGTGAAATAAATTAAAGGAAATCACTGAAATCTAAACTTATAAATTCGATTTCACAAAAAAAGCACTTTAATTCAAAGGTTATTTATTTATTCGTCGATATCGTATTAACAATAAAATTCCATGTTTAAATTACGTGTCCCTTTCTCAGGTCTCAATTTCCAGATTATAACAAAACTCAACAGGGCAATTCTTTCGCTATTGGAATAGGTTTCTGATCAAGCACCATAAATTACTATACCTACCCAGTCATGAATAAGGGAAGCTGGCCAACTATCAATAACTTTTCCTATTCTCACTGATAAATTACTTAAAATGACACGCATGATTGTTTTGTATACCTGCTAAGCACCAAACATCAGTAGTCATGTCAAGTATCAATTCTTCGCCACGTTAAGCTTCAGTTAACTGTTGCCGTTTTCAAGCGCCTCCTACTACTTCTTTACACGTCGTATCAATCCGCCCCTGTCCACGACATCATTCCTCAGGAGATATGAGCCACCACGGGGGTTACTAATGTGAGTTTCTGATGTTGTCTGACAAAACGCCTAAAACCATGCTGATCAGTTAAGGACTAAGGATGGATTCTTGCAGACAACCTTATCATAACTAATCATTTATGAACTTGAACATTGAAAGACCCAAGCTGCTTACCTAAGTCTAGGTAAATTAATATTTTCGAAGCGCGTTGTGTACTTCAAAATCCGTGTGCGGTTGCCCGCCCGGGCCCCTTCGATGACCTGTGACCGATGACCGATATCTCTAGCCAGAGCTGCTCGAAGCAGTTGTTGGTTCCCTGTTCCCAGCGCGGGCGGTGGAACTTGTTTCCCGAGGTCACTTGGGTAAAACTAGAGTGCTCCCAAGGTTCAGAGCCGAGAATACAGCCTTGGGATCCGACGTGATGGCATTGCAGAATGAGCTTGGGTCATTGCTCTAGTCGAAAATGCTCTCGAAGTCACACTGTAGGGCTTCTCAGCGCATGTTTCGGACGGGGAAAGTTTCCGAAATTATGGAATAAGGGTAAACTGGTCGTGATACGAAAGAATAGAATAGACTTATTTAAATAAAAATGTGGTAAGTATAAAGGTGACAAGCAATATATGAGCTAAAGACACATTTTGCCATTTGTCGTAACATGCAAACATTAAACATGCATACATCACAAATAATGTCGAAATATTCGAAAGAAGTGGCGTCTGACGGGCTCACCGGTCCATAGTTCGACGAGATGCCATCACCGAGAGCTCTGGCGAAGAATAGGGTTGCCAGCGGCGAGGTGTTATTGGCGGGGTCCCTAGAAACAAACTGCAAATTCACAAATACTCTGTTTACTTCTATTTACTGAAAAACAAATAGTTAAGATATAATAATTTGCAACGTTTACAGATAATACCGATCGTGATTCAAAATTTTAGAAGCAGAAGACACGCCTTGGTACCCTTTAAGCAGCCTAAAATATTTAGAAAGAAATTTAATGTAAGTAATTTTAAACATAATGATAAATATACGATTACCTAAGTTAAAGAAAGAGGAATGTATTTAATACAAGACTGGTGTAACATGAATGATAGATTAAGTATAAATATAAGTAAGCAGCTTCAAACGATAGTGGTCTCCAAATGGGCAGGCTAGAAGTAAGTATCTGAAACCAAGTATTAATAAATTAGAAAAGAATAAATGATAATGGAAAAAAGCTGGTAGATGAACTTCTATGTTTTGATACGTATACAGAAATAAAATTGTTATCTATCCATGAATGATATCATTGAGTGTTTTTTTTTTTATTTAATCATCGTCACGCGTTCGTGTTGCATAGGAACCGTGTACTTTGATGCCGGGGTCTATACTAAGTTTTTTTTTAAAGTTTTATTGTATGTATATTTTAAGATGGATTGCTTATGCTTGTTATTCACTTTGTATTTATAATTTCTTCAGTTCACGGTGTACGCAGAAACAGATCAGGTGTACATATATATCAAAGGTCAGGAGGCAAAACTTCGCATATTTGATGAAGAAGGTAAAAATGTGGATTTTGAAAAAAAAGGACAAAATGGAGTATTAGTAAGTATTCGAATAATATTTTAGATTTCAGTGGGACGTTATAGTTTGTAATTTGTCTCTATGTTTATTACTCATCTGAGCACCAATTTGCCAAAGTTGATACTTATATACACTCCTTGTAGTATGACATATAGATTTCATATCTGAACAAGGTTATGCAAATATAATTATAGGTAATTCAATGTCCAACTTTAAATAAACTTTATTTCCATCTGGGTGCCAGTAAATGATGGTTCTTGTAAAATTGGATGTGATAAAACCCGTGCGTAAAATTTTCGTATCATTTTGAACATTTTGAACTTCATAGTATCGGGGGGCAGAGCAGTCCCCCGCCAAGACGAGCCAAGCGAAGTGCAAGGGCACTACCTACCTTTTCTCGAAACGCTTCATCGTTTTTTTATACTCTCATAACTTTGCTTTGGATGATGCTCAATAGTTAAAATTTTCAAGATAGAATGCCATCCGATCAATCATTAAACATAAAAAGTTTGAATGTCGTAGCTATTATACTTTAGATTTTATTAATGCCTCAAAACCCTTAATTTCGTCAATCAAAATTGTTAGGGTACTTCCTGAAGTCCTAGAAAGCTGAAACTTGGTATGTAAGCTAATATTACTACAAAAACAAAAAAAATAAAAAACCTAACCTAACCCATCCCCTGGGAATAGGAGGTGGAAGCACAGATTACCTACTACGGTGGAAGTTTGTATATGAGACTTACACTACAGTTTTTGCTACATAAGTCAAAATCAATGAAAATATTTCTTTCATCAAATAAAAATTACGTACGTCATAATTTTTAACCAATTTGCAAAAATAAATGAAATCCCACCAAAAACATTTTCATGTAAAAATGTTCCCAAGACTAGGTAAACTCATCTTGGCAACATTTTTACATGAAAATGTTTTAAGTGGGATTTTTATTTACAGGATGATAACAGTAGGTACTTATCTACAAAAATATTTTTGTTATGTAATGACCAAAAGTAGGGGAAACCTTATTCACTTCAACTAACTTTGCTCTGTGGTTGCTATCATGATAAGAATATCAAATAGGTATCTACCTATTTTTTATTTATTTAGATTACTTAGTTAGCATTGAAGAACTCTGTATTAAATAATAAATTATACCATGTACTAATTATAAAAGTATATTTAATTCAGATATTTTGTTGACAGATCATAAAAGTTCAGAGGATACCACCTGGTTTATATGCAGCAGAAGTCGTCTGCACCACAGAAATATATTTACAAGTGCTCGGCAGTACCACCGTAAACTTTCTAAAAGAATGAGTAAAATCTTTTTTCATCGAGTTACACAGCACAAATACTGACTCCAGGTAAGAATCGTAAATAGTATGCCACAGAGTCTAGTCAACGTTATCTCTCATTCAAATGAGATACAAAGTTGACTAGACTAGACCTTTTAATTTTGATTTAGAGAGGCTGACCCCTCAACACCAAAATTAAAAGGCTCAGCTAGAACATTTTTCGTTAATGTTTTATGCAATAACTAGATGACCCGGCGAACTTCGTACCGCCGATATTTTTCCACCCGCGTGGCGTCAGATCCCGTTCCCGCTGCATCCTCTACTATATTAAACATGTATTATACATATAAACCTTCCTCTTCAATCACTCTATCTATTTTAAAAAAACCGCAACAAAATCCGTTGCGTCGTTTTAAAGATTTAAGCATAAAAAGGGATATAGGGACAGAGAAAGCGACTTTATTTTATAATACTATGTAGTGATATGTAATCGATGAAAGATACACGAAATTATGAAATACTTGCTGCTACAACGACTTCATGGAAAACAGCTGAGACAGAATAGTTGTTCAATCAATCAGTCAATCAATTAGCCCACTGCAGTCCACTGCTGGACATAGGCCTCTCGCAATGTGCGCCATTTCGTACGATCCTCCGCCTTCCGCATCCAGTAGTTGTTAACTTGCTTTAATTTTTGTTTGCTGTTAGTCTCGAGTCTTTAGCAATACTATTGATAATGGAGTTCAAATGTTATTTAACATCTTTATTCATATTTTGAACTTTTCATCTTCATCCTAGCGTTAATCCCAGTCGCATCCGAAGCATTCAGCTTGGAGTCTGGGGTCCGCTTTACCCTAACTGCGGATTTGGCTAAACTTCGATACTCTCTGTCAAGCGACTGCCATCTGACCTCCAAGACCCAAAGGCGATATCGAAGCATTGAAGTTAGATCAGTTGTTGCACTTTTAGAGCTCCAACTACCCGTAACGACAACCGTATTCGTATTTAATTTTTTTTTTTTAATCATGCTATTCCAAACTTCCAGTCACCCACCATATGAGAGAAAACATCGCTGGCATTCACAAGACTGAAGAAAGCATTCATAGGGTCCAGTAGTGTTTCTTAATCAAGGATATTTTAATCAGAGGTTGAACTAAAATTGTTACTGAATTAAGTTTAATCATTAATTAAGTACGTAGATATGTTTTCTCTTTCAATAGGTTTGTGTGTATTAAGTATAATACGTTTGATTGTAACTGTAATAAGATAACAATAAAGATTTTTTCTATATTATAGACCGTATTTGATTACCTTTATATTAATTATAATGCCTATCAGTCAAAGCAAACCGGTATTTTATGTTTATTTCCTCGTCCGTTAGTATATATCACATCGAGGTAGTATAGATTACACAACACAGTATTTTAAATAATTATTAACTATACGAAAATACATTATACACATAACACTTGGCCATACATTTATAATTAATACCCACTCTTCATCCGCGGTTCAAGAACTTTGCTTAAGCTGGTGAGGTCGGCTTGTACCCCAATGTTATTTTATTCCAGTATCATATCTCTTATAAACTTGTATAATTTTGAATAATTATATCACTTGTACTTTTCCACACTTTAAAAAAATAATTAAATAGTATTAAAGTGTGGAAAAGTACCATATCTCTTATAAACTTGTATAATTTTGAATAATTATACCACTTGTACTTTTCCACACTTTAAAAAAATAATTAAATAGTATTAAAGTGTGGAAAAGTACAAGTGATATAATTATTCAATATGTGTAGTAGATTCCACCAAGTGCCATCAATCTCCAGTATAAACAAACTTGTATAACTTTGACATAATTAGTCGACTTTGGGATTATTAATTACTAGCTTTTGCCCGCGGCTTCGCCCGCATGAATGCCGGTTATTCGCGACCAAACATAGCCTATGTCCTTTCTCAAGATCTAATCTGCCCCTATACCAAATTTCATCAAAATCTATTCAGTGGTTAAGCCGTGAAAGACGGATAATCAGAGACACACACAAACTTTCCTATTTACAATTTTAGTATGGATTTGATATTCGATACAAATAAAATGTTATATACTTTTATGAATCTTACATGCTGCATAAAAGAAATCGCCTCTCGAAAGTTGAACAACGTAAAATATTTATAAGAATAATATTGCTCTTCACTTGAATCGGGCGCTCAGTATAAAATGCAGAGCGCCCGATTCAACTTGATCTTACTCAATCTTGATTGATTGAAAAGTCTGTTGTAATGTCTAGTGTGTTATTATGTTATTTTATTATTATTGCCATTATATAGATACTAACAACAATAAGTATAAAAATAAACAGAAAAGTATGGAAGAGAATAATGTTATGCTGCACCGAACCTTAAGAGTTGAAACAAGGGCGGGTACATGATAATAAAATATTCTTTTATAACGGGTAGTACCAGTTTTTGTGCCGTAAGTGAAGAGACCGAAGGATTGTCCTGCTTTGTCTTCTACATTGACGGCACAGAAGCTCTCTGTGCTTACAGGGTCGGCAGCCCGAGTGTGGTGTGACTCCTGTGGTGTTGCACACGTCCATAGGCCACGGTAACCACTTTCCACCAGGTGGGCCTTATGCTTGTCTGCCACTCAAGTGGTATAAAAACTAAAAAATAAATAGTACAACGGCAACGATAAAATAAATGCTGCAACATCGATCAAATGAAGTTAATAGTCCAAAGGGGAAGCCACATTTTGATGAAAACATGCGCTGACAGGGAAATAGCTGACAAGAAGACAATATTATAT
Organism: Eilema caniola; assembly: GCA_949126895.1. Classification (NCBI taxonomy): domain Eukaryota; kingdom Metazoa; phylum Arthropoda; class Insecta; order Lepidoptera; family Erebidae; genus Eilema; species Eilema caniola. The sequence continues at coordinate 13,083,639 of OX421460.1, read as the reverse complement.
TAGAGATATTCGAAAAATGTCGATACACCTATTGTCACCATTAGCCATAACCAAATCAGTTAAATTGTGCATCGTTTTGTTGGTACATATAGATGAAGTGTTATCGTATTTTTTCACCGAATTTATTTTTGTGAAACCTGACCATTGTCGGCGAAACTAATATTTTATACAGCACTTGTATCATCAAGAAGCGATGGAATAAGTCTAGATTGCTAGTTGTCTTCGGTGGAAACTAGGCTTCTCCGTCACATTTTATATTAACGCCTGGTTCACAATGCAGCAGAAAGGTAGAGTCTCTTCTCAAAATCCAGTCTCTTTTCAAATCACCAAACTACAATGTAATGCTTGCACATTATACGATAATAAGAAAATACCGATAGGTATACCAACGCAACGAACGCATGTACTGAATAACTTGTGGAAGGTAATATTACGCGCCTGGCAACCCAACCGGTTTATTATCATGTCATGAATGATTCGCCGTCTAGTTAATGATAATAAGCGTGTACCAGTGAAGCGGACTCCGCTGCCGGATCAACACGTTCATGTAAGTCTACTTATTTAATTTATTTGTGGAATACATTATTTTAGTTTCAATAACAGTTAACAGGATTGTAGGAAATTCAGCATCATAATTACGGATTAGCGTCAAAGTTACAACTGTTGACTCTGGTTTCTATTTATCAACATCGTTAAATACAAATTTGTACTTCGGCACTCATACTTGGACAGTTGATTTGAGTTTATTTAAGTGTTTGTTAAACTACATTGAGTTATATTATATCATTCCAATATATGTGTGTGTAAGTATGAATTAAATAGTGTTCTTGCAGAATTTATACATGCTGTTTATTAAGCTTTAAACACAAATGTTTTCCAGACAACCTTTACATTTCGTGGTTAAGATTGTTATGAATATTATTACATTGAACACGAGACACTGAGCACAAGCGTGTTCAAGATTTGAGAACACAACAACTTATCTTTAGACATCATGCTGGAATTCTTGATAAATTGTAGATTTTTTAATAGTTTGGCCACCAATTATGTTACTTTAGAATCCCACATATTCAGGTGTATGTACAACTTCTTACAGGTCTTTAAATTGACTTAATAACCAGTAAAATGACTTTTAAGTACATGTATACCTACAAAACAAAGCTGGATACGTGCCTCAACTACTAATTTTACCCTTTGACATTTATTAAAATTACTTTAGGTTTAAAATGGTTCTCAATAGTTTATCTCAGGTTTTGGTTACATGCGCTATTATCTTTATTTGACTAATAATAATCAGTAATAGTATAACTGTTTTTCTATAGGTGTCGTCACCTTTATCTCGGTTTTATCCAAAGCTGGAACATTAGAGCCCGGTGTCCACTATCTGAGGGCTAATAAATCCAAAATTCGGTAACGATCTAATTTCAATCTCCCATGTGAAACACGATCACGATTTTAAAGATAATTGTAAAATAAAAAATTACATTTCTTATAATCATTTATAAAAAATCCGAAGCATATTCAATTCCTGAATATGTGCGTGCATTTGTTTATTGTGTAGTGTGTGTGTGTGTGTGTGCGTGTGTATGTGTGCGTGCGTGTGTGTGTGTGTGTGTGTGTGTGTGTACGTGTGTGTATTTGGGTGTGTGTGTGTGTAGTTGCGTTTTGTGTATGTGTGTAAAGGCGTATGAGTACGTAAGGTGCATTTACGGTTATTAGTGTATATGTAGGTTAATTTTAGACATATGCCTTTCATAAAAAAAAATTAATTTTTTTAGTAAACATTGTTATTCAGGTTGACTAGAGGGTATTTAATTATTGAACAAAAAACTAATAACAAATTTTCATAAAAAAAACGACATTTGACAAAATTATAGGTTTGATGAATTTATCATTTTACAAACAATTGTTTAATAAACTACTTATTAGACTAAATATTCTTTTACAAAATGTTTATTTTTTAGGCATGTTAGTTGCCAAAACAAGTTTTACTCTTAAATATTGTCTTGAGCCACTGTCTTGAACACAAAAGATTATTTAGTCAAATTAAACTTTTTGTAATAAAATTTTGTCAATTGAAATATTTGTTAAGTAATACATTTGCGAAACCTGTATTATATTAAATTATTATTTTTGAAATAATAATATTTGCTAAATGAAAGTTTGTCAAATGATTAGTTTTTCAAACATTCTTTGCAAAATGATCGTTTGTTATATGTTTTTTGTTAAACAATTACTTGAAGAAAACTGCTCCAACGTGACCTTGACTCCAATCAGACCTTTTTTATACTTCTTACTTAATATTATGAAGAGGAAATATTTCTATTTTGGTATATAACAAATAAACTCAAATACAACGGACCGATTTTAAGGGAGTGGAGCAATAAAATTGGAAGCCTCGCTATCAAAAGCAGATAATATCCTCAACTAATTTTGATGAAATTTTGCATACATGTTTAGTTTGGATGACAAGGTATTAATATGTTACCAAGGAGCTGGTCTAATGAAGGGGATGGAGGTGGCCATAGGAGCATTAGGAACTCCAAAATTAAATAAGATAAACCTATCAAGTTTGGGTTCATTGGTTTGATCTCTACAAGGTCTCTAGTATTACATGATATTCAGGGTCTAAAGATGGAATTAGAAGGTGGCCATAGGAACTTCTAAATGAAAGAAGATAAAACGATCGAGTTTAGGTTCATTTATTATGTCTTAATAAATTCTCGGGTAAAACATGGCATGAAAATGACGTCAGAAGACGGCCATAGGAACACTTTAACTTGCATAAAACTATAATTTTCGTCCTAGTACAACGGATTACATTCTTTGCAGAAAATCTTGTTTTTAAAAGGTTTTCTTTTTATTAATAATTTCATTACAAACTCAACTTACTTAAATGAAAAAGAGGAAAGGAAGTAGCCTCGAAGTAATTTTTCTGCACCAGACATTCTGAACTCCAAACCCCAAATGAAAACTTGGGTGGGAACCTTATACGTCAATGTGCCAGCTTGGCTTTGATGATCTTGGTAGAGACAATACACCTTTTTTATATAATTAGATTATTTCATTTAAAAACAACTTAATCAATATTGTTATTATATTCATTTTTAAGTGTTATCACTTGAACACGTATTCCTTTGACGTTTTTGAACTTAAATGTTTTTGTAACAGATTATTGTTATCAATTAGTTACCTGATATATATATAGATATTCATGTTACTAGGTAATTTAAACAGTATGTAATTTTTTGTCCTGACTTACTGACAGAATGACTAAACTGGTGAATCTTGAAACTACTAATCATTCCTAAGGTAACGGTAGCTAGTAAAATTGCCTGTATGAAAGTCCGAGTTTGTATTTTTTGGAATAACAACACTGATCCAAAAAACCTTGAACGGCTGCGATCCGTCGTCGTCGTCAGACAACAGATATAAAAATATGTTCTGAGCAAATCAATTTTATTAAAAAATTAAGCTTGACAATACACAGCGTTTTTTACCGTCCGTCGCTTAATATCATAATATTCTCAAAATTACCTCAAAATAACATTATCTAAATACCATTTATTATCAAAAAAGTTAAATAACATTAAAAAAGGCCTAGGGCCTAAGATTTTTTTACCACTGAGGTGACAGACAAGCACGCGGCCCACCTGATGGAAAGTGGTTGTTTGGTTTGATGGTTTGTCATATTTACGGTATTCGATCTTTTCTCTTTATTTGTGCCATAATATGTTGCTTCTTCCCAAATTTCAGCGGAATGCGAATTATTGTACCTAACCTTGGATGCGTTAACGTACCGGAATATAAAAATGATCGTGTTTTACTTCGCTACCTAAATATATAACACGATATAATAATAAGATAGGGATTTCACGTGATTGTCTATTTTCGATTCGAATTTCAATAAAATTCAGTTGAAATGGTAGTACACAATTGTAGTGAATACTTTTTCAAAATAAACGCATTCAATTTAATTTATTCAATTCAGAGATGTTTGAAATCCTTATAAGTTTACCCTATTTAATGATATTTTTAAGCATGTCACCTCACTATGACGCTAATGTCATTTGTGGCTTTTTAAAATTATTCGAATGTCTGGCTAACGAAAGCGTGACCTGAGAAAGAGCGGGTCATTCAGACAATCTTTATGTGGTATCACTGACTACAGTAGGAGAGTAATGTTTTGATACTTGTATTACATAATAAATATCATAATACAAATGGTGTGAATACACAAGTATCAAAACATTATGCTCCTACTGTAGTCAGTTTTACCACACAAAGATTATTTCGATTTCCCGCTTTTTCTCAGGTCACGCTTTCGTTAGTCAGACTATAACAATTTAAATCAATGACTTTGAATGGTTTCGTTAATCTCAAAAAGTCCATGTCTCAAAATAGCTAAACATGTGGTATTACGTGTTTTTGAGAATATGATGTAATAAAAATAATAATATGTTGTACCTACGTCTTGTGCAACGTTTGGTTTTTGTGTTTGTGATTTGGATCTTATTATGAGATGAACCTTAAGTAACCAATTTTATTTTGAGATTTGAACCTTTTGAGTCTAAACTTCTTGCAAATGTGGCCATTACACGATCATGATATTTTGAGAATATGATGCTCTGAGAATTATTATTTTTAATAATGTACGGCTATCGCGTCTCGCGAATTTTAATTCTGCGATGTGGTGTTTTAAGATCATTATATTTTATTAAAATACATAGTATTTTACAACTATCCTGTTTTGCGAATGCTGTATTTTGCCGCTGCTGCGATCTTAATTAACTTCATTTGACATTTTGAGAATATGATCTTGTGAGAATGTTTTATTACTATCCTGTATTGCAAATGAAATTTTGCTACCATCGTGTTTTGCTAATGCGGTGTTTTACGAATTTGGTCTTTTGAGAATATGATATTTGGCCACGTGGTTAATTCCAGTCAAAAGTATATATTAATGCTAAACTGATGGCACTGAAACTCTCTGTGCTGACAGGGTCGGCAGCACGGAAGGTCATGGTAACCACTTTGCCGTGTGGTAGTCTGCTACCTCAATGGTTAAAAAAAAATGTTACCAATAGTATAGCCTGAGGTTGTTTTGATGTAAGATTTGAAAAAACACATTCACTAGCGCAGAAACCGCCGAAACACAAAATAGTTTGACTTAAGCACTTGTTGAATAGGCTATCTGGACAAGCAGCAGTGTACAAGTGGCGCAATTAACGGTAGTAAAGTTAGATGAGATGCGCATACGCAAACAGTACTGCGCTGGAACAAACTGTTATGTGCTGTTATGTTATTCTGTGGCGATTATGGAACCGACTCTTTCCTATCAAATAATTAAATTTTCATTCCATCATCAGATCCATTCGATGGTTCATCCACGATTCATTCACAATTCATGAAAATGTTTAGTATCAGAATTATACGATAATCATTCATTTATTAAATGTTATTTCTAAAATCACACACAATCACATTATACAGGGTGGAAGATTTTGACCTTACTCTAAATAATCTACCTAATTTGTCAAATTGAATTTATTAGTTTACATTTCAAGGACTTCCTTCCATCTAATTTACTATTTTTATTAGGGACATTTGACCCTTACGATTGACTCTATCGATTGATTCCATAAAAGTACAGGATATTATTTTTTCGAATTTTAGTCGATTCGATTAGCGGGTATGGCAAGCGAATTTTTGACAAACTTTAAATGCAGATTTGTTTCTAAAAAAAATAAAGGAATGTTTTTTTTTTAGTTAAATTCGCTATCTTCAGTATTTAGAGTAGATCCCCTCCAGGTAAGGTCAAAATCTTCCACTCTGTATAATACAAGGTAGGAATAACAGAGCGGTATAGGGCCCCAGTAAGATCTTGGGTGCAAAGTAAAATCATAGATGGGACTTTGGAGCAGAATTATCTGTCAGAAATGAGAAGCCAAATATGGAAATTTTGCCTTTTCGTAGCTAGACTGAAGGCCAACATCGATTTAGTTGGCAAAATTCTCGCTAGTGATGATAAATGATATGACGATGATAACATAAGTTGTAAGTACTAATGAAATTCAAAAGTGTTAATTTACAAAATCACTGACTGCTTCTTATAATTTTGATAACTCCAGCCTGTCTTCTGTGACTACTTCTGAAAGTTATGGCGTTCTACGATCATTGTTTTGTACATTATTGGTAACAATGCATAAACTAAAGGGTGTCTCAGTAAGAGTGTACTTTTTCATTTTAAAATAAAAACAAATATTTTATGACAGAGTTGTGATATTTTTATTGTATTGTAAAGAAGACATGTTTCGATTAAGTATGGAATAAAATATCTGGCAAATGACCCCCACGGCTCCGATGAGAGGCTAATAATTTTTTCATGAAATTTTCTATGACTTTTGCACAGAGATGTGGCTGTATCTCACCGATGACGCGTTGGATTTCCGATCTGAGCTCAGGAATTGTTTCGGGTTTATTCGCATAAACCTGTCATATAATACTCCTTTTTATTTTAAAATTAAATAGTGTACTCTTACTGAGGCACCCTTTATTACCGGGCGAATATTGCGGACAAGTAGTTATACTTTGTTAGATGTGAATATTACATCTTGTAATGCCACCATTTATGGAGTTCGTAGCCCGGGGTTCGCTTATTATTTCTGATTGGTATGTCGACTTTACATTAAGCGACCACCCTCTCACCTGTCAACCCTGAGAAGAAAGCCTGCGCTGGAATCCCATCCGTTATTCCGAAGATACAGCTCTGTATATCCGTATTATTATTTCATTCTTATTTATTTTTTTCACAGACCATGGGCGTTTTAGTCAAGCTACTAGTTGTCGCCGTTGCGGGCGCGGCCGCATGGTTTGCCTGGAAAGGGTGCTGCCCACAAACGATTCCACAATTTGATCCTGAAGAGTGGTGGGGACCCAAAGAACTGGCTGCCAAACAAGACAAGAGCATAAAACCATTTAAAGTCAAGTTTGATGAAGAGGTAATTTTAAAAAAATACTTGGTTTACCACCGAGATTCAGGCATGTAGACAATTGACTTAGTAATGTCTCTGTAAATCCATGCAAGTTTTAAACATGCTTTAGGTAACCGAGTATCACTAAAATATCTAAATTAAATCATTTATTTTATTATTTTAACATAGGCATAGATGAGGCATAGATGTACAAGTAGGAATGTTAAAAATATGCAAGCTATGCTGTGCTATATCACAGCTTCACAGTGAATTTGGTCACTCTTTAGTGACCGCTTATGAGCTAACGACGCTTGAGTAAATGACGTAAACGAATCTGTCCATTGCAAATTCTCTACGACAGTAACTTAATCTCCTTTTTTATTGTTGGTTTAGATGATAAAGGATTTAAGGTTCCGTCTCAAAAACCATCGTCCTTTAGTGCCTCCACTGGAAGGTGTAGGCTTCGAGTACGGTTTCAACACCGCGCAAATGAACTCCTGGGTGAGCTATTGGGCTGAGAAGTACAACTTCAGCGAAAGAGAGAAGTTCTTGAACCAGTTCCCGCAGTTCAAGACCAATATTCAAGGCCTTGATGTGCATTTCATCAGAGTCAAACCGCAGGTGAGTGTTAAGATTATTTATTTAATTTTGAAATTTTTAATTTTTGAAGAAAATTTTAAAGCATTTAGCACGCTAAGTATTCAAATCGATTATAATCGATAGCTAGCTAGATCGAATCCCGCCTGGAACAATACAATTTTTTTCCTATCTATACGATGTTGAATTTTTGATTATTACAATATTTAACGAACGACGAATCTAGTACGCACGGCAAATCTAAGTGGACGAGCCGCCAGGAGTTGACCTCGAAGATCTCAACCGAACAAATTAATAACGTTTTAAACACCCATCATTCTATTAACGAATCACATGATACGATGCGCTTCTGGCTCAAATTACGCAGGTTTCTTTAGAAGATGATTTGCTCTTATATATAAATAAGGTCGGATCTTCTGCAAATGTTGGCATAGTAAAAAAATCACTGTTTGTTTTTAGGTACCCCAAGGCATCGAAGTGGTCCCTATTCTACTGATGCACGGATGGCCAGGGTCTGTCCGAGAATTCTATGAAGCGATACCTCTGTTGACGAAACAGACTCCAGGATACAACTTCGTCTTTGAAGTAATTGTTCCGAGTATTCCTGGTTATGGATTCTCTGATGTAAGTGTATTTATTTATAACTCACTCTACTATTATTGTTATAATGTCTATTACACTAACATTAAGAATACCCCAAAATTAGAAAGAGGTGGCAAGAAAGCGAGACGGGCAAAAATCGGCCGGAATGCTATATATTATGTAGTTAGGTCAATTGGCAGAGTTACCGCCGGACGTTACAGTCATTGTCAACCAAGGCCGCTTTCTGTAGCTGGGCGTCGATATTCTCTCTCTCTCTCAAGTTGGTGCCAGAGGCTCCTTATGATCGAAGCATGACTAGAACTATTTCTGTGGATTCCTTATTATGACCATTATTGTGTAATTCTATCTCATATCATGTCGCAACTTGTCATGAGATGACTTTGGCCAAATTTTAACTAGATAAAGTTGTAAATAAAATATAGTTGTGTAATTATTAATAGGTTGTTATTCATTTATGATCAGTTTGCAAGTCATGATGAAGTGTAGACCTTATTATGACTAGCATTTTCTTAATGCCTACTTCCACAGAATGAGATAACATCAACATAATTTAGCATATGAATGGATTAATTCGTCATAGTGACTTAAAATATTATAGCATCTAACTTTAAAAATACCTTGATCGAAAGTTCCTAACATTTATAAAAACTAAATCAAGATAAGTATAACCAAATTTGAGCTATTCCGGTATACAGTTCAAAAAAGTAATAAAAAGAGTTAGTCGTATAGTAAGTTGTTCCTTGACTTAAATATTGAGCCGGTTCTCCGGTTAACATTTTCCAATAGTCTCTACGAACGGCACGGTCAGGAACCATCCTCCGAGCTTTTTCTTCATTGGAATTGGCAGAAGTGGCTGAACTTCTATATTTTCCATGAAGCTATTACCATCTGTACTCCACAATGTGCTGTAGTAAGGCCATTTTTTGGACTCCATCCACCTGTAATGTCTGATCTGGGAAACTATCTATTTTTTGTTTTTTATTTTCTATTCACAATTATTCCAAAAATGATATTTTTGTGACAACTTTAGGTACACGCTGTATCTTTTCTTCACAATAATCACCATTTACAGCCGGCAGTTCGTCCAGGTCTTGGTCTACCACAAGTAGCCGTTGTCTTCAGGAACCTAATGAATAGGCTTGGACACAAGAAGTATTACATCCAGGGTGGAGACTGGGGTGCAGCCATTGCCTCGACCATGGCAACCTTATTCCCTGACGACATTCTTGGACATCATTCGAATATGCTCGTATCCCAGGTAAATATCATGATCATATTTCAATGTAATTATATATTTTGCCGCTACTTTAATATAGGTCACAAATCAAATGACTGTTACTAAAAAGAATTCCTCGCGTTTCGCGCAGAGACACACTATCAATCATAGGCCCTACCCTGCCAATGAGGGGGCCAGTTATTAATACCTTTTTCTCAAACATGCTTGGAAATGTAAACATTATTTTGACAACCTTCTTCGAAATAAATCGAAATTGCCGTACATGCGAGCAGCGGCCGACAAAAGTTGTATGAAAATCCATATCTGTCGTGTTTTAGCGGCCAAATAAATTACTATGTAAACTCATATCTGTCGTGTAATTTAAAAATGGAACCATCTTTTTCTCCGAACCATGGCAGCCTAGGAGGTAACTTATCCAAGGCATTAGCTATTTAAATATAGAACTGGCTTGCAGATAGAATGCTGTTTATTAAGAAAAATAAAAAACAAATGAACATTTCGCCGCGTGAAAAATTACTATTGTACGTTGTTCGTCATTGATTTTGAAAAGTAGGTAACTAAAAAGTTCTGCCTAGATACTACTTAGTTTTAATTTCCGCGCATTGTTTGAGAAAAGCACTATACAAACCTTGGCCACAACTGAGCGTTGCAGGACTCCGTAATGCGTGCCTCGGCTGCGCCTCTGCCCGCATACTCCGCGATCGTCCGGCAACACTACAGTTGGCGGCCGCGGCAGTAATGTACTATTGTTAATCTGTCTTGTAGTAATTGTTACTCATTAATTAAACCTACTTTCGCAATTCAGTCCATCAATTAGCTTATCACAGACATAGGCCTATCGCAATGTTGGGAGGCTTAGGCCTACTGTTTCCACGCTCACCAGACGTGTTGAAACAGGTTTTTATTTCGCGGTTTCCTTCTCTCGGAGTACTATCCTCTGCCATTTTTATCATTAGTCGCCTCTTACGACACCCTTCGGATGAGATGGGGTGGTGCGATACTTATATTCTCTCTCTGTCACCACACGGACTCGCATATATGTATAGAAATGACGCTATTACCGTTTAAAAATGTACTGTTGTAAACTCAGATAACAAAATCTTTGGCCTTTATGGATGCAGTTGTTATGTCAAAAAAAGAACAAAATAAACAAATAAAAATATTATGTCTTAAACATTAATTAGAAGAAACACTAATAGATTAAATAAAACAGCTCAGTTTACTATAATTAGCAAATGAGGGTGGTAGGTGACCGCATACGATAACTGCAGACGCATGCAGCAGATACGCGTAATTCATTGCAGCTTCTCAATGGTCTCCTTTTTAATAAGTTGCTTGAAGTTTAAGAGCTGCAGTATGTAAAGTATGAGCTGCATGCGTTGGCAGTTGTCGGATGCGGTCGGCAGTTGTCGGATGCGATACCTTAGAGCAGTGTTTCCCAAATGCATGATCCCGACCCGGTGCCGGGCCACCAAAATAAAATACTGGGTCGCACCATGCCTGCCTGTTTATTTTTTAATAATACCTGCTACCGATTGACGCATCGCATTCACCTTAAAAATAAATATAGAAACTGACTGTAAGTGGATCAGACCTTAGGATAATACTTTCTTTATTCTTCATTCTTTAGTAAAAATAACCAACAGCTCCATACTATGCACTAAAATTTAGTGACTAAATATGTCATCATCATCATTTACTTGACCTGGACCCAATTATTTGGGGTCGGCGCAACATTTCATTCTCCTCCATAAATTCCTGTCGGATGCCATTTCCTCAGTTCTTTGCCATATCATTTTTCAAGCAATCTATCCATCTTTTCTTGGGCTTACCTCTTCTCCTAAAGCCCTCTATATTCATACTTTGAACCTTCCTTACAACATTACTTTCCTCTCTTCTTATAATATTTCCATACCACGACAGTCGCTTGCTTCTCAATTTTTCATTTACCAGTGCCATTTTCAAACCTTCTCTAATATAGTCATTCCTTATTCTGTCCATTCTCGTTACACCACACATCCACCTTAACATTCGGATTTCCGCCACGTACAGTCATCTTTAATTCGTCACTTCAAGGCCAAACATGACGATCCATACATTACGGCAGGTCTGATTATAGGCTTATATATATTCTCCTTAAGCTTAAGGGGAAATTGGGATCACATATTGTGGCTCTGACCTGTCGCCATTTCATCCACCTTGCATCTATTCTGTGCTTTACTGCTCGATCAATTTCCCCATTCGCCTAGAAAAGAGAGCGGAAATTGGAGTAGACTGGTATTTGTGCACCATCTTATACCATGGGTGTAGAACTGGAGATACCACCGAAATCACAGAACATTCAGTCTTGGTTCTACTGATTTTCAAACCTACACTCTTCAGTGTACACTGCCATGCCTCCAATCTGCTCTGTACCTCAAGTTCATCTTCACCAATGAGGACAATATCGTCAGAAAACAGTATACACCAGGGGCTATCCTCTTGTATCTCCGACATCAAGGCATCCATTGTCAACAGGAAGAGATAGGGGCTTAGCGCCTAGCCCTGATGCAAGCCTACCGCCACATTGACCTTGTCGTTGTTGCCAGCAGCAGATCGTACATAGGCTCTTGATCGGCAGTACATCGCACAGATCAACTCTATGTACTTCCCAGGCACACCTTTCTCTTTCAGTGCCCATCAAACCGTTCTGGGCATCCGGTCATATGCCTTCTCGAGATGCACAAACACCATGTGCAAGTTTTTGAAGTTGGCGAAGAGCAGAAATGGTGTCTGTGGTCTATAAACCCGAACTTGCTTTGGGTAATCACGCTTTTCTCTCTTGCACGCTTCTCTATCACTTTCCCCCAAATTAACCATATTGTGTGACATGAGCTTTATTCCCCGATAGTCGCCGCAGTCCTGCACGTCACCCTTATTTTTAAAGATGAAGTTTAGTGACTAAATAAGTTATACTAAAATATTGTATGTACCTACCCAGTATTGTTAATGCTTGGATTAAAAGTATTCAGTGTTTCATGAAGGGCATTGTGAAAATTACCGTTTGGAAAACACTGCCTTGAGCGTTTTCACATTGTCCGATAACCGATATCCGATAAAATGTCATTAAAGTCGAAAATTGCTTGCAGTCGCTATTGCTGTTTTAGTCTCTTTATGTTGCGATATCGGGCCATAACATTGGTGTTGGCTACGATAACCGATATCGGGCCGGACAATGTGAAAGAGAGATACATATATCATACATTTAACTTCCTCCGATATTGGATATCGGACAATGTGAAAACGCTCTAATACTGTGATAGATTCAAGGTCGACTTGAATACAAAGGTTGTCTTGTCATAGACGCCTACAGTGTAGTAAAAAAAATAACCATTTGGAACAGATTGAACCTTGTTAAGTCTTTTAAAATATTATAAAAATGTGAAGTTAATTTGTATACCTACGCTCTTCTTAGACTTAAAAATGTTTTGCAGCAATTCAGCTCACGTTTGATAGGATATAAAACCCGCTTCAAAGATATGGTCATCGTCTTTAAATGGCGCTGCATTCTTGCATTCGGATCGTCGTCGACGACGTCTTTATGAATCAATTTCCGTGTGGCAAATAAATCACATTATTTGTGACAGTATTTCAATATAGGTATATAGTCATATTTTACATATTATATTTTAAATCATGGATCTTCCTTTTATTAACTGCTATATAGGTAGGTACACAATATTCTTCAACAAAATTTGAAAACGATATTTGTTGTGGTTATGTATTTCATCATCATCATCATCATCATCAGGCTATATTAGTCCACTGCTGGACATAGCCCTCCCCCAATGAGGGCCCCCCAACTATTTAACAGTAGGTATTTAAAATTAAAATAAAAAGTTTTAGAATTAACTATAAAGGAATAAAACTATAGTTGAACTAAAAATACAGACAATAGGTATTAGATAATTTAACAAAAACCAACACACAGCTGTTTCCGTGTCTGACAAAATTGCGTCTTGCGATGCTGAACAAAATTAAGATTGTATTTACAAAGTCTACTATAACATAGACACTATAGCTAATTAGAAGATGTCATTATTAACGGCTCAGTTATTAAGATTGGAACTTTTTTGCCGTCTACTTACACGTGAATGATGTATTTTAATTTCTACAGCATAACAGTTCATGGATGAAATTATTCCTCGGTTCGTTCTTCCCGTCACTCGTCGTAGAGAGTCACCTAGCTGAGAGAATGTACCCACTATCGAAACTCTTTGCCTATCTTTTGGAAGAATTCGGGTACATGCACCTGCAGTCAACCAAACCCGATACAATTGGTAAGTGCATCGTGGACCACCTACCAGTCATTACCTACTTTCGTAATCTAATCTGTGTATATCTAGACTACTGCTCCTGTAAAGACCAAAATAAAGAGAAAGAAACCCAGACAGGAACCCAACTTCGATTAACGCTCTGATGGCAATGATGACGATGGAAGCTCATTGGATGACCATCAAGATGGCTTCCGAATCTTTCTCGAAAAATTGTCTAAGTTTAAAAATATGAATGATATCAATATTGCTTAAGATAAGCAGTTTTCATATCATCAACCTTGTTATCGAATGAACATAACGACGGACAAAACAACCAACTGCAAATACGCGTGCATATTGAGATCGAAGAGAATATTGTAGTTTGAACATTCTGGAATGCCTGGATGGCTTATAAATATTCCCAATTAGGTATTCAGATTAAGAGACTTCGTGATAAACGCTAAGATAATGATAATATATAGATGATGAGACGGATAAATTGATAGTTACTACGTACTATGAATTAGTTAACGTGCCACAATTACAGTACGGGCTTTATACTAGTGTCCAATTATCCTTGAGGTCTTTGGATCAGAATTATGAGAAAAGTATCCTAGAATACATTATTAGCATCTATAACGACTTTTTGTTTGTGCCAAACAGGTGTAGCCTTGACAGATTCTCCAGCTGGGCTTCTTGCTTACATCCTGGAGAAGTTTTCCACTTGGACTAACGTGGCATTCAAATCAAAGGCCGACGGTGCACTTAGTTTCAGATTTACCAAAGACCAGCTTTTAGACAACCTAATGATCTACTGGTCAACCAACTCCATAACGACATCAATGAGATTCTATGCCGAAAATATGAATCGCAGGTCGAGTGAATACGGCTTAGATCAGTAAGTAGTATTTTTTTACAGTACTTTTATAGGTAATGTTTGTGTGTTATCCTCAATGTATCATATCCTTAGTTTGACGGGCTCGATAGATGCTTTTTCACTTCTCGCCTAAAGAACCCGAGATTGCAGGAATACGAATCCACGTGTGTGATAATTGCATTCTTTGCTCAAAGACTTTCATTTTAGCCCGACAGCTGAGAGCGATACTGACCATCCTTTTTCTCAAGACATTAACAATTTAATCGAATTTATTTTCTTATAGAATCTCAACTGATGTGCCAACATGGGCGCTTCAGGCGAAGAATGAACTTTTCTACCAGTCACCAACTATCCTGAATGCAAAATACACGAATATTATAGACACAACAGTCCTTGACGATGGAGGTCACTTTTTGGCCTTTGAGCTGCCCCAGATCTTTTCGAAAGATGTGTTCAAAGCAGTCAAAGCGTTCAGGGAGTGGCACCAAAAAAATCAGAAGACTGAACTATAAATAGATTAATGGGTATTAAAATGGTTTTATATGGTTTTATTTGTTGTATTATTTTCTTTTTTATATAAATAATTAAATAAAAACAAGGCATGGAAAGAACAAAAAGCTACATCTACATTGCTATGTAGCGCCCTCACTCTTCCTCGTCCGGAACACAAACGCTTCAACACGTCCCGCAGACCCCTCAAAGGAATGTTTACTGTAGGAATGTTTACTATGAGAAAAGATCACGATATATCCAAATTACCAACAAATATTACCGTATGTATATTAATAAATGAAAAGTAGGAAAATATAATGAATTGAAATGTATACCTAAACTAATTAAAAGGGAAAGGAAGTAGAAAGTTTAAAGACTACCGACTACTATTAATGGAAGCTAAGACCTCAGAAGATAGAAAGAATCGTAATACCACCAAGATCTTCGGAGTAAAACCAACCTCATCTACAAGCCGGCACCTGCTGATTAATTGAGGACAATTCCTTGTGACGGTGCTTGGTTTCTACTTGATGGTTCTTGGTGGTCAGAACGGGGTCGCTTTTTTTACAGGTAAAATAAAAAGGCGGAAGAGAGCGGATTCCGAGGACCAAAAGTGTATTCTTTGGATGCACCCGAGATTGGTGCTCGGGTGATGATACTGATAATAATGAAGAAGAATTAAAATCATTTTTATGACATGAGTAGATATACTATAAATGTCGTTTAAAAGGCAATCCAATATTATTTGTATTTGAGCATTGTAGAGGAGCGACTCAGCGATGCTAGACGCGTATTTAATAGCTAGTCAAACTATAACTAAAGTCAAGGTCAGCTGCTTTTATTTCGGTGCATTAACGTGTAGTGAGCAAAAAAACACCGATTAAAAAAGACCGGTATCAAAATGAAAAACAGTAAAATGAGATTACAAAGATTGCAAAAAAACATTTTACGTGTCATAAAAGGTATAACATAAAATAAATTATCCTAAAATGTCAGACAGCCTCCGTGGCGTAGCGGTAGTGAACGCGGCCGCTGCGCAGGAGGCGCGGGTTCGATCCCCGCTCAGTGCAAATATTTGTATGCATGAATATGGGTATTTGTGTTGGTCTGGTCGTGCCTCGGAGAGCACATTAAGCCGTTGGTCCCGGTTGCCATACAAACATCTATGGCAGTCGTTACGGGTAGTTGGAGCCATCAAAAGTCCAACAACTGGTCTAACTGCAATACTTCGATATCGCCTTTGGGTTATGAAGGTCAGATGGCAGTCACTTCACAGAAAATGTCGAAGTTTAGCCAAATCCGCAGTTGGACTGGTAAAAGCAGACCCCAGACTCCAAGCTGAAAGCCTCGGATGCTAGGATGAAGAAGAAGAAGTTATCCTAAAATGAATACCTGCCTGAACCTGACTACTGCTGAAAAGAAACAGTTTCATAGTATAATTTGCGAATCAGATAGAAAATGGAATCGAGCATTGTAGAGGCCAGACCTAGCGATGTAGTTGAGTAGCAAAGTTAATAGGTAACAATAGTCAAGGTTAGCTGTTTTTATTTCGGCGTTTGAACATGACATTATAATCACGTGCGAGTCGAATTCGCACAGGAGAGTTCCATACCATTTGTATGTAATTTTATGATAAAAATCAAGCAAAAAGAAATGCAAAAAATAAATCATGTCTCTTGAGTGGAGACTTCCTTTATTTATTTTTTTGCTTTTTGTTATTATATTACTAATATTCTTGAATAATACTTCTGCTAGTAAAATAAAAACTTAAAGAATATATACCAGGTTCTAGTAGCTACCTGTAAACCGCTCATGTATAGACTTAGCCTCCTTACCCTATCCGTCCGGTTCCCGCAATCTATGGAAAACTATTTCAATTATTAAAAGAAACCAATTTCATTTTAAGTCTTTACATTTTATTCCAGTGTTTGCATTTCGTTTAGCAATTCAGTTAAAATATTCGAGTCGATATAATATCTACACATTGTATTTATATAAGTTGTATCTGCTCTCAAAACTTTAAGGGGTGATTTGATATCGGCAAAAAATGGCATATGAACAGAAAGGAAAAAAATTGGGTCACACATTATGTGGGTGAACACTGTCCAACTGTTGCGGTGTATAAGATACAACCTGGGAACCCTAATAAAGCAGACAGTTTAAAAACATAATTATTGTACAATTTTTATCTTCAATAGCACACGTTAGCGAACCTACTGTTTTATACTTTGTATCATGACTATCTAAAACCATTATTACGTAATTTTATTGATAAACGTGGATAAGCCAGCAGAAGTTTCAGTGTGTGACACACGGCTTGAGACAACAGTCGTGTGTGTTGCTTCATTTCTGTGATGTTGATTTAAATACCGGTACAGTTGTGTTTATTGAAAAATAAGGTAAGGAAACAAAGAGTGAGAGCAACAGAATTGTAGGTACTTAAATCAACTGCTGAGGTGAATTAAAAATACTGGCACTTAGAAGGAGCAGCATGTTATCATGAAGTGTTATAACAAGCAGATAAAGTCATTAAGAATAATATAAAATTATTTCCATTGCAATCAGCAAAGACCGCATGTTTCAATTGATACGATCCTAGCATAATTCACTTTTCGACTGTCCAACTTTTCATAATTATTTCCATACGAGCTGGCCGTTCTTAATTTGATTATCATACGTAGGCTTAGGATGACCCATTACATCGTCGTATCATAATACTGTTCATATGTGACCGAACCATCAAAGATACCCTTTCTCTACCTTGGTCACTACATCTTCTATGTTCCGTAATGTTCCTTTGTCACAATGTTTCTCACTTGATGTTCTAAATAATTATGTTCGTTGGCGACGTTTTATCTAAGGAAATAGATGTATTTCTTCAGTAGTTGTGTAGTAAGGCATTTCTTAGACAATTGGTTTTGTTTTTTCAATTCCCACAAAAAAAAAAAACTAAATGTATGTTTCCATTTTCAAGTTTTTAATTTAAAAACAAGTTTTTATCAGAATTTATCTTATCCTTGCAAACTTTTAAACACACTTGGTAAGAATAATCAACACAAGCGCAGTAAAAATATTGCTAGTAGAAAATCTCTTCCTAAAATTGGGGAACTACATTTTTCTCTACTTTTGTATCTCATTCTTGTGCGGTTCGATAATGTCAATACGAGTATGTGTCAAATCGATTAGGATAGGAAAAATTAAATTGGTTCAGGCGGGATTCGAACCCGTTCTTTCCCTTACAGGGGAATGCTCTAACTACTGAGCCACCGAACCATGCCTGAAGGCATTAAAATTTTCCCTTTTTTTATCCATCTTCCGACACTCATAAAAACCATCAGAACCGATTAATCGATATGAATTATTTTATTCTATGCTGATGGTAAGCTTGAGTGAAGTGCAAGAATAATAATAACCTGCATGTCATAAATGCATGAATTCTATAATGCTTTTAACCTAAGGTTATAGAAGGACGAGTGTGGGTAAAGCATTACAGCACTTAATGCAAACACAGTTTTTGCAACAAAGTGAGAAAGGATGTAAACCATTTTCAAATATAATTCTGATATTAACTGATGAAAATAAAATTATAACTTACTAAGTGTTGCCCGTGACTACGCCCGCATAAATGTCAGTTATCGCGACCCAACAACCCTTTCCCAAGCTCATGTCTATCTTTTATCAGGTTATCATCAATAATGAGTAACTTTCATACACATTTTCATCCCCTATTTGAACCCCCTTAACTCACGCAATAAAAAGTAGCGTCCTTTCCTAAATTCTAGTCCATCTCTATACCAAATGTCACCAAAATCGGTTCAGTGGTTTAGGCGTGAAAGCGTAACAGGCAGGCAGACAGACGGACAGACAAACAGTGTTACTTTCGTGTTTATAATATTAAATACGGAAGTATGGAACTATGGAAGTATGAACTAGCTCTGGATGGATAAATACATATCATCCGTCTGTCTATTAGTAATATTTATATTAAAGCAGTTTTTTTTTCTTCAAAACTTAACAGATTACGCTAAAAAATAACCTTATTCTATTCATATTCTAGATGGCGCGTATACTTTATTTGGTGTCGATGGTGGCCTTGGTGGCAAAAGTATCACTTTTGGTGTATTTCTTATTTTTGAAGTCACCTCCGCCGATTCCTAAGTTGGACTTGAACGAGTGGTGGGGTCCTGGAAGTAGGCCAGACAAACCAGATACTAGTATCAATTCATTTAAAATCAAATTCGAAAATGATGTAAGTAATTATCTAAAGATAATTTAATCCGTGGCGATATCACATATAATCTGCACCGTCTAGTTATTTTTTATGTGGAACTACGAGCAGAAGGAATATGATATAATAAAAATAAGGAAATTCCGTTCCACAATAATAAATACTTTTACAATTTCAGGTAGTAGCTGACCTAAAAGCCCGTCTATTGAGTCCACGACCGTTTGCTCCTCCACTCAAAGATGTCGGCTTTGAGTATGGGTTCAATAGCCTCCAGATGGACAGCTGGCTAAAGTACTGGGCCGAAAAGTACAGTTTTAGACTGAGAGAGAGGTTCCTCAACAAATTCCCGCAGTTCAAGACTAATATTCAGGGCCTTGATATTCATTTTATCAGAGTTACTCCAAAGGTAAGCAAGAGTAAGTAATCCACTAATCGTCGGTTTTAAGTTGTGCTGTACGCCGAGTTCGTCATAGAGCTCGATACTATATGCTTAGCGAATTGCATTGCAGTCTAAGCGTTTTCACCACGGAGGACAGAATATGATTAAGTAGGTTTTCACATTGTTCGATATCCGATATCCGACATCCGATATTGGAAATATATGTATCTCTCTTTCACATTGTCCGGTCTGATATCGGTTATCGGATCCAACACCACTGTTTTGGGCCGGTATCGGATCACAAAGAGACTAAATCAGCAACTGCAAGCAATTTTCGACCTTAATGACATTTTCTTAGCTACATGTCTTTTTGTGTTAATTGATGACACTGTTCACGTATTAAGTATAAGAAAAAAAATCGATATCATGCCGTGTCAATAAGGTCGAAAATTACTTGGAATTTTTTTCTTCTTTTGCATCCCCAGCATTCCTAAGTACCCAAGTAACATTTCATTTGGGCCTAGGTTGTAAAAAATGCCTTTAGGTTTTCTAAAGGTCGTAAAAAGGTTAACGCTTTGCCATCAGGTCATATTAAGTACTTGAAAATGGTTAATAGGTCCTGAAACTAGTTGTTTTTTATTACAACCTTGGAGCAGATGACAAGAGTTTAAATTAACGTTATTTTGACTGTGCTTCAAGAGCATATAGTCCTAGGATCTTATAGTTGTCGTAGACTCCTGATTAGGTTCTGAAAAGGCTAGCATTATGCTGAAATGAGATTAAAAGGTTTAATTTTTAACTTTGTTATGACCACAAAGTTCTGGAATATCGAAATTGCTTATAAGTAATTTTTAAAACCTACCTCAAACCTTAAGGCTGTTTTAGAGTGTCTAGGCAAACAAATTAGGACTGCGTGGTGACAACCCAAACTAATTAGCTATTGTCTAAGAGCTTAAAGCATGATTAACGTCCTACAAGAATATTTTAAAGCTTTAGAGGCATCCTCAAAAAATATCAGTTGTCTCCGCGACTTCAAAGCGTTACGTTGTCCTCCTGGCAATAGCCTTAAAGCTGCGAAAACAGCCTATGCGTTTTATCTAGCTCCGCGCGATGACCTTTAGCTCTTATTTTGGCAAACATTAAGAGCTTTTAGCTGTAACAGTTCTAAAAATGTTAAATTTAATGCTTTCTTGTAGTTTCCTAACGCCAGCCATTTTTTACATTAAATTTAAAAATAATCGAAACCAATGGCAATATTTTAATTCAATGGGGCTAAATTAAGTAACTTGTGCTATACCATTTAAAATTTATGTTTTTACGATGAATAGTAGTTTTATTTCTAATGCAACTTACCACCAACCGTATAATTTTATAACTTTTACTTCATTAAAATATCGTCAAAATTATAAACTAGCGCAAGGCCCGTCTCGTATACAGCACTATTATCCTAAAGTATCACGATGAAGTGCCAGTCGCACAACTTTTTTATTATTCCTGACTTCAGCAAGATACTTATATTTTTTTAAATACTACTTAGTTAGCCATTTTGAAATTTGGAATAATGTCAGGGAATGTGGCGCCATCATAGTAGCTATTTAAATTCACGATAGGTCTTTTTGTGTAAAAAAATCTTACACAGAAACATTTTAAAACCCGAGAGTCCTGGAAAGGTTTTAAGTTGTCATAGGGTTACATCCAAGACTAATTTAGAACTTTAAAAGCTGTCTGGCAAAGTTATATTAACGTTAAATTAAGGTTGTGAAGGTTATATTTGGGTACTGTGTAAGTAGTTCGAAAGGTTCTGGATTTGAGCTATAGGTTTTGCTATAGCTCTCAGAAAGGTTTTAAAACGTGGGCCCTTTTTGCACTCAGGAGGTTAATATAAGGTTAATATAACGTTATTGAGCCTATTAGGACTTACGAGCAGATTTCCATATAAAGGTTATAGAAACCTTTTCAAAACCTTTCTAAAACCTAAAATGTTACTTGGGTAGTATATGCTTTCGAGCAAATGGCCTTGTCGGGCCGATTTTATCGGATAAATGTGAAAACAGCACAAGGTGTCGGCTATCAGCGTCCGCCACCGATATCGGATATCGGATAAATGTAAAAACGCTCTAATAAGGCCAGAACAGCACTCAATTGTGAATCAACTGTCACAAGGACATTAGAACTGCCATCTAGAATACAATCTGTCCTCAGACCTAGCTATAAATTAGGATTCAGGACTAAGTATCTTACTGGAGTATGGGCCTAAAATAAACTAAAATTAAATCCAATAGATTGGATGTTTCCATCGAAAGGACAAAAAAATCCTGATTCTACATTAATGTTTGTAATACAATATTATCTTCATTTCAGGTACCAGCAGGAGTCGAAACCGTGCCTCTCCTACTCCTCCACGGCTGGCCGGGCTCCGTGAGAGAGTTCTACGAAGCGATTCCTCTACTCACTGCCGTCAACCAAAACAGGAACTTTGCTATCGAAGTCATTGTACCGAGCCTACCAGGTTATGGATTCTCTGATGTAAGTATTATTAAAAAATAAAAACACTTCCCAAACTTTTATTTAGACAGCATGTTGCAATTTATAGGTACAATCGTCCTCAAAAATTGCTGAACACTAACAGAACAAACAATCATTACATTAATCATTTAGCCTTTTTGATTTTATGTATAGTTTTCGCCCTTCACATAACGGAACATCCGCGTTGGAATCTCAATACGTGTCAATACAATACGCGATTACCTATT
This sequence comes from Eilema caniola, assembly GCA_949126895.1. Classification (NCBI taxonomy): domain Eukaryota; kingdom Metazoa; phylum Arthropoda; class Insecta; order Lepidoptera; family Erebidae; genus Eilema; species Eilema caniola. The sequence goes on along the minus strand of OX421460.1, from coordinate 13,061,204 downwards.
GTCTGTTCTGTGCCATTACGTTGCAAATAAATGAGAACACGAAGGAGCAACCGATCATCCATATAAACCAAATCAAAAGTTGAGGAGTAGGAAAATGCAACTGGAAACAATGCAAACACGACGATGATGCTATTTTATAAACTTGATTTCTTCATTTCAGGCCGCAGTTCGACCTGGACTCGGTGGTCCACAAATAGCAGTGGTCCTCAAGAACCTGATGAATAGGCTTGGTTTCCAAAAGTTCTACGTACAAGGTGGAGACTGGGGTGCTTTAATCGGCGGCAATATGGCTACACTGTTCCCTGAGGTTCGATATTTACTTTCATTCCTTATTTACTACAGAATTTCACGCAGCTACGCTCGCGTGGAATTCCAGTTCAGTTTCTGCTACTCATGATCATGTATTGTAGGAATAAGAAGTAGCCTTAGTTTTATTATAAACTGAATCTATCCCTGCGCCAAACTAAGCCATTTGAGCGTGATGAGTAATCAAAAGCTCAGACCTAAACTAAGCATAGGTACTGACAGAGGTGCCAAATTGGAGATTAAATGAGAACGAAGAACGAACGAAAGAACACTCAGATCAATTCCTTCACACACACACACACACACGCTCAGAGCTGTAAAATCAGAGGACTGAACAGTCAAATGCTTTACTACCATGCCCTAAAAATTAATTAATTATAATTATCAGATCAAGTCTGCTTCAGTATCAGTAGAAGAAAAATAAAATTATGCCACCTAATCTAATATAATTACTGTAATCCATACTATTATCCCTTGTAATCGAATGTTGGTGTACAATAAAGAGTTATCTATCTATAAACAAATTTCAGGATATCCTTGGCTTCCACACCAACTGTGCCATGACAATGACTCCATTGGGCTCTATAATAGAACTCGTCGGTGCTATATACCCTCCGCTGGTAGTGGACGCACACCTTGCAGACAGAATGTACCCTCTGAAGAAGAGATTCGCTTTCCTCTTAGAGGAAACTGGCTATATGCATCTGCAGTCAAGTAAACCCGATACTGTTGGTAAGTCTTGCTACTTGATTGCCTGTAGAGATACAGCCACGGTCTTCGCCGCCCAAGCCAACCTCATCTAACGAGACTGTGAGCTTTTTACTCGGGGTTATGGGTGTCCAATTGCAATCGTTGCTGTAAAAGCTAATATAAACTTATAACGCGATGGCCCAGTCGCAAGTGAAAGATGTTGTCTCTCTCTCTCTCTCTCTTCTTACCCCAATGGGAAAGAGATGTGATTTTATGAATTCTCTCATGTGGTACCTTACCCGGGGTCCATTCTGCTTTTCTTCTTTATTTATGTTCCGGTTTGGTTGGCTCGAAGGCCATGGTGGGGCCTTCATCCATGGCATGGCATACAATGAAATCTTATAGTACTTTCTCAAACATCTGGCAGAAATCCATTCAAGTAGTGTACTTACGGACTAATGCATTATTCCCAGGTGTGGCTTTAACGGATTCTCCAGCTGGATTGTTAGCATACATTTTGGAGAAGTTCTCCACCTGGACCAATCCAGATTTTAAATCCAAACCAGATGGTAACCTAGGCTTCCGTTTCACCAGAGATCAATTAATAGACAACTTGATGATGTACTGGATCCCGAAGAGTATAACTACTTCGATGAGGCTATATGCTGAGAACTTTAACTCCAAGATTATGGGGTTGAAATTAGACGAGTAAGTGATTTGATTAATATTTTTTGAAAATTTATAGGTTCATGTCAGTTAAATATAAATTTACAATAATTAGTTTGTGACTACCTAAAAAAATAATCATGTTTTTATTAATGACTACCTTTTGCCCGTGGCTGCGCCCGCGTAATTGTCAGTTATCGCAACCAAACATAGCCTATGTCCTTTCTCAAGGTCTAATCTACCCCTATACCAAAAAATCATCTAAATTGTTTCAATGGTTTAAGCGTGAATACGTAACATACAGACAGAGTTACTTTCGCATTTATGATATTAGTATGGATAAGTATCTCATCATAAGTGGCATGTCACTATAAGTGATCATTATTTTCAACTTTATTAAAAATATTTTTTAATTAAAAACCAAACTCATCTCTTCATATTGAAACAGTTGTGCAATATAAGTGGAGTTAAAAATAGTTATTCTGTGTCTACTGAATAAGACGTAAATTTCATTCTACGAATCACTGCTGATCATACTATCTGCTCGTAGAATTCCAACACCAGTACCAACGTGGGCGCTCCAAGCAAAGTACGAGATAGCTTACCAGCCGCCCTTCATCATAAAGTTGAAATTCCCAAACCTGGTGGGTACCACAGTACTAGATGATGGAGGCCACTTTTTGGCTTTCGAACTGCCGGAGATTTTCTCTGAAGACGTTCTGAAGGCTATTGGAGAGTTCAGAAAACTGAAGAAAGATGTCAAGACTGAATTATAAAGAATATTATGCATTAATATTAATATAATATGATCAGCTTTCCAGACGTTTTTCTTGGGAACCTTGCATTTTCTATCATTAACTGAGTAGCTTAAGATGGGTATTTCCTCTCTGTTAGTTAATATTTCTAAGTATTTGACACTTAAGGTTGAAAATAATTTATCTTCCAACAAACCTCAGAGTTATAAAAGATAAAAAAATCCGAATTGAGAACCCTGTTAAAAGTAAGGAAAGGAGAAAAGAAACTGAACTACAGATTTTGTCTCTTAGCAACAATACTCAAATCACAGTAGTTTAAAAAAAATCCTGCCCCATCAAATCGAATGATAAAACTGTACTTACTAATAAAAAATATATTAACCATTTCAATCGCCACACTGCTCCATATCTCCCCTAATACGATAATCTCACACTCCAACCAAACGTATTGGTCTAATAAAAATCAATTACGCCTTATCTTAAACACCCCTTACATCGCAAGTCGAACGTCGCTCCGGCACGCGACCAGCGCTCGCGCATACACAATACGGATTATGGAGCCTATCGCAAACTTATTATTTGTCATAATTTGCTATTTATATTTGAACAGGCGTTTGGTGTGAACTGTTTTAGGAGATACTTTAAACAAAAATATTAGTCTCTCAGAATGTCTTTTCTACCCTATGTTTAGTCGTGGGAGTCGTACAAGCCAACTGAGGTGGTGAAAAACTGGCAGTAAAACTGAATAAGTATCCCTTTGATGTCAATAGTGAGAGTGACACCCGGACTTCTGACTTTCTATCAAATGGGATTAAAAAATATAATTTAGACACCTCACCTTACCTCATCTCGCAGGTGTGAGTATATGAATATATATGGCTTGTTTTATATTTCTACTAGTTTAATAACCTGTACCCGCGGCTTCATCCAGGTGAACTTAGATCTATCTTCCAATTTTATGCTGTTTTTTTTTATCTAAAATACAAGTAGGTAGTGTCAGGACCACCTTATGATATATTATGTTAGCTATTTGCGGTAGGAAAAAAAAAGTCAAAATTGGTTAACCAGGAATAAACAAATGGAAACACAGATAAAAAAATTAAAATTGTTACAAAATCGTACATAACCTATTATAAAAATGTTATATTGATATTACAAACATTTTTTTTGTATGGATGGCCTTTGTCATAAACTAATCAAGCGAAGGTAAAATTTCGCACACGAATTCATTCCTTATCTCGCTAGCTCCACTCCGCAAATGTTTTCTGTAAGGGTGGAAATCCATCAAATACTTCAGTAGGGTGGAAAGCTCCGCCTCTTTCGGAAGACAGAGACAAGTGATATAAATTCATTTAGAGGAAAAGAGACAGCCTCAGTGTGTAGCCTTATAGCAATAAGTTTAGAAGGATACGTCAAAAGTCAATACTTGATTTATAAATTATTTTGAGAGACTTTGTAGACACGATTTTTTGACGCTGACTGTACAATGGGATCCTACGAGGTTGATGATTATTGAAATTCTACCAACAGCATTACAGGCTTTCCTATCGGCGTTGAGGCCGAAGGCAGTGCATGTAAGTACCATGGTAATTTGATTATTTTAAGTTTAGGTGAAGCGGGAGAGGACGTCTTGGAGATCACGGTCGTTCGAGCAAAAAGCTTCTAAATAAATATAAATCATATTAAATAATTTAAATACAAATATTAACTGACTGCAGTGACCAAACAGTCTCTGAATTACTGATGTAATTCTAATTCGTATATTTAAAACTTACTATCAAACTTTTTATAGAATAGGAACTTCTTCAACCGTTTTTTTTTTTACGTTTTATTTATAAAGAGCATTTGTTAACAGATTACCTAAATATGTTATCCTCATAAGGGGTATGGTTACAAACATCTTACAAGCTAACTAATCTGTATTATATTCTGGCCACCCGAATGACCGGGAAAACAAGATTCAAGTGAAATTAACAAGAATAAAGTTGAGCTCAAGATATTTCTTATCTACAACGTTAATTAATCCCTAGCACCGAGACAACGACTCATGGTTATTAACAAAGTTTCAAAAGAAAAATTAAGCTCTATCGGATTGAAAAGTTTTTTTTTATCTAGAAAACGTGTCATAGATTTAGATGACCATAGAATTTGGAAGATAATTCCTCGAAATATCGGAGGGCTGACTCCTCGTAATAAATAGATTTCTTGTTCACATTTAGAGTGGTTTCGGTTTCCATTGAGCTTATATGAAATGATTAACGACAGTAGAGGAAGCTCGTGAAGTATGTGAGGATAGAATCAATTGGCAGGCTGTTGGCTCTGCCTACCCCGGATGGAAATAGGCGTGAGCGTATGTATGTCCATGTATTGAATTGTCGGGGCGAATAACACTACAGTTTCTCCACTGTCACCATCAGTCACTGACACCAACCGACTTTTATCGATTATTTTATTTCTAATCTCTCTATTTGAATTTTATTCATGTCTTTTTATTTTTAAACCGTTGATGCGTGATGGCCAAGTAAGTATATATTAAGAGCGGCTCGACAGGGATAGAGTTCATGGGATCTCTTTCGTGCCTGTAGTTCACTTAAAAGGTGCTCTACGGATACTTAGAACAAAGTTTGATACCCATGGTCCACCTGAAGAATTATTCTCAGAGTCTACCTGTGGGGTATCTATGGATAGGTCTCCAAAAATGATTTTAAGTTTTCTAATATCATTTTTTTCTAAACTGAATAGTTTGCGCGAGAGACACTTCAGACTCCCCCTCCCCCCTGTAACTTCTAAAATAAGATAATGATAAAACTAAAAAAATATATAATGTACATTACCATGCAAACTTCCACCGAAAAAGGGTTTGAACGTGATAGCCCTTAGCTTATACCTTAGCATCGATAGTCGACCATTTAGCAAAGGTAAGCGAGGCTGCGGCACTATATCATGAATAGCCTTTAATCTCTCACCAGTGGCTCCAAGTAGCTGTTTTACAGTCAGCGGCCACACCCCGGGAAACCACGTCGGCTCGTGGGCTAAACCTGGTTGAGAGTGATCGCTCACACTGTGGGTGATTTTGTTATGGAAACCTCCCATGTAGTGCTTGAAGTCTCGCTCGGCATCAATGGCAAACAATAGTAGATATACATATGTTTTTGGCGGAGATGGCGAGTCAGCAAGGCAATGTTGAAGGCTAAGGGCGATAGTAGAGGTCAGAAGAAGCTATCGGCTAGAGACTGCATCTAAGCCCTCTACCGATTGTAGCAGCTATCTGTTCCATCGGATCCACGAGGGCAAGGACGAGAGAGTGCGTCCGTACCAGCGCAACTGCTTACGCACTTTAATATGTCACGCGCATCTGACTGCTTATGTTCCTGGACTCCGAGCATCTGACAAGTCCTACGGCGATGGGTGGAGGTAGAGAGGTCGGGTAGTGGTGCACACTCGGCTTTGTCCAATGCCTGCACGTAGGCGGCCTGAGGAGAGTGGTCGTCTTTGCGCTGCAATAGGGTGACAGTGCAGATTGGACAGCACCTTGGGTGACGAAGCAGCCCTATTTAGAGGGGCACTGCTTCCCCCGCCCAGCCGAGGAGGGGACTAGAAAATTTGTCCCAAAAAAAGCTCGTCCTTTTATATTTGGGGTAGCAACCGCGGCTGGTCAGGCACCCCACTTCTCGCGGTCGACGTCACAAGAAAATCACAACAACCAAAACATCAGTTACGTCCTTTGGCGCGTGGAATGTGCGCACGCTGATTGAAACCTTTGCCCGGAGCGAAAAACTACCGTCGTTGCTCGTGAACTTGGTCGCTATAATGTTGACATTGCTGCTCTAAGCGAGACGCGTATCGCTGACCAAGGCGGGCTTGAAGAAGTAGGCGGTAGATACACATTTTTCTGGAAAGAGCGTTCCCAGACCGAATCTAGGCAAGCCAGTGTGGGCTTTGTTATCAAAACATCCATTGTCAAAAAGCTACCAGAATGACCGCAATACATCTCGGACCGCATAATTACACTGCGTCTTCATCTAGAGAATAATAATTATCTGAATGTTATAAGCATCTATGCGCCTACAATGACCAATGAAGATCGTGTCAAAGACCAATTCTATGAGGAACTGTGTCAATGTTTGAGCAAAATTCACTTGAGAGAACAGATTTTACTACTAGGTGACTTCAATGCGAGGGTCGGTCGAGATAATGGGTCGTGGCCACGTGTTTGTCCCTTCCCCTGTGTGCACAATTCAACCTTACCATCACTAACACGTTGTTCAGACTACCCGATAAATACATAACCACCTGGATGCATCCACGCTCCAAACATTGGCACCTAATTGACTATGCAATAACCCGGCGAAGAGATGTACCCCAGGTGCATATTACCTATGTTATGCATGGCGCTAATTGTTGGACTGACCATAGGCTACTAATTTCCAAACATAAACTGCGTTTACGCTTGCCTCGAAGGGCTATCAGACCTAAGCCAAAATTGTTTATATGGCTGTAGTTCTCCCAAACCTTCTGTACTCTTCGGAGACATGGGTTTTGTACCGCAAGCATATACGCACGTTAGACGGGTTTCACCTCAAATGCTTGTGAGACATTATGAACATCAAATGGTCAGATTGAGTACGTAATACTCAAGTACTTCGACGGGCAAATGTCTTCGGCATTGAGGCGTACTTGATGCGTCAGCAGCTGCGTTGGTGTGGTCATGTCTCGCATATGGCTGACGAGAGAGTCTCAAAACGCATTTTCTATTCTGAGTTCCATGACGGCAAGCGGAAACAAGGCGGCCAGTTCTTACGTTTCAAGGATGTTCATAAAAGACATATGAAGCGATGCGACATTAACCCACTAAGGTGAAGGGAAGACACTGCTAGCCATCGTCTGGAGTCTAGGCGCCTGGTGCAGAAAGAAGTTTATGACTTCGAAGAGCAACTAAAATCTGATCTAGATTCGAAGCGCGATGCTCTTAAAGCCAGACCATCAGCAGCTATTTTTTTTTAAATAATTATACCAATGGTGTCCTGACGTGTTGGCAATGTTATCGCACGTTTTCTAATAAGATTGGCTACTGTAGGCATATTAGGGCACACGACAGGGCAGCCCAACGTAGCCCTCATATTGCGGAATAAAGGAACGTGTGGTAGTCACCGTAGCCGAAAGCGGGTTAGGAGTATAATATATAGTAAGTAGCTTTTTTTATACGTCACAAATCGTGAACCGCAATTTACCTACTTGACGGAACTCTTCATGGGCGAGTTCGAGTCGCACGTGGCCGCCTTTTTTCGATTTAGTGGAAAAAAAAATCATTTTTGTGTCAGTTTATTTCGCTAATGAAATTTTTTTTTTCACCAAATCGAGATAAATATTATGCCTATATGTCGTGTACCCGGAGTACTACCAAGAGCCTTCGGCTTCGGTAGCGTTCCCCTTACACCTGGTGATAATTGAGTTCCTGGGGCGTACGAAGTCCCAAAATGATCTTCGTTGCCTAAGTCTTCCGTCTCGGGTATGGGAAGACAAAAGGCATTACGTCGTAAGTAAGAGTAGGATAGCAGATCTAGGGTTCCAGAGTGTGGATGCCAATGCGAACAACGCTAAGATGATGACAATTAGGGTTGTTTCTTGGAAGTGGGGTCGCCGGAACTCTGCTAATCTTATATCAAAATCAATTACAAATTAAAATAAATTAACCAATAACGTATATAGATTATATGCATTTGAATACTTCAATTTTACATAATGCCACCATTTATATTGGTAGCTAAGATATTCAAGGCTATTGGCAAAGCCAGTGAGAACTAGGTACCTCATCAGTTTACCAATGGCCTCAGCTGAGAAAATTTCGAGAAGAAAAAGGATGGACGTACAGAAATTAGTAGAAATCATAAATGAATATATGATTAGATTGTAATAAGTAGAAAATAACTCATAACTCAGTGGTAGCCGACTATGTTAGCACATTGTAAAGCTTAGGAGTAAGTACAAGCCATGGTCTAGGTACTCACCTCGGAGAGCAAGTTACACCGTCGGATAGTTGCAGCCATCCAATAGCCTAGACTAAGTGCAGCGCTTAGGATGAAGACCGAGTTGCAATAAAATATCAGTAGGTACTATAAACATTAAGATTTAATAAGTATTAATTATATAAATAGTTTACATTTTAAATGAATAAAATAACAAAGGTACAACAATACAGAGAATAACTATACTACACGATAGAGGCCTCCTTGTCATTATTAAAATACTAGATTACTGATGTTAATTTTCCTGATACTTTAGAAATAATTTTTAGTTATTTTATATCGCAACAAGTGAGTTTAAGAATACTCGGAAAGTAATTAAAACTATGAACTTCTAGCTTTAGACCGAACCTCCGCTCGCGTGGATGTCGGTTATCGAGACCAAACATAGCCTATGTTCATTCTCAAGGTCTAATCTACCCCTATACCAAATTTCATCAAAATCGGTTCAGTGGTTTAGGCGCGAAAGACAGACACACACACACACACTTTCACATTTTATAATATTAGTATGGATTTAGACTAGATTCAGAGCAAATTACTTCTATTTTATATTTTTATTCCTACTACTTATCATATTGCAGTTTAAAAAGATACGTAATGTTCTCCTAAATGAAGTAACTATCATAATATAAGAAAATATGTACAAAATAAAACACTGAATAACTAACAGAATAAAAACAATATTGGGTATCAAATAATTAAAAACCTCTGAAAATTTTATGGTTCTATTACTATCAAATGCCTAAAACTTATTTTTATAAATTATATTAAAATAATTATTTAACAGTATTGAAGCAGTGTTATTATTTCTTCATTTGCCATCTTTTTCAAGCTTATCTTTGCTGCTATGTCCGTTTTGCATTATCTTATTATCATTATCTTCTCTGCCATTTTGAGCTGGAGCAATCATAAGCAAATTATTTCCGTTTTTGTCTGCCAAGTTTCTAAACGGCATGTTCTGCCGCCATCTTGGCGAAAAGTAATATTGGTTTCGTAGAACTCTCAAGTGTTCTTTCGCGATGAAAAATTCTGGTCGAGTTCCAACAGTTCTTTGATAACTTCGCTTAATTTCTTCGTTTTCTTCATTACCATATCTCTGGTAGTCATTAGTTTCATGGTAGATTTTCGCTCGAGGACAATCTTCATCATTGAGGTAAGGTCTTTTTAGACGAAGCCTTCTGGATTGTGGGCTGAGAGGTGATTCGCATTTGATTGCAAGACTCGCTGAATTTTCTTTGTTCATTGATAGACCGTGAGTCTTTTGCCATTCTAAAACTTCGCAAAGAAGACCTATGTACCTGTAGAATTAATTCAAATACTTAATTTCAACGGCATTTTATGTGCAGAATGTAAAATTACGTCATTATTTATAATCTATTCTGTGGTAAACCTTATTAAAAAAATATTAAAACATGTTAGTAATTAATTAATATTTTATGCCATAAGCAAACATATAATATATTAGGGCTTTCACAAATAAGTATTTCATTTTCAGAATGTCACAATTGCTGCTTAAAACTGTATTTAGATCAATCATTAAATACCTTATAGCCATTCTGAGAATTTCATTCTTAGAGAGCTTTTTATCTGGAGGATGCGTTGGTACCAGTCTTCTGAGCTCGGCGAAAGCGCCACTGACGTTTTGCTGTCGCCAGCGCTCGCGGCAGTTGGTGAAAAGCTTCCGTGGGGGACGAAGCACGCAAGAGTTGAGATGTTGTAAGTCTTCGGGGTGATTCTATGGAAGAAATTAATACATTCTCAATGAGAAATGTAATTCTGATGATAATATTATTTGATACACTTAGCCACCGGTTATGTAATATAATCTAGTTAGGGGATGCTTCTCTCTCCACCTTACACTTGATATTAAAAAGCTAACCTGCATATTTCTAGAAGACTGTCTGTCATCATCGCTGTCGGGGAGACATAGGTCATCGCTCAGCATCTCGCTATCTGGTTCTTCATCCGAGCAGGATTCTTGATCTGACGCCATTGTAGATGGGAAGACTGCAGGCAAATAAAGATCTTACAGTCGCAGTTCAACTTAGCACCAGGTATATGCGCTTCAGAAACGTAGCCACGTATCCAGGCATTAACACTAGTTTCTATATAAAGCAGCAGTTATTGTTAGTTATCACAGGATACCGTTATCACAGGAAGTTGCTATAATTAAATTAAAACAGAGCAAAATAATGGTCGCACTGTTTGTTTTTATCAGCTATGAGGAATACATATAAGTATTTTCCAAGTTTAACCGCAAACTTGAGATTAAATGCGATTTAACACATGATTATGAAGAAAGTAGGAGATTATTTTTCTTCTGCATATTCTCCTAATAGGGCCAAGACAATAGCACATTTTTTTGTGCGTGCTTCTTCATATGGAATCTGTGTGGCAAACGGACAATAAGTGCTGGATTTAATTTTTTCTAGATTAAGTCAGGTGTCAGGATCCTCGATAACACAAGCTCCCGTATCTAAGAATTGTGTGGTTTTAGTTGATTCTAGGTACAAGCGATATCATCGGAATTCACTGCAAAGTGTGGATATCCACATGTCGATATACTATGCAAATCTTCTGTCGACTATAATATTTCCCATACTTGCTGTTGAAATCAAAATAGTAAGCGCCTAGGATTCACATGTTTGAATCCGTGCTGCCTCTTGTGTGCTTATGCTAATATAAAAGTTCAGCAAAAAATCCCTAAATGTACAGATATGAATGAATATAAATAAATTCGGATGCAGTATTCAATAATCCAATCTGGGTTGTTCTGTTCCATTGGTTTTACCCACTAGCGGGAGATGGGGACAATGGGAACAGGCGAAAAGTTAGGAATCATCTTTAAAAACTGCATTCACATTTTTGTTTCCCAATTTGAGGAAGTGTTCTAACAAAAATATTGGCGTTACTTTAGTACAGTTTTTTTCAGTTCCAAACAGAGTGTTTAGAAGGGCTATTGTATTCAACTGGTGACTTTTGATAGGTTAGCCATAGCCTTAGACACCTTGTGCGAAACCTATCGAAAGACATGACTCTTGTATTTCCCAGTCCGAGAGCTGAACAAAAACTACATTTTTTCCTTACCGCAAGTCCCTGAAATATCTGTCACGGTTGGCATAAAAACGTAATCACTTACAAAATAAAAATGTAATTAACAAATCAATAAATATAAATTATTAATTAGTCACACGAAACTATGTTCACACCACAACGTAGCGAAACTGACTGACAAAAATCTATAACAATATTTAAATTACGAAGAGGGTTGCGGAAACGCGACGAGATTGGCTAAGCGTGGGGACGAGATGGGCCAATCAGAGCGACTAGAAGGCGGAGTAAAGGCTTTTCTTTCATTGTTATGTTCTATGATATACGTTAATTTGGGATATTACCTTATCTAAATTCCCATATCCCGTTTAGGTCCATCGTATTATATTGAATGAAACACCACAAAGACCACAGATTCAATCCTAGTAGTTAATCATTACATCTATAATCATCACGAGAAATTGCTCACCAATCTTGGTTCTATCTTATTCGTCGGAAATAGTACATTATGATACAAGTTGGACCCGAGCCGTCAGGTGAGGGTCTTAAGAGAGCCGAGGACGGTAATCATCAATACACACACGTGTATCATACGATGTTTTTCAACATTCTTGTGAATAAAATAATACTAAAATAGATAATTACTTATTTTTCCATAACGTTAAGGGATTCACATCAATCACATTATAAATCAGACATTGTACAGTCTCAATGTAAAAATAATCCAAATACCAAAATCCCAATTTTATATTGGTTATTAGAGTAGGTACTCAAATAGTTGTATCCAGAGTGGCCCAACTATCTTAACAATCGGTCTTCCAAAATTATGTCAGTTAGTAAAGTATTCATATTCATATACACAATCACGGCGGTCGACGGTATCCAGTCAAGCATAATTTAGCTGCAAGCAAGCTGACTGTACAACATAAATCATTTTCTACAAAACTAATACTTGTAGACATTTTAATTAAAAAATAACTATCATTTCGAAAATGAAAACAAGTAGTGATTTTTTTTTGCAATTGCTGGAGAAACATGTTTTTTCCTATCGAACATAGACTAAAAGAGGTTACGTTTTTATTTGTCGCGGACCAAATGGGGAATTAAAAATTATTACAGAGAAAACAAAAGTTATTAGTAAATTGAGTGAAAGTTTTGTTAATTAAATACATACAAGTTTTTTTTTTTTGCCGGCACGACTGCCAGAATACTCAACAAGTGGATCGGCTTAGGTTTCGAAAATCTTGATGAGATCCGCATACACCCTGGTCCACGTTTCCCCGCCCCGTCACACCGCGATCGTCGCTGCTGAAAAGTAGCCGAAACGTCGGGTTAAAAGTAAATAATAACACATAAACCGTGATGGAATGTGTAAAAAAGTAGTTGTATTTCAATGAGTGATATCCGCGTAAACTACCAAAAGTATATGATTCATTTCAATGTTTTTCATGAAACAATTGGTAATTATTGTAAGCACAGTTCATTACACTCTTGTACTAAAACTGTAACTGTTTACGCGAACGTAAGCCAAAATGTTGACCTACTAAACAAAACGCACGTTACGTGTTGTCGTCAGAAAAAAGATTACGTAGATATCTATAAAAAAGATACCCATTAAAAATAATCTTCTCAAATTCTATAGAATCTCAATCAATCAAATATGTAGTTATGTAGCCTACCAGCAGCTAACTCTACATGACATACTCTTTTTTAATGTATTTACCTGAAGTTGTTTATCTTATTTGTGAAAATGAAGTATACTTAATAATCAAGTCAAATGTAAAATCAATTTTTCTGTACAGACAATTTCATTCTTTTTTTTAAATAATAAATAAAGAATATTAGCCACCGAAATCATCGAAATTAGTAAAATTTCCTTTAACCCCTCCAACTAAGCTAAACTGCTTGTGCTAGGAGTGGGTACATGTCGGTAGTCTAATGGTCAGGATTCAAACCTGGGACCTCTCGATCGTAAGGCCGACTCCTTAACCACTAAGCTATGTGAATTATCTAGCAAGAAACTCAGTGGCTTTTTTGTTCTAAGTATTTACAAACATGTTTGGTCAATCTAATTATGGTGGCACTTCACATGGCTATTTGTGTTTGCTTTTGAGTGTTTGTTGTATTTGGCAAAATATTTGACGTACATGCAAACTTGCAAAATACCTTCTTCTTTATCCTATCGTTAATCCCAGTCGCATCCGAAGCTATCAACTTGGAGTCTGGGGTCCGCTTTTACCAGTCCAACTGCGGATTTGGCTAAACTTCGACATTTTCCGTGAAGCGACTGCCATTATACCTCCTCAACCCAAAGGCGATATCGAAGCATTGCAGTTAGACCAGTTGTTGGACTTTTGACGGCTCCAACTACCCGTAACGACTGCCATAGATGTTTGTATGGCAACCGGGACTGACGACTTAATGTGCTCTCCGAGTCACGACCAGACCAATGTAAATACCCATATTCATGTATACAAATATTTGCACTGAGCGGGAATCGAACCCGCGTACCCTACACAGCGGTCGCATTCACTACCGGTACGCCACGGTGGCTGTCTCAAATAACATTTTTACTTTTATCTACCTACTGTTATAAGATAGTTAATTACTACTGGCCGTACAGAATTTAAAAAAAAAGCTTGTAATTGTACGTATTTGGTATTGACCATATTTGTTAAATAAGCAAAATTGGCAATGCTTTGTCAAATACACTGTCCACACATGGTCATGTCAAATACGCAAATACAAATAGCCATGTGAATTGCCACCATTATACATTATTTTGTTTTTGATTGTTTTACTAGCCTTCAAGGTAATGGAACCGTTTTGTATTGTACAATCTACAAGTACGCAAGGGTACTATATCAGCTTTACATAAATTTAAAACACTTATATGTAATAATTTACTATGGTCATAATAATACTTTGACTGGTTTAGTGAATTAAAAGTGTTAAAAAAAATTATAGTATCTAAAAACTGGATGTACCTACCTAACAACCTTCTTACACTTTTACTTGAAAAAGATACATTTTTTTTTATAATCACTATCTTTACTAAGCTTAAGTAAACATCATAACGAGTAAAGCAGCATATTTGACTAGTTAATCGATAATTTAAATGCGTGCTCATACTGTTCACTGTAGATAAAGCACTACCGAGTGGCGACGACACAAATAATTTAGTATCACGGTAATCGACGAAACGAATACGCGTGTATCTATCAATTCGAAATTAAAATTTTGAACGAATTAAAAAATATCGTGTAACTAAAAACATTGTGAAAAAATAAACTCTTTTTTAATTCAGTCTTTAGAAGTGAGTGATTAACAGATTGTATATTTCTTATAAAATTGTTATTGTAGTGTTAGTAACTTGTGCTTTAACGTGTTTGTTGTATAATAGTTGAACAAGGTAAGTTTAATTTTAGCTTTTAATTTAATTTTTTCGCCAAAATAATATAAACAAGAACAGTTTTCTTGTTTATATTATTTTGGCGACAAAGGAATTTGAATAAAAAAAATATTTTCGGCATTCTGTCATCCACTTTAGTATTTTGTTAGAACCTTGGCTTTGTGTAGATGTACAGTCGACAAAATCGATAGTATCCCACCTTTACATATAAAATTGTATGTAAAGGTGGGAAACTATCAATTTTGTCGACTGTACATAAAAAATAATACATATACGTGTTTCGGTTAAACTGAAAGGTTGGGTGCAAACATATACTGTTTAATCATGTGCAAATTATTGTAAATAAATTAAATTTAAAATATTTGAACAATTCAAACATTTTAAATTCTTTTTTGTACAAATTCAGTCTGTTATTTATATTAACTCGATTAACCCGTACATATGATCAGCCATAGTTATTCATAGATAGTAAAAGGTTTCCTCTTCAGGACTGTAAGGTACATAATATAGAATATAAGGCTAAACATCAACAATGTTTGTTATATATCTAATTTTCTTGTGGGATTATTCCCTTTAGACAGCTTTTTTGAGGATGAGAATTAGTTCATAAGCTAGGATTTTCTCTTCTGTATAATGATTGTTTGTTTATTCGCATGATGATTCGAATAAACAAACACTTTTTCGTAATCATACTTAGGGAAGTACCTATAAATCTTACAAAATATGAAAACCGGAGTCTTTTCAGAGCGAGACCACTCCGTCAAGAATGTCAGCGGGTTTTTTTTAAATCTATTTACAAACATGTTTACTTATACAGTAACAAGCCTTCCGCCCACATCTCCACACACGTGGATGTTTATGTAATAATTACATATTAAACTTAAACCTTACTCTTGAATCACTCTATCTATTAAAAAAACCGCATCAAAATCCGTTGCATCATTTTACATAGGGACAGATAGACAGCAGAAAGCGAGTTTATTTTGTAGTGATAGTGATATTCTACACTTTTTTAATTCTGGTGTATTGTTGAGTATTTGAATACCTATCTAATTAGGTACCTAACCTAAATACTACTTAAAAGCAGATTAACCATATCTGACAAGTTTGTTGTTTGAAATCATTTGGGGGTCACAGATCAATGATAAATGGATATTATGACTGCCTGGTGACATAACGATCCGTCTCTAACGTGATCGAGAACAATTACATTATCATCTTACATAAAAAACCTGAAACCGAGGTTCATTTTCCTCCTTTATATAGAATGTCTGTTATGATACGATAGAAATGCATACAGCATAACTGAGAATCCAAATCGATGTGGGAGCTGTCAATGTGGTTGAAGTTTTGAGCAGACAGATTTAATACTCTGTCTCATGCCATGAATATTGAAGTGAAAAAGATAGATGTATATTTTGTAATGGTAAAGATGTCAACAACGATTAATACTACAATAGTGATCCTCAGCTAGCTGGTCACTGGCTACGTTTAATGCTTTTTCATCGCTATACAATAAGGACCCGGGACTGTAGGGAGACAGACACACATGTCTTGGTAACGTGAAAGACCACAACTTGACAAGCAACAATGTGTACCTGTTTTAATGTCATCTCTATTCAATGATATTGCACAGGTGATTTCAAAGGCATGTTTAATACGCCCTAAAATTAATTACGCATATATCTAGGGCATGGATGCGGAAGGCGCAGGACCGGTCATTGTGGAAATCCTTGGGGGAGGCCTTTGTCCAGCAGTGGACGTCTTTCGGCTGAAATGATGATGATGATGATATCTAAGCACTACCTTTTTATTCTATGTTGTTTGTCAATACAAAGAAATCATTGGATAATTTGTCTCATTGAGATGCTTTAGTAATGCATTCATAATACGTAGGTACCTAATTATGTTCTCGTTATCGCTCAAACACTAACCATAAGTAATTCGACATTAATGTGATTACATTCTGTTGAATTACCTTATGTCAAAGAACAATAGCTGAGACATATAATAATGTGGTAAATTGTGTTATAATTACTCACACTTAGTTTCAGTCATTAGATAAAGGCAAAAAATTAATTTTCGAAAATAAAAAAAAACCGAATGATTCTGAAAAGATCGAAACTAGCTTGATAGGATGCTGGGTACCCGTAAATTTTCATCTGGTTTGAGATTTGCAAATGGGCACCGCTTGCTATAAAGCTTGCTTCGCTCTTTTTAGAATCAGTCGGGTTTTTATTTTTTATAAATATTTTTTATTTCATACTTTTTAGTTATGACGATGATATATATATATATATATATATTTTTGAAGTGAAAACTTCTTTAGCGGCGGCGTTGGATGGGTAAAAAGTGTTAAACTCGCGTCAGGATCACTTGACCTTTAAACCGTAACCGACGACTGACGTCATACAGCATTAGCTACAGATTGTTTATTTTGTTAGTAGTGTTTATAGTGTTAAGCGCTTCAGCTGTAAGTCCTTATGGTTTCAGATAATACCGGGTTCGAACCTGGGCTTCTGACACTTTATGTGATATTTTTTTTCTTTTTGCAATTTCTTACTATTGTGATTATATTTTCTTTTGTAATTCATTTATTTCTTCTGACAGAAAATTAGTGATAGGTTCTATGATTGGCGCTATATTATAGGTATGGTATGGTATGTTCTTTTTATCTTTTTCTCTGTATATAACGAAGAAAGAAAGAAAGAAAAAGTTTTCACTTCTGCCGGCACTCCCGGAGAGCAACCCGTCTTTTTTTTGTAATCGTCTTCTAATTTCCTTCATTGTGATACCCCACTTGATAAATTTAAGTGAAAAATTTATTTTTACTACATATATTTTGGCGCCAAAACACCAATATATAGCTTTTGTTCATATTTTATGTATCCAAAAACACTTGGGCAATAAATACCTTTCATTTCATACATGAATCATTGCAATCCGTACGGTGGTTCAGGAGATATGAGGTAACAATGGATATTACAAAACATACAAGATACGCGCGAAAACATAACCATTTTTGACAGTCGGGTAAAAATATCAAAATGATCCTGAGTTCGATACATGGGTCGAAAAAATGTATAGATATATCTAGTACATTTTAGAACAGTACTTTAACGAATTACCCAAACAGTGGTTCTGTACTTAGGGATCATTTCAGATTATAGAGATTATTAAATTAAAAACTGATCAGTGGATGAACGAACACAGGGTACGAATTTCAGGGGAACAGTGGGCGGCCAATCTAAGTTGAAATAAATACTTTTGGTCGTCCACTTCACACTATTTTTGATGTCCCTGATAGTGATACAATATTGCTTCTACCTGTTAAGTCCAAGTCCAATGGATTGCAAATGATCAAAGTTATCATTTTGGAGCCCGCGGTCTCGTTTTTCGATCATTTGATTTCGATGACTATTACTGGCAATATCGGGAGGAAAACCTGTGTTCAAGCAGCTGTGGCCCTTTTCCGCAAAACATAATAGTATAACTATACTATTATGAAGTCCAACTAGTCCAACTAACATTGAAGTCCAAAACTACGAGTAGGTAACTTTGTCCCTTATCTAGTTTATTTCGTCATTAGACTACTGTAAACAACTGGACCGGTTTCATTGGATTAACCGTTAATTCCTATTTAGTCATGGCCACTGCTTTGTGATAACTTCTGTATAAATACATATCGCTTGACTGACACAACGTAAAAAAGTTTTAAGCGACATCGATAGTTCAATGTAAAAAATATTGACTCGCAAAATTTCTATGAGATTTAACTTTTTGCCATGAACCGTCAGCCTCTTGATATGTCAGTCTGTTAAAATATAACTATGCAGAGCAAATGAAACTGCCGATAAAGTGAGATAGATCATCAATTACCAACCCTTGCCCAATTTAATAACGGTCAACGCAACAAATGAAGTCTCTGTATGAGACTGGCTGAAGGGAATGAAATCATGAAAGATTACAATCCTGGTTGGATTATGGTTTTTCATGACTTCAAAATCTCCAAAATGGCCTCTGTAGCAAATCGCCACAATTATGCCAATGTCAAGTAAAATGTATTTCAAAATTATTGATGGCGAAACGCCAATGTCAAGTGTACCAAAGCCATGTTAGCCACGCCAGTAAATTTGTTCCCGTGTGTGCGCCCCCCACGAGATTCAGTTTGAAGATCAGGACGTGTGGTTGGATTTTAGGGGCATGGTATTTTATGATACTAGCAACTTTTTGTAGCTGTCATATTATTGACATTATGTACAAAAAGACATGTGTCAAAATTCAATAAACTCATTCGTCTAGTCTATGCGTCCCATTCCAAATTCAAAAATGAAAATTCTTTCCCTCCAAACAAAAGTTATTAGTCACACATCGCACTATTAGTTCATACTACACTTACTTCCGGATAATGAGTGCTTAAACTTATTATCTCTTCTTGAGCTAGTTTCCTTATTAGTGTTGAAAAAGGTTAATGGATTGACTTCATTGGATTACTCGTTAAAAGCTCTTTAGTTACTGTTAGTGTGTAATATTTACGAAAGTGTAAATAATTATCAACAGAGGCAGTTAAACGATAAAGGATCGAAGCGACATCAGCTGTTGAAAGTGAAAGTGTACTTTAAAAGCTTCTCTAATGGAGTTACTATCTCTTTACCATCCTACCTGAATCACCTGTTGTAAAATATTTAACGTATCCTGTCTTGCTAACGTGTAATCAATATTTACAGAAGTCAATAACCTGAGATCAATGACACGTACTAAAATTCTTGATATCTGCTATCTTCACTACAGGGAAATAGCAGATTTTGGGAAATTTTGAACTCTTATATTCATGTCCGTGTTTTTATTTTTCTTTGAAATGTGTTCTAGATCACAATATCGACTTCTGAAAATGCATCCTATCTAATCGGGATTTTCCCCTTTCTCGATTCCTCTCAAAAATTATCGTTTTATAATAGCGCAATAAATTGATGCTATTTTTAAACCATTTTTTTTTCGGGGGGTCTTGAAAGGCGGCAGTCGCGACTTACCCGTTGGTTTTTAGTCTTTGTGTTGTTTAGACTTAATATTATTTTGCTAACATAGTTTAAAATTGTTCTTGAACCCGAATCTTCTAAATACATTGACCTCTTGTTGATACTGCAATCACAATTTGTCACCCGTGACAGAACGTCTGCAAATGTATATTCCACGAATTAAATGGAAAATATTAAAAAATGATTTTGCTGAAGGATTAAATATCGTTTTTTTATACCAGTTAGGTGGCAGGCAAGCACACGGCCCAAATGATGGAAAGTGATTACCGTGGCCTAAGGACGCCTAAGGACGTGTGCAACACCAGGGGCTTCACACTCGCGCTGCCTTCAATTTAATGATGGCTTTGAATTGTAAAATATAGACAATGTCGGTAGTATAGTGCCCGGTATTCGACTCCGTCTAGATTGCAAGTCCGATATCTCTATATATTTAATACTAGCTTTTGCCCGCGGCTCCGTCCGCGTGGATGTCGGTTATCGCTATAATTTCGGTTATCGTTACAAATTGTAGCCTATGTGTTATTCTGATGCATAAACTATATAGAATATGTCTATTGTAAAGGTTTTAAAATCCATTCAGTTGTTTTTTCGTGAAAGAGTAACAAACATCCATCCATCCATCCATCCATACTGATAAAAAGATTTATGAATAAAACTGCGGTATCATCGTCCATAAGCCTAAATCCTCCGTTAGTGAGAATTTTCCTTTCAGCCCCTCTAGACAAGTGGCAATTCGCTAGCCAGCGTTTGATGGAATAGAATGATGAATGTATGGGATTTGACGTATTTGACAGTCGTTAACGCATGTCATAAACTTCAAATCCTATACATTCGTCATTCTATTCCATCACACGCCGGTTAAGAATTGCCACTTATCTAGAGGGGCAGATACACTTTTATATATTTTAACTCACCAGCGAACACTTCACTTAAAAATATCAGCCGCATAGACTTCTTCTTCATCCTAGCTTTAATTCCAATCGCATCCAAAGCTTTCAACTTCGTGTCTAGGGTCTGCTTTACCAGTGTAACTGCGGATTTGGCTGAACCTCAATATTTTCTATGAAGCGACTGCCATCTGACCTCCACAACCCAAAGGCGATATCGAAGCATTGATATTAGACCAGTTGTTGGACTTTTTACGGCTCCAACTCCCCGTAACGACTGCCATAGACGTTCGTATGACAACCGGGACCAATGGATTAACGTGCTCTCCGACGACGACCAGACCAATGCAAATACCCATATTCATGTATACAAATATTCCGCTACCGCTACGCCACAAAGGCTTCCTCATGGATTGACAATCTGAAAACGTTCGGATAGGAATGAAGGTTTCAGGTATAAATCACACTATGGGGGATGAAATTTTAACATATTATACGAGCAATAGAAATGACTTCTTCCAATTTTGAAATTGCGATACATCTGATCCGCACGAAATAAGGTCGAGACCAATTTTATAGGTAACTAGGTACATGAACTGCAACATTTTACGAGAAAAATACCTGGAATAAAAATGCACAAGTCCAATTCATAAGAACATTTGAATTTCTTTCATCGTGGTGTATTTAAGACCCTTACCACTTTTAGCTTTATGCGAATTTATGCAAGCTTACTATTTTATTTTGTCTATTTTGACTGGATTATAATTTGATTAAGTATCTAGAAAATCATTAATACAAATTTTGTTTTTACTTATCCCAAGGGGAAAGGAAAGCCTTATCCGGTCAATAACTAGATGGTACCGACTTGCAGTTGAAGTTAGCTTGGAACCCCGTGCACCCAATCAACGGAGAAGCCAATAATCACATTTTTGAATACCCACTCTATTAGATACAGCCCCTAACAAATCGTTTCCAAGAATACAATAGGTAATTATAGATCTAACGCGACTAGACCGATAGACTTTGTTTACGAAACAAAACGATAACACACTTTTAATATTTAAACTTATGTAAATGATAACATACTAACAAACTGTGTTATAACGTTATGTTTATAAAATTATAATTACGACAAAATGATCTAAACTACCTACAACATATTAAGGGAGGTATATCCGCTGAGAAACATACGTCGTGGTTGCCTTGGCTTGCCTGTATTGGCCCAATCATTTAAGGCACAGAGTGTAGTAATACAAGGGTCTCGTGCGTAAGCGATACCTAAGTATATAGGTTGGCACGTTCCAGACTCAAGTCTTCATATTTCTTAAGATAAATGAATATCCTTATCACATTGAGACTGCGCAATCTATTGGAGAGCACATTAGCCGTGTGAGTAGGTGCTGTTCATGGACAAGGCTAGGTGCTATTCGCTCAGGTGCTATTCGGCTGGGTGCTCTAAGTGGACTACACCTCGCTATCGGCTGCCATTCGAACATCCATGGCATTTGTTATGGGCAGTTGAAGTTCGACAACCTAAACAGAAGTTCGATATAGTCAGTGGGTTGTGGAGGTCATAATATGGTAAATCCCAATACAGAAAAGTCGAAATAAGACAAAAGGAAGATATAGCGAACGCCTTTAATCGCTGAAATTATAAGACAGAGTGCAGTGTGAGATTCGAAATCAAATCTGAAGGTGCCTATTTATCTCAGCAACCTAAAAAGGTGAGATAGTGATCAAATGGAACATATCATCAATAAAACTAATAATACACTCAGACAGTTTGAAGTGTTTACTTGAGTTCGAGTTCAAAGATAGAGATAATACGATATGACTAAATACAATAGCAATTATTAATAAATTGAGCGACTTTACATCATAAGTTGGGTAGGAATTGATAGCCAATTGTTGACATAAATGAAACAGTATATTAATAACTAGATTTCAGAGAACTAATAAAAGGTATTGAAATAGTATGGCTTGAATTTTCTTCCGGAATTGATGTAACCGTTTTCTTACTATTAACGCAAAATACATATAGAACTTCTATGTGTACGGAGATGAATTTCTATAAGTCTGTGCAGCGACTCTTTGTTGCGACCAGCGAACCGCAACATATTGTTTCATTATTCCATATAATAAATCAATCAATTAGCCCACTGCAGTCCACTGCTGGACTTAGGCCTCTCCCAATGTGCGCCATTTCGTGCGATCCTCCATATAAATTCCGGAAAAATATATATTTGTTATTACAACAGTTTAGTGTTCATGTCACTAAGGTCCAACAAAACAAAATCGTCTCATTAATATTCCTGTATTATTGGACTATGCTGTCATCGCATAAATAGCAAAATGATATCAGAAACATATACATATACATAATACGTCGTGCGTGCCCCGTGGCCACAGATAAAATAGAAAGTGATTTAGCTTATCTATACGCATGTCCACAATATTGACAGGAAATCATATCTGAAACTGTCTGTGATGAGAGTCTGGAGATGATGGATAGATAAACAATAGTTTGTTGATACGTCCAACGATATTTCGTATTTCGTCATTGTCCAACTATATTTTAAATAGTGTACTCTATACCCCTGTGTACGTAATATCTAGGTAAGTGACCCTACCAAGATATCAAAATCCAAAGCCAAGCTCATGCAATCCAGAGACAGAGCCCCGTCAGTCAATTAGTTGGGGCATCCTGCCGAGAGTTTGCTGAGTTTCCTATTATGATTACTTCCTAAGCGTTCATCTAGAGTTTTGTAGGGTAGTTAAGACTCCGGTGTTGTATTAGTAACCGCTTATCAGTAAAGAAACTATATAGGCACAGGTTTGACGGCTAAACAAAAAAAGATTTAAATATTCCTCACCTAAATCAGACCCGTCAAGGAAAACTTGTATCACGATAACTATTCAGTTTGAGTATTTACCACAAAATGTTATAGATTCTAAAAAATAACGATTATTATTACATCTTCTCCATATGTATATTTGGTACTGCACAGTAATTGGTGAGAATTTGCCACACATGCGAAAAATGTACTGTTTCATGATTAAATAGTCCGGCACTTAGCATCTAGTGATTAAGAAGTCGGCCCTAAAATAAAAAGGACTCGAAATCGAGATCAGGCAATTACACCATCGACGTGAACCCACGTGAGCACAAGCTTAACTGGAAGGTTTAGCGGTAATACTACCTCTTTTATACCAAAGTAAAAATGGTATGTAATTCAAAGACCTTTTAACCTGTTTTACGTAGAAAAGAACTCAATCATTAGGTATTTTTGTTACAGGTAACTAGCGCATGTGAGAGAGTACCTACTTCCACGGAAGGTGATGTGATACAATAATGGAATCCCACGAACTAGAGCCATTAGAGGGTAAGTGACACTAATAGCTTAACTATTAGAGGGGCTATGAACAAAAACACCTGTACGACCACATTTTAAGACTCCATTAGACCTTCTCCAAAATACAATAATAATCAATGCCTTCATCAGACTTCTTTTTATGTACCTTTTTGACTTTAGCTTTCATAGTGTCAGATGTGTAAAGACATACATATATTAACTAGCTGTCGCCCGCGGCTCAGCCCGCGTGGATGTCGGTTATCGCGAATCGGGGTATGAAAAATAGATGTTGGCCGATTCTCAGACCTACCCGATATGCCCACAAAATTTCATGATAATCGGTCAAGCCGTTTCGGAGGAGTATGGCAACGAAAACTGTGACACGAGAATTTTATATATTAGATATGATATTGTAGCGGCAATCCCATTTGCATTAAAAGATTGCTCCTTGGCGCTCGACGACTGCTTTCATACTTCTTCTTCTATTTGTTTTATCTTAAGTAGGACACCTCTAGAAGAAAACCTGCCCCAGAGGCTCGTCCATCAATTAGTAGCTCCTCTAGCCAAATGGCATTTCCAGCCCCCCTAGACAAGTGGCAATTCGTTGGCCGGCATTTAGTAGAATAGACTGATGAATGTATAGTATTTGACGTTTGTGACATGCGTTAACTACTGTCACATACGTCAAATCCCATACATTTGTCTTTGTCATTCTATTCTATCAAACACCGGCCAACGAAATGCCACTTTTATAGGAGGGCTGGTTTACCGGCTTGCTATTATTATATTGCTCCAAAGATATTGATGGAGTACCTACTTAAGTTTTTGCTCATAATTATACTTTGTCCACAGCGGGCTACCCCCGACCTCTACGCCCCTCGATCGCCCCCCGCAACTGCTATCTCGCCCCGCGCTCCTGCTACCGAGTACCGCTCAAGCTATGCCGCCTACTAGCGATGTTGATCATAGTTCCCAGCATGTTTATATTTATACCTTTATATTTAAGGTAAGTTAAGCATCTGTTTTTTACATAAAATAAAGTCTCAAGAATTAGGATCACCATTATAAAATAGATATAGTGAATTTCATAGCATCCCTCCATTTTTAAACGTAGCCATTGTTAACTTATTGGCTAAGGTACGGTTGAGAGGTCCTCGGGTTCGACTTCTGACCATTAGAGACAAGTAATTTAGCTCAGTTAATTGACTGTATTAGTAGTAATAGGGTCCACCTCAGTATGACTAGCCAGCTAGCTCATATAAATTATCATAGAACACCAGACAGTGAAGTCACCCCCTCTTTAAGAAACCTTATTGCAGTACACCACGTCAAATAATCAGGTCTTAACACTGTAAAGTAGTAATTATGACACTTCTGTTATCTGTCACTCAGCTTTTACTAGAGCAGCAGTTATCTACGTTTGCTACTTGACGTGAAGTACTGGTCGATAACCCATTATTTACAAAGGAAGGCTGTATATTATTATTATAGATCCATACTAGCTGACCCGGCAAACGTTGTTTTACCATGTAAATAATTTCTAGAGACTATTAAAAAGCAGAGGTTGATGATAGAAGACTGAAACTTTAGGGTTGTAGGTTAATGCCACATAATAAAATAATAGAAAATTAAAAAACATATCTAAAATTATAAAACAATTTTTTGGCGTTTACAAATTATCACTTGAAAGATAGATAGTAGCCGAATCTCAGACCTAATGAATATGCATATAAAAAATAAGAATCTGTCGAGCCGTTTCGGAGGAGTATGGGAACGAAAATTGCGACACGAGAATTTTATATATCAAAATATTACACCTTCGACCAAAAGTAGCACCTTCGGCCAAACCTTCGACGTCAGCCAAGAATTGGCCGAGGCTTTTGCCGAAGCCGAAGGTTTGCAAGGTCGCATAATTTGAAATTGACTGAACGATGCTAGAGCGAGACGGAGAGTCCGCACAGCAGAGCAGAGTTTCGCTGGCCCGATCGCTTCACAGTTAGTAAACAAAACTGTTTTGGGGCGTCCATATCTGCTTCGGGGCTTTTTAAGTATCTGTTATTACTATTTTATTTATTACTGTGAGTAATACCTGTGGTGATTAGTTTTGTGTTGAAGTCTGAGGAAGTTTTACATACAGCACATAGGTCTGCAGGAGGGCTTATGTCAGAGCGGATGCCCCAGGGCATAGCACAGATTGGTCAAGAGCTAATGGCGCATCCCACGGACAGCCGTGGATACTGGCGACTGGCCAAAGTCGTGCAAGCCAGCTGCTGCCAGCCTTCACTGACCTCGCTGCTCAATCCTCATGGATCTCTGGTCCATAAGCCGCAAAAGGATCGATTTTTGTGGTAAACAGCCACCGACACTAACCATCAGTGACACACGCGATGTCCGTGCAATACTGCAATCAATCAATGTCTGGAAAGCCAGTGGTCCGGATGGTATTCCAACGGTGATTCTACAAAAAAGTGCAGTGGAGTTGTCTGCAATGCAAGTGGGGCGCTTGCCCCACCCTGCTCTCTGACCCGGAGTTGATAATTTTTAGGAAAATTCAATTAATATATTGAAAAGGGACGGAACTAAAGCGTTATAGGAAAAGACACTATATATAGGCCTTAAAGGCCGTTACCTACATGGGTACCACTATATCGTCTCCCGCAGTTCTTTGCGGGCCACAGATTTAGTCCAGTCCAGGTATGAAGGTCAAGAACACAGTCAGTGACCCAATGGCACTCCAGACCGAGCATGGATCCAAGCTAAAAGGGAAAGACGCTCTTGACTGACAGCTCCTCAGCGAATATCTGGCTGGCGCGATGTCAGTTTCCGAAACTATGGAAGACGGGGAAACTGGTCCTCATCCAAAAGGAAAGACGCCCGATGAACTCGCCATTTACCTATAAGCTCCTAGCGTTATTCGAAGAGCACACCTCTCTTTGCAAGAGCGGCTTGTCGAGGACCTCTTCAGAATGGGGCTAGATCTGGTGGATGTCCTAAATTATTTACGCCAGAAGCGCTCCACCGTGTATGCCACCGTGCGCGTGAGAACTCTGGAGAGCTAATTGCTTGCCCAATGCGAGGTGATGTTGGCGGTATCCCTGGATATCACGAAGCGAGTCTGAAGGCCATGACCGTGGTTGCCCAAGTCGTTGGTTTATCATAAATGGTTTTTGGTCAAAACGGTTAACGGGTGATCTTCTGGCGTACGTTACCCTACCCATCCTTGGGGTGAGGCCATGGACGAGCACGGCGAGTCAATGGCAATTAGTCTTGACATCGCCAAAGTTTTCGATAGAGTCTGGCACAAATCGCTTAGGACATATATCTTGTACCTAACATGTGCTCAAAATGCGCTCTATACGCGCATTACTCGTTTCTTGGGTGTCTTTTGAGGATAGCACGGGGTGCTATGGCAGCAGACGAAATCAAATTCATCAAGCATACCGTATGTAAGGGGAACGCTCCCAAAGCCGAAAGCCCGTTGTAGTACTCCGGGTATACTACATATTGGATTTTTTTTTCGATTTGGTGAAAAATATTTATTTTCTTATTTTTTCGATTTTTTTTTAGTAACATTCATTCTCCATCGTATTAGAAAATTTCATAAAAAACATCACTACAAAAAAAAACAAATGGCGCCAAGCGGGTGCTTTTTTATGCTTGAGCTTCCTGCAGGAGCGCCGAATCCACACGCGTCCTTTGTGGTGGACGAGCTTCGGAGTTTTTGCAGGTGCTGACGTGCCGTAGGGGACCGTCTTATCACCCACTCTCTTTCTTCTGCATATCAACGACATGCTGTCTACCGGCAGCATCATAACTATGTAGAAGATAGCACCTTGCACGTCATCTGATGAGGCTATCAAGCTGAGTGCCATCATTGTACATAACATGGTACGTCTCTGTAATGGTGACCCTCTTTCCTGAGAATTTGACTTCAACTTACCATCAGGCGAGGTGAAATCAAATTGACGTGAACTATGTAAAAAATAATAGTCACTTCATTCAAAAATGAAAAGTACACCTTATTTAATATTATATTTTTCGCAAATTACCGTATTTCTTAGGGTCATCACACCTTCGGCTTCAGCTTAGGCCGAAGGTTTTTTAAAACCGATTAATCGGTTTCGGCTTCGGCCAGAATTGCACCTTCGGTCGGACAATACTTTCTACTCGCACGCACGCACGCACGCACGCACACACGCACACACTCACGCACGCACGCGCACACATACACACACACACACACAAACTAACGCACACACTCACAGACACGCACAAACACACATTAACACGCACACGTCTGCGATCACGGCCGTATCTCGTTTGCTCTAGTCTTCTGCTCTTTCTTTCTCTATTTTCACCTTGTCCCGCTCCACGCCGCGCGTACCATGGGAGCGGTACTTCGATCGCGGTCATTCTATATGTTTGATGAAATCGAATTGTTGGTTCGACAGCTATTTGCTTCGAAAGGTCGTTGACTATCTTTTAACGAACCACAAGTTCTGATATTACAAGACTTCGTATGATAGTAGGTAGCTGAAGTTTACGCGAATTTCGGTCAATCGGATAATATCGCCAAAATGTTGGGTTAAAAATAAATAATACAAAATAAAAGTGATTCCATGTCAGTTAGTCTTCATAAGCGTCACTTACCAAATATATTTTCACCTCACTGGAGAGTTTTTGTGCTGTCAGTTCAAAGACCAAAGGCTTTGTCTTCTACACTGACGGCACAGAAACTCTCTGTTTTTACAGAGTCGGCAGCATGAGTGGAGCTCCCCTGGTGTTGCACACGTCCATAGGCCACGGTAACCACTTGCCACCAGGTGGACCGTATGCTTGTCTGCCACCACAGTGGTATAAGAAAAATCTCAGGGCCTCCTTTTTATTGGACTTTATGCACAAGTACGGCGGACTATGATGAGAGTGATATTAAGAGATGAATACTATACATAACTAGATATGGTATAGTGAAGTGAAGTAAGAACCTATTCCTCATTAGAGAAAAAGTAAAAGAGATATTTATACAAGTATGATAAAATAGATATTAGCAATTATTTGGTCCTCATTGTGTACAAGCATCTCTATTTCCGTTACTCCGGTCAAACTACAGACTGATGAAGTGTTGTAAATTACGACTGTAAAGTGTACAAATTGTTTACAAGTTACATATTTATTGCTACGTCATAATTGATGTACTGGTTACACGTGTACTTCAACTTCTAACGAT
Source organism: Eilema caniola (assembly GCA_949126895.1). Classification (NCBI taxonomy): domain Eukaryota; kingdom Metazoa; phylum Arthropoda; class Insecta; order Lepidoptera; family Erebidae; genus Eilema; species Eilema caniola. Next base: position 13,031,795 of record OX421460.1, on the reverse strand, counting down.
TTATTTATTTTATGTTATATCTGTACGTAGTAGGTATTGTGAAATATTTAGATACAAAAAACATTTTTTACATTTATCATTAGTGTATATTAAAGCCATTATGAGTTTCCGCAGTTTTAGCCGCTCTCTCGCTCATAACGACCACGCGATGTGTCAGTACCAAACATTGTAATCAACGCTATGATTGCACAGTTAAACTAAATATCTGAATAAGTATGATATTGTCTACATTAAAATCGAAACTATCTTTGTGCTACTGAACTAAATATCTGACTAGGCATGTTTTGTTACAGATATCGCGTGTTCTCGGGCCAAATGTATCCAATGAGCATGACGGACATGAGACTGATAGATAGTAAGATATCCACTACTTGGTGTCAGGTGGGTGTGTAAAATAACATATATACGTATATTATATTATAAATGAAATGAAAAAATAATAAATTAAATAATGTATTATTTTGATATACTTAGGACTTCTAAAATGACTTGGAAAAAGCATAGCATAACAATGGGTGTTCCCGAGGCTCTATCCGTAGAGAATTTATTCCTTTACCGCAAATCATGGGTATCTTCTAAGGATAAAAAGTAACATCACAGATTCGTTCAGCTGTTTGAACATGATTTATTAAGAAAATTTCGCAGTAATGGAATTAAGAAATAAGTTAATAGAGGTTATTAATTTTTATTATAGCAATGATTATTTAGTATATGTTAATTATTTTGTGTATAGTAATTTACCAGTAAACAATAAATTACAAATCCCGTTATCTCCACAATAGTAAATAAAACAGGTACCTACCTACATCTTTAAACATCCTTATTATTCATTTACATTTTAGTACCTATCACTTCTACGCTACAAACACCTAGATTACCTATGTTATTATTTACACATTCAATTATATGTATTATTATTTAAACATTTAATTACATTATTACATACACATTCAAGTATGCAGTCATTTATACACAGACCACAAGCTAATTCTCGTAATCTTAAACAATCATAGAACGAAAAGTGATTAAATCATTATGAATAGAGTGAAAATAGATATATTTTTTCATATAAAATGCAATCCTATTTTGGTGTGGTTTTAATTTGATCTCAACATAACCTCAATTCAGATAACATAAGACGGTCGCAAAATATTGACAAAATTCACTTAAAAAGAGGGTAGCAGTTCGTATGAGTTATAACTTTTAATATCAATTACGAAGTCTAGATACTGAATCGGCTCCTGAAGATCTTGGTACGGCCCTTAAGAGAATTCACTGATGTATTTGCATAATATGTGTGTGATCGAGGCAGTAAGAAGAATACATCCTTTATGTATAGCTGAATCCCTTTTTCTTTCTCTGAATATGGACACGTCATGACACCACGGTCAACTTATTCAGAGAAGCCCTCTTTGCTTCAAAAAACATTACACCCTATTCCTCCAAAAGGACATGCACAAAAAAAGAGTTCTCATTTACAAAAACGCAATTTTTGTAAACAGCAAATTAATAGTAATAAAAAACGTATAAATAAAGTTTACTACTTTATCGGATAATGTCTTTATTCCCGCTAATAAGACAACTATATAGATAAAAAAGATTACATATGTACTTGTTTATCGCTCGCGACACATTTTATTAACTGAGAAAGCTTTGCAAAGCAAATAGTATCTTGTTTTATGAGATCTAGAGCATATTTTTCAATCCACCATGATGTAGATCGAGAAAATATTTCCTTAATATTTTAATTGTTGTAATATGAGTATGCGTATATAGAAAGTTTACAACAATTATGTTATGGTATTTAGAACAAAAGTGGTTCTAGTTACTACTATTCTGACACGCAACTATCGCTTGTACTGCTTTCGTTATACAAATTATTGAAGTGAAAACTTCTTTAGCGGCGTTGGATGGGTTAAAAATGATAAACGCGCGTCAGGATTAGTTGACCTTTGAACCGTAACCGATGACTGACGTCATACAACATTACAACAGCTACAGATTGTTCATTTTGTTAGATGCGTCATAAAACTTCTCGGCTGATCGGTTAACGCTTCGACTATAAGTCCATTATCGTTTCAGATAGTACCGGGTTCGGAACTAGGCTTCTGGCTTTTTTTCTTTTTGTAATTTATTACGTTTTTTTTTTGTAATTTATTACTTCTTGTGGTAATTTTTTCTTTTTGTAATTTATTGACAGAAAATTAGTGATAGGTTCTATGATTGGCGCTTTATTATAGGTATGGTATGGTATGGCATGGTGTGTTCTTTTTATCTTTTTCTCTGTATATAACGAAGAAAGAAAAAAAGAAAAAGTTTTCACTTCTGCCGGCACTCCCGGAGTGCAACCCGTCTTTTTTATTCCATACATGTAGGTACTCCGATCATGGATAAACTTATCCTAGGTTTTCTTTAGAACTCTTTGGTCTGATCGCGATTTACAATCGCTTCTCCAAAAGTATGAATGCATCTTCAAAGTATGAATGTAGAGTGCTTTGGGAGGAAAAGTAAACCCAAGAAAAGATGAATGGATTGCGTATAGAGGATATGGCAAAGAAGACATCTGATAGGAATGTATGGAGGGGAATGACATGTTACACCGACCCCAAATAATTGAGACAGCGGCACCTGCCCTTGTCTCAATATCTGGATGATGATAATTGCGTCTTTAATTTGCAGAGACAAGTAGTCCGATCGAACGCAACGTTCAACGCATTCGTGGTCCCTGGTCAACCTGAACTGAGCCAAGACTTAGTGCCGGTATCTATGACAAGGGAACTGGAGTTAGGCGATGATATGAAGGAGTACTGGGGATTCTACTTGCTGAAGGGATCCTCAGTTACCGTTTCTACGTGTGTCAGGTACGTCTATAAGAGAAAACTATAAGTTTCATTACTTGTGCGTCGTCGTCATCATAGTGCGTCTCCATATGTGTCAGTGTTGAGCTTCACACCGTAGATGCCCTCTGTCCTATCTTCTTCTTCAAACTCAAGTTATTCATAGTACAAGTTTACTTATATTATAAAAATAATTTGTTCATCATCATCACCTCAGTTCAGCTAATTGGCTTTTATGCCAAAAATTGTTTTCTGCTCCTGTGTTGGTCGGAATCGGTGTACCACAATTCTAATACATTAGCCTAAGCTGACAATTTTTTTTTTAAATAGGACACGTCAATTTGACCTTCTAAAATTTTAAAATAAAATCAAAAAGTTCTAACTCTCACGCACTAGTGACCGGATTAGCGACTTGATGAATGACTACTTGTTTTTGGTGTAAACAAGTGATGAAACTATATATTTATGAGAAGGGTAAAGTAAAGTAAAAAGAGTATACTTTTCTACTATTTCTCTGAACACAGATATCCAGGCGCATCTCTCATAATGATTAAAGGCTACAAACATCTGCAGGAGTGTGCTTACATCGGAGATGACTCCTCGGAGGAACTGGACGAGCTAATGGAGGCTTATAGTCTAGGCCTAATGACGAACACAACACTGTTAGAGAAAATACAAAGTCTGAGGAAGGATGACGGAAAGGCGAATGATCCTGGTGAGTATTGAATTTATTTAAACACTTAAAACATTTTTTCCAATAAAATTAGTGCTAATATGCCAAATATCTATCTTCTACTACTATTCTTTGGCCCAAAACCGTACCGCTACGTTTTTGAAACGCGTAATTTCGATTCGATTAGATAAACGTCTTAAAAAAATTACTTTGGTATTTGGTATGATCTGACAACGTACGTAAATAAAACGTTACCTGCCTACCTAAGTTTTTATTTCTTGAGTATAACTATTAAATGAAATTTTAATCTTATGTATCAAATCACACGTTAAAATGTAATTTCACTAAATGGGGTTTTTGATTAGAAAAATATAAAGTCACTTAGATCAAAAACAGTTACTGGAACAAAGTTACGTCATGAGTAAAAAAGGAAAAATATTGACTATATATTAATATTGACTATTGACTATATGAATATATTCTATTAGAAATATTTATGTCTGTAAATAAAACCCTATAAGCTAATTTACATAAATAGTAAACCTGTTTGTAGAGTTACTATTATCGAGATGTTAACCGTTTGTAAATTTCTAAGTTTGCAGTATGTTAAAACTGTTGGCAAGCTAAAGCTCTGAAACTTAGCATTACATACAAACATGGAAAAAGTCTTCCATGTTTATATGTTTAAATAGTTTAGTTAGTAGCAGATATAATAGTTATTAAAATATCCATGTTCATCTTAAACATATCTAAAAAATCTCTTCAGATCATTGACAAAGGTATTAATCACACTATTGACAGGGGCGATGCATCGGTACAAAGCAGGGGTTAGCTTTCATGATCCCAAAAAAGCACAGAATGTGACGTCACCGTCCAGCGAAAAAGCCAACACTGTAGCTGATACTGATATCGATCATGATCCTAAGGTAAATGAAATGATACTGCTTGTTAATATTGATAGACTAGATCCAATAGTAGAACATGTTGAAACATGTTCAGATAACTTTTAGGTTTTAATCATAATTTGACCACAGAATAGCTAAGTAAAATATTATCAGAATTTTAGAGAGAGAAAGAAGACTTAATCTATATAGGTAACATCACCACAATATACATTAAAAAATGTATTCACCGCACCAGGTAATTCTTTTAATAGTTGGAGAAGACTATGATACTTATTCTTGTACAAATGGACTTGCTCGTAACCATTTTATTTTCTGCCTCCCAATTGAAAACGCTGTTATCTTCTGTTTTGATATTCTACATCATAGGTACGAAATTCAATTTTAATTGCTTTTATGAATCAAAACTTTAGCCAATTAGGTGTTTCAATTAGTTACGTTATGGGAATAAAAACCAGTTTAACCTTTATTTAATTTATCATAATAATAATGCACAGGAACTTCGAAAAATCTTAGAACATCTACAAGCTCAGAGAGAGGCAGCCAAGAATCAGCATTTTAAGAACTATCATCCACCTTCCAATATTTTGTCACTACCAGCTCTTCACCGACACAGAAGCGCCAACGTCGACAAAGACCAAAGAAAGTGGCTGTCTTTTCAAGGTATAGTCCTAAATTTGTTTATCATCTCGATTCAGAATGATAATAATGAAGTGTTAAATAAAATTAATAAACAAGAAAACTTTAGTTTTACTTATTACGCAACTGAAATACTATTTGACTCATTGCAGTATTCAAAAATTTGCTTCAATGTCCTATCTATATTTGTTTTCAACCAACGAAAAAACGGCAGAGATTCTCAAGTCAACGCGTATATTTTTTATTTTATGTACCACGCATACGTTTTTACAGAGGAGTCTGATTTTCATAATTCTTTTTTATTGGAAAGGTTGTACCCCAAAGTTGGTCCCATATAAAGTTGAAAAAAAATCTAATCCTAATGGTACGAAAATAGCCGGGGTGATTTATTGTTCACTCACAGATTTTAGTGCTGAGTTGAGCAGTACAAATAACTAGAGAATTATAGCCACAAAAAATATTAAATAAAAACGTTTTAACCGGAAAATCTTAAAAGCAAAAAATAATATACCCTTTTTTATGTAACCTTAATAACTAACTTCTTAAAGTAATGAAACTAAATCTAAGGTTATATTTTTGTGAATATTTGAGTTTTTAATTAACCTCAATAACTAAGTTCTTAAACTAATGTAAGTATAGCTAAGTAATTTTTTGCCCCCCCCCCCCCTCCATACCGGGGGCGAGTGGTCCCCTTTCCCGAGGAGGGCCAGACCGAGAGGAATGGCCCTGGGTCAGCCGGTGTGCGAGGAATATGTCACGAGACAACCTCACCTTCGGCCATCGACCCACAGACGGCGTGCGGTTTAGTCGGTTCGAGTCCGACATAACCTCCCCCTTCGGCTCCGAAGGGGGGATTAAGGGGAAAGTGGGGATTTCCCGCACGTAAAAAAAACCTATGTATATAGAACATGTGGGGTTTTTTTATACGAATTTGGTGGTGGATTTGGGTAAGTTTCTCAAAAATGTACAATGTGCAGAATGGTTGAACATGTTGTGTGTTATACTTATAGCAATCCACACATTTGCTTGTAAGGTATTCGAGAATACGGATCATCATGAAACAAATTTTTTAAATATATATATATATATATATATATATATAATATATTTTGATAAACTTGTCTAAAGGCTAGAAATGTTTAGAAATATTTATTACCTGCAATAACTGATAGCTAAGTCCTTATAGCAATCAGTTACAATATATTTTATCACCTTAGGCTCAGTAATCGTAAAACTATCTTTATGCTAAGCATTCCTATGCTCGGTTTTATGTCTACGTAATTCATTCATCATAATCCACTGCAGACTAATCCGAAGTCCAGTAACTTACTAAGACTGAACTTTGAATTCTAAGGCATACGCGTGTCTTAACGTTAATACTTTAAGCATAATCTGAAATTGAAATTTTGCTTTCCGCATTCTAGATATTGATGGAAATAACAGCCAAGTTGGAAACGTAGTTAAAACCAGCACAGACAATTTAAAAACAATTAAAATTAAAGCTACAATGACTGAAAACAGTGCAACCAGTATTGGTACACCAGCAATTACTGAAACAACTACTGAAGTGGTTTTAGAAGATCACCAGAACAAAACAAAAGAAAGCACAGCTGGTGCAGTCAATGTCAATCTTTCAGTCGACAAAAGTATTGAGTCAACGAACTCTAGTGATGAGAAAGTGATTGAACTGAAAGAAGTTACAACAGAATACACAAGTATGGTAAGTTTAAAAAACTTTCATATACCTTCTGATGATTTTGGCGGTATCGTACGTAGAACTTGGACGAAAATCTTTTTCGAATAATTTTCAAAATAATGTAGACCTCTCTAGCAAAATCATACTTTTTATGGGGCCCACACCGCATCCCATAAAAATTAAGCTATTCAACCGGCTGATGTCACATCAGCAGATAAAATATCGGCTTATAAGATTTCGGCCGCATACACCCTTACGCAGAATATCTCCAGTTAACAAACACTAAACTTTATATTCATTATTCATTAGTACAGTAACGTCATTGTAACCTAGTGCATACAATACTCTCTTGTCAATGGAAAAGTTCTTATCTGTATGGATTCCAGCTATCAGATACATTGTTTGAACCGTTTATTGTCTTAATACAGTGTTCCTGATAGATGAGTGTTGTGTTTATTCGTCTTGACAAATAAATTGATGGTCGTACGTAATGATATTGAGTTATAATGAATTCTTTATTCTTTTTATCTTAATTTCAAATTAATCTTGGAATTACATAATGTAGATGCTTCCATACACTGCTGGATCCAGGTATACATACGATATGATTAGGAACGGAGTGTATGTTAAGATCACTGCAACCAGAGATAAATAAACTCCAAATAAATATGTGATATGGGCAGATGGATGATGACTTTGGCATTTTTTGGCATTTCAATCGATATTTTAGCAGAACTCTAACTACATTTTTTTATTCTAAGAGTAAGTGGGCGGACTCCAGCCTCGTGGTATTCTGATACGTTGCTGCAATAAATCCATCGTACAAACTTTACACTGACAATTACGAAAATAAAATCCAATTAGGTGCAGTCATTCCGCAGTTATTCTACCTACATATCTATCGGCAATTAGTTTGTATTAATTCAAATTTCATGTAAATTCTAAACTATTCATTCTCTATAAGTTATGCATACTGTAATATAAATGTCTATTAGTTCAGCATTTGTACTTAACGCAAAAATTAAATGAAGTAGGTGCACTTCATTACGCTATTCTATTCTATTCTATTCTATCTATACATGACTTTATCAAAGCTTTTCCCTAAAGCGAGAATTATACAGAAAAGGCATAAGACACAAATCAAAGCAAAATTAACGCGATTACTACAAAGATCAGGATCGGCTTCCTTCGATTTTGTAGAATGTTCTCTCCCATTCTTTTAAGGCTAGATCACTACGTTTATCACGTCGTCATTTCGGCTACGCCGTTTAAAAGGAAGGTTTCCAAGTGATTATGGAAAAAAATATTGATATAATGTTCTTCTTATTTACTACAATAAACATTTGTTAACATATTTAAAAGTTTTTTGTTAACTAAAATCACATTTTAAATATTTTAGGAATCTTTTAATTGAAACCAGAGTTTTTACTCGATTGAACATTTTTGTTTTTTTTTTAATACTTAAATTTAGGAAACTAAAAAAACAAATACCTAAAAAGAGATTAATCAATTTAAATTAAGGAATAAAATCTACAAACGATAAAAAAAAACAAATACTATTAATTGATACATTTGTGACAAATGTCAAGAACTAACCTTCGTCGATTCGACGACTCATGGTGACTGTATGGCGCACACAAGATCTGTACAATGTACAATCAGTACAATAGTGCATCGCGCAAGCTACGAATCGACAGAGATTAACCAGAATCTGGGATAACCACTCAAAATTTATACCAGGTTTTTGAGACCGCGTCGTCGTTTCGACTAAAATTTTAAAACTTACTTTTAAAACTTTGAAGTTCTATTTGCCGATATAAGTTACTATTATAGTATTTCCTTCCTCCAGCTAAGCTTTATTACTTATGGTAGAAGCTGGTTCACATCAGTAGTGTAATGGCCTGGACCTATCGATCGCAAGGCCGAACTCTGCACCACTAAGCTACCGAGGAAGTGTGCAAAAAATTAGAAAATTCCAGATAACGACTATATCAGCCAGTAGTTTATATTAATTAAACAATATAATCACGTTACCTATATCTTTGTTAGGTAAGAACGCGCACCGTACGTATGTTTGTGCCACAGTTGAATAAGGTCTCGTATTCACTTCCACTAGGCAACGACGCACGCCATGTTGCGCAATATTACTGCACAGCGTTGTGCAAAGACGAGCAACAACGCGAAACTTTGCTGGCTATCGTTATGATCTCCCGTTGAACAAACAACAAGTTTCGCGTCACGTTGCGCGTTGTTCGATGTTGTCAGTTGACACGATTGTCTCTCTAGTGGATACGCGTCTTATCTAATGTTCTGGTCAGATGCATGCTTGCAAGTATGTGAGTGGCTATACACTTCAACAATGTGACTTGGTATATATTAATTGCTCAGGATTCAACGCAGTAATAATTTATATAAGTCACGTTCGTTATATGCAATCTACGTACCTAATGTTGATTATAATATGTATTTGTACTTAAATCTGTTTATATGACTACAAGTTGATTTTTCTATATAATAGGTAGGTATGTTGAGTATAATAATATTTAGAGGCGACTAGTTTTTTTTTTGAATAAGCAATATTTTAATAGTCCCAATAATTTGGTAGCAGTCACATCACTATCCTTTTTAAAACTAAATTAATAAATGGAGATGGAGAAATACTATGTATATATGTTTTATAAATTCAGTATTTCACAAAACTTAAACTAAATAGGTATCTACACTAACGGTCGGTCCTAATATGCGATCTCAATCATGCTAATCTTAAACCAGAATTTCGATCGATTCGTTGCTCAAAACGTCCATGTGGGTTCGATAGATAGATAAAAAGGATTTTCAAAGCGATCCATCGATTTAATATATGGACGTTTTGAGCAACGAATCGATCGAAATTCTGGTTTTGGATTGGCATATTTGGATTGAGATCGCATATTAGGACCGGCTGTTATTGAAATTTTAAAACTGGTGGTTTCTTAAAGAAGCACGGAATGGAGGAAACGTACACGATTGATGGTATTAACAGAGGTTATTTACATAATAACGTAATAGTTTGGAACAGGAAGTTTGTGAAATGTGATTTTCAAATCATGTTTGACTTCCTAGGACTGGATTTCAGAGAGCAGTGAAAAGATGTTCCCTCATTTACGTCTCTTTTTCGTTTCATTTCCTCTTTATTACTTGAATTGATTTTTAAAATAATTCAAAAAGATCAGCCTGTTAGAAAACTTCCATACTTTTCTTGGGAGTGGTTTAATCACAAAATAACAAATAGATTTAATATGGCAGCATCATATGAAAATGTGATAAGATATTAAATTTATAGGTTAAGGTTATTGATTAAAATATTATTTTGTTTATAATAATATTCAATTCAATTCTTGTTGACTGGCTTCTGTGTGTTGCCACAACTTGCCAATGTCAGGGTATAATAATATTATTCTTTTAACAATGATTTTTCTGAAAAGAATGAATAAAAGCACCGATGACAGAATATGATTATTGAAACCAATCCGAATGTATTAGAGATAGAATAGAAAAGAATAGTATAGATTAGAATACCAGCAGGCCTAGCATGGGCGCGGGACAAATATCTCTCTCCACCGCTTATGTCAAATAGACAGGGGACAAAGGTGTTTCTCCCCGGTAGCTAGCATGGCGTCAAAGGAGATAGCTTATGTCCCTCGCTGTGACGTAGACAAGAGACTATTTCTCCACTTGCTTAGCACGGCGGCCATAAAGTGGAGATAATTTGTCTCTTTTTGACAGATGCTAGAGAGATATTAGTCTCCGAACTATTGAGGTGGGGACAAGATTGCTTAATACACAATTAAAATTGTCTCGCGGCTTTTTCGTTCTAAGTGAATTACAAATACAACAAACGCAACAACGAAAAATGCAACGGCGTATGCTGCGGGATCAAATAAACGTGTTCGAATTACCAGAGAGTGAATTCATACGAATTTATAGGATTTCTAAAGATATGGCCCTATAGGCCCTATGTATGCAATGCATTGAACAACGCATTTTTTTATAATATTATCAACCGAAATTATCGAAATTACTAATATTCCCTCTAACCCATCTAACTAAGCTAAATGGCTTGTGCTAGGAGTGGGTCACGTCGGTAGTGTAATGGCCAGGATTCGAACCCGGGACCTCTCGATCGTAAGGCAGACTCCTTAACCACTAAGCTACCGACGCGACGCTTAAATGAATCAGATGGCTTGCCAGTACATTATAAGGTAAATAATGTTGCGTTTCATAATCGACTAAAACTCTTATTTGAGGTGCTTAGCTCCTAATTCTAATATATTCTTTGTAAGAAATTGTTTAGAGCGAATTCGCAGTATTCACACATTCATTCACAATAACATACTTATATAACATTTTTTCACTCATTTTATTAATATTACAATAAATACTACAATAAAGATAATATTAATAAAGAATATACGATTGAGTTATGTACCGGGTAAAGGGGGTAAATAAATAAACAGAAAATAAACATGTAAAAAAACGTTACATGACAGATTTTCTTTCATTTTTTTCAATATGGCGCACTCTTTAGTCAATAATAATATTCTGCAGCATAATACTGATAATTTTAAAAGTCACTATTACTCTTATAAAATATGCACGTTGCCAGGTTTTGTTAATTTTGTCGAATATTACGAGTCGAATATTTTTTCGTATATTGGTAGCATTGAGTGGAGAAACGTTGTCCACGGTGAGAAACTAGTCTTTCCTCGACGCCGTGCTAGCCAAAGGGACAAAAACGGAGGGAAAGACAAATTTTTCTCCACTCCCCGGGGACTTTTTGTCTTCGTGCCATGCTAGCCCTGCAGGATATTTACCATGATAATTGACAATGGTTTGAGTGAGTGACCATGAAATTTTAAATTTCTGTATAATCCAAATAAAAATATTTTCATGGTCTGGGTGTTTCCATATACGACTATAAGTATAGAATACTTATGTATAAGTATGTAGATACTAGGTATTTATAAAAGATATTAGAGATACGAAAGATATAAGAGAGAGAAAAAATATTTAATCATTTACATACCTACTATAACTCAGAACACTAGATAAATAGTGAAAAAAGTCCTAAAATATTTATTTATTTTAACAACCAACTGATTTGCATTACAGATTCAAGTAGAAAATACAAGTGAAACTAACTCTAAAGAAGTGTTTGAAGATGTATTGGTGAAGCTGCAGGCTTTGGGTGAGAGAGGCAAGAGAGTGCTGTTGAAACTTCACCAAACAATGGGGGTTGAATTTCATGAAAAGGTAATTAAAATTTCTGAGCTCAGTATTCTAGATCAATACTCAGACTTTATTCTCAACTTGAGCCTAATTCTAACTGTTTCAACTACATATTGGATTCTACAACTAAACTTGAGTGGAGTGGAGAGTGACTATACAATAAATAATGGCCTGAAAGCATGATGCTAATGGCTATCATCATCACCTTAACGTTGTTCCCTGTTGGATCCGAGGGAGTGTAAATCAAATTTTTCGCTGCGAATGTTTACCATTGCGATGCACGTTACTGCGAAAGTTTACCATTGCAAAGTATATTATTGCATAATTTTACCATTGCGATGCACGTTACTGCGGAAGTTTACCATTGCAAAGTATATTATTGCATAATTTTACCATTGCGATGCACGTTACTGCGAAATTTTACCATTGCAAAGTATATTATTGCATAATTTTACCATTGCGATGTACGTTACTGCGAAAGTTTACTATCGCGACGTTCATCGTTCTGAATGTCTACCATGAGTTTACATCGTAAACTTATGCGCTAGCGTCAAGCTCGCTAGCGTCATAACGTGGTTCGGATAGATTTCGATAATGCTTGTACCATGAGTTTTAAGAGGTCTTACGGAGACGCTAGCGTGAGCTCGATTGGAAGTATCGTCCAGCAGCGTCCTTGACATTCTAATGTTGGCACTTTGTAGCCAACTAGCTAACTTCACTCGTATGTTTTATTTCTTTCTATCATTACTCGAAAAAAGAGAAAGAATCAAATGCTCAAAGTATAGTTCTAAAGTGATGCTAAAACTCTGTGAATATCCCTGTGCCACACACACTTGTCACAGACTGTCAGAGTCAGTTGAGTTTATTTGTGTTATTGAACCGTTCGTTAGCGGGAGTTTTGAATCTCTAAATCAAGTTTTATATATTATAATTACAATGAGGACTAGCGCATCACAGTTCCAGTTATTGGTGGAGTTTATGGAAAGGTATGTTTCTATTAAACAGTTTTAATTATAATCAAGACTTAAATTAACTACACATTCCCCAAATTGTTACCCTAAAGAACGCAGAGAGATAAGCTAACCACTTGAACTTGAAACTACGTAATGTTGACTCAGTGGAAGTGTCTAAAAAGACTTCAAGTGGATTCTTCCTACTCGTTTGTGAGCTTGAAACTTGAGCAATGTAACAAAAATTCCGAAATCATTGTAATTTTTTTGTAAAGTACATTCAGTTTAACTTAATTTTACATTTTCTATGTATTTATTTATTAATAATAATCTATCGATCTACATACATAATATTTATTTGGTATAATACAAGTAACCATATTTGGTTCAAAAATTGATTTTGTATGATTATATTTTTCAGGAATGGTGACCTCAGTAAACCTACTGAAGGTCCACAAGGAAGAATGACCAACATCCATCTGTGGTCACAGTTAACCAATATGTTAAATGCTGATGCAACTGGGGATACCAAAACGGTTGATAAGTGGAGAAAGGTATGACTTCATTACCAGATATTCATTGTCATCGCGTTATAATAAAATTAATGTTTGGAGTGATCTATTTTATTTGCAAAACTAATTGGTTATGGTGTATGCTTGGTGTGAAGGTGTGGAGTGACATGAAAAATAATACGAAAAAGAAAGCCGCTCGTATACACAGACATGCCTCTGGCACTGGTGGTGGTCCTTCTAGCAGACTGGAGTTGACTGAGTTGGAGCAGAGGGTGATGAATATTATTGGCCCCCAAGCAGCTACTGGGATTATTCAAGTCGGTGAAATTGGCTTAGATCAGGTTTTTGTTTCTTTTTTAATATATACTTAGTTATTAATGTCATATTTATTCTTGATCAGCATTTGTATTATATTTTGTGTGATACATAGTAGGTACGCTAATTGATACTATTTTAGTACTTAACTATTTTATGAATGTGTAGGTATTATTTTTTGATATTGTTTTATACCACTAAGGTGGCATACAAGCGCACGGCTCACCTGATGGGAAGCGGTTACCGTGGCCTATGGACGTGTGCTACACTAGAGGCGCTACACTCGCGCTGCCAACCCTGTAAAAACCTCTAATGCCTTGAAGAACCCCATATTGTAGTCACTTGGGAGAACCAAAACCAATGATTATAACATAATATTTTAACTTACTTTTTTAACATTGCAGGATCCACCTTCAAGAATAGATATATCTGAAGTTGAAGTTCAAGAATCCACAGATGGTAGTAAGTTTCGACAGATTTACTAACATTTCTTATTTAAAAAAAATAATTGTAGGGGCCCTCACCAAGATCTTCGGCGTCAATCTCACCAGCTACCCAGTGCAACTGCTGATTAACCAAAGGAGCTTTGGCGTAGGCTTCCCTCTCGGGGTTGGGGGCTCAGACGGCAGTCACTCCCGTAAAAGCCAAGATCTCTTTTATACTGATATGCAATTCAAAACAAATTATATTTCTTTTTTTAAGAATACTTGTAACTAAAATGACTATTACGAACCCGCGAGCTCTCGATCGTGAGGCCGACTCCTATACCATTAAGGTGGAGGTAGTTCCCTAATTAGGTACACCTGTGTACTGATTTAAAAATGGAAGTTATAAATCTACATACAGGTTAATTTTGAGCAATTGAACTTAATATCTCATTGTGTATGGTTGCACTTAATTTCAAGGGAGTTGTGTATAAATGTTTTTTTTTTTTATTAGAATGCGTAATTACAATAGTACACCTTTCCATTGCAGCAGTGGCCTTTTGGAGTCAAGTTGTGGATACAGATGAAGCAAACCAGCCGCCCCTGCCCGTTAATATGGAGCCTTCACCACAAGTGCCTATTGACCACCCCTCACGCACTGTAGATGATTCGCAGCCCATGCCTGAAGCACCTCCAATTCCCACACCTCTGCCACCAACACCACGGCGGAGGCGGAGACGTTTGCTCCAAAATGTGTCTTCGCCGAGCCATAGGAGAACTCGCACTCAAACGCAGTCAGAGTTGGCAAGGCAGGCGTTTGTAGCGTCTGATAATGAGTGGCGGGTTTTCCAAAGAGAATCAGAGAGAGAGAGAATAAGGCTAAGGGAGCGAGCATTGGACCAACAGGACCGGTGGCTAGATTTATTTGGCCAATTTATAGCTTTAGGAAATAGTATAGTAGATATATTTAGAAATAACTAAATCAGTTTTAATTAAATGCTACTATATTTTACTATCAATTACATTAAATTTGGACTATATTGGTTTGTGTTTTATACTTGCTGCTACTCACGGTCAATCGTGGAAAATAATTATTTCTGAAATAAAAATCATCCCATGTTTTTCTGCAGGTTATAGCTAAACACGGTGTATGAAGAACAAATTCGGTTCAACGTTCTAGGCGTCAAAATGTAACAAACAGACAAAGTTACCTTTGCATTTAAAATATTAATAAATGAGTGGTAGTGCCCTAGAAAGATACCCAATTGTAATGTATCTATGTATGTTTCATGAACCCATATTACAAGTTAATTAAGCTAAGCTTACTTTGGGTCTAAATAGCGCTATATCGTAATTCTAGAATATTATTATCTTACTTGAAACCGGTGGGCTTGAATGAAAGATTGAAAGACAGTAGAGAATGCTCGTAAAGTGTATGTAAGGACACATGCAGCTGGCGGGCTATTGCCTCTGCCTACCCCAGAGGGAAAAATGCATGAGTATATGTATGTATGTATTATTGTAGGTAGTCATTATTCATCGTTAACCCAATGCTAAATGTTACAGGTAAAATTAATTTATAGTGAAACTATGGTTAATAGAAAGGCACATTTTTTAATTCAGTTAACATTAGTTATTGAGAGCCTCCTAGCTAGCTGATCTCTTAAAGCCCTGCCCATTAATAAATCGCTGGATTCATTTTCTTGTAATACTCGTACTTGCATGGGCTCATTGTCTAGAAAAATAATATCTTATTAGTTTTATTTCCTATCACTTAGTTACTACATTTAAAAACATTAAATAAATGTCCTTATTATTATTTTAGAAATTACCTCTAGGGAGTAGGGAATCATCTGGGTCAGGTACATTATATTTTATAGCAATGTTATGCAAGACACAACATGCCGTAATAATCTGTGCACATTTTTCTGGGTCGTAATGCAATGTTCTGTCTTTACTTAGACAGCGCCAACGATTTTTTAATCTACCAAAAGTATTTTCAATGACCACACGGGTTGATACATGAGCCTTGTTGAACTTTTCCTCCACTGAATAGGGCACGGGATCTGGATATGGTGTCATGAGCCAAGGCCTCTGAGGGTAACCAGAATCACCTGAAAATTAAAATTCAATGTATTGATCAATAAAGTCTATGTGATAATGTTCTATTCTGTATAATAGCAACTTACCCAAAAGCCACACAATCTCATTACTTCTGTGTAAATGTTGCATGTAATTATTAATATTACTATTTTGCCAAATGAATGCATCATGGGTTGCACCTCCAAATTTGGGATTCAAAGATAAGATTCTGCAGTCTGCGTCACATACCTACATACAAATAAAAATATTTTTATTACATCTTAACAATTTGTTAAAATAAATAGTCACTATATTAAGTAAGTATGTTTATTTACCACTTGAACATTTAATGAGTGGTAATGTTTTCTGCAGAAATATAGATGTTCTTCCTCTTTATTTGGGGTGAATATTTTGAAGTGGCTGCCATCTATACATCCAATTATCCCTGGGAACCCATATTTATTGAAAAATCTAAAAAACAAGAAGTATCATGTACTTAATATCGTGTACTAGTAGGTTAATTCATTACCTTACACAGGTACTTTACCTTTCCATTATAACATTCCTTTCTTGTCTTGTTGTTGGAAATTTAATATATTTTTTTAATACAGTTGGATGATTAAGCGCTGTAGTGACCTCTTGTATGTACACACTAATAACCTCTTGGGATAAATGATTGGCTTCTCCAACAATTCGCTGATAGTCACCATTGGCAAAAAATAACAAAGAACACAAAACCTGCAAGTAGATAACCACAATCTATTTGAATATTGGGGAGGTACTGAGAAGTGCGATCATCATCAATGCCTTTTATTTTCAGCTATCAACCACACCAACTCACCTTTGTTTGTAATGTAACTCTTTGTGTTGACTTTAAACCCGTTACACTTAACAATGAGCACAAATCTTCAAAAGCTTCTTTAGAGAGTCTGTATAGTTTAGTAAATTTCCTATCACTTATATTTTCTAATTGGTTTCCAAAATGAACTCGCATATTATATTGAAATTGACATTGTTCACGTCTTTGGTCTTCATATTCAGCAACCACTAACATATTCCATGCTAAATAAGCTCTTCCAGACATTATTATCCAATTCAACACCGAAAAATAAACACAATTATAATATCAACAAACGTTTTCACACTTCAAAATGCTAGTGAGTTACGGAGAAACAATCGCAATAGAAAGCCTCGCTAGCGTCTGTCAAATTAGTGACTCATGGTGCAACAAAAGCTTGCCATTGCTATAGTATTACTATCGTACTGCGATAGACGTAAAGCATTGCGAAAGTTTACCGTGCGATGTATACTACTGCGAAAGTTTGCCATTGCGATGTATGCTGCCGTGAATGTTCATTATTGCGACAGTTGAAGTCTCAATTACACGCTATTGCGATGTAGGTCATTTCAAAAGCATAAGGGTACTCTGGTGATTATTAAAAAAAAAAATACTTTCCTTGTCGGGGCTAGAGGATTATTAAGCAGTAGCTCTTGTAAAAACCAAGGTCCATTATCTAATTCTTACCCAATGGTAAGAAAATTCAGAGAAATGCGATCCTTCAAATTTATAGAAAGATTATTATGCTTTGCAGGCGTCATCTTCATCAACTAAATCAGATATAATGTCGGTAGTGACTGGGAGCGGCGAGGAGTTGGACAGACTTCGAAAGGTGCTTGTCGAAGCTATTGATGAAGAGAAGACGAGGTCAGAGAGGCGAAGTGAGTGTTTTCTTTGATTTTATGTGATCCAATGAGTCAATCACTCAATTAGCCCACAGTAGTCCACTGCTGGACATACGCCTCTCCCAATGTACGTCATTTCATCCGATCCTTCCGCATCCAGTCTGTCCCAGCCACCTGACTGAGTGATCCAATATTATTGTTATTACTACGGGGTAAAAATAATTGCTTGCATGACAAGTAAGTACTTATTTATTATTTTCATAGTACTTACTGAATGGATAGATGTGTGATAAGATAGTCATACCAGAATAGCTAAAATTTGAACATATGACGATAAATAACCAAAAATAAAACCACTTTTTAACTAATTCCATCGCGATTAAGGTCGACTTAAAAGTAATTGATGACGGATAAATCTCGATAGAATTTGTTATGAAGTGCTTTAATTTCAATGAGGTATATTTGCGTTAGCTTCAGAAGGCATCATACAAACTTTAAACAAAAATGCTTTGATATTTTGTTATTATTGTACTACTAGCGCCACCTCGCGGTAGATTCCTCTTTTATTTCAAAGTATGGTTAGCAACAATGCCACCAGTTAGTTGTCTGGTGCTATAGATGGCGCTAGTTAGGTGTTGACCACCTCGCCCGTTGATCTATTTTGTGCCAGCAGCGCGAAGCAGGAAAACGCGGCCAGCAGATCGGTCACGCGCGGGGTGGCGCGGCGCGGCGGTTTGAGTATTGTTATAGGGCTGTTAGACATTTTTAGGTAGATATTTGAGGTAATCTAAAATTTATTAGAAGAAAAATTGAATATAGATAATTAAACGCCATACTATTTGCGAGGGGTTTTTAAACTTTGCATCTGGCTTGCTAAACTATTTTTTTTTACATTTAACGAAAGTATCCGACTGCCTCGGCATTAAATTTAAAATCTTGCAAAAATCAAAAATGCGAGGTATAGTACACTAAAATCGGCCATCACGCAAGTGAATTTGGCTTGATTTTTAAAATTTTTGCTTGGCTATACCTGTTTTGAATGCTGAATCCGCCCCTGTCCTGTCCCATGAATTTTTAAGATAATAAATTATTTTTTGCTTCAATTTAATTATTTTTGTATTTATTTTGGTTTATTGAAATAATAATACGTTTTATTATAATCTCAAATGCCATTATAATTATTTATGATTGAACATTCCTTCGCAAGTAATCTTTGCATTTAATTTAAAATAACGACTCATCAATCTTCTAATGTATTGACATATGTGTAAAGCCAGTAAGTTTTATATAGGTATACGGTATTGGAGAACATCGCTATTGACTGACGCAACCTAGTAATGACGTTCAGTTTTTTGGAACAAGAGTTGTTAAATTCATTTTGAACTATGTATAAAAAGTTAAGGAATTGTGCAGTTCCAACTTTGTCAAATTTTGTTCCTCCGTTACAAGGTTACGGTTACGTTACGTTACGAAACTACAAATGTGGCTTTTAAAAATGATACGACATTAACTAAGAAAACTTCATTAATCTCGAAAGTTGCTTGCAGGCACTGTTTTAGTCTCTGTGTAAGTTGTATTTGGTGCAAGTCCCACGTAAAGCTCCCGCCTAGCTCATGTGCTAGTCTGCGGCCGGGCCGGGTAAAAAAAAAGAAGAAAGGGGGTACCTGTCATATTCAATAATCCGATATCGGACCAACACAGCGGCATCGGCTCCGATAACCGATATCGGGCAAGATAGATACATCATATTTCAAACATTTTACTTCCTTGGATATCGGATATCGGAGCCGACAACGATATCGGATAATGGCAAAACGCTCATAAAGTGATATTAATATAGTTTCGCAAGCCAGATGTTTGAAACACCTATACCTCAAAAGGTCTAACAGCTCTCGAACTATACTCAAACCGCTGCCCCACCCGTGATTGCAGACAAATATTCTTATCATATTACACTTATACCTGTGTTTCTCCGAAAGGATAGGTGGAAGTGTGATAAACCCACATTTTGCCATTTTTTGGTCATACATGGGTTAGGCCTATTTATACCATTTATGTACCTACATTTTAGGCTTTAAGTACATTTAAATGTTTAGGGAGTGTATTCGGGCCTTTTTTACTAAATGCATTGAGACCAGGCCGAACTTTCTTGCCAGCAAGCAAGGTCAAACCGCAGTCATTCCCTTAATAACCATATAGGTACAGTCAGCATTAGGTAATTTTGACCACAAAAGTACTCAAAATGATGTGAATACAAAAATTCTAAATTGTTATAAGCATCCAGAGTGGTCAAACCCTCTTAGCAATGAGTTTTCTGTTATTATTAATATGTACAAACACACCGATCAATGGTCTTTATACATTTATTTTAAAAATGTAATATGAGGTTTAAAAAGCATGCTTATTCACTCTGTGACATCAATTTACACGTATTAATATTTTACTGATTCGTATCTACTCTTTTCTCACCAATGTAGGTAAATAAATAGTTTACGGCTCTGTTGCTAGACGAATGTCACGAATAAAAAAATACAAAAGTCAGACCAAAAATTAAAGGGACGGCTATATATGTAAGAGGAGGATACACAATGTATTTAAATGACAATGGTAACATCATTTTGACCTTATATTTGACTAGATACCGTCGACCGGCGTGTTTGTTCATATGAATGAACACTACTAACCTACATAATATCGGAAAACTGATTGCTTCGATGGTTTGACTACACTGGATATTTGCAACTATTTGACCACTGTAATAACTTATATGAAATTGGCATTTTGTTATTCAGATAATTTGAGTACTTTGGTGATTAACATTTTCCTGATGCTGACTGTACCTAAACCAAACCTACAGAATGAGAAGGAAGAAAGTGCAATAAGATGTAATAATCTTTATTGTACCTACCCTACACAAATAAAATAGGTATAGGTACATGTTTCTACGAAATTCTTCTATGTGAATGCTTCTGATGCAAGCTAATGATGTGATAGCAAAGAGATTTAATACATTTTTCATAATCTCAACATTGACTTCTTGTAGAAAAGCGCAAGGAAGTGATGGAGCAAGCTCGAGCTAAGAGAGAAACTATGCTGGGGCGTATTGAGCTGCAGAAGTCATTGAATGAAGACGACGAAGCTAGAGATTATGCTGCAGAAGAGGTAAGCTTGTATTTATAACCTTATTTCGGGGCATTATTATGAGTGAAATCGAGTTTCAAACGCGATTGTAACGTGAGAAGAAATCGATTACAATTGATTAGCATAGAAGAGAGAATAAGCGTTAAAATAGAGTAACTTAAATGAGTGGGCGCACGTAGCGTAGCCGTAGTTACGAAACGGTTTGGTATTCAAAACAAGGGGCCTGTCTAGATTTGTCAAGTAGGTACCATTAACTGTCTAGTGATAATAAGTAGCTTATTATTTAGAAGATAAGTATAAAATCCACATATAAGCTACATCTTTATAATCCGCTTTGTTGCGATTACATTCAAGGCTTTCACTTCAGAATCTGAAGGAACTTCCTTTTGTATTTACGGCTCTAGTGGGAGCGGCTATCCGCTGACCTTCTCAAATCTCCAAGAAGGAAGATCGCGCATTAATAAGCAGGCATATTCTCATGCAGGTCAGGATGAATGTGGGTCCGTAGGTCTTCGTGTTTAGAACGGTCATTGACTGACAAGGCAGTCCTATTGAAATCGCAAGAATAATTCTGTGAAAAAAATAAATCTATGTTAATTAAGCCTAAGTTTCATAATGAATAGTAATTATGTATTGCTAATTCATGGTGCTCTCATTTTGATGAGAATTTGGGTTCGTTTCCATTATTGGTCCAGCAAAGTGAACCTGAGATGAAGCATTCTCTAAATTGTATGTTAGAGCGTTTTCACACTCATCCGATATCCGATATTCGATATCCGACATCCGACATCCGACATCCGATATCGGAGGAAGTCAAATGTATGAGATATGTGTCTATCTTTCAAATTGTCCAGCCCGATATCGGTTATCGGAGCCAATACCACTGTGTTGCCCCGATATCGGATCACAAAAAGACTTAAACAGCGACTGCAAGCAATTTTCGACCTTAATGACATTTTCTTAGTTACGTGTCTTTTCGCGTAGGTAAATCCCAAGATGACACAGTCAGGGCACTCCCGAAAGATAATAACGCGTCCGAGCTTGAATCTAGACTTATATTCCATAAACGATTTATGATAGGAGCCCAGTCGAACAAAGTGGGGTTGGGAGTACGAGAGCCAAAAAGGGACCAGGATATACTTAGGTCCTTTCTGAAGCAAGACGAAAATGATAAATATCGAGTGCACGCCATGAATTTGGAAATCCAAAACGAATGGTTTACAATGGGAGAGTTCTGCATACCAGTGGCTTTAAAGTGGCGCACCTTGATCTATGAGTGGTCGCCGGCTCTGTTAAAATTCTATCTTAACGCCTTTCAGATGACCCTTCCAGACCAGAGTAATCTGGTAAGGTGGGGGAAGGCCACAGAAAAACAATGTTATACGTGTGGTGAGGCAATAGGGACGGCTAGGCACATATTAGTAGGATGTAGGGTGCTTCTCGATAGAGGCCAATACTCACGCCGCCACGATAAGGTGCTTTTCATCATACGCGAAGCAATGAGTCTGGCAGTAGCTAGAGCCCAAAAAGGATTGACTACTAACAGACGTCATATCAACTTTGTGTCTGAAGGTTCATCCATAAAATCCAGGAACAAACCTTATTCAATCTTAGATACTGCCCCAGATTGGACTCTCCTAATCGACACGTATGAAAAGCACTATAAAATTCCGGAGGATGTTGGGGTCTCATCATCTAGACCGGACATATTTCTATACTCGAAAACGACTAAATATGTGGTCCTTGTGGAACTTACTGTACCGTGGGAAACAAATATACCGAAGGACCACACACTTAAGAAAAATAAATACTACGATCTCACAAACGAATTAATCAAAAACGGTTACGTGGTTAATTTGTATGCAGTAGAAGTGGGAGCTAGAGGTATACCAGCTAAATCTCTCTATAACCTACTTAAAGATCTAGGCCTATCGAGAGCTACAATAAGCTCATTACTAGGACGAATGTCTAAAGCGGCACTAGTAGGTTCGTATCAAATTTGGTTAGGCAGGGAGGGGAACTTGGGTAGTGAAGGTGAGTGTTGATGTACATCAACAAAAGGGGCCCCTTCTAAACCTACACTTGGGTCCCAAGTCCCAGGCACTGTCCCGAGTTCCCAACTCAGCAATGCGATGGACCCGGCACCCGCACGGAGAATCCATGGATTGCTAAGAATATCGTCTCTCACTGATCACGAATATAAGAAAAAAATCTCGATAGCATGTCATGTCAATAAGGTCGAAAAATGCTTGCACTATTTGCTCTTTTTTTCATCCGTAGCATCTCCAATTAGTCTGTGCTTTCGAGCAAATGACCGTATCGGGCCGATTTTATCGGATAAATGTGAAAACAGCACCAGATGTCGGCTATCGGGTGTCGGCTTTTGGCATCCGACACCAATATCGGATATCGGATATCGGATGAGTGTGTAAACGCTCTTAAGCTGCGTGGAAATTGTACCTAACCATATATGGAGTCTCCACAGAAGTCGTTGTCGTAGTCATTGACATTCAGACCAAGAAAAATATAATATTGCGTCAATATACGTCTGCCTAACCCAGGCGAGAGTAGAAATTCAATCAGTTACTTTGTTAATTCATATGAGGAGTGTTGCGAATTGAACACGCCATTTCAAGGAACTAATGCTATTTCTGAGTACTTTTAAACGATCGGCTATTACTGAGAATCAGGGAAGGTTGGTCTGTGTGCCTATTATCGTAATTATTGAGTACTAAAATAAGAAACCTTGATGAACCTGGCAACATAAACCTAAGCTTGGTTAATAATAAAGTCATTATCTCAGCGTTTTGGTCTCGATAGCATTCTAGACTTTCACCTCGGGATGCGTAGTCCACTTTACTCAGGGAACACTACATCTCCTTCTTCATCCTACCGTAAATCCCAGTCGCATCCGAAGCTTTCAATTTGCAGTCTGGGGCACTTTTATCAGTCTAACTGAGGATTTGGCTACTGCCGCTAATACTATAATATTATCTACTAGCTGTTGCCCGCGGCTCCGCCCGCGTGGATGTCGGTCATCGCTTAGTGTTGAGCTGTCGCTATTGAGCATTAAATTCGCCTCTCTACTCCACTTTGTCCTCGATGAATTTATACTTGACTCTCTACTGACTTCTCTGTTCCCCTCTATACTCGACTTTGTACTTTTCTCTATACTCGCCTTTCCATTGGCCTCTCTACTTGCCCATCCATTCGATTTTCTTTTCGCCTGTCTACTTGACTCTCCACACTTGAGTAGAGGTGCGAGTAGATAGGTACTCGCACCTCAACTCAACTCTGTATTCGATCTCTACTCGCCACTACATTCATCTTTCCACTCGCCTCCCTATCAGTATATCATCAAAAATGACAAATTTTGATATTTACTATCTAGTCCTAATCCCCCTCCCCTTTTACCACATTATTACTATAAACTATATATATAAACTTTTATCCCAAGGCCCTAGTACCCCCCTTCTTCCCCCCTTTTCGCGATAAAAGGTAGCTCATGTTCGTTCCCAAGCTCTAAACTATCTCTGTACCAAATTTCATCAAGAAATCTTCAAAAATGACAAACTTTCATACCAAGGCCCTAGTCCGCCCCCCTTCTACCCCCCTTTTCGCGATAAAAGGTAGCCTATATCTGTTTCCAAGCTCTAAACTATCTCTGTACCAAATTTCATCAAGAAATCTTCAAAAATGATAAACTTTCCTACCAAGGCCCTAGTCCGCCCCCCTTCTACCCCCCTTTTCGCGATAAAAGGTAGCCTATATCTGTTTCCAAGCTCTAAACTACCTCTGTACCAAATTTCATCAAGAAATCTTCAAAAATGACAAACTTTCCTCCCAAGGCCCTAGTCCCCCCCCCTTCTACCCCCCTTTTCGCAATCAAAGGTAGTCTATGTCCGTTCCCAAGCTCTAAACTATCTCTGTACCAAATTTCATCGGGAAATCTTCTAAAACGATAAACTTGTATCCCAAGGCCCTGGTCCCCCCCCCTACTACCCCCCTTTTTGTGTGATAAAAGGTAGTCTATGTCCGTTCCCAAGCTCTAAACTATCTCTGTACCAAATTTCATCAGGAAATCTTCTAAAACGATAAACTTTCATCCCAAGGCCCTGGTGCCCCCCCCTCCCCTTCTTCCCCCCTTTTCGCGATAGAAGGTAGCTTATGTTCGTTCCCAAGCTCTAAACTATCTCTGTACCAAATTTCATTGGGGAATCTTCTAAAACGATAAACTTGTATCCCAAGGCCCTGGTCCCCCCCCTACTACCCCCCTTTTTGTGTGATAAAAGGTAGTCTATGTCCGTTCCCAAGCTCTAAACTATCTCTGTACCAAATTTCATCAGGAAATCTTTAAATATGACAAACTTTCGTACCAAGGCCCTAGTCCCCCCTCCCCTTCTACCCCCCTTTTCGCGATAAAAGGTAGCCTACTTCCGTTTCCAAGCTCTAAACTATCTCTGTACCAAATTTCATCAAGAAATCTTCAAAAATTACAAACTTTTCTCCCAAGGCCCTAGTCCCCCCCCTTCCACCCCCCTTTTCGCGATAAAAGGTAGCCCATGTCCGTTCCTAAGCTCTCATCTACCTCTTTACCAAATTTCATTAAGATATCTTCAGAAATGACAAACTTTCATAAAAACTTTCATCCCCTATTTCCCCCCCCTTAAACCCCCTTTCTCGTGATAAAAGGTAGCCTATGTCCGTTCTCAAGCTCTAATATACCTCTGTTCCAAATTTCATCAAGATCGGTTCAGCGGTTTAGGCGTGAAAGCGTAACATACAGACAGACAGACAGACAGACAGAGTTACTTTCGCATTTATAATATTAGTATGGAAGTATGGATTCTGTACTACTACATATTGGTATGAAAAATATGATTTGGTACTTATTGAGTCTACTCCAGACTACTCCTCCTACGCCTGGTGGATTTTGGAGGCAACCGGATTTGACGAAGGATGAATTTGACACCAGCGGAGTCACACTCGTGCTGCTTCGTTGGTTGGATGAAATTTTTAATTTAAAAAAAATTACTTTTTCATCCAATGAAGCACCACGAGTGCGACTCCACTGGTGTTGCACACATCCATAAGCCACGGTCACTACTTTCCATTAGGTGGGCCGTGTGCTTGTCTGCCACCTGAGTGGTTTTTTTTTTGAACAAATCTTGGTATCTTTCAGGGCTTAGAACCAGACGGTATCGCAGAACACCATATGCAGTTAAACGAGACGAGTCCCCTAGACATGAGCAACTCGGAGTTCTGGTCATCATTCTCCAGCAGTGAGGAAGCGCTTCTGGAGTGCGACGGCCTGATCCTCAACCTGCCACTTACTCCTCACACTTCATGTGTCAAGAATGCTTCGGAGAATCTGTCTTTTGCCGCTGCTAAATCTAATGCTCTTACTTATAGGTAAGAATGGTGACATGATAAGATACGATAAGATGTTTGACGACCGGTGAGCGGTAGAGCGTTCAACAGCAACGATGGTGGTCGCGGGTTCGATTATCGCTCAGTTTTTATGTGACTTTGTTTATATATATATAATCATTAAGGTTTACTATTGTTCGACAAAAAACGTATGACATACAATCATTTTAGAAGCAGCGTTTGAAAAACTTATCATTCCACAAACTTTCATTTCACAAACATATTACTTCAAAAAGAATCATTTGATAAATAAAGGTTTTGCAAAAATATTTCAACTGTTAAACATGTTCATTTGACAAAATTAAAGTTATTAAACAGTCAAACAAGTAAGGTTTATGCTGGCATGTAGCAAACAGTAGGGAAGTAGCATGTAGAAAACATCGTTTTTGTCACAGCTCCGGCCCTGCGGGGCTCCGGGGCCCCACACGAGCTTGTCGGCCGCCTCACCCCTCCGCACCTGCGCGGGCTTAAATAAAACCTCAGGGATAGGGCAAACAAGACCACGTGAAATCGGATTGGCAGAGATTCTATTCTGTCACTAACTTTTGACTATTCAAGATATGTAATAATTGAAGGGTAAAACTTGTTTTGCCAACTGACATGTTTTAAAAATGATCAATTTGTGAAATGATACTAAATTTTTCAAAATAAATATGTCTGATGAATATATATGTTTATTAAACAATAGTTTGTAAAATGATAAGTTTATCAACTATAATTTTGTCAAATGAAGATTCGTAATTAGTATTTTGTCAAATGATTGGATACCAACCGTTAATAATTGTTATTACTTGTTTAAGTTTGTTTCTTTGAATTCTATAACCCATATTAGGTACGAGCTTGCTCCATAATATGATAAAGCTCATAATACTCTCATGGTTGGTAGATCAGATAGCATCGATGTACCAATCGAAAACCTTGAGCTACAAAGCTCAAGCTTTGGACTGGAGAAGCGTCAGTAGTTTAGTGCTTAAGAAGTCGGTCTAACGAAATAAAGGTCCCGGGTTCGAATCCTGCCCATTACACTACCGATGTGAAATTACTCCTAACACAAGCAATTGGGCCTAACTGGAGGGGTTAGAGTGTATGTTAGTAATATGGGTTCCAATATTATTTAGAAAAAACTTAAGTGAGAGATAATGATGCTCGGTTTCATCGAAACAACCACTTCACTCTAGTGAGTGAAAGAAGATCTAAAAAATCTATTCTTATGTTCAGTGTTCCAGCAAACGGGTACTACTTCTTCGTCTTCTCCTCTGAGAACGAAGTAAACACGAACTTCATCCACGCGCGCTTCGATCTCCAGAAGACGCGGTACGACATCGCGCGAAGCACGCTTCGGGAGTGTACCAACAGTACGGAACGCTGCGACTTGAATCTTGACATCTTTACTACTCAGAAGGTACAGTCACTTATTTTCAGTTAAAACTCCTCCCACCACCAAATGATAAATAAATTCACCCCAACCTCCCCGAGAGGTTGGAGCCTCTTCCTTTAATTAGCATGTGTTCAGTCATCATAAGATCAATATTGTCGGACAAAGTCGTCAAGATCGTTCAGACTCTGTACAGTTAGCATCAGATCTATCTAAACCAGCAAAGTAGGTACCTACTCAAAATTATCATTTTGGGTACTTTGCGATCTGGGGCCTGATTCTGCTATTATTTTGTCATGGCAAGACCACTGTGACCACAGACACTGTAGCCAATGTCATCTAACTTTAGACTTTACTGTAATACTGTAAAAGTCTAAAACTAAATAACAATCTAGTAGAGTGAATGAAAAATGTTATAAACTCTTTCTCTTTTCGTTTTGGACTTTTAATCCTAAAATTTAATGACATTTTATGCAATGTCAGTGGTATGACAGTGGTTTTGTTATGACATAAAATTAGCAGAATCGGGGGCCTGTACCCCTAGCACGAAATACTATCGTAATTGTATCGTAAATGTATTGAGACAACGGAGCATTGCGATTGGCCGGCTTCACATACAAACAGGTCCACAGTAGGCAGCCGGCCAATCGCATTGCTTCTTTCTCTCAATACGTTTACGGTACGATTACAATAGTGGTTCATGCTAAGGGGTACTTATACTGCCTGTACATGGATGACTGTAGGTAGATTTGAGAGAAAAAGCTGCTAGTCAAGATCGATCGGATGATAATTAAACCAGCTAGCACGCGTTTTATTTCATGGTACCGTGTTACGCAAGTAGTCAATTAGAAATTTGTTTCAATAAAACTAACGTACAATCTCTCCCAACCATAGAGCTAGGACATAATGTACCACGGAGATGAAATCCATCTTTTATCGAAAATCCAATCCAAATACGATGTAAATTTTTTTTTTTTCGTGCCTGCCTCACCTAGGCTAGGTACTGCGCGTGACACAATTCAGTCAGCATCAGATGGATCTTGACTAGCAAAACAGTCAAAATGATCTTAACACTTTAGGATAACCCCATTGCTATTGACTGATTGTTCTAATACTTAGTACGCCTTTAGTTTGGAAGATAATATAAATTGAAACAATAAATACCGGGCCCTGATTCTGCTATTTTTCATGGCAAAACCGCTGCAGTGCCACAGACACTGTAACCAATGCCATTTAACTTTAGACTTTACTGCTATACTGTTAAAGTCTAAAATTAAATGATCATCTTGTAGAGTGAATAAAAAATGTTATAAACTATTTCTCTTTTCATTTTGGACTTTAATACTCAGAAATAAAGTTTAAAATTTAATAACAATTTATGCAATGTCAGGGGTATGACAGTGGGTTTTATTATGTCATAAAATTAGCAGAATTGGGGGCCAGATTGATTTGCTCTTTACTTTCAAGATCTTTGTAGTCAATATCGTTCTGACGCGGAATGTACAGTCGACAAAATCGATAGTATCCCACCTTTACATATAAATACAGGTGGGATACTATCGATTTTGTCGAATGCATATAGAACTTATATGGCATATCTAAAAGAGTTTTACATCTATGCTATAAACCATTGACTTAGAAAGTGATAGTTCAATAAATTCCCTTTCACATTAAGGTTGTGTTAGAGCTGCCTCTGCGGAACAACGACTCGCTTTGGAACGAGCAGTTCGTCATCATATCGGAGTGCGAGCCCAGAACGTCCATTTACATGGTGTGTGTAATTGCTGTGCCAATTTTGATAGTCATTTTTGCTTTCCAGTAATGTATTATTGACGTCTTTGATATGAATGAATGGATAAAGGTATGAAATGTGACCGCATACGACAACTGCAGCAGCCACGCGTAATTCGTTGCGGGTTCTCAATGGTCCCTTTTATTCTTATCGAAGTTTGACAAGTAATGTACGCTGTAGTTTTCGTATGTCTGCAGTTGTCGTATACGATCGCATTCATACCTTAATAAGTAAAATTTATAAGCAATTATTAAACTATCTTTTCTTATAAAATGTAAATTGGAAAATCTCGCCCCAAGACGTACCTATGTATTGGAATTTGAATTTCAAATTTTAACAACTAACAAAGAAGCGTCCAGCTAGCTCAGCTTATTTTTTATTTTTTTTACCTGCTGGAAATCCCCACGGATACCCCCCTCTCCGGAGCCGGAGGTTATGTCAGACTCGAACCGAACACGCCGTCTGTGGATCGTAGTGCTAGGCCGAAGGTGAGGTTGTCATGCGACATATCCCTCGCAACCCGGCTGACCCAGGGCCATCCCTCTCGGTCTGGCCCTCCTCGGGGAGCTCAGTTTGTCAGAGTATTAGTTCCGTACTGGGCGATGACTTTTCCAATGTAATAAATTGACTTAATTCGACAATAGGAATCACTAGTACAGTGAAAGTGACTGCTAATAGAGATATGCAAATGAATGTTTGTGCATTATTTAGTACGCTATTGGTACTATTAAGTACGTTGCAAATTCAAACTTATTTTAGAAATAGGATTATAGAAACGACATTAAGATTTTGTACCAATTTGCTACTATTTTAGTTATACCTATATGTGATCAAAAGAAAACAGTGAAGTATTTCAAGGTTTTGATTAGACTATAATATAATAATTAATAATGGTTATATTATATTTAAATAATTGCAATAGAATAATACGAAATAAATGATTAGTTCCATTTTGTTTTGAGTAGTTCCATTAAGCTGTTGTTTGAAAGATTTAGTTCGCTAGAATTGCTATGATTTTTTTAATACATATCACAACAAAAGGTATTATACTAAAACTAGCTTCTGCCCGCGGCTTCGTCCGCGTGGATATCGCTTATCGCGTAATGTGCCCAAGCTCTAATCCACCTCTGTACCAAATTTCATCAGGATATCTTCAAAAATTACTAAAATTCATCCCCAATTCTTCCCCTCCTTTAACCCCTTCTATCGCGATAAAAGGGAGCCTATGTCGTTCCTAAGCTTTATCCATCCCTGTACCAAGTATCAATATTTGAGCGCGTATTTTTTTTTGTATTCAAATAATTTGTGGCGGCCTGTTCGACCGCCAACCGCTAAGTCCGCTCGCTTGCGAGATACACAGCGTCGTGGCTTAGCAACAGAAATAACTAAACTGTCACTTCTCTCTATATGGCGGTCGGATTTGTTGACATAATAATCACTGCTCTGCTCCCTTGAGAGTACCCTGATGATATATAGCCCATGTGTTATTCTGATGTATAAGCTATATTATTGTAAAGATTCATAAAAATCCATGCAGTAGTTTTTACGTGAAAGAGTAACAAACATCCATCCATTCATCCATACATAAATCCATTCATACTCACAAACTTTCGCATGTATAACATTAGTGGGATGAGGTACCTATGTATGTATATAGACGTGACAGAGCGTAGAGATAGCCAAATTCTCGTAATTTCGGGTCTAACTACTAGGTCAAGGTATAAGTACCTTACTCATCTATTTTTATGAAGTATCATTGTTCTTTATCTTTATTCTATTGCAATTTTCCTTAGAATTGATTTAAAAAGACATTATATTGTGAGTGTTATACTTATATAGTTAGTTATAAGAAATAAAAAGCAATTTTCAGGGTGTATATGTGATAATTGGACTTAAGTGCCATATTGTACAAAGATTATTATTGTTAATGTTTTCAATGTTAAAGAAAGCACAAAATTATAAAAAATAAATATAAAATGTGAGTGATTTATTGTTTACCTACCTACCTTATAAAACGACGGAACGGGTGCCGGACTCCAAGGCTCTAAACGCTATGATGATAATGAAAGGTAACAAACTGTCCATCCAATGAACAATAAATAGAATACTTTAAAAGATCAAGACCAGCCGATAGGTCTCGTTTAAACGGGGCGAGTTTCTCGCACTTTTCGGTTCGATAATCATACGCAACTATCGCTAGCAATAATCGCAATACCATTATCGTATAAAAATGTTTACACAGAGGCAAAGGAATTACTCAATTCTCGCCAACGATTATATCATACGAGATCGCAAGTCATATAAATGCGTTGTGATATTGCTTTAAAATTCTGTTTAGACGGATTACTATCAATATTCAATTGCGAGGCAATTCTCGCCTGCGTGGACGAGCGAGGACAATAGGGTTGAGTTCAAACTGCTTGTACCTACTGTTGATTGATGGCACTTGGTGGAACTTGCTAGACATCTTCAATGAAAATAGTTGTACTATTCCACATTATTTATCAATAATGTGTAATAGTACAACTATTTTCATTGAAGAGGGTTGTGTTCATTTTTTTATCATCGAAAGCTGTACCTTTTACCGTAGAACTGTTAGAGTGAAATATTCTTACGACAAATAGTTTTATAATAATTGATTTTGAAATTTCAATTTCTCGAGCCGCCCGAAAACGTTTCATACAAAATTGGGTATTTTCCTGTACTTAAAAATAAATTATTAAGCTGAACTTATTAAATTAAGAATAGTAAAAAGAGTGAAAACAGTTCTTATTTTATCCTTCTTATTTATTTTTAATCATCCACCCAACCATTAATTAATTATGACGTCGACTATTAAAAATTATGACGTCAGTAATATTATTTCATACAATTTTCCTTTTAACTTATCGTTCTGTCGTTTAGTAAAAAGTAACTAATTTGACTAGTCAGTCTGATACCCAATTGCAGCACACTGTGACGTCACACACGGCACGTAAGTAGCACTTGTAGTAACAATACTATGCATAAATATTTACTCAAGCATTCTACAATTGCAGTTGATCAGCATATGAATGCTCGAAATGGACTGATTTGTAGCACAATACAAGCAATTAATTTTATAAATTTTTATCACGTAGGGTCTTGACGACAACAAATGTCTAACCGTTTAGTGCCTACGTTATGTCTGGAGTACTATACAGAATAGTTAAATAGTTGACAATTATAATTGTCAACTATTTAACTATTCTGTATAGTACTCCAGAGGGGTCCATTGTTCACGGAGCTACTTCTAATATATAAAATTCTCGTGTCACAGTTTTCCTTCCCAAAATCCTCCAAAACGGCTCGACCGATCCTCATGAAATTTTGTGGGCATATTGGGTAGGTCTGAGAATCGGCCAACATCTATTTTTCATACCCCGATTCGCGATAACCGACATCCACGCGGGCGGAGCCGCGGGCGACAGCTAGTTAGTTATATATAACTAAAGTAGCTCCGTGAACAATGGACCCCGCGAGCACCGGTTATTTTTTTCACAACAACCTGTGAAGTCTTATTACATATTTCTTGAAGTACCTACCTATCAGCCAAAAATCACGAAGGTTCGTTCATAAATATTTTCTTCTTTTAAGAAGAAGCGGTTGTAGTTATAAAAAAGGAACTTCATTGCAACATATCCTAGGCATTAGCTAAAAATATGATTCGCGTAACATCTGAAATGAACTTTATTGAGACCTAGATTTCGAGATATACCATTATTTCATAATGCTGATACACAACAAGTACAGAAAGGTAAATCAACGCAAACAAGTTGGGTTTGTCAATCAATAGCCTCTCTTCATACTTACCGTTATAATGACGAATATGTAAAGACCGATGATAATTTTATTATTACTTGACCTTGCTTGGTGATAAATTGATCTAAACAATTAAAGTCAGCGTCAAAGATACCAATAATGTTAAAATAGTTGTAACTACACGTTACAAGAGAGATACCTTGACTTTGCACGTATGGTTTTGGGTCGAAAAGTTCGAGATTGGCTGAAAGCGCTTTTTGAAATACTCGTCTATGATAACTAAAAGAGCTGAATATTCGCCATGACCTATACAATGGCTCGTTCATGGTCGTTTGCTTGGTGAGTACCAGTCATTATATATTTCTAGTCTTGCCAGACAGTCGTCCTTTAATTAACGCCTGTCGTAAAGATCACAGCAACATGTCATGTTATATGTATAAATATTAATAATTTTATAACTTCCTTCATTAGCACTTCAATGACATATTTAAATGCTGTTGGATAATAATCTCGACTTACTGAAGATTTATTCACATTGAGTTACTGTAATGTTTTTCTGTTGACCCTATTTCGTTCTTTCATTTATTTATTATATAGGTTATCCTTTCAAGAGCCAAATTAAAAAAAAAATAGCAGAGCGAACCACGGGCTCTAAAGACTTCTATGTATAAACTACATATTTAGAACAAAAACGTTGTCACAATTCCTTGATGACGCGAGAGAATTTTGAATTACAAAGTAATACTTAGGTAGTAGTTATGTCTACCTTCATCAGCCGTTCAAATAACAGCCTATACCTACTGCAGAACGGCGCCGTTACCATTTGATTAAACAGCTAGGCAAATAGCTTCGATCGATGACGTTTAATTACTTGCTTAGCTATTTAATCAAACAGTTAGT
The DNA here is from genome assembly GCA_949126895.1 of Eilema caniola. Taxonomy (NCBI): domain Eukaryota; kingdom Metazoa; phylum Arthropoda; class Insecta; order Lepidoptera; family Erebidae; genus Eilema; species Eilema caniola. The sequence goes on along the minus strand of OX421460.1, from coordinate 12,997,395 downwards.
AAAATGATTTATTTCTTCATGGTTATAAAAAAATACAACGAAGGCCTTCTAACCTAACCTATGCAAGTAAGATTGAGTAACTTTCTCAATAAACTCACTAATTTCCTGTGAATACACCTCTGGCTACCCTCTCGGGGATTTCGAGGTGTGAGTATATGTCTGTACGTATGTAAATTTCTGTCATATTTTGGGGTGGTGATCTTTTGAATAGTCTAAGCCTTAGCTAGCCAGGTTGTTATTGGCTGAATATCACTAAGCCGTTCATTGAATGGCGCCGTTTAGTTAACAGCCTAGGCAGTTAATTGAACGGCAGTTATTTTCTTTGTTACGAATTTGGAATGCTACGCAAAATCTACAGTAGAACCAACGATATATAAAACCAAGAAACATAAGAACTATGGTTGTTACTGTCGTCAGTGGCGGCCTCCTTTAGTTCACGGGAATGTCTCTGTAAATTTATAAAACTCAACAATATTAATCTTTAAAAGTATGCCTGCATTCCATGCTGATTGATGTATCCTCCCCTCCCCTCTTCTTTATTTGGTTTTTCTGCCCCCCCCCCCTCCCCCCCCCCCCTTTGCATGAAGATTTGATGATTAGTTTTTGCTATTTAGATCACTACTTACTGGTGTTTTTTTCTTTTCTCTGCAAATTATTAATTAATTATTTTTGAACCGATCACTTTATCTTGAAGTTTATGACACTCCTGGACGTTAACACTGGCAGAGTCGCAGCAATATGCAAGCGGAGCCATAAACCAAGAACTGAACTGAATCACGGGCATGTTGATTTTACTATGTATTCATATATACCCGTGATCAGAGGGCTGGTTTATTCCTTGCGCAAAGGATCAGTATTGCCATTCAACGTGGCAATGCTGCCAGCCTTCTGGCCACCCTCCCAGTTCACATCGATGGTGAGGAATTCTTTGACGGCTGAACCTGCTGGTTTGTATATATTATGTATTTATTGTTTTTATATTTTTTATTTCAATAATTCTAATGTACATATTGTAAATAATTATTGTTAATAAATTAATATTCTCGTATGAATAAATTATTTTTTACACCTACCGATGTATTTGGATTAGTCGCGATTGCGATTCCCCATAGTTCTAAATGGGGTTTTTAACGCGGTATTCAATCATTCATCAGCTTATTGCAGTCCACTGCTGGATCAAACAAAAATATCGGGACGAATTGAGAACGAAGGAATCGTTCTATCGCTAATCTATCTATTTGACCAAAGAATACTTTTTTCAAATTTCACTTATGTTATGACAGTACATGTCCGGCCTTACGCATTAGTCTTTCACGGTACCAATTTTTGTGTCTGTTCCCATATTATAGAAGTCATTGGTGAGTTCGTTAATATTGTTGTTTAATCTTCGAACATCCTTCACATTCCAACTCATGACGGTTAGTTTCCGAACGTTTCGCTCACCGGCCGTTTAGTAAACATTAAATATTCATGGTCAGTATGACACTTTGCCCCTTAGACAGCCGTACGTTTCGGCATGGTTGATTTACGAGCGTTTTATGAGTTGTGGACTTACAAACGCATCTACTAAGCAAATAATAGAATTTATGTGTTTGTTTGTTATATTAAATCGTCAGGTCGTAATGTGTACCTATGTATTTAGTACACTCCAGTGTGCCATCCCGACATTCCTGGAAAATGAGAACACGAATAACTACATCACCACTATTCACAAAAATACAGATGTCAATATTTACATTGTTGATGTCCATACAGACGATGAGACGGTATAGGGCACTGTAGCGGAGTCTTGAGTGGCTGTAGAAATAATTAGACTTAGACTGACTTTAAATATGTATAACTTGTTTTGCGAATTTACAAGAAATTAATGTGGCAGCCCGTACAATGATTCGGTAGGAACGTAAGTTTTGTAGTGTGCCTTAAGCTGTATGTTGCAGCTCCCTCCACCTCGGGGGTGCCCGCACCGTGATGTGTGCAGCTGGTGCGCCAACAGGCACAAAACTAAAATAAGAATCTATTTCGAATTAAAGAGAAAAAAAATTATCGGTCTAGGCGGGGTTTGATCCCGCGATCTTTGCCTTCCAAGGGCAATGCTTTGAGCTACAAGCTACCAGACCTCGCTTCAACCAACTCAAACCTTCAAAGGCAAAGATCGCGGGTTCAAACCCCGCCAAGACCGATTCAATTGTTTCGATATAGATATTTAGCATGAAAAATGCCAAAAATTTAATTCAAAATAACATTCTATGTTAGAATAGTCCTCAATATTGCCACTTTTGGTCTTAAAGCCACAATTACAAGGAACTGTAATATTATTAGGGCAAAACGTGACACATTTAGATTATAGATAACTGTGTTGGAACACACGAACCTTTGTGTTAGGGTGACATTGCCTCACATTGGACAAACACGCGAGATTAAAGATCTTATCGTCGGAAAGCAACCTTTTTAAGCCTCTGGAAGTATATATTAACCTTGATCTCTTTTAAAGGAATAATGTTAAGACGCTTGTATTTTTTCAAAGGAAATAGGACACGTTGGTATTTCCGTCCAATTGATCCGTCCGACTGGGGAAGTACCTCCCTCCTACAGAATACCGCGGCCATAATAACCTTGTGTTCTGTTCCCGGTAAGTAGGGTAGCCAGAGCTCTTTTTATGCTGTCAGTGGAGACAACAAAAGGCTATTCCTGCTTTGTCTTCTACGCAGAAACTCTCTTAGTTAACATGGTCAGCAGCACGAGTGTGACTCCTTTGGTGTTGCACTCATCTATACGCCATGGTAACCACTTTCCATAAGGGGGACCGTGTGTTTGTTTGCCACATTAGTGGTATAAAAAAAACACTCTGAATAGGAAGGCAAAGACAGTAAACTTAACATTTCGCTAATTGTGTTTTTTGGTAATTGGAGACTAGAGTATTGCCGTTAACTCGGGGTTACTATTAGGTTGCCACTTAATTACGAGTCACTTGCATGATTATCCAATTCTTTCTTTAAAACGTGCTAATTGATATAGGTACAGGCTTTCACATTCACGCTCGTCTCATCAATCGGTTTCGTCAACCTTTTTTCGTCCATCATCTTAATAGGTAAATGTTCGAACCATCTAGGCTTTCTTTTCTCTATCTTGGTCATTACATCGTCTATCCTACTACTACGTTACTTATAAATAGTTGTTGGCCATCATCGTCAGTCCAGCTATATTTCTCACACTTCTCATTTCAACAGCGATTCATGCTCATCATTCACTACCATACATAGGTAAAACTCATGTGACGATTCTACCAGTCATAACTCATAAGAGTGTTTTCACATTCATCCGATATCCGATATCGGTGTCGGACGCCGTTAGCCGACCTCCGATAGGCGATACCATGTTCTGTTTCACATATATCCGATAAAATCGCCCCGATACGACCATTTGCTCGAAAGCACAGACTAGTTAGGAATGCGAAAAAATAAGTTTAAGCAATTTTCAACCTTATTGACATGAGTATCGAGTTTTTTTCCTTATATTCGTGATCAGCTTCATCTATAACGCGAAAAGACACGTAACTAAGAAAATATCAATAATATCCGATATCGGGTCAAAACAGTGGTGTCGGCTCTAATAACCGATATCGGGTCGGGTCATGTGAAAGACAGATACATATGTCATACTTACATTTGACTTCTCCGATATCGGATATCGGGTATCGGGTATCGGATAGTGTGAAAACGCTCTTACGCTAAACATAGGTACTGCCATTTTATATACGAAGGTGTACGAGATGTGTCTGAAATTTATAATCAGTACTAACTTTTGTCCACGGCTCCGCCCGCGTGGATATAACCGCTCGACCGATTTTGTGCAAACTTCACATAAACCATCTACTAAATAGTCTGAACAAAGCCTAAACATTTGGTTTTTATAGGTGAGCCCGTTCTTGAGTTATAAAATTACAACGAAAAGTGGCATTGATTTTTATATATGTATTTAGATAATCACTAATCACATCACAACGCAGTATATCATCCAATTTAAATACAACAATACCTACCGAAGAATATTTATAGGTATCGGCACCTCAAACAAATTATTTACAACATCTGTTTAATAATTCGTATCAGGTACTTTCCCGAAAAGGTTTAGTTGCACTAACTCTCGCCGTATACGCTGATACCAACCGCATTTGACGGTGGTCCTAACAAACTTGGTGTTAAGCAATTAAACATAATGTCTAGAACCTAATCTAGGCAAACGGCTTATCGGGTGCACTTAAAATTACTACCAGTAATTCTATGAAGTCAGCTTTTAAACCGAATAGATGCTTGCAACGTTTTTGTCAATGTCATTCTTCTCAAGAGAAATTAACACCCGATTTTTTTTTATATTTGATTGTTTTAGAATTGATTCAGAGAGTACATTACCAGTCCCGGTTGCCCTAAAAGGTTCAACAGCCTGGACCGATTCTCATATTTGTCAACATTAAATGTCATTCAATTTTAGTCTTTATTGATATACTGTTTATACTGAAGATTGATGGCGCTTAGCGGAACTTGCTACTCATATTGAATAAGGCATTTTCCACAGTTTTTTGTTCAAGTTCAAATTAAAAAGCTATGAAAAAGTACCTATAGACTTCATGTCACATATTAAATGAAAAATAATTCATTCCACTTTTTCATTCACTCTACAAGATGTCATTTAATTATAGACTTTAACAGCATATTAAACCGCATTGGTCAAAGATAGCTGCTGAAAAGTAGACGAAACGTCAATCAATAATAACAAATTAATCGCGATGTGTAGAATTCTTTAAAAAGTGATTTTATTTCAATGAGTATATTCGCGTAAACTTTAGAAAATTGCATAGTAAAGTCTAAAATTAAATGGCATTTTTGCTGTGTCTTTGACAACACAGTTTGACAATTAACAGAATCAGGGTCTTCTTATCTGCTTATCTATAGAACTCCGATATCTCCAGTGGTTCGTGGAGGTCAGATGTTGGTCGCTTTACCAAAGGACCTCCACGAACCACTGGAGATATCGGCCGATTGAAAGCCTCCGAGCCTTTTTCCAAAGAGTAAATTATCATTTATACATTAACCCCTTTAGACAATTGGCATTTCGTTGGCCGTCGCTTATTGGAATAACAACAACAACTTCTTCAAAATGGCCTTTGATGGAATGGAATGAAGTCAGTATGGGATTTGTCGTTCATGACATGCGTTAACGTCATAAACGTCAAATCCCATACATTCGTCATTTTATTCCATCAAAAACCGGCCAACGAATTGCCACTTGTCTAGAGGGGCTGAAACTGTTTGTATGTAAGGTAGGTGTAATGACAGTAAAGGAAGCTAGTGATGTCTACTATGAAGGCAAAAAGTCGTGAATATTTTAATTATGAACCAATTACTAGAAAATCTCACAAATATTATAAACGAGTTTGTATAAGTATGGATGTAATGAAACTTTACAATAATAATGCTGCTACATTACAATAACACATAGGCTATGCTTATAACGATATTGTAACGATATCCGACATTCACGCGGGCGGAGCCGCGGGCAAAGGCTGGTACTATTCATAAAAGACGATTGTTTATATTCAGTAAGTAGAATGTCGGAGACTAAAATATTAACTCGGCCTACATAATTCCCGTTGAGCAATTTCCTTCGATGTAATTATAAGTACATGTTTTCCTGTTACATTTATAAATACGTCCAGTATCGCACAGTTATCGTACAGTTAATCAGTCAGGCACCTGTGATACAATGTTTAATTACAGTGAGCCAATGTTCGACATTATATATTTAACTAACTGACCCGGCGAACTTAGTACCGCCAATATTTTTCCGCCCGTGTGACGTCAGATCCTTTTCCCGCTACACCCTCTAATATATTTAACATTAATTATACACAAAAAATTCTCTCTTGAATTTAAAAAAACATCAGAAAAGAACTATCTATTAAAAAAACCGCATCAAAATCCGTTGCGTAGTTTTAAAGATTTAAGCATACTTTTTTTTTTTTTTTTTACGTGCGGGACATCCCCACGGATACCCACCCCTCCGGAGCCGGAGGGGGAGGTTATGTCGGACTCGAACCGACTAAACCGCACGCCGTCTCTGGGTCGTAGTGCTAGGCCGAAGGTGAGGTGGTTATGCGACATATCCCTCGCACCCCGGCTGACCCAGCAGGGCCATCCCTCTCGGTCTGGCCCTCCTCGGGAAGGGGGGGACCACGCGGTCCCCGACTCAACCCCGGTGTGGGGAGGCGCGCATCGTCCTACGATGCGCGCCGCCGCCGTGGCCTGCTTCTGCTAGGGTGACGGGCGGCTCCACCCGTCACCCTCAGGCCCGCGCTCATGGGGGGCGGAGGTCAGTTTGCGCCCTCCGACGCCCGAGCCGCCTTCGGGCGCGTGCAGCGATGTCAGCGAGCCTCTCTCGCTCATCGCGCCGCGCCCGCTCTGCTGTCTCCTTCGCGAGCATGACCTGCTCGCAGAAGGAGGCGCTGGCCGCCCACGCATCCGCGCAGCGGACCATCGCTGCGAGCAGGGTGGAGAGCGTGAGCACTCTCACCCCCAGGGCCGCCACAAGCTCCCGCCTCGGCGTCTCAAACGCCGGGCACTCGGTGAGCGTGTGCAGCCCCGAGTCCACGCTCGCGTCGCAGTGATGGCACTCGGGCGTTGGCTCTATACCCATCAGATGCTGATACCGCCCGAAGCTACCGTGCCCGGTGATAATCTGCGTCTGACGGTACGAGAGGCTACTGTGTTGCCTCTCTAGCCACTCCCCCATGATGGGCCTTACCGCCGCAATGACGGCGTGCCCTGCGTGTGGTTGCCCAAGTCATCGCTCCCACTCGGCCACCATGACCTGGTGGAGCCGGGATTTCTCGGCCCGAATATCCTCGGGCTCGGGATCGAATCCTCGCTCCCGCGCCTCCTTTCGGAACTGATATAGTGCCGAAAGGGCCCTCGCTTCCAGGATCCACGGTGGCGATCCGGCCAGGAGACTCGCCGCTTCGAAGGATATCGTGCGGTATCCCCTGATGGCCCTGGAGGCCATCGTGCTCTGCGCCGTACGGAGCAGAGGCAGGAATCTGGCCTCCAGGGTGTCCGCCCACACGGGGCACCCGTATAGGGCCATGGACCGCACGACACCCGCGTAGAGTCTCCTGCAGGAGGACTCTGGGCCCTTCAAGTTGGGCAACAACCGGCCCAAGGCATTCGCCGTGAGCACCAACTTGGGGCGCAGACTTCGGAAATGCTGTCCGAAGTCCCATCGACCATCAAGCACGAGCCCCAGGTATTTCAACCGGGGCTTGATGTCGATGGGAGTACCTCCCACTGTTAGGCTGGCTCCCGGGCGTGGCCTGCGCCGAGGGCCATGAAAGAACATGGCCTCGGACTTGTGCAGAGCCACCTCGAGACCCAGCCGCCGGATCCTGTCGACGACCTGAGCAACCGCGGTCGTGGCCCTCAGGGTCGCTTCGCGGTGCGTAGCCCCGCTCACCGTCACTAGCGTGTCATCCGCGTAACACGTGACGGTGGCCCCGTACGCGAAGTCACCGCGAAGCACCCAGTCGTAACCGATGTTCCACAGGAGCGGCCCCAGGACCGACCCCTGTGGAACACCGCACGACATCTCACGCCTACCGACTCCCGTCGAGATTTAAGCATACAAAGTGATACAGGGACAGAGAAAGCGACTTTGTTTTCTACTATGTATGTAGTAATGATATGACCGTTCGAGAATATTTTTTTTCGTTAGTACTCTTAAATGAAATTGATTGCATTTAAACGTGGCCCGGAAATAGTAATGATCTACTTAATCAATTATCAATTCAATCCATAGACAATTTTATTATATTATATCGTTCAATTTTAAAGATTTCAAATACAATGCAATTGCCAACAGATACCAAATATTTCTTATCTAATTTTGTGATATTTATACTTGTTATATTTAAAGGCACGAGTATATAGATATTTGTTTTGGTTAGTAAATGATTAAGTATGATTATACTGGTGGACTGGATGTAGGAAACAAAAAAATCGCAAGACCGGTAACAACATACCTACGGCTTTCATAAAAGTGACATTACGATAAGTCGCACTATCTATGTAAGGATAGGAGTCAAAATTAATTAACTCGTGTATTGGCACAGAATAATTAATAGTACTAAGTATTGGGTCTGAATCTCGTAACAAATTCAAAACTAATTTCCACTTCACTCAACAACCGTGATACAATATTTGTTCAAGACGGTTATAAAATCATTGGAGATAACATCTTCAGTAGAAGATTATTGCAAGCAAATTGCAGGCCTCGGTATAGGTAATGTAACTAAGTAATATAATAAGACATCAATAAACTAAGGTAACACAGGTATTCAGGCATAAGCCAATTCTTGCTACGTACCCGCATGACCTCCTTATTTGGAACGTATCACAAAAATACCCTTTCGACCTTATTTATAGAACCATATGGAATTTCTTCGTAATATAATATCCAATCACGTAATAACCAATGTGCCCATTGAATATTGTTACAATGTTGCAATGGAAGCAGGTCCGACCGAATATATTTGACTGTCATACATTAGGTAGGTATCTCAAGTTCTATATCGTAGGTACGGAATCATGCCGACCTTCGCCTTGAAGTAATTATTTCGGAAAACAAAATCGACAGATCACATCCAATAAATATATGAACTTGATTTGAGTTCACGGTCATTTTAATACTACCGGGTATAAAGGGCGTGGTATTGTAACAGCAATATTTATTATACATAATAGGTATGTAATATACAATACAGTGAGTGTATGGGTGATTGGAGAACGAGAATCTAGAGCAGAGAAGCAGACTTTCCTCTCAAAACTTAGGTCAGATGGCTCCAGATTTCCACATTTTCTATTCTATTTCTTTTTTTGATTTTTGTTCCATCCGTATCTAGCTTAATATCCATCTTGTCGCGCTTTGAAGCCTTTAAAACTTTAATTGGCATTAAGTTTAGAGAATTAAGGGGCCTCGTAAAAGCTTATATGAAACCGAGTAATGAAAAGGAGAAGTAGGAGAGCTGACAGAGCTGCACTTTTTTAATGCAACCGGGTTAAAAAATATCTTCCTAGGTATAAGAAATGAAGAAAACACATTTATTTTGTAACTATAAAAAGTCCTCAGGACCTATTACCAATATGATGAATTGACAACGCAGTATAAGCGCCGGCAAACATCTTGAACAAGCGTTAATAAGTTCACGCATGTGCACTCTGTGCTAACCCCCAGCGTGCAGACAGTAGACCGAAGCCTCTCAACATTGGGAGAGGCCTATGTCCAGCAATAGGCTGCGGTAAGCTAATTAATTGATTGATGTGCACTCTTACGGAACAACCAAAAACACTAAAAGAACTAATCAAATAATGACACGCGGCCGTGCACATACATTTTAGTTGGTTTCGGTCTTTGCCGGTCATTACTACCTACCTCGTAAGATTTCGTGCAAGATTAAAGTTCAGTCCAGTCTTCAATGAAATAATTTCAAAATTGGTCTGTTATAGACGGATTTATTATCTCTTATAAATTGCCTATTAAACTAATAACGAGGTTATAATATAAACTAACTGCAGCCGCATCTTCGCCCGCGTGGATTTGGAGCTAGGCTTTAATTTATTCTGCAGCCAAATCTCAGGCTCTTCGTAGATTCCGGTACAAAGAGACAACAAGACTAAGTTGTTATTTGTTATAAATATCGTACATAAATTCATAATATGTGCGTGAATCAATTATTTGGCCTATTGCAGTCCATTTCTAGACATTCCGAATGTAAGAATCCTACACCTTGCGTATCCAGTCCAGCCCCTCTAGACAAGTGGCCATTCGCTAGCAGGCGTTTAATGGAATAGAATGACGAATGTATAGGATTTGACGTATTTGACATGCGTTAACGACTGTCATTTACGTCAAATCCCATACATTCGTCCATCTATTCCACTAAACGCCGGCTAGCGAATTGCCACTTGTCTAGAGGGGCAGTCCAATCTAGCCCAACTAAACCTTTCTGTTCATCCGTCCATATGACGAGGGACGTCCCACCTTCCATTTGCCGATTCGTGGTCTCCACTCTAGAACTCATTTGCCCTACCAACCATTGATAACCATAGAGAGGTAGCCAGAACCTTCAAATTTATTTATTAGTATAGAAAAGGAGAAGATTTTCTTCATTCGTTAAAGTGATCATGACATAATTTACGACAAAATCGTAATTAATAGTGATTAACAAGATGTTTTATTAACCCTGTTACTGCCTTCTGCCAATGGTGATGTAAACTCGAGTCATGACTATTTCCGACAAGACCTTGTCAGATTTAAAGATACAAGCCTCACATGACGTCAACAATGTCAGCGGGATCTTATTCGAATCACAGATATAAATAAAGATAGAACGAATAATATTTGACATATCATAGCAATGTGTGCACGGGGTCCTACCTACCAAAACCAATATCAACAAGAGCATTAGAACGTTTGCAATGCATTCTAAAATTGACATAATATGTATAATTCATTATTTAGATGTAAATATTTTGTTAGAATTAGGAGGAAAGTAACTACAATTATTGTTGTACTAGCTGTTGCCCGCGGCTCCGCCCGCGTGGATGTCGGCTATCGCTTAGTGTTGATCCGACGCTATTGAGCATTAAATTCGCCCCTCTACTCAACTTTGTCCTCGACTATGTACACACCTCTGTTCTCGACTTTCTACTCGCCTTTATACTTGAATTTATACTCGACTCTCTACTGACTACTCTGTTCCCCTCTCTACTCGACTTTGTACTCTTCTCCATACTCGCCTTTCCATTGGCATCTCTACTTGCCCATCCATTCGATTCCCCATTACCATCCACTCGCCTATCTACTCGCACCTTTACTCAACTCCCTATTCGCCTCTCTACTCAACCCTTTAATGCGTTCTATTTGATTCTATACTCGCCTCTCCACTGGCTCTCTAGTCGCATATCTACTCGCCCCTGTAGTCGACTCTACTCGACTTTCGATCTTCACACGCCTATCCACTCGTCCCTATAACAATCTCTACTCGCCTCTCCACTCGCTTCTATATTTGGTTCGCTACTCGACTATGTCCGTTCCGAAGCTCTAATTCACCTTTGTACCAAAGTTCATGAGGACATCTTAAAAGAAATTCTTACTATTTATGCCATAGCCTATGTCCTTTTCCAAGCTCTAATCCATCTCTGTACCAATTTCATCAAGATATCTTCAAAATTGTCATACTTACATACCCTAGCCCTATTCCACCCCTTTAACTCCCTTTTTCGCAATAAAAGGTAGCCTATATCCATTTTTGAGCTCTAATCCATCGCTGTACCAAATTTCATCAGTATATCTTCAAAAATGATTTCATACCAACTATCTAGTCCTTATACCCCACCCTTACCTTTTACCACATCATTCGCGATAAAAGGTAGCATATGTCCGTTACCAAGCTCTAATTAATCCCTGTACCAAATTTCATCAAAATATCTTCAGAAATGACAAACTTTCATAAAAACTTTCATCCCCTATTTCCCCCCCTTAAGCCCCCTTTCTCGTAATAAAAGGTAGCCTATGTCCGTTCTCAAGCTCTAATATACCTCTGTACCAAATTTCATCAAGATCGGTTCAGTTGTTTAGGCGTGAAAGCGTAACATACAGACAGACAGACAGACAGACAGACAGACAGACAGACAGACAGACAGACAGACAGAGTTACTTTCGCATTTATAATATTAGTATGGATTATACAGTTCTATATGTGTAGGGCTTTATCGCACCAGCTAACTAATTTACCTGCTAAACAAGGGGCAAGGCTATTTATTACACAAGCTTTCAACTCGGGGTAGGGACTTTAGACAAAATAAGAAACCAACCCCGATCTCCAAGTATACTTTAGATACAACCGAGAAATAGCTAGGGGCTAGGAGGACTATTATTTGTGAAGACATTTGCTGTTATTATCGCTACCAAACTTAGCGCATGTCCTTTCCCAAGCTCTAAGTTTAGTAGTTCAGTCGTAAAAGGGTACAAGACAGAAAGAGTTACTTGCGTATTTATTAATATTTGTATTTTTTTATACAACTGAGGTGGCAGAGAAGCACCACCACACCACACCCACCTGATGGAAAGTAATTACCGTGGCCTTTGGATGTATGCAACACCAGGGCCGTCACACTCGTGCTGCCGACTCTTTAAACAGAGAGTTTCTGTGCCGTCAGTGTAGAATACAAAGCAGGAATAGCCTTTGGTTGTCCCACTGACTGACTGACAGCACAACAACTCTCCAGTGAGCTCTATGGATTACAACTATTCTATTTCAGTTCATGTCTATGCCTACCCCGCCTTTGGCAATGACAGTGTCTTGAATTGATTTACTGCAGAGGTATTGTCAATAACATTGTATTATTATTACACTTCTATTAACCTCAATTGCAGTAGTGCATTTCAATTATTTCAATCACTGCAATGAATGTAATAGGTGTCATGTCTGCACGTGACTTCATCGAACTACAATAATTATACTATGATTAAGAATTTCTTAATCATGATACAATTGGGTATTTGACTGACCAGTCAAATTAGTTACTTTTTTCTAAACGTCAAAACGGTAATTTATAAGGAAAATTGTATGAAAACTATATTTGTGACGTCATAATATTTAATAGTCAAATCATAATATACTATTAAACGTTGGATGGATGATTATAAATAAATAAGAACGAAAAAATAAGAACCGACGCAACTGTTTTCACTCTTTTACCATTATTAATTTAATAAGTCCAGCTAAATAATTTATTTTAACTACAGGAAAGTACCCAATTGTATGTCGGATAGGACAAATAGTTTGCGTTTAAGTCTGAGCAGGCCACAGTACGCAAGTTGGTACTGTCTTTGTTATGAGGCACCACGTTCGTACATTAATCTTACCTGGTAGCAGGTACACCTGCATATTAAGCAGACCAAACAGGTTACAAAAATGAATTGAACTATATACACTTTATATAACTCCGTCCCTCTTTCTCCCCCGGAGTTGAGATGCAGGAAAGTTGCTCAAAACTACGAGCATTGCATCCAATTGTGTTTGGTCGCTTGGAGCTCAAATGAAGAAGAATATAATGGCAAACTTTCGACAACACCAGCATCTACAAATTCATTTGGCTTCACATACAGCCAAGCCAAGGTTACGCTAATTGTAGAATTAAATAATAGTTAAACTAATTTCAACACTTTATTAATAGCAACGTTTCCTCGTGGCCATACTAATAGTTTGTCACACAAGTATGACCACGAGGATATAAATGTCCTCGTAGTCATATCATCATTTTGACACGCCCTTTAGAAAAATCAGGAAACTAAAATACAGAACTAAGAATAAAAAGACCTTAATCGCAATTTTTCTAGAAAAAGAACGATAAAAATCTCTCCATTAATGAGTTCCATTTGACAATAATTTGTACTCAATGAAATCATCACTTAGATCACTACTTACTGGTTTTTTTTTTCTTTTCTCTGAAAATTATTAATTATTTGTGTTTGAACCGATCACTTTATTTTGAAGTTTATGACACTGTTGGACGTTGACACTGGGTAAGTCGCAGCAATATGCAAGCGGAGCCATAAACCAAGAACTGAACTGAACTGAAATCATCACGATCAATATAGGTATTCTTGGCGTCTTTTTTTGCCTCTTTAGGTATGTAGTATACTTAGTGTGGGTGAAATTGTTTCTATTTAGTCGTAGTTTTGAAACTACTCATTTGGCATTGTTGACTCCAATAACATTCTAGAACAAAAAGTATTTTGGCACAATTTTTGTCTGCTTTTTTGGCATGTCAATGTATTTTTTGTGTTCATGTGTATATTCATAACTAGCTGTTGCCCGCGGCTCCGCCCGCGTGGATGTCGGTTATCGCTTAGTGTTGAGACAGCGCTATTTTTCTAAAATAAAAGTAGCCTAAGTTCCTCCTTATTACATCAGCAACCTGCCGATAAAAGTCCTGTCAAAATCGGTCCAGCCATTTCAGGGATTAGCCGGAACAAACAGACAGACAGACTAAAATTATTGTAAAAAATGTTATTTTGGTGTATCACCGTATTATATTCATATACATGTAAAAAACGGTATTTTAATATTACAAACAGACACTCCAATTTTATTTATATGTATATAGATGTAGATACCTACATAGCTCATAATCATAAGAAATCGGCGCTGGTATAGAAACCGAGTTATTGAATAATTCAAATGCAATATTATCAAACCTACATAAACATTCAACAATTCGGTACTCATACCTGCAATGAACTGGGGTAGCTAATCGGATCCGAACCCATCAGTGAGTTCGTTAATACTTCTAATAAGTAGAATGAAGCTTTTTAAATAATTGAACAAACACAATTGGTTATTATTTACGGTGTCATCAACTTGTAATAATTGCGTACTGACCTTTATTGGAAACGAACGTTGGGAGCCACTCTATGGACCATACGGGAAAACATACAGAATTGTTTATCCTATTAATCACATGTTATGCGAGAATTTAACAATTTCGATACAATTTAATAGTTATCAAATATTTCATACTAGGTATATTGCTAATTAAAAAATACTAAAAAATCTGTCAATTTCTTTTTCAAATGTTTCTTCTAAAATATCGCAGAATAATGTTATTTTAATTATAAGTTTTTATTCTACTGTTAGGTGATATATATCATCTCAGCGAAGCACTAAACTATATAAATATTGGCACATTCCCAATCTAGTCGTAAAATTCAGTCGAATTATTATTTGAGTTATAAGTCCTGACTTCTGTCTCACCGCTACCAAAAAAGCGAGTAGCTATTCACATTAAAAAACCGTATGATTTACTAACTTTTAAACTCTCGCGTTCCATGATATATTATAAAGAGAACGGGAATTAACGCGATCATGGTATATACATGGAAGCCTACACATACGGACAGATACCTACACACCACGTCTCATCACCATCATCCCCGACACCTGCCATCCGTTGCGACGGCACTCATGAATAGTGCGTATGATCTCTGTGACCCTGAACGTCTGAAGCGAGAGCTGGATCATGTTCAGGAGGTACTCAAAAACAACGGATATGAAGTGTACGGACGACGGTAGCAACAGGCATTGAGGCGTAGACATGTGGAGGTGAGCAGGCAGCCAGCCTATATGCCCTATGTCAAGGGTTGATGAGTCGGCTCCGTAAAAACGTACTCCATCCCGACAGTCTACACCTCAGGCATGAGGGTAAACAACATCGTGAGCACACCGAAGGATGTCTTACCGTTACAGTGTCTAGGTGTCTATAAGATAGATTGCAGCTGTGGTAGCGGACTATTGCCAGACGCCGCCAGACGAGCAAAACGGCGATTGCAGAAAACCTGCTAGAAGCAGGCACCAATCACTGGATTTAATTCCACCATACGCAAGTCCTCTCCAAGGAACGTCACTTTTATTCAAGAGCTGTACGTGCAGCGATTGAATTAAGAAACACAATTTCAATCGGGAAGATGGGTTTAAATTATTTGCAACATGGAATCCAGTGATAAAAATCTAGTAATGTAATTTTTTTTTTCACATCTCATGCTCTTAGAATGTTACTTTAGTCTCTGGATATCGGGACTAAAGTTTCTTATTAATCTCTAGGGACTAAAGTAATTTTTTTTTTAATTTACTTTGAAAACTCCTAAACAGCCAATCACGGTGTTTGTGAATGGGACGATTATCACCTTTTTAGTGATTGTGTATAGAAATACCAAAATGAAATTTGATAAAATCTAAAAAACCCATTTAATTTCATGAAACACGATTAATGATATTAATTTAATTAATTATTATGTAAGTATTAATGATTGATTAATTTTATTATGCATTTCTAATTAGTTTTAAAAAAGCCGCGGGACTACGTAATTTTAAGAAACTTTGTTATTATAAATATTATAATTTTGTATAGAACGTTGTTTTTTTTCCTCGCATTCAAAAGTGAAAAGTAGAGTGTTTAACATGGGAATAACACTCGAACTATTAGCCACCCTCGCTTCGCTCGGGTGGCTAAAATATCTCGTGTCATTATGGCTTGTTTTAGACCCTTGTTGAACAATCTACTATTGATTTTAGCGTTGCCATGTCGGGGAGTGCTTTATGTGGTTTTTTTGTGACGGGGGTTTTTTAAACTTTTAATTTAATTTTTATCACTTAGCGCAAACAATCGCCTCTAAGAGTAGCTTTTCAAGTCACAGCCTATTGATCACCAAATTAATATTTTCTACTAATTTAGCTCTATATCCGCTTATCGTCTGCGGCGAGACAGGTGCCTAACTGACATCATACATTTTTAGTAGGTTATTAAATAATAGTCACTCTCATTGGTACTTTACTTAGAATCCTCACTCAATTCAAAACCACAAGTCTAGGCGCTTCCCAAATTAAAGAAAATAATGTTATATCGTTAGAGGTTTCCCTAGTGTGTTAAACCTCGACTATGTGCATGTCAGGTTCTATTGCAAGCCAGGTAACCAGCAGGTAACGTGGTTATTAATTCTCTGGTCATTCTCTTTCTGCCAGTCTGTAAATCCAGGTTCAATACAAGTTAAAGGTTTTTATCATCAACATAATGACTGCTATCCGGCGTCGCAGCACCGAGGAATGCCTACATCAGATTCTTGTTCTTTTCTATACCAGCTCCACAACAAAAAAAGACGGGTTGCACTCTGGGAGTGCCGGCAGAAGTGAAAACTTTTCTTTCTTTCTTCGTTATATACATAGAAAAAGATAAAAAGAACATACCATACCATCACTAATTTTTCTGCTAATTTTCTGTCAGAAGAAAATAATAAATTACAAAAAGAAAAAATAATCAGAAAAAGTAAATCAAATCAAATCAAATCAAATCAATAATAAAAAGTAATATAATAAAGTAAGTAAGTAAGTAATATAATAGTAATAAATTACAAGAAGATAATAATCACAAAAAGTGTCAGAAAGCCAGGTTTGAACCCGGTACTATCTGAAACCATAAGGACTTACTGTCGAAACGCTTACAGCTAAGCTACGAAGCTATTTATCGTATCTTGCAAAATAGACAGTCTGTAGCTAATGTTGTATGACGTCATTCGTCGGTTATGGTTCAAAGGTCAAGCGGTCCTGACGCGAGTTTAACATGTTTACCCATTCAACGCCGCTAAAGAAGTTTTCACTTCAATAATCAATACATAACATTATGTAGAGGACCTACCTATGTTTAACTTTCCTCCGATAATTCTATTGTTGGAACATTTCATATAGTTCCAATGGTAGGATACTCCAACCAGCCTAAGAGATGATCACGCAACGCCAAAAAACTAGATCTACCATCTCAACTACTTAAAACCTCATGCCTAGGAAAGTACACCTTTGCGTGGTACCTTTAAAGGCGGAAACATATTTACGTGTCGTGGCGTGTCGTGACGCGCCAGAAGCATATCGGTTTCATACATTTAATATGGTTAGGGACATATTTGCATGTCGTGTCGTGTCGCCACGCGTTCTGTCGTGGCGTCGACTGCTCGCCACCCCGAGCGGTGGTGGGGGTTATGACGCGACCCGATACAACAGGCAAATGTGTTTCTATCTTAACTCAAGTTCAAGTAACTAAAACTCACCTCCATAACCAAAGTAACAAATACCAAAGTCAAAACAAACCACAGACGTACTATTTCAACTATTTATATCGTCAAGAACAAACGTTTAATTATCGTTACATCAAAGATATTACAGGCTTGGCATCGCCGGCACGCCACGCCGAACCCAAATCAGCGTTGGTTGATTGGCGTTTGAACTAAAAATAACTTTATTATTAGCTTATTTTATAGTTTTCATGATATACTATTGCATCTCAACTGAATTTACTCTCCGTGAATTCAGTTGAGATGCAATAATTGTGCAGTGTATTTGAATTGGGGAGTCGGTCGAAAGATATTCCTGCCACGCCATTTAAAAAAAATAATTAGTAATTTAAATTACTAGTATGCCGCCTAACATCAATAACTGTCCTAAATTGCTAGTGTTGAGAGTTAGGATAAGGTTCATGGTCGCTAGTGTAATGGCAAAGATTATAATCTGGGACTTCTTCTCTATCGTAAGGACGACTCGTTAACTTCTAGGCTACTGACGATTCATGAATCTGTGGGCACGGGAGTGCCCCCGCCAAGACGAGCCAAGCGAAGCGCAATGGCACTACCTACCTTCTCTTAAAACGCTTCGCTTTCGTCAAAATGCGTGGCTTGGCCGTTTTGCTACCGTAACAAAGATTCCATAGGCATTCGTTCATTGGGTGTGAAACAAAACGGCCAAGCCACACGTTTTGACTAAAATGTAGTATTTAGTAGTGTTTGTGTAGGCCTGGTAAGATTAGGGCGCATAGATCAATAATCTTGGCTCCACATGAGATCTGACCACTTTTTCATATATATTTTAAGTAAGGTTGTTGGTTTAGAGCGTGCAGTCTTAAGAGCTTGGCTTTATACGAGATCTGATAACTTTTTCACAGTCTCCTCTCGTCCTCCTCGTCTGTTACGAGGCTCTGGTAGTTGCTTCCTGAAAATCCAAGATAAACCAAAATATGAAATAAGTATTATAGCGGCCCCAGGTTTTTGTGTGTGATCTATATATACATCCAGTAACTCATTTGGCGTCAGGTATGTGGTGCATCATTAGGACGTCCACCAGTTCTGCTTACATTTTTCATCATCTGTCGACGAATATTGCTTAGTTTTTTGATTTCCTACTCCATAAGATATTTAATTTTCTTGCTTTTTTACTTGCGGCAATATTCATTTTGCAGTTAGGCCCAAACTTTTTGGACCCCATACAATAGTGAAGCTTTAGTGACCTCCGACGTATATCAATATTATTTATATATTGCGCGGACATTTTCACGTCCAAATCAGACGGTTGGGATTTAAAAGTGCAACGTTGCCAGCTTGTGAATCGTTTCTTCATACTTATCTCTTTCTTTCACGGAGTCCCGCAAAATCAATTGTCTATTGTGAATGATATTTTTTTTATGATTTCTCGGTTGACCGCTGTCTTATTTGAGCTATTCTCATTTTTGTATTTATAGAAAGAACGACTGATTCCACAGCAGTAGTACCTAACATCTTACTACTGCTGTGGAAGCAGTCTTTCTTTCTCATCGTACGAAAAAACTTTAATATTAGCATGAGTTTACATACGGGTTAGTTAGTTAGTTAGTTAGTTTACCTGGGCTGTTCCGCACTTAGCCTCTTGATTGGGCCATTGTGCGTACCATCTTACCTCTCATTCCAACCAACCCAGATCCTCCCAAAAAGCCAGCAGCCTTTTCAGGTTTCCACATGCTTCCCAGAGTGACGCTGGTGACTGGAGAAATTTCGCCAGTTATGTGGCCACGCTCGTGCACTCTGTAAGCAAATTGTGTGTGGCATTTCTTCTGCCCCCATGCAGCTTCTGCATAGGGGGCTGTCCGTCACACCTATTGTAAACAGATGCTTGTTTAGGGGACAGTGACCGGTCAAGAGGCCGGTGACCTTGCGGATTTGGTCCCTTCTTAGCCTAATGAGGTTTCGGCTAGACGTTTTTGATGCTACCGGAACTGCATTTGTTTTTGTCTGCATCCTTCAGTGTTTGTCCATTCTGTCAGATGGGTTTCTTCTGTACTTTTTCGTAGCCAAGTTTTGACCTGTGCTTGAGGTATGGGTAGTATTGGTTCCGGTCCATATACTGTCGACCCTGATCCTCTCTTGGCCAATTCATCGGCTGCGTCGTTGCCGAGGGAGTTGCTGTGTCCCTTGATCCATTGCAGCGTGACCCTGTTTGTGTTTGCAATGGATTGGAGTGTGTTATGACATTCCAATATGAGGACAGAGGTTATGGTGTTACTTTAGAGAGCTTGGAGTACGGATGCACTGTCTGAGATGATCTTTACATCTAGATCTCTGACATCTCTGGCGGCAATCGTCTCCGCCGCTCTCGTTATGCCAATACATTCGGTTTGAAATATTATGCTTAGCTTGTCCAAGGTGGTTGTTATTTTGATATTTAAGTCATTCGAGAAGACGCCTGCTCCGGTACCATGTGTGTTTTTGGAGCCGTCTGTGTATATCCTAACTTCTTTGACGCCAGAGTTATCTCTTTTTTCTTCAGAAAGTTGGATATGATACTTCCTTTCGAAGACGTGGTGACATGGTATTCTGTCTATGGGAGCCTCGAGAAGTGGTATCTTCTTTAGGATTCCCTGTAGAATCTTTGAATGCTTTGTTCCAGTATTCTCTTTCCAAAGCCCATTATTTTTCAGTCTTAAGGCTGCTGCCTTGGCCTCCTCCTGTATGATTAGATGCAGCGGTCTCAGGTTTAGGAAGTGCTCTAGTGCGACTGATGGGGTGGTTCTCATGCATCCAGTGGCTGCTGTACTCGCTAGGCGTTGTAAACTCTGGAGCTTTTCTTTCACAGTGATCAGTTCTGTTCTGGGCCACCATACAACTGATCCATAGGTTAGGGAAGGTCTGATAATTGCCGTATACAGCCAAAGTGTTATCTTTGTGTTAAGACCCCAGTTCTTACCAACGAGTCTTCTGCATTGCCAGAAAGGCCTGTAGCCTTTTTCATCTTAGCATTTATGTGGCTAGCCCAATTCAACTTATTATCAAGTATGATGCCCAGATATTTAACTTGAGTTGTTAGAGCTAGTTTGGTGTTAAATAGTTTTGGTAGTTGTAGTTCTGGTAACTTTCTTTTGTTGGTGAAAAGGACAAGTTCTGTTTTTTTCGGGTTTACTGATATTCGGTGTTCTTCGCACCATTTTTCCACAATCTGAAGGGCTGAGCGCATGATTTTGCATAGCACATCCTCAGCCGTTCCGCTTATCAGTATTGCAAGATCATTCGCGTACCCGATGGTGGTGCATCCTCTCTCATTTAGTCTCTTTAGGAGGCTGTCTACTACTATATTCCATAAAAGTGGCGATAGGACGCCTCCTTGTGGGCACCCTTTGACTACCTTTGCTCTTGTGGTAGTGATCACTATCTGGACCGCTCTTTTGCTTATTAGCTGAGTGATCCAGTCCCTTATGGTTGGTTCTACCCTACGCCTTCGCAAGGCTTCGTTAATGCTGCTGTGTACCGTCTTGTCGAAAGCCTCTTCTATGTCTATGAAAGTAACTAGTGTTGAGGCTTTATTTGTGATAGCCGATTCTATCTTATGCACTACCATGTGCAGTGCGGACTCTGTTGATCTACCTTTCCTGTACGCATGTTGCTGAGGATGTAGTGGGTTGTCTTTTAGTGTTATATACGAGTATTTCTAAGCTTAATTTGATTAGATTCAAAGAGTATTATTGACTAGATATTTCTGATAGATTATTCTCACCCTGTAATCGCCCACTGCTGAGCGTATCTTTGACTACGTATCTAAGGTACGCCACTAGCTACTTAGTATCAACCAGCCCCGCAGGAGTGACCCGATCAAGCTGTGTTTGCCCTACTAAAAAACGCTATTTAAATGGTACTTACACCAAAAAATGGAATAATCCACATATTTCTTAATATTTTAAGAACCCGAAACTTTTCACTCTTCGCTATATTAGAAACAGCAACTTTTGCCCATGACCATCTACCGAGCGCTAACCAAGGTCTGTGTATTAAGATTGGACTTGGACGAAAATGCTTTCATATGTCCGGCTGACCCGCGGCCGTCCGCGGTTTGTCCGTTTGTTCTCCTCTTAGGCTTAAGTACTTGGTAGCAAATAAAATTATTTATGATTTGAAATAAAACTATTTTAACCGATTTAATCGCGTGTATTATTTCAAACTTTAACCCGACGTCTCGAGGCCTTTTCAAGTCCCATGGTCACGGGTTGAGTCTTACCCGTGACCATGGGACTTGAAAAGGCCTCGAGACGGGCTAGGTCTGTTTGACGCTGTTTTTATTTATTTATTTATATATTACGGTTTTCATACTGTACGATATTTGACGTCCGTATACATGAATCTATAGCACTACTTTACAAAAATAATTGGACGTTGAATATGGGGCGGCATGAAAAGTCTGTACCGTCAACTGACGTCAAAGTCAAAGTCAAAGTCAAAAATCATTTATTCTGTATAGACCATTAAAACGGTACTTACAAAACGTCAAGTTTAAAAAAAATCTAGACTAGTTTAGCAAATGGACCACCGGTTCGAAACGCGGCCCCGACCTGAGAAGACTCCGGCAAGAAACTCAGCGGACGTCCGTATATAGCTTCAGAGCTACGCGACACATATACAGATGTCGGTTTGACGAATACTTTTCATATCGTACGATATTTGATGCCCGTATAGATGAATTTATAGCACTATTTTAGAAAATTAATCGGACATCGAATATGGGGAGGCATGAATAGTAGGTATATACCGTCAACTGGCGTCCGCATATAGCTTCAGGGCTACGCGATACATATACGGATGTCGGTTTGACGTATACTTTTCATACTGTACGATATTTGACGTCCGTGTACATGAATCTATGGCACTACTAGTAAATTAATCGGACGTCGAATATGGGGAGGCATGAATAGTAGGTATATACCGTCAACGGACGTCCGTATATAGCCTTAAAGCTACGAGACATATATATGGATGCCGGTTTGACGCATACGTCCGTATACATGAATCTAATATCACTTCTTCTTCCTTCTCCTATAAATGCATAAAGTCCCATTATTATTATACTGACATGTAATATTCTATATTATACATAAATGAGTATGAGTAGTATGAGTATGAGTATGAATTTATGACCCAACACCGTCTCAGGTAATTAATCATGAATAAAATGTTCTAACGTTTGCGCGACTGTTATACAAAAATAATTGGATGTTGATTATATTGTTTTGATTGCGGTAGGTGCGAGTTGGCAACGTCGCAATTGTGGACGCCAAATACGCGAATCCGTAGTCAGGAATTCCTCTAGATATACAGTGTGGATATACGCACTGCAGCAGCGCCTCACCTGCGCGGTGATTTCTTCGGGAAGTTTTCAATATTTTATTGCAACCATTTAAAGCGAATTTTGACTTCCGTCGATTTTTGTACTACGGCTAGCTAGGATCAATAGGACTTAAGTGCCACCGGATAACAAAGTGGCGTCCGGTATATGGACGCCAAAAGCAGGTGGACGCCAGTTTAAATGCACTTTCGCCTTCAATGGACGGCCAATTGTGTATATATATATATATATATATATATATATATATATATATATATTCGCTAATTCTTTCTTTAGAATATTCCTTGCAGTACGTGGATGGTTCTTACGCAGAGAAAAAAGGCATTAGCTAGTATTAAAATAAATGGAAGTTAACAGTGCTATTATGGAACAGATTAATGTATAGTCTCAATGACTTCTACGCGTACTAATAAGAATGTTGTGCCATGGTGCTAGAATGGCACAGTAAGTGTAGGAAAAAAGCAAAACCCAGGTACAATCACACTTCGGTCAAAGTATGAAACAATATTGGAAATGGGATTCGTACTTGATACTGTAAGGACGTTACTGCTGCATCACCGTTGCCGGCTGAATACCACAGGTCATTGGCTTACTCGTCTTACTTTATAAAAAAAACGTATGACCCGGTACAACTTACTTAACTTCAATAACCTCTAAATATAACAGTTATTAAATTTACGGTAACTTTTTTAAGTGACGGCTAAGTACCGTACATTACACTGCTAATAGATGCCAATATATTCTATTAATGACTTATATGTATTCTACTAAGCAAAAAATTGGTATCGCTAAAGGCCATTACCCGACCATCAGTCACACGCCAATTTCGTGGCTGCTATTCAGGTGGTATTACAAAAAAGCGCGCTATACTATAATCGTAATCATTCTTTTTATCGTGTAGATTAAAAAGAACCGTGGTAGCCTAGTGGTATAGGTAATGGAGTGCTGAGACGAGGGCTCGGGTTCGATCCCAGGTTTTACCATGGCACATACCAATGACTTCTCGATGCTTTTCGAAGTAATGTGTGTATTTATCGCAGGTTTATAAGTGCCCGGTTAATGGCAATAGGCTCGCCACCTATTACATTGGGACCTAAACATAAACAGGCGAAATGTGCCCCTTCAGGGATATAGGCGTGAGTTTATGTATGTATGTGTGTAGATTACCCCCTTTGATAACCTCCCGCTGGAGCCAGCGGGCACGGTTATGACGGATTCAAACCAACCAAAACCCCACGGCCGTCTCGAGCCATTAGTGGCCGAGGGTGTGATAGCCTCTGGCATATCACTGCGCTATATTGTACCCATACAGGCCCTGCATGGGTACAGTAAAATTCATCATCTCATTCATCTAGTTTCTACTAGAAATTCATGTCATTCAACCGTGATCCGATTTTTGCTCTAGACAGTGTGTTTTTAACAGTTGTTATTTGGAAGATGACGTCACGTTTCGATAAATACATTAACTCATTTCCGTCAGTCCCATCTTCGACAATAGCATGAGATTTTCTTGTTCGCGATGTGAACGGATGGGGCGATGACCTATCTGAATGTGGAATCGATGCATCGGACACGCGCGAGCGATTTTATTCGTTCTAGTTTTATTAGGGCTGTAACTCAGATATTATTACTATACATTTATTGATCATTAGTTAGGCTTGGAATAGATTCTGGTCTGGTAGATAAATCGGTAAAGATTAGAGCATATATTTATGATTCAACATTGGTAAACTAGCAGACACCCGCGGCTCCGTTCGGGTGTATTTCTAATTCCGTTCCGGTAACTCATGGGAATCTAATCCAAGTATAGAAAACCTACGTATTATTTCAGACTGAAAGCTATTCGTGTATCTAATTTATGCCACATTCAAACATCTTCACAATATTTTTCTTATTTATAATAATAGCAGGCAGTAGGAATAATCAGCAAAGATTTATACGATCTCGAAACACTATATCGAAGTCCAGCTGTGGACTTCGATTTTTTTTATTACTTTTTTTTGTTTTTTTCTTGGTTGATTGATTGAAAGTAAGGATAATGCAAGTTATTTTTTTCCTATGCGTCTAAGTCTAAGTATGCGATGACCTGCCAGCAGACGGGCAGCCCACTTCTTTACCATCGTATCAGTGTTCTGGACCACCGACCGTATGATTTATAGCATTCTAAATATAAAGTTGCGTATGATTAAGTCAAAATAAAACTGTTATTATCAATCAATTTAGCCTATCATAATGTTGGGAAGCTCTGGCGTACTGTTACCACGCTGGCCAGACGGGTTGGTTTTATTTCGGGTATTAGGAAATACCCGAAATAAAACCAACCCGTCTGGCAAATCACTGCAAGAGTAGGAACTCTCGCAGTGATATCGTCTGCGTATTTCTCCGTCAGTAGCCTCTTGCGACATCTTTTGGATGAGATGGAGTTGTGGTACTTGTATTTAAATGTCATCAAATTGTAACTATAATGTTTAAGAATTTTCAAATTTTTACAAGCAAAATAGTAAACAGTCGAGATGTTTTCTGCGTGATTGTAACTCTTTGTGAAAACATTTTTGTTTTATTTCGTTACTAGCAGTTGCCCGTGGCTTCGCCGGATATCGGTTATTGCAACCAACCATAGCCTATATCCTGTCTCAAAGTCTCATCTATCTCTGTAACGAATTTCACAAAAATAGATTCAGCGGTTTAGGCATAAAATGTAACAGACAGACAGAGTTACTTTCGCATTTATGATATTTACTAGCTGTTGTCCGTGGCTTCGCCCAAGTGGACATCGCCTTTCATGACCAAATATAGCTTATATCCTTTCTCAAGTTCTATTCTATCTCTATAGCAAATGTCATAAAAATCGATTCAGTGTGTTAGGTGCTTTATATATGCGTTGGATTATTTGAAGTGATTAAGAGCAAGACTGAATTGCGACTAGCTGCAAGAGAATGTCGAAATCGACAGCCCTATTGGGGTTATTTAGTAATCATGACAGGAATGTTTTCACCCGTCTAGACTTCTTCAGGAATTTCGACCTAAAAAGTTTGTTTTTTTTTTATTTATTACTGAGTAACATGAGTGTAAGGGTCCCAAACAAGACCTAGGCCAAGCCAAATTCACCTGCAAGCTGTTACACCTAAGCTGCTTAATCGACAAGGCGCTGACGCAAACTTTTCTGGAGACTTTCTCTGAGAGGGAAGATCAGACGGCAGACGCTCCCATAAAAACAGTATAAGGAGGGGCAAAAGGAGTAAGCGAATCCAATCGTTTGATAGTAGAGGGTCATTTGAAAAGTTCTAAGCCTAACCTACTTAATGCAACCACACGATATTGATTTTATTTTTTAACATACTCTCCCCCGAATACAAAATACTTTTATTTCGAACCGGTAAGACTATGATACCTGTCTCCTCAAAATAAGCGTTTACGGCGGCTAGACCTCGTAATTTGTAAAAAAATATTTACCACCTAAACATTTTTTCAGCTTCGAAAACAGCTAAACGTCGGACTATGCTAAATCCGGTGAATATGGGAATGAGCTAACAATTCAAAGCCACACTAATGGATTTCATCATAGATTGTATAGAAGTCTGAACGCGTACATTATCCTGATGAAACAAGACCATTTTTCTCAATAAACATGGACGGGTTTCTTTGATTTCTGCTCTTAAACGACGCAGCCGGTTGCAATGAGTATAATAGGAGGTTATTGTTTCACCCTTTTTTAAATAATGCATCAGAATTATATTCTATAACAGATGCCATGCCTTTGCTGGACGATAAAACCACCTTTACCTTCTTTAGGGTGGGTAATCCTTCTCTTTACCATTGTTTCGACTACTTTGTCTCTGGTGAATTGTGGTCCACCTAAGTATAGGTATTTTAATAAATTATAATGGGTCAGTTTCGTTTAACTCTAAACAGTCGCGGGAAGTTAAGAATTGGTTGCGTTTTTATTCCACTGAAAGCAACCCACCGGTACTCACCAGGCATACACCTTAGAGAATCCAAATACAGCAGTAATTAAATCATAATTTCGCTCAGAAGAGATGCCTAAAGTCTTAGCTATCTCCTTGACAGTCAATCTTCGATCAGATAAAATTAAATTATAGATTATTTCTTTGTTTTCATCAGTGGAGGCAGTCGATGGCCGCCCACTACGAAGCTCATCTTGAATGATCTCACGACCACGATTAAACTTTGCCACCCAGTTTTAAACAGTCGCATACGAAGGAAAAGCCTCACCCAAAACAGTAGGCATGTCTGCACGTATGGCTTTTGGAGTTCCACCTTTCAAATTCAAGTGTTTTATCTCTGCGCGATGTTATAAATAATCTAAGCTGCATACTTGTTCCTAAATAATGTAACTACAAAATTAGGCGATTTATAAACTAACCAATGACTATAATAACTATGTTATGATAAGAACTTTTTAAATGACCCTCGTAGATATCTTTTACGTACAGAAATCCCCACGGATCCCCAAAGTCTCGGGTCTACAGATGGCCCATGAGGCATTTCTCTAGCACACTGGTTGATAGTAGGTGGTACCTATAAAAGTGGTCTAGTAATTAACATACATAGGCCTCAACCAATTTTGGAGGGTTTTTAGCCTAGGTCCTAGGTTGGTAAAGGATTTTTTCTCGAGTCTTACTTCTCTCAGTTCGTTCCGACCTCAGCAGAATATCGACCGCAACTCCTCCTCTAGATTGGGGGAGATGAGTTACCACTTACGTTGCTCCGCATGGAGATTTTCTAGCATGCTGATCTGCTCTGTCAAAGCAGATCAGGAATTAAAAGACCACCTGACAAACAAAATTATAAAGGCATTTATCACTACATATTTAATTAACTTCAATAAACCAATGCCTAAGGTTACATTGCACTTATAATTTGCTTATTGACACACATACTGTGATAAACGGTGATACAACGTAATGTGCTAATGTGTCGCCGAGATACATAAGGGCGTGTATACACGTGACGGTGAGTCGCTGGACCTAAGCCCAACAAACACTATCCGGTCCGAATTCCTTCAATTTTACAGATGCGAAAAAATATAATTCTGCCGTTCTGACAGCCGTCTAAACCTGTAACGACTCTGGCGTGTTTTGTTCGTGGGTGTTAGACGACAAGAAAGCATGCCAAAGACATTACGGCTAAGAGCAGGTATAGCAGCTAGCAGATGTGGTTTGGGCCACAATGTTCTTGGTAGGTCCCATACACCAGTCATTAGTATTGTATGGTATGGTACGCTTGCCCAAAATCCGGTGCTAACACCGTGTAACTGGACCGCGTAATCGACCCATGGAAATGCGGTCTAAAGGTCTGTGTACATTAAGGGATTTTGTCGAACACTATTCTACTAAAAGCAAAGAACATGCTAATTGATTAATGGTTGTGTTATTTGTGTATTTATACTCATAGTGAGCTAAAGATTGGATGAGGAAGAGAAGATAATAAAATATATTAGTTATAAAAACACACTTTAATGGACCACTGTAAATTATACTTTTTCATATTATGATTGTTTCTATTCTGTATTCTAGATGTAAGTTTTTCTGAAGGAATAAAATAAAATAAATACATATTATTCCAGCCCCTCTAGACAAGCGGCAATTCTTTGACCGGCGCGCGGCGTTTGATAGAATAGAATGACAAATGTAGGGATCTGACGTTTATGACATACGTTAACGACTGTCAAATACGTCAAATCCCATACATTCGTCATTATATTCCACCAAAGGTCGGCCAACGAATTGCCACTTGTCTAAAAGGGCTGTCCAGTAATCCCAATCCAGTACAATGCTGATCTGGATTGTGGTGTTCACATTAAACCAGTGTTTTAAACGCACTTGAACTAGTAACAATCCAATGACTTGACTGGATTACTCATTGGAATGGGTACATTCCAGCGATGGTTCACATTTTTCCAGTAGCATTCCAGCAGGGACTTTGCTCGCTGGACTGGAATATTACTGGAATAATGTGAACAGGGCATTAGATAAATTAGAATCATTTTAATTCGTTGACTGCATACAACAGTCAAAGATTTAATTATTGTAAAAGAACGTAGAGTGATCGATGTTATATTATAATATAACGCACTCCATGATTTAGTTAATGTGGCAGAGGACCCACGCGTGTCTACACTGGTCCTAATACATGCAGAAATTAGAAATGAACTCTCTGCAGAGTATTGATTTCAACAAATTTGTTATACACAAAACAAACGAGGAAAATTCTAATACATCAACACAAATTAAAAAGAAATCTTAATATCTCAGAAATAGGATTCAAAATCAAAAGATTTATTGAACGGGAGTGGTAGATTTCAAACATGCGTGTAGGTTTCTGTTTCCTCGTAAAGTTACCGTCTCAGGAATGTCTGTGTTATGCTAATTTACTTATTTCTAAATGATTAAAGTATGCCGTGTTGTTGATAGGTGCAATGATTGAGAACAGTTAACAAATTAGACATTTACAATGTGCAATGAGCAACCAAAGTAAATACATACCTATTTTCAGATCAAATGTTCAGATCGGTATATACATAAAATTATCCTTATATGCATTGATTTATATTGTTAACAAAGTGGATAAACCCGTTAGTATTAATAGTAAAACACTCGCCGGGATCATGGCGTATCATGTAATGAAGTATCGTATGATACTCAATAAACCTAAAAACAACATGGTATAAAATTTACTTAGTTTTTACTTGTTTCGATCTTTTAGACAGCAGTCGAGCTCTACCCTATTGCCGATCATAAACCGAAAGAAAAATTAATGGGTACTGCCTGTTGTCAAAGTTATTTCGATCTTTTAGACAGCACTCGGATTAATTGCAATTAAAATGTACCCAACACTGACTACGGTAACTGAGCCAGAGTATCGTCCGTCAACTAGACACATGATAAATACGGCTTGTAAATCGTAATAGGGTCCTTTACACCCCATCATAACTAATTTATTTACCATTATTTTTGAATTGTATTGCCTATCAACACAATTCTGCTGAGCAGCACGAATAAGAGCACGTACTTATCATCGCTTGTAGAAACACGGTACCTACACTTTCCGGTACACAATGTAACAGCTTTGATTCTATGAATAACATCTTATACAGTCATTGCATACAGTACTTGAAATACAGATATCACTCACGGGTGCCTTTAAATAATGGTTCCAAAGATTATATCAAGCTCTTAACAAACGCCACATGTGGGGCCTACTAAGAATTAGAGTGTATAAATATAGTCCAGTCGAGTGCTAAGAGCTTCAATGTCAAGGAGGCCGCACATGATGCTCTTGCGCCTATGGATGATGCAATACGACTATAGGTTCGTGCGGGTGCCCTTCACGGAGTTGCACCGCGTTAGTATTGATGGCAATAAATCTATGGTAACTCCAGCGTGCGCATCTATAAATAGGAATATAAGTTCTTATTTGTTTACCTGAGACCTTCTTGTCACTTTAATTTTACAATCTGTGTCATAAATAAAATTTCTGGGACATTTAATGTCACACAGTGCAATATTGGCCCAAAATAAATAGATACTGTTTTTCTACTTATATGGCCATTTTGGTGCCTACCAAGATCTTTGCGGTCAAAGTAAACCTAACGGGTAATCCCGTATTACCACGGGTGCAGGCCTATAGTGCAGGGTTTCCTCTACTATGAGCCTGGACTCAAGCGCAGTCGTTAGAAGAGAAAGCAAGCGGACCCCGGTATGGGTATGCGATGTGAAAACCTCGTATGGAGCCAGGAACAACGTTAAAATGTTAATGACGCTATATAGGAACGCCCAATTAGCAGCTCCAATCAGTTTCCATTCATAATCGATTTGCCAATGTGGGGGATATCCCCTCTCCCCAAACCCCTGTCATTTTAATATTCAAAACATATTAATAAAGTTGAAATAATAATATATATGTTAATTTAAGCACTTAATTAACGTAAATACCAAATATTTTACTATTTGTGGACATATGTATTTTTGAATAAAAATAAAATTAATATATTCGTGGTTATAATATGAAAAAAATATCACCATTAAATGAAATTTGGATGCTAAATTAACACAAATTATAGGTATAATTAAATTTGCGAGTAGAATAACCAGTTTACTTCTTTGAAGGATTTTTAAAATATATACATACCTATACATATTATTATATCATTATATTACATTGAATAAAAATTTGTAGGATAAAAAATAAACTTACTTAGTTATACATAATGACAGAAGCAGATGATCTTTGTCTCTGCGTACCCCTGAAGAAATAAGACGTCAGATAAGTATTGATGAATTAAATGGCTGTCCATGATCGCCAGCAGCTCGTACACCATGGCGCGTGATTCACAAATAGAATCACGCATTGTGAAAACCCGCTTTCAGCACCCGGGGTCGATTCTGGCGTCAGGTCAATGGCAACTGACCACTACCAAGAACTAAATCGATAAATAATGAACACCTGCTGCCGAAGTAGCATCTGGTAGTATGATTAATGTAATGTTTGATTTTCCATTGAAATGATTTTCATGGAAATTCGAACAAATTGCACTTACAGGATAAGTGAATTACCTACATTATTTGATTCATTTATGTAACAGTAAATCTTGGTATTGTCGAAACTGCACACATGGAATCTAATCACGAGAAGTAGGTACCTATTAGCACTCACATCTACATAGCTGATATAAAACACTAACCCACAACGAAAACTCCTCCTTGTGGACACTTGCAACTACCTAAAGCTCACGGTAGATCAAATAGGTGTTCCACAGGAGTTTTTTCGTATTCGTAGTTTACCTGGGTGTACCTACCCAAGTAGTACGGTTGTCTACTGTACCAGTTATTAATTTATTTTAACCACAAATTTGAACTCACCATGCCTGTTTAGCGTAGCAGTAAACTGGTCGACTCCTGTGTCAGAGGTCGCGGGGTCGACTTTCTCTCTAC
The DNA here is from genome assembly GCA_949126895.1 of Eilema caniola. Classification (NCBI taxonomy): domain Eukaryota; kingdom Metazoa; phylum Arthropoda; class Insecta; order Lepidoptera; family Erebidae; genus Eilema; species Eilema caniola. Next base: position 12,965,373 of record OX421460.1, on the reverse strand, counting down.
AGAGACATCGTTCGTATGAAACAGACAGAGAACACTGGTGACAACATTTCGACAGTTTCTAAGGAAATTCTCATGTGCCATGATCATGGTGTACTGTGCCTGTCTACCCTCTCCTTTTTCGTTTTATACGCGCGTCGCTACTACCACTGTCCGCGTTCTCGCACTATATTCGATCACGTTACGTACATACAATACAACACTCACTGAATCGACTCGCCCAGGGTTTTCAAATTGTAGGTGGTAATTGTAGGCGTATAAAACGAGTGCGGAAGAGGGTAGACAGATACAGTCTGCCCAATAATAAGTTGCTCGTTGATCGTCAGTAAACCGTGATCATGGCGCTTGTAACAGCGCTGAAAATCGGTTAGTCAATGAATAAATAATAGTTAAAAAAGACGGGTTGCACTCCGGGAGTGCCGGCAGAAGTGAAAACTTTTTCTTTCTTTCTTTCTTCGTTATATACAGAGAAAAAGATAAAAAGAACACACCATGCTATACCATACCTATAATAAAGCGCCAATCATAGAATCTATCACTAATTTTCTGTCAGAAGAAATTAATGAATTACAAAAAGAAAAAATAATCACCAAAAGCAATAAATTACAAAAAGAAAAATAACCACAAAAAGTAATAAATTACAAAAAAAAAAAATAATCACAAAAAATTTCAGAAGCCTAGTTCCGAACCCGGTTCTATCTGAAACCATATGGACTTGCAGTCGAAGCGCTAACCGCTCAGCCGAGAAGCTTCTTGACGCACCTAACAAAATGAACAATCTGTAGCTGTTGTAATGTTGTATGACGTCAGTCGTCGGTTACGGTTCAAAGGTCAACTAATCCTGACGCGCGTTTAACATTTTTAACCCATCCAACGCCGCTAAAGAAGTTTTCACTTCAAAAAAAAAAACTAAAAGACACGCTTTCTATAGAGAACCGAACTAAAAAAAAATAGAAAAGAAGTATGAGTTCTCCTGAGAAGAAAACTTTTTATCACATAGAAAATTGTCCAAATCACGAAAAAAATGGTAGTCTGTTGGAGCAAGGTCTGGCGAATACGGAGGGTGACGGATAGTTTCTAATTGCAGTTCCTGTAGAGTTAAAATGGTTTCTCGTGCTGTATGAGGTCTCGCGTTATCACGGAGCAATAATGGTGAAGATCGATTCATGAGTCGGGGCTGTTTCACTGCTAGTTTTGCTATCATTGTTCGGAGTTCGGCACAGTAGACATCTGCCGTTATTGCTTGACCAGATCGTAGAAAGCTATAGTGAATAACACCATGCTGAGACCACCAAACAGTTACCATTACCTTTTTATTGGTAAGCTTTGCTTTAGGACACTGTTGTGGCGTTTCACCTGGGGTCAGCCATTGCATTTTTCGCTTACGGTTATCGTAAAGAATCCACTTTTCATCACATGTCACAATTCGATCCAATATTCCTTCATTTCTGTATCGATTCAACAAGGCAACACAAGTTTCAACACGCATTTCTTTCTGCAGATCAGTCAAATCATGAGGTACCCATTTTTCACATTTTTTTATTTTATTGATTTGACGCAAATGAGTCAATATTGTTGGTAAGGTAACGTTAAACCATGCAGCTAATTCCTGGGTAGTTTGGCTCGGATCGCCTTCCACCATGTCTTTCAATTCATTGTTATTCACCTGTGTGGAAGGCCTTCCTCGTGGTTCGTTCTTCAAATCAAAGTTTCCATCACGAAAGCATTTAAACTAAAATCGCACGGTGCGTTCATTAGCAGTCCCCTCTCTAAACGCAACATTGATATTGCGAGCTGTTTCTGCCGCGTTAGTTCCGCGTCGGAACTCGTATTCAAAAATCACTCGAATTTTCGAAGTATCCATCTTTCTTGTCTAAGCTGAATAAAAAAAAACAACTGAAAGTCGATAATCGAATGTTGCACATTTTTAAATGAAGAACTACATAGGTACCATGTGGAAAAAGTTTCACTCAAAAATCTGGTCCATCCATGAAGGTTCTATGTCAATTCGAAGTACCTATTACAATGAAACGGCAATTTCATACTTTAACCCGTAATATTAATAAATTTAAGTCAAGAATAGTGTTAAAAATTTTCAATAAATATTTTTAAAAAGCGTGGGTTGCATGGTTATTAGTTTAAATATAATATATTGTTTTCATATTATGAAAACTTTTTTCAATTCTTTTTTTAGTTCGGTTCTCTATAAAAGCGTGTTTTTAAGAATTTTAAACTATTATTTATTCCGTACTTTTTAGTTTTGTTTATTTTTAGAAACGCTTTTTTTAGTTTTTTTAACCGTAGTAAGTAAAAGTAAGTAATAAACTATACTTGTGTTAGGGTACTCCAAAGTGATGATATATTTTATAGGGCAGGTCAAAAGTCGAAATTGGAAGGTTTGCATGAAAAGTTTTATAACATTAGAGGAAACGCTTGAACCATTTGAGGACAGAAATCAAAGGGCTGAGTATTATAATGTATGAGTCAAGACAGCGCCGCGTAATTTTATCCTAGTCTATTATGTCTGAACCGCTGACAATATTACGTTTGCCAAATTTTTATTTTTATTTCCTGGCGCCATGTTACGCCGCGTTCACACTGACTGCATGACAATAAACAGACGTAAACTGTTGACGTCACGTGCAATGGGAGGTGTGACTGCCACTCGAATAATAACGCCACTTTACTGAATTAGGCTGTAACGTCATTCACATTGCTTAGGTTTTTGAAGTGAAAACTTCTTTAGCGGCGTTGGATGGGTAAAAGTGTTAAACTCGCGTCAGGATCACTTGACCTTTGAACTGTAACCGACGACTGACGTCATACAACATTAGCTACAGATTGTTTAGCTTTGACTTTGACTTTGACTTTGACTGTAAGTCCTTATAGTTTCAAATAGTACCGGGTTCGAACCTGGGCTTCTGACACTTTTTGTGACTATTTTTTCTTTTTGTAATTTATTGCTTTTTGTGATTATTTTTTCTTTTTGTAATTTATTGCTTTTTGTGATTATTTTTTCTTTTTGTAATTCATTAATTTCTTCTGACAGAAAATTAGTGATAGGTTCTATGATTGGCGCTATATTATAGGTATGGTATGGTATGGGATGGTATGTTCTTTTGCTCTTTTTCTCTGCATATAACGAAGAAAGAAAGAAAGAAAAAGTTTTCACTTCTGCCGGCACTCCCGGAGTGCAACCCGTCTTTTTTTTGAATAGTTACTTTAGTTTCCATGAAAGACCTACTTACTGCGTCGTCCCAAGGCGGATCTTCATCATTCTTGCATTACGCTCGGTCGCACCCTAGGCCTTCACTTGGGAGTCCGGGGTCCAGTTTTCCCGCTCTGTGATGCGACTCAAATTCGATGTCGTCGCCACAAGACATATGTTAAGGGGAATCTATCTTATAAATAAAATTCTCGTGTTAAGGTGATTTTCCACCAGAGGGGCGAGACGAGACGAGGCGAGGAGAGAATTGAAATTTGTATGGCAAATTTTCAATCCTCTCCCAGCGTATCTTTGGTGGAAACAGTGTGGATTGACGAGAATATGCGAGGCGTGAATTGAAATATTTGTTTGTGCAAAAATGAACCGTATTGGTTCCGATATAGAGTATAAATCACCTTCAAGGTGATTTTCCACCAGAGTGGCTAGGCGGGGCGAGGCGAGGAGAGAATTGAAATTTTTATAACAAATTTTCATTCCTCTCCCAGTGCATCTTTGGTGGAAACAGTGTGGATTGACGAGAATATTGCCGCCTAATTTTTGTTCGGAGTTTTCGGCATTGACGCTAGAATAAAGTTATATCGAGCATTGTGTGTGAGCTGTCTAAAATACATTTATATATGAAGCATACGGGCGGCGGGGCGCGGCGGTCACGCGCGAGCTCGCGATGGCAATTTTTAGTGGAAAAGGGTCAGTGCGATTTCAATTCTCTTCTCGCCTAGTCTCGTCTCGCCCCTCTGGTGGAAAAGCACCTTTTCGTTGCCATACTCCTCCGAAACGGCTTGACCGATTATCATGAAATTTTGTGGGCATATCGGGTAGGTCTGAGAATCGGCCAACATCTATTTTTCATAACCCGATTCGCGATAACCGACATCCACGCGGGCGGAGCCGCGGGCGACAGCTAGTATATATATAAAAATTAATCTATATTTTCCTTGGTCACGCCATCAGGCGCGAACGGCTGGAACGATTTAACTAATTCTTTTTTTGGGTATTCCTTGCAGTACGGAGATGGTTCTTACGCATAGAAAATTTTAAAAAAAGGGTACGCCGTCACGGTAACGGGAACAGAATTCTAGGCGGGCGAAGCTGCGGGCACCAGCTAGTTATCTTATAAATATCCAGGACATGCCTAGGATGTTGTTGGTCTGAGTCTCCCTGTAAGTGGCTGTAAGGTACTGGTCGCGGGTTCAATATCTAGATATTGACTTGATATCCAGAATAGAGGATACCGGGTGTAAGAGGAATGCTCCCGAAGCCGAAGGTCCGTGGTAGTACTCCGGGTATACTACATATAGGAAAATATATTTTTTCGGTTTGGTGGTTCCACACAATTTAAAAAAAGAACATCCCCACAAAAAAGCACGCGCTTGGCGCCTTTTGTTTTTTTTTCTGTAGTGATATTTTTTATGAAAATTAATTGTCGTTTCATTGAGCTTTCCTAGTATGATGGAGAATAAATAATGCAAAAAAGTAAAAAAAAAAACATTGAAAAAAAAATCATTAAATCGAAAAAAATTATGCCAATATGTATTATACCCGGAGTACTACAACAGGCCTTCAACATCGGGAGCGTTCCCCTACACCCGGTATACAGGGTGGAAAATTTTAATGTGACCTAGAGGGGAAGTACTCTAAATATTGGAGATAGCAAATTTCACTTAAAGGAAACATTCCTTTATTTTTAAAAAGAAACAAATCTGCATTCAAAGATTTTTGAAAACTGGCTTGCCATACCCGGTAATCGAAATAACTAAAATCCAAAAAAGTAACATCCTGTATTTTTATGGTATCAATCGATAGTGCCAATCGTAAGGATCAAATCTGTCTAAGAAACATGGTAAATTAAATGAAAGGAAGTCCATAAAATCGTAACTTATAAAACCAGTGCCAGCAGATACAGCATTTTTACCCAAGGAGTCATCAGAAACCTCATTAACAATAAACTTATCTTTGAAGCCAAATATTTGTTAAAACGAGTGAATACTAAATGACAACTTTGTTTCCGGTTTAGAATGTAACTTTATTGGGTAACTGCACGAGGAATGTAGGTAGAGTAGCTTTTAAGCTTTTAGTAGGTAAGCTTTTTTTTTCATTTTCTTGATCATCTTAGCGTTAATCGGCAACTGTGGGGTTCACTTTACTAGTCTAACTTGGGTTTGGCTTAACTTCCGTGAAGTGACTGCCATCTGACCTTCACAACCCAAAGTAGTGGAGTGTCTGGGGGTTTTGACCTCAGACTTTTGTTACAGTGAATGAATTTAAATGGTTGAGGGGGGGTTTTCTTTTTTATACTATAAAGTGTAAAGTTTACCCAAAATTTTTTTGTGCTTTTGATTTTTTTATAATTTAAACAAAAATTATAAACAATTAATACTTGAGAATGCAATTTTATCTGAAATATTTTTTTTTCCTATCTATACGTTGAATAATGCCTAAATAGACATAAAATAATATTTTTTTAAAATGTTGGAGCATATGAAGGGTCGTAACGACCTTGGACAGGTAGTAGAACGTGGAGAGAGCAATTAATTTAGAAACAAACAATGTTGTTGTCGTGTCAGAAGATATTGACGTCCTCGTTATATTAACAGCATTGGTGAATCAGGATCGTGAAATATATTTTCTAAAACCATCCCAAGGCAACGTCCAACAAAAAATATTTTCTTCGAAATGTTTAGAAAAATCGTATCCAAAATGTAAAGAACATATTCTTTTTTTACATGCCTTTACAGGTTGCGATACGACATCAGCATTCTTCAACAAAGGTAAAATTAAGTTTGCCAAAAACTTTGAGAAACGTATTTAAAAATTCAAACGAAGACTGTAATAATATATTTCAAGCGGGTGCAGCATGTATTTTGGGTTTATATGGAGCTCCAGCCAAAATCAAAGACTTGAACTCATTGAGGTTCCATTTCTTGGTAAAAGGAACAGCCAAAAAAACAAGTGTTCTTTTGTCATCATTACCTCCAACAGCTGATGCAGCGTTTGAACACCTGAAAAGAGTATATCTACAAATCCAACTATGGTTAGGAAATGTAGATGAAAATGTAGACATTGAAAATTGGGGCTGGAAGTATTTTAATAACATGCTTATCCCAATAACAATGAATCAATCACCAGCTCCAGATAATTTATTGCAAATGTTGTTTTGTAGCTGCAAAAAGGGTTGTGGAGCTGCTTGTGGATGTCGAAAGAGTGGCTTATACTGCAGTGTAGCATGTCTACAGTGCAGTGAAAATACTTGTTTTAATACTCCAGCAATCATTGAAATAAGTGAAGTTGAAGAAAATTCTTAAATAGCCAAAAATGTAAATTCTTTAAATAAACATATGATTTTTTGACATTTTTTTTTATTCTATTTTCCTTCATTTATTTCTTTCTCCTAATTACTATCTCTATATGAATATATAAATTAACTTAATTTTGGTGTCGAAAATGTTCTACAGCCTTATATCATGAGATATTGTATCATTTAAACTATCACAATTATAATTATTTCATTATTTTTTTTAAAAATCGAGATCACAATTTTTTAATAGGTAAACTTTTTTGTATATATTATAAGCTAAACATTCCACTTTGAATTATAAAATTTCATTCACTGTAACAGAAATCCGAGGTTTTCATGTTTTTAACCCCCCAGGCACTCCACTAAAGGTGATATCGAAGCATTGCAGTTAGACCAGTTGTTGAACTTTTTAGGACTCCAACTACCCGTAACGGCTGCAATAGATATTCGTATGGCAACCGAGACCGACGGCTTAACGTGCTCTCCGTGGCACCACCAGACCAATGCAAATACCTATATTCATGTATGCAAATATGTAACTACCCCTACTGACCAGCAGCGGTATACGCACGAAAAAATTTTTTATACAAATACCAAATTTTATTGTTAGTATAATATCAGATAAGCCTTTGAGTTAAAAAAAGTGCTCCATTTTGTCAATTTTAATTTAAAGTTTAAATTTTAAGGATTTCCTTTCTCTTAACTTACCATGTTTGTTAAAAAGATTTGATGAAAAATTTTGAATGCCGTTTTATTTCTTTAAAAAAATAAAGAAATGTTTCCTTTGAGTGAAATTAGCTGTCTCCAGTATTTAGAGTAGTTCCCCTTCAGGTAAGGTTAAAATCTTCCACCCTGTAAATTATGTATAAATATTTTTCTGTCTCAGTAACTTCATCATAGGCTTATGAGTACACGGCATTAGATAGATATGCGTGTGTAATAAATACTAAGCGACGCCGCCGGTTAGTTTTTATACGTGTCTAGATTCAAGGTTGGCAATAAATATCGTTTGAAAATAAACTGCGAATTGCGATAGGTCCAATAGCAAAAAGTTAACATTTCAAAGTGGGACAACGAATAGTTTACGCAGGGCACTTTTACTAGGCATGGCGCCACCATAATCCATACTAGGTAATATTTTAAATGAGAAAGTACCTATATGTGTATATTTGTTTGTTTGTCCGTCTTTCACGCCTAAACCACTGAATTGATTTTGATGAAATTTGGTATAGAGTAAGATTAGACCTTGAGAAAGGACATAGGCTATTTTTGGTCGCGATTACCGACATCCACGCGGGCGGAGCCGCGGGCAAAAGTCAGTCGGGTAATAAATCTCAGAGTAATCGGTGTACATACATAAAAAAGGTACCGATCGAATTGAGAACTACGTCCTTTTTGGAAGTCGGTTAAGAACTCACGAACTCTCTTTTATGACAGCTGTTAAAAATTATGGCTTTATTAACACTGTATTAATATTATTCAAATGTTTTTATTCAGATTACCGTTTAAGAGCGAATGAGTAGCAGATTTCCAAACATATGTACAGACTTATACATTTTACAAGAGCATTTGAACGATGTTTCGAATTACACAGTATGCTATAGTTCTGAATATGAGGGTATTTCTCATTTTAGGCGGCGCGATGATTACTCCACTTTCAAATACAATACCGCTAGGTTGTAATGGCCAGTGTATAGCTGACCTCGATCTATGGATTTGAATTCAGCACGAGTCGGCCTGACCTTTATCTTAACGTTTGGCTTGTTTCGTAGCCGACGAAGCAATGATTAGTGTTTATGTAAGGGCGTATTACCTGGCCCTCAATTCTGCTAAAAACAAAACCAAACACTGTCATAGCACAGACACTGCAAAAAATAGCATTAAATTTTAGACATCATTTCTATAAAATTAAAGTCCAAAATGAAATGAAATGATTTTCATTACATTTTTATATTATCTTATTTTTTATACTACTGTGGTGGCAGACAAGCACACGGCCCAACTGTAGGAAAGTGACTACCGTGGCCTATGGACGTGTGCAATACCAGGGGAGTCACACTCGTACCGTCGACCTTTTTTTTTATTCGTGCCGGAGGGGGAGTTTTGTCGCACTCGAACCGACTAAACTGCACACCATCTGTGGGTCGATGTGCTAGGCCGAAGGTGAGGTTGTTCTGGACTTACATATCCCTCGCATTGCTGCCGACCCTGTTAACACGACATTGCTTTAAAGTCTAAAATTAAATGATTTTTTGCAGTGTACGTGGTATGACAATGGTTTTGGCTTAGCAGAATCGAAGCTCTGATAAAGGTCAAGTACCTTTATCAGGGCCCCGATTCAAAGATAATTTAAGAAAGAAAGAAAGGCACCTTTGTGTAATAGTGCGTTTAGACCAAACGAACATAGAGCTAAAGCTAGAACAAGAGCATTCAGATCTTTTAGAAGTAACGAATCCTTCGAAACACAGAAAGAACAACGAACGAATATTCTTTCACTGTTTAAACATACCTAGACGATGAGATAAATCTATATAAATCTGCAATCGCCATCTGGGTGTTTTTTCGGTTGCCCGAGGGTTTCGCACGAGCCCGTGGTTCTTTTAGTTCTTCTCCTGATTTTGCTGTCACTTGTAGAACTTATATGGGAGCGATTGTCATTTATCTCCTGGAGGCGTTCCTCCCGGAGTTGAAGGGCAATCGCTCTCATAAAAGATACCTCTTCTTCTGTCAGCAGATGTACCGGATTGCAGATGAGGTTATTGAGGTTTTGGTGGGGCTTAAAGATATCTGACTTTATTCTCATCACTCTGCAATCATCACTACCCTGAGATGATGATACCAGAATGTTTTTTGAAGTGAAAACTTCTTTAGCGGCGTTGGATGGGTAAAAAGTGTTAACTCGCGTCAGGATCGCTTGACCTTTGAACCGTAACCGACGACTGACGTCATACAACATTAACTACAGACCGTCTATTTTGTAAGATACGATAGATAGCTTCGTAGTTTAGCTGTAAGCGCTTCGACTGTAAGTCCTTATTAGAGATGTGCCGAGTAGCACTTTTGCCGAGTAACGAGTACCGAGTTTTACCCGGTTCAATTTTTTTCCTACCGAGTACTCGGTCGAGTAACTCGGTTCAATCAAATCCCCGTTTCGGGCGCGTAAACAAGAACAAACAGATTCGCGCGGCACGAGCGGCCAGCTCGCGTTGATACACCCCTCACCCCGCCCCCGCCTTTCATCTATCAGTCGCTTGCTAGTTTACAAACAAATACGTCGCGTTGCACGTCATAGTAAATAAATAATTGAAAAAGTTTGTTAATTAACAATTGACTGTGATGACTTCACGTAAAAGATTCCGAATTTGGACGTTTTACGACGAAATTGAAGAAGATAAAACGAAAGTGAAATGCACCTTATGCAATTCTCTGATTTCACGTTGCGGTATTGGACGGAAGGCTTCTACGACAGCAATGTTAAGCCATGTTAAAATAAAGCACACAGAAGAGTTTAAAGGTTAGGAAAATGAAACTTTGAAAGAAGAAGAAAGAAGAAAGAAAGAAAAACCTTTTATTTTAGTGCAGCACCGATTACACAATTAATTGTGTACTGACACACGCAAACAAGTTAATCAGGCACAATTGTTCTTCGCGCTACACCAAAAAAAGGGCCAGTTCTGCATGGTATCAGGCACAACTGCATGGTATTAGTCACAAGTGCCTGACGCTAGTTTTCAACTGGCTCCTATGTGGAGGGCATGCGACATGAATAATAAATAGAAAGATATTAAATTTATAGAAATCTAGAAAATAGAAAAAGAGATGGAACACAAAACAAAAAAAAAACACAACAGCAGAAGCCAACATGCTGGAAATATCTCAAAATTGTGAGCTATTTGCGTCAACGTCAACAACCTAAATATATTGCTTTACCTAAACCGAGTATACTCGGCATTAAAACCGAGTTATTCGGCCGAGTACGAGTATCAAAAACCCGCCGAGTACGCCGAGTACCGAGTAGCAACCGAGTACTCGGCCCATCTCTAGTCCTTATGGTTTCAGATAGCGCCGTGTTCAAACCTTGCCTTCTGACACTTTTTGTGATTATTTTTTCTTCTTGTAATTTATTACTTTTTGTGATTATTTTTTCTTTTTGTAATTTTATACTTTTTGGGATTATTTTTTCTTTTTGTAATTAATTTATTTCTTCTGACAGAAAATTAGCAGAAAACTAGTGATTGGCGCTATATTATAGGTTTGGTATGGTATGGTATGGTATGTTCTTTTTATCTTTTTCTATGTATATAACGAGGAAAGAAAGAAAGAAAAAGTTTTCACTTCTGCCGGCACTCCGAGAGTGCAACCCGTCTATTTTTTTCTGTGTTACTCTAGCTCGGACTTTGCTTTTGAGGTTAGGAGATCTGGATCGCAGAAAATATGTGAAATACTTTTTTGTAAATATTATGACAACCTCGAATATCACCGAGAATAACTTCCGTGGATCTAAATATTTGCGCTGAGCGGGAATCGAAGTCACAACCTATGACGTAGCAGTCGAATACTCTACTACTACACCACACAATTCGTTAGCACACTTTCATTATGTCAGTTCCTATTTTAACAAAAGAAGACAAACAATAGAATGGAGTTTAAAAAGAAAGGTTTTGTCTATGGCGATAGGGTTTAATCCAATCACTCACTTTCTTAAGCGTAGCCTGGGGCGTCACTTTGAGAACAATTTAGATAGATACCCACCTCAACTGGCTCGCGTGAGTTGACGACCGAGATGCTTCCACACGCAAAGCAGAAGGTAGGTACCCCATACAAATAATACACAAATAAGTTTACAGTTCAGAAATTTAAAAATATTACGGCAGTAGGACGCGACGTTATTCCCGCTCCAATTGAGCAGTCCAACTCGAGAAGTACCTACGCCCTACGGAATACCGCGGTCATAATAACCTCGTGTCGTGTACCGGTGGTGAGTAGGGTAACCAGAACTCGCTGGAGATTTTTTCTGCTCTCGTTATGAATACCAAAGCAGTGTCTTCTGGACTAACGGCAGAGAAACTCTCTGTTCTTAAATTCTAACAGAGTCGGCAGCACGAGTGTGAATTCTTAAGCTACTGCAATCACTTTTCATTACTTGAGCCGTATGCTTGTCGGCCACTAACGTGATTAAAAAAATATTACCCAGTAATAAAATTATTGAGGGCAAAAAGCCAAAGTAAAGTTATGTTTTTCTGTCAGACGCAGGTTTTTTTTGTCCATAAGTTTATTATTCTAAGCAATGTTAACGGATGATTTATTATGCTAAATCATAATAACTATTTTGAGCATTAATAATAATAATAGTACTGTAGCACACATTTCCCAATAGACAGACATACACCACATTTTTCCACTCGCTACGAGCTTGGCATCGCCCTTTCGGCTCTTCAATGTTAGATTTCGTACTGCTCGCCGGGTGCGCGAAGGTACTATTGACCTGGCCTTAAAACTTTGATTACCTTTATATGTTCTGGATTCAACCTAGATCTCCTCTCAACGAGTCTCAATATCCCAAATGTAATACTATTCCTATAATAAGTAGGTCTCTAATATTATGAAAATACCGCTTTTGATATTTAATTTAACTATGACAGATACAGGTTGAATTTTGAACATCTTTTTACTAGGAAAAACTTCCTCAAACTAATTAACGTACGTACAGTTTCTTCAATCTTCTTTAAGATTAGGTGCCTACATAAATATTTAGTACCTTCCAGGTGTAACTAATAGAAGCGTGTTCATTTGAAACCAATCGTTGAAATGAGATTGCCAGAACTATTGCAATTCGATACGCAATCACAACAGCGTCATTAGTGATAGTAAATACAAATGGTTTGTTATGTGTGACGTAATCATTGTCTCACTATATTGTTTACACCGCATTCTTTCTCAAATTGTATTCGCTCTATTTTTACGTGCTAGCAGCACGCCCTGGCCAGCATTTTAAGCTGTGTCGGTAATTCCTTTCGTTATCACACGATAAATGATTACTATATTTACCTACAAACATGTTACTCTTTTTTCTACGATCCCAAATTAAAGAACCCAGGTTAAAGAACCCAGGCTAAAGAATCCGGGTGTAAAGATACATCAGCTAATTTTTACAAACTAGCAGCGCACCCTGGCTATGTTCCGGTGCAATTATAGCACCTACATTATCTAAAGTTTCTAAATTTTTATTCATACAAACCTTGTCCTAACAATAATGACCTCGAAACTAAAAGAATTATCCCTTACGGTGCAGTCTAGCAAGTTATATGGGTTTATATACATTTCAGTGATTATTTTTTTAATTTATATATATCTCTGTAAAATCCTTAGAGGAAACGATGTCGTAAACTTCAGCAACTATAGTCACTATATCAGTAATGAATAGTAAGTATTGTCACAAATGTTCACATTCGCACTATTTTTTTGTTCGCATTTGCATTCACATCCGCAAGAAACGAGTATTTTGACAAACAATAACAACAATATGGAACAGACTATGTAAGACTACTAAGTAAGACGATTATAAAATAATAAAATACCATGTAGGTACGGGAGTCCGGGCTGAGGTATCACAATTATACGGTGCAATCGATACCTCGCGTTCCAAGCTGTTCGGTAATTCCTATGTCACACGATAAAGAGCTGGAATGCTGAAATCAGGGGTTGAAGAACCCAGGTTATAGAACCCAGGTTAAAGAATCCTGGCTAAAGAATCTGGCCGTCCATAAGCATCTATCGCCACGGCAAGACAGAAACCACCATTCTATGTTGTGTCGTTAATCCCTTTCGTTATCGTGTGATAACGAAAGGGATTACAGTGTTGTGATACCTCAGCCCGGACTCCCGTACCTACATGGTATTTTATTATTTTAGAATCGTCTTACTAGTCCATAGTCTATTCCATATGTTGTTTTTGTTTGTCAAAATACTCGTTTCTTGCGGATGGTGCTATATTGCATCGGTACAGAGCCAAGGTGCGCAGTTAGTATGTAAAAATAAGACGTATACCATTGACGCGACGATAAATGCTTCTTCACGCCCGGATTCTTTAGCCTGGGTTCTTTAACCCGGGATCGTAGGAAGAGAAGAACATGTTTGTAGGTAAAGTACTTATACCAATTATTTATCGTGTGATAACGAAAGGGATTAACGACACAACATAGACTGGTAGTCTCTGTCATGACGTGGCGATAGATGCAATTCACGCCCAGATTCTTTAGCCGGGATTCTTTAACCTGGGTTCTTTAACCTGGGTTCTATATCCTGGCTTCCTTAATCTGGGATTGTAAGAAGAGAGGAACGTGTATATAGGTAAAGCATACCAGCTCATTGTCGTGTGACAAAGAAATTACCGAACAACTTGGAACGCGATTGTATCGATTGCACCGTATGAGTGTGATACCTCAGTCACGACACCCGTACCTGCATGGTATTATATCGTTTTATAATCGTCTTACTAATCCATAGGTTGTTTGCCAAAACATTCGTTTCTTGCGGACGTTAATGCAAATAACAAAATAATGCGAATGCAAATATTCGTGAAAATACTTACTGATTGCAGATATAGTACCTATAGCTGCTGAGGTTCACAATATGTTTAGAAATGTATGTGCCCATATAATTTGCTCGACTGCACCAAATGGGATAATTCTTTTTGTTTTAACATTATCTACCTACATTATCTAAATTTTCTTTCATACAAACCTTTTCCTAAGAATAATCTTTAGGTACAATATCTGCAATCAGTATTTTCACAAATATTCACATTTTCATTATTTTTTTATTTCCATTAACTTCCGCAAGAATCGATTGTTTTGGCAAGCAATCTATGGAATAGACTATGGATTAGTTAGAGTATTATAAAATGATAAAATACCATGCAGGTACGGGTGTTGGGACTGAGGTGTCACACTCATACGGTGCAATCGATACAATCGCGTTCCGAGTTGTTCAGTAAATTCTTTGTCACACAATAAAGAGCTGGTTTGCTTTACCTATGTACACGTTCCTCTCTTCTTACAATCCCAGATTAAGGAAGCTAGGATATAGAACCCAGGTTAAAGAATCCTGGCAAAAGAAACTGGGTGTGAAGAAGCATCTATCGCCACGTCAAGACAGAGACCGCCATTCTATATTGTGTCGTTAATCCCTTTCGATATCACACGATAAATAATTGTTATACTTTACCTACAAGCATGTTCCTCTCTTCCTACGATCCCGGGTTAAAAGGTGGTTAATCCCTTTCGTTATCATACGATAAATAATTGGTATAAGTACTTTACCTACAAACATGTTCCTTTCTTCCTACGATCCCGGGTTAAAGAACCCAGGCTAAAGAATCCGGGCGTGAAGAAGCATTTATCGTCGCGTCAATTGTATACGTCTTATTTTTACATACTTGCTGCGCACCTTGGCGCTGTACCGGTGCAATATAGCACCTACATTTTTTAAATTTTCTTTCATACAAACCTTGTCCTTACAATAATGAACTCAAAACTAAAAGAATTATACCATTTAGTGCAGTCGAGCGAGTTATATGGGTACATACATTTCCAACCATATTGTGAACCTTAGCAGCTATATGTACTATATCTGCAATGAGTAAGTATTTTCAGGAATATTCGCATTCGCATTATTTTGACATTTGCATTAACGTCCGCAAGAAACGAATGTTTTCACAAACAACATAATTATAGAACAGACTATGGATTAGTAAGACGATTATAAAATGATAAAATAACATGCAGGTACGGGCGTCGGGACTGAGGTGTCACACTCATACGGTGTAATCGATACAATCGCATTCCAAGTTGTTCGGTAATTCCTTTGTTACACAATAAAGAGCTGGTATGCTTTACCTACATACACGTTCCTCTCTTCCTACGATCCCGGATTAGGGCGCAGGTTATAGAACCCAGGTTAAAGAATCCTGGCTAAAGAATCTGGGCGTGAAGAAGCATCTATCGCCACGTCAAGACAGAGACCACCATTCTATATTGTGTCGTTAATCCCTTTCGATATCACACGATAAATAATTGTTATACTTTACCTACAAACATGTTCGTCTCTTCCTACGATCCCGGGTTAAAGAACCCAGGCTAAAGAATCAGGGCGTGAAGAAGCATTTATCGTCGCGTCAATTGTATACGCCTTATTTTTACATACTTGCTGCGCACCTTGGCTCTGTCCCGATGCAATATAGGACCTACATTATCTAAATTTTCTTTCATACAAACCTTGTCCTAACAATAATGTACTCAAAACAAAAAGAATTGGGTACTTTCCTGTAGTTAAAATAAATTATTTAGCTGGACTTATTAAATTAATAATGGTAAAAGAGTGAAAACAGTTGCGTCGGTTCTTATTTTTTCGTTCTTATTTATTTTTAATCATCCATCCAACGTTTAATAGTATATGATTTGACTATTAAATATTATGACGTCACAAATATAGTTTTCATACAATTTTCCTTATAAATTACCGTTTTGACGTTTAGAAAAAAGTAACTAATTTGACTGGTCAGTCAAATACCCAATTATCCGATTTGGTGCAGTCGCGTGCATTATATATCTCGGTGATTTTGTTTTTATTTTTTTGAGATTTCTGTAAAAACTTTCGATTAATCGATGTTGTAAACCTCAGCAAGTATAGGTACTATCAGTAATTAATAGTACGTACTGTGACAAATATTCGCATTCGCATTATTTTGTTATTCGCATTTGCATTCACGTCCGCAAGAAACGGATGTTTTGACAAACAAAAAAAAAACGTATGGAATAGACTATAGACTACTAAGACGATTATGAAATGATAAAATACCATGTAGGTACGGAAGGCGGGACTGAGGTGTCACACTCATACGGTGCAATCGATAACCTCGCGTTCCAAGCTGTTCGGTAATTCCTTTGTCACACGATAAAGAGCAGGTTTGCTTTACCTACATACACGTTCCTCTATTCCTACGATCCCGGGTTAAAGAATCCAGGTTATAGAATCCAGGTAAAGAGCTGTATGCTTTACCTACATACACGTTCCTCTCTTCTTACAACCCCAGATTAAGGAAGCCAGGATATAGAACCCAAGTTAAAGAAACCAGGTTAAAGAATCCTGGCTAAAGAAACTAGGCGTGAAGAATCATCTATCTAGCCGCGTCAAGGCAGAGACCACCATTCTAAAGTGTGTCGGTAATTCCTCTCGTTAAATAACTGGTATGACAGCCTGCGTGGCGTAGTTGTAGTGACGGCGGCCGCTGCGCAGAAGGCGTGAGTTTGATTCCCGCTCAGTGTAAATATTTGTATGCATGAAAATGGGTTTGGTCTTGTCGGGCCTCGATAGAGCACGTTAAGCCATCGGTCCCGGTTGCCAGACAAACATCTATGGCTGTCGTTACGGGTAGTTGGAGCGCTCAAAAGTCCAACCAGTGGTCTAACTGCAATGCTTCGATATCGCCTTTGGGTTGTGGGGGTCAGGTGGCAATCGTTTCACCGAAAATATCAAATTTTAGCCAAATCCGCATTTAGACTGGCAAAAGAGGACCCCAGACTCCAAGTTAAGGGCTTCGGATGCGACTGGGATTAATGCTACGATGAAGAAGATCACACGATAAAGTATTGGTAAGCTTTACCTACCTAAATTAACTTTACCTTTTTGTCGGCCTTCGATCAAGTGGTCCTGGATTCAAATTCTGATCACTAGCTACCTACTAATATTACGATAAAAAAATACAATACGGTTTATTGATACAGAGCAATATTTTATTGGAAAGACAAAATTCGCTATCACGAATTAAATACAACTAACTTTCGCATTCGCGTTAGTGAATATTTGAGATGAATATTCGCATTCGCAGTCGTAAGTGTTAATCCAATCGTTCGTGTTCGATTTTAAATTTTGGATATTTGTTACATCAGGTAGTCCCTGCTTTTGGGAATTTGGTAAATAAACAAAAGAATTCCTGTCCAAAATAACATTTATTCTGTTCTGAATTTGTTCGCTTTACACTATATTATTTGTTTTATTAATATAAATAGGCAGAAAGTGAAGAGTAGCACTTAATTAGGTTATTATTTCATAGAAATAAATTTATTTTTTCAATCGTAGGTATATACAATATCAGGCAGTACATTTTGGGTAATCATTTTGAGATTTATTATTTATTAGTTAAATTAATGTATAATTTTCGTCATCATTATACGTATTAATAAGCCGAAAGCGTAGACAGAGAATAGTAAGGCCGAAAGTCATTATACACGTGTCAGATGTCATTCGCTATTAATTCAAAAATGAAAAAAAGTAATTTTATTTCAATGCTGACATCGCTTTTAGCTTATTAATAAAAAATAAATTGTGTGCCAATCCATCGGTTTATAATTTTATATTCAAACATTAAACAAACAAATCATGTTTTGTTCTCTTTTGTATAATATTTAGATCTAGCAAGTGGAATAGGAACGAACTAAAAAAATACGGAATGTTGCTGAACAATTTTAAATATACCTACTTCAATGAAATCAAACATTTCATGCATTATTTATTGACAGTAGGTACAGTCAATGACAAAAGTAGCTCAACAAATTCCAATTTATTGATTACTTTAGCTCATAAGACCTTCATAAAAAAATACATTAAATACGTTAATTTCGTCCTCTACGGATTATTAAACTACCTATACTTCAGTTAATAAAATTGCAATGTAAAAAAAGGTTTAAAAATATTTTTTAATCACACTTGCTCATAAAGCGGCTCTAATTTCATCGTAATTAGGCACATAATGACACCTATAATCAAAATGGGACTTTTTCGTGGCTATAATTCACAATTGAGTTATAGCTTTTTTTAATGATATTGGTTGAGTTGCTTTGTTTAAAAAAAAGTTTCGATACATAAAAGATCGCTTTAAATAGTAAAAATAGATTAATATATCTATTACTTGCTCAGTGCATACACCTTCGTAAATAATTTCAACTTGTACCTACGTGTTCAATAAACAAAACTGTCATCAAATACAGTTAATTATAATGTTACTAACTGCACATTTTCTAATTGTTTCTGTAAATAGCTTATGAAAAGGATTCTTAGAAAAAGAACGTAAGTTAAAAAAACGAGCCATAGGCGAATTTCTTATAGTATCAATATAGTAAATAGTATAATTTGATATTAAAATACTCGATTTAAGGACAAAATTATGTGGAGTTTCATACATTACTTTATCTAATCTCATGAAATAATTAATATAAACAGACTATTTAGAAAAAAATCCAGCTGAAGTTTTAAAATTTACTTTGATATTCTATGCGTATTGACTTAATGACCGTCATCCTCTGACTAGGCAGCATGGCCATAGCATCTGAGCCCGTTCCGAAAAAACATTTTAAAGGTTTCTTTTTAATGTTTACATTTCAGTAATGAAATGATTTATAGTGTCATTTTATTTACAAAGTGTGATGAAAAACAACGTATGATACATATGTGTATTGCTGATTACTGTTCTCGACTCTTTTAAGACCCTCACTTAACGGCTCGGGTCTCAATAGTGCCTCAGCAGTAATCACCAACTTTACACACTTGTAACATAATATACTACATATAATGTTAATCAACTTTTGTCGTTGATTGTGCTGTCGACAATTATAATGTATAGGTACCTATGTATTGTAAAAAAATCCCATAATCAATTACAACATGTCTATGGCAGTTTAAAAGCATCATTTGGCATTTGAAATTTACATGAAAATGTGTAGATGTGTATGTGTTAAGTATATTTTTCTAAACTAGGACTATAACTTAATCATTAACTACAATATTACATTAAATGACTTGGACTCTTAATTAAATGACTAAACAATATAGTTCAAGTTGTCACTTTTGCATTACTTAATTTTTATTGATATAGATTGCTTAGTAGTGAATACAACTATTATTATTTTTATATTGAAATGTGGAAATTGTTTTATAAGAAGTCAAAACACAATGGATTGTTATCGATCGACGTAAAACATAGAATTATTAGGATTGTCTTTAAACCACAATTAAATTACTAATATTGTCGCCAAACTATAACAACCTATTAACTTATGTTATGACCAATCATGGCAAACAAAACAGTGACATGAAGCAGCTATTCTATATCAATAATAATTCACATATTTCCGAGAAATATAGATACGCATCTTAAATACTAACAACAGTTGTAAAAAGAACGTTACAAACTAATGTGATCTAATTCTAGTAATAGCCATAAAAAACATAAACTTAGGTAAAATAAATCTGTCACAAAAATATTTATGTAACTTAAACGCAGTAATAGTAAATTAAATAACAAGCATTAAATATAATAAACTGTCACATATTATCTGTCACAATGACGTAAGTAAAATGATATTTTACCTTTTTTTAATTTATTTAATCTTGACTGGCTGTTTTAAAGTTAAGTGTTCATATTTCGATGGTGGCTTCTAAATAAGAATGAAATCAAATAAATACAATGTTCTAGTTTTATGTACCGAATAGAGAATGAGCGTATTGATGTCTACTGGACCCATTTTCATACCGGTGTATTCCCTAAGAACAAACGCCAAGGCTAACATTCATAATCCTACACCATCGCAGAACATAAAGTGATTGTATTGAGATTAAAATATGAATCTACTGAAAATAGATATTCTGCTCATAAAAAATACAATCCTGCAATGGTATGAATTAATATATAATATTAATTCATACCATTGCATTGTCTTTCGGCTGAAATGATGATGATGATGATGATGATTAATTATAATTATTTAATCGGAGTTCAGTCACATAACGATCAAATGGACATAGTAGTTTAAAAAATGAACTATATGAAGAATACTGGTTACAAAGTAGCAACTGAAATGGTGGACTTGCAGGGAGGCCGAATGGAGCCTTAAAGGTGTTGATAATGCCCTGTACAAGTGGTCGACCACTTTCAACATTCTTTCTTTCGTTTAAAACTCTTCTCTCGCAAAGTTTTTTTAGAAATAAGCAGAGCCTCAGTATTTCCTTTTTCAATTATGTATTTAAAAAAATATATGAGTTAATTATAATGAAAAAATATTTCGGAACTAACATAATTAAGTAAATCCAGAATACGTCTGAACACTATGATTGTCGCTGTGTGGTATAAAACAGATAATAAAAACAATCTGGTTCGCTGTGATGCCAACTCTGGAATATTTTACTAAATATAGTGAAAATTCTTGTATGGCGAGTTGTGTGGAGTAAACATTTTAGGTGTGTTTATATTTTATTTTAAAAAATTCACTGTAAAGGGTACAGTGAATTTTCGTTAACAATTTTCACTATAATACCTATATCGTTATATCAAATAATTTATGAATAAATGTTACAAAACATAACTTTGTCACTTCTTATGAGTTTTTATCCAAGTATGTATGTCAGTTTTGTTTTAAGAGATTTGACTTTATCTTCAGATCAAGGGTAAATATATTCCATCGCATTAACTCTACTTATGTACATGCGGGGAAATTCATTTTTAACACAATATTAGCCTTCTGATCTAGCTCTCATTCCTCACTAGGTATCGAATACACTCCAGCATACAATATAAACTCAGTTAGTTTATCAACTATCATATAAGCAAAAGGCTTATTAGCAATAAAATCTACACCAGTGTCATTTAAAGCTATGAACCCTGGAGCAACAGTTACGCCTTTCTCATTTACTTTGACATGACTAATTTGAGAGACCAGAGACGCATATATCTTATATTTACTTATGCCCTTTAATTCTGCCAAATTCGGGTTAAATATTCTTTTAATCCCCATATCGTAGAGTAACTCAGGTAAATTTTCTACCTCAGTTGTCTGACTAAACCTAGGAATAGCAACATTAACTAATTTTAGACCTTCACGCTTAAATAAATTAAAAACTGCAGTCAATCTAGTCTTCTGTAAACTGTAAAATAGTTCACCAACCCATAGTTTATGCGTGGGTAATAATATAAGCATTGATATGGAGTCAACAGCAAATGGTATTTCTAAAATTTTAGCTTCTATTCGAGGGAATTCTACCAGGTTAAAATATCCTGTCTGATGCATCATACTTACTGCGCGGATTTCACCTCCAGAGCTCGAATAAAATGGCTTCGGTTTAGTATAACCACTCGAAAATTCTGTTTGCCAAGCACTATAAAATGAATTAGCATCACCTAGTAATAGAACTGTGGAATTGAAATCATCATAATACAAAATCCTATCTATTTGCCCTCCTGTGCCTTCTTCGACTATTTTATTAACTTCTGTAGCCGATTTGGCAGGTTGATTGAAATCCAGCAACAATACATTAATTCCGTATAATTTTTGCACATCTTTAATGAACTTTTTCTTGACTGCCATTAATTTATCAACTGCTATTACACTTTTTTGTCTGTTTTCGTATTTCAGTACCTTATTTAGCTGAAACATAATGTCGTTTAACTTTTTCCTGAAACATCTATTTCGATGATGTTTCGTTACTTGCCATATTTCTCTGAAGCTGACACCAGTAGCTCCTTCCGAGAGGGCGCTCATCTGCAGCCATGTTGATAAAGGTGAGAAAATGAAGTGTGCATCGGTATCTTCTGCTACTCTTTGGAGTAGTTTGATTGAAAAATCGTACGCTGGACGTTTGAGAAGCGCTAACGCTGATTGTTTGTTGCATTTGTAGTCATTATACGCAAACGCACAGCACGTGAGAGTCACTAACACTAATATTTGTATTTTCATTTTCGCGGCAGTTTCGTTGGCTGTTGTCGTGCAACTGTTCAGCGCGGCGATCGACGGCTGAATGAGCTTGGCTCGCTGTGATTCCAGTACAGTTATTTTTAATGATAGGTCTCAAGACTTGAAGTTTAAGTTGAATGGGATGACTTATAGCTTGGTCCTTATCATCTGTATGTCAGTATTAACCCAATTTGTTTACGATGTAAATCACGATGGAGTTCCCGTGGCATGTTAGTTTTCTTGTAAAGTTTTGTTTGATAATGATTGTTTATTTTTATGTTTTTATCGCTACGTATATGAAAGGAATTTTGTTTTATGTATCGTTAACTGATCTTGGCCCGGTGTTATACAACTTCAATTGCCGTGATTTTTCTAAAATGTTTTTTTTTATCTATATAAAAACCTTGTATTGGCAATTAATATCAAGCCGTTATCAAACGAACATTTTTTTGAGAATTAGGCTTGGCAACAAACACAGCACAGAACTTATTATTAGTTCTGTGAAATATGTCGATGCCTTTATAATAATTAATTCCCGGATATGAGTTGATGTGGAAAGGTCAGCAGATCCGTTCTGATAAACGGGTCTAAACGAAGAATATATTTGTTAATAAATAAAATAAATAAATATTCTACAACATTTTACACAGACGCTATCTAGCTAGATCCATAGTAAGCAATCTAGAATCCTTTTATTGTAAATACCTATATATTATACATAGAAACACCCAGACCAGCGCCTTCTGCGTAGTGGTCGCGTTTACTACCGTCACGCCACAGAGGCTATCGCTTTTCGATTCTATAGCTTTTAAATTCTACTAGCTTTTGCCCGCGGCTCCGCCCGCGTGGATGTAACTGCTCGACCGATTTTGTGCAAACTTCACATAAACCATCTACTAAATAGTCCGAACAAAGCCTAAACATTTGTTTTGGATAGGTGAGCCCGTTTTTGAGTCATAAAATTACAACGAAAAGTGGCATTGATTTATATATATTTAAATTGTGTTATAATAATATGTAGGTAAAATCTATTAAAGTCGCAAATACGTCCTAGCGGTTGCAACGATCTATTTAGACATGAAAAGCTCGAGGTTGAAGGTGGAAAGAGAAACGGGTGTTAAAAAAACTTTTTGATCGAAGCACTTGCGAAAGTAGCTTGTACTTTCTAAAAGATTTTTTGATATCTAAGTACCTCACCTACTAATAAGTGACCTGGAACTCCTTGCCAGCTCACGTGTTTCCTTCTACCTACAGTCCCGGGTCCTTTAAGCGGGGCGTGAAAAAGCATCTGATGAGGCCGTCAAGCTGAGTGCCACCATTGTTAACAGGAAAGAGGGTCACCATTACTAACACGTACCATACGTGTTAGTAATGGCGACCCTCTTTCCCGAGACTTTGCCTTCAGCTTACCATGGGGCGAGGTGAAGTGAAATTGACGTGTCCCATATATTAAAAAAATGTGGTCTACGATGAAACATGTTTCCTTAGAAGGACCCTCAATCTTTCAATCAATTAGTCTCTGACAGTCCACTGCTGGACAAAGGCGTCTCCCGAGACGAGTTGGTACAAGGTTTTATTTCGAGTTTTCTTTCTCTCATAATGATATCGTCTGCGTATTTTTCCGTTAGTCATCTCCGTCTCTTTTTACTTTTTGACGTGCAGGATACCCCACGGATACCAATGGAGCCGGAGGTAATTCACAAGTGAATTGAAAAAACGTCGTATGATACACGTGTGTATTGTTGATTACCGTCTTCGGTTCTCTTTTTTTATCAGCCGTAATCGCCAACTTTACACACTTGTCCCATAATCTACTATTTCATTGAAATAGTAGTATGCACATCCGTAATTAAAACATTAATTTTGATCCAATGACTTCTATGTACATTAAGTGATTGCATTGCCTTACAGTGGCGGATTTACAAATTTGCCGCTAGTAGGCTATTAAATTTTTGCCATCCCTACTGATGTTTGTAATTCAATACGCCAGTTTAGTTCACAATCTTATTTATTACATTTATCCTGAAATTGCAACTTTATGATTTGTGTTCTATCGTCCTCATTATTAGTATGATTGTGAACTAGGGGATCGTCGTGTCAGTTGCTAGATTATTTTTGCGACCCACGATTTAGAGAAGAGTATACTGTTGACCTAAAAACAGCAGCATGTACTGATTAGGAGTTCAGAGAGTAGTATGTACAGACTGCACAGATATACAAAGCGCGCCACAAAGAGAGCTTAGCCAGAGCCAGATGATATCACTTGCAATCACTATACAAGAAGTTAGAATCGTCTGAGGGCTCCACACTCTTAAATGTGGGTCTGGATCTGGCGGATGACCAGTATAGCTTCCGCCAGAGTAGGCGCTTCACCATGGATGCCACCATGTGCGTGAGAGATCTGGCGGAGCGACTTGGGGCCAGGTAATACTAGCAGTGTTCCTGGACGTCGCCAACGCGTTCAACACATTGCCCTGGAGTTCCATGCTACACGCCGTCGCGAAGCGAGCCTGAAAGCCACGACCGCGTTTGCCCATGTCGTCGAACGTATCCGGTGGTTCAGTCTTGAAGTGGCTCTTAACAAAACCGAGGCCATGTTCTTCCATGGGGCTCGGCGCGCGCCACCGGAAGGATCCAGCCAGACACTCCTATTGGCGTCAAGCACCAGATGAAATATTTGGTGCTCGTGCTGGACAGCCGGTTGTACTACGGGGAGTATCTCCAGAGTCTGGCTTCTAAATTGAATCCGAGTGACTCCTGTAGGAGCTTACGCGGGAATCGTGCGGTCCATGGCCCAATATGGGCAGTGACCCTGAACGCCAGTCACGTGTAGAAGCTCCACAGCGCACGACAATTACCATTAGGGGGTACCACACGATATTCTTTGACGCGGCGTGTATCCTCGCCGGATCGCTACCGTGAATCCTGGAGTCGAGAGCCCTTAGGATGCTATGTCAATATCGAAAGGAGGTGCTGAGCCTGGACATGAACCCGAGTCTGAGTAAATCCGGGCCGTGAAGTCCCAACTCCATAGGGGTGGGAACTACAACTTGGGCAACCACGCGCAAAGTACGCCATAATAGCGTCGCTAAGACCCATCATGGGGGACTGGCTAGAGAGGCCACGTGAATGATGGCTAGAGACACTGTAATGCGAACGAGGATAAAGGGCACCACACACTGACCGAGTGTATGGCGTAGGAGACACTGAGGCGGGTCCTGGTGGCGACCCTAGGAGTGGGAGTTCTGTCGTTCATCGCCTTGTTGGTACGTTGCGCGAGTTTGTGGGCTGCCGCCATCCCCTTCTACGAGTAAGTAATGCTCGAGAAGGAGACGACCGAGCGGACCGGAGTAGAATCTCGGTCCGCATAACCCACATGCACTGAGTTAAAGACCCTGAGGGCAATCTGTTATGCGAGTCGTCGCGATAAAAGAGAGATGGAGCTCATACTTCTATGAACTACAGCATCCTGGGTATTAAACGTAGTCCGGGTTTCGTCCGGATACAATCAGAATCCAGCCATGATAGGATTTTTCTTATATGTGTAAAAAAAATGTTGGCCCAAACTTGCCGCCCCCTAAAATCTGCCGCCCAAGGCTCCAGTCTACTCAGCCCACTGGTAAATTCGCCACTGTAATGCCTTAAACCACCAAAATACACTAAAGGCTCAACAAGTGTTTCAAATTAGAGTTACTAGTCGATCTTCCCAAATTTTTTGAGAGCTGTTTAATAGAAGATATTGTCCAAAAGTAAATTGAGACTAGAGTCACTTGACCAACGGTAAACAAACAAAACGGTGGTAGGTCCTAATTTACTGACAGTGTCAACCAGATTCAATTATTGTAATGACAACAGTCATATCAAAAATCTTTTATTAGTTTCAACTTCGATCTTGACTAGCAAAGTACCTAAAAAGATCTCAATGCCATATTATTTTACCGCTTTAAATCGGAATCTCTGGCATAATCAGTACTAACTAATGTGTATGGATAACACGTTATTTAGTTCCTCGTTTATTAAATAATATTGATTTATCTGTAAAAAAAGCATCACAAAGATAAATATCAAGGAAAAATTAAAACTATACTTTTTGAGCAGCCTATAGATGGGATTAAATGCTGAATGCATTTAATTTTATCAATAGGCTGTTGAAGAACGAGTTTTTTTGATACTGACCGGGACTATGCTCCTTGTCGCTTTCTGCGCGGTGAATCGGCACCACTCTAAGATAGCGGAGACAGCCCCTTTCCGCAAAGTGAGGTGAATATGACCGAGTCACATACTGAGCGGTTCTGGCCATACGCGAATGCGCGATGGATCATCATATTTACATCATTTGCTGTTTTCAAAGACGTTAGTTTGTTAAATGATCTATTTTTGATTTGTGTATGCAGTCACATTCTTTTTTATTCTTTCTTAATTATTATCCTTAGCCTAATGAACTCTTCTTGTAATTTAGCATTCCGGACAAATCTTTGTGATTTATGGTCTGCTTATATTGTTGTAGATTTATGTAAATGTTTAATGAATAAATAAAAAAAAAATGTTTGTTTGTATTTATTTACAATAAAATATTTACAACTATGTATGTTCATCCATACTTACTATGCTAACTTTAGATACTTTATTACAATCTTAAAACTAATGACTTGATCCTCAATCTGATTGATTCTACCAATACAAAAAATATAAAATTTACCGACAGTATCGACTCCAACAAAAATTGGAACTATTGGATATCACACAACACACACAAACATCTATGGTGGTCGTTATATAGGGAAAATAGGTAAAAAGGTACACACAGGAAAGCTGATTAGGATCACCCGTTCGGTCAACAGCATTCCCGTTCACAGTACTTACTACTAGTACTACTATGCCTGGACAGTTTTAGTCAAGATCTTATTACAAAACATCCTCTTTCTGCCCTTATCTCATATCTATTTGACTATTTTGGGATCGTGACCTCATAACATTTAGGTACTAATCTCTCCGTAACCGTCGTTTGTTACTACACTGTAATTGTCACCAGTGCCACATAAATTTACCCATCACATCTCACTTGGAATCGAATACGCACCAGCGTATAATATCAACTCATTGTTCTTGTCAACTATCATGTAAACAAAAGGCCTATTGGCTATGAAATCTATTCTACTTTCATTCACAGCTTCAATGAGTATTGCTTCTGAAACTCCTTTCTCAGATACTCTTATCCGGCTAATTTGTGTCATCAGAGATGCTTGCATCATATACTCACTAACGCCTCTTAACTCTGCATTTTCAGCAAATATCCTTGTAATACCCATATCGGAGATTAATTCTTCCAAATTTTCCACCTCAGTTATTAGATCAAATTTGGGTATATTTACATTCACCAGTTTTTGATCATCTCCCTTCAACAATTTGAGCAATGGCGCCAATTTAGTTTTTTGTAATCCATGAAACAACTCTCCAATCCATGTTTTAACTGTAGTTAAAAATAAAAGCATGGATACCCCTGGCATACTTAAAGGCAACTCTAAAACTGTGGCTTCTATCTTTGGAAATGTCACCAGGTAAAAATAGCCAGTTTGTTGCATCATGCTAACTACGCCGACCACTTCCCCTAAATTGGAATAGAAGGGCTTTGGTCTCGTGTTGTAATAAAAAAATTGGGTTTGCCAAATGCTATGAAAAGAATTAGCATCCGCCAAAATTAGTTTCGTTGGACCGAAGTCATCATGGTACAGAACTGTGTCTATTACGCCTTTAGTACCATCCGCAAATGCTTGATTGACCATAGAGGTGGATTTTTGTGAATCATCGAAATCCAGTAATAACACTGTGACTCCGTACATATTTTGTACTACTTTTATAAATTTCCTTTTCACTTCCAGTGCTTGATCTATCGCCATGATACTGTTTCCTTTCTTGTGTGTTCTTAATTTCAAAGCTACGTTTAGCTCAAATATAAAAGCGAGCAATTTTTTTCTAAAGCATTTGTCACGACGATTTCTAGTTACATTCCAAATTTGCTTCAAGGTTTCTCCTGTAGCTCCTTCTGACAAAGCCGTTATTTGCAGCCATATCGTCAATGGTGAGAAAACGAAATGTGCATCGGTGTCTTCAACAACTCTTTGTAACAATCTGATCGAGAAGTCAAAACTTGTTTTTTTTATAAAGTTCAACACATCTTTACCACTGCATCTTTTGTCGTCGGATGCACACTCACAACAAATTAAAATCGCAAGAATTAATTTCTTTAGTGTCATTTCTACGAGCTATTGTCACCAAACCGCATGCGCGGCAGTTATTGTTTAAATAAACTTCACTCAGTGTATCTACAGGATATTTATAATGTCAATATCTTATTCAGACACTTGGAATCTTTTAATCATATGATTGGAATGACGTACATAGTAGTCTCTATTGTATACCTTTTGTCTGTAATAATTTCACATTGATTTATATTAATACTAAAGTAACTTTGTCTTTAACCGACTTCACTTATAGGAAGATGTGATGCAAACAAAATATGGTATGATTTCGACAACTGCAGACGCGCGCAGCAGATACGCTTAAATCATACCGGATTCTCAATGGTCTCCTTTATCCGTATCGAAAAAAATGTGTTTACTATGTTTGCTGCATGCGACAGCAGTTGTCTGGTTCATAAAGTCTAAAGTATCAAAAAAATCATTTTATCAAAATGTCTAAAGTATTAAACTGTCCACGTTTCACTTTTATTCCATTTACATATCGGTAAATTTTAATATTATAATCACTAGCTGACCCAGCAGGTCAGTAGTGTAGGATGCCCAATGGCCAGGTGGAAGGACGACTTCATCAAGGTCGCCAGGAAGCGCTGGATGCAGTCTGCTTTAGATCGGTCGTTCTGGAGGTTTATGGGAGACGCCTAGGTTCAGCAGTGGACTATGTGTGGCTAATATGATGATGATGATAAGAGCCTTATTTTGTAGGCAACTTGGAAGGCTGAAAATAAACAAATAAATATTCTACAACATTCTGCAAATTCCTTTGGATGCAAATGATCCTTGTAATTATTTTGTAAGATCTATTGTCCTGAAACATAGAAAGACAGAAAAATATTCTATTTGTGATACGAACAATGTGTAACTTATATATAATATAGGTAGATACAAAAAGACTCATCAAAAATTCTATTTATGCAATGACAATTCGACTGAATCACTATTGATCATGCTATTGGATATTGTTGAATTACAGATATCAGAAGTGTCACAAGTACTCGGTTACATGTGAGAGTATTTTAATGGACTGTGTGTTGAAAACAATTCATCACTGACGAGTACCGACACTAATTCTATTACCCTCTGCAACTTCAAGGATCGTATTTAATTTTACCCAAAAATATTTTTATCTTTACATTCTAATTAAGCAAAGTGTGAGCATTTTTCAACGTTGTTCACCACAATATCTTGGTACATTATTTACGAAATATATCACTCCTAAGTCACAAAAAGAAAACAGTTTATCTCGTTGAAAATCTTCCAAGTTCTAAAACGGCGCTCTCGAAATCTACGGATATCCGGATACTAAACAACATCATGTATTAACAACTCTAGAAACGCAAATCGGGGAGGGCAGGGCTGGCAACCTTCAAAGAGCAATGCAGCGTAGAAATGAGATCAGTAGATAATGACATCAGATGGCATAACAATGGCTCACTTTAATATTATTCGATAGTTCGATTTGATCATCGCAAATTTGAATTCGTTTGTTGTCAATATCCAATGAAAATCCTATAGAATAATTAAAATTAAATATCAGTATTTTACAGCTCGTATTTATTTTGCCTTTTTTATTTTGAGTGCTTACGAAACAGCAATCAAATGATACCATTAGTATGAACGTCTCGCCAATGATTTTAGCCTGGCGTTTCTTGTCAACTGTCGTTGCCCGTGGCATTTGATCTTACAGTCATCGACATACTGTATGCATTCACAAAAAATAACATCTTTTAGTATTTTCATCCATTTCCTAGCACTCATCATGTGTACAAGCAATGCCTCGTTTGGTTCTAGATAGAACTGTGTAATATGTCCCAGAACATTTGTATACTATTCTTTGTTATTTCCTGATGTCTGTCACATTGAATTACACGTCAAAATAAATCCACTCAATGATTCTCATGTCTATTCGTTTTTTGGTCTCTGACATTCATCGATATGCGCAGAGTAGTGATGTCCCCGAGTTTTGGGCTGGGCGCACTAATTATTTTAAATTATTACCACTGACACGAAGACGAAGTGATATCCCGATGTCAAGGAACATCCCCTGATAGCAAGTAAACAAAACCTGATTTAAATTACTATCGATTCTATTACAATATAACCAGGCTTGTATATGTGTGTTGTGTGTATATGTAAATGAGAAACCAAGGGACCTATTTTTGTTCGGGATAAATATAAATATAGGTACTTTTCGAAAGCCGAATATCATATTCGAACGTGGATGGAGGGCTCTGAACACTATATAATCACAGGAATTGCTGCTTATATCTGCACTTGTTGGAACAACCAGCGAAAACACGTAAGCTGTTGAAAGCACTTAGTAAATTAGATGATTTAAGGCAGCAACCGAGTTCGAGCAGATAAAACACAATACAATATCGATGAAGTTATTGTCACAAAATCGTGTCAAATATCGACAATGGGACTATCCATCACTACCGTCAAGTATGCGCACAGCATTCCACACACTTTAGCTGACCTTTATCAATAATGAATGAGTTTGAATCAAATATAAGATCATTGGTTTGAATATATTAGTTTGTTTAATTTTAATATTTGATTTTTATGTGTTACTAAGGTAAAGAACTATGTAGTCTGGTGGTGGTAGGTGCTAATATTGTAAGGTCCTGACATTCTTGACCAGTGTTTTGAGTATCGTAGAACCATTGACTTTACTTAAGTAATACTTCAGTAGTATAAACCTTTACGTGTAAGGGGGTGTAGGAATACTTATTTCATTGGCCGTTGATACATAAGGCCCGCATACATGCGCATGCATAAGGCAACGAACGGCCTTACAATCCGTGTGAACCACACACATTTGCTATTATTACCACCCACACATCTTGATAACCGAAACATAATCAAATCTTTGTTCTGCCATCCTCTATTTGTCTACAAACACATTAAACAAATATTAGCTTCATCAGAAACTGATATGTCCACATTATAGCTTCTATTTGTTCGGGGACAACAAATATTGAAGTGTTTTTGATCAACACTTGCAGGTTTGCTTCGCTGGTGGCTATCTGTCGTGAATTATACAGAGACGCTTCAGCTGCGTACAAAACTGTAGGTTCGTAACCAGTTACGGAAGGAGAAAGTGAGAAGACGCCAAGCCTTAAATTTACAGGCTGACTTTATTGGGAGGGCAAATCTGTTGCACCCTAGCGCGCCTTTAAGGCACCTCCAATTGCCGGAATGCTCGCCTTTAGCTCCCTCACTCACTCATCAACCCTGAAACCCCTTAGCCCTAGCAAGAGTGGTTCTTTCGGGTATACCATGGCTAACAAAGGTGTATACAATAAATATATTGACTCGGATATCGCATGAAAACACAATATACATATCTCACAATAAACTAGATCGCTATGTGCGATTGCTAATTAAAAAAGAATATTCCGTGATTCACTGAACTACCCGAGAGGCAAGACTGCACCAGAGCCTCAACCATAAATCAGCAGGGGAAGTTGACCAGAGCCTGAAGATATTGCTGAGTCCCCATATATACAGTATTTAAAAACTATAAAAAGGTTTTGATGCACTGACTTGAAAGACTATGTTTATCGTTTTTTGTAAGTTATTCGACAAAAGCCTATATTTGTGTAGCGTCTGTCGAACTTATCTAATATTAATTAAAATTGGTTCAGAGCAAACATAGCATGAAGTTGATAGACAACACTATTTACTTGCGAAGGACCTTGATAATCATATAATTTAATCGCTACTGCCTGTGTGTCAACCTGCGTTCGTGTTCCTGTGGATAACGATACGGCCCTGTTCCCGAAATCCACATGAGTTAGCAACCAATGTATACCTATATGGCAGAGTGACGCTTCCCCTAAATAAGGAATAGACTGCAAGAAGTCGGAGCGTCAAGACAGCGAATCTATTTTCCCACTTTCTCCCCTTGGCGCTGCCAACCATAGGAACGATTTTTCAGCGGCCTCCAAATTTTGCGCTTTGGAGTCCAAGCGCAAAATTTGGAGGCCGCTGAAAAATCGCTATGAAAATGATGATGATTCAACAATTATGTTACAAACCAGCGAGTCGCACGTAAGGATGTTGATATAATTAAATCCGCTACGCATCGCAATAAATATGTGCGACCTTCCTGTAAGCATAATTATGATCAACCAGTATCCTCAAATTCCACTGTCGTAAAAAAGGTCAGGCTGAAGGTCAGTACTTCGTATCTAACAATTTTTTTCTAAATGTAGGATTCTCAAGGTCGGTAGATACTTGCGCATGTCACGGCAGCGATAGATATAGGTTGGAAGGGTATGGCGAAGGTCTCGACAAGTAACCCTTCGTGTTAGGCCAAACCATAAAATAAAGTCTGGGACTGACCCCTTCCACAAGACTACTATTGTAACTCCTGTACAGTCAGCATCAGATCGATCTTGACTAGCAAAAAACTCAAAATTATCTATAACCTATGATGTCAATAACACCAACCGTTTTATTGATTCAAATTTTATTATCATCCGAACTAACCTAACGGTGTGTGTACCAAATATCAGAACAATAATCAGTCAATAGGAAAGGGGGAATTATTTTGAGTGGCAATTCCAGATAAGTGGCAATTCGTTGATCGGCATTTGATGGAATAGAATGACGAATGTTATGA
Source organism: Eilema caniola (assembly GCA_949126895.1). Taxonomy (NCBI): domain Eukaryota; kingdom Metazoa; phylum Arthropoda; class Insecta; order Lepidoptera; family Erebidae; genus Eilema; species Eilema caniola. Next base: position 12,932,186 of record OX421460.1, on the reverse strand, counting down.
GATTTGACGTAGGTATATGACATGCGTTAACGACTATCATATACGTCGAATCTCATACATTCGTCATTCTCAGTCAGTCACTCATCAACGCCGGCCAACGAATTGCCACTTGTAACAGGATTAACAGCAGTGGAAGCACGAAAACACCCAATGAACACTTAGGAAATCCGAGGAAAGGTAAACTCTCTTGGGACCGCTTATCGGATAAATAGATCAAAATCTAAATCTAAGACCACGCGGGTGAAGATGCGGGCACAACTAGTCATCAATAACATTGCAATTGTAGTTTCTGATCTGAATAATTAGTGGCGCCTGTTGGGCCTTCGACACACGTTTGTGGAAACCATAATGAAGTGCTAGACTTACGTAGTAAAGGAATTTAAATAAGGACTTATTTTAAAGGATACTCGCAGGAATGCGTGGGGGCGGGCGTCAAGATAATATTCATAACAAATACTCAGGTCTACCATTAAGTATAGAAGACAGACTATATTTAGGCTGTAATATTACTATAGTATATTTTTTATACAACAACGGTAGCAGACAAGCACACGGCCCTGGTGGAAAGTGGTTACCGTTGCCTATGGACGTGTGCAACACCAGGGGAGTCACACTCGTGCTGCCGACCCTGTAAAAGCAGAGAGTTTTTGTGCCGTTAGTATAGAAGTCAAAGTAGGAATCGATTTTGATCTTCTCACTGACAGCGAGCTCTGGGTACCCTACTCACCGCCGGGAACACAACACAAGGTTATTACGGACGCGGTATTTTGTAGGGCGGAGATACTTCCCCAGTCGGACTGCTTAATTGAACAAGAATACCGTCGTATCCTACCTCCTATAAAAAATGTCAAACGATAGATGTGGCTGACCTTAATTTAAATCATAACACCTTAAGATGTGTTTAAAAATAATTTTAGGATCTGTAAAGTCTAGTGGCTAGGATACCTTTTGCGTGCGGGAATTCATCGCGGAAACCGGGGAAAAGGGGGGGGGACCCTCCGGAGCCGGAGAGGGAGGTTATGTCGGACTCGAACCGTACGCCGTCTGTGGGTCGTAGTGCTAGGCCGAAGGTGAGGTTGTCATGCGACATATCCCTCGCACCCCGGCTGACCCAGGGCCATCCCTCTCGGTCTGGCCCTCCTGGGGAGGGGGATCGCCGCGAGCTGAGTGGAGAGCGTGAGCACTCTCACCCCCAGGGCCGACACAAGCTCCCGCCTCGGCGTCTCAAACGCCGGACACTCATCGGCTCTATGCCCATCAGATGCAGATACCGCCCGAAGTTACCGTGTCCGGTAATGACCTTCGTCTGACGGTACCGCCTTGACGCTTACCGCCGCAATCACGAATTGAGAAAATGTACCTAGGCTGCGTGATGGGCACTTTTGCGCCGAGTAGGTCTGGGCGCACCTTTTTTGTAAGGGACGGGCGAGGATTTATGAGTTTGTATTTATACATGTAAACAATTTAAAATGCTATATTATGTGTAATGTTATATTAACACACATTTCCAAGTTGAATCTCTTACAAATAGAAGTAAAATCGACAGCTTCTGTAACGGAGACTTGAATAATACAATAACTTCATTTTTTTACAACTTTCTTGTGAATCAGACTCAGAGCTCACAGTCAAAGACCCTACAGTTTTTTGACATACTTTTTCTAATAAATACTTCAGCAAAAGTATTACAAAAACTTAACATCAGAGGACAAAAGAATCGTTGGTAAAATGAGTGTGTCTATTATTCTACCTCGGCCAATGCTACACAGCGGCGCTGTCTAGACCCCAAGAAACCATAACTAATTTGTTATAGATTCCAGAACGCGGATTAACATACTAGGTATGTTAATCCGCGTTGTGGTATTCATGTTTTGTAAACACACACATGTTATACATAGAAACATCCGGACCGATACAAATAAATATTCAAGCATGCTAATATTTATATTACTCTGAATAGGAACCCGACCTCTAAATTAACAGTCGAACGCTCTATCGTTACGACATAGCATAGCAATCACTGGGTCTATTAATTTAGCGAGATAAAAATTAATATAAATTACATGACGTATTTACAGAAAAATGAAACATTCGCTTACAAAAACAAAGAATTGTTTGATTATATGTATAACATAAACAAGTCATCTGTCTGTTGCACCTGGCCTCGCTTCAGCAGTCAATAACCTGAGTTCACGGCCTTATTTTTTACTGTTTACTCAATATGCGATATTTTACTGGTAACTAGCTGCTTCTCATACCTAATTGAGGACAGAACTGTTGAATTGTACAATATACAGGGCCCAACATCCTTGAGGTATGCCGCTGCAATGCAGCTGATCTTTTCAGTGCGTTTGACAACGCGTGTTGATCCATGATTCTACTTAAGCTTAAACATGGTGGATCACTACCGATTCTGTATAGGACCATACCAGCTATTTTAACAACCGCCATGTTGGTTAATTACAGGCACCGCGTCGTCATGGAAGTGAAATACCGCTATACAACGGACGTAGGCTTTCCTTTCAGGGTTGGGACGTCACACGACTGTCACTACCTGAAAAATCGACATACTTACCAAACAAAAATAATAAGCAGAAATCGTACTCTACTGGGAAATTCATATGAGGATGATGATGAATGCGCGTATCTGAGGAGGAAGTACCTGCCACTCTCCTTCTCTTAGTATTTTTTAAATCTTATTAGAAGGTATTAATAATAATGTGAATGGCTTGAGTGAAATACGCTAAGCTACTAATTGTAATAACTGTATTTATCATGCACGATTGTACTGAAATTTATAAAAATAAATTATTCAATCATTCATTGTCTTCTCTGAGCGTCTATCTTGGTTCCTTCCAAATTCCCTTGCAAATTGAAACCCAAAGTTCACTCTATTGGTCCTCCTTTCAAGCAGCTGGTGTCAATCACCAAGTGTACCAGCTTCCAGGAAAGGCTGGCCTGGGTCCAAAAGACCTTGGTGGTGGGGTCGTTCCACCATAATACCAACGAAATAACACATATTTTATTTCTAAAAATTATTTGAAGCATAGCAATAAAATTAGATTTATGCATCCGAAATATGTTTTAGATATACGTCAATACTCAAATGTTTAGTCTTTTCATTACTGTTTATGTTTTTAAACCATTTTAAATCTTAGCTACCTAAATACTAGATGGGAAATTTATGATCTAGAATTAGCCTAAACCAACATGTATTCCGTTAGCACTCCAGAATCAATAACAATGTTTAAATCTTTGTAAATATTGTACTGTTTATATAAGAACAAGAGCCCAGGAAATTCAGAACAACGTCATACTACTGTACTTACCTAGAGCCGGTACTTATTTTATTTAAGCATACCTCATAAAGTACCAAAGAATGTGCGAGATCAAACACCATCCAGACTTTAGATGCCGAGACCACATCGGTATCCCAGCTCAGAATCAACTGAAATCATAAGGAGTTCTGACGGACAAGCCTAGCGCCGACTTTCTTCTCAAGTTTGGGAGATCACCAATAACCCTGACGGCCACCAATCTGGCTAGATTGCTGAGCCCGCAGAGGGCGATGGCCGTCAGGGTGATAAGGGGATACCGCACGATCTCAGGTGAAGCGGCATGTCTCCTAGCCGGGACCCCTCCATGGGACATGGAAGCGAGAGCCCTTGCATCTCTATTTAAATGGCGCAAGGAGGCGCTGGAGCGGGGCCAAAGGCCTACGTCTCGAGAAATCGAGGCGCAGCGGTCCCAGCTCCACCAGGAAACCGTGGAGACATGGAAGGTGCGACTTGAGCAACCAAAGGGGGGATTCGCCACAATCGCGGCCGTCAGACCGGTCATGGACGAGTGGCTGGAGAGGAGACATGGTGCTCTCTCCTACCGGTTGTCACAGATACTTACCAGGCATGGTAGCTTCGGTAGATATCTGTGGCGAAGACACCGGGAAACCACGGCCGAGTGTCAGCACTGCGAGGACCGCAGCGACGACACATCGCTGCACACGCTGGTGGAGTGCACAGCGTGGGCGGAACAGCGCCAGGTCCTCGTGGTGGGTCTGGACGTGGACACTCTCTCGCTCGAGACCATGGTGCAAGCCATGGTCTCCAGAGGGAGTAAGTGGGACTGCGCCGTCTCTTTCTGGGAACAGGTCATGCTCGCGAAAGAGGCGGCGGGGCGGGAGCGGGAGAGAACTCTCCCACCCGACTTCCGCAGTCGGCGGCTTGGGCGCAGCCGACGTGTCTTCGCCGAAGACCATCGGCCTCCATGACCGGGGTCCTGAGGACGGTGAGTGGGCTGCTCACTGTCCTTACAGAAGCAGGCCCATGTTGGCAGCGTGACGTGAGAGATCACGCACGCCCCCCCAAGAAGCGGGGTGACACCCGAACCCCAATAGACGCGGGATAACACCCGAACCACCTAGGTGAGGCCGCAGCCGTAGGTCAGTTGGTAGTCCTGGGACACCCTTCCGAGGGCTTACCCGGGGCTACCAACCGCAGGCTATAAGGCGGTACGTCAGGGTTTTTTAGTCGGTAGGAGTCCGGCATAGCATCCATGAAGGATTTTCCCTCACGTTAAAAAAAAAAAAGTAGCTACCATATAATAGCCAACTTCACCAGAATTTTAGAACCGGAACTCCAAAGTACAAGATATGGATGCAATACAATCGTACAACTGTGAATCCCTTGAACCATTATTAACCATTAACCACCAATTTCGAACCCATTAGGATCTCTTTTTTTTAAGAATATTTTCAACCGAAATTATCGAAATAACTAATATTCCCTCTAACCCCTCCAACTAAGCTAAATTGCTTGTGCTAGGTGTGGGTTCACGTCTGTATTGTTATAGCCAGGATTCGAACCCGGGACCTCTCGTAAAGCTGACTCCTTAACCACTAAGCTACCTACGCTTATTTGCAATATTGGCTCTGTTTTTCGCACTTCACTTTAACTTCTAATCAGGTAGGGGGCAGTCCAGCATAACAAGAGGTGGGAAAGTTAAATGAAATAAATCAATTAGGTACTACCATAACGTATATCATGCCAAATACCTCTCAATAAAACGTTGAAATAATTTTACATAACAGCTATAATAATCCATACTAATCCATACTAATATTATAAATGCGAAAGTAACTCTGTCTGTCTGTCTGTCTGTCTGTCTGTATGTTACGCTTTCACGCCTAAACCACTGAACCGATCTTGATGAAATTTGGTATAGAGGTATATTAGAGCTTGAGAACGGACATAGGCTACCTTTTGTCACGAGAAAGGGGGGTTTAAGGCGGGAAATAGGGGATGAAATTTTGTATGAAAGTTTGTCATTTCTGAAGATATCTTAATGAAATTTGGTATAGAGGTAGATTAAAGCTTGAGAACGGACATAGGCTACCTTTTACCGCGAAAAGAGGGGTAGAGGGGGGGCATAGCACCTTGGGATAAAAGTTTGTAATTTTTGAAGATTTCCTGATGAAATTTCGTACAGAGATAGTTTAGAGTTTGGGAACGGAAATGGGCTATCTTTTATCGCGAAAAGGGGGGTAGAAGGGGGGGGGGGGGACTAGGGCCTTGGGATGAATGTTTATCTTTTTTTTAAGATATCCTGATGAAATTTGGTACAGATATAGATTAAAGCTTGGGAACGAACATAGGCTACCTTTTGTCGCGAAAAACGGGGTTAAGGGGGGGGGGGGGGTTATAGGGGGTAAAAGTTTGCCAGTTTTTAAGATATCCTGATGAAATTCGGTACAGGGATGAATTAGAACTTGGGAACGGACATACGCTACCTTTTATCGCGAATAATGGTCAAGAAGGGGGAGGGGGGATTAGGACTAGATAGTTAGTATTAAAGTTTGTCATTTTTGAAGATATCCTTATGAAATTTGGTACAGAGATGGATTAGAGCTCGAAAATGGACACAGACTTCCTTTTATTGCGAAAAAGGGGGTTCACGGATGGAAAAGGGCTAGAGGATGGAAGTTTGTCAATTTTGAAGATATCCTGATCAAATTGGTATAAAGATAGATTAGAGCTTGGAAATTGACATAGGCTACCGCTTATCGTGAAAAAGGGGTTGGAGGGGGGGGGGATGGAAAATAGGGTTAAGGTATGTAAGTTTGACAATTTTGAAGATATCTTGATGAAATTGGTATAGAGATGGATTAGAGCTTGGAAATGGACATAGGCTACCCTTTATCGCGAAAAAAGGGATAGAAGGGGGAGGGGGAAGGGAAATAGGGCTATGGGATTAAAGTTTCTCATTTTTCAATGGCACAAAAAGGGGGGGGGGTGAATATGGGATAAACAGTAAGAATTTCTTTTCAGATGTCCTCATGAAATTTGGTACAAAGGTGTATGACAGCTTCGGAACGGACATTGTTATAGGTGCGAGTGGATAGGTGTGTAAGGATCGAAAGTCGAGTAGAGTCGACTACAGGGGCGAGTAGATATGCGACTAGAGAGCCAGTGGAGAGGAGAGTATATAATCAAATAGAATGCAGTAAAGGGTTGAGTAGAGAGGCGAATATTGAGGCGAGTGGAAAGATGAATGTAGGGGCGAGTAGAGATCGAATAGAGAGTTGAGTAGAGGCGCGAGTAGATAGGCGAGTGGGGAGAGTCACGTAGAGACGCGAAAAGAGAATCGAATGGATGGGCAAGTAGAGAGGCCAATGGAACGGCGAGTATAGAGAAGAGTATAAAGTCGAGTAGATAGGGGAACAGAGAAGTCAGTAGAGAGTCGAGCATAAATTCAAGTATAGAGGCGAGTAGAAAGTCGAGAACAGAGGTGAGTACATAGTCGTGGATAAAGTTGAGCAGAGAGGCGAATTTGATGCTCAATAGCGTCGGCTCAACATTAAGCGATAACCGACATCCACGCGGGCGGAGCCGCGGGCAACAGCTAGTAAATAATAATTCGTCTTAGCGAATAAGCTATATTTCCGAACTGCAAATAAATATTTATAGCACCAGATAACTAATTACCTACTTAGATTTCTCTAGACTTTGCCATTCATAAATATCAGAGACTTCTTTCTTTTCTTCTTTCTGTTTCTGACTTTCGATTTGACAAAACTATATATATGACACAGCCAACTAGACAGGTTATTTCGATCAGTATAAAGACTGAGTCATTGGCGGAATCGTTGGGATCGCCATAACACAAAAAAAAAACAGCCGTTCAATTAACTGCCTGAATGATATTATGGCTGCCAGCACTGCGACCTTCCTTAACGTAAAGATGTTTATATTTTAATTTTTTTATGTCATAGCAACACACTAAACTGACGTTTATTGCAAATGTGTAAATGAAAAAATGGCGCTCCGCCAAATTCTTTCAGACAGGAATAAACTAAAATACGAATAAACTGAACCCATAATAAATGCCGCGTCTTGATCGTCATCATCACATGTCAAACCCAGTTGCATTTTCATTTATATTTAGCCATCTACCATTTTGCATGCGCTTCACTTGGTGGGAAAAAGCTAGGGACCAGAGAACATGATCAAGACCTTCATTCCAGAAGCTGACAACCCTGAAAAAAAAGTAGCAAAAGATATAGAAATAATTTATGAATAAAATGTACCGTTCGCTTTAAGGTTTGCCGTAAATATGTTTGGCTAGAGGCTGTACTGAAATATCCATAAATAAGGAACGCCTCACATAAATGTTGCAGCAAAATATTACTTGAGTAAGAGTAAACGCTCACCCGCCTGTTTTCACTTCTTACTGCCAGTTTACTATTTTATGCACCAATAAATTAGCAATTCTTTCTTTGTAAAACTATAGTAGGTATTTCTTGTATCTAATATGGCATCTAAAGAATCCAAAAATGAAAGGATTTATTATTATTAGAGGTCCACGCACGCGTACGCACGAGAAATTCTTCTGAACTATTTCAAATACATGAGTAGGCACACTTCTTACATCATCATGATTTTTCGAGCATACTCTGTCTGCCTACAGTACCTACCGAACAGCTTTGATGCATTGCTTGCTTTGTTAAAACAACAATCTTAAAGATGAAAGGATTTGTAGGTAGAAGAATTAATACTCTACAGATTTCCTGCTTAATATTTCGGACAACCGAGTAACAGATACAGGCTCCCAAGAGAACCCAAATCCACCAACTTTCTGTGATGCATTTCGAACTTTTCTATACCTAATGTACGAATTGTGCAGTTAAGATAGCAATAATTAACGATCAAAGTCGAATGACTATAAAAGTAAATTACTAAAAATAGACAAGATTTTTATTCTTACTTAAAACTATTACTCATCAGCATCAACATCATCAACTGAGGTTTTTACCTCGGAGCCCGAAATACACTCAGACATGTTCCCCCTTTATATTTCACTCATGCTGATTTAATGGGAGCGACTGTCGTCTGACCTCTGCTTACCAACTTCTAGAGATAAGCCTGCACCAGAGCCTTGTCCGTTAATCAGCAGGTGTATTGCACTGCAGGAAGGTTGGCCTGGCCACGAAGATCTTGATTCCGGTGACCGGCGAGAGTATTGAGGAGTCCGTTTTTACCGTTACACAGTAAAACAGTGAAAGGGGATGGGCCTGTTCAAAACTCACTCCCATATGTGAATCCAATATGCTGTAAAGGATAGCTATGGATGTATAATGCGGAGATCAAACGGTCCAAGGCCGCTTGTTACCGGGAGCTCCTGGAGACGCTGTAGCGGGACCCATGTGGGCGGCCTTACCTTATGGTAAGACAAAAGCTGCGCCCCCGGGCCCCTCCGCTGACCCAGGTGCTTGAGCCGACTCTGCTCGGGGGAGTGGTCGAGTCCCTGTTCCCGGCGCGAGCGTAACATGTTCCGCCGCAGATGGCTCCGCTGCCTCGGTCGCCTATGGCGCCCGGTGCGGTGATTGACGACGATGTGCCCGAGGTCACTCGGGTAGAACTAGAGCTGGCGGTGCGAAGGCTTAGAGCCAAAAAGAACACCGCCCCGGGACCCGACGGCATTCCAGGCCGCGCGTGGGTCCTAGCTCTAGGGGAAGACGGTCCCAAACCCCGACTGAGAGGGTTCCTCAGCGCATGTTTGGAGCGGGGCCAGTTTCTGAAGATGTCATCCGGTTACCGGCCCATGCTGCTCGACGAGGTGGGCAAGCTCTTTGAAAGAGTCATTGCCAAGCACCTCGTCGAGCATCTCTCTAGAGTGGGGCCGGACCTGGCGAATACCCAGTTCGGGTTCCGCCGGTGGCGTTCCACTGGGGATGCCATCATGCGTGTGAGGACTCTGGCGGAGGATGCGGTCGCTCGGGGCGAGGTGATGTTGGCGGTGTCCTTGGACATCTCCAACGCGTTTAACACCTTGCCCTGGAGTTGCATCAGAGAGGTGCTCGTGTATCACGATGTGCCTCTCTACCTCCGCCGCATAGTCGGGGCGTACCTGACGGGAAGAGCCGTCGTCTATCCGAGTTCGACCGGAGTCGGTAGGCGTGAAATGTCGTGCGGTGTTCCACAGGGATCGGTCCTAGGGCCGCTGCTGTGGAACATCGGTTACGACTGGGTGCTTCGCGGTGACTTCGCGTGCGATTCCACCGTCACGGGTTACGCGGACGACACGCTGGTGACGGTGGGCGGGGCTACACACCGCGAGGCGACCCTGAGGGCCACGACCGTGGTTGCTCAAGTCGTGGAACGGATCTGGCGGCTGGGTTTCGAGGTGGCTCTGCACAATTCCGAGGCCATGTTCTTTCATGGCCCTCGGCGCAGGCCAGACCCGGGAGCCAGCCTTACAGTGGGAGGCACTCCCATCGACATCAAGCCCCGGTTGAAATACCTGGGGCTGGTGCTTGACGGTCGATAGGACTGCGGAGAACATTGCCGAAGTCTGCGCCCCCCAAGTTGGTGACAACGGCGAATGCCTTGGGCAGGCTGTTGCCCAACTTGAGGGGCCCAGAGGACTCCTGCAGGAGACTCTACGCGGGTGTCGTGCGGTCCATGGCCCTATATGGGTGCCCCGTATGGGCGGACACCCTGGGGGCCAGATTCCTGCCTCTGCTCCACGCGGCGCAGAGGACGACGGCCTCCAGGACCATCAGGGGGTACCGCACAATATCCTTTGAAGCGGCGAGTCTCCTGGCCGGATCGCCACCGTGGATCCTGGAAGCGAGGACCCTTTCGGCACTCTATTGGTTCCGAAAGGAGGCGCGGGAGCGGGGACTCGATCCCGAGCCCGAAGAAATTCGGGCCGAGAAATCCCGGCTCCACAGAGCCATGGTGACCGAGTGGGAGCTAAGACTTGAGGAACCACGCGCAGGGCACGCCGTGATTGCGGCGGTAAGACCCATCTTGGGGGAGTGGCTAGAGAGGCCACACGGTGGCCTCTCGTACCGTCAGACGCAGGTCATTACCGGACATGGTAACTTCAGGCGATACCTGCATCTGATGGGCATAGAGCCAACGCCCGAGTGCCATCACTGCGACGCGAGCGTGGACTCGGGGCTGCACACGCTCACCGAGTGTCCGGCGTTTGGAGCTTGTGACGGCCCTGGGGGTGAGAGTGCTCACGCTCTCCACCCTGCTCGCGGCGATGGTCCGCTGCGCGGTTGCGTGGGCGGCCAGCGCCTCCTTCTGCGAGCAGGTCATGCTCGTGAAGAAGACAGCAGAGCGGGCGCGGCGCAGCGAGCGAGAAAGACTCGCGGACATCGCTGGCCGCGTTCGAAGGCGGCTCGGGCGTCGGAGGGCGCAAACCGACCTCCGCCCCCCATGAGCGCGGGCCTGAGGGTGACGGGTGGAGCCGCTCGTCACTCTAGCAGAAGCAGGCCACGGCGGCGGCGCGCATCGTAGGACGATGCGCGCGCGACCCCATCCCCCCCCCCCCCCTAACCGGGGGCGAGTCGGGGACCGCGTGGTCCCCCCTCCCGAGGAGGGCCAGACCGAGAGGAATGGCCCTGGTCAGCCGGGGTGCGAGGGATATGTCACAAGACAACCTCACCTTCGGCCTAGCACATCGTCCCACAGACGGCGTGCGGTTTAGTCGGTTCGAGTCCGAGATAACCTCCCCTTCGGCTCCGAAGGGGGAGGGGAGGGGGGGGGGTATCCGTGGGGATTTCCCGCACGTAAAAAAAAAGCTATTGAGGTATAATGGTGCATTCATGCTATTCGTGGCCCCCGCACGTCGTTGGTCCCCGGCGTGTTGGTTGGCAATAACTCACGGCGGTCTGCCGTTGAGGTTGGCAAACGCATTAGCCTAATTGTCCTATTTTGAGCCTATTTATAAATGGTCACGTTATGTGTGAACTATTTATATCAATTTAGTTTTAAATTAGAAGGTGGATCCGCACCACTTGAGAGATAATATTTATGACAACAAACTTAAACTATCGTGTTGGAATTCGTATAAATTAATCATTTTGCGCCACGAGATACAGTGGCAGCGAAATTCTTTGTATTTGACCTACTGATCAAATAATACGACTTCGAACAATGACTTCTATGTATGTTACTAGACTGGCTATAGCGAACAAAATAATTCGTACTGTTTTTAGTCCAATCACGTCCGTCCGTACAGGCTGAGAGTCAGACCGCATTCGCTCTTATAAAAGCCTGGATAAGCGGAGCTCGGGCTGCGATATGGAAGCCTCAGATACAACCGGAAGCAACGCTAAGAAAACCGAAATTCTAATTTACTATAATTTACTTCAATAAAATTAATTCAATCAACATCACATAAGGACAACCATACATACATACATACAGGACAGACTCATACATAATCCCTCTTTGCGTTACCGCAATCGAGTAAAAACACGAAAAGCTATTTAATACAAGAAAATATTACAATAACTACCTATTCAATATCAAAAGACGTTAATTCATATTATAAACATTCTGATACAAAAAGGCCTATGAACTTTAAAGCATTATACATCTAGACGATTTTAATCAAATTCGTGCCAAACGCTAACCTTCCAGCGCCGGCTGTTATCAATAGGTCATTCGATAACATAACCTTAAAAGCGACAGTTAAACATCTCGTCACCACTCACTTGATTAGTAGTCCTTCGACATCGCCAACGAAATGGCGAGACTCACGGTAATATTATTTTTCGTTGGAGCATTTGTTCCGTTAATATCTTCACAGTGCATACAAGAAACCGCTAAACCGATTTTTAAAAGAGCCGTGTACGAATTCTCACTTGGTTTACTGAGGAGAATCAATCAAGAAACGGAAAGTCATTTCGTCACATCAGGTTTATCACCATGGGCGTTAATTTCAGCACTATCCCTCGGCGCTGCAGACGAAACGCAAAAAGAAATTAAAAATGTGCTAAGGCTACATCCACAACAGTGTTTTAATAATCTATTCTTTAATTTGATTAACCAAGTGACGAGTAAACCAAGCAACCCTGCAGCTACTATGTTAGAACGGAGCTCTACAATATTTTTTGACGGTTCATTAGATGTCAAGCCAAAATTCATGAATGACATCACCAATATTGGAATGTGTGACGCTAAAATTGTGTCTTTTGCTGAAACCGCACTGACCGCTGGAATCATCAATGATCATGTAAGAAGTGTGACCAATGATGCTATAGATGAAATCGTTACTTCTAATGATTTAGAAGATGTTTTCGTTGTAATGATAGATGCTTTATACTTCAAAGGAGCATGGAAGATTCCTTTCCCTTACGAGGAAACTGAGATAAGTGCTTTTTATAACAGCAAAGGACAACAGGTGGGAGATGTGTCTTTAATGTATGTTAGTGCGCCATTTAATACTGTAGCTATTGATCAAATTCAAGCAGAAGTCCTCGAATTACCTTATGGAGATGATGCTAGATACGGAATGTTGATATTCCTGCCTTACGAGAACGTGACAGTAACGACAGTGATTGATTCGTTAAAGAAAATAAGTATTCCTTCAATTTATATTTTGTTCGGGAGACAACGCCCACAGACAGTCTCGGTCCAGATTCCGAGATTTGAATTGCATTCAGACATAAATAACTTGAAGGAGCTGTTAATTGATATGGGTTTGCAGAATTTGTTTGACCCCAACAGGGCGAATTTCCCAGAGATATCCGATTACCCGTTACACTTGTCAAACTTTATTCAGAAAGCTAATATCGTGGTTACCGAGGAGGGGACGGTGGCCAGTGCTGCTTCGGCTGCTTTCTTGGAGTCCAGGATGATGACAGACACGTTTACGGCAAATAAACCTTTCTTGTTTATGATTGTGGACTCTTATCTCCAAGTACCTATTTTTACTGGTGCATATTCGAAACCAAGCAACTTCTAAGCTCGGTTGAAATGTTTTGTCTATAGTTGCTCATATTTGGCTGCTTGAAACTGAAATGTAATATTTTTAACGTTCATGTTTATGTGTATTTTTAATTCACCATAACATTTTAATGCCTGGGACCTGTTATTTTACTTTGATTACAAAGAAAAACGTAAATTATTTTTATGGTATGTCAAAGTAGACGATCTGTTGGAGCAAAATAGGTGGATTTGCTCCGAAAGGTCATTATGACATACCTACCCAAGATTTTTCGTGAGATTAAACATTTAGAATCATTTATACTTAGTTTCATTGTGTAAAAGTCAAATGCATAGGGGTAGGTAGGTAGTACTTCCTTAGAATCCTTATGACATCCGAAATAAAGTGATACTTTTTAATTCTTTTTTCTTTTTGTATTTTAGAATGTCTTAAAATTGCAAAAATATTAGCTTGTACATAACAACTGCCTTTTTAAAGAGTTTTAGAGAGAGTTTTGTAGAGATTACATAGGGTAGCTGGTGAATGAAATCAGATTTAATAAATATTTTGTTTTATTTTTCTTTGGGGTTTGCCCATAGATAACCTATGCTCTGTTAGCAGAGGTTTTATCTAAGGGGATACCCTAATAATTTAATATTATCCATTGGGATAAGAATATAATATGCGAATGTGTCTAACCTTTTCACTTACTAAACATTCACTGGCGATTTTTGGCTAGCGGTAGAGCATAAGTTTTTAACCGAATGGAGTACAGGTAGGTACCTACGTAATACAGAACCTATAATACAAGTTATATAAGCTATGAGATTATAGTAGATTGTTCAACAAGGGACTAAAACAAGCCATAATGACACGAGATGTTTTAGCCACCCGAGCGAAGCGAGGGTGGCTAATAGTTCGAGTGTCATTATGGTTGTTTAGTCCTACGTTAAACACTCTACTTTTCACTTTGAATGCGAGGAAAAAAAAGCGACTTTTTATACAAAATTATAATATTTAAAAAAAAAAAGAAATATGCAAATATCTTTTTCAACCTGAATATATTAATTTCATCAAATCGATAACGGGGTAAAGCCTCCGTGGCGCGGCGGTAGTGAACGCGGTCGCTACGCAGGAGGCGCGGGTTCGATCCCCGCTCAGTGCAAATATTTGTATGCATGGATATGGGTATTTGCATTGGTCTGGGTGTTTCTATGTATAATATGCATTTACAAAAAAAAAATCTAAGTATGTTTATCCGTATTCTAGATTCCATAATACAAGGTAGTAAAGCTATGCTTACCATGGATCTAGATAGCGTTGTGTGAAATGTTGTGGAATATTTATTTATTTTTATTTATTTATAATAACAAAGTTTCTAAGTTGCACAATTAATTGGTGTAAGTAATTGGTGATTACAACGCAAGCTTATTACGAATAATCTATTCAAAATTCAAATTGCAAAGAAATTTGTCCCGCGGTTTTTTTTGTTGTTAAGTGACGTACGGTTTATATGCTTGCATATATAATATTTAGCCAACAGATTCAAACTTGAAAAATAATTTAAAACTAATTGGAAATGGATAATAAAATGGACTTATCCTTAATACTTACATAATAATTAATTAAATTAATATCATTATTCGTGGTACATGAAATTAAATGGGATATTTGATTTTTTCAAATGTCATTTTGAGGTTATTTCTATACCTACACAATCACTAAAAAGGTGATAATCCTCCCATTCACAAACACCGTGATTGGCTGTTTAGGAGTTATCAAAGTAAATTTAAAAAAAATTACTTTAGTCCCTAGAGATTAAAAAGGAACTTTAGTCCCGATATGCAGGGAGTAAAGTAACATTTTAAGAGCATGAGGAGTGAAAACTTGTTTTTTAGTATATACCTACCTAAATGCTACTTAGACGTAAATATTAGCACTATACGTGCTTTGGCGTATCCTTCCATCGTACTGCTAGTTTAGCATCGCGAAAGACCGCCTATCCCCAGTCTAACGAAGAAGTTGTACTGTGACGGGATTTTGTATATCAATGACTGCGACCTATCAGTATAGTCATAGCGCGCCTTTTTACCCAACTGCACCAGCGATGGTAATATTTTTAATGGGTTCGACTCATATTGACTTGATTGTAAAAGACCTACTTTGCATAATGTCTAGTTTGCAGAATGACTACATAGCAAAAGGTCCAAGTTGCAAAATAATGACATCACAACAACAACTACAGAAAGTTGCTCATTTTTGGTAGTCACTTAGTGGCGTACCTACTCGATACCAAATACTCTATTCCATACAACCATACTATTAGTAGGTACACAATAGAAGTATGTAGTTGTTTATTAGGTACATGTTTCATAATTATCTCCAGGCTAATCTTAAAGAAATCACTTGTTAATAGTTCCTTCATGGTAAGTAATTATTGTAACAAAATAATAAAATTGAGTACAGGTACATAAAGCATGGAAATTATAATCCAGCTACCGTAACCGTGAACAGACGTGCGTCGTGACGTATGTATTTTAATTTATATGTTAACTACATTTACATTCTACACTAATATTATAAAGAGGAAAGATTTGTATGTTTTTAATTAATAAACTCAAAAACTACTGTGTCGATTTCAAAAATTCTTTCACCATTGGTAAGCTACATTCACCATGAGTAACATAGGCTATATTGGATTTCCATGGGAACATGTTTGCCACCCGTGCGAAGCCGAGGCGGATCGCTAGTAAGTATATTATATTTCGCTATGTTGGTATGCATGTATACAGCTATACTTTTTGCTGTTATTAATTACTACCTGTCGGTTACCGCGAATTTTACCGTAAGTACACTAGTACTATTATTCGTTCTGTTCTGTAAGGTAAGCGACAAGCTGCGCCCACGGATCCTGCCATTCGGGTGTCCTCACCAGAGCTACTCAGAGGAATTATTGGTTACCTGTTCTTTGCGCGGGCCATGGTAGACGTTCCACCGCCTCAGTCGCCAATGGCACCCAAAGTGGATGACAATGACGTACCCGGGCTCACTTGGGTAGAACTAGAGCTGGCGTTGCAATGTTCAGAGCTAAGAACACCACCTAGGAACCCAATGGCATTCCAGGACGAAAGTTGGTCCTTCATCTAATCGAAGATGCTCTAGGCCCCGACTGAGAGAGCTTCTCAGCGCATGTTTGTAGCGGGGCCATTTAACACAATTGTGGAAGATGGTGCAACTGGTCCTCGTCCGAAAAGGCGCCCGGTTACCGACCGATAATGTTGCTTAAAGAGGTGTGCAATAATGCCTAATGTGTACGTGTGCACTCTTTGAAAGAGTGACAGCGAAGCACCTCATTGAGCACCTCTCCAGAGTGTGGCCGGAGCTGCCGGATGGCTAATATGGCTTCAGCCAGAAGCGCTTTACCCTAAAATGCCATTTTGCGCATGAGGGCTCTGGTGATGGATGTGGTTGCCTGGAGCGAGGTAATGTTAGTGGTGTCCTTGGACATTGCTAACGCATTCAACACCATACCCTGAAGTTGCATTAGGGAGACGCTCGTGCATCACGAAGTGCTTCTCTACCTTCGCCGCGTAGTTGGGACGTTTCCGACGGAGCTATACTCTTTCTTTACGCGTAAAATGTCATACGGTATTCCCCAGGGATTGGTCTTGAGGTCGCTCCTGTGGAACATCGGATACGACAGGGTGCACGAAATGAGCTTACAATCGGTGCCACCATTACGTATTACGTGGGTGACGTGCTTTTGACGGCATCCACATAACACGTACCTAACGTATCCCCTTGGATATGTACTCGAGGGGATTTCGAAAAATAATTGGGCGGGGGCAAATTATAGTAATATTCAGATTTTTGGAGCCCCGCCTAAAATTTTATTAGGCGGGGCCACCATTCTGTCTACCCCATTACTAAAGCGGCGAGGCTGTATGTTTGTATGTACATACCTATGTAAGTACAAATTACCTGCACACTTTTTCTTGCAGAAAATTATTCACATAAAACCACTTATTGCTTTTTATGTAAGTAATTAAAATTAACTTACTACGGTCATAAATAAACCAACTACAATCTTTGATGCCTTTCAGCTGTAATTCAATGTGGTGATAATAGAAACCACTATTACTATTTATATGTTTCTTTTACCGACCTATTAGCTGTTTGAAGCATATATAACAGCGCCTCTAGACAATTGGCAATTCACTAGCTGGCGTTTGGTGGAATAGAATGACGAATATATGGGATTTGACGTATTTCAGTCGGGTCTAGTCGGTTCTATCAGGTCTCTTTCTCTATCTTCAAAATTATCAATATGGTTTAACACCCTTTAATACCCTCAGGCCGGAGATAAAAGCCTTTTAATACGCTCAGCCTGTAGATTAAAGTCTTTCAATACCCTCAGCCCGTAGATTAAAGTCTTTTAATATCCTCAGCCCGGAGATGAAAGCCTACGCAAGAGCCTCGTTCCTCTATCATGGTGAGGCTGGTGGTTTTTCCAGAAGCTACTACCATATAACCTCCCAACCCCGAGGAGAAAGCCTACGGCAGAGCCTCCACTGTTGTTTAGCAGGTGCACGTGGTACACAAGCAGGTGAAGTTAGGCTCCAAAATGTTGGTATACAGTGCACATCACCCGATTCCAAGTTTTATTATTTTACTAGGTTTTGCCCGCGGCTCCGCCCGTGTGGATTTCGGTTATGGCTATAACATCGGTTATCGTTATAAATTGTAGCCTAAGTGAGTTATTCTGATATATAATCTATATTATTGTCAGGGCCGGATTGAGAGGTCTGGAGGGCTCGGGGCAACAAAGAAGTGGACCCAAATTACTATGCGAATAAAATGAAAAAAAAAAATCAGTTGAAGTTAGTACCATCCCACTCAGCCAATGAGCCATTGGGATACTCCCTCAAGACCAGTAGTAAATTGCAAGTGCTCGTGAGGCCCATTTGAGATTTTGATATTTTACTGAATGCTTGACTGGAGTGAGCAAAGATAGAACAATGATATTACTGTTAATTTTCAAGAACAATATAATCATGTTTGTGCAAAGTACTGTAGGTAAAGGTAAAACAGCGAAAATAATATAAAAAAGACGGGTTGCACTCCGGGAGTGCCTGCCGAAGTGAAAACTTATTCTTTCTCTCTTCGTTATATGCAGAGAAAAAGATAAAAGAACATACCATACTATATCATACCTATAATATAGCGCCAATCATAGAACCTATCACTAATTTTCTGTCAGAAGAAATTAATGAATTACAAAAAGAAAAAAACATCACAAAAAGTAATAAATTACAAAAAGAAAAAATTATCACAAAAAGTGACAGAAGCCCAGGTTCGAACCCGGTAACATTTGAAACCATAAGGACTCACAGTCGAAGCTTTTACGGCTTAGCTACGAAGCTTCACATCGAACTTGACAAAATAAACAATCTTTTGCTAATGTTGTATGACGTCAGTCGTCGGTTACGGTTCAAAGGTCAAGCGATCCTGACGCAAGTTTAATATTTTTTACTAGGCGGAATTTTGTGGAGGCCCCGGGGCTGCCGCCCCGGTTTCCCTCCCCAGTGATTGTTATAAGGTTTCATTAAAATCTATTAGTTTTTACGTGAAAGATTAACAAACACCCATCCATCCATACTTAAAAACTTTTTAACTTTACGTTTATAATATTAGTAGGATTTAAGTAGGTACCTGATTAAAGCTTTATTTCTTTCACCTTCAAAAATGAAAATAAAAATTGTTCTCAAAAAATGTTTAACAAAAGAATTGCCTCTGTTGAGGAACAGGAACAGGTGAAGTCAATTCAACCGTCAGTGTATCACATATCATCAAGGTAAGGTTCTGTTCTTAAAAGTAATTTACCATTCAGTCATCCATTGTCAGAGTTAGCAAGCTAAATTCGTTTTACCAAATATAAATATTCAAACGCGAAGAAAACGTGTAGCGAATTCTGCGGAGTCCTTCACTGAGGTGTCTTAGTGAATTTATAAGTATGATTGCATCAATTTAAATCTATCACGAAATTTCAGAAAATATAACACCTGTAATCTTAAAATTTAGCAGTTAGGTTCCTTATAGATTATAGACATCCGCTACGAAAGTATTTTATGAAACTTCACCTCTAATAGGGTAAAACGGGGGTTAGAAGTTTGTATGAAAGTCCCACTATGTTTTGAATGCCACAATTCATCTCATAATCATCAAAAACCTTTGAAGATCACATTTCATGTGTCAATACTTCAAGGCTTCGTATATTTTCGTGTAAAACAGCTTGTGGACCAACTTCACGCAGTGGGCGTACAGCGCGCTACGAGTTCAATACAACGATGCCTTCCGGATGCTGCTGAACCTGCCGAAGTTTTGTAGCGCATCAAATATGTTAAAACGGAGCGCGATAATATCGCTCGACTGGGCCCTGAATCTGCTATTATTTTTTTCATGGCAAAACCACTGCGGTACCACAGACACTGTCATCATCATATCAGCCACCCATAGTCCACTGCTGAACATAAGCCTCTTCCATAGACGATTGATTGAAGTTGGTTGCTTGAAGATCAGATTGACTCCCAACCGTCGGGCCCGACTGTTGGAGGCCCATCCTAAAGATCCGCTCATACCATTTTCTTTTTATAACACCACAGGGTGGTGTTCGAATATTGTAATAGTTTATAACATTTGAAACCATGCTTTCTGTGCTTCGCATGTAGTATTGTGTTAATTAACAAATAAATATTATTGTAAGAATAAAACTGAGTTTTCTTTTCCGAATCCAATGCAACATTGACTAATTAACCACACGATACGGCCCTTAACCTAAAAGGTCCACTGTACCTGCTGGCTTCGCTTATCCAGGTAATTTCACAATTTTTCATACCGCTCTTATTGTTAGCGTGACGCACATGAACTTCCTCGCCGTTACACTGCAATAAATGTAGTGTACTAGTTGTGTTGTAGCCGTAATTATGTTTTAACTTAACCGTAACTATGTAAGTAAATTAAGTGCAAGGGAAGTGCAAAGGTTATTTTGGTCACCTGCCTGTGTCCATATCACACGTCTGTGACAAAAAAAATCAAAACGAATCGAAAATTCGAAAAGAAAAAACCACAACTATAACCACAACTACACCACATTCATTGCAGCGTAACAGCGATGAAGTTTTTTTGCTCCATCGGCCATCTGTTCTGTGCGCTATGTGTACCGCCCACTGCCACTTCAACGAGCTAATCCGTTGTTGTTCTCCTACGGATATCATCATTTCAGAACGATCACGTAGGGAAATACCGAGCATAGCCATAGCTCGTTGAACGTTTTCGAGCTTTTTTAAGAGACCTATAGTGAGGGACCACGTTTCAGATCCGTAAGTCATCACTGGTAACTGGTAACACAAGAATACAACAAGAATTTCCACTTTCTTTCTAGTAAAATGGCATTGCTTACAGACACTGTAATCAATGCCATTCAACTATACTTTCATACCATTAAAGCCTCAAATTCAATGACAATCTTGTAGAGTGAATGAAAGTGTTATAAGAAGTCTTTCTCTTTTCATTTTGGACTTTCAGACTCAGGTATAAAGTCTAAAATGCAATGTTGTTATGTCATAAAAAGCAACGGCATCCTGAAAGTATTGTCCGAGATGTGGGATATTCCCTTCCTACAAAGGTGGACGCGCCTGCATGCTAGCGCGTTCTCTCGATTTATATTGTAATTTGAGTTGGTACCTATGTAATGTGTTTCTACTAGTAGGTACTAACTTAGGTTTAAGACTATTTTTTACTAACACGATACGATATTATATTTATAATGATACATAAAATATAAATCGAAAATTTGAACGACGCCATTGTATAGTCTTTACCATTATGTTATCTGTGGTATAGTCAATGTTGCAAACTTTGGGAATGTTATCATTTTTTACACTTTATGTTTATTTTTAATAAAATTTAGGAACTTGTATCAATCATAAATAGCTTTGTTACAAACAATAGTCAGATAAATAGTGTTTGTCGTCAAATATTATCCAACCAAAAACATTTTTATGTAAAAATGTTGCCACGACGAGTTTATCTCGTATATAGTCAAACTCTAAAGACGACTGCACGCTCTAAACCTACAAGCTCTACACTACACCTTAGGTTTAGGGCGTTTTTTATGGTGGGATTCCATTTATTTTTGTAAGTTGGTTAAAAATTATGACGTAGGTACGTACGTATTTTATATTTGTTATAAGACATATTTTAATTAATTTTGACTTATGCAGCACAAACTGTAGTGCAAGTCTTTCAAGTGGTAGGTAATCTGTGGTTCCACCTCCTATTCCCAAGGGATAGGTTAGGTTAGGTTTTTAATTTGTTTTGTTGTCTTTGTAGTAATATTAACTTACATATTAATTTCCCCTTTCTAGGCCTTCAGGAAGTACCCTAACAATTTTGATGATCAGTGAGTGATGAGTCAGTGACGAAATTAAGGGTTTTGAGACATTAATAAAATCTAAAGTATAATAGCTACGACATTCAAACTTTGTATGTTTCATGATTGTACCGATGGCATTCTATTTTGAAAATTTTAACTATTTAGCCTCATCCAAAGCAAAATTATGAGAGTTTTTGGAGAAAAAGTAGGTCGCTTGGCTCGTCTTGGCAGGGGCACTGCCGTGCCCCCAGATCAGAGTTAAAACATAACTTAGTAAAAATAAATATTAATATGAAAATAAAGTTAGTACTTTGGAGTGCCTACCTACGCTTACTATGGTCAACTATTATCTATTCTGTGCGATGGTTAAGTGCTGTATTGGCTTATTACGAGAACAACTGCAGCTGACCTCCCAACCCGGACAGGGAAGCCTGCTCCAGAGCTTTGTCTGTTGATAAACAGGTGCATGCAGGTGGGCCCTGAGAGGGCTCGAGCACCCATTCAAGAGACTATAGTAGTAAGTAGGCTCTTTAAAGATTAGCAACAATCGCATCGTTATCGCTTACCATCAGACCAGTCGTATCCTTTTTTGCCATTATAGTAATACCTAGGTATAACAAATATTTTATATACCTACAAAACAAATGCAAAAATGAAAAACAATTTTAATCGTATTTTGAAATTATTATTCGTTTTCCGTACTGTACCTAATACTTAATGCCCAGTATTATTATTATAAATTACGCGAAATAAATGATAAAAAAAATTAAGGGTCCTAAAAAAAATCTAATTTAAAAAATAAATTCTACGAAGACGCAATTTAATTTTTTCTCCATTTATATGGTAAATGTTATTGTGAACAATATTCGGTGAGCCAGTGTGAGTGTCACTGAGTGTAAGAACCTGTCGTTTACGCCTTCATAGCTATTACTTTGGCATCACTCACGTCGCCAGGTAATGTGTCGTCGCGTCGTCGTACCGATCTTAAGGGACTTTCGGTCTATGCGTTATACTTATAAGTCTATGTAATTAATGGTAATTATTAGTCATTACGGTGATTTGCTAAATTTGAATCTGGTCACACCGATGATGTGTCTATCAGTTCATTGAATTGATAACAATATAACTCTCTGATAACAATTTTTATAAGTTATTGTGACATTTACAATAAATAACATTGAATGAAGCTCGTTTCAAGTTTGTAGATTAAAAATAATTAAAATCAAGTACTTAATCAAAACAAGAAGTTTTGTTTTACTATTTATAAAATGGTGTTGGTGAAATCCTTGGAAGGAGTGAAAGTGCTACCAAAATGGTATATTTTCTAATGTTTTAACTTTTCATTATATTTGTAAAACTTGTATCATATTATTTATATCTTTTATTCCCGCCACAAAAAGAGGGGTGTTAAAGTTTGACGGGTCTGTGGCATCATAACTCCTGAACGGATTAAGCGATTTCAATTTAGTTTCTTTCCTATCAAAGGTGACTTATGTGCGTGTGTTCTTAGATATGTTTTATGAAAATCGGTTGAGCCGTTAAAAAGTTGTGGGGGGTGAAAGTGGGGAAGAATAATCGATTGTTTGCAAATATACGCGAGTGGGGTCTCAAATGAAAGTTCATCACGTGTACATTATAACATTAATAATTTAATAAATAAACAACTAGTAGGTCAGTTTAAAAAGAGTAAAATAAAAATTAAATTAAAATTTGAAAACACCCAGTCACAAAAATACCAAATTTTTTTAAATGGAGGATCCATTTAAAAAAATTGGTATTTTTGTTTACTGTTCAGTTGTTATGTTCCATAATTAGAATATAATTTAATTATCTTCAATAGTATTCATTCAATAATATATTATAGAATTCTACACCACCGGACACCTAAGTGCATATTTTTCTTTAATTTTTTTTTTACTAGGTTCGTAGTTTAGTTCACTTTTGCCGCAGTCGGGGTTTTTTTTTAAACTTTTTAATTATGAGTACCTAGCTAGCTATTTACGAGACCGGATTTCCTATCAGTATCAGTACTACATCACAATTGCACTGGAATTTAAGTTCTCGTAATGTAAGGCTCAGGTGATGATTATTGACAAAATAATTTGAAACAATGCAAAACAAAGTATTATTATCAATTTTATTTACAGATAAAAAGTTTACCACATTTTTTCTTCTATTGATTTGTTTTATATTTTTTGTTATATCCATCTACATTCACACACACAGTTATACGAAGTTTTCGTATTTTCGTCGTTAATTTCTACTTTAACTTTTAATCTCTCGCATTACATGACATACAATATAATGATAACTGGAATTCAGGAAACGTTAGGCAAATCAAGGATATGTATTTACCTATACCTGTAAATTTGTACTGTTTAAAAACCTATGTGTGAGAATGAGTGTTACGCACGTAACTTTAAATCGATATAATATAGATTCTAAAAGGTCGGTCAACTCGAAAAAATTTGGAGTTAACTAAAAATCTTTTTTGATTTTTGAATATCTATTCAACGATACCCCACTTGACATAGTTTTTTGATTTTAATTTTTTTTTTCACAATATGGCGTCCAGTAGTCGCCATATCAAATTTTGACTATCATCATGTCTTTACGACGCTCTCCGGACTAAGAGGAATCTAATGACGTATGCATCATAAAAATCGGCCCAGGCCTTTGGTCTTTATAGTGTTTCAAAGGAACATACAAACATACGTACGTAGGCTGATAAACACATTACCACTCCTTCCGAGTCAGAATTGTTTAGCGAAATTTATATAAATAAAACGCATTTGTTAACATTGTTAAAGGTGTACAAAATATGAACATGAACTAAGTAGTGCGATGTTATTACAATCTTGGACATTAACAACATGAACGTTTCTTTGTAGCACGTCAGCCGAGTCTTCAAACAGCTTGACATTATCACCTGAACAGCTCAAGTTCTACGAAGAAAATGGCTATTTGGTCATCAGAGGCCTCATCGATTTGGAGTCACTCAACAGTTACAGGTAATTCTTCCTTCTAGCGTTAATTCAGTAGCATCTGAAGTTTAATTTAGATTTCCTTAACTGTTGTACAGCCTAAGAATGTTGAAATACTCCCCATATTTCAATATTCTTAGGCTGTACAACAGTTTTATCTGATTCAAGCAAATTTAAGTAGGCACTTAAACAATAACCCTGATAACATTCGTCAATCGTCTTATTAAACATTAGCGGTCGTTGCTAAGCTATTTACTATCGCCTTAAAAACAACAAAATACTTATTGCGATAAGGAATCTAAATTCCTAGATATATATAGTTAATTGTAAATAACATTGAAACAATCTTGGGCAATCTCTTTGCGTCAAACTCGACTATGAACGGTGGGAATGCCGAGCCACCTATTCTCCCCAGCTGTAAAAAAGTAAAAATCATGCAACGGGTGGTCAGGCAGAAACTTAAATCCCTAGATGTTCGACTGTTGAGTAGGCCGGACGGTATACCGGCGATGGTGCTCAGGCACTGTGTACACTAATTCCGCGAGACAAGTCCCGGCCTCTTGGAAGACTGCATTCATACATCCTGTGCCTAAGAAAGGCGACATGACAGACCCGTCCAATTACAGGCCTATTGCTATAACCTCCCTGCTCTCCAAAGTGATGGGGCGCGTTACGCAGCTATTGAGATACCTTGCGGGAAATGATCTACTGAGCGACCGATAGTATGGCTTTCGCCACCGTCGCACTGTGGTTTGAATTACATAAACATTGAAATCAAAGTTGCGATATGTGGGATATAAAATTATAAATGGTTTTATTTTAGTAATATGGTAATGTGGCTACAAAAGGCAAAGCCATTTTCGAAAAAAAATAATATTTATATGAAGAAAACTCGACATATGCTGAAAAGATTGAAACAAACTTTATATCAGGCGGTACCCATTAATTTTCATCGGGTTTGAGATTTGCATAAAGCATGCTATAAAGCTTGTTTCGATCTTTTCAGCATTAGTTGGGTTTTTTTTATTTTTAATCATTTATTTTATTTTATACTTTTTAGTTATGATATATATATTTCTGTAATCGTCTTTTAATTTCCTTCATTTCGATAGCCCACTCGATAAATTGGACTCAAAATATTATATTTCAAGATCCACCAATTTATTTTATTTTTATGTACCTACCCAGAGTCACTCTCACAGTAAAACGAAACTAACGACACCCCTCAAGCTCAAATCCATCGAGCCATTCGAGCTGCAGAGCTGTTACTGTTAGTAAACCTTCCAACACCCGTGCGCGCTGCTTTATCGGCAGCAAAGTGATGAACTTCGAGAAATGTAGTTAGATATTTTTACATTAATTTAGGTGTCATGTTCAGAAATAAAAAAAGGAATCAGTTTTAGTCACGTATTTATTTAATAGAACAGAATATACAATTTAAAAAAAAACACCATGAAAAGAGACGAAAGTGGGGAATAATTTTCATAGTTTTATACAATTTTAAATAAATATTATGATAAATTAATTATAAATAATTATGGTCGTACGCAGATAAAAAGTTTCAAATCACAGGCTTGTTTAAATTAACTTAAATCTTATACCAAAAATATACCTAAGTATAGACAATTGAATAAATATTAATAAAAATATACGTTTAAAAAACCGACTTTTAAAACTAAAAAATATAAAAAGCTTAGAGTAAAATAACTGAGAATTTACAGATTTACTGATCTGTTAGAAATCGGTGCCTAGCCCGAGAAGTCATATTTTAATTCATTCCATTAGTAGTTCAGGCCCCACAAAGAAAGTTGGCACCGACTTCTAACAAAACATTATAATTTCAGTTTCTCTATGTTATTTTATAATTTTCAGTTTTTGAAGTCGTTTTTTACATAATTAAGGAGTTCTGTTATCTACCTCCATAGTTCACGACTAGGTAATTCTAGCACGTCCTTGACCATTATAATGTAATTTAATTAAATATGGGAACAACATAAAAAATATCGGCTAAAAGTTAGAATTAAAATAATAAAAAAATATTCATAAAATGAAAGTACTAGAACAAACTAGGACACAAAAAAATTGTGGGACTAAATGGCAACTACTTCGCATCAAACTAAAAAAAAGCGGCCACGTGCGAGTCGAACTCGCCCATTAGGGGTTCCGTAGCAGAAAGTAGGTAAATTGCGGTTTACGATTTATGACGTATTAAAAAAAACTACTTACTAGATCACGTTCAAACCAATTTTCGATGAAAGTTCGCATGGTAATGTACATCATATATTTTTTTTTAGTTTTATCATTCTCTTATTTTAGAAGTTACGGATGACACATTTTACCACTTTGGAAGTGTCTCTCACGCGAACTATTCATTTTTGATAAAAATGATATTAGAAACCTCAATATCATTTTTGAAGTTCTATCCATAGATAAAACGTTTGAGACTGATGAAAAATAAGCTACGGAACCCTAAAAACACCTAAATCAGATAATAAATCTCAGAATAATCGGTGTGTACATACATAAGAAGTCACGAAAAGCCGTAGAAATAAATTATCAGAAGAAGAGATAAGTATTGTTGAGGTGTCAAGTATGATGGACTCTGATAATGATGACGAAACTTAATTTTTTTGTGGGAATATGTCACTAAAATATAAACTAAATTTTAAACCTAGTAATAATAATATAATAATTAAACCCAATATTAGTAATAATATCTTACTATATTTCTAAGTTCATCACTCTGCTGCGGATAAGGCGATGCGCATGGGTACGCTAGTACTATTATCTATTCTGTGGCATGGGTGTACGTGTTATAGCATTTCAGAATCGTCTCATGTAGGACAACACCCCATGTAAGCGGCAAATCTTCTGTTTTATAAGGTTGCGAGTTTTTCTTCATACAAAAAAAATCTCGAAAATGGCTTTGTCTATAGTAGCCATATTATCAAATATTATAAATAATACTAAAATAAAGCCATTCATAATTTATATATCTTGCATATTAAAACTTTTATTTCAATGTCTATGAAGCGACGATTTCAAACCAGTGTGCCTCGCTCTACCGGTGACCGTCTTGTGTATCCCACAAAAGACATAAACCGATGAGCGCATGCCGTCGAGAGTCGGGGGGAGACACTAGCGGTCATCCTCGAGCGAAGGCCTTGAGTTGCCATGCTATGGTCTCCCCGAGGGACTATAGGAATGGATTGCCAGCTTTTTGTCCAACGAAGTATCCAAGCCATCGTCGATGGCAGTTGCTCGGACCGCGTGGACATAAACGCTGGTGTCCCACAAGGTTCTGTGCTCTCTTCGAACCGGTTTCTGCTGCAGATCAATGATATGCTGTCTGATGACTCCATCCATTTTTATGCGGACGACAGTACCGGGGACACGTGTTACACGGGCCGTGCAAATATATCTCAGTCCATAGGTGAAGGAGAGTCGCGAACAACTTGTGTCCAAAATCGAGACTACTCTCTCGGGAGTATCCGATTGGGGTAGACTAAACCTAGTTCAATTCAACCCCCACTAAGACACAAGTATGTGTACTCACCGCTAAGAAAACCCCATTTATTGTAACGCCGCAATTCCTGGGTACACTGCTTACCATTTCCTTGAATATCGGGATTCTAGGCGTCGACATCTCAAGCGACGTCCAGTACCGCAGCCATTTGGAGGACAAAGAGGCGAAGCAGTACTTCACTGCCGGGCAAGGACCCCTTCTTCATGAGGCACAAGTCTGGCCCCATAAGGAGTACTGCTGTCATATTTTTGCTAGAGCACCTGCATACCAGCTTGACCTTTCGAATCGATACAAAAACTAGCGTTGAGGCTCGTCGACAATCCCATACCCACAGGCGATGTGGAACCTCTCAGCCTCAGGAAGGACTTTGTCTCACTGTGTGTGTTCTATCGCCTATACAATGTTTTGTGCTCAGATGAATTGTTTGACATGATGCCCACAGCTACATTCTATCATCGCACCGCTCACCAAAGACAAGGAATTCATCCTCACACATTGGTACCAGAAGTGGTGCAAACCGTACGGTATGAAAGGAACTTCATCCCACGCACGCTCAAGCTGTGGAATTACCTCCCTGCTTTGGTTTTCCCAAGCGACATCATTATGGGGTTTTTCAAGAAGGGCATTAGAAGGTTTCTTCAGGGTCGGGAGCGCGAGTGTGACGCCCCTGGTGTTGCACGCGTCCATAGGCCACGGTTATCTCTTTCCATCAGCTGGGCCGCGTGCTTGTCTGCCACCTAAGTCATAAAAAAAGACGTGTGGCACTCGGGGACTGCCGCGGTAAAGCTATTGCATAGCATTTTGTATTAACTTATGCAATTATGATAATATGCCCTTTGACGTGCATTAGTTTTTTTTTTCTTTTTAGCTCTTTACGCTTTTCTTCTCTATAAAACGAAAATATCTAGGTATAAATAATAGGTATAAATAATTAGGTATAAATAGTGTAATGACACACCAAAACAAAATTATTCATTTAAAAAAAAGACGTGTGAGACTCGGGGACTGCCGCGTTAAAGCTATTGCATAGCATTTTGTATCAACTTATGCAATTATAATTATATTTATATTTATTTATATATAATTATTTTATAATTCAAAATTAATACCTACTGCATTTGTGATAATAATAAAATGTATGTATATAGAGTACTCACTCATTTTCTTTTACTATTTTTTCGTGACTTTCTTCATTAAGAATAAATGCACTTTGTTCATTCATATTCAAAACACTTTATACACAAATTTTACAAGTACAGCTATTCACTGTTGAACCTATACACCTATATACTTTCTTATAAACAGCTGCTTATGTATTCGTCCGATTTCGGAGCAGCTCGTCTCGATTCGTGCGAGCTTCGTAGAGTCGTTTAATACGGCTAGTTGCACGCACACAAACACCGTGTCGAAGACTGATGAAAGGAAACGAGCGCGCTCGTTTCTTTTCGGCAGCGTGAAGTTTTTTCGTTACGGAATTACTGGATTCTGTACCCGCGCTCAAGGCTCTCGATAGAAGCTATGCAATAGCTTAAAAAAATAACGATATTAAGAAGTGATTATCGACAAATTTTACAAGTACAGCTATTCACTGTTGTACATAAATACCTATACACCTATATACTTTCTCATAAACAGCTGCTTATGTATTCGTCCGATTTCGGAGCAGCTCGTCTCGATTCGTGCGAGCTTCGTAGAGTCTTACAATACGGCTAGTTGCACGCACACGAACACCGTGTCGAAGACTGTCGAAAAGAAACGAGCGTGAGGTTTTTTCGTTACGGAATTTCTGGATTCGGTCCCCGCGCTCAAGGCCCTCGATAGAAGCTATGCAATAGCTTAAAATATCACTTAAACATTTCCGAAAGAAAATAAAGGAAATATTTCTCCTGAACTCTTTTGAAGGACTTTTTCACTAATGTTTTCTTTAAAACTGGTAGAAAGATTTCATGAATGCCTTTAAAAAAAAAAAGAAATGTCGGAATAGTAATAATATTTTAACTGTTTGCAATTACCCACACGTGGTGACAATGTGGGCGAAATTATGAAACATTTCTAACATTCATGAAGACAGCACTTTTAGTCTTTCTAATTTTTACTTACAGAGAGCGCTTTCTACAAATCTGCAAGGGTGTTGTCTCACCAGGTAACATTAGGGTTATAAAAGAACCAACACTTGTACAGCAAAACGTGAGTCCCGAAAAATACATTAATAAGGTAAGGATAATGCTATTATCTAGCAGAATCATATCTCTATTCAGTAAAAGTAGGTTCGTGAATCATGACATTGAATTGTAGGGGGAAATCAACACGAAGGGTCTTCTGCTGCTTGCCATCTGAAGTATTTTTTGGTTCAGTAATTTCTTTTTTGTAAAATACGCAAAGCTTTTTGGTAACAATAAAATAAGTATTTTTATTTTTTCAAATAAAGTTGTTTTTCGAGCAATGGGCGTACATTAGTCTAATTATTAGTTGACTATAATTATAGAAGACCATATAATATTGTTTAAAATATTACAGTTGCACGAGCTTCTCTACGATGACGTATTTATCAAATACGGAGAACATCCACGTATACTCGCCGTGCTATCTCAGCTCATTGGAGATGATATCACAGCAGTGAATAGCATGTTCATCAACAAACCTCCTGGAGCCACCAGACATCCAGCTCATCAGGTAGGTACATTACTAGCTTAAATGTCACTGTACAGCCGTAAAATGAAGTCTACTGCCTACTAATAATCTTTCTTCTTCATATAAATAAAAATGAATTGCAATTCTGTTAGTCTCGCTAAAACTCGAGAACGGCTGAATCGATTTGGCTAATTTTAGTCTTAAAATATTTGTGGATCCAGAGAAGGTTTAAACGGTGAGAAAATATGGGAAACTGCAACGTTTTTTTTATGAATTCTGCCCCCCTAGCATGACCATCATAACACGATATGATAAAGCGTTTTATCCACGCCAACTGTCAAAATATGATAAATATCGCCGCCATGTTGAATTTTTATCGAAACAGCGAGCATAACCGTGCCCAGTGACGTCACGTGTTATGATACGTTACAATAGATAGAAGAGCGAGCACGACAGTCGGTTATTTATCGAAAAGTCGAGCATGAACAACTATTGGGGGATATAAAAAGTTAAGTTTATCGATTTTTGACATTTAGTCGTATTATTTTATCGACGAGGTTTAGAGTGCGTGATATACTCGATAAAATATAACAGTCACCAGTTTATTTTGCAATCACTCGTCATTAACTGATTTTAAAAGGTAAGAATCATTTTTATGATTGTTGTGTAAATGTATATGAAAAATACAGAAAATAATAAGATATTACAACTCCTTTTTTCAGTTACAACTTCACAAGTTAAGCTTCACCTAAAATCTTTTAATATGGCTAGACCATACATAAGAATTAATTAACTTGCCGCGGAGGACAAAGAAGTGAAATAGGAAAAGAGGACCCTAATTAGAGAAATTAGCAACGAATTTCTATATTTAGGTCAATATATTTAAGGCATTGATTTAAGGTCGTAAAAAGAAGAAATGAAATGAAATAAAGTGTACTTATGCCATAATAACTTCGGTTAATATCACAATCAATGACTGACTTTATCCTATCACTCATCAGAGGCACCTTCCTTACCACTTTCCATTGGTCAATAGACTTACTTATCCGAGCCATGTTCACTCAACATAGCCCGGAGTTCTTCCCACTGACGATTTTCTGTCAGTCAACCCTGTGGCGCACTAAACTCCCCATGCGCCAATCGGGGATGGGTCTGCATGTACTCAGTCAGTAGCTTCAGCTGCTGCGCTGTACTGCGAGTTCTAAAAGACAACGAATTTGAACAGAGTTAACCGAGAGAGAGATAAAAGTATATGTAATTTTCAAAATGCAAACTTTCTAAGTTCTAAACGGCGAGGCAATTAAAAGAAACTTCCCGTGTTTTTCCTTTGTTTTCCATTATTGTGATGAAACACACATCAAACAAATAGGTAAATAAACTTTTATTCTGTTGACGGTTTTTTTTTGTGTTATGGCGATCCGGTTCCAAGAAAAGTAAATAAACAAGGTGTGATAAGACAAAGACAGGTCGGACAGGTCCACAGATTACACACGCACGTCAAAAAAGGTGATAAAAGTTGCAAAAGAACCAAAAAAGAGTGAGTGGCAAGTGAATGATGATTGAAAATTTTTATTAGTACTGGCAACATTGTTATTCCATATCACGAGGCTTATCATTTCATAACACGTGATAAATTTTATCATATCCTATCATATCATATCGCTACTTTGGCCATGCTCGCGAAATCGGTAAAAATGTTGGTGTTATATGATACGATATCTTTTATCGTATATCTACGAAATGTGGTCATGCTAGGGGGGCTGAGGCGGTACGAAGTTTGCCGGGTCAGCTAGTAAAGTACAAAAATGTGGGTGAGATCCCTTATGCCCCCAGAAAGGGGAGGGGGAAGGAGGAATTCATTGTGCTGTTGCCGCCATTTCCTGGATTAACATTTGCCGGAGACAGGTTCATGCGGGGAACGGAAAAAACTAAATGTACCTTTGGACACATATCTTGCGTGCACACAACACCCTATATAGCTATCTTCAAAAGACACCTAAGAAACGTATCAAAAGAGTATAGAACACATTTTAGGTTCAAGATATATGTCCTGAGATATTATTACAATTCGAATAATATCAATATTTCAGGACTTATTCTACTTTCCATTTCGACCAGCGGAGAAAATCATTGGAAGCTGGACAGCAGTGGACCCTGTCAACTACGAGAACGGATGCCTCTTCGTGGTGCCGGGGTCGCATAAAGCGCAAAAACTGTACGCGCATGGAGGAAGAGAAGTACCTATTTGTTTTCGCTTATATTTGTATCTCGAGGTTTTGGTTTAGATAAGTACAGAACTTCTGAGACCTTCTGTTCCCTCTGTAGCAGAAGGACAGATACGCAAAATCCCGGAATAGCAAAATGTTCTGACAACATATGGGCTGTCTCTTACTGCGCATCTGGTGAAAAATGGGTGAATAAAAGAAACGTGAGTGTTAATACACCTGTGCCTACCTCTCCACGGATTTATAGGCGTGATTATATGTACCTATACGTAGGTAAAAAAAATGAAGGCCATATTTTTTTGGAATGTTTATTACAAACAAGTGTGATCAAGTATGTATGTAAACGTGTATTACAAGGTGTTTGCTACACCCGGCTATACATATATTATATTATGTAAAGTGGGCATTGCTTTGGTTTGATGGTGCAGCATTAGTCACGACTGCGGTCTGCTGTTGTGGGTATGCAGTCCAGTGTCAGTAGTGTGGTTGTTGTGTAGTGTAGCTATGAGTATATAAGTTTAAAGCCAGAGAATTAAGCTTTCTTCTTGAGGCTTTTGATTTATAACTACTAAGAATAATTAAATATTCAATATTTTCAGAATGCTTTGAAGTTATATCACGGTGTTGATGAAGATATCCTTACACCCCCGGAGAAGCAGGTGCACTTAGATATGAACCCTGGAGACACCGTGTTCTTTAGCTCTTATCTGCTTCACGGGTCTGGTCCCAATCGGACTAAAGTAAGTCATGTGTTAACTTTTCTTAAGATTTTTCTATTTCGCTTTTATGCTTATTATGTTATCAGAGATCATACATATATACAAACATAAATTCACGCCTGTTTCCCATAGGGGTGGGCAGAGATCACGGATCTCCATTTGCTACGATGACATAATTGAGATCAATACTAATAATGCCTCGCAGGTCCCAGTAGCAATGTTGAAAAAAAAATTACAATAATGGCAGCTATCTGAGTTTATGTAAGCTAGCCTAGTATAACGGCTATAGCAATGAAATAACTATCATTAATTTCGTGAATTTCA
Organism: Eilema caniola; assembly: GCA_949126895.1. NCBI lineage: Eukaryota > Metazoa > Arthropoda > Insecta > Lepidoptera > Erebidae > Eilema > Eilema caniola. The sequence continues at coordinate 12,898,125 of OX421460.1, read as the reverse complement.
GACGTATCGGAAAGCGATCACATTCCACTTCGCAAACAGTTCGTGCCATTACATCGATGTAAAGAACACAGTACAGGAAAGTGTCGCCAAGGAATGGGAGGAACTCAGCCAGAAATCTTGGGGTATGCAGATAAACTACGCGGTCAGTATGACAATATAAAACTTAAGTACCTACGCAAACTATCTCAAAATATACCGACAAAGTATCGAACCAATATCTATGCGCTCAATAAACATTAATATGGTTATTAATTATTTAATTTAAAATATTGCACCGACCTGAACACTTTCCCTAGTCCAGGCCCCCGATTTTGCTAATTTTATGACATAACAACACCACTGTCATCGCATAAAAGTCATTAAATTTTAAACTTTATGTCTGAATCTGTCCAAAATGAAAAGAGAAAGACTTATCATGACATTTTCATTCACTCTACAAGATTATCATTTAATTTTAGACTTTAACAGTATGACGGTAAAATCTAAAGTTAAATGGCATTGGTTACAGTGTCTGGATCCGCAGTGGTTTTGTCATGAAAAAAATAATAGCAGAATTAGGGCCCAGGTGGCAAAACTATAAAAGTATTAATATCCATTATTCTGTGTTTATATTACAGGATTTATGGCGACTGAAGAGCAAGCAAGTGAAAGGTGTGCGGTCAAATTTATAAAATAATACCAAATGCTTTGTTTATGATGTAGGTACAATTTATAATTAAAGAATACCTTTCAAATAATTAATAATTAATCATGCGTAACTAAAATTATAATCTGCCATAATTGCAACTGAGTTTCTTATCCTGCTGTTGCAAAAAGCTTACACCTGAATATTCCTTAACAGTTATCTATGCAGGTACATTAGTAAATGGTGCGATTTTATTATTAATATTATAATAAAATTATATCTAAATAAATGAAAAGATCGTATTGTGCAATAATAGTGTGATAAATATTCATATTATAATAATAGTTATTTATACATATCGTTAATTATTTACATTTTAAATCAAATAAATTACGTTTATTCATAAATTTGATGTTTTCTTTTTACCTATATAAATAAAAATAAGGGATTTTATATTATAGCAGGTGGTGAACCTATGGTCATTTACAGAATAGGTACTCGTTGAGGCGTTTTTGGCGTTTTGTTGTAGGTATACTGTGGTTATATGCACATTAAAAATATCAGTCCAGAACATACTTATGTGCCTACCAAAGGCTTCTATATAATATACAAATAGAACAGTTATACTCAACAAAAAATGAATGGGCCTTACATTTTTTTGCTTTTATCTGTAAATGGACGAAATTTATTAAACTAGGTAGTAGTTCTGCGAACAATAGACCTCGCTAGCAACCTTTGCCATATTCACCGTATCCTTTGGTTGCGAGGCATGAATTTTTCTGCAAAAAATCATGTCCTTAATGTGTCAGCCAGAAATCATCAAAATTAAAAAACTCGATAAAAGTTGTTTAAAAGCAAAGAACAAATTTGGTGTGCCAAGTTTGGGGAAAATTGGATAAGAAGTGCGCACTCTAAAACGGACTGACCTACTCCCTGTGAGTAAGTCAGTCATTCACAGATAGGGAGACAGAAGCGAGATACGTAGTATCCATTAGTAGTCTGTGGAAGCGAGTGTCTTTCACTCGCCTCGGTCGCTCGGTCAACTATTAAATTATAATGTAACTTAATGTAGTACAAAGCGAATGACCAAAAGTTTTTGAAAATTTAGCCCAGTGACCTTGTCCAACGAACTGTTTATCTAGTTGGCGCCTCATGAAAATTGTCAAAAATTGGTACAATGGGGATGCCGATGCAAAACTAATTGTAGATGGCAACAGTATATGACCAAACAACAATAACCATCTGGCCCCCGATTGATTAAACCACTGTCACACCTCTGACATTGCCCAAAATGTTGATAAATTTTAGACTTTATGGCTAAGTGTTAAAGTTAAAAAAAGTAAAAAAGAGTTTATAACATTTTTTATTCACTCTACAAGATTGGCATTTAATTTTAGGCTTTAATTGTATGTCGGTAAAGTCTGAAGTTAAATGGTATTGTTTTTAGTGTCTGTGGAACTACAGTGGTTTTGCCATCAAAAAATAATAACAATTACAAACTCGTAGTTGTTAGATTTGAAGGACAAACAATGAAATCTACGTAGAGATGACAGCTAACATTGGCCATTAAGAGGCGCCCTCTGTAGGGATAAAAGCGTAGGCGGCATCCCCAACTGTAACCTAGGGTTGCCAACCCAATCGTATCATAATATACAGTATTGTACTATATTTCGGTGCTCCGTACTCTGTTGAAGAAACATTATATACTTCGTCTTGCCATAAATATTGTTACGAAGAAAAAAAACAATTTTTTAATGCAAAAAATATTTATAACTTTTAGTGTGTTAGTTCAATACATAAATATAAAACAATTTCAAATATAAAAAGCTTATTCGAAGTGGCTGCAATACAGTCCTTTAAACGTTGAGGCGAGTTATCAATAGAAGCACGCACTCTTTCCAAGGGAAAATTCTTCACTGCCAATCTTCGGACTCGCACTGTCAATCGGACTCCTAATTATCATGGCGTTTAGAGCAAGCCGTACTCTCTAAAACTGACAATAAATCATAATCCAGCGGATTGCGATCGGCGGCCTTATTCCCTAATATTTAGCAGACAGCGACAGCTGCGCAGCTGTGGCGCAGATACGGCACGATAATTGCAAAACGTAAAAAAAAAGTCATATTCTGTATCGATATCGTCTGCTTGTCGCTCGCCTGTGGCTAAATGCACTTTACTAGCGCCACTAGCAGTTTGGTAGCAATAAATGGTACTAAGTTATGTCAATAAGTTTAAACACATGTTGTGAAGTTTAGTTGTTTACAATTGAAAAAAATGGTCTCAAGCCAATAAATAACGATTTAAAGGGTCAGCAAGGCAAAAAAATAATGAACTGAAAATGTTTTTTTCTCAGTGTTGTGTTGAAGTGCTGCTGAGTGTTTTGTTAGTTTGTGCACCACCGTACGAAGCTAAAGATGTAAGTAAACTATATTTTCTGTGTTCTACTTGGTTTTAGTTACTATTATGTGGGACTTTGTTTGGTTTTTTAAATTATCTAGGATATGATACAGTTCACTTAAAACAATGTTGCCTTTTGTTTCAGTACAAATGGAACACAGGGTGTCAAACGCTCAACTTGACGAGTTGCTAGAATATCTAACAGCTCACCCAACTTTGGCCAAAGGTGTTGGGCTTGGGGCGAGGTCAAAGGAGGCTATAGATCGAGAGTGGAGTGGCCTTGCAGACAGGCTCAACGCCCACGGTACTGGGGCGACTAAAACCAGCCTACGTTGGAAGAGAGTGAGTCCCTTCGATTTTAGAAAACTTTACAGTGCACAATTAACCTAACGCTTCCATTTGGTGATGGGTTTAAATATATTTTTATTTTAGTATTGGGCTGATATTAAGCACAAGGCCAAGGCCAGGGCCTCACAGAGGAGAAGGGATGCTACCCAAACTGGTGGTGGTCCACCTAGCCAAGACGACTTGTCAGAAGTTGACAAGAAAGTCTTGGCTATCATTGGAGAGGGTGCTGTGTTTGGTGACACTCAGCATAGGGTACCTGTGTTTGTAAGTAATTAATGCTTTTTATTAACAAGCTTTTGTCTTAATAGTATTTGTGATTTAAATTCTCAAACACCCAATGTTTTAGAATGAGTCACTGCTAACAATGGATATATCGTCACTAAAGGTTTACTGCCAATGATAGATCATATGCTAGTATGATACAATAAATAGATGTAACATGTTATTTGCTAAAATATGAATCATTTAATGCAAATATCTGTTCGTAAATGCATTATTTTCCATTACATTGTTCAAATAATAGAAAAAAAAAATTGTGGGTCACTGACATGTCTTTAGTGATGGATTAATCGGTTGTGGTATAATGGTATTGGTATGGTTGTGTTTGTGGGTGGCTTAGGTTAAAACCTGAGGTTTTATGATTATGATGTCATGGCTTCCAGTTATTTAAGCGCCCCTGTTATCTGATTTGGTGGTGATAAGGTTACAGTGATTTTATTCAGTGTAGTATTTATTAATGTGGACTTAGTGATTTGTTGAGTTTGATTGATTGATCTAAAACAGATAACTGGTAGCAGCTGGATGAGAATAAAATGGCATACTCTGGGAGAGTCCTTGTCCAGCAGTGTACGAATCGGGCTGATGAATTGGATACAAATACTATAAATATGAAAATTGAATACTTTTCATATTTTATAACTGGTAATAATATTTACATAAATTAAAATTTTTTTTAGCCTACACAAAACAAAAGCGAACCCTCTCCAACAGTGGTCCCAAATGAGATTGTTCAATATGAAGAAGTAATTGTTCAACCAGGTAATAAATTTAAATATATATTATTAACATACACATACATGTTGTTACTGAATGCCATGTCACTGACAAGTCTCATAGATACTGTCATTTTTGTCATTTTGATTTAATTTTTTTCTTTTTGTAGACTTTCTGGTGGTATATTTATCCCTCACAAATGAATTATTTTCTTTTCAGGTCCAAGCCATCATAATTCACCACCTGTGTCACACACTTCTTTTATTTTGAACTCTCCTTCTACTAAGGGACAAACTTCCTCACTTAGTAAGTATTTTTAAGCTTAAAATAAAGTTCAAATTCAAAAGAGCTTTTATTTAAGTAACTGTTTTGATTTGGTGGAATATACAATAATTTTATTTTCATTTACAGGGAGCTCAGGCATTGGATTTACCACCCAGCCAGCTGAAGTGCAATTTGTATTAACAGGTGTGTATTCTTTCTTTGAAAGTCCATTAGGATGCTTGTTAATGAAACAAAAGTTGGTTGCATTCATAATTTTGTTTTCATTTACAGATAACTCAGACATTGGGCATGCACCCCGCCCAGTTGAAGAGCAGTTAGTACTTACTGGTGAGTATTATTTCTTTATAGATTTATGACCCTTTGACTTCCTATATGACCGTATGAGTATCACAAAAGCGACTGACTAGACTAGACTAGACTGATTGGTTAGAGTGAATAGCTTATCATACTCAACATCATTCAGCCCGAAGACCTCCACTGCTGGACATAGGCCTCCCCCAAAGAGCGCCACAATTCACGATTTCAAGCCGTCTACATCCAGTGACTACCAGCGACCTTGACTAGGTCATCAGTCCAACTTGTGGGAGGCCGTTCGACGTTCCTCGAGAACCTCTCTTCCTCAACGGTTATATGAGCAATTTAGCCTGCCCATTGATTTATTAATTACGTCCAATATCTTTCATATTTGAAAAAAGAAAAAGTTTTGCTTCCATGAGAAAGACATTGCATATCTATGCACCGTCATCAACCTAAAAAAAGTCTAGTGCTGGACGTAGCCTCTCTCAATGGGAGGATATGCCCTAGTCGCTACGCTGGGTAAGCGAGTTGGCGATCGTAGGACGAAGCACCTCGCGTCAACGGCCTATGAAATTTTGTGCTTCGCAACTTTAGTGATAGATATACCGCCACCAATCGGTCGTCGGAGCCTCGTCAGTTAGTTAGCTGGATTTATCCCGTGCAGGTTAGGTTGACAATTAGAGCTTCCAGATGTGATGTGTTCCCTTACATCATATTATACATACTTAGTTAAAAATATTTTATTTCTTAGGCGCAGACAGCCCTGTGAGCCGTCCATCGGCGGTGAGTCAACGGCGACGTCGTCGCAAGTCAAGTGAGTAATAATATCAATGTTTTTCATTAAATTAATGACAGCCTACACATAATAAAACAGAAACAAAAGATCACTACAACGAAAAATATTTTATGACTATGGGAATCATACATTTTAAGATATTTTAAATTTTGTTTGATGCACCATCAATTGAAACCTCGTACTGTTTTACTACGTCAATTTTCACGAAAGACTCGAGCGAAGCCGCCGAAGAAGATAGTTTATGTTATTAATTTAATAAAAAAATTATATATATTCATACTTAGCTAAAAATATTTTATGTCATAGGTGCAGACAGCCCTGTGAGCCGTCCATCGGCGATGAGTCAACTACGACGTCGGAACTCAAGTGAGTAAAATACACATACGCATAATAAAATTGAAACGGAAGGTCACTACAACGAAACATATTTTATGATTGTATGGGAATCAGAAATTGTAAAATATTTTAAATTTTGTTGGATGCACCATCAATTGAAAACCTCGCTACTGTTTTACTACGTCAATTTTCACGAAAGACTATGCCGCTGAAAATGATAGTTTGTTATTAATTTAACAAAAATTTCAGATAAAACATCGAAAATAGACACGCAGTGGGTCGTGGATTTGGAGAGAAGGAGGGTGGCGGCGGAAGAAAAGCTTGCTGACGCAGCCATGGTCATGGCGGAGGCGTCGCGCACGCAGGCTGAGGCGGCGCGCGTGGTGGCCGAGACAGGCCGCTTACACGCCGAAGCAATAAATAAATGTGCAGAGGCTTTTAATAATTATTTAAATAAAAATCAATTATAAATTAAGTATATTTTTATTTCATTTCTTTTTAGGTAAACTTGCGGTGCGGTGTAAACTAACATTTGTGAAAATCGTGCCATTCCAACAATATAACACGTATTGAATTGTTAACCTCCTTTTTTTGAAGTTGGTTAAAACGAGAAAATAATGCAAATCAACTTTTCTAAGAAAAGAAACCTTATCATCAATTCAGTTAATGCAATACCCTTAATTTTATTGTACTATGTTTTATAGCACAATAATGTGTTACAAAAAAATTTGCAACAGGTACCTACAATGTAGGCGGTTTTATCTCAACAAACAAAAATTAAAACGTTACTACTACTTAATTATAATAATCGAATTAATAAAAACACTTTCTTCTTTCAAAATATGTAAATAAAAACTCTTTTCAGGATTAGGGAGTAAATGGTGTGCTCAAGAAGTCTTGACTAGGTACGTCTAGCACTCCACAATCTTTGCACTATAAAAGAACGTTGTTGACGACCACCCTCCAGTTGTTGATGATCATCCATTACATTGGGTGGCTCTGCATTGGGAATTTGTAGCCTTAAATCTTCTTGTACATCATCACCTGTCAACTCTGGTACAGGAAGGTGGTGGCGGTTGGCAATGTTGTGCAACACAGCACATGCATTGATGATTTTAGCCACCATATGGTGATCATAATGCAGTACCCTATGTGCCAGCAAACATCGCCAACGAGCTTTCAACACCCCTATGCATCGTTCCACTGTGTTCCTGGTAAGGCAGTGAACATTAGTATAATGTTCCTCTGCACTACCAGGCTCAGCATTTACAATTGGTGTCAAAAGCCAAGGCCTAAGCGGGTACCCAGAGTCACCTAAAAAAGAAATTAAGAATAAGTAATGTTATGTGGTGTCATTTTTTACTGTTCAAAACCATTTTATTTGAGTTACAGCACATGATAAGGCAATCTGTCTTCCTGCAAAAGCTTGGCGTCAGGGTCGTCTTTAATATAACTTTAATGACAAAAAGATTAGAAAAATATTTAACTTGAATTTGGAAAAGTAACATCAATAGATTTTATTTCTTAAAGGTCTTAAGTTTTTAGTAATCATTATTGTAAATAAAATCATTAATGTCATGTCATACCCACCAAGCAACCATATACTTTCACCACTACGATGAAGCTGTTGTAGGTGCCCAGGTATTTCACTCTGCCTCCATATATAGGCATCATGTGTAGCTCCACCAAATGATGCATCTATGCTTAATATATTTAGGTCACTGTCACAAATCTGTAACAAAGTTAAGTTTTTAAAAGGATGAGTGTAAAGCAACATTTTCAAATAAATTTAAATAAATTTCTTTGATTCATCATCATCATCATCAGCCTTTCTACGAGCTATGTGGCCAGCCCATTACCACTTCAGCCTGCTAATTCTGTGTTTTGCCAGTGACCTTAGTTCTTCTACGGATTTGCTCATTGCAAATTATATCACGTAGAGACACTCTGAGCATAGCTCTCTCTTCATGGCAGCATTGCTTGCATACAAGATTATCACTGCAATCACCAATCTGCCTACCAAGCGTGTTGATTATGGCAAACACCTTCTCATGACGAGTCAAATTAAGAAATGACTCCCAGTTCTTTGATTACACAGAATAAAAAGGTTAGCGAGATGAACTTACTATTTGAATGTTCCTGGAATGGTAATGCTTCCGATTAAAAAATCGTTCTTCATGTTCACTTGGCCGCACTAATGCTACATGTGTGCCATCAACACAGCCAAGACACCCAGGAAACCCAAATTTATTAAAAAATCTGAAAACAATGCACAGAATAACATTTAAAAATCGTTTTCAAATGGTTGCTTATAAATCTTAAAACAAATTACATTACTATTAAGAAATTAAGTTCACAATTTGTTTTTATGAGAAGAACATGATGGTTAGCTTAGCTAATTAAATTAGAAAAAATACCAACCCATTTATAATAAACTGTCTTTCTCTCCTTGACTGAGGAAACCGAATATATTTTGTTACGATTGTATTGTTGTTCAGTACCATTGTTACATCTCGAATAGCTCTGGAGACACTAGTTTGGCTGAGTGCATGTAGATAGCTCATACCAACTGGTTTTTGGTATGAGCCTGTTGCATAGAATGAAAGTGCTGTTAATACCTGCAATTATAATTTGATTTGTCAGGAAAGTGAGAAATTATAGTGAGAAATTAAAGTGAGGGATTATTAAACTAAATTATTACAAAAATAAACATATATTTTACAACAACAACTATGTCATAATGTGTCATACCAATACTTATGGATATACATTAAGAGAAGAAAATTTTAAATTTAAATAAGTTAGTTCTATGTTTACATACCTACTCATGGATAAATACTCGTAGTTATACAGAAAGAAGCTGAATAGCTTATATTAATGAAATGAAATACGTACTTTACATTCTACGCTGAGTTTCGTTCGTCTTCGAGACCGAGGTAATAGAGGCGCCACTTCATGGCACAGTTGGATGAACAACTCTTTAGAGAGCCTATAGTGCGTCTTAAACTCGGTATCAGAAAGCTCTAAAGGTGTAGATTCATCTCGAAGACGACGTCGTAAGCGGGCGGTAATAAGTTGCTCACCTCTTCTACTCTCAGCCTCTAAAGCTTCCATAATTAGGAGAGCACGAGCCATAACGAATAAACCTAGTTACACAAAATCATTTCACTTTATAAAATAGCACATGATTGTAAATAACTAAAATAATTAAATTTTGTATCTTACTGACCACAGTGACCACTTTCTAAGGCCACAAATTAATGATATTCTGTTTTAAATATCTGAAACAATCTAAGCAGACGCGTTGCAGCCACTTAAACACTTGTTGCAATTTGACAGTTATTTATGTTCGCCATCTGCTGTTTTGTTGCTGTCGTGTTGTTGTCAAAAGTGTTAGGGAATACCAATTTCAGTGTTTTCTACTGACAATAATGCATATTTGTTTTAGTTTATCGCTTCGAGAGGGCAGCACTTTTGATTATTGTTGTCTGCAAAATTGTCGCTATTAGGGAATACAAAATTGAGTTTTGACAGCAGATATCGCGCAATTTTCGTCTGTTGCTTATCGTCTGCTAGATAGAGAATCACACTGCGGGACTAGACGACGGCCAGTCTTCAGCTCTGATGAAGTCCGAAACGGTCACTTGCAACCAAGACTGCGTGGACCGAGCTTTACCACTCTATTCTTTTTTATATTAACAGTTAAAAAGATGACCAGTGCGTCTCCTACAAGCTGCAAGTCCTCAGTCCTGAATTAATTACGTACCTAGTCCCTACTAAAATATTACATTTTTTAAGTGTACTATATTTTTTATAGCTTTTTCCAAAAAATACTATATTCGAACCGAAAAATTTTGGCAACTCTACTGTAACCTGACAAAAGGACAGGAGTTTTGGCGCGGGCGTGGGAAAGCGCACAACGCGGTATTATTTTATTTTGCGAAATTGCTGTGAATTCGAGTTTTTATGTGTAAAAATGGTGGATTTTTAGACATAACATCTTGGACAATTCACACAAGTGCAGGAAAGTGGGATATTACAGTGAATTGTGACATTTCGTGTTCGTTCCAAATCTCTTGGGGGAGCTTTCAGTAAAGTTCCCACAACTTTACTGAAGCAGAAATCATCACTCATCGTCATCGTTATGGCAATCATTACTCATCTCATCGTCATGGCAATCATCACTCATCGTCATCGTCATGAAATGTGAAGTGAATAAACAAAACTAAATAAAGACATGGCTTAAAGGTTTTGTCACCAAGCCAAAAAACTTCAAAAAAAAAAAAGGACAAATAGGATTTTTTGGCGGGAACACGAAGCAGGGCAGGGCCTCAGAATAAATAATAATACTACCTACGAATAATGTATGTACTACGTACCTACGTAAATAATAGTACTTGTACAGAAGTTGCACTATTTTAATGTTGAAGAAAGCCGCCATTTTAAAAGCCGACGAAAGCCTGAACGTAGTCAGAAAAGGACATCATGAACATAGTAATACTAATCTTCTAAGAAAGCCTGTTACACGCTTTATGATATAATAATTTCGGTATTTAGTCAAGACTAATCCTAAGAGGTAAAAGAAAGTTATAAAGTTAGGCGCTCCACCAAAATGGCAGCGGCGATAAGTGTGGTTGCGAGTGCAACTGATTAAGTATGTTTTATTCTTGTTTTATTGTAGATTGATGGTCGAGTGGGCGTCTTGACTATCAGGATCTCAGGTGCTCTCTTAGGACGTATTTAATAAAACGACAATGTGCTGACTTATGACTTGTATTGCGAATCACATCTGAATTCTTAATGTCTAACCGATATCCTAGACGGATGCCTTACGTCTATGGACAATTATCATAGACTACAGACACAGATAATACAACAAAGTACAGCCGAACCTAGTCGAACACACATTCGCTGAGCCGTGAAGTCATAATGGCAAAAATCTTTGAAATTAATATTGATGAAAAACAAATTAAATAAACTAGGCAGGTCGTCATTAAAATAACAGCACAGCAGCGCAACAGTTATTGATATTACGATTCATTGTTACAAATTACAAAACACACGACTTACACTACCTTCTGCCACACCTCGGAAGCTCTCGGAAAAATGTATGAAACAATCGCGTTGTAATTACTACAAACATAGCTCGTGTACATGCACGGTAGTGTTGATGTGTGAGAAAATTAGAAATGTCATGGATGGCACTATTTGAAATTTGAGCTATTTTGCGAGTGAAATAGCGTAATTTTTCTCACTCTATCCTTGGTGTCATGATTTACGTCACATCCGACGGAGGCGATAATCCTGTTGTTACAAAAAGTCATATTAATGATTTTTACATTAAAACGTATTTCCATCTTTTTCTTCGCTTCGGAAGAGAAGAATATGGCGATACATTTTGGTCCTGTCAATCAACAGAATTGGCACAAATAACAAAACAATACTACGACACGACTTTGATATGTTTATAGAGTAATTAAAACCGATTGTGTTTATAAAAACTAGCTGTTGCTCACGGTTTCACCTGCGTGAAATTTTTCATTAATTATAAATAGTCTCCGTTCCGTTCGGTCTATAGGACACATTTCTTAACCGATTGTCACCAAACATGGCAAAAATGATGTTAAAACATCATTTTTGCCTAGAGCTTTTTTTATCGGAGGAGAAAAGGGATGCCTTTTCTGTCGCGTTATTTATGAACGGATATTGATGATTTTTGGCTAAAATATCCGAACATGATTCCTTACAGGTAGTTGTGGAAAAAAAAACATGAGAAAAGGCGGAGACGTTTGTTGTGGCTTTTTTAAGAACGGATTGACAATATTTATTGGTGAAATATCCAGGGAGCTATAAAATAAAGATACGTATCGTATAAAAGAAATATAAGTGAGGATACCAGATGATCTGGAACTTTTTACAGAACTACTAGTATTCATCCCTTAGTAATTAATGCTCCATTGCCAAGGGTGAGGTAGAACGTTTTTTTATAAATGGTGTTTTTATTACGTACCAAGGTTTCTAACCCTCAACTGAATGACACGGATTTTATGCCCGGTTTCTGTAATAACTATCCTAATACTTATTTAGAATTGTCAACGGCGAGTAGGAAATAAGAAAAATGGCAGTTGAGCATTCTTTAATTTAATAGTGTTAATTTATTTAAGTATCAATTATAATTTATACTAAACGAAAGTTCACGAAAAGATATCTATTTATATTTTTTAGAAACAAATTGTTTTTTAACCGCTCTATACTTTATTAAATTTAAGAATCATTATTTTGACAGCTCACGCCTATGAAGTCTGGCATTTTTTTTTGACTTGAATGCATAGATTTAGTATTTTTCTTATATTTTTCTTATACTATATCTATGCTTGAATGTATCACAATAATGTCGTCCATCATGGATTCCGTCATTGCCAGGTACCGCCCATTTTTTAACCCTAGAATGTATACTAATCTAAATCTGCATCATATGCTTTTGAGTTATAATCTTTATAATGTTAAAAATATAATACACCTATAATAAATATCGGTCCACCATAATGTCACTTAACATGCTAGTTCTAAAGTTATTTTCTAAAAAAACCGGACTATATGAAAATTATTATAATTGATAAGATTTTTTACGAATTTATTCCTGGGCGAACCTGGCATCCAGTTCATTAGTTTTTTTTATACTGTTCATTGATGACCCTTGGTGGAACTTGTTGTTACACATATTGAGAACACTACTTGTACTTTTTCTACAGTATTTATCATTGAACCTGGCCAGTTTCGCAATGTTTATGAACATTTCTAGTCGTAAACACCTCTAGTTTCTAAGATTAGAAACATTTCAAAAACATCAATGTAAACTTTTGAAGTTACCATAAGGCGAAACCGGTCAGGTTCAATAATAAATACTGTGGAAAAAGTACAAATGTTCTTACTACGTGTAGTTCATTAGTTATTTATACAAAAAGGCAAGATGCATTTGAGGGTTAAATTTCACTATAGTCATGTGTGAAATAGAGGATGCCTTAAAAACCGAAGCTAGCCGAACTTTTCACTCTTCTTCCCGAAGTGCCGTTCCTACACATTTTACTGGTGACAACCTTTGTTTTAGGCGCCCATGAAAGCGCCCATGATTTTGACGTGCGGGGAGAGGAAATGAAATCGGTGGGAGGGGGTGAGCTTCCATTCTGTACGCTAGTACTATTATCTATTCTGTGCTTCTGCCTATCTCATATATTACCGACGACAATATTTTTTCTAAAGTTACGTCACGCGTGTGCTCGCTCGCCGTCGCGCACCAGCCCGCCAGCCCCATCTGCTCTAACAATGAGTTGTTGTAGCGAGTCGTAGGACTCGTAGGTAAGTACTCATCTCCGCAGCTTTGGGCGAGTGACGGAAGCCTGGCATCGCGGTATATTTAATTTTCTGAAATTGGTGCGAAAGGCCAAGACTTGGTAAACAAGCCAAAAATATTCTTAAAAAGAAAAACCAGTCAAACTGTTGTCAAAAATGTCAAACTCAATTGAGACTCATCTGTACATACCATAGATTTAGTATTTTTGGTACATACACTTTGGAATTATCATTCATTTTGTCATACCTACATGTCTTATACAGAAGTGTGAAGTTAGAGTTTTATGTTACTAACATATTGTGAGTTTTGTTAAACTGTATAGTATATTCTGTGGCGTAGAAGTATATAATAGGTACCTACAACAAGTTATTCAAGTTCAAAGAGTACGTCAAGTTCCAAATACCTGTTTACCCATTGCCTGGTACAAAAAAAACAAGGAATATTTTGGAGATTGAAAATGAATAAAAAGGTGCTAGTTAAATCCTTGGCAGGCGTGAAAGTGCTTCCTCAAACGTAAGTTTTGAAATTTTGTATATTTAAATACTTATAAGTACTTAAATTTGTTGAGTTTATTAAGTTTTATAATTTATCAGTGTTACGTCCCTGTAATAATTTGCAAAACATTCATTATTTCTCTTTGTTTCGACGTTATAATTACTTTTAATGCAGCAAAATAGAAGTGCCAGATGATAAAAAATTAATGGTAACTTATATGATACTATCACATACATAGTTTTTATTTTCATGATCGACTTGTAACTTTCATTTTTCAAGGAGACTGGTTTTAGAAATACTAATAGGTATCTCCAACACCAGTCACTAATCTCTCACAAATCCTTAGATGAAAATGTAGTGTAATTTGTGTGTTTGAAACCAGAAGGCCACTTTTTCTAATTTATAAAGAATCAAATTCAAATTAAATGTCACAATTTAAATGAAAAGAGGGCCAGTTCTCATAATAAAAATGTATTACTTAGTCTCAGGTATCAATCTGCCACACAATAGACCCAGCACTTGCATGGTAAATCTCTCTTTGTATTGATCTAATGTCCCATGTCAATGATCTCAATATCAATCTTAGACGATATAGGTACAAACTGGAAAGATTTTGTGCTGCCAGTGAGAAGACCAATGGCTATTCCTGCTTTGTCTTCTGCAAGAGTTTCTCTGAGTTCACAGAGTCGGCAGTACAATTGTGAGTCCCCTGGTGTACACATCTATAGGCCACGGTAACAACTTTCCATCAGGTGGGTTGTGTCTGCCACCAACAGACCTAAAAAGATATACAAACTATAGATGCAGTAAGTGATATTGCAATGAAAAGTAAAAAAGCTACAACTTTGGCACAAGATACCTACATCTCATAACATGCATGACAATTGACAGTTTAAAGAGCAATATTGACATTGGCTGACTCACACAAAACACATTGTCTCTATGCAGTATATGAGCTAATTTGTAGTGAAAACATACTGTTTTAATCAATAATTATTATGTATATTATCATAACTATATCACCCGATTATGAGAATGATATTAAATTTTCTTTTTGCAGCACCTCTGCCGCGTCTTCGGACAGTTTGACATTATCACAAGAACAGCTCAAGTTCTATGAAGACAATGGTTACTTAGTCATCAAACAGCTCATTGATTTTGCATCATTGTATAGTTACAAGTAAGTGCATTTATTTAGAGATTCTAGTAACTATTAAACTGAGGGATGCAGCCCACCCACACCTATGCGGCTAAACGAACGTTATCTACAAGATGGCACCTGCTTATTGATGGCACTACCTAACCTCGCAAGGTCAAGAAGCCTTTCCTGCACCAGAGCCTTATTCCTTAATGTTGAATTTGACCTGTCTCAAACAAAAGGCACTAGTGCTCCGCAGCTGCAGTGTGAAAAGGTCTTTTAATACAAGTAGGTACATAGAGTATTACTAAGCAGTAGGTGTAGGTGATAGTAATATGTCTTCTTCATCCTAGCGTTAATCCCAGTTGCATCCGAAGCTTTTTCAACTTGGAGTCTGGGGTCCGCTTTACCAGTCTAACTACGGATTTGGCTAAACTTCGATACTCTCTGTGAAGCGACTGCAAGCTGACCTCCACAACCCAAAGGCGATATCGAAGCATTGCAGCTAGACCAGTTGTTGGATTTTTGAGGGCTCCAGCTACCCGTAACAACTGTCATAGATGTTTGTATGACAACCGGGACCGACGGCTTAACGTGCTCTCCGAGGCACGACCAGACCAATGCAAATACCCATATTCATGCATACAAATATTTGCACTGAGCGGGAATCGAACCCGCGCCCCTCCTGAGTAGCGGCCGCGTTCACTACCGCTACGCCACGGAGGCTGTGGTGATAGTAATATGTCTATCTGCTGCTAATAACAGATTTAAAGTTGAAGTTTTGATTGACCTTTTATAGCACTTTAATTTGTACTATACTAGCTGACCCGGCGAACTTCGTACCGCCAATTTTGTTCCACCCGCGTGGTGTCAGATACCGTTCTCGCTGCACCCTCTACTATATTAAGCATGTATTATACATATAAACCTTCCTATTCAATCACTCTATCTATTAAAAAAACCGTATCAAAATCCGTTGCGTGGTTTTAAAGATTTAAGCATACATAGGGATATAGGGACAGAGAAAGCGACTTTGTTTTTTACTATGTATTGAAAAGTTAATATTGCTTGTTGAAGAAGATAATGGATTATTATAATAGGGTTGCGTTTTTTTTTTTAAATCGAAAGCTGTGCCTAATGAACTGTTAAAGTGAAATATTATTATGACAAATAGTTTTAAAGATTTTTAATTTAAAAAATTTCAATTTTTCGTGACGCCCTAAAACTCTCGATACAACATCGCAGCAGGACACTATGACGTCACAGTGCACTGGCACGTAGTGCAAATAAGGAGTGCTTTTTTTTACGTGCGGGTAATCCCCACTGATACTCACCCCTCCGGAGCCGAAGAGGGAGGTTATGTCGGACTCGAACCGACTAAACCACACGCCGTCTCTGGGTCGTAGTGCTAGGCTGAAGGTGAGGTTGTCATGCGACATATCCCGGCTGACCCTCCTCGGGAGGGGGGACCACGTGGTCCCCGACTCTACCCCGGTGTGGGGAGGCGCGCATCGTCCTACTAAGCGCGCCGCCGCCGTGGCCTGCTTCTGCTAGGGTGACGAGCGGCTCCACCTGCACCCTCAGGTCCACGCTCATGGGGGGCGGAGGTCGGTCTGCGTCCTTCGACGCCCGAGCCGCCTTCGGGCGCGTGCAACGATATCAGCGAGTCTTTCTCGCTCATCGCGCCGCACCCGCTCTGCTGTCTCCTTCGCAAGCATGACCTGCTCGCAGAAGGAGGCGCTGGCCGCCCACGCATCCGCGCAGCCGACTATCGCCGCGAGCAGGGTGGAGAGCGTGAGCACTCTCACCCCCAGGGCCGCCACAAGCTCCCGCCTCGGCGTTTCAAACGCCGGGCACGGTGTGCAGCCCCGAGTCCACGCTCGCGTCGCATAGATGGCACTCGGGCGTTGGCTTTATGCCCATCAGATGCAGATACCGCCCGAAGCTACCGTGTCCGGTGATGATTTGCGTCTGACGGTACGAGAGGCTACCGTGTGGCCTCTCTAGCCACTCCCCCATGATGGGTCTTACCGCCGCAATCACGGCGTGCCCTACGCGTGGTTGCCCAAGTCGTCGCTCCCACTCGGCCACCATGTCCCGGTGGAGCCGGGCTTTCCCGGCCCGAATATCCTCGGGCTCGGGATCGAATCCCCGCTCCCGCGCCTCCCTTCGGAACTGATACAGTGCCGAAAGGGTC
This sequence comes from Eilema caniola, assembly GCA_949126895.1. Lineage (NCBI taxonomy): Eukaryota > Metazoa > Arthropoda > Insecta > Lepidoptera > Erebidae > Eilema > Eilema caniola. The sequence continues at coordinate 12,880,867 of OX421460.1, read as the reverse complement.
CTTGCTTCCAGGATCCACGGTGGCGATCCGGCCAGGAGACTCGCCGCTTTGAAGGATATCGTGCGGTATCCCCTGATGGCCCTGGAGGCCATCGTCCTCTGCGCCGTACGGAGCAGAGGCAGGAATCTGGCCTTCAGGGTATCCGCCCAAACGGGGCACCCGTATAGGGCCATGGACCGCACGACACCCGCAAATATGGAGTGCAAGAAAGTACATTTTGCATTTATGTCAGTTCACCTTGCGTTTACACATGTACAATGCATAATTAGATTGATTTGAAATTTAATAAGGAATCTAAGAAGTTATAAATTTTGCCTTATTTCAAATGTATATATTTTGACCAATTTGGAAATTAAAAGTCATACTTAGTTTCAATTTCGTTAGGCAACATCTTAGTTAAAAATGCACATTTTTTGAGACAAAACCCCGACATTAAGCAGTATTGGTGATAATCCGTTGATTCAGGACACTCATCATCGAGATTTAGACGTTATCCTGATTACATCCTAGGCCGAGATGCCCCTGAAGTTGAGGGTCCGCCTTCCGGCTCTTCCTCCTCCACTTCGCACGATCTTTGGCGTCCATGGTAGTGAGACAATTTGCACGCATGTCACTCTGCACGACGTCAAGCCAGGCCTTTTTGGGCATTTTATCTACGATGTCACGGACATGAAGGCTGCCGCGGATGCGAGAGTTCCTCACGTGACTCCGCACATCCACCGCAGCATTTTCATCTCCGTGACACGCAGCTTCTGCTTGTGTCGCTCCAACAGCGGCCACGCCTCACAGCCGTGTAAAAGGACAGGTCTAATGATCGTCTTATAGACCTGCCTCTTCAACCTGTCTGGCATTTAAGGATCGCATGTGATGCCAGTCATTTCCCGCCATTTGGCCAACGCGGCGGCAATACGTGCCTTGACGTCGCAGTTGATGTCACCAGTCACGTGAAGTAGATCCCAGGTACTAACGGGTATGGGATCTGTTGAGTTTAACGCCAAATATTATGTCTTCGCCACATTTAACTACAGACCGCCTGACTCAGTACACTACCCTATTCTTATTCTAAAGTTAAAATATGTATGGTCGGTACTGAAGTGTGACCTTACATTTATCATTGTTTCAAAGTTAAATTGCGTCAGAATTTTTAAGACCTCACAACACATTCAGACTCACATGCTGTTATTTATAATTTCATACAGAAAGAGATAAAATATCGATAAGGGTTAACAGACTTCTGTTTCCGTTCTATCGATATTCTGCTGCCTTTGTCTTCAAGGACAGAATAAAAATAAAATACCGTTTGGTTTTATCTTTAAATGAATATTTTTGATATTTTGGAATGGTTAGGGAATAATTTTGCACGAATTGCTTCAATTATCATTGTTCATAATTTATGTGGTAGAGTACAATATTTATTTATTGCGCTATCGTACACAAACATGATAATTTATATTACACTAGCTGTCGCCCGCGGCTCCGCCCGCGTGGATGTCGGTTATCGCAAATCGGACTATAATTTGAGATTTAAACTATCCTATCTCTCAAGTTGGATCGAACTGCACATGGTGTGCGAATTTTATTATAATCGGTTAAGTGGTTTAGGAGTCCATTGAGGACAAACATTGTGACACGAGATTTATATATATTACTAGCTGTCGCCCGCGGCTCCGCCCGCGTGGATGTCGGTTATCGCGAATCGGACTATAATTTGAGATTTAAACTATCCTATCTCTCAAGTTGGATCGAACTGCGCATGGTGTGCGAATTTTATTATAATCGGTTAAGTGGTTTAGGAGTCCATTGAGGACAAACATTGTGACACGAGATTTATATACAGGGTGTATTTTTGAAACGGGGCAGTAAGGGCAAGTACCTTAACCGTTGCAGTTAAGTACAGCAAAACGTTCTTAAAAGACCTTCCCTAACTTTTTGGGACATTTTGAACTGCATTCACAGATTTTGTTAAAAACTTACAGTTAGCAAAAAAAATGCAAAAAGTTCAAAATTTTTTTTTTATGCCAATCGATTCTATTTCATGTGGGGATCAAAAAACTCTATGGGACCATTTTAGCTTTCAGTACTAGAAAAGACAGAAATCGCCAAAGACCTTTCCCATACATTTCGTACGGAAATATGATAAATCAACTCGAAACTCATAGGTCAGGTAAAATTTTGAACTTTCTTAAATAAAAAAAATCATTTAAACATTTAAGAAATTGGTTTATGAAATAAATTGCTCAAAATGATTTCCATTTTCACGAATACATAAGTCTATCCTTTTTTGCACTGAACGAATGGCGGCTAATAATGTTCTGGGATGAATATTACGTAAAATGGTCATTAATGCATCCTTGAGCTCTTGAACACTGGCGTACGTCGTCTTATACACCTCGTTTTTCACGAAGCCCCATAAAAAAAAATCAAGTGGTGTTAGATCGGGGCTACGAGGTGGCCACTGTGTTGGACCATGTGTACCTATCCACTGTGTACCGAATAGGCGGCTCAAATTGGAACGTGAAAGGTGACTGTTATGTGGCGGAGCACCATCTTGTTGAAAATGAACTTTTCGCAATTCCGACAGGGGCCATTCGTCCATCTCGTTTTCAAGATGGTGTAAAATGACTTCATTATACATGGCAGAATTCAGTTTCCCTTTATAAAATTCCACCATTATGACTCGATTGGACATTATACCACACCAACAGTTGAATGAGAAGCGAACCTGATTATGACTTGCCGTAACTCTTAGTGGATTTTCTTTGGACCAATAGTGGTGATTTTTTCTGTTGTACATACCGTTATTGGAAAAATTCGTTTCGTCTGACCACAGTATGTAATTTAAAAATTCATGATCTCTGCTTATTTTTCCTCTTAGCCATCTGCAAAAAAGTAAGCCTTCGAACATCATCACCCGGATGTAACACTTGAACTATGCGCCCATATCGATAGCACTTGTAGCCGTATTTCTTCCATATCTTTATCACAAGGGAGTGGGATACACCTACTTCAAGGGCGACTTGCCTGAACGATACCTCTGTATATAACATAAAATGTGGATTACATTAGTTGTCATTAATACTATGTTACAAACTAATTTCAGTCAACATACAGAATACAAATACGATTATAATAATTAAAACAAATTAAAGTAGAATTACAAAATAAAAAAATACAATTGAATGACATTAAATTAAAAATGCAATATAAAATATACAATTAAAATACAATAATGTTAATAATATACAGTTAAAACTTATCAATTAATATCACAGCTAATTAATAAAAACAATAAAATTTAACAACATTAATATGGTACAATTAAAATAGACAATAAATAGTTAAAAATCCACAAAAATTAAAAAGTTAAAATTGAAGTTATTGTTATTAAAATACTGTACCCTGCCTGGAGTACTGCACCCTCTCCGAACGACGTATTTGTTGGTGACGTGCTGGAACCGCCGTATGCTGGCAGCGCAGCGCGCTTATCATACGGCGTCCAACACGTCACCCGTCCTTGTTCCTTTCCATACAATTTCTTACTATATGGGTGCAGTACTCCAGGAACTGCTCCCTATACGAATTGTCTTTAAAAATCTCCTGCAACACCCCTGCCTTCAATTCCTTCCCTATCCTCATCTCTAGATTGTACCTGGCTACCCCATTCGCAGGGCAGTCGAACAGGAGGTGCGAGACCGTTTCGTCCTCAGTCGGACTACAGATGCACGATGGGCTCGCCCTGCACTTGAATCTGTACAAGTACGAGGCGAACGCACCGTGCCCCGTGAGGACCTGCGTGGTCTCATACGTGAGCTGCCTTTTCAGAGCGAATTTGTACGCGACGAACACATCAGGGAAGAACAACTTTGTGCCGCTGGCAACCGTCCCCGACTGGTATCGCCGGTTCCATTCGTCAAGCGCCCCGTTACGGATCAGTCGCTTGACGAATGACACCGGCACCTTGTCGTAAACAGGTCGGACCTTGGACCGGAGAGCCGCGTCTTTCGCCAGCTCGTCGGCCCTTTCATTCCCCGCTAGGCCTGCGTGAGCCTTGACCCAGTACAGAGAGACTTCTCCGCCATGGGTCAATGCTTCACGCAGGTTCGCCCTGGCTTCAATCGCCAGGGGATGCGGGGAATGGCTGTTGACAACAGTCTCAAGGGCCGAACGAGAGTCGCTTAAAATGGCAGAAGCTCCTCGGTGCTTAACTGCAAGCCCCGTGGCCTTGCATATGGCCAACAGTTCCGCCTGGTAGACAGTGCAGTACGGCGACAGGGCAAGCTTGACGGCTTTGGTTTCGGTGTCGCCATTCCATATAGAAATGGCGGCACCCACCCTGCCGTCAATCTTGCTCCCGTCAGTATAATACCGCACTGCACTGTCTACCTGCTCGACCTCTTCGGAGGTCGAGAGGCAATGGAACTGCAGGCTCATATGGTCGGCCGGATGGGGCCTGTCCCGGAACGGTGTCGGTGTCTCTATTTGCCGATCCGCTAGCTCTGGCAGCTCAGCCCCCCGTCGGCACTCGTACAGGGCAGCATTCTCCCTAATACGAATGTCGAGGGGGAGCAGCCCGGCCAGAGCTAGGGCGGCGTTTAGAGACACTGTCCGGTAAGCCCGGCAGAGCTTCTGCGCGAACCCGCGTTGCACGGCCTCCAACCTCTTCCGCGTTCCGACCTTGTTAGTGGACGGCGCCCAAACGGCGGCGGCATACGTGATAATGGGCTCCACGGTGGCCGTATATATTATACGGACCACCTCCGGGTGGAGCCCCCAGCTGGATCTGGCAGCTGCCGATACACGCTTGTAGACGTTCAACGCCCTTTCACAAACGCTTCTGACATGGGCGTTGAACGTCAACTTGCTGTCTATCAGCAGCCCCAGAATCTTGATCTCCTCCACCGCGGCAATGGCGACTCCCCCCATGCTCAGGCGTGGGGTGTCATACTTAAGCTTATTGGTAAGCACCATTGCACTTGTTTTGTGCGGTGCAAACCTCAGCTTATTTATGACACCCCACTCCCGCACGTATTCGAGCGCTGAATTGCCGCGGCGTTCGATCTCCGCTGCGGTGGCACCGGAGAAGACGAGTACTACGTCGTCGGCAAAAGCCTGGCAGTACTCGCCTCTCCGGGTCAGGCCAGCAAGCAGCGGGTCGATGAGGAGATTCCAAAGCAGGGGTCCCCCTATGGAGCCCTGCACGCAGCCTTTGTTGCACTCCCTGGTGTGTTCGCCCCCCCCGTACCGAACCGTCACCTGTCTCTCGCTCAGGTAACTTCGCAATATGGCGTCGAGTCGTGGTGGGCACTTGGCCCTCATTACAAAAAGTTAGACCATCGTAGAAATTTGTTTCTGTTGCCGAAATGTATGGGAAACGTTTTTGGCGATTTCTGTCTTTCCTAGTACTGAAGGCTAAAATGGTCTCATAGAGTTTTTTGATCCCCACATGAAATAGAATCGATTGGCATAAAAAAAATTTTTGGACTTTTTGCATTTTTTTTTTGCCAACTGTAAGTTTTTTACAAAATCTGTGAATGCAGTTCAAAATATGTCAAAAAGTTAGGGAAGGTCTTCTAAGAACGTTTTGCTGTAACTGCAACGGTTAAGGTACTTGCCCTTACTGCCCCGTTTCAAAAATACACCCTGTATATTAAGATTAAGATTAAAAAGTTTAACTCGCACGCAATCAAAAATAACTTCATATCAAAATCCAAAAAGTATATCGTCACATTTGATGTAGTGGAGTAAATAATGGCAATTTCAACCTTCAGACCAAATAGCCTTAGTAAGTTTGGTTCGAAATTGGGTATCTTTTGCTAGTGTCCGTCTTACAAATAACACTTTTTACCCATACAACGCCGCTAAAGAAGTTTTCACTTCAAACCAAAAAGTTTCCTATTTTTGCACTATATAGGTATACAATCGCCCATCTAAATATTATAATTTACCATTTTTATTCGCATATGAGTAGCCCTAATCAGGAATTTAAACGAGTAAATAATATTTCCACACCAGAATCAATTTAGTAGGGAAATTTTTTAACACTCCACTTTACCCCACCAGTTGGGACACTTGGTGGGATAAACTGGAAGTACCCATAAAAACTCGGGAAAACGGTTATCCGAAGAGTGGCCCGTGTCAGATTGAAACCACCATCTTTAAAACAACACACAATGAAACAAAGTGGAATTCAAAAACAGTAAACAAAGTAATTACGTGACGTCTCTATGTGCGTCATTGCATTGTAATCTCTAGGCTTATCTTTTTCACTTCTCAAGCTAAATTCGACGTTATATTTTAATGATTAAGGTGTTTTAGCGGCCCAACTAAGAACTTCGGAGTACAAACCAAATCACGTGCAAGCTGGCACCCCTCCTGATGAACGTGGCTCTGGCACCCCTCCATATGGACGTGGCTCTGACACAGGTTGTCCTCTTAGGCAGGCGCTCCCTCAATTAAGTAGCAAACGAAATAAAAACCTGTGAAAAAGTTATGTACAGTCAACATCAGATCGATCGAAAGTACACAAAATGATCTTAATAATGCCTTGGTTTCCCACCCTAATGTTGACTGATTATTCTGATATTTCATACACATCTTAGTTCGGAAAAATAATACAATTTGAATCAATAAAATTTGCCCTTACGCTAACTGTCCTTGTTTGAAATTTACAGACAGCGTTTTCTACAAATCTGCAAAGGCCTCGTCCCCCCTGGCAACATCCGAGTTGTGAAAGAACCAACGCTTGTACGGGAAGGTGTGAAGCCAGAAGACTACATTAACAAGGTAAGTATTACATCACCACCTTTGGCTTTTCAGTTCCCTGTTGTATATGGGTCCTTACCAAATCACTTCAGGGTCCAAGCACATCTCACCTGCAAGTCGGCAGACCGGCAGAGGCGCTCGTGTAGGGTTTCTTCTCAGAGTAAGAGTTCGGATGGAAATCGCATATACGGTCTTCCTTGCTTTGTCTCCATGGGCTCACTAAGATCTTTAGGGCCCAAGCCAACCTCACCTGCGAGCTATTCACCTGCCGATGTACCGATTAGGTTCTGTAGCAGGATTTGCTCATTCGGCAGTCGCTGCAAAAGGAACCAAAGTATGGGCAAGAGGACACTATACTCCAAATGCAAGCGGCAACCAGAAAAAGACCGTTACCAGATAAAGGAGATAACCTACAACTACCCAAAATGTCTCCACTCTGTGCGCGCAATACCCCTAAAAAAACGTAAACTATAGTTCGGTACTTCGCTTCTTTGTCACACGAAATAATAAATTGGAAGGTGAATAAAAAAAGAAGCACATGTTTACTTCTTCATCAACAGCTAATGGTAATTTGTTTGTAGCTATATATCATACGTTTATACCTCCATTGTTTTTTTATTTTATTTATATTTTTATATTTTATTGTATATTGGACTGCCTGAGAAATCCCTTTTACATGTAATTTTATTTAGCAAAACCAAGGCGACTCAAAACGATTATACATCTAAAGTGATTATTATTTTATTATATTGTTAATCGCGTCGTGTTACTTTGCGAATGGTGTCGTGAAACGATGCTGCGTCGTAGCACGTCGCGATGTCGTATCGTATTTATGTGTAAGAGGCCCAATTGCATCTACACTTATCTTTAATCTGTTACAGCTCCACGAGCTGCTTTTCGATGACGTTTTCATCACGTATGGAGAACACCCTAACATTCTCTCGGTGATCTCGCAACTGATAGGAGATGATATCACAGCGGTGAACAGTATTTTCATCAATAAACCCCCGGGAGGTTCCAGGCACCCTGCTCACCAGGTAATACTGATATATTTTCTAAGGACACTTAAACTCAGTAGAAATTGACACTATTGAATAGTCTGACCGCGATCTCTGTACTGCTCCCATGATACGCGTTGCTGACTGGGGTCGAGGTGAAGATCATGGGAGCGGTACAGTAGCAATAGTCTAGCTAGGCCATACTATACAGTGCTCACTAGACTCAAAGTAGGCCTATATTTATTTGTCATTTATTCACTATTTCAGGACTTGTTCTACTTTCCATTTCGACCCGCGGAGAAGATCATCGGCAGCTGGACGGCAGTAGACGACGTTACATACGAGAACGGATGCCTCTTCGTGGTACCAGGGTCGCATAAAGCTAAGAAACTGTACCCGCATGGAGGAAGAGAGGTACTCTAATCAAAAATGACGTCACAAATAAAATTTTCATACTATTTTCCTTATAACTTACCATTTTGACCTTTAGTAAACTAACTAGATGTCGGTTATCGCTTAGTGTTGATTCGACGCTATTGGGTTTTTAAATTCGCCTCTCTACTCAACTTTGTCCTTGACTATGTACTCACCTCTGTTCTCGACTTTCTACTTGCCTCTATATTCAACTCTCTACTCGACTTTCTACTCGCCTCTATACTTGAATTTATACTCGACTCTCTACTGACTTCCCTGTTTCCCTCTCTACTCGACTTTGTACTCTTCTCTATACTCGCCTTTCCATTGGCCTCTCTACTTGCCCATCCATTCGATTCTCTTTTCGCCTCTCTACTTGACTCTCCCCACTCGCCTATCTACTCGCACCTCTACTCAACTCTCTATTCGATCTCTACTCGCCACTACATTCATCTTTCCACTCGCCTCCCTATTCGCCTCTGTGCTCAACCCTTTACTGCATTCTATTTGATTCTAAATTCGCCTCTCCACTGGCTCTCTAGTCGCATATCTACTCGCCCCTGTAGTCGACTCTACTCGACTTTCGATCTTTACACGCCTATCCACTCGTCCCTTTAACAATCTCTACTCGCCGTCCGTTCCGAAGCTCTAATTCACCTTTGTACCAAATTTCATGAGGACATCTTAAAAGAAATTTTTACTATTTATGCCATATTCACCCCCTTTTTTGTGCCATTGAAGAATGAGAAACTTTAATCCCATAGCCCTATTCCCCTTGCCCCCTCCCCCTTCTATACCTTTTTTCGCGATAAGGGGTAGCCTATGTCCATTTCCAAGCTCTAATCCATCTCTGTACCAAATTTCATCAGGATTTCTTCAAAAATGACAAACTTTCATACTAACTATCTAGTCCTTATCCTCCCCCCCTCTTTTACCACATTATTCACGATAAAAGGTAGCATATGTCCGTTACCAAGCTGTACCAAATTTGTACCAAATTTCACCAGGATATCTTCAAAACTGTCAAACTTTCATCCCTTATTATCCCCTCTCCCCCTATACCTCCATTTTCGCGTCAATAGGTAGCCTATGTTTGTTCCCAAGCTTTAATCCATCTCTGTACCAAATATATCATCAGGATGTCTTCAAAACTGGCAAACTTTCATCCCCTATAACCCCCCCCCCCCCCACTTTAAACTCGTCTTTCGCGACAAAAGGTAGCCTATGTTCGTTCCCAAGCTTTGATCTATATCTGTACCAAATTTCATCAGGATATCTTCAAAAAAGACAAACTTTCATCCCATAGCCATGTTAACCTCCCCCCCCCCCCCCCTTCTTCCCGTTTTTGCGATAAAAGGTAGCCTATGTCCATTCTTCAACAATACCAAACTTTCATCCCAAGGCCCTAGTCCCCCCCTTCTACCCCCCTTTTCGCGATAAAAGGTAGCTTATGTCCGTTCCCAAGCTCTAAAATTTCATCAGGAAATCTTCAAAAATGTCAAACTTTCATCCCAAGGCCCTAGTCCCCCCTTCTACCCCCTTTTTGCGATAAAAGTTAGTCTATGTCCGTTCCCAAGCTTTAAACTATCTCGGTACCAAATTTCATAAGGAAATCTTCTAAAACGATACACTTTTATCCTAAGGCCCTGGTCCCCCCCCCTTTTTCTCCCTTTTCGCGATAAAAGGTTCCCAAGCTCTAAACTATCTCCGTACCAAATTTCATCAGGAAATCTTCTAAAACGATAAACTTTAATCCCAAGGCCCTGGTCCCCCCCCCTTCTTTCCCCCTTTACGCGATAAAAGGTAGCCTATGTCCGTTCCCAAGCTCTAATCTACTTCTGTACCAAATTTCATCAAGATATCTTCAGAAATGACAAACTTTCATAAAAAAACTTTCATTCCCCATTTCCCCCCCCCCTTAAACCCCCTTTCTCGTGATAAAAGGTAGCCTATGTCCGTTCTCAAGCTCTAATATACCTCTGTACCAAATTTCATCAAGATCGGTTCAGTGGTTTAGGCGTGAAAGCGTAACATACAAACAGACAGACAGACAGTTACTTTCGCATTTATAATATTAGTATGGATCTTCTAAAACGATAAACTTTAATCCCAAGGCCCTGGTCCCCCCCTTCTTTCCCCCTTTTCGCGATAAAAGGTAGCCTATGTCCGTTCCCAAGCTCTAATCTACCTCTGTACCAAATTTCATTAAGATACCTTCAAAAAAGACAAACTTTCATCCCATAGCCATATCCCCCCCCCCCCTCCTTCTACCCCTTTTTGCGATAAAAGGTAATCTATGTCCGTTCCCAAGCTCTAAACTATCTCTGTACCAAATTTCATCAAGAAATCTTCAAAAATGACAAACTTTCACACCAAGGCCCTAGTCCGCCCCCCTTTCACCCCCCTTTTCGTGATAAAAGGTAACCTATATCGGTTCCCAAGCTCTAAACTATCTCTGCACCAAATTTCATCAGGAAATCTTCAAAGATGACAAACTTTCATCCCAAGGCCCTAGTCCCCCCCCTTCTGCCCCCCTTTTCGCTATAAAAGGTAGCCTATGTCCGTTATTAGAGCTTGGGGCTCTAATCGACCTCTGTACCAAATTTCATCAAGATATCTTCAGAAATGACAAACTTACATAAAAAGCTTTCATCCCCTATTTCCCCCCCCCTTAAACCCCCTTTCTCGTGATAAAAGGTAGCCTATGTCCGTTCTCAAGCTCTAATATACCTCTGTACCAAATTTCATCAAGATCGGTTCAGTGGTTTAGGCGTGAAAGCGTAACATACAGACAGACGGACAGACAGACAGAGTTACTTTCGCATTTATAATATTAGTATGGATTTGACTGGTCAGTCAAATAACCAATTCCCTTAGGTCTCGTGAACGGGTTTAATAATACACACGGGTGGAACTACGAGCAACAGCTTGTCTTTAATTGTCCAGTCCAGCAAACCAGCAAATCAAACAAGTCCAGTGCTGGACTGGATTGTAGTGTTCACACACTACAGTGTTTTAAACGCGCTTGAACAACCCACTGGACTGGAATGGGCACATTTAGTGATGGTTTGATTCTGGACTTGTATGCTATTGGAATAATGTGAACCGGGCATAAAACCTTTTTTTCCAGAATACCCTGAAATTTTTCCACGGGGTTGACGAAGATGCCCTCGCGCCCCCCGACAAGCAGGTGCACTTGGAGATGAGTCCCGGAGACACCGTTTTCTTCAACCCTTATCTGCTTCACGGGTCTGGCCCTAATCGGACTAAGGTAAGTCGCTATGATACAGCCAGGCGAGCAAATATGCGATAGTATAAGTATTAGAGGGATCTAAGGAAAAACTGAAGCAATCAATCAGTTATGCCCACAGCTTCATTCTATCATCGCACCACTCGCCATAGACAGGGAATTCATCCTCACACATTGGTACCAGAAATGGTGCGAACCGTGCGGTGTGAAAGGAACTTTATCCCACGCACGCACGCTCAGGCTGTGTAATGAACTCCCTGCTGTGGTATTCGAAGTTATTAGAAGGTTTCTTCAGGCTCGGCAGCGCGACACTAATATTTTTATTTTTATTTATTTATTTAGATACACAACAAATTACAATCAATCATATCATTAACAATGCATAAGCAACTAGCGAACATTTTGAACTGATAAAAAATTATGGCTTGCAATAATTTCAATGTTAAAATTAATCTTATCTTATTTTATAATATACTAGCTGTTGCCCGCGGCTCCGCCCGCGTGGATGTCGGTTATCGCTTAGTGTTGATCCGACGCTATTCAGCATTAAATTCGCCTGTCTACTCAACTTTGTCCTGACTATGTACTCACCTCTGTTCTCGACTTTTACTTGCCTCTATATTCGACTCTCTACTCGACTTTCTACTCGCCTCTATACTTGAATTTATACTCGATTCTCTCCTGACTTCTCTGTTCCCCTCTCTACTCGACTTTGTACTCTTCTCTAAACTCGCCATTCCATTGGGCCTCTCTACTTGCACATCCATTCGATTCTCTTTTCGCCTCTCTACTTGACTCTCCCCACTCGCCTATCTACTCTCACCTCTACTCAACTCTCTATTCGATCTCTACTCGCCACTACATTCATCTTTCCACACGCCTCTCTACTCAACCCTTTACTGCATTCTATTTGGCTCTCTAGTCGCATATCTACGCGCCCCTGTAGTCGACTCTACTCGACTTTCGATCTTTACACGCCTATCCACTCGTCCCTATAACAATCTCTACTCGCCTCTCCACTCGCTTCTATATTTGGTTCGTTACTCGACTATGTCCATTGCGAAGCTCTAATTCACCCTTGTACCAAATTTCATGAGAACATCTTAAAAGAAATTCTTACTATTTATGCCATATTCACCCCCTTTTTTGTGCCAATGAAAAATTATACGCTTTAATCCCATAGCCCTATTCCGCTTCCCCCCTCCCCCTTCTATCCCCTTTTTCACGATAAGGGTTAGGCTATGTCCATTTCCAACCTCTAATCTATCTGTATACCAATTTCATCAAGATATCTTCAAAATTGTTAAAACTTACATACGCTTGCCCTATTCCACCCCTTCAACTCCCTTTTTCGCAATAAAAGGTAGCCTAAGTCCATTTTCGAGCTCTAATCCATCTCTGTACCAAATTTCACCAGGCCTACATGAATAAATATAATACGGTACATACACCAAAATAACATTTTTTACCATTTTTGCCAGTCTGTCTGTCTGTTTCTTCCGGCTAATCTCTGAAATGGCTGGACCTATTTTGGCGGGACTTTTATAAGCAGGTAGCTAATGTAATAAGGAGTAACTTGGCTACTTTTATTTTATAATATATTCGAAAAACCTTTTTAAAAACAATCTATTTTTTATTTTATTTTTTTTTCTTGCATTGTCATCCGAACTGAACGTGCATACCAAATTTCAGCTCAATCGGTTGAGGGCAAGTGCCTTAAAATTGAGTTGTAAGATTCCACCCGAACAAACATACATTGCAAGTTAAATAAAAGCTTGTAAAAATAGCGTTGACTCAACACTAAGCGATAACCGACGCGGGCGGAGCCGCGGGCAACAGCTGTTATTTTAATAAATACGGGAGGTCAAATGTAAGACAGCTTATAATTCGTGACAAAATCAACTTACATTAACTTGTTGAAATAATTAATTTTATATAACCACAGTGCTCGTATTGCTAAAACATTGCTTTCATGTATATAGTGATCATCGTGATGTACACAAAAATATATAATAACTGTATGTTATATAAGTATGAGTGTGAATATTATTTATTTATTTTTTCAGCAGCAATGTATCGACTCCTAAAGTCTGCTAGCGACAACTAGACAAATTGACGCAATTATTAATATACTTGTACAGTATCACCCATTTTTAGATAACCCATTGTAAATGTCCTTTTTTTTATAAATAGTAGTAAGTATCAATATTTTTAACCCGTTCATGCCTAACACTTGTACAACCCATAACCTATACGGATATCCGGACATTATTTTTCAAACTAAATCTGTAACGATAAGTACCTACTAACCTGGGGCCTGTTTCAATTAAACTATGTAAGTAAAATTGTTATGTTTGTTTATAATATTAAAATAGCAGCTTATCAACAAATTTAATTCAAAATTTATAATGTACTAGCTGTCGCCCGCGGCTCCGCCCGCGTGGATGTCGGTTATCGCGAATCGGGGTATGAAAAATAGATGTTGGCCGATTCTCAGACCTACCCGATATGCCCACAAAATTTCATGAGAATCGGTCGAGCCGTTTCGGAGGAGTTTGGGAACGAAAACTGTGACAAGAGAATTTTATACAGGGTGTATTTTTGAAACGGGGCAGTAAGGGCAAGTACCTTAACCGTTGCAGTTAAGTACAGCAAAACGTTCTTAAAAGACCTTCCCTAACTTTTTGGGACATTTTGAACTGCATTCACAGATTTTGTAAAAAACTTACAGTTAGCAAAAAAATGCAAAAAGTTCAATTTTTTTTTTATGTCAATCGATTCTATTTCATGTGGGGATCAAAAAACTCTATGGGACCATTTTAGCTTTCAGTACTAGAAAAGACAGAAATCGCCAAAGACCTTTCCCATACATTTCGTACGGAAATATGATAAATCAACTCGAAACTCATAGGTCAGGTAAAATTTTGAACTTTTTTAAATAAAAAAAATCATTTAAACATTTAAGAAATTGCTCAAAATGATTTCCATTTTCACGAATACATAAGTCTATCCTTTTTGCACTGAACGAATGGCGGCTAATAATGTTCTGGGATGAATATTACGTAAAATGGTCATTAATGCATCCTTGAGCTCTTGAACACTGGCGTACGTCGTCTTATACACCTCGTTTTTCACGGAGCCCCATAAAAAAAAATCAAGTAGTGTTAGATCGGGGCTACGAGGTGGCCACTGTGTTGGACCATGTGTACCTATCCACTGTGTACCGAATAGGCAGCTCAAATTGGAACGTGAAAGGTGACTGTTATGTGGCGGAGCACCATCTTGTTGAAAATGAACTTTTCGCAATTCCGACAGGGCCATTCGTCCATCTCGTTTTCAAGATGGTGTAAAATGACTTCATTATACATGGCAGAATTCAGTTTCCCTTCATAAAATTCCACCATTATGACTCGATTGGACATTATACCACACCAACAGTTGAATGAGAAGCGAACCTGATTATGACTTGCCGTAACTCTTAGTGGATTTTCTTTGGACCAATAGTGGTGATTTTTTCTGTTGTACATACCGTTATTGGAAAAATTCGTTTCGTCTGACCACAGTATGTAATTTAAAAATTCATGATCTCTGCTTATTTTTCCTCTTAGCCATCTGCAAAAAGTAAGCCTTCGAACATCATCACCCGGATGTAACACTTGAACTATGCGCCCATATCGATAGCACTTGTAGCCGTTTTTCTTCCATATCTTTATCACAAGGGAGTGGGATACACCTACTTCAAGGGCGACTTGCCTGGACGATACCTCTAAATATGCTTCGACATAAGTTAGAACCGCAATCTCCGTGTCCATGTCCACACGAGGCTGCCGCTTTCTTTTGAAAGAACCCTGCAATTCCAGGTTTTTCAAAAGATTTGTAATAACCTTTCTTGTTGGCACATGCCGCAACGGATACTTATTGCGGTACCACACTAATGCAGCTCCCGCATTTCGATTATTGACAAAATACGCTTCTAATAAGTCAATTTTTTCACGATTAGAAGACATTTTAGCGAAAATCCTTAATTAATAACTCATACGAAGTTTCTCAGCTGAAACTAACAATAACACACAGATTTTCGAATCAAATTCGAAATTTGAGGGTAAAAATTCTTTTTATTTACTTTACAGTCAATTCTACCCACTTCCTGGCCATAACAAAAAGTTTGACCATCGTAGAAATTTGTTTCTGTTGCCGAAATGTATGGGATACGTTCTTGGCGATTTCTGTCTTTCCTAGTACTGAAAGCTAAAATGGTCTCATAGAGTTTTTTGATCCCCACATGAAATAGAATCGATTGGCATAAAAAAAAATTTTTTGACTGTTTGCATTTTTTTTTGCCAACTGTAAGTTTTTTACAAAATCTGTGAATGCAGTTCAAAATATGTCAAAAAGTTAGGGAAGGTCTTCTAAGAACGTTTTGCTGTAACTGCAACGGTTAAGGTACTTGCTCTTACTGCCCCGTTTCAAAAATACACCCTGTAAATTAGATGTTCAAAAAAAAATGTATTATATTATATAAGAAAGTTTCGTGACTCCTGACCTAAGGTACTTTTTACACGGCTGCCCAAAAAAGGAGTGTTTGTTGTGACTTTCTTTGTGCCACCATATCTCCTAAATACCTGTACCGATTTACATGTGTGGGGTATCATTAGAATCCTTGCGTTAACCCGAGTGACACTGGCTATATAAAAATATGAAAAACAAAAAAAAAATTAAATTAAGGAACCAAAACAGATGCTGAAAAAAAAAATTCCTAAACCTATCGAGTGGGGTATCAAAATGAAGGATTTTAAAAGACAATTTCAAATATATATACAACTTATGTGTTTCTTTCTAATTTGAAATGAGAAATGATATTAAAAAAAATAAGTTGAAAATTGTATTAATAACAACTACCTACACTAAATTAGCTGACTCTAGAACGCTGAACCTATTATTCTTAATCTAGTGTATATGGCAAAACATTATTTAAACACAGAGAGCAAGAGAAATTGTACGCAAAAACATTTATATCATACTAGCTGTTGCCCGCGGCTCCACCCACGTGGATGTCGGTTATCGCGACCAAACATAGCCTATGTCCTTTCTCAAGGTCTAATCTACCACTATACCAAATTTCATCAAAATCGGTTCAGTGGTTTCGGCGTGAAAACGTAACATACAGAAAGACACAGACAGACAGAGTTACTTTCGCATTTATAATATTAGTATGGAAGCTGGGAGTACTTTCAAGCGGTGAAGGCGGTAACAGCTTAGCTGGCTAAAACTCCCATTAAACAATATATCTATGCCTTCGAGCTTATGTTATTGTTGTTGTATATTTTTGCAGACATCTATTTGTCACGGTAGCCTACCCGGTTGCACACAGCTATTTGGCACGGTAGCCTGCCCGGTAACGCAGGGGAGCAGCTATGTAGCGTCCGTTTGTTATTAAATATTACATAATTAGTATAATATGGAGTAATGGAGTGCTATATTCCCAACCACTGGATCGCAACAGGAGCGAGCAAACGCCCGCGGTTTAATAGGCCGTGCAGAGAAGCTAGAGACCGCAAGCAATCTGCGTATAGGGCTTGGACCACGGCAGTTGCCAATCAGGATTCGAACACCGCTGAAGTGAAGCAGAAATTGAATGCCGCCTCGAGGTCCTGTAAAAAGGCAACGGCCAAGGCTAAGTTCGAGTTCATCGGTAGAATTGGCGAGCGGCTTGCAAGGTACCCATTTGGCTGCCGTGCATTTTAGTCGCTCGCCAAAGCTGCCGAAGGAAATTTCTGTCAGTCTTGCCTCCCGCCGCTGCAAAAACCCGACGGTAGTCTGGCCCATGGTGCTAAGGAAAAAGCCGAACTCTTGGGTAATCTCTTTGCGTCAAACTCGACTATGAACGATGGGAATGCCGAGCCACCTATTCTCTCCAGCTGTGGTGCTTCTATGCCGGAAATAAAAATCACCAACGGGTGGTCCGGCGAGAACTTAATCCTTAGATGTTCGGAAGTCGAGTGGGCCGGACGGTATACCGGCGATGGTGCTCAGGCACTGTGCGGCCGAGTTGTGCCCAGTACTTACACGCCTTTTCGCGCTCTCTTATTCCGCGAGACAAGTCCGGGCTCTTGGAAGACTGCGTTCGTACATCCTGTGCCTAAGAAAGGCGACAGGACCGACCCGTCCAATTACAGGCCCATTGCTATAACCTCCCTACTTCCAAAGGTTATGTAGCACATTATTAATACGCAGCTCTTGAGATACCTGGAGGGAAACGATCTACTGAGCGACCGACAGTACGGCTTTCGCCACCGTCTGTCTTGTGTATCTCCCAAACCGATGGGCGCAAGCCGTCGAGAGTCGGAGGGAGGCACTAGCGGTTAGCCTCGATATAGCGAAGGCCTTTGATCGGGTCTGGCACAGAGGTCTTCTTACGAAGTTGCCATACTATGGACTCCCTGAGGGACTATGCGAACCCCTTCCCACGGTAACTACTTCCCATCAGGTGGGCCGTGTGTTTGTCTGCCACCTAAGTGGCATAAAAAAAAATCGTCGTCGATGGCAGTTGCTCGGACCGCATGGACATAAACGCTACTGTCCTACAAGGCTCTATGCTGTCGCCGACCCTTTTTCTGCTGCATATCAATGATATGCTATCTGATGACTCCATCCATTGTTATGCGAAGAACTTGTGTCCGAAATCTCAAGCGACGACCAGTACCGCAGCCGTTTGATTGGGGTCGACTAAACCTAGTCCAATTCAACCCCACTAAGACACAAGTATGTGTATTCACCGCTAAGAAAACCCCATTTATTGTAGCGCCGCAATTGCTGGGTACATCGCTTACCATTTCCTCGAGTATCGGGATCCTAGGCGTCGACATCTCAAGCGACGTCCAGTACCGCAGCCATTTGATTGGGGTCGACTAAACCTAGTCCAATTCAACCCCACTAAGACACAAGTATGTGTATTCACCGCTAAGAAAACCCCATTTATTGTAGCACCGCAATTCCTGGGTACACTGCTTACCATTTCCTTGAATATCGGGATCCCAGGCGTCGACATCTCAAGCGACGTCCAGTACCGCAGCCATTTGGAGGACAAGGCCAGGCTGGCATCTAAGAAACTTGGAATGCTTAACAAAGCGAAGCAGTACTGGAGCACCTGCATACCAGCTTGACCCCTTCGAATCGATACAAAGACAGGTAGAGGCTCGTCGACAATCCCATACTCGCAGGCGCTGTGGAACCTCTCAGCCTCCAGCCGGTAGAACACACACAGTGAGGCAAAGTCCCTCCGACTTTGCCTCACTGTGTGTGTTCTACCGCCTATACAATGGTTTGTGCTCAGATGAATTGTTTGACATGATGCCGACGGCTACTTTCTATCACCGCACCGCTCGCCATAGACAGGGAGTTCATCCTCACACATTGCGACCAGAAATGGTGCGAACCGTGCGGTACGAAAGGAACTTCATCCCACGCACGCTCAAGCTGTGGAACGACTCCCTGCTGTGGTTTTCCCAAGCGGCTAAAATATGGGGTTCTTCAAGAAGGGCATTAGAAGGTTTCTTCAGGGTCGGCAGCGCGAGTGCGTCGCCCCTGGTGTTGCACAGGTCCATAGGCCACGGTAACCACTTTCCATCTGGTGGGCCGTGTGCTTGTCTGCCACTAAGTGATATAAAAAAAAATATATATTAAAAATTACTAAAATGGCTCCTTTCGAGGAAGCTCGCCAGACGGCGAATAAGCGGAAAAAAGAATCTCCGCATACTCGTCAACAGAGGCTTAAAAACATGAGAGAGATAATGAGAAATCATTGCTCTCAGCTCTCTGCAGATGAGAAACGGACACTTTCACAGCAAGCTTCTCAGAGTGAATCCTTGAAAATGCAGCGCAGTAGTTTGAGACAAAAGAAAACAATGCGTACTACACTCTGTCCATTCGTTTATTTTCTTTTTGACAGATCCTGTGGAAACTTGTACGAGCCTCTTTTTTACAATATGTATGGATTATTTTATAAAAATATGACGCTTATGCACGTACAAGGTTATAGTGTACCGAAAACTTAGTGAAGTGCCCTGTGTATAACAAACAGACACAGACTATAAAACAGATCTTGACGTAAATGATAAATCGATCAATTGTCTTCAAATCGATTATTTGTAAATTGAGTAATTTTCTTTTCGACAGCTGCCTTAGATTGTAAGTATGCACGTGTTAGTGAAATTTATTATATATTATTTTAAAACGCATAGTTAATAACGTCTACGTCAAGTTTAAATCAAGAGTTATGAACAAATATACTTGGAAAATCACATATATTTATTTAACAAACTAGCTAGGTTATTCGGTATACAAATTAAACAAGTCAATTTATTAATATTATTTATTACACTGATTCATCAGACTCTTCTTCATAAGTTACACTAGACTCGTCAGTTGAGTCCTCTGTTACACGAATAATCAATTCTTGTTCTATTATATTGTCAATTGGAACATCTCGATCCCAATCAGATATTATTATTTTTCTTGTTCTCTCCACGACACTGGCCCAGTTTTCAGGAGTCACATCACCACACGCACTATTTAATATATGCATCATTTTATTCGCTGTAAACGGCGGCGTTGTCTTGTTTCTTGCTGCCTTCCCTTTGATTTGTGCCCATATTAATTCGATGGCATTGTACTGACAGTGATACGGTGGGATTCCAATAACAGTATGTCCATATTCAGCTGCCATTTCATCGACGACGTATCTTTTAGGTTGACGTTTCGAATTTAAAATTCTTATTAGTTCTGCTTTCAATAATGAATTAGTCACATCCTCGCCATTATCACGAAGCCAGTTAATAATCTCATCTTTGGTATTAGATTGCGTTGGCTTTTTATTTATTTGCCGTGAATGATAGGGCGCGTTATCCATAAATATAATTCAAGGTTCTTCTAGTAATGTCAACATTTCCCTGAACCAATTTTCATATACTTCTGAATTCATCTCTTCATGATAGTCGCCAGATTTTTTGGATTTGAAAGTGAGTTGAGCATCTTAACAAATCTTTTTGCACTGCCTGCGTGGCAAATTATCAGGCGTTCGCCCTTGCCTATAGGTACAGCCGAAGTAGATGCTGCAGTGTCGTCAGTCCACGATTTCGATACAGTATGATTAGCATTGAGCCAAGTCTCGTCGGTGAAAACCACATTCGACCAGTCTTCGATTTGTTTAGCTTTTCTTAGGAAGTCACATCGAGCCAGCGCTATGTCGTGGCGTTCCAATAAGATTTTTCTCTTATCAGACTTTTTGAAATAAAATCCAATTTGTCTCAGCACTTTAGCTAGCGACGATTTTTGGCCACGGAACAAACCACTATTCCTCAGTGAAATTACCATTCTTCTTAGAGTCGGAATTTCTTTACGTTGGTAGTACTCGTATATATGACGACGAATAGCATCGGCGTCGAAATCGTCAATGTTTGTAACTTTACAGGGCTGGCGTTTTTTCTTGGGTGTAGAGAGCGTATTATGCTGCATACCACTGCTGCCGTAGGCTTCTTTGGCAATTTTTGTAACTGTTGGAACACTGATTCCTAAGGCGGCAGCTACACGGTTTCGAACCTGCGATATTGGTAGTAGCGGTGCACCATTACGACATTCCTTCTCAAAGTATTCTTGAAGGCGTTTCACAAACTCCCTCGATTGTCCTTTTAACACAGTTCCTTTCGGCATATTGAGAACTTAAGTATGCTCAACTGAAGAATTTACGTATCGATAAGGAGGAATATAAATACTCAACTCAACGTATGATATTGTAAAAGAATACACAATGAACCGAAAAACAGTGACTGTGACACAAGCGTCGCATGGCAAGTAACAACAATATGGCGTCGCCGGGTCAGTGTTATGATATTGCTAGTGATAACCTGTTTATAATGCGCTTATAGCTTATATTTTTTATTTGTATAAATAGTATAATTTTATTGATTTATTATTTATTTATTTCTTATATAATTTTTAAAAACCTGATAAATGCTAGTTAATATTTATATTAAATTATGTCGATGTATTAAATCGATTGAAAGTTGTTCTTAAAAAAAAACGATAATTATTTTGAATGGAATCGGTAACGTGCGAGGGCGTCACTAATTTCGAACTGTCTCAAACTGTCAAAAAGAAAATAAACGAATGGACAGAGTATAGGCATCGTTTGCTAGTTGCTAGATCCCGAAATGAAGAATCTCCGACTAGCCATGTGATGAGGTTATCGCAGATGCGTGAGTACGCATCCTCAATGCGCGCACTTGAATCACCGTCTACGCGTGACAAAAGATTGATTCAGATACTCGTAAGAGATCACGCATCAAGTATGCGTCACCTCGAATCACCTTCTGACCGGGAGAAAGGGTTGACTCAAATGCGAGAATACTCTGCACTATCACGTCAAAATGAGACTCCTTCTTCAAGAAAAGAAAGGCTTGAAGCATCGCAACGAGATTATCGTTGCCGAAGGCAGCTTATTTTTGACGACACGAATTTTGAAAACCTTATACATCAGGTCCCCGATTGTATTTGCTACTCTTGCGAAAGAAGAGATTTACACAGTTAGACAGTTAGATGGCTTGGCAATCAGCGTTTTAGATCCTCGAAAACCTAACCACGAGCCGCACGATAAGAACTTTATAGAAGAGTTAAATCGCCTCAGAAATCTACCAAATATTCATTTGATAGAGCATGCCAGTGCTACCCAGCGCTAGTTACCGTAAGCGTGAATAAACTCACACACAAGCAGCGAGCGAGGGCATTCTTGCAAACCTGTGGAGCATAGGTTCGCAAGAGTCAATGACGTCATCATCTTTATCTACTCCACCCACACATCTCTTACAGAGTCACGATAAATTTAGAAAATAAAAATAAATAATTAAAAAATTTAAAAAACACGGCTGCCCAATTTGCAAAGAACTAAAAAGTAAAAAACAAGACCGAAACAGATAAGGGGGCCAAATAGAGATTAACAAAGTTCCAGAGAACTGTCCCCCGACTGCAATGAAATTTTTATTTATCAGTTTTGGTCTTGTTTTTTACTTTTTAGTTCTTTGTAAATTGGGCCATCGTGTTTTTTATTTTTTTTAATTATTTTTTTTTATAGTATACATAATAATAATTATAAACAAAAGTCCACAGTTTTATAAAACCACAGTGCTCGTATTGCTAAAACATTGCTTTCATGTATATAGTAGAGCCACTACATCATCGTGATGTACACAAAAATATAAAATAACTAAAAGTATGAGTGTGAATATTATGAAAGGAAATGCCTTTGGGAAAAGAAAAACTAAATTTTTTAACTAACAATATCAAAAAGCCAACAGCACGTGGTATTCCCAGGCGGTCACCCATCCAAGTACTAACCACGCCCGATGTTGCTTAACTTCGGTGATCGGACGAGAACCGGTGTATTCAACGTGGTATGGCCGTTGGCGAAAGTTGTTCCAAATTTTAGCGTCACAATAAAAGCAATATCAATAGAATTGCGCATTCACGAGCAAAATACTTATCCTATTTTAATGCAAATTTATTGGTGTACAATAAAGAATTATCTTCGTGCTCGGGGCATTGGTGTATTCAACGTGTTACGGGTTGTTCGTTAATTGTTTCGTTGGCAATAATTTTTATTGGAATTGTTTCATTCCATACCATTTTTTATAAATAGATAACACATTATTTTATGGTATGGTCGTCAAACGTCGTTATTATATTAGGTGACTTCTAGCTTATGATTATCGCAGTGTGAAAAATAATGTCCAGATATTCGTATAGATAACAAATTTCAGAAGCTATTTGAATTGAACGGGTTAAACGTCTGTCTTAGGTATTTAACTTACTATTCCTATAACAATGTGCTCACGGCTAAAGACCATGTGCTATTGGGTTTTTACACTTGATGATTGATGAGTTACCTATATAGTCAAAGCTACAGATATACACCCATTAACATGGTCTAGGGATATTTCAATTAAACCTAAATAACTAAAATTCTATTAAGTTTGTGTTAAGACACCTACATCCATACTAATATTATAAATGCGAAAGTAACTCTGTCTGTCTGTCTGTCTGTATGTTACGCTTTCACGCCTAAACCACTCAACCGATTTTGATGAAATTTGGTATAGGTGTAGATTAGACCTTGAGAAAGGATATAGGCTATGTTTGGTCTAGATAACCGACATCCACGCGGGCGGAGCCGCGGGCGAAAGCTAGTATTAAAATAAACCTTGTTTAATAGTTCTTATCTGATAATAAACTTTTAGATAAAGTTACATTTTAAAAAAACTTAGTGGAAGAGGAAAATCTCAGTCAAAATTTCAATCTTAACTTTATTTTTTAAACATCAAACCTAAACAATTCAACTATTTTTTTTATAAAAATTGTTTAAAACTTAATATTAATAATCTGTGGATCCACCTAAGACTCTCCTGACACATCTGCAGCGGTTCTGCATACTCAAAACAAGGGTGTCAATATCCTGTTGTGGAATACTGTCCCTAGTCCTGCTAAGATGCAAGAAAAGCTGGTTTTCATGCACAATATCTTCAGGGAAATTCCTAAGAACTCTTCTCTGAAGCATATCCCAGGCATGCTCAATAGGATTTAAGTCAGGGGATTATGCAGGCCAGTCTAAAGCTGGGATATCATGCTGTTGTAACCATACGCGCCGTATCGTTACGCCATTAGCTGGAAATTTTGTCCCATTTGCTATCTGTAGGACAAGATTACAGGCTCTAGCACCTCATCTCAGTATTTTAGAGCAGTATTGCCTTGTATCCAAACGAGGTCCGTTCTACCGCCAAGACGAATTCTTGCCCAAACCACAATCGTATTTCAAAATTCGAATATTCGTAATTCGATGATAAAATAAATCGATGGACATATCATATATTACGCTTAATTATACTTCGTCATCAAAAATATCAACATCATCTTGGTGGGCCTTTGCAATTTCAATACGCCAGTACTATTTAAGATTACCAGTGTATTATGTACCATTACATACACATACACATATTTATTATTTATTATCTTTTTTGTTACAGGGATACCGGAAAGCGATCACATTCCACTTCGCGAATAGTTCGTGTCACTACATCGATGTAAAGAACACAGTACAGGAAATCGTCGCCAACGAAATTGAGGAGCTCAGCAAAAAACGGGGGATGCAGCTTGACTATGCTGTTAGTATGAAATTATAATCCTTTGCATTTCCTTCCGAGCGGTAATCTCAGACAAAGCTTACGTAACAGATATTTGATAACCAGCTATGAAAGAATACTAAATTAACGTTTCCGTAACCTTTTTTTAATAACGAAGCCAGAAACTTGAGTACATGGATGGCTTTCTCTTAGGAGAAAGCAGTCTTTATATATATGTTTCTCTTTATATACCTAGCGTATATGTACTTTTATGGACGCAGCTGTCTAACCCGAAAACACCGAGAGAAACGCTGGTGCCAGAAAAGGTGCTAATGAAACTAATTACATGACGAAAACGCTACTATTCAATAATTTCAAACATGTAGTCGTCAACGTCCATACCATGTTGAAAACACCGGTTCTCGCCCGATCATCGAAGTTAGGTAACATCGAGCGGGATGATACTTGGATGGATAACCGCTTATGACGTGACTTTGACGTTTTGTTGTTTTTTCATCAGATTTTCCATTCTTTTTTGTTTGTTTGGCACCAAGTATGGGCATAGTGGTCAACTGAGCCCGCGGGATCAGATGACCTCTGCTACGTTTTTATCGGCTGGCTCAACCCACTGTTCGATAACTCTGCTGGCGGGCGCAGTTGAACCTAATCGACCTCTGGTTACTCAAAATTATATTATAATACACAAACCTCTAATATTGTTGTAATAGACCTCTAAATCCTTCATTAGGAATTAATAAATCCTTCATTAGGATTTGGAAAAATGTCTGTTTATGCATGGCTTATTCTGCGTCATTCTTGTTACTAACGTCTAATTTCAAATTACAGGATTTTTGGCGATTCAAGAGTAAGCAAGTGAAAGGAGTTCGATCCAATCTATAATTTGGTGGTGTATTTATAAGGTGTTTGTGGTGTAGGTGCTATAATATATGTAATGTACTGTAGGTTCTCTATACAATATCATCATTATCAAGAATCTACAAAAATATTATATAAATAAAATAAAAAACTTTTTCGCAGCACTAAGTTTCGAAACGCAATCATGTATGGTAACCGGTTACGAAACTGAATTGCATTACGCTGTAAGACATGAAGAAAAGCTATATTATAGTATCTAATGATGGTGCTTATATTGGGTGAAGGTACACAAGTATGATACAGTGCAATAAATATGTGATTACTATAATATAAGTGTAATTTTTATAATATTGGGTATAAATAAAAGAGATTATTATATTAGCTGATTGTTTTTGTTCTCTCCCGCAGAGATCGGTCGAAGTAGAATGCAAGTAGCCTTAGTTACGGGCTCACTGACATTTTTGAGGACGGATGGGGCTTTTCTTTCTTGATGGGAGAGTCAGACAACATTTCAGTCTCGTTCAGCCAAGATAAGCTAAATCAGGATAATATTACGGGCTCTAAAGTTTTGGATGTCGGTTATTCACATTTACACTGAAACAAAAAATGGATGCAAACTACATGGTTCCAAATGGCGCGAATTCAACATGCATTTATCCGATTAGCGACCCCACAAATAGCGTTATCATCACCAAGCGCAACGGGTAGCCATCTAGCGAAATTAAACTTTCAGGTAACAACTTAGTACACAGTGTGGTGGGTATTTCGTCCCACTGAATTAATTATGGTGGAAACTAGAGATGGGCCGAGTACTCGGTTGCTACTCGGTACTCGGCGTACTCGGCGGGTTTTTTGATACTCGTACTCGGCCGAATAACTCGGTTTTAATGCCGAGTATACTCGGTTTAGGTAAAGCAATATATTTAGGTTGTTGACGTTGACGCAAATGGCTCACGATTTTGAGATATTTCCAGCATGTTGGCTTCTGCTGTTGTGTATTTATTTTTAATTTTTATTTTTTTGTTTTGTGTTCCTTCTCTTTTTCTATTTTTTAGATTTTTGTAAATTTAATATCTTTCTATTTATTATTTATGTCGCATGTCCTCCACATAGGAGCCGGTTGAAAACCAGCGTCAGGTACTGTGAACTGGCTCCTTTTTTGGTGTAGCGTGAAGAACAATTGTGCCTGATTTGCGTGTGTCAGTACACAATTAATTGTGTAATTGGTGCTGCACTAAAATAAAAGGTTTTTCTTTCTTCTTTCAAAGTTTCATTTTCCAAACCTTTAAACTCTTCTGTGTGTTTTATTTTAACATGGCTTAGCATTGTTGTCGTAGAAGCCTTCCGTCCAACACCGCTACGTGAAATCAGAGAATTGCATAAGGTGCATTTGACTTTCGTTTTATCTTCATCAATTTCGTCGTAAAACGTCCAAATTCGGAATCTTTTACGTGAAGTCATCAATTGTTAATTAACAGACTTTTTCAATTATTTATCTACTACTACGTGCAACGTGACGTATTTGTTTGTAAACTAGCAAGCGACTGATAGATGAAAGGCGGGGACGGGGTGAGGAATGTATCAACGCTAGCCGGCCGCTCGTGCCGCGCGAATCTGTTTGTACTTGTTTACGCGCCCGAAACGGGGATTTGATTGAACAGAGTTACTCGGCCGAGTACTCGGTAGAAAAAATATTGAACCGAGTAAAACTCGGTACTCGTTACTCGGCAAAAGTGCTACTCGGCGCATCTCTAGTGGAAACTATACCTGTATCTACATATTCTTGGTGGTAACGCTAGGACGAAGAAGGAATTCCTGGTGCAATCGGCCCCATTAGTTCACCCATTAGTCCCACTTCGAGCGAGGTGAGGGCCTCGGATGGGACCAGGACTAATACCAGGATTATGATGAATATTTTTTAAAGAATATATAATTAACTTTACAATTAAAATAGTAATAGACACTAAGGCAGTACCTACCCGGGTCTTGATTCGAGTAGGTTATATGGCAAGACAATTTTTTACCTACATAGCTGGAACGTGGCCGCTTCAGTGAAGGCGATTCTCCTGCATTTTATACGCAATGTCATAGGTTAGGTAATCACGTTTTTATCGTGTGAATAGATCAAAATAAGTATTAATTGTGTGAAAAATACAACTACTTATTTATTTTTATAACACAATGGCGTAATTTCTTTTTATTTTTATACTCGCCTATTTTGAACGTGGGAACCGTAATAATTACCGTCAAAAAATATATCTATCTTTTTTACTGCTCCACCATTCTTTTAATGTTGATTTATGTATCTATTTAGGGTTAGGTTAAGGTAACTTTTTGGTTAGACCCTCTAAAATGCAAACATTTCCGCAATGGCACTAACGCGCATCCTTTGGGCCCTGTTTTATATTGCGTTATCCCCCTGTGGGTTTCATCTCATCGTAATCAACAATGAGGCGTGTGTATTTTGGACTCGAACCTACTAAAATCGCACGATGGTTACAGCCTATTTGGCTGAAGGATATCTTCCTGTACTAAATTTCAAAGTTCCGTTCAGCAGTTAAAGCTTGATTGAGTTCGTTACTCAATCAAGCTTTGAACGGATCTTTGCAATCAAACTTTAAGACAGAAGTCGGGTATTTTTATTTTTAATAATTGAAATAAGAAGATGATCATTTATACAATTATCTATTATAATATATTTAAAATTGTTTCAACTTTTTCCACTATACATGGGACATTTTGCGAATGTGACGTTAGGCGATTAAACCGCTACAAAGCTTGTTTCGATCTTTTCAGCATCAGTCGGGTTTTCTTCTGACCTTTTTCCTAACTCAGATGTCATTTTGGACTTTATAGTAGTAAGACTGTCCAGTCTTACTACTATAAAGTCCAAAATTAGATTTTTATGTGAACTTTATAGTAGATAAAGTCCAAAATTAGATTTTTATGTGAACTTTATAGTAGATAAAGTCCAAAATTAGATTTTTATGTGAACTTGGTATCTGACCTTAACAACCCCTTAGGGAAATTAAAGTTCTGTAGTAAGGCTGTCGGACCTTTTGGGCTCCGACGAACTGTAACGAACTCGTGTCACAAGATGTTTGTAATGCAACAGTAACAATAAGTATATCGACTGTGAAGTACCAATACCTCCTAACTGACTTGCAATAGTTATAAAATTCTTATAAGTATTTCTTTACCAAAAGTTTCTAGACCTACGTGAAAATACCTACCTTCTAATGGAAATAATCTCTGCGTTTGCGGCTCTGCATTTGCCCGATTAACTTTGCACAATCCTGCAAACGGCGTTGCGACGCGTCCCTGACCATATGACAGAATGGTACAACATTACTGCATGCGTTATGAGTAGTGCATCTCTTCCTATAATGGCAACAAAATTTAATAATTTGCGAAGTATGAAAAACGTCAGATTGCCATCAATCAATCAATTAGCCTATCGCAGTCTACTGCTGGCCATAGGCCCCTCTCATTGATCTTGATCCACCACCTTCCGCATCCAGTCTGTCACATTGACCTTTTTAGGTCGTCAGTTCATCTGTCTAGGAAATATCCGATCTTCTGTTTGCCTTCTTACGGACTTTACTCTAGGACTCGTTTATAATTCTTTAGACAGATATGGCCAGCCCGTTACCACTTCAGCTTGCTTTTTCTGTGAGCTATTTCAGTAACTATAGTTTCTTTAACGGATGATTTCGTTGTGAATTCTATCCTTAAAAGAGACTCCAAGCATGTCATTTTGCTTACTTTATAGCCCGCTGAGCGACTTTTAGTTCATGGACTAACCCCACTGTAAGGGTCCGCGTAAGTCAGTCACAAGTAGGACGCACTGGTCAAAAAACTTTTATTTTCAGGCGTAAGGCTGAGAAGAAGACCTGACGTAGTTTATAAAATGCAGCCCAACCTAGGTGATTCCTTCTGGCTGATTCTTTCTCTAGTTGTTTTAATCGAGCTAGATATCCTGCCCCATATTATTGAACAACTTCGAGTGCGAATGTGTCGATCCACACTTCGATGGCGATCGGTCTTGGTGCGACATGTTCGTTGAACACAACCTTGCTTTTAGTCTCGTTTACGCCGAGAGGCTCAATTTAGGCTGTGCAGCATTACTAACTTAGGATAAGTCTTTATAACTATGTAATTTAGAAAACGGGAATTAACGCGATCATGGTATAGGTACCTACTTACATACCTTTGATTGCCTGACGTTTCGACCAGGTTACACCGGCCGTGGTCACACAGATGACTCTTTATAACTAACCAATATGAGTCATTGTTACTCGAATAAATGAATATTATTATTATTTCGCCTAGTTCCTCCGATGACTCCGCAGTTATGACCACATCGTCGTCGGTGAACTGAGGATGATGCGAGATACACTTAACATAATGCTGATACACAGTCCAATCCAGAGTTTTGAAAATGTCCTCCAATGTGTTGAGAATTTTTTTTTTGACAATTTTTAATTAAAATGTAATATAATTACTAACTATTAAATTATATTTAAAAGAATTAACATTTATTAAACGATTTTACAAAATTCTTTATAACAATAATATAATTCATATAAATAGACACAAATCTCATGTCGAGTCAAATAACCTACCCCGTATCGTTCCCGGCGCAAAAGTGCCCACGATGCTGGCCGCGTTGCCTCGTTGAATCGCAATGGCCATCCTTTGCCCCAGAAACGAGCCAGAGCGGGAGTCACCGCCTTGGTCGTGGATGCAGCGGCCAATTTCCGCGATCAACCTTTTTCCCTCTGACCCCCAACTGGCCATAGTCTCCACCGCAATGGGCACAAAATAATATTGTGACTCCATTGCAGCGTATTTCGCCCTTTTCTTATTCGCCGCGTCCTCAGCCGCCGCTGCCGGGGCGTTGATGGTGCGACTCAGATGCGTGGCCGCGACAGTGCTGACGAATGTAGCGTCCCACACCAGGCACTTGCCGTTTTTCCACGGCACCAAAGTCAGACCATCAGGTCGCTTTCCGTCTGATCTGCTGAGGCCCGGGGGCTCTAGCACGCATGGAACGTTCGCCGATATGAGAGCTCTTCTAATTATGTCGTTGAGAGCATGGTGACGCGGAAACCTGCCTACGCAACGACGACAGCTCAGTGCATGATGGCCGCCCTCCTCCTCCATAGAGCCGCAGATGCATCTGTGTGATTCACACACCTTACAGCCCAGGCGGAGCGCCACTGACACACGCAGAGTCGTCGTCTAATAAAGTGCCCAGGTGGAGCGACGGCAGTGCGTGCAACCATGCCCCGATTCAGGCTGCGACACAGCCCTGAGCCTCGCCAAATCCGCGCCCGACGCACCATCCAGCATATCCTTCACCATCCTATCAGCACCAACCTCATCCCATGCTCTTTGCACGTGTGGAGTTACTGGACATTGTTTGTCCGGATTGAGGACCGACCATGCCGACATCGCCTCGCACACGTGAGGTACATCTATTCGATCGCCGCTTGAGGAGAGCATGATAGTGACTAAGTCTGCCACCCCGTGAGCTGACGCTAGAAAGGCCGGCAGGCCAACGTCCGCCACGGGCCGCAGTCCAAGACCACCGTGTCTTATTGGCAGGAAGGCCTGGTGCCACTGCTGTTCGTCGAGTGAGACGTTAAGAATCGACGCCGTAGTCTGTCTCAGAGTGCCGTCGAAGGAAGCGACCGCCACCGGGCAGAGACAGGTTGGTGTAGTCCTCAGCAAGTACATGATTTTGGGGACCGCAAAACACATTCGCAACAGTAGTATGGCAACGTGAGCTGAAAGGTTCCCTAACTGTTCCCGTGCAGCAAGGAGAAGGAGTTGGCGTGAAGTAATAGCCTCAGGAACTGCCTCCAGGAAAATGGGAGAACCCAGCAGGCAGGCAGGAAGTAAGTTCACTGAGGCCAGGAACGAGAATGTTAAAGTGAGTAAAGTGGTTGTGGGCTTCTGTACTGCAGGGGTAAAATTTGCACTTAGCCGGATTCACTTCCAGACCTAGCTCCTTGAGGCGCGGGATCAAAACCTCAAGGTCTCGGGTGACTGTCTCAGGCTTGCCACCAATGGTACCGTCATCTAGGTACCAAAGATTAAGGGGTGATTCAGGGTGTGCGTTGTTTTATAGACAATTGTTTAATATAATTTCGTATTACAGAAAATGTTTCGCATAATTTCGTTTCATAGAATAATCAATATACAGAATACTTGCTTT
This sequence comes from Eilema caniola, assembly GCA_949126895.1. Classification (NCBI taxonomy): domain Eukaryota; kingdom Metazoa; phylum Arthropoda; class Insecta; order Lepidoptera; family Erebidae; genus Eilema; species Eilema caniola. The sequence continues at coordinate 12,849,178 of OX421460.1, read as the reverse complement.
AAGAATTTTAAATCATTGAATTTTGTTTTATATTAAGTTAAACATTAGAAACATCATTTCATGGAATATCAAATCAAATATTTTTAATCATTATATTGTTTATTTAATAGAAAACTTATTACAAAGAATAACATATTATCAAAGTGACAACGGTTCCTCAACGGGCTCCTACTTCTGGGTGGTTTATAAAAAAATAACCTAACCTATCCGAGTCGGGGTAATCTGAGTCGAGGTGTTAACTATATTGTATATGTTACAGTTAAAAATAAATGTGATTTAGAACATTATAAAGGTGGTTTAATATTCTTTAAAAAATAATTCTACAGTTTGATAAGTTTGTTAAACAAAAAAAAAATTATTAAAAATTCGTTCAATTGTGTTTCTGTGAAATATGTTTCATTGTAGTAAATTGTTTTTGAAACAATAATATTCGAAATAAAAATATAAGAACCAAATATTATATGAAACATTTTCTGTGAAACGAAATTCTATGAAATTTCTTTCTACGAAATAAGGGGCGCCCGGGTGATTCAACCTCTGAGATGATCCCTTGGATGGCTAGGCTAAAGACCAATGGGCCAAGTGAGTCCGCCTGCTGAGCTCCTACTTGCGAAAGAATGGGGTCTTTATTTAGGTAGAGGTTTGAAGGAGAGTTATAGATTTGAAAAAGGAAGGGGTAAAGGGAAGGGGTTTTCTCCTTGACTGCACTCAACAGGACGTCTCTTTCTAGCGTGTTAAAAGCGTTGCGAATGTCAATCTTTACAACGACACAATTGGCATTTCGCGGCTCCATCACGTAGGCACGAGTGGCATGGATAGCTGCCTCGCAGCCCCTGGGTGAACCAAATCCCACCTGGTGGGGCCGCAAGTACCCAGACATCTCCTCCCTGACCGAGTGACAGGCTAGCTTAGCAGTCAGGCGGCGGTAAGTGCTTCCAACTGCGATGGGTCTGATCCCCCCATCCTTTTTGTTTAGGGCACAAAGAGAAGCTCCGTACATGAACGTCAACTAAACCCCGAAGTGTGCCCACTTCGGGGTTTAGTTGACCGCTGAGTAAAAAGTTAGCCAGCCTAGTCAGACTAGTCAGCAGGCGGCGCCCGTTTTCGCCGGCCGCCCCAGACGTGAGCTCCTTAAGGTGCCCCGGACGAATGCCGTCCAAGCCCGCCGCGGAACCGCCATAGAAAGAGTTCAGTGCCCTGGCCACGTCGTCGGGCGTTGCCGTGATCGGCGTGCATGACGTATCGGGTGGTGGCGAGGGACTTAGGGGGCGCGACGGCCCGGGATGTTTCTGTTTCAAAGCAGCTAGCGTCTCGGGACTGCTCCGGGCGAACTTGTCGTCCGACATCAACAGGCGAACGGCTCCTCTCAGATCGCCCTCGAATACCCTTGCTTCGATTTTCTTTTTTTTACAGTACGATCCTCGATTGGCTACCGGGCCGTCGCAGTCATCTTCAAATTGGTAAAAGTCCGAGGAATCGATGTTCGCCTTCACCTTCGACGTCATATTACCCAGCGACTTAGAAGGCACACTTAAAGCGCTATAGGCGAAAGACATTAGGGTGCACCAGTCCTCCGCACTGTTACTGTCTACGCACCTGTCTATGGCGTCGCCCAACTTACCTGCCGCCTGGTTCCGTGCGCCCTTCGGTATATGACACATCACCGGTATTCCCTCTCTCAGAGCAGCCAGCTTTTCCGAGGGAAACCGAGATGAGGGAACCGGCACCGCGTGCCTCGGAGGGCCGACGCGGACGGCAGACGCAACACCCACCGGTCCACCATGCATACGAGTGATATGGATTTTAAGGCCATGCGAGGTGAAAGTGCGCAACGACCCCGGGCAGTGTGGGCATGTCGTTTGAGGTCGGTCACTCATACTAGTGGCCGGTAAAATACTCGCGCGAGAGGTAAGCCAATTAACATGGACAAAAAAAAACCACGAAAACAGCCGCCGTTATGACCACCAAATATTGTTAAACGTAATAGTATACATATTGAACAATATAATGTTATAACTGTGGTTATACAAGGGAAATCGTCAAACTATCAATGTCAAAACAAAAACAAAAAAGAACAGTATTAATATTAGTCGCGAAACCGAATTTTTCAAGTCACTCTGTTACAAGCTACAATAACAAAAGTTTGCTAAGTACCTAATAGCAGAAAGCTAAGTCATAGTTTGATAAAGTGAAAACGAAGATTTTAATACAAAATTAAATTAATTAAATTTATTTCATCACATAATGTCAATTTGGACAGGTTTAATTAAATAAAAATTTATAATAGAATAACAATTTGTAAGATGTCTAATGTAAATAAAGAGGAACAATAGCGCTTGTATCATCTTACATAATCGTACTATGTACTAAGTACAATCGATCCACCGCCACGGAGAAATTGAACGAGCGCGACTCGAATCGGTCGGCGCGCGCAGTACTATACTACAGGTAATATTTAATTAAATTTTCAGTGAGATTTCTGAACTTTTCATTTCTATCTGTACCTATTCATCATATTTCTGTTTTTGTCATGATACGATGCATTGTGATTATTATTTTTAAATAAAGAAAATTCATTTCTGTGTAAGAAATAGCTCCTAACACTGAATTTTCTTCTTAAGTTTCTCTTTTGCAATCTCCTCTAACTGACCAAATTCCAATGAATCGTAAATGTAGTCATATCACTTTGTAACTAATAAAAATGTGATGCATTAGAGACTATTACCGACGATATGTACTTACATTAAAGACCGGGACCAACACGCATAGACTCTTCGTCCGCACGAGGTTCCCATTTGGATAAAAATAAAAGATATATTTCTTTCATATTTACCCGACTGTCAAGAAGGGTTATGTCTTTCGCGCGTATCTAAAAAAAATAAAAATAAAATAAATATTCCACAACATTTCACACAACGCTATCTAGACCCATGGTAAGCATAGCTTAACTAGCTTGTGTTATGGAATCTAGAATGCGGATAAACATACTTAGGTACTTTTTTTTTGTAAATAAATACATATTATACATAGAAACACCCAGACCAATGCAAATATACATATTCGTGCATACAAATATTTGCACTGAGCGGGGATCGAACCCGCGTCTCCTGCGTAGCGGCCGCGTTCACTACCGCTACGCCACGGAGGCTGTTATATGTTTGTAATATTTTTATTACTTACCTCTCATATCCTCTAAACCACCGTACAGATTTCAATGATTCATGTCTAAAATGAAAGGTATTTATTGTCCAAGTGTTCTTGAGTACATTAAATATGAATAAAAGCTATATGTTGGTTTTTTGACGCCAATATGTATGTGGTTAAAGAAAAATTTCGCTCAAATTTATCTAGTGGGATGTCAAAATGAAGGAAATTGGAAGACGGTTATTAAAATATATATTTTCTAACTAAAAAGTACAAAATAAAAAACCCGGCTGATGCTAAAAAGATCGAAACAAGCTTATAGCAGGCGGTAGCTACCCATTTGCAAATCTCAAACCAGATGAAAATTAATGGGTACCGCCTGCTCTAAAGCTTGTTTCGATCTTTTTAGCATAAGTCGGGATTTTTTTATTTTTAATAAAAAAAAATTATATGTCAACCATTCTTGCACAATCTAATACCGGTATCGAGTTAAGCTGTATTTCTTTTTTATTTATTGGTCGAAAGCGCCTCGCCGACAAACTGCCCAAAAATGGAGCCAGGCCTTGCAGATGGCCCAAAAGGCTTCCGACAGAATTAATCGGTTACTCAAAACCAGTTGATGTTGGCGGTGTCACCGGACATCGCTAACACACTAAGTAATAGCAGGCGTGGTTCACTCCGCGCAGTACATCCGTTATATACCTACAGTGAAGTATCCGGCCGAGCGGATTAAAAATTAGTCGAGTGTCACGCGCGCGCTCGTGTGAACGCTTGAGGTGTTTTTTATGCTCGCGCTCGGCTGGGATTTTATAAAAACATTTTTTTTCTCTCTTGATCGTGCCTACTACTGGTACCTACCTTAGAATGGACAAGAAAAGAAAATATGACAGGCGATATTGTGTGGCGTTCGGCTGTTTGAATTCGAATAGAAATATGCCGGATTTATCTTTTTTCTCGCTTCCCAAAGATGCTGTAAGGTAATTTTGACAAATTAATAAATTTTTAAATTTTAATATACTTACCTACCTACCCATAACCCAACCTACCACTACTACTGCTTAAAATGCGTAACTAGACTAAAACTACTTATTTTATAGGTAGACCACGAAGTGGGTAGGTACCTAGCCAGCTAGATTTTTGAACTGGGAGGGTTATTGGATCGGACCCATCGGGGTCAACGTACTCCGCTGTCACCCGCCTCGACGTATTTTTCTAATTTCGAGTGTCCTTGACGGGCATTGCGCGTTGACTATAGGTAGGTAGGTACCACTGACGATACCTACCCTACGTAATTTCTGCAGTTCCAAGTTCCATCTTTTTAAACGACTTCAAATAAGGAGGAGGTGCGACTACTACGGTGACTGTGCTCCTCAGTGCCCCGTTTGCTTCACTCTAACCAATGACCATAAGCACATGTGTGTTTGCTCCGTACTGACTACCATTTGTCTATTTTATTTTAGGCGCCGAGAGTGGCTGATTTTAATAGGACGAGAGGACTTACTAAGCAAAGAAAATTTGAGAGCTAAAAGCTACGAAGTCTGCTCCCATCATTTTGAAGATTCTGCAATCAGGACAATCAAACAACTGAAACCAAATACAGTTCCAACAAAGCTTATAGTATCCGAGAACCGAGTTCCTTACAATAATATAAATTCAAATACGAACTGCTTTCAAAGCGCGTTCAATTTAGCTGGCGCAAATCAAAATAATTTACCAACATGATTTTTGGGTGTCGGCTCTCGGACTAGTTTAAGCCGTTTCGTGTTTGCGTCGTACGGCATGTAACTAAACACGTAAATGGTATGTTCAATTTAGCAAATACACTAAAGTGTAGGTAGTAGCAAAGAATACTAAATGTAGTAGTATGCTTATCGTCTTATGTTAAAATATGCGGACATTGTAATAAAATACTTTTTTCATCTAATACTAGGTAGGTGTGTTTAAAGTTGTCATTTTCACATAAGTAGAAAAATAGTAACAGGTACATAACTGGACTGGTAATCAAATATTCATTTCTTCACAAGAAGGCAACCCTAACAGCGTAAGAAGAGATAAGAGGTACGCGATAGAAAGAGACGAAGTAGTAGGTGAATAAAATTATAGGTATCTAATGTTGTGCGAGCTGAATTCCACCGTATTGCGTCGGAGCAAGACTGGAATTAATAAAATCTTCTTGCGCAGTGATCCTTCTGTACTTTAGTACTATTAATTATTCTGTGGTAATAGTAACTTATGTACTTACTGAGGAATTATAATTAGGTACTTAGGTATTTACTCAAATAAAAATTCAGTCATTCGTACAATTACTTTTAAGTACGTGGTTCGTTAAATAGTTATTCAAACGGTGTCCGACCCACTGCTCCCCCAGGGGAGACGATGGGATTTTTTTAACACGACGTCTCCCCTGCGCTGGGGAGACGTAGCCCTTCGGAGCAGAATGTACAAAACGCAAAATGAGCACCACAAGCAAAATGTACAAAACGCAGAATGTACATAACGCAGAATGTACAAAACGCAAAATGTAGACAACTCGCAAAATGTACACAACGCAGAACGTACACCTTAGGGCTTGTCTGTATTATATGTATAGTGCGTTAAGAAAGTCATGAAAATTGACGGTGGCCGTGATCACTGACTGCATCAGTAGCGCACGTCCACCGTCACGTCGTCGAATCCGTGGGGTGGAAAATTCTTCAATCACCCACACATTCACGATATTCTTTATATTTCATTTCGTATTGTTCTATGACCGCCCCAAATATTGAGATTGCACGTGTCGTATCACTGGACTTCATGTTGCAGGCTTTGTTTTCGTTATTTGCAACTTGTCCGAAGGGTCATTTAATATAAAAAAAAAACGTTATTCGTTATTAATTGCAACTTGGCGAAGGGTAGTTAAGGGCATAGCAATTAAATATATTTTTTTACTTACACTCGTTTTCTATTAGTACCTACTTAGCCATCAGGTTGATAATGATATTTTCCTAAAATGACAACTTCCGAAAACGGGAACGACAATTTCCTATAACGGCCATTCTAAAATAGTCATATTCCGAAAATGACAACTTCCTAAAATTACAACCATTTTAGGAAGTTGTCGTTTTAGGAAGATGTCGTTTTCAGCGTGAGGGGTACTTCTGAGTTGCTTTTTATATACAGACAAGCCCTAAGGTGTACATTCTGCGTTGTGTACATTTTGCGAGTTGTGTACATTTTGCGTTTTGTACATTCTGCGTTATGTACATTCTGCGTTTTGTACATTTTGCTTGTGGTGTTCATTTTGCGTTTTGTACATTCTGCTCCGAAGGGAGACGTAGAACCTTAAAATTATAATGTTACTTTAGTGTTCAAGTACCCCCTATCAATAACACGAGTAAGTAGGTACATAAATACTTCGTAAAATAAGGAAGTACTTACTGGCCACTTGAATATTCTTCTTGTCTTGTTTCTTGTCAAAGGAATTATTTTATCAAATTAGTTCATTTTCATTGTTGTATGTTCGGTACAAAAAATGCAGGAAAATGTGACTTTCATAAGTAGGAACGGGGGACGAGTATTGTTGCATGAAGGTTATCAATATTCAAAACATAAAATGTACCATAAAATGTATTTCTTTTTATTAGTGTAAATACTGAACATCTAAAAAAACGTAATTACTTAAAAACGTAAGTACTTTTATAAATGATAAAAACGTAAACGTATTTATCATTTATAAAAGTAAATAATATTTGTACATATTAATGTCTAAACCTATTTGTATTGCGTTTTTTTATCTTTTTTACGATCACCACTGAATCCTCTCCTAAAACGTATGATATTTGAAACTTTTGAAAATAATGTTGTGTATTTCTCATGATCTTCCGTAAGGAGGCGGGGGGGGGGGGGGGAGCTATCGTTACAAAAAAATCCCATCATCCTCCCTAAGAGAGCGCGGGGGAGACGTCGTGACAAAAAAAAACCCATCGTCTCCCCTGGGGGAGCAGCTCAGGGGAGTCGATGGTCGGAAGGCATTCAAACTTGTCATACTTGTTTTTTTAATTATATGTGGCACAAATAAAATAATAATAAAAACATGTACATTCATTCAATTTATTAGAATTTAAACTTGGACGGGCTTTCGCACAGTGCAGCTGCTTTTCGACGTAGTTCGTTTTACTATAGTTTGAGAAGTATTTAGGCTCTTAAGATGGCTTATAGGAACTTAAAAGTTCTTCCAAAAAGGTAAAATTTGTAGGGGCCATTATTCACGTGATCTTTTTTAAACATTTTTACCCACTGGGGATACGTGGTGAGGTTTAAGACTCCTCCCCCTGTAACGTAACAGCTAGTCCTCGAGGAGGGCCAGTGTACGTCAGATTGTTAAAGGAAGAAGGGAATAATAAGACGTGAACAGGGAAATGGCACTTTGTATTGTTCACAAGAATAAGATACACAGTTCATAAGAAAACACTTAAGAGTCATTAAAACCACACTATACTCTTCGAGACTTCTCTTCAACTTTTCAAATTAAATTCAGTGCTGTTATGGGCCAGGCTTGCACAGGCACTCTATGAGAAAAATACGTCCACGGCGAGACTACGATGCGCAGCTGCGTTCCATCAAAAGCTTGATGGAACAGAAGATTTTCAGAGTGGCCTCCACCAGAGGCACGAGACTTGGTCAATCCTTATGATTGAATATTCATTTAAAAGGCAGTGGCTTCTGAAAGATTAAGATGAGCTTCAGTAATAAGATTTAAGAGATCTTTTCACGATCCAAACCGGGGCTCGAATGTCCGGCGCTCTGCATTTTCCAAAAGCTTGTTAGGAACCGCAGTTCTGTCAGTACAAATTTAAATTTAAAAGTATAAAAATGCGTTAAGATAAAAAAGGTTGACAATATTATAAATAAACCTACTTAGATATAATATTACATTACCCCAAAAAACCCGATAAAAAAAAATTTGAACACGGTGAAAATTTTTTTTTTAAATTGCTAGTTCCTTGCTCTATCATACCCAACTATTAAATTCTTTCGGAACAATACTTTCAAACCAAAAAAAAAAAAATACAAAATAAATTACAAGTCACTCTCATCAAGCAAAAACAACTTTCATTCATCAATCAACGTACTCCCAAGGACAGCATTGAGGATATATATGATGGAAGGGCTTATTTAGATTAAAAGGTGTCATCACCCGCACCTTATGAAAACCCAAGAGATGATGATAAAGGAAATTATATACAATAGAAGATAAGATAGAAAGCAGTTACCCAAGAAGTAACTAAAAGATTCAAGATAAGTTACACTAGGAGTAACTAAAAGATTCAGTTTAAGGCTTATTTTTTTACAAGAGTAACGTAGAACCGCTCTTGATGTGTTTTGGGCTTATTTTTGGTGTTCACATCACCGCACCATAAAGAAGAGATAAGGACGAACCCTAAAAGAAGAAGAAGTAAAATGGAGAAGAATGCAAATTAGAGAAAAGGACATGGAATGAGCGATTAAGAAAAAATGCCAAAAGGTTAGGGAACTTGTGGAGAAACAATGTAAGAATACATACAGAACAAAATAAAACTAAATATTAATAGTAACAGAACATTAACAAATAATAACAGCAACAAAAGTACAAAAAAAAAAAAAAGACAAAACTATAAAAAAAAATCAAATTACGAATTATAAGAGATAGAAAATAAAATAGACAATGCAAAAGAAAAAAAAAATCTATAAAAAATCGAGCCCACGTTATGTTACGTTTAGGGTAAGGTAAGGATGAAAGGACATGGAGACCATGAAACTTTCCATAAATTTTAAAATTATTTGCCTGAAGGTCTGGAAATTGAGTAATTTAGATGTCGGACCAATAACAACCACCTCGGTCTTTAGATTAGATGCTCTAATTGTAATTAATAAATTTAAAATAAGTAGTGTATCACACGACCTGGCCCTTAAAGCTTGGGAAAAGGAAATATAATAGAACCCAAGATAAAAGAAAACTGTTGAAATTAAATGAAATGAAATTAAAGGAATTCAAGGTAAAGAGAAACATGGAATAAAAATAACTTTTTAGGAAAGTTAAGAAATCCTTACATTATATGAACTATAGTCTAACAATCTTACTACCCAGAATTAGGAATAGTCGCCTAATTAAAAGAATTAAGAAAGGGTAGTAACATTAATGGGAAAGAAAAGACCATAATAAAGAACAAAATAACCATAACAGTAGGATGGTTAAATTTTGTTAAGTGGACCTCCCAAAATTAGTAATTTGAAAAGTCTAAAGAGAGATCTATCTTGCCCATTGGACTAAAGGTTTAAGAGGACTTGCAAGCAGCCTATCTATTAGTAATGTAATAAAAGGAAAAGTTTAGAATTATTACAACACGAAAATATAATAACAGGTACGTATGTAAATAAAACCCGTAAGGAATATTACTTATATAGTTAAAAATTCAAGAATTGGGTAAAAGAATTTTTTTTTTGTTAATAGTAGTTTTAGCTTTGAATGGAAATTACTAGTAATCATGAAGTACCAGAATGAGATCTAGGTAATTAATAGATATAATAAGAGTGTACTGAGTGTTAGTATCCAAAGTCAGACTGTACGGCGACCTCTGGCAAGACGGCAACGGATGCCCCAGAAAGTAACTTTCCAGTCTGAAATTGGTGTGCAAGGCTTGAAACTGAGGATATTGTCCACAGCCAACTACCTGTAAGTCAGTACTAGACGCACACACCAGTGTCTCCGAAGAGTTTAGCACAAGTGAATGCAGCTAGCTTATGATGGTTCAGATGTGAACCTTGGTAAAGTGTCACTGTCTGTATTATGCGGTGTAAATGTTTTGTATAGAGTACTGTAGGAGTACTGTAATGAGTTATGTATGAGTGAAGCTGGCAATAAGATATACTTAAGAATAGAATGAGATAATGTGAAGGATTAATAACTAATGAGATAAGCGAGTAGAATAAAGGTGGTGCTATCGTTACCGGCTCATCCAGTTATTTATGAAAGTAAATGAAATTTTACCAAACAGGCATCAAATTCATCACTATGTGGAATAATATCACAACGTTACCGCTGCGCCACCTGAAGCAGTTATAAGATTATATCAATAGGTTATATATTTAGAGCATATAACTAAAGCTAAAAGGAAATATGTATTAGTAACATACAAAAAACATACAAAGACATTTAAGTTTAAAAAAAATATATTATTATTGTGCCAGGAGAGATGCCAAAGAAAATAACCAAAATGCACTTGTGTAAGGTTGTTTTAGAATTTTGAGAATATTAGGAGTACAGAGAAGTAATATCAATAGAGCTAGAAAGACAGGGGAGGGATTCGAACGGGATTCTGCCAATTTCTGGCCTAGAAAAAGGAATTTAGAGAGAAAAGGAGGGCGCCAAATCTGTAACGTAACAGCTACATAGTCCTCGAGGACCAGTTGTTACGTTACACCCCCTCCCCAACATAACGTGTATTTTTAGTAACTCCAAGTATCTGACAATTTTTAGATTATCTTATTTTTAGTATAATCTTATTTTATTCTAAAATTAGGGATCATGATAAAAATATCTAGACAGACTAGACTAGACTTTTCGGTTTAAAAATCGTGCGTTAGACGAAAATATAAATACACTTGATAACTTACTACATTCCCCTTCGCCCCCGTGATATTTCGTAATTATGTCAATCCCCATTTTAAGCCTCACTTGATAACATTGGGCTATAGGAACTACGACTAAGGTAAAATTAACAGCGCTTCCACATTTTACGGAATTAATTTCCTTTTTGTTTCTGTTCTTCCTTTCGGGATTGAGTTACCACGGCTAGTAGAATTACTTATCGTACCTCTATATTGTATATAAATACTAGCTGTTGCCCGCGGCTCCGCCCGCGTGGATGTCGGCTATCGCGAATCGGGGTATGAAAAATAGATGTTGGCCGATTCTCAGACCTACCCGATATGCCCACAAAATTTCATGAGAATCGGTCGAGCCGTTTCGGAGGAGTTTGGCAACGAAAACTGTGACACGAGAATTTTATATATTAGATATATTGGGATATATTGTACCCTGGAGCAACATATACTTAGGATCTTTATTTGCCATGGGTTTCCCATGGGTTACAGGAACGAGGAAGATCATACTAACAGAATTTTTTCCATTCCAGTGTAAACGTGGACCCATCAGGAATATACCACCTGTCAGCAGAAGAGATACAATATTACAAAGAAAATGGTTACCTGGTGGTGAAGAAACTGATCGATCAGTCCGCCTTAGATAGTTACAGGTAAAAGTGTAGTATTTAAATAATTTGACAGTATCCTTTTAGCTGGGCTCCTTTTTGTTCGTAGTGTTGTGCGCAAGTTACGAAAGGACGCAGTAGACCGCTCTTAAGTAGTGGGTACCCACGGATATAACTGTATCGGATATCTGCGTATATATCTGAATATCTGTGTAGGTACCTATGCCTATAGGCTTAGTGGACACCCTTCTTCGTATAATCCCCATAGGCTTAGTGAACTCCTTTCCTATAATCCCGGGTTTGTAATCAGGTCGTGTAAAAGCATCTGTCAAGGTCTACTATCTTGACGGCCTACCGTTCTAGAGGGAGGGAATCCGGTAGGGTGACCACTTTTTATACTTCGTATTAGCCTAACATCAGGTGGGGCGCAGTTAAACTGACGGATCAAAGATGTCGGTAGCACCACCAGGTCTGTTAACGTGCCCAATGAAAGCTAATAAAGTTTACCCCATGGAGACGGAAAATAGATATTCTTCCTTTGTGGTTAACCCGCTATTACTGAAGTGAGACCAAAGTTTGTTGTTGTTGATTCATTTTTCTCCCACTTTCTTGACTATTAACGTTACTCTCGAAATAACGAATGAACTAATATAGTGTTGGTAAGTTTTCAGAGAGCGCTTTATAGACCTGTGCAACGGAAAATTAAACAGTGGCCTTGTGACGTTCGTAAAAGACTACGCTTTGAGCAAGAAGAGCTCTAATCCTGAAGATTACATCAATAAGGTACCTATAAATACACACATATCACTACTTACACCTATTTAATGCAGTATTAGTGTCCCCCGAAGACCTCTGGAGCCCAAACCAATTTCACCTACTAGCGGCACACCTGCTGACAAACGTCCAATGCTCCGGCGCATACTTTCCTCTCGAATTTGGAAAGTTGTGAGCGTAAAAGTAAAGATGAACTACATCTAAGGTTTGTCATGTTTTTTTTTAATCACCAGTTTAACTAAAAATTTACCTGCTTTCTACGCCGCACAGATACAAGATCTTTTGTACGACGAGGTGTTCAGCACGTACTCAGAGAACCCTCGTCTACTTCACGTCGTGTCTCAACTGATTGGGAATGATTTGACTGCAGCAAACGGCATGCTTATCAATAAACCTCCTGGAACTAATATGCATGCTCCACACCAGGTGAACATTTAAGATTGTAAGCTACCTCCTTAAGACCCTCATAAATAAACTAACCTGGAAAACATATACTATATAGAATACCTACCCAATGAAATTTATGTAAATCATCATCACTATGTCAGCGTTAGTACCGGTCTCTTCTACCTGGGGTCCGTTTTCCGACTTTCACGCGTCTATTTAAATGGCCAAGCTATAAAAGACTTCAAAAATACCCATTTAAAAATTTTGCTGAACCAAATAATTTCAAACTTATATCATTTCCGCCTAGGACCTGTTTTACCTGCCAATCCGGCCTGCACACCAGATTCTCGTGGCATGGACAGCAATTGACCCCGCCAGGAAAGACAATGGCTGGTCTATTCATGGTACCAGGATCTCATAAGGCTAATAAATTGTTAGAACACACCCACAATGCTGGTGTAAGTAAATTCAACACTTTTTTGAAGTGAAAACTTCTTTAGCGGCGTTGGGTGGGTAAAAAGTGTTAAAATTGCGTCAGGATTAGTTTATTAGGACCTTTGAACCGTAACCGACGACTGACGTCATACAACATTACAACAGCTTCAGATTGATTATTTTGTTTGGTGCATTAATGAGCTTCGCGGCTTAGCGATAACCGCTTCGACTGTAAGTCCTTATGGTTTAAGATAGTACCGGGTTCGAACCTGGGCTTCTGGCACTTTTCGTGTTTTTTTTTCTTTTTGTAATTTATTACATTTTGTGATTATTTTTTCTTTTTGTAATTTTTACTTTTTGTGATTATTTTTTCTTTTTGTAATTTATTACTTTTTGTGATTATTTTTTTGTAATTCATTCATTTCTTCTAACAGAAAATTAGTGATAGGTTCTATGATTGGTGCTATTTTATAGGTATGGTATGGTATGGTGTGTTCTTTTTATCTTTTTCTCTGTATATAACGAAGAAAGAAAGAAAGAAAAGTTTTCACTTCTGCCGGCACTCCCGGAGTGCAACCCGTCTTTTTTGAATTTATCCTGGTTGTATATCAAAAGTTAGCCAGTCGTTGGTGCTTAGAACGTATCAAATGTTACAGAATAGTTTGTAGCATCATAAGGGAGGTCATTTTAATTGAACCATTTGTACATTCTAGGACGAAAAGCAAATTTACTTCAGCGTTAAAGATTGGGAGACTATCGCACCGGAAGAGAAGCGAGTGTATCTAGAAATGGACCCCGGAGACACTGTCTTCATAACTACGGACATTGTCCATGGGTCCATGCCAAATGTCACTAAGGTAACTAAAAAGGCGGTGAGTAGGGTCGGCCAGAGCTCACTAGAGAGTTTTTGTGTTGTCAGTGAGAAGGCCAAAGGCCTGCTTTGTCTTCAACACTGACGGCACCAAAAATCTCTGTGTTTACAAGGTCGGCAGCGCGAGTAGTCCCCTGGCATTGCACACGTCCATCGGCCACGGTAACAACTTTCCATCAGGTGGACCGTGTGCTTGTCTTTCACATCAGTGGGAAAAAAATTATGCTTCATTCGGTTATAGGTACTTGAAAACTAAACTAAATTCTACTGACATCACGCCACGCCTATCGAAGAGTTCCGACACTAAAAACCAATTTTTTTTTTTCAGAATCTCAATGAACCTACAAATTTATGTTTTCAGAGGTATCGCAAATGCATATGCTGTCACTATGCGAACAGCCACTGTAAATACATCGACGCAAACGACGTCGATCCAATCCTCGCGGGGCTCATCGAAAAGTTATGCAAACAGACAGGTTGCGAATTGAACTTTATTGTAAGTGATTATGAATGCACGATTTCAAGGTAACTAGAACAGGGCCACCCTATTTCTTCATGTGGTTATAAGGCCACTAAGGGATAGAGCTGTTTGACTGCAATAGGCTCGCCTCGATGGAACCGAGAATCATGGTTGGCTAAATGTGGGTGTTGATTTCTGTTGAAACACCTCTGCCTACCCCTTCTATGGTTTACTGGCGTGAGTATATTTGAAGATTACATTTAGATTAGAGCCACAGAACATTTATTTACCATGATTTTGTCGGTTTTGTGCGATATTTCGGCACTGTTACAACTGACATAACCAATAGGGTCTATACATCGGAAACTGGTAAAATATCGAGTTTAGATTAAATGTGTCCGGCGATTTCTATCACCACGGAACCATTGACAGTCGCGGAATCTCGGAACTCAGGTTCGCTTAGTCCTTATCTACTTTTTGGTTTGGTTTACACGACTTTTAACGGAGCGACAGCCGCTTAACCTACTTTTTCACTATCTAACTCCGAGAGGCATGTGCGTCCGTCAATCACCAGCTATATCAAATTGTATGAAAGTTGGCTGGGTGGGACCCTATACACCATATGATTTAACGATCAATATACTAAAGTGCTACGGGAATAATAACTGATTCGATGTGGCCCGATTTTTCGCCAGTGGTAACTTGACACAACATACTATGTTTCAGGAAGTGTGGAAGGCAAAAATGAAGGCAGTGAAAGGAGTGAGGTGTAATTTGTGAAGAAAATAATTTAAATAAGTGCATATTTCGTTATTTCGTTAATATCCCGGCATCTGGGAAAAAGTCATTACATTAAAGTATCTGGTTAATTGAAAGGTGTGTAAGGGAATAATTTACTTCTAAAGTGGTTCAATCCTAATATAACTTGTTCAAAGCGCTCTTATATACCTACACAGGGCCAAAGAGATGTATGCATTTACACATGTACCTACCTACAGGTGCCAATTTATCTTTTCGGCCGTGTGTACCTATATAGATGGTGGTTGGCATTCTAATGCTTAGGTACCTATATTTTAAAACGAATAAAGAAATAAATAAAATTGGTAATAAAATATAGTAATTTTATTTTATTTATAATCATAGTCGATGAATAGACTACGTCTCTTTTGGCAAAGGTCGCGTTTCGTAACCCTTATTAAATAGCTATAGATAAGTGATATACACACAGCTAAAATGGTGTGAATAATATTTTGTGTAAATGACGGGACCAGCACTTCGGGGAACTAAGTCGCATAAACTGGCACATAAATATTAAGGCTGTCCGAGATCTTAAGACAAGGGGAGGACACGGAAAACTTTGAGTCAGGCTACCTGTTGTACTTCAGAGAAGGTGAGCAGCTCTCCCAGGGAGGTGTCGGATTTTGAGTAGAAAAGGACCTTATTAGCAGCGTTGTTGAAGTCGGTAGTGTGTCGAACCGGGTAGCGTACCTTGTACTTAAAAGCACGAACAGTCGTTCACTGAAGGTGATGCAGGTATATGCGCCGACCTCGCTTTAACCGCCAAGGCTATACATACAACGTTTACAGGGGCTCTTCCTAATGGATAGCTTCTTTAAGTAAAAGCATCACAGGAAGTGGACTTGACAACGCCGAGACTGTGCTAAGGAACGAGATAGACTTCTTCATAACGGGCTACTGCCCAGCACATATTTATAGACGTTTCTGTGATCAACAAGTTTAATACAGGAAGCGATCACAGACTTATCTGTCAGACGATCTCTAAATATCAACATGAAGGCTGAAAGATTCCGAATGATACGGTCTACTCTCCGACCTACGCCGCTCCAAGCAGCTCTAGGGTCCAAAAAGTTCTACATGGAACTTCAATATCGTTTCGTTATACTGTAAACCACTAGTGGCATCGACGAGAAAACCGACAGTTGTCAAAAATTGCAGGAAGTGGGAAAACGCAAACAGCAAGAGTCCAAGCTCTCTTCTGAGACGCAGACTTATGAGAAAGAGGCTTGAACGAACATCCACACGGTCGTCTGCGTCAGATGAGAGCCTTACTTAAACAAATTAAAAAGGTGATACAACGCGACCTCCGACGCTTCGACACTCGCACCGTCCAGTAGGCAATTGAGCAAACCCTATTTTGGTTGAAAGTGTTCGTTCAGCAGTCGGGGAGGCCTTAAAGTTCGAGATTCTCTAATTTGCTCTAATAAGTGTGTATTCTGTATCCCACCCTTTATTACCCTGAATAGGTACGAAACGATTGTGAGTTCTCTCCTAACTTTTAAATCATTATATCCGACCATACTCAGAACAAATAACGTCGGGTACCTACATTAACGGATGCAATGGGTATATTCCATATTTTCTCAGATATAAAAATCTTATAAATTTATTTTACACTTGCTCCAACATGAGGCTATATTTAACTTCATGTGGGGCCCAGATGATTGCGTTACTATCTAACTGAATTCTTACCAACGCGTTATAGCTAGGTACAAGGACGTAATTGTATTTAGGTTTTCGAAGTCCTTTACTGTTCTTAAGACAAAACGTAAATTCCTATACACTTTTTTAGAACATTTAACAATTTGATCACTAAACCTTACCTCAGCATTAAGACTAACCCCTAAATCCCTAACCTCGGTGACCCTTACCATCTGCGTACCATCTAGAATTATACGAAACGGGTGCGTGCTTACGCGAGAAGGATGATTGCCACGCACTTTGAGGTATTAAAGTGCAATAGATTATCTTTACTCCAGGCTGCTACCCTATCTATGTCTTTCTGCAACCTGTTGCAGTCTTCCAAGTTATTTACAGGGAGGGCAAGCTTAAGCTTAAGCCATTTCGCATCTTGAACCACTCCGGGTAGCTCATTAATCAATATAATGAACTCCAGTGGTCCAAGGGGTTCAATCGCGTGATACCAGAATCGCAAAATACCAGAATCGCAAAACACCAGATTCGCAGAACATCCGATACGCTATAATATACTAGATATGCACAATACCAGATTTCAAAATAACAAATTTTGTACAGTCAAAACGAAATTTAATAATAATAGGTGCTTTTACCTTATTAGTCATGCCTAATTAATAATTCCAATCTTTGTAGACTAACTTCCACCGTGATTTCATTATTGACGCAAGCTGTTACGATTTTATTAATTTTGTCATCTTTCTCTATAAATTTTAAATTTCCTTTCTGGCCAGGATAATAAAAGCATTCTTCCTAATTTTTACATCTTGTAAAAGTGCTTCATTCTATAATAGAATGACAAATTGAAATAATGTCTTAATGCGTCTGTGCCACCTCTCTATGGCATTAGTTGTATGATTTTTTCCTCCAAAGCAAGAAAAAATATATGTAGTTCTTTTTTGTAGCCACTGATTTTCAAAATGTTGTTTGAATTTATGAAAAAATTCATTATCTGGTGCTATTCCGCAATGTAAATAAGATTCTGGTATTAAATTGTTGAGTAGTAAAGCTGAAATTATGCATAGGGTTACGATACGCCGTTCTTCTGTCGTTTTTCCGAAATTTAGCTTTTTGCTCATGCGATATATAGCTTGCAATATAATGATAGTAACAACCTTTAATTAGAATTCCTGGAAAATCGGTTCGGTACCGATCGGTTGACTTTGCGCCTTGAGTCGCCCTTCTAACTGCTCATTTTTATCCGTGAGATCGTTATTCTTGCCTGTATGGCTTCCACTTTTTCTGACTTTTCTTGAACTACCTCCATTATTTTTTTTACTTCTCGAAAATCATTTCGTGTTCGTTCAAATCTACTTTGTAGCATGGCATATTCCTCCGCTTGGTCATTAAATCTGGAATTTATTTCGAAGTGAAATTTACGCATCTCCTCGAGCAGTTGATACTCATTATGTACCACTCACACTGCTTTCCTTCGACTTAACTCTGCTGCCTCGCTCCTTATTTACAAAGTTGCCCGGTGCAAATGTTTTATTCAAGGCATTAGTACCTCTAATCGGCGTCTCCGTATTATTCCGTTTTGAAATAGTGTTGATACATTCCGGACACATCCATTGACTTTTGAGTTCTTCGGTAAAAGTTTCAAACTTTTCAGTTGTTAATGCAAGACACTTCAAGTGATACAATTTATGACATGTTTCTTGCGAACATTTCATAAACAATATACTCTTAATCTAGGCATCACATCCGGCACACTTTGTACCTACTCATTTATAGTTAAAAAAAAAGAAAATTACAATTAAAATCTTTTAAAAAGTAACAGTATTACAAAAACACGACCGTCCTTTTCAGCTGTCAGCTGGATTGGCAATTGGCATAAGCTAGCTAGAGTGGCAATGGGAATGGGCTGACCACGTCTATCGAAGTACTGATGGCCGTTGGAGCAGACGAGTCCTACAGTCCGTCAAATCTAAGAAGTACCGTTTGACAGTTCTGACAATTGAATTATAGGGATGGGATGAAAAAATCGATTACTATAATATCCGAACTTTAAGAGATCGATTACTATAATATCCGAATTTTAAGAAATCAATTGTTATAATTAAATAAAAGAAATGTTTAGGATATTTTTTTATTCACAACTAGTACTAGTATCGTCGTCTTCGTCATCATCGTCATTTAAATTAATGACCAGTTGATTGTCCATTACATTATCAAAGTGTACGTCTCTTTCGAAGTCGTCCATTATTATTTTCTTTGTTTTTTGTACTACTTTACTCCAATCTTCCTGTGTAACTTGGGCACATGCTTCCTTTAATAAACCTTCCATTTTCTTGACACTGAAGGGTGGTTTTGTGTTGTGTCTTGCTGCATAACCTGTAAAACAATAATGTAACTATTTGATAGCAGACGAAAACCATTGTTTAAATTATAAATGTTAGAAGTACTCGTGTTATTATTATAATATTATAAAATATTACCTTTAACTTGGGCCCAAATCAGTTCAATGGCATTATATTGGCAATGGTACGGAGGAAGTCGTATGACTTTGTGCCCGTGCTCTTCGGCCAATTGGTCAATTACATATGTCGGTTTTGGTGGTTTATGCAATTTCACTAACTGTAATAATTCAGCTTTTAATAGTGACATGTCGGCATCCACTCCTTTTCTTTGCAGCCATGCCACCAAATCTGCTTTCTTATTGGCTGACGTAGGTGCTTTATCAATTTGCACAGAGTGGTATGGGGCATTATCCATTATAATTGTGCTGTTAGGAGGGATATTCTGTAATAAATTTAAGAACCACTCTCGGAACCTTACTGCGTCCATTTCTTCATGATACTCTTTAGTGCTTTTGGATTGGAAAGCTAATAAAGAGTTTTCCACGAAGCCTGTAGACGCTGACCCAGCATGGCATATTATGAGGCGTCCACCTTTTCCTATCGGCACCTTCGAGCACGAAGCTTCAGAATCATCAGTCCATGTTTTCGGCACAGAATGGTTGGAATTTAGCCAAGTTTCGTCCAAAAATATTACATTATCCCAGTTTATAATTTGTTTAACTTCGCGCAGGAATGTTAGTCGCTGCATAATTATGTCATGTCGCTCCATAACAATTTTTCGTTTGTCAACTTTTTTGTATCTGAAGCCAATTCCTGTTATTACCGTTCTCAACGTGTGCGTTCGCGCAGCGGAATGTTGTTGAATTTAAAGATTTTAATTATGCAGATATTTAGTGTATGACGTCGTGTAATTGTGTATGGTAAAAAAAAAATTGTGCATGCAGCCATTGTGGAGAAATTCGCTAAAAATTGATTCCGCTGGGCGAACGTTGTCCTGGCGGAACTTTTTTCTAATCCCTGGACTTAGAAGAAAAGAAATGTGTCCAAAAATTAGTGTGTATTTGTGTGTAATTGTGTATGTATGAATAAAATTAGTGCATGCATAAACTTCGGAGAAATTCAAGTTTCCGCTACGCGAACGTTTGGCCATTAGCTAGTTTTCATATAAAGCTCTTATATAGAGAGCTGTAGATTTTTACATAGATTGTTTTGAATTTGTTTAAATTTGTTTAAAAACAGATTTAGAAGAAATCGTAGGGTTTAAAAGATAAAAATATAAACGTGAAATACGCTCATTAGGTCTTAGTTCGTGAAGTAGCCACTTTGGGGTCTAGATTTTCACATTTATACAAACCTTGTAAGTGTCTGCAACATGTCGCCAAGTATCAATGATGTTTCGTTAGTAATTAATGAGTTATAGGACAATTTACCATGAATAGACCACTGTTTGCAAAGCAGTCAAATATCAAGACGTTCTAAAGTAATTGCATAGTAAAATGTATTCCAATAATTAGTGTATTAATTCAACTACTCACATGCAAAATTTCATCTCATTAAATTCAGTAATTAAAGAGAAACAATTAAAATACTGACAAAGCATCGAAAACCTACATAACCCGACCAAGTTCGGATTGCTACAAAAAAGCGACCGTGCCATATTTCTAAGTAACGTTCTTAACCTTCCAGTATAGTATTTATTAATATGGTACAGTTGCGTACACAAGCGTAAGGAAAAAATAAAACAATTTCATTTCTAGAATGAAAAATATTTTTTTAATAATACCGCCCCTATCTGCGATAAGAATAAATCTTCAATTGACAAGTTCTAATTAAACATCAGCTTCTCACTATCACTCACTCAATATAATACATAATTATTTTAAGCTTCACTGTTACACTATAACATTAATAACACACTGTCAATATTATTATTACGGAGAATTGGCGATACATAGCAAAACAACAGCGCATACGCACATTGTCCTTGAGTGCAAATTTGTGAATGGGGATAAAACAAAACCAGGTTCAAGTTCAACAGCAAACGAATGCGCGCAGGCCGTGGCTTATGTGAGTTATGAAAACATATTGCGCTCTCTTTTCTTCAAGGATGGAAGTACCGTTTCAAGAGGGAAGCCGCCTCTATCGCTCGTTGCGCGCAGCGCGTTGTCTGTTTTTTTACACTAGCATAATATTTTTGATCAATTCCTAACTACAATACTTAGACTATTTAATCAAAGGACTAGCCTTAAGTGTACCGCTTCGAACAAAATAATTCTGAATATTTTGGTTGGGTGCGCGGGGACACGCCCACATACATAAGTCCAGTACAACGGTAATATCATATAAAAAAGCTATAAAGTAGCTACGTAAATAGTACTTACTGTCATAGTCAAATACATTTAAAAAATCATGTGTAGAAAAATAAATGACCTATAAATTATATCAAAACAATTGTGTTATCACCTGTACCAATTAAATACCGGTATTATACTGTAAATTTTAGAATGTTACCTAGATATATTGAACGGCCGCTTTTTTATATCTATCCGAATTTGGTCGGGTTATGTAAGTTTTCGATGCTTTGTAAGTATTTTAATTGTTCCTCTTTAATTAATGAATTTAATGAGATGAAATTTTGCATGCAAGTAGTTGAATTAATACACTAATTATTGGAACACATTTTACTATGCAATTACTTTAGAACGTCTTGATATTTGACTGCTTTGCAAACAGTGGTCTACTCATGGTAAATTGTCCTATAACTCATTAATTACTAACGAACCATCATTGATACTTGGCAACATGTTGCAGACACTTACAAGGTTTGTATAAACATGAAAATCTAGACCCCAAAGTGGCTACTTCACGAACTAAGACCTAATGAGCGTATTTCACGTTTATATTTTTATCTTTTAAACCCTACGATTTCTTCTAAATCTGTTTTTTAAACAAATTTAAACAAATTCAAAACAACCTATGTAAAAATCTACAGCTCTCTATATAAGAGCTTTATATGAAAACTAGCTAATGGCCAAACGTTCGCGTAGCGGAAACTTGAATTTCTCCGAAGTTTATGCATGCACTAATTTTATTCATACATACACAATTACACACAAATACACACTAATTTTTGGACACATTTCCTTTCTTCTGAGTCCATGGATTAGAAAAAAGTTCCGCCAGGACAACGTTCGCCCAGCGGAATCAGTTTTTAGCGAATTTCTCCACAATGGCTGCATGCACAAATTTTTTTTTTCCATACACAATTACACGACGTCATACACTAAATATCTGCATAATTAAAATCTTTAAATTCAACAACATTCCGCTGCGCGAACGCACACGTTCTCAACGACTCTATGCTTCCCTTATACAGCCCGGCATCTTTTAAAGTTGCACATAACTTTGCCAATGTTGGAAATTCGCCTCTTGTAAAATACCCGTATATATGGTTTCTAATAGCATGACTATCGAATTCATCGATGCCTGTCACAGGTTTATTTCTTTTTCGTTTTTTCGGTGTGTGAAGTACGTTACTGTCACTCCCCGAAGGCCCATATTTTTCACTTAATATTTTGCCAACGGTGCGGCTACCAATACCGAGAGCTTCACCGACGCGATCCCGAACTTGTGTAACTGGCAGTAGAAGTCCACCATTTTGAGATTCACGCTCAAAATACTCGTGTAATTTCACCACCAATTCACGAGCCTGGCTGTTCAAAGTACGTCCTCTTTTCGACATTATTAATAAACACTTGCTTAGTTCGGAGTCCAGTATAAATATTGCCAAGGTAAACGGATAAAGAATGATCAGTCCAGAAAAGTAATAGCCAAGTCACAAATTATAAAACACAAACGAGAAAGCAAGTACGCGCACAGTCAGCTTCCAAGATGGCGAGAGACTGCTGACGCCGAACCGACCGAGCGGACCGCGTGCGCTTGTAGTTGGCAGTGTTGCCAGAAAAAAAAAATTGTAGAGACTTGGACACCTGCGATTTTGCCTATTGACCTAAAAATAATTAAATTAATTTATTTTAGGGTATCTGTGTATTCAGTGCATTATGCGGTCGCGCAGTAACGTCGTTAATTTATAACATCAGGCAACAACATTTTTGTGAATGGGTTCTACATACCTTATTTTTATTAGTTTTAGACGTAGAAATAAGACTTAGAAGAAAAAATTGTAATTGTAAAATCAATGGATGTGCTTGTTAAAAATTTGTTTATTTCTCTGTAATATGCAAACCCATACTATCATACACAAAAATAAATGTAAAAAACACTATCCCTGACGCAAATATATTTGATTTATAAATACGTATTTTTGGTGAATGGGTTTTATCTCATATTTTACGATTACATAACTATTTAGTTATGTAATCGTAATATGTGAGATAAATCCCATTCACATGAAAAAATATTTGTTTGGTTGTCAAGTGTAATTTGTAAATAATACATTCGATTTTTCGTATATGTAAACGATTTTTTTGCATACAAGTGTATCCGAAGAGTCGCAACACTACGTGCAGTGACCTAACTACGTAACTTTGTAATGCGGTCAAGAATATAACTATTAGAAATTATTTACTGTGTTGCTTTGTTTGAAAGTTTTCAATTACATTTAGATATTAAGAATTGTACATTTTTAGATACAATAATGAAATCTTTCTAAATTCATGGTTTTATGAAAAAGGTTATCGAAACTGAATAATGTACGTATGAACAAAGTTGTTTCGGTTTGAAAAATATGAAACGTCAAACGGTACCTCTTAGATTTGATGGACTGTAGAGTGGAGACCGCGAGAAGGTAGGCGGATAATAATTCATGAGACCCACCCACATACAATGTAAAGGTTATGAGGTCCTAGACACAAATTAAAGGATTTAATTGTATTAAAATTATTGAGAAATAAAAATAAATGTTACTTTAAAATATTCATTTTATTTCATTTACAATCTTAGGTACCGCAACTTACGTCTATTGTGTAATACTATGGGCGGTTATTTCATACATACATGTTTTATATTATTCTTTTAAATTGTTTTTTATTTATTTTATAATAAATGTATAATAGATCTTTCGTTTTCTGCGGTCTTTTAAGTAAAAAATATAAACTAAACTATATTCTAAATAAAAATTAAGGCTGTTCGTATAAAATTTTTGTTAAATATTTTATGTCTAAGAACTAATGATAGATATATACCAACCTAGTCCTATTTTTAATCCATTCCAAAGATACTAAACTAAAATTAGTTTTGCTACTGCAAAATGGTGTTATATTAACTCTTCTCCTTTGTTTATTACGGAATGTGTCAATGGATCGCGAGGCTCCATCGGACTGTGATTTTTTGTCCATTTTGAAATAGTGATAGCCAGTGCATTACCGACTGATATGATTCCATACTAACATAAACTTTTGAACTTTCAATGAAAGTAATGAAGAAGAAGCTGTTACCTTTTACAAATATTCTTATTAAACCCTCGAATTAAACCAAATGCCTGCGTATGTGGTTCAGCTCAGGATTTCTCGAACGCATATAGGTCACAGTAATCAACAGTCCCTCTAAAATAATCGGGTTGTGACACTCTAAGCAACCAGTGGGGTAACTGGACTCGCAAATTTACAAAAGCTATTGACTCTTACGAACTGCAATAGTATATAAATTGTGCATTATGTTGCAAAATAATACATGGTAAATAAAGCTGCTATCTATTATATTTACTTTTTTCCTTTTGTTCCCCTACAAAACCGTCCTTTTCAGTCAGACACAGACTTATTACTTATAACATTTTTCGTCTCAATAATATAATGATGACGGAAATAAAATTACCAAATTTTAATTATTATATATTACAAGTTATATTGACTGTGGTCTCATGTTACCTGGCTCAGTGGTGAACACCCTCCCGTTGAGTCTGAGAACTAGAATTTTTTCTATACACCCAAAGTGTACAGTCGACAAAGGAGGTACAGTTGCATCTTTAGCACTTTATATTAAAACTAGCGACCCGCCCCGGCTTTGCACGGGTGCAATGGATGTTATTATACATATAAAACTTCCTCTTCAATCACTCTTTCTATTAAAAAAACGCATCAAAATCCGTTACGTACTTTTAAAGATTTAAGCATACATAGGGATAGGGACTGAGAAAGCGACTTTGTTTTATACTACGTAGTGAAGTGCAACCATATCTCTTTTGTCGCCTGAACATTCTCAATTTTTTCCCATCACCTATATACTTCATGAAACAGTACGCCTGTGACCATGACCAGTACAATCTGGTCAGAACACCAGGACTCCCTGATATTTCAACAAAAGTAAAAGTACGTATATAGCTATAGACGTTAACGTGATCATAGACGTTAATTCTAATAAACACAATTGTACACGTACTCTGAGTAATTTTCAATTCCTAGGAAACTACGCAAGGATATCGAGCGTATGAGCAGGTAATGCTTGCTATGACCATTTTTTTGTGCATTTCATCGCTATGTCCCCTGTGTATTGGTTGTTTTAACAGCACCTCAGATTCAGTATCATGGGCATAGCCTGTTTTTAGCTTCGGGTGTTTGAGAGAACAAAACAACAGCAATGTACATGAAATGGCATTCCTATACATGTGAAGAAGGTAAAAAGCATTCTTTGTATATTCAAGGAGAGGGGTTGATCCCCAAACCCCAACCGTTTTAGCTACGCCCGATGTAAGCATTAAAATTCAGCAAAGTAGAACACATGGATGTATTTTTTTTTAACTTATACATTTCATTAACGCTTCTATTCCTATATAAATGATAACGATTTCTTTGAATATAATTAAAATTGTGTTTTAAATCGTAAAACAAAACATGAATTATTTTTAATGCAGGAAATATAGCTTTTATCAACCTAAATAATGCCACTATGGTTAAATTTCGTAAGATTCTGGTCTTTACATGGTCAGATATAAATTTGTTTCTTCATTTTATTACTTTCCATGTATATGAAAAATAATCATTTAATTCGAACAATGTGACTTACTTTACTTATTTACTTAATAAATAAACGTGTTTAACTTCAATTTCTATTAAAGTTTATCATCTTCAACGTTATACTTCTATTATTTTATATAAGTAGCTTATTATATTACCTATATTTTTGTTAAAAAGAGTTTAGAAATAATAAATTGATTTAATTGTTAAACGGTATTATTGTCATTGTTAAATGTATATAAGTTTAAAAACCTTATAAATATATCTATTTGTAAACTTATCTAATTGTGCAATTTACAGCGAATTGTTTACATAATATTTACATTATTTTTGTAAAAAGAAGATAATATAATTAAATACAATAATTACATTTCGATGTGTAAATAACTTATTTGTTAAAACTGTGACACGAGACTAGATCTGGTTTGGAAATAAAAAATATAAAAATGTTATTGTGAAAAGTAAAATAATAATCTTAAACATACATCGGTGCATTTAGTTGTAGAATTAAGTAGATCGGTAACTACATATAATCAGAATTCACCTCAATCAGTAGTCTCCTTCAAAAATCTGTAAAAAAACAAAACCGTTGGAATAAAATTTACTAACTGCCAGATTTTTATTTCATGTTTATTGTTTTTTTTTTATATAATACGAGTTGTAAAATGTTTACGCGAATATTACTCATTGAAATAAAACTAATTTAACGCATTCTATCGCTAATTATTTTCTGTTATAGAGATTACTCGGTAAAAGCCATCGATTTCTGCAAAGGATGATCCGACACACTATAAAAAGACACCCATTATTGGAATAATAAAAATAATCAAATCTAAGAAAAAGCAAAATACGTCACGTCTCGTCCCAGACACTATAGGTATATACTGTTTGAATCTGCGTAAATAGTAACATGAACAATTAAACAATGTTCGGATACTTCGAGATAACTTTACATTTCAAGGCATTAATGTAAAAGCACCAGTGGTGGACACTAATCCAATAGTGGACACTTTCGAAAAACAAACCTTTATTGTAAGAAAAGTAACTATTTGGTTTACATGACTATTTAATCATAATGGCATATATAATACATGATATTTGTGTTCAAAAATTCGCAACACTGTCTCAAGTAAATATTGAATTGGAGCCAGTTGTTTCTTAAGATTTTTGTTAAGGGCAGTAATTTTTAATGGGTTTTATTTTTTATTTATTAATAATAGTTATCATTAATTTTAGTATTGATGTTATAAATATGTAAGTTGTTGACCTACGTAGACTATTGCAAATTTTATGGCTAGATTTTCTATCAGTTTCTATTGGTAGATACTTACGACACAGTGTATATAATAATTTTATTTAAAGTAAAAGTATAACAGTTTATCTACAAAAGTTAATGTCTAAATGTTGCTGTAATAGTTAAGAAGGGATGTAACGACCTTTCTGTAATGAATATATTACATTTTGTAGATTGAAGTTAGATTTGTCCTTAAGTGTTCGCCATTGGTGCTTTTACCTTAGACACCATCTCAGTTTACCCGTTACCATGGCTTTATCGTATATACCAAATTTTAATAATATCGTAGATACCAAATCGCCATAGAATACGCTAAAAACATGAAACTTGTTTTAATTCAATTATTTTTATTTAGTTTGTTAACTATCTAAAAGCCAATTAGTTGTTTTTATTAGTTAGTTTAACCACAGAATAATAATTTATCAAAAATATCATGCTCGCCCCAATATATATTATATATTAATTTTCCACAATAAAGTATGTAAGTACCACCAGTTCTATCTGATGTCACTAGATGGCATTGTTAGAGAAAAGTCGAAATATCATAAATATCTGTAACAAAAGATGGTCAATGTGACCACTCTGTGATAGTGTATTGTTGAATGTGTTGTGGTTCATTTGACTATACTAATTGTACACTAGAACTAGTTCAAAATCTCTTTATTTTTTTGTTTATAATTAGTTATTATCAAGAAAGGACATAATATATTTATACTATAGGTAATAAGCGGATCTAAAGCTTTTGCGGTGTTTTTATTTCAAGCTACGTGCAGCATGGTACTTCTCTGAGACATCATCATTTTGAGGAGCAATAGATGATTATGATACGACTCGACTCGTGTCTCAACTTTCTTTAGTGGTCTTTATCAATGATTTTCATCTTAATTTTCTGTAAATAACAATGTCTCAAACCAATAAAAATCATGCCAGCTATTGTGTATAATATTTACAAGAATTAAAATATAAAAGTGACGTATACCTCAGACGAGTCTACACCTTGATGAAACGACAATAGTTTTCCGAGTTTCATATACCTAGAAAAACTAAAGAGTTATTGACAATTATTGTCGATTCATAATGTGCAAATTCGCGCGAGAGATACAGCAAAGCTAAAACTGAGAGCATCCCTTAAGTGTCACAAGCTATAAAACAGCCATTGTAAAACAAAAACATATAAATATAAAAAACAAAACCTTATAAAATTCGTTGCTAACTACAATGTTGAACTAAATAGCAAACAATTTTATTAAGTAATTAAAAAAATATATTTAAATATTCTCCTAAGTCGATACATAAATCAAATAAATTAAAATTACTATAATAAATTAGTAAAATAATTACTGGCACTAAAGCGTTTAATATATACCTAATTTATTAAATTTTATAATTGTGCCGACATTGCCGACTTTTATATTTAGGTATTATTATTTCAAGCATATTTTTAACACGTATCTATTACAAAACTTATATATGTAAGTAAAATAAATATACATGCATTTTGAATCTTGAAGAACATATACCCAACAAGTGAAATACTATTCTACTAGTTCAATTCACTATAACAAAATTAAAAATAATTTTATTAGTTAATTTTTAATTCAAATTCTCTAAATTCAAACAGTTTAAATAAGGCTGTTTTAAAATTTAGAGGGATTGAATCAGTCTATAGCACACTACATTCTACATGTAAGTATATAAAGCTCTGCCAAAAATGGTTACTCTTATTTATCATAATATAAAGATACTCTTATACAAGTTTGCAGACTACGAAATGGACACAGTTTTTAACACATAATAATATTTAATAAATTTGAATTGGAAGGTTATGTCACGACTGTTGGGGAATATACTGCTAACCGAACTACCTTGACCAAACCTGGATAGTCGAAAATCTCTTCTGCATACATCTCGTGAGCCATCAGCCATCATAAATCCCGATAGCTGGTGCGTCACGAAAATTATTTTAAAATTTCAATAGTAAGGTACCTGAAATGTATTTAGATGAGAATTGCAACTATCCAGGTATGGTCAAAATAATTCAGCTGGTAGAAATATCAAGAAAAAAATACAAGTGTTTCTGAAATTTTATAACTATCTATTTTATTGACAGAAGCTAAAAAAAAAACAACGTGCATTCTCAGGCATACAAATAATATCTGCCAACAGGTTTCATACTATTTATGTGAGCGCTCAAAAACTGTGGACTTTATTATAAAAACGTAGTTTAGCAAACTCATACGAAGGGTTCTAAAGAGGATGAGTGAGTACAGAGGTGACTGTGCATTCATATAATTTGTTCGATCCGTGAAAAAACATATGCATGAGTATTATATGTACCCACTCATCTACTTCACATAATATATAAGAATACATGTTCTAAATTGTATACATAAAACTACACTATACACCCAATTTGTACCCAACTACCTTTAACCATGCAAAACCCATACAGTTCCTTCTCTAATAAACGACAATTAAGTTAAATCTCTAAGAAAAGACAATTAAGTAAAGTCTAATTCACTTCTGATGACCCCCTATACCCCTTACACAAACACATTGACCCCTTATTTCACACCCAATGACACCCTACTTCACATTAGATGACTCGATACATCACACCCAATAAACCCATGTTTCACATTCGATATATCACACCCGATGACCCCTTTTTTACACCTTACTACGTGTACTCTACACCTGATGCACCCTACTGTCTCCTATCGTGATAATTATTGACGTATACTCTAACAACTTCACCTTCGTATTTGCGCTGTGACGGCATGAAGTAGAAATCGGGGTTCGCTGTTAGTGGGCCTTCGGGCCGGCCACCGCGGGGTAGGGAATACGTTGCGCGTTCTGGACGCCCTGAATAATTTGAGCTGGAACGAAAGGACACAGGGTTATAATCCTTGGTTTTGTATTTCCATTTTATTCTTTGTTGTTCACATAAATTTTATAACGTAAATATAAGTAATGGAATGGTAGGTATAATATGTAAAAATAGTCCTAAATGACACAAAAGTGGTGGCAGACTATTATATTATCGTGTGTCTTTCCGGGGTATGATAGGGACGCGGTGCTGTCTGCTGCCCGCACCTGAAGGATTTGATTTATTTATTTTTTATCTTGAAATCGTAGATAGCCTAGTGTCCACCGCGGTGCGAGAGAAATGTCTTATTAGGTAACCTTACATCCCGATATTTGAAATCTGTACCCCGAGCACGAATAATATTCGAATTCGTAACGTAAACGTATCGAAATAAAGAACGGAGCATTGCGATTGATTGACAGTAGGCATTATTCGTGCTCGGCGCACTGAGGTGGAGTGCGGTTTTAGTCCTAGTCGGTTCGAGTCCATCTTAACCACCATCGACTATGACTAAAACCGCACGCCACCTCAGTTAGTAGTACCCGTGGGAATTTCGCACAAAAAAGGATATGCAGCCGGTAAAGTTCTGAATCGTGTTGAATTAAATATTAATACAATAGCTTTAAAATTAACTTACAAATCAATATCTATATAAAATGAAGCTATCAATTACGGAAATATTAGAACTCAACATAAATATTGTTTTGCAATAGCAAAAAGTTACTGCGACCGTGACAGGACTCGAACCTGCAATCTTCGGATCCGAAGTCCGACGCCTTATCCATTAGGCCACACGGTCTAATAGCCGTATCGTTGAAGTTATTGTTCCAATAAAGCGTACAAATTTACCCTATACAAATTACACCCTAGTTATAATGAAGAGAGGTAAAGTAAATTTTGCTAATAATATATTCGGAACTTATTGCTGTAAACTTATGGTTGACTTTTAAATGGAGATTACACAAGTTTGTAGATAATTATAGGTCGTAATCTTTGTGTCTGCTGTGACAACATAGGTTAGAATGATAGTGATGTCACAATAGGTGTTCTTTTATCTGGGGGCACGGCAGTGCCCCCACCAAGTCAAGCAAAAAAACAAGCGGCCCCCTATATCGACATTTTATAAATACGGTATATTTAAAATTTCATACAATTTGAAGCAGTAGTTTATGCAATATAACGAGACAAAGTTCATTAATATTGTCATTCACTGACTGACCGATCATCACAGTTCTAAGGCACTTAGAACACAAACATAGAATAAAATCAGTGTTTAGTATATGAGGAAAGGAAAAAAAAACTCTTCAATTTCTGTCCAATTTTCTAGATACATTAACTGCATAAATAACTTTGTAATCCCATATAAATATACAGCATTACAAAATTAAATTTGCGGTTAATTAATCAGTGTACCTGGGAATAATAGGTGTATCAAAGGTAACTTGTAAAATTGTCAACGGAATAATAAAGGAAAAATGGGAGTATTAAGTGCAATAAGTTGTCTGAAATTGCATAATTACATACTCATGTAAGTAGTTATTTATATTAAAAGTAAAAGGTACAAAAAGAAAAAACGTAGGACTATCCACATAAAGAAATGAGATACCATAAAAACAACAATACTTGTCAAAAAAACAATTCTCGCAACTTAGTTACTCTACCGTAATAAGTTGTGAGATCCAATTTATTCAGTCGGTACTTATGGGACCTTCTGTATTAAGTTGGTACGTAATTATCTAACCTAACAACATCTCATAGTGACTATATCAATATGAAAAATCTTTAACGTTTTAAATAAATATATTGACTTGGCAATCGCACCAAACAGTCTAATTTATATATTTATTACATGTGAGATATACCTATTGTGTTTTCATGCGATGGCAACACAACGAATGCTATGTATATATGGAGTTTGAAACTGGCACCAAAATATAATTATTTTATTAAGTACATTATAATCTTAGATAGCGTCAGAAACTATGTTAAATGGCAGTCGCTTAATGGAAAAAATCCTGGGGTGTATGTGTGTGTGTATACATCGGGCGAGACTCTTGGAGAGAGCTTTGTCATCTCTTTTCAGTGCCTATCCGCCAAATCATCACAATGTGTTTGAGAGTGTGTAAATGTGAGCGTATGTGAAGTCAACAATTGGGTGTTTTGCTGTAGTTAAAATAAATTATTTAGCTTAACTTATTAAATTAAAAATAGTAAAAGAGTGAAAGCAGTTGCGTCGGTACTTAATTTTAACGTTCTTATTTATTGTTAATTGTCAATTCAACTTTTAATAGTAAATGATTTGACTATTAAATGTTATAACGTCACAAATAAATTTTTCATACAATTTTCCTTATACAGTTTAGTAAAAAGTAACTCATTTGACTAGTCAGTCAGATATCAAATTAAATAGTGCTGTATAGTTGACTTACGGCAGGTGTTGCGGTGGCGGGGCCCCGTGCCTGGGCCTCTGCAACGAGCGCGTGTCGCGATAGTACTGCGCGGCGCTGTTCTGCTGAGCGGGGGTCAAGCGGCCACCCGCGGGCCCGTGCGCGTGAGAGTGCGAGTGGGAACCGTTTGCGCCGTTGCTCTATAAGAATACATATTTCTATGTATACTATGATCTATACTATTCTAAACTGGTCGTATGGAAAAAAAATGGTATCCCGTAAAACCTCAACTTGGCCCCCGATTCTGCTAATTTTATGACATATCAAAATCACTGTCGTGCAGCTGACATTGCATAAAATGTCTTTAAATTTTAGATTTTATAGCTGAGTATTAAAATCCAAAATGAAAAGAAAAAGAGTTTATAACATTTTTCATTCTTTCTACAGTATTGTCATTTAATTTTAGACTTTAAATGTGCAATGGTAACGTCTAAAGTTGAATGGCATTGGTTACAGTGACTGTGGTACCGCAGTGGTTTTGCTATAAAAAATAATAGCAGAATTAGGGCCCTGCTCCAGTAGCATAGTGTTTTACAATGTCATTTGTAGGAGACCTCTCGAACTAGATGAGCAGAAAGTAAGTGATCAGCATTCTCTAAGCATACCTACATGAGAGATTGTCATTGGTCGGTCTACGTGACGTCACTGCAGATCGTCATTGTAAAACACTATGTCACTATGTCAGCAACTCAATGTTTTTATAATAGACTTGTCAGTATGAGTTCACTTTGCCTGATGGTAAGCTGAATGTAAAGTCTCAGTAACACGGATCACAATTGCAGATAACGACAGTCTCTGTGGTGTGGCGGTTCGATTCCCACTCAGTGCAAATATTTGTATGCATGAATATGTCTTTTTGCGTTGGCCTGGTTTTGCCTTGGAGAGCTCGTTAAACCTTCGGTCCCGGTTGCCATATGAACATCTACTGCAGTCGTTACGATTAGTTGGAGCCTTAAAAAGTGCCAACAACTAGTCTAACTGCATTGCTTCGATATCGCCAATTGATTTTGGTGGTCAGATGGCAGTTGCTTCACGGAATATATCGAAGCTGAAAGGTTTGAATGCGAGCGGGAATATAAATTTTACGATGAAAAACCAATAATTCAGCTTCACGACCTCATCAGACACTTTTGACCCGGGATGATAAAGTTTATATATACCATACCTTAGTGGTGCTCTTCCCATTCCGCGAGGTCCCACTAGGAGGTCTCGGTGGAGGAGGGTCGGTGGGTCTCAGAGGGGTGGGTCGTGAGCGGAGGGGGGCGGTAGAAGCCGTACTGTTGTATTTGTCCTCATTCTCGAAGGGTTCGAACGCGTAGTTCGTGTTAGCAGTCGAGTAGTCCTTCCACGCTGAATTAGGGATCAGTTGCTCCTAGAATAGCAGGCGTATAGTGAGGTTTTTATTTATTTATTTATTACATACATCTTGCACTATCAGTACAGACAAATCTAAGTACTCTGCCTCACTAGGACGCCAAAGCGACGTCGCCGGCTACGTATTCAAACAGTATTGTAATGAATTGTTGCCATGCTATCGCCAAGTGATTTTTTTTATGACATAGGAGGCAAACGAGCAGACGGATCGCCTGATGGTAAGCGATCACCGCCGCCCATGGACACCTGAAACACAGGTTATCACACATTTCAATATTAACTGCTTGAAGACTTAGCTGGCGACGTCACTTTGGCGTCCTAGTGAGGCAGAGGACTTATGCAGATAAATTAAAAAAAAGACATGCAATCATTAGGTAGAATACAAATTATTATTAGGTATTTAAAAAATAAATCAATATCTAAAATTAAATAATGTGGACAGTTTAGGTCCAAGATATATTTCCCCAGTAATACCTTAGTCTTGACGCCGGCATGCTTGGCGCGGTAGAGCGTGCAGCCGGCTTGCAACAACGCCACCAGTAGAAGGGCCGCCACACACGCCACCACCACCCATAGTTTGGTCTCCGCCAGGCCGAAGAACGTGCGGGCGTTGCCTATAGACTCCTCGTTGTTCCGTGTTGATACCACTGGAACAAGTGGTTAATTAACAAATGTAATACTATAGAAGCTCGTGAAGTATGTAAGGATAGAGTCAAATGGCGGGTTATTGGCTGAGCTGACACCGGGGGGTAAATATGCGTGAGCATATGTATGTATGTATGTATGTACAAGCTTTTGCCCGCGGCTCACATAGCCTATGTCCTTTCTCAAGGTATAATCTACCCCTATATCAAGTATTATCAAAATCGCTCCAGTGGTTTAGGCGTTAAAGACGGACAAACAGACATACATATACACTTTCACATTAATAATCTTGGTATGAATAGAAGCTTATTATATTAGCAAGGTCTTGCCATTGAACTAACTAGGTTTGAGTTTCAAGGGAAGAGGTTTTCAGTTAAAAAAATACAACAATAGATTCAGCACCACTGGAATCATCGCCAAGATAATGATGACGATGTCTAGTACAAAGTTTGCACTCTTGGGAAGAGGTAAAACTTAAAGATAAAGCATACATACATACACATACATACATTTAATTGAATTAACACCCACATTTCACCAATCTGAATTCGGTCCCACGTAATAGGGGTGAGCCAATTGCCGGAATACGGGCACTATTGTTGACTCGAGCCATGCATCTGAGGCTGAGTCTGGGCTGTACATATCTGTGTGATGTTAAAGCTAATCAGCCCTATCCCTTAGTCACCTTGTACGACACCACATGGGAAGAGAAGGGGTGGCACAAATTCTACTCTGCTTCTACGCGAACCACGTGGCTAAAGATAAAGATCTAATATAAATTTTGAAAATTCTGTTAGAAAGATATTTACCGCCATTTATTTGACTTCTACGCTACAAATAATTCTGAATCGCGCAACCAAAATTCTCACGCCGATCAATTTATAGAATTTATTATTTTTTTTATTACATAAAATTTTGCGTTTGGTAGAAGCCAGCTAACAATGATGAGTTGACATCATCATTACCGAGTTGGGTTTAGTATCTAGAAAACATCACATTCGACGGACGGACTAGAGACAGTCCAGAATTTAAAAAAATATTTTTGAATTGTGAATCGTTGATTAAATATAATCCAAGTTCCCTTTTTATTTCCAGTGTACGGAAGCTGCAGTTTATAATTTTATACTATAAAAAAATGTACTTACAACTTTGAGGTTCGAACACCAAGAACTCAGGGTCCACGTTCAAGTTGCCCACCTTCCCCAACGCAAGAGTTTCTTGGACGGCTCTCTTCCAACGCTCTGTCCCGCTCTCTTTCTCTTCCTCGGTAGAGTTAGCGGGAGTAGAGCCTGAGTCTAAAGACCGGCCTGTGGAGCCTTCTATAGTGTTCGACTCTATTGATTTGAGGGTCAGTTCGGCGATTATAGCTTTCGTCTCATTCCTATGAATATAAAAAAATAGATTTTAACATAAAGTGAAATTTTATAGTTTTTCGTGTTTATTATGTCATTATTTTTAATTCATGGGGTGTATGTAATCTTCGGAGTCTAAACAAACCACAGCTGCAAACCGGCACATAGTCAGGTGCAAGCTTGCCTTTCGGGTTTGAGGAGTTAGACAAAAGTTGTTCCCATAAAAACTATGGAAATCTAAATTGTACAGAGGAGAGGGTTCCAGAATTCAAGGATGTAACTGGAATTAGCTCTAATCCGTTCTCTCGATACGTCTACGACACGATTGCGATAGTTTTTCGTGTTATAGTCTGTTTTTTTTTTTTTAATTTCAGACAGTAAAATGACATTACCTGTGTTGCCGGTATATTGCAATTAAAAAATAGTCATGTGCCACCAGTATCGAAAGTTGTCGATAAATTACAATTGGTACAGATTTTTGTAGGTTATTTTATAGTTAGCTTATATTTAAATTTGTTAATTATAGTGTACGAAACTAAAAATACTTTATTATTTCAACTTTTTTCTTAAAATATAATAAAGCCAAACCGCTTGTATCTAGGCCACAAATATTGTCGATAGTTTCGAGCACGTCATTAAGCACTAAGAGCTGGTATCATTATTTCACAATTTGACATTTGCACTTGTCAATTTACTATCTGAATTAAAAAAAACGGACTATAGGGGTATTCGATTCTCCCAATGTGCGCTATTTCTGCCGATTCTGAAAACATAATACGTATAAATACAATAAATAGCCCTGTATACTAACTGCATGAACCCGTTGACCACGATTCCATGGTATCCCTTGTTCCTGCTGAGCGTTCCCGCCAGGCTGTCAGCCAGTTGCTTGCTAAGTTCTTCGAACTCCTTACTACCGGGGGCTGGTGGCTTGTAGCTGTCGGCCAGGCCCGTGATCCGAATGAGCAGGTTGTAGGAAGTCTGGCCCGGCAGGACTGGCTCTTCGGCTAATTCCTCATCGGTGGGTTCTGGGGAGAGATTGATGAATTGAGTCGCCCGACAGGGAAAGTACCTCCGCCCTTCAGAATGCCGCGGCTATAATAGCCTCGTGCTGTGTTCCCGGTGGTGAGTAGAGGTCACTGGAGAGTTTTGTGCTGTCAGTGGGAAGACCAAAGGCTTGTATTGCTTCGTTTTCTACACACTTTCTTACAACTCTTTGTGCTTATTGGGTCGGTAGCACGAATGTGACTCCCTTATAGTGTTGCACACGTCCATAGGCCACACTAACCCCTTGCCATAAAGTGGGCCATGTGCTTGTCTGTCACCTCTGTGGTATAAAAAAACCTTCTGATTGTATTATTCCTGTTCACTTTTTCTCCATATAGTATTACTTTCCTCCTTTACCTTTACCCGCGGCCCCGCCCGCGTGGATGTCGGTCATCGCGGCCAAACATAGACTATGTCCTTTCTCAAGGTCTAATCTACCCTTATATCAATTTTCATCAAAATCGGTTCGATGGTTTAGATGTTAAAGCGTAACATACATACATACAGACAGACAGACAGAGTTACTTTCGCATTTTTTAATATTAGTATGGATCATCGGGTGTATTGAGCTACAAAACATCCTTGAGACCCAACCAATCACACCTGAAAGCCGGTACACACCGGTACACGTATCAGAGCTAAGATGGTCAGAGGGTAGTCACTACCGGAACAGCCAACTAACCAACCAAGAACAATATGCGGACCACCCGGCTCAGCCCCTCTAGACAAGTGGCATTTCTTTGGCTGTCATTTGGTAGAATAGAATGACAAATGTTTGGCATTTGACGTTTATGACATGCGTTAACGACTGTCACAACGTCAAATCTCATACATTCGTCATTCTATTGTACCAAACCGGGGGCTGAAGTGAAAACTTTGGAAGCAACTAGGAAATCGTTATGAGTAGGATAGATAGGCAATAGACTCTGTGATACAATATCGGTATTTAAACTATCATGGTTGTTTATACTATTAATTAAGTTTTCGGGATATTTACCATGTAATGATTTATCGATTTACTGGAGTCCGGTACAAACCACTGGATTGAGTTACATAGCCCTCAGATGCTTGCGACAGAACGCCACTATATACCAAGATTGGTTAGAGAGGCGATTGAAATTAAAAAGTATAAAAATTTCAATCGTGAGGAAGGGTTTCAACTGCCGAACGTCTGGTATCCAGTGGTCCGCCTATGCAAAAACCGTGAACCAGCCGAATTAAAATCGCGAGTGTATACTGTGAGTGTAGTGAGTCGTGATCGAGTTTGCAGTTCTAGTGAAACCAGTGGTAGTGGTACTGACAATGTAACGCGTCACAAAAGAGTGCGTAAGAGGGTAGACCGATATGTCTGCGCTTAAAACTTTTCTCCATCAACCGCCAGTACTTCAGTTCTTCCGTGATCATGGCGCTTGCAACAGTGCCGAAATATCGGAAACTCGATAAATCATTACATGGTAAATATCCCGAAAACTTAATTAATCTGTGATACAAGTTCTTCCAGCATTAAAAACGATCTCATTCCATGATATACCTGGCCCCCGATTCTGCTAATTTTATAAAATAACAAAACCACTGTGATACCTCTGACATTACATTAAATGTCATTAAATTTTCGACTTTATTGCTGAGTTATAAAGTCCAAAATGAAAAGAGAAAGAGTTTTTAACATTTCTACAAGATTGGCATAAAATTTAGACTTTAACAGTATAAAAGTAAAGTCTAAAGTTCAATGACATTGGTTACAGTGTATGTGGTACCGCAGTGGTTTTGCCATAAAAAAATAATAGCAGAATCAGGGCCCTGGGCACGTATCTTGGACTTAAATCTCGAGACAAACGAGACCCTGGCGCGCGTGGATTGTTTTTTTATAATCTATGCTTGGTAAATTTGAACTCCGCCGTAGTAGCACCCCGCGCTATTCGCAAAGGACACCCAAAATACGTGTACTGCGCGTATAGAGCACATCCTTCATCCATTACGTTGAATTTTCATTACATTGAATACTCTGAAAGTTGGATTCCCATTATGTTGAATTTCCATTATGTTTAATTCTCTGAAAGTTGGATTCCCATTATGTTGAATTTCCATTATGTTGAATTCTCTGAAAGTTAGATTCCCATTAAAGAAAAATAAAGAAACAGGATATATCGCCATTCAATTTTCTTAGAGAAATAACTTTCTTTGGGCTAGAAATAGATTTTTAAAAATGGAGTACCCCATTTTTAATACCCCAAGTTCTTGTTTAAGGATATCTTAGAGATAAGTATAGATAATTCTGTAGTTTAAGTTTTATTCATTTTTATTTCAATATAGTATTATTATTTGATTTAAATAAAAGTTTTGTGAATACCAAAATGTGATATTTTTTGTTTTCATTTTTCTGGTCAGAAACGAATATACCAGTCGCATTTGGCGAAGCGGTTTTAAAGAATATTTTTCTCAATGCTACAAACAAAAATGTGTAATTTTATGATTAACAATAGGTATTTCGGACCTAATCACCAGAAAGGATTTTTACCCGGAATTTCTGGATGTCTGGAACATGTCTGTAAAAAGGAAATTCGGAAAGCTTAAAAGATGCGAGAGAAAATACGAAAGACAGATAACGGTGTGTTGGATAGACCTAGAAAACGCATTTGGCTCAATTCCACATTACCTTATGATATACGCGTTGCAATGGTATAACTTGCCACCCGTGGTAATAGAGATAATCGCGTCGTATTACTCACAACTAAAATTTGCTATAAGCTTCCAAAAAGACCACACAGAACCACTACGGTATAATGTTGGGCTGTTTCAGGGATGCTGCCTGTAATTAATATCTTAATCACCAAGTTAATACGTCACGAAAAGAAATGGGGTTATCGGTTTAAAGTAAATAACAAATACACTGAGTCCATCTTAGCTTTGCTGACGACCTCGCAATACTGACGCGTAATCCAAATCAATGTCAGGAACTATTAAAGGAAATCGATGAGTTCTGTTCGTGGACAAATGGACTGAGAACGAAGCCCAGTAAGTGTCACTGTCTGTGTCTGGGTAGACGGGACACCAAATTTACCTCCTACGACCCGGGACTCTTCATAGGGGGTAAACCAGTTTCCATAGTCGCTGACTCGGTCCCATTTAAATTTCTTGGGAGAAAGATAGACCATCAAGGACGCACTCCATCCTTAGATGAAGTTGTCAATATGTTTATAAATGACCTAAATAAGATAGATCAGCTACCACTGAATAATATCAAAAAAGCTTGGATATATGACAACTACCTAATATCACGTCTTTTCTGGTATACGATTTCGGCAAAACCTTACTTGCGAAAATAGATGCAACTGTCATAAAATCACTAAAATCGTGGCTTGGACTAGCGCACTCTGCTGATCCCTCTGCTTTATTTAGGGATCAGAATAATTTTGGGATGAAATTAAAGAAACCATTGGAGCTCTATAAACACCTTAGAATTACCAAAGCCCACATCTTAGGTAAATCCCAAGATGACACAGTCAGGGCACTCCCGAAAGATAATAACGCGTCCGAGCTTGAATCTAGACTCATATTCCATAAACGATTTATGATAGGAGCCCAGTCGAACAAAGTGTGGTTGGGAGTACGAGATCCAAAAAGGGACCAGGATATACTTAGGTCCTTTCTGAAGCAAGACGCAAATGATAAATATCGAGTGCACGCGATGAATTTGGAAATCCAAAACGAATGGTTGACAATGGGAGAGTTCTGCATACCGATGGCTTTAAAGTGGCGCACCTTGACCTATGAATGGTCGCCGACCCTATTAAAATTCTATCTTAACGCCTTTCAGATGACCCTTCCAGACCAGAGTAACCTGGTAAGGTGGGGGAAGGCCACAGAAAAACAATATGAGGCAATAGGGACGGCTAGGCACATATTAGTAGGATGTAGGGTGCTTCTTGATAGAGGCCAATACTCACGCCGCCACGATAAGGTGCTTTTCATCATACGCGAAGCAATGAGTCTGGCAGTAGCTAGAGCCCAAAAAGGATTGACTACTAACAGACGTCATATCAACTTCGTGTCTGAAGGTTCATCCATAAAATCCAGGAACAAACCTTATTCAATCTTAGATACTGCCCCAGATTGGACTCTCCTAATCGACACGTATGAAAAGCACTATAAAATTCCGGAGGATGTTGGGGTTTCGTCATCTAGACCGGACATATTTCTCTACTCGAAAACGACTAAATATGTGGTCCTTGTGGAACTTACTGTACCGTGGGAAACAAATATACCGAAGGACCACACACTTAAGAAAAATAAATACTATGATCTCACAAACGAATTAATCAAAAACGGTTACGTGGTTAATTTGTATGCTGTAGAAGTGGTAGCGAGAGGTATACTTACCAGCTAAATCTCTCTATAACCTACTTAAAGATCTAGGCCTATCGAGAGCTACAACAAGCTCATTACTAGGACGAATGTCTAAAGCAGCACTAGTAGGTTCGTATCAAATTTGGTGAGGCAGGGGGGGAACTTGGGTAGTGAAGCTGAGTGTTGATGTACATCAACAAAAGGGGCCCCTTCTAAACCTACACTTGGGTCGCAAGTCCCAGGC
Source organism: Eilema caniola (assembly GCA_949126895.1). Lineage (NCBI taxonomy): Eukaryota > Metazoa > Arthropoda > Insecta > Lepidoptera > Erebidae > Eilema > Eilema caniola. The sequence goes on along the minus strand of OX421460.1, from coordinate 12,807,496 downwards.
ACTGTCCCGAGTTCCCAACTCAGCAACGCGATGGACCCGGCACCCGCACGGAGAATCCATGGATTGCTAAGAATATCGTCTCCCCTCTCTTGATTAAACGAGTCAATCCAACTTTCAGAACATTCAACATAACGGGAATTCAACGTAATGGTCCTGAAGGGAGCACATTTTAGGTCTAAAGTATTTGTCCCGCGCAATATCTATTGCAAGTCAGTACAGTATACATACCTGGTCCACAAGGCTTGATGCAAACCCTCTCATCCGTGACGAAGGGGGTGACTAAATGTTTGCTCGTGCGTTTGTTCATGGCGTCGAATGTGCCCCCGTGAGTTATGAACATCATGTACAGGCACTGGGTATTTGTGAACGCTAGATCCTGCAATAACATTAAGTTGCATTATAATAACGTATTTTTAAGTTTTCTTTAAGTTAGCCTTGTGTTATTTCTTTCCAGAATTCGTTCCTTATTAGCAACACTTTCGAATGGCGCAATAATAGTGTGTTATGTCGAAATCGCTGAGTTTGTCTCCTGGCTAATGAAGAAGTTTTAGTTTTCATTAAAATAAGGTTCGGCTCTTCTTTGTGCATCTTTCAGTATTTCTCGTAGTTTCTGATTTGATCATCCACGCCCACTTGGAAGATTCACTCTGTATATTACAAGCATACGTTAGTGCGTACGCGTTACGCTTAAACTGTGAATAAAATTCCTGCCGTGGTTTTTCCAAGCGGCTAACTATATGAGGTTCTTCAAGAAGGGCAACAGAAGGTACTTACAGGGTCGGCAGCGTGAGTGTGACGGCCTTAGTGTTGCAAGCGTCCATAGGTCACGGTAATCACTTTCAATCAGGTGGGCCGTGTTTTGCCACAAAAGTGGTATAAAAAAATCTGTTGAATGTTATTGCCTTACCTTCTGGTCACCAGTGTTCCTCTTCCTCACAAAACTAAGGGTAGTGTACCCATCGATAAGACTGCCTGTCTCTTTGCTCAAATCCTGGCGCTGGTCGACCCTGGGTGCGGAGTAGCCTGATACCCAGGTGTCCATGATGAATGGACGGGATGTTCGGGGATCCACCCAACCTATGATGGCGTCGGATTGAGACTGAAACAAAATTAGATTACTCAATCAATCAATTATATAGTCTACTGTACATAGGCCATAGGGCTCTACCAACGTTGGCCATTGCTCTTACGTCTTAGTTACTATTCTCTTACGCCGATTATACTCGTTTTGGCCCCCTTCCAGATCTTCGGGGCCGAAGCTAGCCTCATCTTCAAGCCGGGGTTTGCAAGTCACACGGAAGTCGATTCCATAAATGTAGTATAGGCCCAAGGCCAAACTAGAGCTGAGGAGTAAGCGGACCAGCGGGGACATGTCATTTATTGCCACACTTGTCGGTCGATAGGTGGATATTGTATACTACCGGAGGTTGAGAGTTACAGCGTGTGAACTTCACATTCGCGATGCAGGCTCAGTAGTAATATCTAAGTAGTTCTACGTGCTGTCGCTAGATGGCGATGCGTACAGTCAGCATCAAATCGATCAAAGTACTCAAAATGACCTTAATGCCTTAATTTCCCCCCTTACTCGTTGACTGATTGTTCTGATATTTCGTTCACCCCTTACTTCGGACAATAATAAAATTTAAATCAATAAAACAGTTCGATTTGCTCTTAATTTCAATATTATGAGATATTGTAGTCAAAATCGTTCTGAAGCTGAGTGTACAAGTGGTAAGTCACAATAAACTTTATCTTTCTTACCATCTTCTTATTGTCACTGAACCCAATGCCGGTCCAGTGCTTGCTCTGCTTGGTAGTGATGGTGAACCGCACGGAGTCCTTGCCTCTCTTCTCGCCGAGGTACTCCCAGGTCGCTATGTATTCGCACGTGTTGTTCGTCTTGCCGGTGGAGTCGCAGTCCGCGGGCAAACGCCATTGGTTGCCACACTTGTTGTCGGGTAATGGGTGGATACCGCCCGAGATTGAGATTTTATTTTCATCTGTAAAATTGAAACATTATTTTAATTTAATAGGTAGTTGAACAGAGTAAAATACAGTTATCGTTATACTATGGTAATAGTAGGTATGTATGAATTATTGGTCGCGATAACCGACTTTCACGCGGTCTAAACCGCGGGTAAAAGCTAGTGTATTACAAAATAAATAATGGCAGCAATGAAGCCCCTGGTGTTGCATACGTCCATGGGCCACGGTAACCACTTTCCATCAGGTGGGCCGTGTTCTTGTCTGCCACCTAAGTGGTATAAAAGAAAACCATTTTCATACGTTGTTTCCATTAGGGTGGGCAGAGTCAACAGCCAATTCACGAGCTTCCTCTAATTTCGTTAAACTTATTTTTTTACAAGTTCAGATGGGTGCAATCAGATTGACAGGCACACAAAACTAATCTTACCAAAGAAATTAATGCTTGTTAGTCCCCTCTGGCTGCCATGCCCGTGATACTTGAGCTCATCAGGCCGGTAGAAGTTGCCAGTGCTCGCGGTGCCACGTTCGATGCCCGACGGAGGCGAGTGCACGTACTTGCCCGTTTCTTGCCCGCGGGCCCATATAACGTGCATCGTATCATCTACTATTGAATGGTCTGTCGGTTCGATTGCCTGTGAAGAGAAAAATAATTGGTCATGTTCACTATTTCCATATATATCACTATAGTTCCCATTAGTGTGTAACTCCCAATGGCTTTTAGGGTCGTTTTCATTTTAACTCTTCACCATCTTGAGTGGTGCAGTCAATTAATGGACTGTGTATTAAATAAAATACATCTTTCGTGTTCCCACAACCTCATTGCCCTTTGTTATCAGTTTTTAAATAACATTTCATTATTCGTATAGAAACTTTCGTGAGACATTTTTCATTTAAATAAATTTATTACGGCTACACTCACGTAAATCGTCATGAGCACTTATAACTGCTCATGAATAAGGACTCCGGTCGGATCCGAAACTAATCGGGCGCATTCAGACGTAATAACTTAATTTAAACATTTCATTATTAAAAGAACATAAGAAATGAATTTCAAACGTCATATTTATAGCTGGCTCGATAGTACAGCGGTAGCTATTGCAATTACTATGCTTGAGGTAGGTACTATGTTCACGTGTCTGCCCCTCTAGACAAGTGGCAATTCGCTAGCCGGCGTTTGGTGGAATAGAATGACGAATGTATGGAATTTGACGTAAATGACAGTCGTTAACGCATGTCAAATACGTCAAATCCTATACATTCGTCATTCTATTCCATCAAACGCCTGCTAGCGAATTGCCACTTGTCTAGAGGGGCTGGACAGAACATCAATTAACCGGTTATTTTTTTGTTAAGAAATGAGGACCGCGGAATTATACCCAGTAAACAGTAACTAGCTTACCACCAACAGAAGGTGGGAGCATAATCTACAAATAGCCGGCGAATTGCTAATACATATCTGCCTAGCTGCACAGGTCAGACCTAGTAAGAGTAATTACCTTAATCTTCTTTCTGAACATAATGGTAGTGACTCCGTTCTCTTCATACCCGGACGCAGCCGTGATATCATCATGTCCTCCCCAAAATGTGTCCACGCGAGGAGTTGACCTGCGAAACAAGAACCCCTCTTATTAAACTCTCTCTTCGTCACGGCAGATAACTAGAGTAGTAGATAACTTCGACCACATGTGATGTAGAGAACTTACGAATGCTCGTTCGATCGTTTAAGAGATCTATGCTGCCCGATCGGCCGTCTCAAGCGCGGAGTGTACTAGAACTATTCGTATTTCTTTTGAAAAACGGCGACGAAATTGTGCTGTTGAGTCTAGCATAATTCTCTACCTTCATCATCACCATCATAACATGGTTCCCAGTCCCATCCGAGGCATTCAGAGCCCAGGATCTCCTTAATCCTCCACCTCTTGATTTGGCTTAAATGGCTTACCACCCAACTCTTATAGGAAAGCCTGCACCAGGTTCTAATTCATCACTCAGCAAGTCCTTGAAGATCTTGGTGGGTCCATACACTCACACTGTTTTCCACCTCCAAAAGATATAATTAAGTTACTCACCTATCTCTGGTGTAATAATCGAGAACTCTGTGGTAGTTGCCTTTAGCGGTACCAATAACTATGTCGGTACAGTCCATGGGATTGAAGTCGTATTTCGGCACATATTCGTGTGCAGGGAAGTAGCCTAAAATATACGGTTAATTCACTAACTTTAACACTTTCGCGTTCCATGATTACACAATTATGTTAACGGGAATGAAGCTATTGTGACGCTACCACATGTAGCGCAATTGAAGTTCACGCGCTGGATAGCACATAATATATACACAGCCAAACAGGTGGTATCACCTAACCTGGTCAGAGGAATCTGAACTTAATAGTCTGACTCGTGACTTTTCGACCAGCTTCTACCCACAGGCTGTTGTCAATTGACTAAATCCAACTAACTCGAGTCGAAATGTTAGGTAATATTGTAGGCTCGCGTTTGCCCACTATTTCACCTAAGTATCGGTCAGAGAGATGGAGCACGCTTGTTTATATAATCGATTGGTTCTAGACTTGAAATCTGCTACTTACACGATGATCGATTTCGTTCCCGTAAACATAATTGTTTAATCTTTGATACAGAATGACCTTTAATTCATGTAAATACCTCAAGTCATGAACAACTGCTGATAGGAAAGTATTCTGACGGGTTTTTTTTTGGCTGAAATGCTGTGCTCGTCGAAAATGATAACAATAGGCCTATCTTTTATCTTTTACCTTTAGGTCGAAGAGTAAAGTTCGCCTGTATTGATAAAAATGAGTCGATCGATCTATATAGAAAACAACTCTGTGTACATTAAATCTGTAGAAAGACTGCGTGCGAACTAGATTTTACTTTATGGTGGTATGGAGAAAAGAGTCGCTTATTGCTTAAACTTTTTTAAAGTTATTCTATGACATAAGTCAGGAGATACTCTATCAGAAGCTGATCACGTAGTCAAAGAGAATTAGACGAATTTCAATAAACCCTGTAAAGACTTAATGTAAAAAAAAAATATTAGTCGCGAGTTCTTTCTTATTGTTATTTTACCTGTTTATGTACACACAATTCTCTAAAAATAAAGTTGAGATGAAGTCAAAACAACAACTTATATACTTTAAACATTAAATGGATAAACGAAAACACAAAACCAGTAACACTAAATCAAATAACATATAATATCCTAATACCACTTATATTCCCAAAAAATAACAATTCAAAGTTTTAAATAATAGTTTTTCCCACTTGATCCCAAATATTTTTCTTCCAATAATATACCAAATTTTGTTTTACCACTTTATACCAAATATTGTTCTTCCGTTTCATTCGAAAAATTCACTTGTTTGTTGTCCCTTTTTAGTACAATATTTGTGATAAGTTGGCAAACAATATCTGTTTATTTATTCGTAATTATATTTTTCCCAAGACATCCCAACCTTATTTCGTTTCAGCAATATTTTCAATCGTGTGATAAAATTTATTTGAGATAAGATTTACTTGCCATGAACTTCACCCACAGATTATTATTAAAGAAGATAATATATACAGCACACATTTATATGTTATTCGCGCTCTTAAATAACGTCGTTTAACACACTCATCTCACAAACAATAAAAATCCAAATATAGAGTAAGTTAGAAAAGAGAACCAATATTCAACAAGAGTTAAGAACACAGAGAGAATATCAGTAGGACTCTGTAAAGAATTAACAATGGAGAAAATTTAAGTATTAAAAAGGAACAGGAGACCAGAGGACAATAGGAAGTAGATAGGCATACCCACAAGCCCAGAGCAAATCTAAGACAAAATATTAAAGCAGAAATACAGAAGCTTAATACTGTCATGCAAGAAGATAAATATTAAATAAGAAAAGATAGTAGATGACATGAAATAGAGATATAATAAAAAAGATTATAAGAAAGATGAGATGGAAAAGTTAATCAGTGAGAGAGAAAGTATTAGTATAAAACTTTCATTCACAAACAAAGTTTTACAGGCATATTCATCATTTCAGTAGGATACGGTTGTAATAGTTGATACAAAATTATATAATTTTGTCTATTATTCTTATGTTATGTCCATCAATTTGACTTAACCCAACTTTTTTTGGGCTGTAAGCTGTAACTGCCATAGATGGTCGCATAGTAATCGTGACAAACGGCTTAACATGCTCTCCGAGTCCAAGGTACGTAGAAATCTCATTATATTAAAAATGTTCATCCATCCAGAGACTAACCTGGCTAGCATTGTTTTCATTGCTATGTGTGTTAACCTTCTCGAAGAGTCCCTTCGAAAATAAATAAATAACTTATTGATCATTAAATTGTTTCACACAGTATCCCAAATCGAATAATGATTATGCCTATAAATTCATCAATCAAACATTCACAAAAAAAATAAAGCGTAATTCATATTAGTACTACATAATAATAATACTTAAATATATTTATTATACACACAGTGCAACAAACTTGCTATACAAATATATCTAATTTTCTACATATAAACATAAACGTTGGTATCATTAATTGCGATACTTCATACACTATGTAAGTAGTCAGGTTGAGTACTCGTAAAACAATTGCAGCTATTTACAAACGAATGAGAACATACATAAGTACCTACTAATATCTAGTAGTCTACTAATATATCTATAATTTAAAAATGAATCGCAAAATGTGTTGGTAAGCGCATAACTCAACAACGCCTGGACCGATTTCGCTAATTCTTTCTTTAGAATATTCCTTGTAGTACGAGGATGGTTCTTACGCAGAGAAAAAATAAAAAATGTGTTAAGCCGTCACGGGAACGGGAACAGAATTCCACGCGGGCGAAGTCGCGGGCATCAGCTAGTATATAATAATTATAGCGACCCGCCCCGGCTTCGCACGGGTGCAATGGATGTTATTATACATATAAAACTTCCTCTTCAATCACTCTATCTATTAAAAAAAACCGCACCAAAATCCGTTGCGTAGTTTTAAAGATTTAAGCATACAAAGGGATATAGTGACAGAGAAAGCAACTTTATTTTATACTACGTAGTGATCTCGAAAGACTATTCATGGCTCGATAACCAAGGATCTGAATTAGGTTTTAAGAAAGGAGTTTAAGTTTAAGGGGAGTTCCATTTTGACCTTCGGTCCCTTCAGGTTTTGACATTTGTTTGAAAGTTTCAAATTTTGATGTTCGGTAAAATTTAAAAGAGAAACTGTCTAAATACAGTTAAACTATAGTAGTTTATGATACTGTTGCATAATAAGGGTTCTTATAACACGAGTGTGTTTTAAAAAAACGAGCCGTAGGCGAGTTTTTTTATATTATCACACGAGTGTTATAAGACCAAGTTATGTACAGTGTCATACACTACTTTATCTACTCTCATACTATAATACATAAACTAATTTTATTTTACAAACCAAACCAAACTTTGTTTAATTTAAATGTATAGAACAAAAAAAAATGTTCGCGCCAAGGCGCAAACGTCGATTGCGCATGCATGTTTCTTTTCTTTTTCCCGAATCGGCGGATTCTTTTTTTAAAGTAGAGGTTTGGTCCAGATGGAGGTTGTATAGGTGTATCGTTATGATTAAAAAGTTATTTTATGATATAGGTGTCCATACAAGACCTGTATCGTAATAAAACTTTTTTTTTGGCCTGTGCGTAATGTTTGTCATAAGAGTTTTGATTTCAATTTTATAATCTTTGTATTATAGTATCAGAGTAGATAAAAATTATATTAAGAGAGATATAATCTATTCTGAAGCACAAAAATATTATTTATATTAAAATAAATATAATCTAACTATCCTAGCATATACTAGGAATGCATCATTAAGCAGAAAATATTATTTTTATTTATTTCTGTGTAACGAGTTAATTTTTTATAATGTGATACCAACGCGTACGTTTATTTTGTGCAAAAGCATGTGGCGGTTACCTGCTTCTTCTGTAAGTCCCTTCACTAGCAATGTCTCAGGTTCCAATTCTGCGTGGGGTTCAGGGGACGACTCGGGTTCGGGAATAGGTTCCGTAGTCGGTTCTGGTGCCGACTTTGGTTCAGGTTCTGATATGGGTTCGGGTTCAGATTTTGGTTCAGGTTCAGATTTTGGTTCGGGTTCCAATTTTGGTTCAGGTTCAGATTTTGGTTCTGGTTCGGATTTTGGTTCGGGTTCGGATTTGGGCTCAGGTTCTGACTTTGGTTCTGGTTCGGATTTGGGTTCGGGTTCAGCATTTGGTTCCGGTGTGGTGGGCTCTGGTTCAGAACTGGGTTCCGGTTCAGACTTGGGTTCGGGAGACGGTTCAGGCTCTGACTTCGGCTCCGGAAAAGGTTCCGGTTCGGATTTGGATTCCGGTTCGGATTTTAATTCGGGTAAAGGTAAAAATTTAGCCTTCGGAGTGGCTTTAAATTCCGATGTAGAATTAGGCTCAGGAATAGATTCAGACCTAAGTTCCGAAATGGATTTTGGTTTGAGAGAAGGTTCTGGCTCTGATTTCGGTTCAGGACTAGGTTCCGGCTCCAATTTAGGCTCAGGCGTAGGCTCAGGCACTGTGTTCGGTTCAGGAGTTGGTTCGGATTCAGACTTTGGTTCAGCAGTAGGTTCAGGCTCAGCTTTCGGCTCTGCCGTAGGTTGGGGTTCAGGGTTTGGAATTGCTGTGGGTTCAGGTTCAGAAGCTGGTTCGGCAGTTGGTTCAGGTTTTGAATTGGGGTCAGATATGGGTTCAGGTTCCGATGTCGGTTCGGGCTCTGATTTAGGTTCAGGACTAGGTTCGGGTTCAGGTTTTGGTTCTACAGTTGTATGAATGGTGGGTTCAGGAGTAGGTGCTGGGGTTGTAGTTGTAACAATTTGTTTAGACTTTGGTTTCCACTTTGGTTTTGCCGTATGTTTTGGTTTAGGAGTTTCTGTAGTTGGGTTGTAGGTAGATATAGTTTCTGTATTGGGTATTACAGTATGGTTATGGGATAAAATAGCTGTCGTAGTGTCCAAATCTGTAAAAATAATGTCATCATGCAGCAGTTATATACATAAGAGCTAGTTCTACCACTGCCTGATTGTATTAAAAAGCAAACTTTTATTGTCCTTGCTTTAAATATTAGAGTACTTCAAAAAATCTTTCATATTCTGTTCTTTTTTTACATTCGGTTTTAATCTTATTTCTATTACAGTATTTTTCTGTAGTGCATATTGTGCCCCACCACTAGCAAGGTAGTGTAAGCTTATAAGCTAGTGTCGCGTGTAATCGTGACATGAATATAATAAAGTATTATATACTATCATCGCCTCGCGGTTTCACCCGCGTAAGTCTTGATCCTTGGAGTATATCGGAAAAAAGTAGCGTATATTACTCCGGGATAATGTGACTTCATAAAGGATTATTGAATCGGTTAAGTAGTTTTGAGTTTATTCACTACAACACAAACAAGTCTTTATAATATTTTGCATAGATTCACTTGCAAAATATTGCAAAGCAACGTAGCCATTGCTGTATGAACCTATGTAAAACTTCTAATGTACTATTACCATTCTTTTTATTCTATTTCTCGAGATAGCTTCAGTTTTAACGTATTTATAACTAACCAGTTGTTGCCCTTAGCATCGCTTGCGCGTAATACTGAATTAGTTTAAGCACTTTAATTTCTTTTCGCAATTTCGTTAATTTTCCTATTCATATAAACCTTCTACTAAGTATTAAAATGAATTAAATCAGTAAAATCATTCTGAACTTAAGGCGTGAGGCGTGACGGCGTGAATATGGGAAACAAGGATGCATTTTTTATATACATAGATTTGAAGAGATATTTATGTACCTATACTTCAATATTAAATTACTGTATACAAATAACATCAACAAATCAAAACAAATGGGCAATAGTTGTACACGAAGGCGTCATAGTTGTACACAAAGAGGCCATATTTATACACAAAGTAGCAAAAAACATTATAGTCGATAAGGTATCGTTGTTATTAATCAAATCATTTTTTATACGTATTTGAAATTTGCTAGTAAGTGCTTATCGGTTAGAACTTCTCAGTCAGTGATAGAACTTTGATATGCCGTTAGTATGCCAATTCTATATAATAAAATGCCAATCATATAATGTGCAGTAATTTTGCTCGTGGCGTCCGTGAATTAGCGTAGTGTTATGTGTATTGTGCGTTTATAATTACGAGCCTTCGTATAGAAAATGCGCTTACACTTACTTGTCTCGTTTACAGCTCGCTTTTTACGTCCTGTAAAACAAAATATTAATAAAAATATTTATTTATACCAATTATATTTAATAATTTTGTAATCAATTGAAATCGGAGAAAGCTGACAGCTAAGTATGGGACTTAGAACAGTCTTTTTGTAAGGGAAATTCTCTGACCAACTGAGTTCTGGACCTCGATTCTGCTATTCATCATTCATTTACGTAACTAAAATTATATTTTATACACTATTAATTAGTCTAAAATTAAATGGTATTTCTTTGATAATAGTGTAATGAGAGTGGTTTGCTTTTACACTAAATAGCTGAATGGACGCTGTGGAAATGTACAGGACTATTTCTAATTCAATTTTACAGAATAGGAAAATTGCTTCAAAATTTAATTTAATTAATTCTCACCCTTAGAACTGGACACTTTATATGACACGCTAGTTTTGACAGTAACATCATTTCCTAAATTCTTGAAATCGAATCCATCGAGAGAATGCATAGCTACTCTCTTATTTCTGTTATCATTCGATGGTGCTTGTGTCGTTAATTTTGTTTCGGGTTGCGATTCGGAACTGGGTTCTGGCACCGTCGTGGGTTCCGGTTTCGGTTCTGGCGAAGGTTCCGGTTCTGCATTCGGTTCCGGTGAAGGTTCGGGTTCGGCTTTTGGTTCTGGCGTTGATTCCGGTTCTGATTTTGGTTCTCGTTTTGCTTTCGGCTCTAATTCAGCACTTGGCTCCGGTTGGGATTTTGGTTCCGGTTCTGCTATGGGTTCCGGTTCAGCTTTGGGTTCTGGTTCAGCTTTGGGTTCGGGTTCAGAATTGGGTTCAGGTTCTGCTTTGGGTTCGGGTTCCGGCAGAGGTTCTGGTTTTGGTGTATTAGCTGTAATTAAGAGTTATTAATATCATGGGGTACCGATGCTAAGAAAATATCTTTAGTAATATTCAAAATTGAATAGATGGCACTAGTAGACTCCTTTAAAGAAATAAAAAATTAAAACCATGTTAAAATGCTTATTTGCTGAATCAGAATCACGTAAACTTATTTCAGAACTTAAACACATGATAAATTAAGTAAGTAAACATAAAACTCGTTGGTAATGTAATAAATAAAGATTTCGTACAATCATTCTATTTATTTATTTATTTATTTTTGTGCCATCTAGTGGCATAAGGCATTTTGTCTATAACTTTCACAATTACTGCAGAATCTGGCAGAATCCATATAGATAAGAATATTTATAGTTTTATTCAGTCATACTCAATAATGTATATGTTTTATTTTTGGTAAGTTAATTTTAATACTAAAAAGTTTGCCAAAACAATGTCGCCATCTAGTTATAACTCCTGAACCAAAACGCTGCCTGCCTGCTTCTTGAAGTTACGAGTGTTTCATTTTTTGTTCCTGATTGTGCATCTATACAAGAATTATATTATGGTATCTGTGATAATATGCAATTAAAACTTTCATTAGTAACGGGGTCTGCTGAAATCTTACCCCTTACTACGTGAGGCTAAGATATACTTAACATTTAATATACATTTTATTTCTTTAGAAATATACAAATTACTCAACTAACACCATGACGATTGAAAAAAAATTTTAATAAAATTTGAAAGTGGTCACATAATATATCAAGCGACATCTAGCGAAGTCACATTCAACTTTTCGGAACTACAGATCGTTAATCGCGCAATGAAAATTATCTCTCTATATTTACTTACTTTTAGCATCCAATGGGGGTCCTAACACTGGGTAGTTCTTGCATTCTTTTGTTAAACCGCTTGGACGCCAACCTATGCCTGTAAGATACGATATTATTATTACGATATTCTATAGAACTAAAGTAGCTTTAGAAAATTACTTCACCCAAACATACAACATCCAAGCAAAATGAAATATACATTTATTAATAAAAACCTTTTTAAAAACTTTAAAAGCTTTTCTTCAAAAAGCTGTTGTAATTTAGAATAACAATTCTCTGTAAAGTTTGTGCTGATTACAAAATCTTGTATACTTAGCGCAAGTTCTTTCTCTGTGTTCTGTTTGCGCTTTTGAAATCAGCACAACCCTTGCAGAAATTTTTCGTTTTTAGTAAATAAAAGCTTGTAAAAAGTGCTACAAGTCGACGGTACCAATGAAAAATACAATAAGTAATAAAATACCTTTTGGTTTCACCATGTTAACTGCTATTGCATCATTACTTCACCTTGCAATTTGTTACTACTCAGTACTATCAACACTCAGTCTCTCATAAAGGAATTTGCACATTCTCTCGGTTCGCTTTCGTATCTTCTAAAACTACTGTCGGTACTTACCCGCATAAGAAGTACCGTTGACCATCATAATGAACTCAATCTCAGCTTCCTCCTTAAGTACCCTCCAGTATAGGTTGAATTCCTTCGACATTTCACGTTTATTGTACAGGCCTAGGTTCACGTTCTTGTCCTTCCAAGGCGCCTCTATGAAAACACAGATCAATATATTATTTTAAATAACACAAATTCGAAATATAACGGTCAGGACAAAATCAAATATTATCTTGCTTCCATTTTTTTTGGAATGTTTATTTTATATTTTATTTTTTATTACGTCTACACTTTTTAGTTAAAGAAAATTTAAGTGACCACGTGTGCAACCAACTCTAGACCATTCTAAATGGTCATTCAAAACAAAAAAATACTTCGTAAACCTAAACAAATGACAAATTTTCCTTGCCCTCCTTATTTACCCGCCCCCTGGGTAATAATAAGCCCCTATATAAGAAACAATTCTGCTGCGGCAATCATGTCATTCATGCTTGCCGCAGCAGATAGCCGCTTACCATCAGATGAGTTCCCTTCACATAAACATAAGGCATACAATACTTACTCTTATTACATCCCTTGCCATAGAACCCGAACGGGCAGTAACACATCTTAGTGGGAGACTCAGTCGCGTTAACATCGACGCATTTGCCCCTCAGTCCGCAGTCGGTGTCTTCTGAACATTCGTCACTGAACTGGCACCTTTGTCCTGAATACATCTTGTGGCATTTGCACCTGCCAAGGATATAGAAACCGTGGCCGGAACACGTTTCATGGTAGTCTTTACCTGTGGAAGAATGTAACTTAAAAATGATAAATTGAGAAACGTAATATTTATAGCGTATCCACAATTACTAGTATTCAGTTAAAACCTCCATAAAAACTAAATTGCTTGTGTTAGGAGTGGCTAGGATACGAATCCGGGGCCTCTTGATCATAAGGCTGACTCCTTAACCACCATGCTACGGACATCGAGCAGGAACTACAATATCACAACCGAGTTGGGACCGAGTATTCCCCCTAGAATGGAACTAGCTGCGTGTTCAAGTGCCACCCTGGATGATGACTTTTTCGATCTAAATTTATAGCAAGTTAGCACACTAATTAATTCGAGATTTGAGTAGGTAAATAATAAATAATAAATAAATATTTCACAACATTCACACAACGCTATCTAGATCCATGGTAAGCATAGCTTAACTAGCTTGTGTTATGGAATCTAGAATGCGGATAAACATACTTAGATACATTTTTTTTGTAAATACATACATATTATACATAGAAACACCCAGAACAATGCAAATATACATAATCATGCATACAAATATTTGCACTGAGCGGGAATCAAACCCGCGCCACCTGCGCAGCAGCCGCGTTCACTACCGCTACGCCACGGAGGTTAATACCATAATAATTGATTATTTTTAACTGTGTGATTTGATCTTACCACTAGGGAAGTTAGATATAGGGCAGACTTCATCAGTGAATGTATAAGAAAGTCCTCATTTTTATTCTATACAGCTTGGCTAGATGGGTGCACAGGTGTGGTTTGTAATGGTGCAAACATTTCTAAGTTTTCACAATCTATTCTCTGTTTCTATGGCGTTTAGGCATGATGGTGTATAATGATCTGTTTGTTTGGAGAAATCTCACACTCTCCAACGCCAAATGTTCAAAACAATTAGGGGGAAAGTACCTACATACAGTGCCGTGAAAGAGACAATAGACACCACAATAGTGAAGTCAACCGATCGTTACAAATTGCACCTGTGTGATGCTGCATAAGAAAAAGCTGCAGCCTGTACTGTTCAACTCAAAAATTTTTCAATACTTGTAATTATTATCACGAATAAAATGAAATTTTAAATAAGTATTGTTAACCTTATGTTATGTAAAGTTCAGAATCTATTTGGTGTATTGGTTTACCAAGACCTACGGAGTCTAGCCTACCTCACCTGCAAGCTAGTGCTAAAATTATTGGTCCCTGACGCAACCTTACCCCTCGGGGGTTAGACGGCAGATGCTAACATAATAGCCAAATCGAAATGCTTCTCCTTTAAGATTAAGGCAACCTCGAGTTTCGAAGTAAAAGATCATTACTCATACATAGATTATGTATTATTATTTATGGATGAAATATAATTTGCACTGGATGGAATTCCTGCCACGCCATAGAGATCAGTCCGGTTGAAGATTAACAAGTATTAAACAAAGTCGCTTTCTCTGTCCCTACCTATATCCCTTTGTATGCTTAAATCTTTAAAACTACGCAACGGATTTTGATGCGGTTTTTTAATAGATAGAGTGTTTCAAGAGGAAGGTTTATATGTATAGTACATGTTTAATATAGTAGAGTGTGCAGCGGGAACTTACGAAAGTCGCCGGGTCAGCTAGTTACCTATAAATCACTCCACCAGTAACACAACAAAGACAAGTTTTACTATGTCATTTTTAGAATAAAATATGTGCAATATGCAGCAGTGGGTATAATAAAGATAGATTTGTTTTACCTTGTCAGTTGTACAATCTAATGTATGCAAATGAGATGTGCATACTTGGAATACCCAATACCACTCATCTACAACTGACAGTTGCGAATGAGATTGAATTAATGAAACGGCTGTCAAAAAGCAAATTGATTTGTTGGGATTTACACACATACATACAAATAAATAAAATTGAAGTGCCCGTTTGTAATGTTAATATGACAGCTATTGAATAAATGCATTTTCTTATCCTGTCGATAGCTTAATCATTCGTCAAATTTTGTTTGCTCCTTGTGCTGGCCCCTTGATTAGGTTCTCACAGGGGGTCATTTAGGTAAGGTGGTTAAGGAGTCGGCCTTACGATTGAGTGGACCAGGGATCGAATCCAGGCCTAGTGGCCAGGACTTGAACTCACTCTTAAGCATTAGCAATTTAGCTTGGCTTGAGGGATTAGAGTAAATATTGGTAATTCTGATGACTAATATTATTTCTAAATGCATGAATTACTTTAAAATCACGACACGATAGAAATATGAAATAAAGTTGTCACTTTGTATCTATCATATTTCTATATGTCTATCGACCCCATCCCTAGTTTAAAAATGGCCGATATGAAACGTCAAATATGTCTAAAATTTCGCACACGTTTTATTTGAAAGATAATATTCGCATTAGCATTAGCATTCACATTCGCAAATATTTGAAATGAGAGAAGATTAGTTACATCACTAAGCACGCGTATCAATTTACAATACAAAGACGATATAAATACCAATCACATATAAATAGTTCAAGAATAAATTATAATTGATTACAACTAAACACCGCGAGATATTATCGCAATCGCAATAGAATGTAACTGATTAGTTCGTTATACAGACGGTATTATGTTAATTTATTAAAAACAAATAAATATATTCGCTACCAGATGAACTGGATTCCAAATCTAAGTCAAGGCTAACAGCTTAATTATTTTGTTACATAGCTTGAATACCATGAAGAGGTAGACAGTATTTCGTTCATATATCTGAACCATACAATAGGAGCTAGTCTAATGTATAAGTGATACTCACGTTGTAGGATATCGATATCTGCACAGGACCAAAATCTGTAGTTGGAGCCCCACTCGCCCGCCTCCCGCTGAAGCTGCAGCGTGCAGTTCTCGCAGGTGAAGTCATTTGGCAGTCGGACCTCGTACTTCTGTGCCCTGGATAAAAAAACACAATACCAATGTAGGTGAAAACCGTTTTTGAGGTGAGAATAAGTTTTGATTTTTTAATTTGGTACTAGCTTGGGACACAAAATGTAAATTGAAGGTTAAGAAATAGTCATCAAGACGCACAGCGCAGGAATCTCAGAATCTAGGGGGATTTAGATTTAATTCCAAATAGTATTAAATAAAAGATATACTTAGTTGAAAAATAATTTTGATAGGTATTCAAATAAATAAAATCCTGAAGTATATAGTAATAGAAAACAAAGTTATATTAAAAGAAATGCGATTTATATCGCATTTGTTTTAATATTGCTATTTTAGTCACTGAATTCCACCCCCACCTCATTTACGTTGGGTGCAGAAAACAATTCTAACCCCCGTATTCTTAAACGTTCCTCGAGATTTCACTCCACTCGACTCGACCACATTTGAGTAATTTGGCAGTTATAGTTTCAAAAAATCCTTCCACTCCAAGTTCACTCGACAAATTCCCTCATTTAAGTGGAGTAAACAAACGTAATCTGAAGTTAGCACACGACCTTACTTTAAAATCCACTCGGGACCTCGATTTATCATAAAATTGAAGAAATGTCGCTAGAAAACAGTTTTGAAGACTATATAAATTATATATTTGACAATACAACTTATCTATTACCCATCAAGGAAGTATTTAAGGTATGAAATATAAAGATATGAAATTCCAGAAACGACAAAGACACAGTAGTTTATATTTGTTTCAATACAATTATATTCCTCGGTTAAAATGCAATCTTCTTAGCACCCAGGTGGCCAGCGAATGTGGAGCTTGTGTTTACATAATTTGTATATTACTAATAACATTTATTTAGAAGTTATGGTAGCTAAACGTACCAGTATGCATTGTAGAATTTGAACTTTAGAAGACATCCTCAAGTTACTACAAAACAGTTTTACCAGATGTTTCAGCTTTCTCTAGTTACACTTTTACCACCCTTTACCCTCAAAAAATATATTCGCCCGTCTTAAAAATGTATTCGCCCTTCATAAAAACACAATCGGCGACTTAACTGTTGTTAAAATGTAACAGTAATTGTTGTTATTCAATGAAAATAAAAATACTTTTGTTTACTTTTTAATGTGAGATGTTGTAAATCGTCTTTGACAATAACCATAGATTGATGACGTAATTACTCCACTCTAACTGGAGTTCACTCACGTGGAGTCGAGTCGAGTGAAAAACGTGAACTCCAAAAGTTTGACTAAAAATACCGAACTTGAGGAACATTTGAAGCAATCCTCAAAGCTCACTCAGTTGAGTTTGAGTGGAGTGGCATTTGGGGTAACGTTTAAGAATACGGGTGTAAGACCTCAGGGTCTCACTCTTCGGTAAACACTTTTTTTTAACCTACCTACTAGAATTTTCGATATGCAGCTGTTACAAATAGGGTCTAAGGTATGAATAAGTTATATTATATTATCAAATATTATGAATGTATATTTCAATTTAAATCCCTCTAGATTGTGAAATTACCACACTGTGCGACGTCTTTAACAACAAAAAAAGTCGTATTCAACATACAATAAGCAAACACATTACATTTTTTCAACTTACGTTACATCATCTCGAACAAACTCCGTGCCTCCTGCTCTTGGCGTCAAGTCCAATAGCGGCCTTTCCAAATCGTCTAATATCCTTAAACTGAATCCCCCCTGCAAAAAGAAACAAAAACTTCAAAAATATGCCGCCCAACGTGGGGCTCGAACCCACGACCCTGAGATTAAGAGTCTCATGCTCTACCGACTGAGCTAGCCGGGCTGGTGGCAGTATTTGTCATAATTGTCGTTTACTTACTCGATGTGCGTATGCCAAATGCCAATGTACTGTAAATGTTGAACCCGCTAAAAACGATGTTTTTATTGACCCTGAAACAAAATAAAATAACAGATTATTATATTGTACTAATAGTATTCGTGTAGGAATGTGATACCCGGGTACAATCAGCGCCATCTAGTCTCACGGAGACGAACTAAACTCGGCCCACATCTGCAATGTGCAAAAATTACACAATAACAGATTTGTGGCACAATTCGCCCGGAACCAGATTAAGAGAAAAGAAAGAGATTGGAGCCTCCTTAACACAGACGCGTTATTATCGACCGAAATACCGCACGCGTTATAGCGCCGTAGTTTCAGACCCTTACATTCCTGCTTCGTTCGATATTCCGATATAAGTAACTGTCAACTATCCCCAGCCTGCTATACAGTGTGAACGAATACGAAATAGATTTATCGATCGATAAAAATGCAGTATTGTGTAAACAATCGCGATTCATTTAATCAATTAGCCCACCGCACTGCTGGACATGGACCTCTCCCAATGTGCGCCATTTCGTTCTATATGCGGCCTTCACAGGGATACATTAAATTTATTTGATCTAGGAGAATCCTATTCAACATTTTTAAACACATTTATCATGAAATTAT
This sequence comes from Eilema caniola, assembly GCA_949126895.1. Taxonomy (NCBI): domain Eukaryota; kingdom Metazoa; phylum Arthropoda; class Insecta; order Lepidoptera; family Erebidae; genus Eilema; species Eilema caniola. Next base: position 12,788,804 of record OX421460.1, on the reverse strand, counting down.
ACAGCAATTATTTTTATTCCCCATCCAATATTGTGTTCCTCAAGGTCGTGATTTAGGCCCTACGTTTTTCCTTATATTTATCAGTAACCTAAGTGTCCCAAATGCAAACATTGTTTCATTTGCAGACGATATTGCCGTAATATTCTCTGCATATTCATGGCAAGAGGTTGAAACGGCGGCACAGAAGGGCTTCAATTCCGTCCTATCGTGGCTCACCTCTCACACGCTGACCCTCAACTCTACCAAAACTAACTTTATCTTCTTTTTCAGTAAGTACACGAACTCAGCCGCGAGACCCCATCAAGCTACTGGCACACTCGTGTCAATCTCAAACCCAACTAACTTGCAAATGTCCGGCTATCACTCCAGTTGACCCAGGGGCGTAGCTACCGCCGTATTTGCCGTATCAATTATACGGGGCCCCCGGGTCACGGGGGCCCCCAAAGTGTGTAAGGTAAAAGAATAAAAACTTTCTAATTTATTTTATTTTACAAATGACAAAATTCTATAAAGCAATTCCTTTTTTTCCCGCCTTAAGCGTGCGTTTAAAAGTTGGCAACACTCTACATCGTTATGGCGGGCTGCGGGGCTTCCCCGTTTTACTTACTTCATCTTCAACTCAGCGGGGAATTCCCGGGAATCCTTCATCGATATCGCGATGTACGTGTACGTTGTTGTACTTTTTGCATTGGATGTTAAACCACGGAGTGCAGTGCACTGTTTATTTACGCGCTTTATATAAATGTGCATTACATTGTAATTCAGTACAAACAATATTGTTCTTCTGGTTTAGCAGTATTAGTAGTGATTTGTAAAAGAAATGAGTGAAAGGAAAAGAGATAATCCCAGCGGCGCTGAGAAAAGAAAAATTAAACAGAAAAGGGACGAGGTTATAAAAAAAGTCCCCAAAATTTCTTCATTTTTTCAGAGACAAGATACTGTGAGTGATTTAGATTGGAAAGGTAAGTACTACCCAACCCATTTATTAGGGGCCTGTAGTGATAAACAAGGAAATCTTTTAATTTCGGTCTGTCCATCTGTCCGTCACAAAAAGTTGTCTCCCCCCTCGATTTTCACAATTATACTGTTTTTAGGGTTCCGTGCCTTGATTAAAAAAAAACAAAATTCTAACTTATCTATAGGATCGATTTGTTTTGTTGTTTGTCTATCAATCCGTATCGTATCGTTAATTGCGTGTTGAGAACTTCAGATGTGCAGACTCGCTTTCGGGTTCTCGTTTTGTATGGCCACTACGCGCTGCGTTTAAATAGCACGTAGGTGTATAGTAATGCACGGACGGGCTGCAGGTGATTTTGTATCTACTAATAGGTACGAGCACAATCCGCGTAGAGTCTGTGTGGGTCTGAACTGAACACTCTCTAACTGTGACCCTTAGTAACGTTATTTATTTATATATAACTCTTTTTAGTTTAGTATCAAAGCATTCGTATTTATTTTTTAACAATTACTCGTTTATTTTTAGATTCTTCTGACGCATGTTCTTCGTCACATATCCATCCGGAAATAGAAAAAAGCCAAGCACATACTTTATCAGATGTCCATCCAGAAATCGAGGAACCCCAAGTCAACGATTCTGATATATCTGCAGATTGTAATATAATTTCATCAGATAGAGGAAATTTTGGTGACAATTTAACTGAATGCGAACGAAAAATAATTTTTAAATTGGGTCCATTTAAACCACAAGGACCATTTCCAAAAGTTTCAGAAAATAACCGACCTTTTTCGGCTTATTATTATTCATATTTCAATCAGGCAGGCATAAAAATTATAAGACCATGGTTATGTTATTCTAACGTTTTAAACAAACCGTACTGTCACTTCTGTTGGTTATTAGCAGATCGTCAAAACAAATCGTACTCCTCTGCTTGGGTTAACGGTGTTTCGGTTAGAAGCAATTTCACACAAACTATTCTTGACCATGAAAAGTCACAGCAGCATATTAGTGCCTCACTCTCTTATAATAATTGGTTGCAAGGAAATACCATCGATACTCTATTGAAAAGTGAAATCGAGAGTAAAATTACATTCTGGAGAGATGTACTGCATCGTATAATTAATGTTAAAATTACTTTAGTATCTTGTAATCTACCTTTGAGGGGGCATGATTCTGATTCTGGCAATTTCATGGCAATTTCACGTCTGCTATCTAACTATGATGCAACTTTAAAAGAATTTCTTCTAAAACCGAAAGGTGAAATAAATTATTTAAGCCCTATGATGATAATGTGCCTAAAGAAATAAAAATATGTGAGTCCTTTTTAGGATTTATAGCAGTAACCGATTGCAGTGCTGCAGGTCTGAAAACTGTCATTTTAAATTTGACTAAAGAATATGAAATTGATTTGACTAAATGTAGAGGACAGGGATACGATGGAGCAAATGTTATGTCGGGTGTGTATGGAGGATTACAAACCCTAATAAAAGAGCATGCTCCAAATGCCGATTATGTTCATTGTGCTGCGCACGCTTTAAACTTGGTTTTGAACGATGCTGCGAGACATGTTCGTGAAGTATCGACTTTTTTCGATAATTTAGAAAATATATATACTTTTTTGGGCAATAGTATAAAACGCTGGGCTATGCTAAGTGACGATTCATCTGAAAAATATTTGATTACCCTTAAAAAGGTATGTCCTACCAGATGGTCTTCTAGGAACGACGCTTTATTAGCAGTAAAGAAATTTTTTTTACTAATTTCATGATTTTGTACCAACTAAATTTAATTTCAAATAAAAAAGATGAACGTGAAGAATGTAAAAGTATAATTAATATTTTAGAGAGTTTTGATTTCTTAGTGCTCGTTACATTTTTTTCTTCACTATTTGAAATTATTAATCCTGTTTCTAAAGCTCTACAGCATGAAAATAATGACTTACAGAAATCTAGTATTTTATTAAGTAATCTTTTAAATAGACTGTGTCAATTAAGAAATCAGAATTCATTTAATAGTTTGCTAAATGAATCCAAAGATTTAGCAAAAGAGTGGGGGGTAACAACTGTTTTTAAAAACAGTAGGCGAAAGATAACGAAGCGTTTTTTTGATGAGTTATCACAAGATGAGAGAATTTCCGACCCGGAATCCTATTTCAAAGTCAATGTATACTATTGCTGCTTAGATATATTAATTTCTCAAACTAAAGAAAGATTTCAGAGCCTTTGCAACCTGAGTAATATATTCGAAATATTACAACCGGAGAAACTCCTATCTTCTTCAAGCGAAGAGATATTAAACGCTTCCGAAAAACTGTCTGCTAAATACAGTAAAGACATCTCACTTAATCTTTGTGACCAATTGAAGGCTCTAAAAACATGCTTAAATTCTGAAATTAAAAAAATGTATTCCATTAAAGAACTCATTGAATTATTACTAGTAAAATTCAATAGTCTTGCATCCAGTTTTCCCGAGGTAATCACAGCATGCTTTTTATTCTTGACCCTTCCAGTTACAACTGCAACGGCAGAAAGAAGTTTTTCAAAATTAAAACTAATAAAAAATTACTTAAGAACTTCGATGGGACAAGAACGACTGTCAGACATCTCACTATTGTCCATAGAGGCAGAAACTTTAGAAAAACTAAAATCATCATCTGCCATAAATGATTTAATTAATCAGTTTGCCGAAAAAAAGGCAAGGAGAGTGAATATTTAAAATTCGATTTTTATTTGTAAAATGGGTAAATTATGTGATAAATAAATATTTCTTCTCACAATATTTTTTTTCTTTTGTGAAAAATCTTTACCTCCATATAAGGGCCTCCAAAAAGATTTTTATACGGGGCCCCGACAAGGCAAGCTACGCCAATGAGTTGACCATATCAAATATCTTGGCATTACTTTGGACAAACATTTAAAATTTAAACGTTATATTGACATTCGTCCGCAAGTTAATATGTAGCTTCAAAACCCTAAAGCACAGAATAGATAATAGTACTAGCGTACAGAATGGAAGCTCACCCCCTCCCACCGATTTCATTTCCTCTCCCCGCACGTCAAAATCATGGGCGCTTTCATGGGCGCCTAAAACAAAGGTTGTCGCCAGTAAATTGTGTAGGTACGGCACTTCGGGAAGAAGAGTGAAAAGTTCGGCTAGCTTCGGTTTTTAAGGCGTCCTCTCTTTCACACATGACTATAGTGAAATTTAACCCTCAAATGCATCTTGCCTTTTTGTATAAATAACTAATGAACTACACATATGAACATTTGTACTTTTTCTACAGTATTTATTAGTGAACCTGACCGGTTTCGCCTTATGGTAACTTCAAAAGTTTATATTGATGTTTTTGAAATGTTTCTAATCTTACGACTAGAAATGTTCATAAACATTGCGAAACTGGTCAGGTTCAATAATAAATACCTACTGTAGAAAAAGTACAAGTGTTCTCAATATGTGTAACAAAAAGTTCCACCAAGGGTCATCAAATAAAAAAAATTAATGAACTGGATGCCAGGTTCGCCCAGTAAAAAATCTTATCAATTATAATAATTTTCTTATAGTCCGGTTTTTTTAGAAAATAACTCTAGAACTAGCATGTTAAGTGACATTATGGTGGACCGATATTGATTAAAGGTGTATTATTTTTTTACATTATACAGATTATAACTCAAAAGCATACGATGCAGATTTAGATTAGTATACATTCTAGGGTTAAAAAATGGGTGGTACCTGGCAATGACGGAATCCATGATGGACGACATTAATTGTAATACATTCAAATCGAAAAAAAATGCCACACTTCATAGGCGTGAGCTGTCAAAATAATGATTCTTAAATTTTATAAAGTATAGAGCAGTTAAAACCATTTGTTTCTAAAAAATATAAATAGATATCTTTCCGTGAACTTCCGTTTAGTATAAATTATAATTAATACTTAAATAAATTAATAGTATTAAAATAAAGTGTGTTCAAATGCCATTTTTCTAATTTCCTACTCGCCATTGACAATTCTAAATAAGTATTAGGATAGTTATTACAAGAACCGGGCATAAAATCCGTGTCATTCAGTTGAGGTTCAGAAACCTTGGTACGTAATAAAAACACCATTTATAAAGAAATGTTCTACCTCACCCTTGGCAATGGAGCATTAATTACTAAGGGATAAATACTAGTAGTTCTGTAAAGAGTTCTAGATCATTTTTTGGCATCTGGAGATCAAATCTGGTATCCTCACTTATATTTCTTTTTTACAATATGTATCTTTATTTTATAGCTCCCTGGATATTTCACCAATAAATATTGTCAATCCGTTCTTAAAAAAGGCACAACAAACGTCTCCACCTTTTCTCATGATTTTTTTCCACAACAACACAACAAGGAATCATGTTCGGATATTTTAGCCAAATTCATCAATATCCGTTCATAAATAACGCGACAGAAAAAAGGCACCCCTTTTCTCCTCCGATTAAAAAAGCTCTAGGCAAAAATGATGTTTTAAATCAAAGAACATGTATGCCATGTTTGGTGACAATCGGTTAAGAAATGTGCCCTATAGACCGAACGGAACGGAGACTATTTATAATTAATGAAAAATTTCACGCGGGCGAAACCGTGAGCAACAGCTAGTTTTTATAAACACAATCGGTTTTAATTACTTTATAAACTTATCAAAGTCGTGTTGTAGTATTGTTTTGTTATTTGTGCCAATTCTGTTGATTGACAGGACCCAAATGTATCGCCATATTCTTTTCTTCCGAAGCGAAGAAAAGGATGGAAATACGTTTTAATGTAAAAATCATTAATATGACTTTTTGTAACAACAGGATTATCGCCTCCGTTGGATGTGACGTAAATCATGACACCAAGGGATAGAGTGAGAAAAATTACGCTATCTCACTCGGAAATTAGCTCAAATTTCAAATATAGTGCCATCCATGACATTTCTAATTTTCTCACACATCAACACTACCGTGCATGTACACGAGCTATGTTTGTAGTAATTACAACGCGATTGTTTCATACATTTTTCCGAGAGCTTCCGAGGTGTGCCTAAAGACACGTAGCTAATCCAACTGTCATACGTAATGTATATTACGCGCTCTGTCAATCGGTAATAATTTATGGCATATCCAGTTGGTGAGGTGCAGGTAAAACAATAATGAAGCAGTACTAAAGGTCGCCACTCTGCGGCCCATAGTGTTTTCTACTATCGAGCTCTACTGAAGTGTGACTTACTTAACGATAGACAAATGCACATTTATCATTTAATATCTTTGCAACACCGCCTGACTCCGTTTAAACTAATTAGTAAACGACGAAAATACCATATTTACCAAATCCTCCAATGCCTCCCTCGCCCACATCTTTCCGTTAAGGATTTGCCATCTACCTCAGGCCAAAAATGTATAACAAACTTAATGCTATACGCGCCATTTACGGTATGTCCTACCACAGTGTTACTATACTGTGGTCCTATTATACATGCCAAAGACTATAAAATCTTTCCTTCAAACGATACACTAGTAGACGCATATATTCATACTTCATAGTTGTTTATATTGATTAACATTGTGAAAATACTCTGATAGAGACGAGAACTATAACTCCTAAACACAGGCTGCCTAGCAGCCTATCTAGGAGTTCAGTACAAAATACTGCTTTTATAGTTGTAATAGTATGTAATATAGGCATGTTACTAATTATGATTATCACTTATATCTTAGTATGGTAAGTAACCATGCTAAGATATAAGTGGCTATGTAAACATTTTTAATGCGTTTTTTTTTAAATTACGCCATGTAAAATTATATTCATAATGTAGGCTAAACCAAGACGCCATTATAAAATAATCTTAAAGTTTGTATTAAAAATAGAGCATAAAAATATCTAGGGACTGGTAACGTCACGCAGATTTAATTTTTCAAAATCCTTGAAAAAACATAAAGATCCATAATTAAGAAAACGGGAATTAACGCGATCATGGTATAGGTACTTACATACCTTTGATTGCCTGACGTTTCGACCAGGTTCTGGTCTGTGACCACGGCCGGGTGTAACTTTAATTATATATTATTATCATGGAACGCGAGAGTTTAAAAGTTAGTTTAACATAAAGCTTAATCGCTGCATTCAAGCTCTCGCAAATGAAACTGTTGTATTGATTTTAAGGTGTATTATTGTCCGAACTGAATATGTGTGCAAAATATTAGATTAGTCAGCGGAAAGGGGGGAAAAAGGCATTAAGAAAATTTTGAGTAGTTAGTTGGTCAAGACATAATTAACTGATGCTGACATGATTGTACACTAACTTCAATCACCTTACAAAGGAAGTATAACTTAATGGTACTAGCTGTCGCCCGCGGCTCCGCCCGCGTGGATGTCGGTTATCGCGAATCGGACTATAATTTGAGATTTAAACTATCCTATCTCTTAAGTTGGATCGAACTGCACATGGTGTGCGAATTTTATTATAATCGGTTAAGTGGTTTAGGAGTCCATTGAGGACAAACATTGTGACACGAGATTTATATATATTAAGATAAGTAGGTACATATCTGACTTAATTAAATAACCTTTCTTGACAGTCGGGAAAAACCTAACAATACAACCATCAAAAAATTGGTCGAGCGAATGACAGATACGACGCCCGCCTGACAGCCCTGACGGCACTTTGACAATTTAAAATTTACCGATAATGCTGTCCATTTTACTGACAATGACTGATTCGATTTGTCTTTGTCTATCAAAATTTTAGTGTTTCTATTCGTTCGCTTCTATCATACACCATCTATTACACTTCAATTAATTAATTAGCTTATTGCAGTCTACTGCATCTTCCGTATGCGTATCTAGACTATCTTAGCTACCATTTTCAGGTCGTCAGACCATCTGAAAGATCAAGGGCCATCAGACCTACAGCAGATGTGACCAGCCCAGACGTAGACTTACTAATTACTATTCTTACTAACTTTAAAAAGATTAATACATTTTAGTTAGCAGACTATCATTAGTTAATTAAACATCAATTCTTTATGCAGCTTGGATTTTAAATCACTAATGAAAGATGGCAAATGTGCTGTACTTATATCTTGTAGTTTACCTATGTAGATAAGTACAGTAACCGGCATTAACATTAAAACTGTTTTCTTTTTTAAATAAATATTCGACTTCAAAAAAAGAAAGATATTCTCAATTCGCCACATAGGTATGTGAGTAATTTAGGCTGGCATTCACCAGCGAAAATCCGTTCAACCAAATTGTGTTTTCACTATAATATACTATAATTTCGGGGTGATGCCCCATCTTACGAATGGCCTAAGCATTAACCAGTCAGTTTATTAAATTTAGTAATGAACGTCACGGCTGAATATCATTCAGGCCGTTAATTGAATGTCGCCGTTCAGTTACCAGCCTAGGCAGTTTTAAACGGCCGATTAAGCTGTTGGCTGCAACATATATATAGACAATCAGTCAATCTGTGCAAAGATAAATCGAGATTCAGGACTGGGTGTTATTCTAGGTTATGGGTGTTTCGCCCGTATTTTAGAATGCCACACAGCTGAATCTCGACTTATCTGGGAAAAGATTGCATACACATTGACAAATTTGACAGGTTGTCTGGCAGATTGTCTATACAATTTTGGATGTAATTTGTATAGGGTAAATTTGTACGCTTTATTAGAACAATAATTTCAACGAAATCGCTATTAGACCGTGTGGCCTAATGGATAAGGCGTCGGACTTCGGATCCGAAGATTGCAGGTTCGAGTCCTGTCACGGTCGCACAAATTAATATTCTTGGAATTCTTTTGTTTTGTATTTACCTAAGATTCAATTTTAGTTAGATATAGATACTTTTAATTTTATGCATTTAGATTAGATTTTAAATGGTTGAATTTCATCCTAGGGTCTATGGGGAGTGGGGAAACTAGAACAACCCACATTTCTGACGATAGATATTGTCGATATCTATATTTTTTCTCTTTGTATGTATGTGCCCCACCACGATATTCAGGGCCTCAGTCAACCTCACCTGCATACCGGTACATCCGCTGATTCACGGACGAGGCTCAAACAAACGTTTTTCTCTTTATGTTCAAGTCAGTAGTCAGAAGGCAGTTGCTCCCGTAAAGAGTAGTTCAGAGTTTTCACTTTGGAGCCCGAGGCCCGTTTATTATTTTCGATTGGTAGGTACAAATGTCAGCTTTTGTGGGAGCGATCCTACTCCGTTTGTTTAGCAAGAGAGCAGGTACCCCGAATAGATAGTGAGGTTGGTTTGCCTACAACTCGTGCGTGTTGATAGCTGTTCTCTTTCAACAGTAAACATATAGAATAGAATAGAATAGAATAGAATAGAATAGAATAGAATAATACTTTATTTGTACACCATTTACATTAAATCTTACGAGTGAGATACACTTAATACAATTGTTGTACAAAGGGCGGCCTTATCGCCATAATAGGTAACCTATAAAAAAAGGAATCGATTAAGGCAAAGCTTTAATTTGTAAAATGGGGCTGATAATAAACGACTGCCCATTTCTTCGTAAGAGAATGATCTAATGAACACATGCGCATTCGGCGTCTTTGTAATATCATTATACCTATCTAAAATACTATGCGTTTCAAATAAGTTGATAACTGTCATAATGACATTTTGATACGTGTCGATAACTTCATTGTGTAACGTAAGGTCAGCAAATACATTTTTATACTTCACTGTTGCTGGACACTAATAATAGTACTTAATATATTTCCAATGAAATATTTATGATGATTGTTGAACCATATTCCCTTTTCAAGATAGATAAGGATAGGGTAGGATAAGTACATACACAATAAGTAAGAGATTAAATTATCGGTTCTTTTTTATATTTATTTATTTTTAATCGGGCGGTAATTTTGAATTTTTGAATAATTATAATTATTAAAAAAATTGATAAGTGCTTAATGGAAAGAATATAATAATTAAGTCGTTGTTACCATACACGTATGAACCTGTCCGAAATGGAAATTTTGTTGTTAGCTGTACATTTTTGATGAATACGGAATGAAGTTGCCGCGGTCGCGATTATCTTCTCATTTGAAACGCATAGTACTTACAGGTACCTAATATTTTTGGTAAATTTTATTAGACATACCTATTCAATATTTTACTACGCAAAATTTTGTAGTTAGTTTGTACTCCCGTCAAATTAATCGTTTATAGAATATCCATTAGTCATATCCTGTCAATTACAAAACACATGATAGCACTATAGGTAAGTAGTAGAAGTTATTGATTCAACGTACAATATCACTAGAAACTTAAAAACAATGTTATGAACTATAAAATACCTACGAAAATAGGATACAAAATATTACGCAGCCGGTAGGATTCGAACCTACGCTCCCAGAGGGAATCTGATTTCGAGTCAGACGCCTTAACCACTCGGCCACGACTGCACGAGCTTTATTGCCAAATTACAATTAGCATTCTCCAGGTGATTTTACTAAGAATTTTGTCACATGAGTGGGTAAACAGCCCATAGCATATCTCTACCATGATAGTAATAATGACTAATAGTGATAGTCATGACTAAATCTAACAATTACACGTGACTCTTGCCTTTTTGCAATCGTTAATTAATATTTCACTTTTAGGACATGACGTCGGAGGTTTAGGCAATCATTTCGCAAGAGCATACCCACGCCTCCGGCCATAGGTGGTAGGAAAATACTTCGATGATTATGTTATGTGATAAGTTGACACACATTTTGACATACGTGAAAATAATATCAGTTCTAAAACATCGATATCGTATATCCGTTATGCCCTTATATTATAATACATACATACTGCTGTACATAATATGCTACTTATTCAGTACAGCGAACGAGTCTACCACGAGGCGCATAAAACCACTCGATTGCGATTGCGAGTAAAGTACAAAGTTTCATAGTGACTATAACTACTATGACCCGATACGTGCTTTGGCACTTCGGTAAATAAAGTGAGGGTCCGGCTAAGACTCAGTTTTGTAGAAAGCCAGGGTATGTCTAAGTTCTTTTTGAACACGAATAAAAGGGAATATTATTATTTTATGATGTTTATTAATTTAACTATCACGAAATAATCAACAAACGTGAAGTGACGATTGGAATAGCGCCCTTGAGTTAAACCTGACAACATTGTTTTCCGTCGTGTTCGTGTCAGTGACTCATGATAAACCAATTATTTCTTACTGTGATAATGACAGGATAGATGCTTATGCGTGCTTGAATATTCATCAAGGATAAGGCCCTCTCACGGAGGACAGAACATGATCATTTCCTCCTCCATGGGCCCACTAAAGCGAAATAGAGAGATTATATTATACTTATATGGATTTTGGAATTAAAGAGGTATCTAGAATTAGGTAGCTAGAATTACCTATCATATCACTTGAGATCGAGGGGTTCGCGATTAAGTGGCAACCAGGCAGCTTAACACATTGCAAAGTTAAGCAATACTAACCAGTGACCATACACTGAGGGACCATAGAATAGCCACATCATCTGTGCCTCCGAGGGCACGTTAAGTTAAGCCGTCACGGAGGATAGAACATGATATGATATTTCCTTCTCCTTGGGCCCACTAAAGCGAAATAGAGAGATATACTTATATGGATTTTGGGATTAAAGACGTATTTTTAAAGAGTACTAAATACCTACTAGGAACCGGTTCCCGAGGTAGCTAGAATTACCTATCCTATCACTTGAGATCGAGTAGTTCGCGATTAAGCGGCAACCAAGCAGCTTAACACATTGTAAAGTTAAGCAAATATGTAACCATACACTGAGTGACCATAAAATAGCCACATCATCTGTGCCTCCGAGGGCACGTTAAGTTAAGCCGTCACCGTCGGTCCTGGTTGCCATTATGTACATCTATGAAGGTTTCACTCAGGACTTCGATCTTCTTCATCCTAGTGTTAATCCCAGTCGCATCCGAAGCTCTGTACTTCGATTTCACAAGTGATTTGGAAGTCAGATGGTAGTCGCATTCGAGAAAATATCGGCCGCTACTTATCAGTTACACTGAAAAGCCGACCTCAACCTCAACTAAGTAGGGGGAAGAGGCTGGGAGGTGTTGTCCCTTGAGATTGAAGATAATATATCTCACGTAATGTGAATGGATACACCTTTGCTAACCCTTCAAAAATATAGATAGTAGATACAGTTTAATCTTATAAAAACAGCACAAATTCGAAGATTTGGAAGCAGGGGGGGATAATTTTCAACACAGATTAGTTTGATGACTAAGCGCCTAACAAGTCAGACCGAAAATGTAGGTCCACCTGAATGGTAAATGTGCATCACGACCTTGGTGTCAAGTCAACGATCTCTGACTCATCGTGTAACGTTTCTACCTACAAGATTGTATTGCATTGAGGTAGGTTGATGTTTAAAATATTGCTCGGGATTATCTTGAACCTAAAATACGCTCTATAAGCGGACTACAGTTTCTTGGATGTGTTTTGAGACGAGGGGATGCTATGGCGGTGGACGAGCTCAAATCCAGCAATCATGGATTATTACAAACCAACCCACGTGTGCCAGGGCCTCCTTTGTCTCGCAATTAAGGTTCTGAGATATACAAATGTAGTTATGTTTACGGTGACCGTACCACAGAATATATTAATACTACGTAAGTACAGTACAGTAGTCGTAATACTACGACTGTACTCCTGTGCTTCCTAACTATTATTATTATTCATCTAGCTTGCATTTTGTTTTGGTTTAACGTTAGCGATTAGGTATGTGAAGAAAGCTTTCGCGAGTGCCATATAGGTCAATCAGCATGTGCCGGCTTGCAGGTGAAGCTGGCTTGGTCCCAAAGCTCTTGGAGTGGCCTACAACCGTAATATTTAGAGTTCCGTGCCCAAAGAGTAAAAACGAAACCCTATTACTGAGACTCTGCTGTCCGTCTGTCTGTCACCAAACTGTATGACCCGCGTCTCATGTACCGCAAACAACAAATACTAAAAACAGAATAAAATTAATGAGGGGGGGGGGGGCCTTATAGAACAAACGTGAAATTTCTGAAGGTTTTTTTTTAATTAAAGTAAAATAAATGAATGGCTGCTAACGTTGTGAGATAACAGTAGAAGGTACATGACGCACGAGTTTGACTCGCACCTTAACCGATTTCGTATATTGAGGAAGGTTATACTAGAACGCGGTAGTAATCAATGCGAGTGAAACTGCATTGCACAGTTAACTAATAAATTATACATTTAAATATGATTTGGATTATATACGAAAAAATCATTAGTATTCGTCTTCGTTTAAAATCCTCAGTAATTATATTTTATAAGCACAACAAAAGTGGTTCATAGTATTTCAACCAGTGGTTCGTTTAATGTAGGTTATGCTTGTTAGACCAGGAACATCGACCGCCCGTTGAGTCCTATAATACTTACTCCTATACCAATACTATCAAGTGCACCTGCGGACTCACTGGACAGGGCAAAACTTGTTTATCCCAGGGAATTATGCTACCTCAGTTTAAAAGTCGCTAGCTGTTTGCCATCTGCCCCTCTAGACAAGTGGCAATTCGCTAGCCGGCGTTTGGTGGAATAGAATGACGAATGTATGGGATTTGACGTAAATGACAGTCGTTAACGCATGTCAAATACGTCAAATCCTATACATTCGTCATTCTATTCCATCAAACGCCTGCTAGCGAATTGCCACTTGTCTAGAGGGGCTGGTGAATGTAACATGTTACAATAAAGCGATTTTTCGAATTCGTGCAGTGAGCATGGGGACACGAGGGCTCTCTTACTCGCTTGTTTGTCACCTACCTCCCAGGACACAGTGGTCATAGATGGGTCATGCCATGTCCAATGCGGAACTGCAGATCATAACTTAGTTGTTCACATAATGGTGCATAGACGTGCTACGAATCTTTTGCAGTATACCAAAAAACCACTGTGTCCACACTTACACACAACTGTGTCACTATTTGCACCATGGTAGGCCACTGTGTGCACCCTTGCTGCCTGTACTGACTTCATTGATTTTAATGTAGGTATATTACGTACGTTATGGCAACATAAATTTACGTTACGGTACGTTTTAGGCAATTCAAATCTTCGTGTATTTTATAACAACAAAATTAGACTGGCTATCACTACTAGATGTTTTCACACCAATAAAACACATTCCCAAAAAAAATAAAAATAAGGAAATATTAATATCCGTAGATATTACAACGGATATAAGTAATTAGTATGCTATTTAACATTTTTGTATCTAATATTTCTAAATCATTACGGGAAACGTACAACAAATTTCGAAATTGACGCTAGTTCCAAAGTATAATTTTGCGGTTAATTAATACAAATTATATTTTTAATTTTCAGTGGTCACGGCCGCATTATTTCGAATACTAAAAACACGCGTAGTTTTAGTTCAATGTTAGATATGGGTGGGTGAATCTCCCTTTCTTTTCACATCTGAGTCAATGTCAGCAATGTTTTAATCATTAAAAATGAGTGTTATCGTATGTAATTAATTAAGTAATTAATTTTCGAACACACAGAACACACGTTGACTTTTATTATCCTCATGTTCAGTCGTTATCTATGAGTATGGAAGGTGAAGAATTCATTATCATCACAGTACATTTCTTCACCAGCTCAGCGGGTGTCAGTTTACTAAAATATATTGGCCTATCGATTGGCATAAGAATATATCACTGAGTTAAAATCTATTACGACGAATATACTAACAACTAACTACTAACTGTAACTAACAACTAACTGTTTTTATAAATATTGTTAATGGCGTACAATAAAGAGTCAGTCTAGGTCGTTAACTAAACAGCACTATTCAATGAACGGCCTGAATTATATATAAGTATTCAACCGTAACGTTTATCACAACAATTAGTAAACTGGCTGACTAATGTTTAGGCCATACGTAAGATTGAGCACCACCCCGAAATAAGACAGAAAATGTATGTAATTTTCTGTCTTATTCTCGTTTCGATACATATACTCACACCTGTAAATCCCCGAGGGGGTAGGCAGAGGTGTATTCACAGAAAATTAGTGATAGTTTTATTAAGAAACCGCGCAACTTGACTTGGATAGGTTAGGTTAGAAGGCTAATGCGGGAGCAAATATCCGTATTTTAAACTAAACTAATTACATTTCAATCGACATAATAAATAGCTTACCTTTTGGCATTCCACATGGCGGTTTCGTTCTAGAATTATCCAAAAAGTCTAAATCATATCTCCTGGCCGGAGGATATGTCAAGGCTACGTGTCCATTCACATCAAACAACACAAAACTGAATACTACCGCACAACACACCACACTACACAACGAAGCCATCTTTGCACCTCTCATCTTTTTTTAATTTTGTGTCTTGCACATTACTTTCGAATTTCGAACGTCCTAAGTCCTAACCATGATTGGAGTTCACTTTTTAAATTCTTCGCTTCATTTTGGATTCCTTCATGCACGTTATTGTTGGTCTGGAATTCTGGATATCGTTGTAATCTGAAATAAATAAAAAAACAACATTAAGCAAGTAACTTACACTTAGGTATATTGCTTCCAATTTATTGATGTTACGTAAGTACAGATTTATATATATTATTTTATCGCAATTTATTCCTGTTATTTTATTAAAATAGGTACTGTTAATAATATCTCCGAAGTTTTGATTGCTTTTCAGCAGTCATGGTCCTTTGTAATATTCGCATAGACCAGACTAATCTCTCCATTATTATATTGATTTTCACACGTTTATGCTCATTGGTGAAATCCCCGACATATATTAGTAAAATTAATAATTGTGTAGCCTTTAATAGTATACAATGGTTCATAACTTTAACTTGTATAAATCTTATATATATATAAAAGAAAGTCGTGTTTGTTACAACACTTATAACTCGAGAACGGCTGGACCGATTGCCATGGTTTTTGATTTGTTGGATTTGTTTCCGTCCCGAATAGCAGAATACATCTTAAAAACAATGAAAACTCGATATGTGTAATGAATACTTAATCATTTCAATAGATTCTGATTTGTTTATTACATGTCGAACATTGGGGCAACAAGGGCTTAACGGGGGTGTCATGCGCAATATAAGAACCTCAGCAAGTGTAGTTCTCTAGCCTCTGCACCTCAACTCCACTCTCACCTTCCCGCGGTGGGCCCTGTTACGTTGAGCAACCTTGCGGAAGATTGGGTGCAAATCCCAGTGGGAAGTAAGGTCAACAAACGGACGAGAGAAAGGGGGGACTATCTAAGCGTTGCACGGTTAGGTAGTCTGGAAGCCATCAGGAGGGGATGGTTTCCTAGGGATGGTAGCGGATGAATCTGGCATTATAGATCAACGGTAGCACATACAGTCCTAGTTAGATGGACTACTCTCCACTCACCAGGACGCCTTGGGCAAGCGGGTGGGTTTAAACGCCTAAACCCTTCAGTAAATATGGATACACAACAAAAAAGATGGCCCCGAGTTCCCAGCGGTGTAGCGGTACCCAACAAAGGCAGCAGTGTGGGTAAAGGCGAGACCAGGGGTGCTAAGAATCACTGGGTGAACAAAAGCTGCCACGATTCGAATTCAATAACGAAATTGGCGATAGCGTCTTACAACGCAAAAACCTTGAGAACGGAAGACAGAATGGAG
Source organism: Eilema caniola (assembly GCA_949126895.1). Taxonomy (NCBI): domain Eukaryota; kingdom Metazoa; phylum Arthropoda; class Insecta; order Lepidoptera; family Erebidae; genus Eilema; species Eilema caniola. Next base: position 12,772,170 of record OX421460.1, on the reverse strand, counting down.
GAATTGTTCTACGAGCTGGATAAAATCAATTGGGATATAGTCGGATTGTCCGAAGTGAGACGTCAGGGTGAGGAGAGTCTTAAGCTTCAAAACGGGCACAGTTTCTATTATAGGGGATCCGATACAAATGAGCACGAACACGGTGTGGCTTTACTCATTAATAAACGCCTTAGTAACAGCATAAAGACCATCAACTCAGTTTCAGACAGAGTCTTGTACGTGATACTGCAAGTGTCCAAGAAAATCACTCTGAAGGTTGTCCAAGTATATGCTCCCACCACCACAAGCGCCGATATAGAAGTCGAACGAGTTTATGAAGACATTAGTTCCTGTCTAAGAGACCAGAAAACCACGTACACAATAATCACTGGGGACTTCAACGCCAAGATCGGTGTAAAGCAGGATGACTCTGAATCCGTGATGGGTAATTTTGGATACGGCAGTAGAAATTCTAGGGGAGCCATGTTAATTAACTTTCTAGAACAGCAAAAAATGTTTCACATGAATTCATTCTTCAAGAAAAGACCTGAGAGAAAGTGGACGTGGTTATCCCCGGGAGCAAGATTCAGAAACGAAATAGACTATATGTTTAGCAGTCACAAATGTATAGTAAAAGATGTTTCCGTCCTAAACAACTTTTATACAGGAAGCGACCATCGTCTCATCCGTGCTGTGGTACAGATCAATGCCAGATTGGAAAGGTACACGTCAATTAGAAGAAGAAAGACCAAGGTAAACCCTGAATGTCTAATGATAAACAGGGAGTCATATCAGAACGAAGTAAAAGATCACATCAATTTCATCGACGCTGATACATCTGATATAAATGAACTTCTCGACCATCTAAGTAGTTCACTCTGTAAGGCAGCTAAAAATGTTGCATCTAAGAACACGACCGGTCGAATACACAAGCTACAAAGAGAAACTAAGGCATTACTGGAAGAAAGGAGAACCCTAATCAATCAAGGGAAAAGCCACACGGTCGAGTTTAAACTGATTTGTGGGGAAGCACGACAGCATGTTGAGAGGGATATTGATGCATACCGTGAAAGAACCGTGCAAAACATCATAAAGAAGTATAGAGGTCCAAAAGTATTTATGAGAGCTCTGAAGCCTGGTACTCAACAGATAACAAAGCTATGTGACAAAGACGGAAACCTAGTTACTGAACAAAATAAAATACTGAAAGTTGTAGAGGAGTACTATCAGCTACTCTATAGTTCTAGGAATCCTAAACCACTAAATATAGCGACCCGAAAGGTTACCAATGTTGGATCTGAAGATGTACCGGAGATAACAAAAGCTGAAATACGGGCTGCCCTATCCAAGATGTCAAACGGCAAGGCCCCTGGTGAAGATGATATCATCGTAGAAATGGTCAAAGAAGGTGGGGACGTGGTTTTGCAGTTCCTCATTAAACTTTTTAATAAGTGTCTGGAAGAATGCCGAATACCAGAAAAATGGGAGAGCGCTATGATCATCCTACTGTTCAAAAAGGGGAACAAATTAGACCTTAATAACTACCGCCCCATCAGTCTATTATCACAGCTGTACAAATTGTTTACGAAAATAATCACCATTCGTTTGACTAAAAAACTTGATTACTACCAACCAGTTGAGCAAGCTGGTTTCAGAGGTGGTTTTGGCACTATGGACCACATATTAACTATGAGAGTCATTATTGAAAAAGTCACCGAATATCAATTACCACTGTGGGTCGCATTTATAGACTACAAGAAGGCCTTTGATAGCATCGAAACTTGGGCAGTGGTTCAGTCCCTTCAGAATGCCCGTATTGATCACCGTTACACTAACCTCATAAAAAATATCTACAACAATGCAACTTTAAAGGTTAACCTACCACCAGAGACTCAACCTGTCAAGATTCGGAGAGGAGTTAGACAGGGAGATACACTCTCTCCAAAACTGTTCACCCTAGTATTGGAGGACATTTTCAAGAAGTTGGATTGGGAAGAGCGTGGCATTAGTGTGGAGGGCAAGAGACTGAATAACCTACGATTTGCGGATGATATAGTATTGTTCGCGGACACCTCGACTGACCTTCAAGCTATGATACAGGAACTCAACCAAGCATCTGAACAGTGTGGTTTGGAAATGAACCTCGACAAAACCAAGATAATGACCAACATGCTAAATGATACCGCAAACATCCGCGTAAATGGCACTGTCATCGAAAAAGTAGATAAGTATGTGTATCTTGGTCAAGAGATTGTAATGGGAAAGGACAACCAGGCTAACGAAATTGACAGACGCATAAGACTGGCTTGGGCAGCTTACTCCAAACTCAAATTTGCGTTCAACATGAAACTCAGTGCCGAACAAAAAGCTCGTATTCACGACCAGTGCATCTTGCCTGTGCTTACGTATGGGGCTGAGACCTGGGTTTTTACTAAGGAGATCATCCACAAACTACAGGTGGCTCAAAGAGCAATCGAGAGAAAACTGGTAGGAGTTACGCTGAGAGACCGTAAAAGAAACGAATGGGTCAGAGAACAAAGCAAAGTGAGCGATGTAACTAAACGGGTTGCGAAATTGGAGTGGGAGTGGGCTGGCCATGTCGCCCGCAAGCATGGCTCGTGGTGCAGGGCAGTGGTAGAATGGAGACCATGGGGCGAGAAACGCCCGAGAGGAAGACCGCAGATGCGTTGGTACGACATCAAAAGACTGGCGGGAGCAAAGTGGTTGGAAACTGCCCAAGACCGGAACAGATGGCATAAGCTGAAGGAGGCCTACACCTTAGAGGTTGAGAATGGCTAAAGAAGAAGAAGAAAATGTCGAACATTATTTGTTGTCCAATCCTGTCAAATAGTGTAACAACAATTTTTTTTTTGTAGCTTATGGCCTGGTTGCTGAGTCCCACAACTTTATTTTTTTCTGAAGACATCATGTGTGCGTTCAGAAATTTATTTTTTGTAAAATGTCTACAGAGTTCAGGTACTGTTATATTTGTTTGTTTTAGACATTAATTTTCGAAAATTATTTATTAATTATTTAATTTTTAATTCCCGAAAATAATACCTAAGATTTATTCTACAGTAAAAACATAAAATCATCGGAAAGGAACGGAATGTAGGGAATAAAAAATCAGTTGGTAAAGGTTATAAGATTATGGAAAAAAATCTACAGGTTAACAAAAGTGTAAATGTCTTTTTATAGGTTGTCTATGATTTTTCTTGATAAGCTATTCATACGTAGTGGTTATTTACTCTTTGAGCTATTGTCTATGTCTCGAAAGTTCAGGAACTGTTATTACGTTTGGTGGTTTTATGCGACGAGTGCACATTTTAATTGCACGAGAACAGCGCCGCGTTAGAAAGAAGGGCCTTAATTCGTGCTTCTCAAACACAAGAGCAAAAAGAGGCAGCCCGTGAAACGGCTAGGTTAGAAACGAGAAATCGTCGAGCTTATCGTACAGATGAACAGAGGAATAATCTTCAAAGTGCAAGAAGAAATGGTTAGTTCAGCTAAAAAGTAACACGACATTCATTGACTGTTAGGCGGTACGAAGTTCGCCGAGTCAGCTAGTATTAGTATAAAATGCAACGGTATATTTCACGCTCTGCAAACTTTTGGCGCCAAACTGGTTACCATAGACAATGTATCAGAATAAAATTGACTACATAGCTCACACCATTCACTAACCACAGGATGTGTACGACGTCTCAAGGGAACTACAAAATGGCGATTGTGTTAAAGGCTGGTAGCCGACCGTAACCGTATTCTGTTGATTAAGATGCTGTTAAGACGGCCAAAACTTTGATAAGGAATCTAGCGGTTTTATAATAATTATCATATTTATTTATTTTAATAACTTCATTTTGATATTTTGTGTTGGGTATTTATTAATGGGTCTATTTGTATGCGTCTTCGAGCCCAAGCTTCGAGGTCCAAGCTAATCTCACCTACTAGACGGTCCCTTCACCTGTTCAGTGTTGATAAACTACCAATTTCGGGTGACTTGCGGTATGAAGCAGGGGTGTTTTCTGGCCCCAGCGCTCTTTGCATTATACTTTGCCGCTGTCTTAAAGGACACGACGAAAATCTGTACTGCACAAATCGAAGTTACCTCAATAACTGATAAAAGCATCTTTAATCGATCTCGCTTCAGAGCCAAACGACAGGTTTCTGTCCTGGAAATTCCCTATGCGGACGATGTTTGCCTCATAGCGGATTCATTAAAGGCACTTCAAGCCTCGACTCGCTTGGTGCATCATGTCGTAAATGTGGCCTAGTTAGAAGTGAAACAAAAATCCAGATTCTCAAACAGCCACCTCGGTGTTGCAGTCCAGAACCCACTATTGTCGTGCTAGACTGCAAAGTCTTAGACGAAGTCCCACAGTTCAGATATTTAGGAAGCCAAATTCGAAGCGACAATAGTTGGAGGGTTAAAGTGGCAAGATCGAGTGCAAAACACGGTAGTTTTGCGACGCGCAGAAATGCCTGGCATTGAGGCACTCGTCATGAGACATCAATTGGAATGGGCGATAGTAGACCCTATAAAGCCGTATTCTACTCAGAGCTCTCTTGCGGAAAGCGGAAGCAGGGAGGCCAATATCTGCGCTTTAAGGATGTCCTCATCCTCAAACGCAATCTCACAGCTTGCGAGATGCCCACCGAACGATGGGAGAAACTCGCATTGCAGTGCTCAAATGGCGCTCCACTGTTCTCGGCGTGGTCGATAGATGCCAAACGTCAAATCCGCAAAACTCGTCCGAAGCCCTCCTATACGTACACGTACAATCCTTCAGGACAACTGTACTGTGGACCCTGTAACCGAATCTTCAAGACCAAGTTTGGCTTTGCAAGTCACAGTCGAGCGAGACACAGTTAACTCATTCCAGTGACGGAGTGACGGAGAGACTCTCGAAAAAAAAAATTGTGATTAAGTATATACCTGCTTGTATTATAGGTTTGTTTGTTACTTCTGCACTGTAAAAAAACTAAGGAGTAAACAAGCCCGGATTCTAAGGAAAAACCTGAAGTACAACCTGGAGCACTGCTAAAAGATGATGATATTTCCTATGACGATTCGCGTAAACTTTCGAAAATAAAGCTCACAACTCACACAATAATCACCTAAACACATTGAATCGAACGAAATTGCAGGATAGAACTTTCTAAAGCAAAACCAGGTATATTTTAAGAAGAATATAATATAACAAAATTGATCCTATTAACTGATACAGGTTTCCGAACCGAACAAGTAATCTGTTATGATTACGTGCAATCATTGTCTTGTTATGGCGCGGCATTGCTGAACGAGCGTTCGAATTTCAAATTGTGTTTTCTTTAGTAGGTAAATGTTATGAATATCAGAAAATTGTTCATGGCATAAAATTAATTCTACAGATCTTATTGTTATTTATTCTGTGTTATTCTTGCAACTAGGAACAGTGTGCCCGATTTGTCATTCAATTCCTCTGAAACTCTCGCAGAGTCATCGCTGCCGAATGGAAACGATTAATTATTATAAATATTTGAATCAAAGTGTTAAAACATTTAAATAGTGCCCCAATGACTAGTTAAACCAAAGCTAAAAAATATTGCTCAAAAACTAATCTCAAATCTGTAAAATCTGAAAAAATTATCTACTCTTTGCGCTGACTGTATAAGCACAAAGATTATTATGAGTTATTATGAGATTATGACAAAAAACATACATTACCTAGATGGACGTTAAATTATCATTGAAGATAACTAAAATCATTATTTAAGTAGTATTATGACACATAAAATATTCGTTAAATACTGGATATTGACTTCCCTTTATAGTAAATTATATGCGACTTGAATATTGCGTAAGTAAATAATAATTATAATATAATATGGGACCTCATTTAACAGCGCTAAATATGGAGTTAGACCCGAACAAAGCAAGGACAATTTATTATTATTTACGATTTTTAAATTTACAATATCTACGTTGTATGTACTTAAAAAAAAGTATTACATTGTGGGCCGAGTTGACCGATGAAAAATAAATTAATTTAAAATAAATTAGTTGCCCCGAATTATTTTCGGGGCAACTCGACACCGAATGGCGAGTTTTCAAGTGGCGAGTTGACGAATAAGTCTCATAGTTAACAGATTTCTAAAGTAAAAATAAAAAACAAAAGTACCTCTTCGATATTCTAAATAAAATAAAAAAACATTCTAATAATTCTTTGTAGTTTTTCGCGAAATGTGAGGAAATCTTTAATTGAATGTGTTGAGGTATACAATTGATTTATTACCATGTCAGTAGGATGAAAGATTTCGTTACCGTAGGGTTGTCAATTTCATTTTGTATGTAATTATGTTTACTGCATTGTGCTGCTGAGTAGTGCTGAGCCACAAACACAAGGATACACAACTGAGGATATAATTTATTATAGACGTATTCTAGGATAATTTCAGCAAAACGAATGTCAAAGTGTGTCTGAGAATTTATTTAATTTTTCAATATACATACATAATTATGTACATAAAATGTATTCGACACAAAATGTGTTTGTATTCGAACTTTTTCGGAACTGATGGCCGAATATTTATGTTTTTTGGCGTATATGTAGTAAGTCTGCGAATACTTCGTAAAATATTTTTTATAACCATGAGTGATAAGGGTGACCCATCCCAAAGGCTATTTTTCTTATGATTTTGCATTAAAAATACATATTATTATAATCTATATTACTTATACTTGTATAATTTGTAAATACATACCGCCAACCCTATTTTTAATAGCAATAAAACGTTTGCCGTGTCAGCTAGTAGGTAATCTATCAAACAACAATTTATCAGCGCAGTAGTATGTAGGTATTGCTTGTTCTATATACCTAGAACATAAAATGTGCTCTATACGCGCAGTATACGTTCCTTGGATATATTTTGAGGATAGTATGGGATGTTACTATGGTGAACGAGCTCAAATTCACCAAGCATAGATTATTACAAAACAATCCGCGCGCGCTAGTGTTTTTTAAATATCGCGATTTAAGTCCAAGATATGTGGAACAAGCAATACGCACTTATCTCTTTAACAACTCCGCCAAATTGGATAATTCTTTTATTTGTGTTCGTAATTTTCTGGACGTCTGGACAAGGTTATGTAGGATATTCACTCTTGTCCACTTGGCTCGCCTTTGTTCAAAAATATCGTTTTATACTTCGTTGTAAAATGTATGTGTACAATAAGAATTTAAGAATATGAAAAAAAGCTTTGTGTATTTTTTATTCCATCAGACAAAAGCCGAGTCAGCTAGTAAAAAATAAAAGAAGCAGTGAAAGATTAATATCTATGACAACCCTAGCCGAAGGTTGATTAGCCGTCCGTCACAGTCCAAAGTGCCGACACTTTCCCCTGACAAACACGATTCATAGACATTGCACTTTTGTTTTCAATCAAACTGTATTATTTACAAGAGAAGATTGGTTCTCTTGGTGTTTAATGTATGGAGCTTAGTACCTATAAAAGAGTTAGGAGTAGGACATGCTCGTCTGCTCAAAATGGGGTTTGGTTATTGAACTCTTCCATAAGCGCAATGACGCTTATGTAACAAAAGAGTAATTAACGTTACAGTAAAAGTTTGCCTGTATAGTATTAAGGTAAGTCAGCAGCCTGCCAGGGTAGGCAATTACATACAATACCTGACATATACCTACTACAATACGTAAAAAGACTTTCTGATAAACTGATTTATTTAATATCTACGTCCCGTTTCAAAATTCGATATTCATTCCTGCCTAACCCTCGAACCGTGCCACAATGTTCTGAACAACTTGTCCAGTAGGTATAACAAATTGCCTGTACCCTCTCTGTGCAATATTTCGCCTTGATTCAACCTTATCACATTATAAACGGCACTGCATACCACTAGTAACGTCACTGTGTCACAGCACGACATTTTCGACGGTAACCGTGAATTGAGAAGTAAACATACAAACAGCCAAATAGCTAAATGTGTTCAGAAACTTTCACAGCCGCGAATATATACCTACCTATCCTACGTTTTCTTATTAATTTTAGGTTCGAGAAAAAAGAAACATGGTTGCATAATTGCGTACCTATGAGACCCTTCCATATCTAACGCTCACAGTTCCAAAAGAAATAAGTCTAATGACATTTAAATGTAATAAAAAAAAAATGGTCAAATGAGCACAGCGTGGGTTCCATGCATAATTTTATTCAGGGCCGAATAAGTACATAAACCTGCGTGATTGCGTTGACTTTCAAGTTTGCTTTTTTCGGTTTCAAGACGTTACAGTCCTATTGTCGATGCCAAGCTACCACTTCGCCTATAGTGGTGGCTTGTCTACATTTTTGTACTCCGTGAGCGACACCAATAAAATACCTATCACGTTACACCCATTTTTTTCCCACCAGAGAGGCTCATACAACATTAAACAAGGCATTATATTACTATTCCCAATGTTCCCATAGCACAATAGTGTCCAAACTAAAGCATTGTGTGACTTACGAACGCGGAAACAATAACATCGTGTCCCAATCGTAGTGGTTATTACTTAATGCATGGTTAAGATATAGTTTGCGTTTATGTACGTAACAATGAAGTATGTTACTCTAGTTTTTTTCAAGTACAGAATCCATCAGAATTAGCTTAACAGATTACAAGCTGCCGACCATTGTGATACCGAGCTGCATACATTTTAAGATTACAAAAGTAATTGCAGATGTTTGATACCGAAGTATAATTAAGCATACGCCAACTAAAGACGCGTTGCAGTACATGCATTACATACAATACTTGTTAAACTTCAATACGGATAAAGGATACCATTGAGAAGCCGTAATGAATTACGCGTTTCTGCTGCGAGCATCTGCAAGTGTCGTAGGCGGTCACCTTCGTAGTACCTGTAGTAGTGTTCAGTAACTTCTGAGGACGACTATAACATACATTGTGCGTATATGAGCGCACCATTGGAACTGCAACTCCCAACCCATTACCCGCAAGTTGGGCTTCGAGCGGATCTGAAGTCTCTCTTCATCCGAACGCTAATCTCAGTCGTATCTGTAACCGAAATTACTAGTTACTATACCACCTAACCTTTCCAGCTAAGCGAAATTGTTTCACGTCAGTGTAATGCCCAGAATTCGAACCCGGAAAATCTCAATGATCACTCTCCTACTGCTCTTATTCGTAACTAGCTGTTGCCCGCGGCTCCGCCCGCGTGGATGTCGGCTATCGTTTATTAAGCATTATTTTTTTCTAAAATAAAAGTTGCCTAAGTTACTCCTTATAACATCAGCTACCTGCCAATAAAAGTCCCGTCAAAATCGTTCAAGCCATTTCAGAGATTAGCCGGAACAAACAGACAGACAGCCAGACCAAAATTTTAAAAAAAAATATTTTGGTGTATTTCATATGCATGTAGTAAAAAACGGTTATTTCAATATTACAAACAGACACTCCAATTTTATTTAAATGTATAGGTTTGGTTTTATTTTGTCTTTATGGCTTGACGCCCTTAAGCCCGAAAGGAAGTCTAACCAGTAAGCGCACTGGTTTGCAGGTGAGATTGGCTCGGTCCCAGAAGGTTCTAGTGGGGCCGGAACACCTCTTCGTTGTACCTGATTTATCGGACAACAGATGACGGCTACTGAAGTAAAACAACTGCAGTAGGTATGTGCTCACTGTAGCGTATCATTCCGAAGTGCCAATCGTTAACGGCTACAGTCCACGGAGTGGCCTGCCTCCCGTTGACAGATTGAATATGTAGACAGACAAACTTACGTCAGATTTAGATTTGCTAATCGATTGAATAGTAAAGTACTCAAAAAAGTCTTATATATAACCCAGATTCTTTTTAAGTAATTGGTTAGTCAAGGTCGATCTGATACTGACCGTACGAGAGAAGTAAGTCATAACGTTATAGTTAGTAACGCCTTTATTACCATAGGTACAGTCGACAAAGGAGATACGGTTGCATGTTTACATACAACTTTATATGAAAAAGTGCGACCGTATATTTTTTGTCGACTGTACAAGCGATTTGCAGTAGCAGGTTAGTTGTAAAAAATTCGTGTAACCCGAATGCAGTCCAGGTTTTTTGAAGTCCTACTGTGAATAAAGAGTAGAGACCCATGTAAGCACATTTACATATCGGTGCTAGGCGTAACACGCATGTTATACATTAATTATTATGCCTCGTAACGCCTAGTTAAAAAAAAACTAGTTATGTAAAAAAAACTTATATCAAAACTTTAATAAGTAAGAGATCCGATTTTCAGCACTCCATGGATTCACCGTGCGGTCGCCGGGTACATAGCGTGGTACAGAGAGGAACACCGTGACGGCGACTGGGACTTGCGACCCAAATGTAGGTTTAGAGTCGCCACCTTGTGATGCATCAGCGCTCACCTCGAGCGTCTGTTTGCAGCGTCTGTTTGGAGCGTCTGTTTGCAGCGGCAATCCGAGGTCTTTAAGTAAGTTATACAGAGATTTAGCTGGAATTCCCCTTGCACTTCTACTGATTGATGATTATTTACGTTTTCAACGATAATTTTGGTAAACTGTGCATTATCCGATATGGTCTAGTCACTAGGATACCTGGCTCTCACCCAGGAGGCACAGGTTCGTTTCCTGGTATCGGAAAAGTCTTTATGATCAACCACTTGAAAAATATGCTATATAAATAAAGCTTCGAATATTTTAATGTTGTACTTGCTTTTTTACAGTTCTTATGACATGACATGATACGTGACGTGTGTAGGAATACCTTGCTCAAAGTATAACAAGCGTACGAAATCATTTCTTCATCAAAATTGTATTAATAACTGTAATCTAGTCTCCACAGTGCAACTATGATAATAAAATTAATAGTTATTACGTTTCCAACAAGCACTGACTGCTCGCAATAAGTGGTGAATGCGATACCGCCCTCTTGCGGTTAATAGTATACAATACGGATATTGCGCAACAACGGAAACAATGATGTACTTACTCTTATTGTTTCTAATCCCAACTTTAAATGTTTAATTAAACTTTAATGTTATAATTTTTAAAAGCATGTAATTTCATCGTAATGTTAAACATATTTATGTAAATGGGAACAAATGTTATGTAACGCCATCTCTTAACAAGTAGCATTATCAGTTTATCAACAACTAGTATCAAACTTCTTATCGAAGTGCCATCGCTGTGAGAAAACCTTGTGCAAGTATTGTTGACTAACACATTAGAGGCACAGAACAAAAAAAATAATTTCGGTGTTTTGGAGGTAGAGACAAAAAAATAAACAAGGGACAGTAAAATAATCACAGTACTTACACCGGGGATGGATAGAGTACGGCTCGCGGGCCAGGCTCCGGCCTTCCGACGGGCTTTCGACATGAATATAATGTCGAACGCCATAATAGTATATGACCCGCGATAATTATATTTTGGCGGTTCAGAAGGGGTGTTATTTCCCCTTGGACCCCCCCCCCCCCTTCTTCGAACGGCGTCTGGTGTAGGTATATAATATATATCTGTTTTAACACACAATACATTTTTCCTATGATTCCGGCCCTCTTTGGAAATTTCTTTTCTTAAATTTTCTGCCCCAGCCCCCACCCCCCATCACCCCATAAAAAAATGGAATGGAATGTCAAACTCTCCAATTCTCTCCTTGCAAGGCAGTAATGTTGGGCCAGTTAAAACTATAATAAGCAGTGTTGTATTCGTCTTGCCTTTACCCTATAAACACCTCTAAATCGCACGGATAACCATACTCAGTGCTAGAATCGACTAAATCAAAAGTAAAATTAGTTGAAATTTCTGTTTGTAGGATTTTTGAAGAGGCATCAAAGTTTATAAGGTTCGCTCACCAAATTGTATCACCGGAGAAATCCCACGTAAAAATATTATACCTAAGTTGTAGGTAAGTGGTTAATACAATACAATGTTATATTACAGATATTAGTGTGACGTCTGTGGGAGTCTTCCTGAGCCTTGTTCTATGTTATATAAAATTATATTATTCAAGCATCTTCCAGCATGCCTTGTAATACTTTTCTTTCTTTACCTATTACCTACATGTTCTTCACGTAAAACTTGCGCTAGCAAATAGCTCTATTGAAGTTACATAATTGAAACTATCAAATAAAACAGCAACTATTTTATATTTTTAAATTATTAATAAGCTCATATTGATAATTAACTGAGTAGCTGCCACGAATTAAAATCCTATTCATATGTGTAATAATGGTCCCATAAATATGTGTAGTGATGATCACAGCTAATAGAATCTACTACAATTTTTTTTTTATTACATCATTTGAGAACCTGGCTGGCTAATGCTTAGGCCAATCGTAAGGTGAGGTACTACCTCAAAATAAGATAGAAAATTACGTACATAGTGTAAATGTCCTGTAAATCCCCAAGGGGGTAGATCTGTAAATCCCCGAGGGGGTAGATAGAAGTGTATTCACAGAAAATTAGTGATAGGTTTACCTATTGCCATAGCTGCGCAATCCGACTTGGTTAGGTTAGGTTAGAAGGCTAATGGTTTTTTTTTTAAACCATCCACAAATAGGTCATTTTTCTAACTGTTAAATTAAATCTCTCTATCTTAGCTATTTACCTAGCCCTTTTATTAAATAGCTGAACACCATTCAGGCCGTTAATTGAATGGCGCCGTTTAGTTAACTGCCCAGGTAGTTAATTGAACGGCTGATTAAGCTAGTTGGCGGCGACAGATCTAAGCTATTTGCCTAGCCGTTTAAATAAGCGGCTGAACACCATTCAGACCGTTAATTGAATGGCGTCGTTTAGTAAAGAGCCTAGGCAGTTAATAGAACGGTTGATTAAGCATGTTGGCGGCGACATACACAGCAATCCGAAATAGTGAAAACAGTGTAAAATCTTCAATAAGAAGCTTGAAATGATCGTGTCAAAGCGATTTACCTCCTAGCGATTCCATATCTATAATATTATCACTCACACTACCATTTTATCACTGCACTGGTATTAAATCTTAACATCTCATTTATAAGGTCTGTATTTCAGTAAACAATGAAAAATAGTTTTTAGGACGTTATTCCTTTATATCTTATTTTCTGTAAGATAAAGATCAGTTTTCTTTGTTTCGTCACATTGTCGTTGTAACATTGCATAGGTTTAGGAAGTATAGAATTCCGTCATTGTTCTGTATTCTTTGTCTCTCTATGGCATTATAAAGATACAATCGTTTGTTAAGCTCAACCTGGTAAGATAAATATACGGAAGCTGGATTGATCAGATAGAACGGAAGCCCAGCTAGATTCTTATCAGATAATAAAATAAACCATACAGAAATGCAACGCACATGCTATACAATCTATAACGTCGGTAAAACGGGTGCTTCTTGCGTCGATAAACGGTTTTGTCACGTATTATTAGACTATAAATGATAATACAATTATATTATATTATCTTTGATAATACTAAATTAATTATTGACTTGTGATCATAAACTGTCCACCACCATTGTCTGTCTGATAACTTTTGGTCCAATCCAGCCCCTCTAGACAAGTGGCAATGAGGATCAGTCACATAACGGGAGAATCCAATTTTGACTATTACATTGCATGTGTTATGATTTTCTGAGTACACTACCTTTTGATTTTTTGAAATCCGTCCATAAATGGCAAAGTTATTTAATATTTTATCGGGCTTGATTTTAAAACGCGCGCCTCCCGCCCGTAGATACCGATGACGTCATCACACACAGACCCCGCGCGATCGCAGTCGTCCAGTACGCACATTCGTGATTAGTAGCGAACACTCGGTTTTTTTTTCAAGTTTTATGCATTATCGGTTTATTGTTTCGGTGTTCTGTAATAATGAGCAATAAATTGGAAGATGGATTCGAAAAAGGACAGTCAGATAATCTACCTAAAGTCGATTCTTTCATGGTTTTTGAATACTTAAACAATCATGTGAAGTATACCAGCGCTGAAATCCGAGGTTGGAAGCTTCAACGGTAAGTACCTACCAAATTTAATGTGTTAGTTAGTGAGTTTAGGCCTAGGTACTTTTTTACATGGCCGTTGCGGTAGGTAATGTGAAAATAATAAAATAACCTGGGTAAAAAGGTACATGAACAGCATAACACACTCCATCATAAAAACGTTAGTCAAGTCAAGTACCTACCTACATTATTTCTTCCTACGGAGTTCGAGTTGATGTTTTTGTAAGCAGGCAACTGCAGGCATGATTTATTGCGATTTAGTAAGTACCGGTTTCAAGTTCACCTAAAAATTATAGACCGGGAGCGCGCCGTAGATTAACTAACATTAGCGGATACCTACCATGTTTTTTGTTTCGATGCACTTAAATGGTGCAGCCGCTTCAGGTGATGTGATGTAGGTATTTAATGTTGTATGATTATTACAGGTCTGTACGAGAGTCATATGGCGACGATGCCGTAGGGTATGTCCAAGTCCAAAGAAATGGAAATGTGTGCACAGTAAAGGCAAGAGAATAACACCGGAGCATAAAGTAAAAACTAAAGGTTATAACTGCACTCTCAAATGTGAAGAAAATGATAAAACTATTATTGATGTTACTTGTCATGATTGTGCTGCACAAAAAGGAGGTTGCAAACATAGTGTAGCTTTTCTTATGTGGATACACAGACGCAGTGAAGAGCCTTCTCCAACTGAAAAAAAATGTTATTGGGCCAAACCAAAACTGGCCACAGTGGGCACAACCTTGAAATTTATAAAAGCCAAAGATATCGGTTCCAGCGCTGGAGATATTGATGATAACGCTAATGTAAGAAGTGAACAATTTTTTAACAAACTGGTGCAAAATATACAGTTAAATTCTATTAGGATTCAGTTAACAAGTTACGTTACACAGAATGAACTTAAAAAAATATCATTGCATAACTTGATAAATGATTATAAAAAAGAAGGTAACGACACGAACAGTGCACAAGGCTTCATCGATTATTGTACAACAAAACAAACACCAGAAAAGTGTTCAAAAATAGAACAAGAAACTCTATCTCAAGCTCAGTCTCCTTTATGGCATGAGATGCGATATTGCAGAATAACCGCATCAAAAATACACGACGCCGCCCATTGCAAAACCCCCGATGGTTCATTAGTTGAGCAAATATTCGGTGCAACCATACCAGAAACTCCTGCAATGCGAAGAGGCAAAGTACTGGAACCTGATGTTAGGGCAAAAGTAGCAAAATTGAGAAAATTAGTAATCGAAAATGGTGGACTGTTTTTGAGAAGTGATTGGCCTATTTTAGGTGCATCTCCTGATGGCTTAACACAAGAATATGCTATAGAAATAAAATGTCCCATGACCACACAAGGCAAAGAAAGCTTTATTAGAAATAATCGTCTCACAAACAAATCAAAAGGTCAAATCCAGCTGCAAATGTTTTTTTGCAACAAAACTAAAGGGCTTTTTTGTGTTGCTGATAAGAATTTTGAAGCTAACAAAGAAGTAGAAATCTTTGAAGAAGATTTTGATGAAATTTACTGCAAAGACCTTTTGGAAAAGTCAACAAGTTTTTGGAAACACTCAGTCTTTCCTAAATTGGTCAAAACTTAGGTTAAGGTATAGAAATAAACAGATGGCTTAAGATATAAATATTGTTTTATTTTAAACTTGGTTTCTAAATAAGCATTCTTGAAGATTAACTACTCCACAAGCAGATGTCACAACATAGTCTAATATTCTAACATAATCAATGTCAACACATGCATGAGGTGCAATCATTTCAAACTCCCTTAAACGCCCTATACTTCTCTCGACGTGTACTCGAAGGGCCGCTATTCTTTTAGTTTCTAAAACTCCTTCTTTACTTAGTTTTGATCCCGAATCAACGCTAGGAGGCCTTAAAAGTTTGCAACCTTGACGTTCAAGTAAATGAGCTATATTCTTAAATCCCCTATCAGCCATCACTACGTCACCGGGGGATAACATCTGAAGAAAACCGCAGTCTTCAAAGATAAGGGCGTCCGATGTCCTTCCTCCATAACCTTCGGATATGAAGCTTATAAGTCCATCAGGTGTTATCGATATTAGATATTTTATAGTATTCGCATTTTTATATTGTGACCATGTCAGCGCCTGATGTACTGCTGAGCTAGGTTTCTCGATTTGAATTTCTAAACAATCTATGATGCTGATGACTGTTGAATAACGCCTCCTAAAAGGTATCGGAAGATTTGAGCGAATATCGTCGCGAGGAGGAATAAAAATCAGTTTCTCCATGCATTGAGCAACCTTAGGTATTGTTTTATTGAAATGTCTGGCGACTGTAGATTCCGAAACTCCAAATTGAATAGCAAGCACGGAATTCGGTTCACGCCATCTCAGTTTTTTCAAGCTCAATAATACATCCATCAGAGGTCTCTCAATAGTTTCACTCAAATATTCTAAACAGAAATACACTTGCGATGGTAATCCGAGAAAAAGCTTAGGTTCTCTAGATATAGACATTAAAGTTCCTTTTTGCATGTGTTCCTTAAATAACTCAGTATCTACTTGTCGTTTCATTTCACAGGCGTCAGTATTTACACTGAATCCACTTAGGCTCGCAGAAACTGATGAGGTATTAGAGTAAGATGTGAAGCTATCATGCATTGGTTCCCGATGATGATCCCGACGATGTTCTTTTGGTTTCACCGTTTTTATTTTAAGAGCAAACTCTTCAACCCGGTCAAAACCGGCGTCAGTATTAATGCCCTTGTTTCGAACTTTTGGCTTTATATTAACTTGCACTGCGAGTGATTTATATTTAGGATCATTGCGTCGATTTGCCGCATTATCTTCTTCAAGCAGGTTTATAACCTCTGTATCATTTGAATTAAAATCAATAGTTTCACACGCCACGAACTCTTCTTGTGTTATTAGGTTTTCATGACCAACTTCCGGATTAAGCACTCTTTCAAAGTACTCAATCTGCTGTCTTTTTTTATATCCAGTCCGTTCTACAACGGCGTTATCTTTTCTTTGGCAGTCAAATTTATGTGGCAGAACTCCTTTTTTTAGTCTTAGTTGACCGCCCATTAATCGGTACCTTATATAATTTTCCATGTCATTTTCGACCTGTAAAAAGTAAAAACAGATTAAAGATTCTTTATTTTATTGTTATATAATACTATCACTTACTGAGAAAAGCAGATCCAAAAGATAGGTCCTACAGCAAAGAAATTAAAATTCGAATCATTACCTATTGTTGGTAGGTATTCATTATCGTAGATAAAAATGCGGTAGTCTCCCGGACTACAAATATCATACCTACGTTAATTATTGTTTATTGTTATTACCTCGTACGATTGTGTTAAGGTTGAGACAATATGACATAAAAGGATTAAGTTTTAAGGTTTTTGATTCTATTGATCGATAAAATAGGTGAAATTTACTCAATAATACGAGGAAATAGGTATACTTCAAGTATAAGGTACGTATAACGTAGGAAAGGTACTTACGTCGAAATGATCTTCGCAACAGTAATGAGTACTTTTGCTTGATAAAGGATATCTCTTCATAACACTACACCACATTTTTCTAGCTTTTTTGTCTGTTGGAACATGAAAATATACAAAATACAAATACTTGTACTCTTGCACTTTGGCACGACACAATATTTGTAAGACATTTTTAAGGATTTTGATACACAACAATAAATCTATAACAAAGCGACCGGGACAAGCACAGCTCAAGAACTGCGCGGGAAACGGAGTACACCTACAGAACTGAAGAGCGCGCGCGGGGTCGCGCCCCGGGTATGTGTGGGATGACGTCACGCGCTCGCGGCTGGTACTGGCGGGCGTTATTTGAACTGCTACAGTAAAATTGCTGTACCTTCGTCATTTCTTGTCCGATTTGGATATTTTTTTCACCATAAGTCATGTTTTTTTTACTGTCATCGATCTACATACTTAACAAAAATCGTGACTGATCCTCATTCGTTGGCCGGCTTTTAATGGAATAGAATGACGTATGTATGGGTTTTGACGTATTTGACATGCGTTAACGACTGTCATATACGTCAAATCGCATAGATAGTGTAGTGGGCGATGCAGCAGTTATTTCACAAGTATTTTTGCTGCACTGCGATTGACTTCTCTCAATAAATGTTCTAGATATTATAATAAACATTACACACTAATTAAAAATTATAAAAGAGTTAGTGCCCCAAAGAAATACCGTAAAAATTAATTTATTATGTTTAGTAACATTTGTATTGTGCCATAGACGATTGATTTAAATTTCGAACAGACATCGATTGCTAAACTAGTTAATTTTGCATCGATGTAATCGAGTTGGTCAACTTTGTCATACCTAATACAAATTCTCTACTCACAAGTTTAATTAACATTTTCACACTTGTCTTTGATATTTATTACTTTATAACGGGTGTAAGATTAGTTTCACCATGTTAAGTTTTGAAATGTGGAACGTAGTTAGTAAAAGTTATTCGTTCTTGGTTGCGTTTTACTATACTGGAATAAATATAATAGTTATTTCTAATTGATGTCTCTGTTACACATACTACTGTTTGCGTTACAGATTAATATCAATTCTTCACTGCTCGGACGGACTAATAGTGTAATAGTTTTAGTGATTTATTTTTACTGAAATTGCCGCGTGTGGCGGCCTATTAATTTGTACTTTGTCTTTCTTCCAGAGTTTGCACTTTTGAGCAAAGCACTATTGTAACTATGTTTCACTTTACAATTACAAATTAATAACTGTTTCAAATGTAATATTGTAATCCATTTGTGAAAAAATGACAAACTACATGGCCCCCGTGGTTGTCCTACAAGGCTACTAAGTACTAATACCTACTTATTCTGTGCCACTACTAACTGTAAAGGGAAGGGGGGATTTTGGACCACCGTGCCGCCTTTCTATGGACAATGTTTACTATGCTGAGTCGAGAGTCGAGACATACAATCAATGAAAAGGCTCCCAGTTGATGGTAATATACATTGGCGTTTTAACACTACTACAACTGTAATTATAATAGATACTATTATATGATACGTAAAACATATTTTGGTCCTGGTCGAGGATTTACAGACGAGGATATAGACGTTTCTGCATCCGTGAGGCTGAAGTTAACCTCATTTATAACTCAGTGCAGCTGCTCAACTACGGATAAGGCTCGGGTGTGGGCTATTGTAACAGGGTTGGAAGTACAGAAAAAAAATTTAAAAGCCGACATACTAATAGACCTGGGGCAACGGACATAGCTATGCGCATGAAGACGACAGAACGTACAGCATTTGATTTGGCACGTTAAGCTGCAGACGTGCAGACTTTACTAGAGAGGAAATGCTATAAAAATCATAGTAAACCCCATCTCTCTTCATCTCGATGTGCCAAATAAAGTTCTAATAACGTTAAGTAACATTACTTTAGTAAAATAATATATATCAATGACTAAGACTATATATATGTTATGTCCTACTTATATTAAAAACATGAAAGTTTGTAAGTATAGATGGATGGATGTTTATTACTCTTTCACGTAAAAACTACCGAATGGATTTTAATGAAACTTTACAATAATATAGCTTTTACATCATGATAATACATAGGGTACAATTTAGAACGATAACCGATATTATAGCGATAACCGACATCCACGCGGGTGGCAAAGTTAGCTAGTTTATTATATATCTGGTAAATATGGACCAACAATGTATAAAAAAGATATACCTAACCTTGTACGTGTTGATGTCATACTTTTTAATAGTTTATAGTCAAACAGAAAGATAACAAATAACAATAACATTCAGGCTTTATTTTTTAAAAAGTACATCGTTTATTTTTATAATCTCGTTTCGAAAAACCACTCTCGTATGTTACATATGATTTTTACAACATCTTAATGTGTAAGGTCAAAATTTCTGTACGCAATGGAGGAACTATTAACATAAAACTTTACTATAATTATAAATAATATATATTAAGTTTTGTTTAACAAACTTAATTGGAATATAAACATAAAATTGAGTATTCTATGCCCAAAGGTTAATGATACCGTTTTCAGATAAAAAGTCATTGCATTACTTAGCTCGGATGCCATCATCATTCGAGCACTGATCCCGGCTGGATCTATAGATTGTATGCCCAAAATTCACTTTCCTACTCCCATTCTCCCTCTTGATTGGTCGATCTTGTCTTTCATAGAGCAACACTGCTGTAACCCTGACGGCCACCAATGTGGCTAGATTGCTGAGCTCGCAGAGGGCGATGGCCGTCAGGGTGATAAGGGGTTACTGCACGATCTCAGGTGAAGCGGCTTGTCTCCTAGCCGTAACCCCTCCATGGGCCCTGGAGAGCCCTTGCGTCTCTATTTAAATGACGCAAGGAGGCGCTGGAGCAGGGCCAAAGGCCTACGTCTCGAGAAATCGAGGCCCAGAGGTCCTAGCTCTACCAGGAAACCGTGGAGACATGGAAGGTGCGACTTGAGCAACCAAAGGGGAGATTCACCACAATCGCGGCCGTCAAACTGGTCATGGACGAGTGGCTGGAGAGACATGATGCTCTCTCCTACCGGTTATCACAGATACTAGCCTACCGGGCACGATAGCTTCGGTAAGTATCTGTGGCGAAGACACCGGGCAACCACGGCCGAGTGTCAGCACTGCGAGGAATGCAGCGATGACACATCGCTCCCCACGCTGGTTAAGTGCACGGCGTGGGCGGAACAACTCTCCCACCCAAGTTCCGCCTACGGCGGCTTGGGCGCCGCCGACGTGTCTTCGCCGAACACCATCGGCCTCCATGACCGGGGTCCTGAGGACGGTGAGTGGGCTGCTCACCGTCCTTACAGAAACAGGCCCATGACGCGAGGGATTAAGAAGCGGTATGACCCCCTCCCCCCAATAGACGCGGGATAGGACCCGAACCACCCCCTAGGTGAGGCCGCAGCCGTAGGTCTGTTGGTAGTCCTGGGACATCCTTCCGAGGGCTTACCCGGGGCTACTAACCGCAGACTATTAGGCGGTACGTGAGGGTTTTTAGTCGGTAGGAGTCCAGCATAGCATCCAAGAAGGATTTTCCCTCATGGAAAAAAGAGCAACACTGCTGTTTGATGCCCCAAACCCCAGCCAAAGAAAGCGCCATGTGTTGGCTAACAGGTGAAGTTCGTTTGAGCCCTAAGGGATGCAGGGCTGGTCCATTTTATATTTTATATATCTTATGAGAGTTGTCTATTGTCATTATTTTTTAGAAACAGTATAAATACAACAAATTGACATAACATAACATAAACTCACGCCTATATCCCCGAAGGGGTAGGCAGTGGTGCTAGCACCCACATTTCGCCTGTTTATGTTTAGGTCCCAATGTAATAGGTGGCGAGCCTATTGCCATTAACCGGGTAGGTACTTATAAACCTAAGTCATTGGTGTGTGCCATGGTAAAACCTGGGATCGAACCCGAGACCTCGTCTCAGCAGTCCATTACGCGGTTAGTAAATTGATCAAATACTGTTAAAGAAAAAACTATTAGGCACGAAATGTTACAAGCTATTACGTACGGTTTGCATTTGTAGGCAATGGTTTAAAAATAAAAAATAGCAATAGAACAAACAAACTTTCCCTACACGTAATGAAACACTTAACTATGCTAACCATATGTAATAGAGAAGTCCTACACTCCATTACAAGTACCTACTACACCGGTTTATCGACTATTGATTGCAGTGTACCAACCCTATACATCACGACGCAGTTGTGAGAAAAGTGTGAATGTGAAATTAAAATAATATCTCAAGAAGTAACTATAATTTATTGATAGATTAGTACTATATTATAACTCTGCAGGTATTCATTAAATTTAGTACCTACAAAAAAAGACGCAGAATTTTTGTAAAAAAAATCTTAGATATTAAAATATTTCAAATGTTAGTATCAGCTATGCAACAACAGATGGCGCTATAATTATTTACTAATATAAAAGATTCGCGCCATCTATTATTGAATATTTTGCCTATACCAAATTTAAATTCACGATTGGAAAGCGACGCACGCTACCGGCGAAGTGGGACGTACGTGAGATTGCCGTTATTGCGTGGCGAAAATGAAAAGCGTTCTTAAAAATCGAAGAATGCCAAATTTGTTCGCATCTTTTTTGTTTGTATAGAAATTTTGTACGAGTGACGTTTTGATTTTTTTCTCGTCAGGTGTTGTGTTGGCCCGTGTTGGGTACCTGTTCGATTATATACGTTGTTCCGAAAATGTTCAATGATTATTATTTAAGTTTGAATTGTCTTCTTTAATGTTTTCATTATAAAAAAATTCGTTCAACTAAATTAGATCCTCACATTTTGGACTAGATTTTAACGATAAATATAAACGAGTTTAATTCAATTTATGAAATTTAATGTATATGAGTAGTGTGTAAGTTCAGTTTAGAAATTAGATAAACAGATTTAACTTGTGAGTTTCTTTTGAATAAAACGTAATATCTAGGTACTTAATAACGCAGTTTGATCTTGATCTTGGATTCTTTGCTTATTGTTTTAACAAAGAATCCAAGATCAAGAATCAATCTACATATTTTTGCACACCTAAATATCTTTTACATAACGTTAACCTGTTTTAGCATTACAATAAAATGACATTCTTTTAATTTGCCGTCTGCATGTCAAAACATTAAACATATAAAATGAGATAAGGTGACTACATTTCAATTTTTCTCAGTGTTGCATGTTGTAATTACAATCTCCCAACAGTTACCTCTAGTTATCTAACCCGCATTACTGCCACTGTAATGAGTGCACATAACAATGGCAGATCTAATTACACGAAATTGTCCCCGATCATATCATAGATTGCAGCCTGTGGCCACACTACTAATATGTACAAACATGTGAAAGTTAGAGATAGCTTGCTGAGCTCTCTTACTCCTTCTGATTGGTTTATAAGACCGTCATCGTCTGCCCGCAGTCTGACCCCAACCCCAAAAGTAAAACTTACGCCAGAATATTGTCCATCAATCAGCAGGAGTACCGAGTTACAGGTGGCAGGTGAAGCTAGTGGCGTATAACTCGAAATAAGCTATTAATATTATTAACGATTAAATGTCCACATAGTGTTTGCGACAGCGATAGTTGACAGCACAATCTTTGTGCCGTAGAAGGTTTAAATTATGGTTAAGGACCTTTTTTCTTCGAAAAGTCGTTGTCCCTTGTACCCTTTTGCCATTAAACTATCGATACATAACTAAACTCGACACCGACTTTGTAAATTATAGAATAGCACAACTGATCACCTTGTTGTGACCTGCAAGGTCAGGTAATCTCAACAACGCGTGCGAGTGAAATCACTGAGCACAGCTGTGTAGTAAGATTAATTTCTAAGTAATACTACATAAAAATTAAAACAATTATGATGTAATAAATAGGCAGTGTCATGGCTTGAGCGACGGGTCAATCGTCTCTACCTAATTATTACGTCACGTCGTCTGATTCAATCTGATCGAGTACAGCTAATCTTGTAAAATCTTATTAGTTAAGCGGTGAAACTTGCATAAAACTTGATAGTTCATCATTGGTTTAGGTTTTCAGATATCATAGATAGCATTTGGGTATAATTTTGTGGTGAATAAATAATCGAAGGTGATAAATAAAGCCATAATGTCTTTTTTATCCCTTTATTAAACACTAGATCAATTAAAGCAAACTAAAACATTTGCTCTCGGTAGAAGTTTATCCCCTTACAGATGAAATTTCCGTACCTATTTCCAAAATTTATGCTTCGAATAATTTTTTTAGTAATAGAATACTAGCTTTTGCCCACGGCTCCGCCCGCGTGGATGTCGGTAATCGCGACCAAACATAGCCTATGCTCTTCCTCAATGTCTAATCTTCCCCTATGCCAGATTACATCAAAATCGGTTCAGAAGTTTAGGCGTGTAAGCGTAACATACAGACAGTCAAACAGAGTTACTTTCGCATTTATAATATTAGTATGGATGTGGTTCCCAGGAAGTCTGTCATACAGGACGATCAATGGTAAGGCTTTCCATTACTGCCAATTGACGATTATAGTATGAACTCACCCCCTATTAAGCGCAATCAAAAAACTTGGCGAAATATGGGTATTAATTACACAGCCCTACCCATTGAATATAATTTAAAATAACCTTTAACTGTTCTACATTTCTACAGAGTTCTGCCTACCTTCAGATTTCTCAATACATATTAATTATATAACACATTCACACCAAGCAGTGAGTCAATATGTGACGAATATAAGACGGGGGCCACACCCACTAAAGAATTTATAGTAGTTGAAAGATGGTTAAAATATTCTGATGTGGTTTAAAGAATAGAAGTGAGATACATTCGTAGGCGTGACGAACGTGGCGACATTGCACATTATGATAAGCTGAGTGTGGTCCAACTATATCCACCCGACTTGCCAGAGCAGGCACTTGTTTCTTTATGAAATGTTGACTTGGTACTCTAGACAAAAAGACATTCTAAGCGATAATGCCAGTGAAAACATTCGTATAAATTTCTAAAATTCAATCTAAGTTGACAAAACTATGTGCTATACCAGGTGTAAGGGCAACGCCCGAAAAAAAAGCTATGTAAATATGTAGTGTACCCAGAGTACTACCAGGGGCTTTCAGTTTCGGGTGTGCTCCCCTTACAACCGGTATGTAGTGTGTACAATAATGTGTGTAAATAGATACAATGCAATTTGATATCGTATTACTGGGACCTCGTTTACCACAATTCAAGACACGCGATACAACCGTAACAAACTTTAAATTATTCGTTAGTAGAACAATTTCAGAAATGGCAATTATTTATTCATGCTTTTTGGTACACCACCATAGGAAAAAACATTGAATGCGTGGAATTTCCAAGAGAGGAAATATTAATTATAGTCGATAAAAGAGATACGGTTGCACCGTTACTGACAAGTACAACTTCATAAGGAAAAGTGCGACCATATCTTCTTTAGCCGAAACCTCATTAGGTTAAAAAGGGACCAAATCCGCAAGGTCACAGGCATCTTGACCGGTCCCCTAAACAAGCATCTAATTACAATAGGTGTGACAGACAGCCCCCTGTGCAGAGTCTGCATGGGGCAGAAGAAACGCCACATCATGTGCTTACGTGCATGAGCGTGGCCGAACAACGGGCAAAATTCCTCCAGTCACCAGCTTCACTCCGGGAAGCATGTGAAAACCTGAAAACGCTGCTGGTATATTAGGAGAATTTGGGTTGGTTGGAATGAGAGGTAAGATGGTACGCACAATGGCCCAATCAAGAGGCTAAGGCTAAGGCTGGAAGTCTCAACTCCCAAGTTTTACCAACTCATTACCCTTTCTCTCTACAGATGGTAATGCACAAGTAACTTCTCTGCTGTAATGAGCTTATTACTAAATGTGCCGTTCGTTTGTCTGGTACTCTAGTAATATAATTGTTTCTTGCTCCCTACCGCCCGGTAAACTAACTAACTAACTATCATACGAAGCAGTACTCTAATTATTATCGACTGCAAATACGCATTACATTTTCTAATTGCTGGAAGTCTCAACTCCCAAGTTTTACCAACTCATTACCCTTTCTCTCTACAGATGGTAATGCACAAGTAACTTCTCTGCTGTAATGAGCTTATTACTAAATGTGCCGTTCGTTTGTCTGGTACTCTAGTAATATAATTATTTCTTGCTCCCTACCGCCCGGTAAACTAACTAACTAACTATCATACGAAGCAGTACTCTAATTATTATCGACTGCAAATACGCATTACATTTTCTAATTGCTGGAAGTCTCAACTCCCAAGTTTTACCAACTCATTACCCTTTCTCTCTACAGATGGTAATGCACAAGTAAATTCTCTGCTGTAATGAGCTTATTACTAAATGTGCCGTTCGTTTGTCTGGTACTCTAGTAATATAATTGTTTCTTGCTCCCTAGTATTAAATAACAGTTATCCAACGTTAGATTTATCAGTGAAGATACAATCTGACATCCAACCAGTTTCCATGTTCAACAACGGTATACCTATCAGTTCCACCTGCAAAACTTGTTAATTATAGCAACTTTCCCTTTGCAGCAAGAATGTGTTTTCGTCTTGTCTAGACTGACATATTTATCACAATCAAGTTGCCATATCGAAGATCAGGAATTTTTTTTTGGAAAATGGTTGAAATTCTTTGTAGAAAATGGTTTGAATTGATATTTTGAGAACATTCAAATATCAAGTAGAGGCGTATCTACGTAGCGTAGGTATGATTTTACTCGTATGCACCTAATATAGTTACATTTATGTTCCTGACCCTATGAAATTGAAGCTGTACGGTACTAAATCAAGACTTGAATGAATTAAATATGATAATTAAAAAGCTTCTAGTAATTAATGTATAAAAAGAAATAAGAAAATTGATAAATTTCTGAAAAATAAACGGCTTTTTCAGTATTCCATGCAGGCAACAGATATTAATAAATTTACTTGGGCAACAAAATGAAAAACGTCATTTCACGTGATCAAGAAACTTGGCCTTGCATTGCCATAATATCCTATTTAATGTGACATGACATTTTTGCTTGCTGCCAAACTTTTGAGAATGAAATTTATCAATAACAAGATCCAGGAATTAAGTTTGACTCAAATTCCTTTTATTCAGTCGTAAATTGTCATCATCATCTACATTTAGACGTTATCCTGATTGCATCCGAGGCCATGAGGCCCTCGGAGCTCAGCATCCACCTCCTAAATTGTATTATATGTAAAAAAAAACTATTAAAACAAATCGACGTGTTTGTAATGGTGACCCCTTTCCGAGACTTAGCTTACCATCAGGCGAGGTGAAGTCAAATGGACGGGTCCTATATTAAAAAAAACATAAAAACGAGATTGGCAAAAAATTACATTTAATATTTCAGCGTATTTCGTCGACCAATTAAAACTAATGGTGCTATCACACTTTGCTCAGTTAAATTCGTTGAGAAAATACTACTACTACTTGTACTGGTGAAATTCAGCCTATGACCATCCTTTTGCATTTATGTAACTCTCACTTTTCCCGCAACTAACGAGATATTTATAAGCAATTAAAATAACATAGTAATTATTTCACATGCGAATAAGTGAAGATTTCGCCGAAGATTTCTATACGTTATTAATGTTTTAATCAAAAACCATTAAAATTTCTTCGTTCGATAATGCACGGATTGCACGGTACTCATCGTATTTCCGTGTATTTCACATATCGTTCCCGATTCGGACCGTAAAATAATCTTTAGATAAAAATTACGACCACAACGAAACGCCCATTGGACGTAATCGTTGTTTACCTGTGCTTACGTAAGGTTAAAAGCAGGTTCGTACGTCGTACCTACCTTCATTCATTCGTTCAGTCACGATCTTTTGTGAATAATGGCAACTTTTTACTTATTATTGGAATTTAATGATTTACTAAAGAGAGAGATAGTTCATTAGTTAGGCAAAAGTGTGAAGATAATTAATGACACGGTGTTCGGACCTATAAAATGTTAATACTTATATTTTGTAGGTTCGTACGAAAGTTGCAAAGTGACATTGTTGAACCTAGCGACATTTATTTAATAACTAGCGATCCGCCCCGGCTTCGCACAGGTGGTAAAAACGTTCCCCTGGAAATCCAATATAGCCTATGTTACTCAGGGTCAATGTAGCTTTCCAATGGTGAAAGAATTTTTGAAATCGGCACCATAGTTTTGAGATTGTTCATACTAACACAAATCTTGCCTCTTTATAATAGAGTAGTGTAGACTAATACTCCAAGAAAGTTAAGAATTGACATAGACAAAATCCTGTCGATCAAGATAGTAAAAATGTTAATCAGCTCAGACAGGACTCGAATCCGCGATCTGTTTCTTACAGGGGGATGCTCTGACATTCAATTTGCCCTTTAATTCAAGATGGCGGAATACGCAATGAACCGAATACTACCTAACTTAATTTCAACTACCAATGACCTCCCTCAACGATTTCCGAACGAAAATTTGATTTTTTTCTGCTGGTCCCTTAACTAAGTTAATTTTGTTGTACTATGAATCAACATTATGTTCCAATAAATGGCGTTCGCCTCTGATCAAGTGCCTTATACACAACCGACAAGTTCCTAAAAATCCTAATATCAAACGAAGATATACCAATTATAAACTTGATAGGTAGGACTGAAATGTACTAATACAGTGGAATTATGTACCAACAAATAAATTATGCTTCACGAATACGAATAGTATCACATTAAATTGAGATCACATTGCTACCACAGCGTATTGCATTACCTACAGTAGTGTTTCTCAAGAGAACATTTTGTTCTCAATTTCCAATGCTAGCTTACTTTTTCAAGCGTACTTAAACATTTTGGGCATTGAGTTCAATAAAGCAGTACACCTACCGACTTAATAAAAATCCTACTAATATTATAAAGGCGAATGTAAGTATGGATGGATGAATGGATGAATGGATGAATGGATGGATGGATGGATGGATGGATGGATGGATGGATGGATGGATGGATGGATGGATGGATGGATGGATGGATGGATGGATGGATGGATGGATGGATGGATGTTTGTTACTCTTTCACGTAAAAACTACTGAATAGATTTTAATGAAACTTTACAATAATATACCTATGTTGTCTGGAAGAGATCGCAGACCGTGATAAGGCCGCCCATTGTACAACTTTTTGTCATGTAGGTACGTATCCTCTGTATATTTTCTATGTTTGGTGTGCAATAAAGAGTATTTATCTTATCTTATCTAAAAGCTAGTACTATTAAAAATACATCATCCGCCAGGTGTAGGCACTAGCAAAATTTTACGAATGCAATTTTAATCGAGCGAAGGTTATCAGATTATATTTGTCTACATCTTCTCAAAGTAGGCGTTTGAGGTTCAATTACAAACAATGGTCATCCCACATGCAGGCTACGGACACAAGGCCGATTTTGCACCTACATGATTATGCAATACCAGTGATAATGTAACTAATATGTTGACATGTATGACACGAAGGTCTGACATTACTCTTACATGGTGGAATAGTTACTACGGAGAATAATAGTGAAATGATCGGGTACGGGGCTGTTGTGGTCCAACTAATTGCACTATAGGCCTGTAACTAGAGGTCGTCAATTATTTCAGAACTTGGGTTAACATTTCTTGAGTTACAGACAGTCATACATTTTGATCTTATTGGTAAAGAGCAAAATTTAGCACAGAGGCGTTTAAAACCATCACAAACTTAACGATTTTACATAGCTCAACACAAGCAAAGGGACAAAGTAGTAAGAGTTGAAATAATATATTAACATCATTTAAAAAAAAATTGATTGGTAGGAGTTGCCGAAAATTTTAAGGTAGATATTATTACAGATTACCTGATAGTTGGATAATAATGTTTTACATTAGGAATTCTTCCCTGGGACATTGTTTTACAGCTACTTAAAAAAAGAAAATTCTAGAATATTTTAATGAGTACATAATTATGGCCTCCAAAAAGTGTAGAGTAGCACTACGTATATGCCCATAATATTCCATATAAAACGAAATCATTATACAGAACAATAAAATACCAGTTACGGAGTCTTTAAAAGCTACTTAATAAACACCACCGCGAAAGTTATAAACGTAAATCTGCAAAAAATTATGAATATGATGATAAATATATTGCGGTGATATCATCAACAAATTTTACTTTTCGCCAAGCAGGTACAAAAAGTTGTTGTTTAACTGGTCCGCAGTGAAATTGTTACCTCGCCATAATTCATCAACTAGTTACTCCGAGTCACAAGCGATGATGAAATATTATTATTTTGAAAGGTTTCAAAAGGTCTAGAAGTTCTGATATGGTTAAATTAAAATGATTTAGGTAACCTTTTGTATAGATGTAAAAGTTTGACCGTAATTACAGATAATTTAATAAGTTTGATTACGGCTTAATGTTATTTTGTAAAATACGATCGGGTTTAATAATTTGCAGTTATTTGTTTGATTGCCAAACTTATGCCTGAGGTCCGTTTTTAATAATTATTTAGAGCAATCATAGTTTTGTTATAACTAGTCCCATCCTCATATCACATCATCACTATCATATCTACAAAAATATTATGAAATGGCTTTCGTAATATATATTTAATCTGTTTAAAGGTTGTTGGTGCAAATATAGCCTTACCAATTTGATCTTGAAACACTTACAACTCGCCCTTGTCCAAAACATAATACTGCGAACATATCGACGGTTGAAAAGCAAAAGGGCGTAAGCGATGTCGAATATTCACTACTTTACTACGTAACTATTTTAAACGACATCATAAACAGTTTACTGAAAAACGATTTTCTTACGAACTGCTATTGTCGCATACAACATTTCAATCGTCAATGTTATAAAATAAAACATCACGTAACGCGGTAGCGCTAAAAAGTAAATAGTTCAGGTATGTAATTTTTATCACGCGCCAGCCAATGTCAGAGTGCAGTCATGACAAATTACTTAAATATGTTGGTAGATTTATCTGGTTTGGTGGTGGCGTAGATAAGTGGCGTCTGACTGACAAAAACTAGATTAGGCATATAGTTTCTGAATGCTTCAGACGTGACTCAAATACAAGATATACTTAACAGCACGTGACGTGATGGTACATCATAGGGATCAATGGCGCATATAGGGAGAAGCCTATATCCAGCAGTAGACTGTCATAGACTAATTGAATTGGTGGTTGAGCGTTTGACTGCTACGTCTGAGGTATATTTAAATTGGTCTGGATGGTTTAATCTAATGTTCCTATTAATAAATAATAAGGTTTGTAAGTATAGACCAATATTTTATTCTAGTATGGGCTACTGTTCGTCCCGGGAGGTTCATGTGGGTGAGCAGGAATGGGATCAGTATTTAAAGCGGATAGTGCCGTCGTCAACAGCCAGTCCATAATTTATAAAAAAAAGATGTGGATGGTATGTTTTATTTTAGAATTTGTGTGTAAATCTATGCATTGCTTATATTAAATTTAGATGATGCTGTGTTATATTTTCGAGAATATTTGGCATTATTCATACTAATATTATAAGTGGGAAAGTGTGTGTATTTATCTGTTTGTCCGTCTTCCATGCCTAAACCACTGAACCAATGAGATGAAATTTGGTAGATTAGACCTTGAGAAAAGACATAGGCTATGTTTTATCGCGATAACCGATATCTCTGCGAAATTCAACTACTTTCTACAGATTAAGACACGATTTTATAATATCACAAAGAGCTATAAGCCATAACCATACTAAACAACTGCCTCAATCGTCAACAATTACCCAATAAAGTTCATAACAACCGATAATGGTTTCCCAGAAGCCCTTATTGCGCCATTGTTGGTCAATGAAACTAGAAATTCACACGCCATGCTTTCTAAGTTATTATTTTGTCAACAATAACAATTATAACGTTGAGAAATGCACTGTGTATAGATATTTTTATAGATTAGGAATTTTGGCTATAATATAGGCAATAGCAATAGCCCTGCTAGGGAGCGTACATTTCTGTATATTATTCTGTATATTGTGGATATACAAAAAACAGGGCATGACTGACTATGAGATATTTGAGGAGCTTTGTGGTTATTATAAAAGTACATAATAACCGCACAACTCCTCTAATCTTCGTACATCTGAAGAACCTCCACATCGCGTTCTATAGGTGTCAGGGAGCTTCTGCAACGGTTCTCCCAAATATTTTTCACCGCGATCACAGCTTGTAAAATGGTTTTTTTTTTTGTTTAAAATTACTATTCTTTTGCATATCCACAATATAGCAAATGCAGAAATGTACCACGCAACACAAGTTTGAAGTATGAGTTAATTACATATATTATGTAGGTGGGTACTGCACATGTAACGATCGTAAAGTGGTACAATGACTATGATTACATATTGTTACGTGTTATTTGACGATTGTTATATGTGTTATTGCGATCTTCACTCTTCACTCCCGCCGTATTAATACTATTAAGCTGTGCATTATGATTTGAGGTCATGTCAATGTAGATATAACCTTAATGTAGGTTATAATTAAATTTGTAGACCTTTGAACTTCGAACTATTCGTAGGGCGAAACAACTATTTGTTAGTACCTTCATGGTCAAAATGTACACTTGTGCTTATGTTAGATTGGTGGCGTGGTTTCACATATGCACCCTAGCATCTTCTCTCATTATGGACTGAATTTGAACCTACCTATGTTGTTACGGATAAATATTTAAAAATTTGAAGAAAGTTATTAAAGTTAACGCTTTGCTCCTAGCGTTTCCAGAATGAGGTAGACACTTTCATCAAATCAAATACGATACATACCTATAACACACTAGGTAGTAGGTATTTACACTAGATACTTAGTTAAGTACTTAGGTACATATAATTGTACGTATCCCATTATGGCCTTAGATAGGCCTATTATGTTGGATAATACACTCATTGTTGTTCGAAGATACACTTAATTCATTCACAGAATAAAGCAATCAACATTCAACCTTTCACATTGAACTAGCTACAACGTTATAAACTTATAACCTCAAAGAAAAAGGCAGCTATAGTGTGCAAATAAGCTAGTAATTTATCAATTACAAAACAGTTCGAAGCTACCCATCTATAAATTTATTAAAGATGGCCTACTGATAAGCTTGGTTTCGGTTTGGTTGTTACCTGTAATTCCAAAATGATAATATAAATTTTGGCACTTACATCCTTATCCAAACTGCCTATGTGATTTAATCTGAAAGTAAAAAATAATCTATTTTAGTCTTTAATTATGACACACGATTAAAATAATATGCTACCTATATATATATGGTTGCATAATCAATTGTTAATGTAGAATTTGGCTAATAATATCGAAGTAACGTGGAAAACAAAATAATAATTGGTTTTATTACAATATAGTTTCCTACAGTTAACATATTTATAATAGTATTGTTACTGGTCAATAGATGGCGCTATATCTATTTTAAGTTGCAAAATTGCGAAATGGCATGGCACGCATTATTACGGAATGTTTGTTGTGAAATTTAGTAGCAACTTAATTGCTAGTCTTATTACTATTTATGAATGTAAACAATCACAGATACCATGATACGAACGTGGGTCGGCTGGTAAAGACATTTCATTGTTTAAGCTGATGGCATTTGCATGCGGGTAACATTGCGCAACGACTGCCAGGTGCGTACAGATTGATAGTTACAACATATAAAACAACTGCGAACAGGTTCTTACGGCCTCGTTGTGAACAAAAAATAAACGTAGTTTAAAATATTTTTAAAAAGTTCAGGAAAATATTTAAAAAAAATTGCCCCGAGTGAGGATCGAACTCACGACCTTAAGATTATGAGACTTACGCGCTACCTACTGCGCTACCGAGGCCAATAGGCACCACGGTAAATTTGTTGATAACATTCGTCTTACAGACTAACGATCCAGATTATTATTAGATTTTTCCGTTATTATAGCGCAGGCGCTACTAGTACTTGAGTATGCGAAATCTAAGAACCAAATTACTGGATAATTTAATTACTTATACCTGATAC
Organism: Eilema caniola; assembly: GCA_949126895.1. NCBI lineage: Eukaryota > Metazoa > Arthropoda > Insecta > Lepidoptera > Erebidae > Eilema > Eilema caniola. Next base: position 12,738,618 of record OX421460.1, on the reverse strand, counting down.
CCCAAATAATATTATAAACTATTATTCTATGAAAACGGCTCTATATCATGTTGTCATTATAAATTATTCACTTTTTGCAATTTTAAAAGTAATATTCTTTACTTTTTTCTGCGTTACGTGAAAAGTTATGAATAGCTTTTTCACTTCTCATGCTCTTAAAATGTTACTTTAGTCTCTGCTTATCATATCGTATTAAAATTCCTTATTAATCTTTAGGGACTAAAGTAATTTTTTTTTAATTTACTTTGGACACTCCTAAACAGCCAATCACGGTGTTTGTGAATGGGAGGATTATCACCTTTTTAGTGATTGTGTACAGAAATAATCTCAAAATGACATTTGAAAAAAAATAAAAAAACCCATGTAAATTCGTGAAACACGATTTATGATATTAATTTATTAAGGATTAATTCATTTTATTATGCATTTCCAATTAGTTTTAAATTATTTTTCAAGTTTGAATCTGTTGACTAAATATGCAAGCATTTAAAGTGTACGTCACTTAACAAAAAAAAACCGCGGGACAAATTTCTTTGCAATTTGAATTTTGATTAGAACTTTATCTACACTCAAATCAAAAATTCGAATTACGAATTCAAAGACGATTCTATACATACGCACTTTATAAACGCATATACATACAATTAAAAATAGAACTTATTATAGTACAGCCAACTGTATCATAAAACTCATTGTAGTACCGCTATCTTTTTTTATTCATTAAAATAGTCTATGGTTTTAGGCTGAATATGAAAAAAAAGGCGCACGCATGCGCAGTTCGTAAAAATTGGCACACACATGCGTAGTTTGAACTTAATTTCCCGCGCTTCCCATACATTTTTTTGCCGATCGTGCTTTTGTATTCGGGATTCCAAAAAGTTTACTAAAATCCTATAAGTGATTAAAATATGATTGAAGAAGAAAGTAGTGACGGCGAGATTTTCACTCCGCCAGATATTCTAGACACGGCATCGGCGTTAGCGGAAAGTCTCCTGCCAGAAAAGTCAAAAAAATTGTACGACAAAATATACCAATAATTATGAGAGAAGATAAAGTTGTGTATGAAATTGCATATAAACTTAGATATTAAAACACTCGTTCGATAGCAGACTCTCGTGTTTTAATACCCCTTCTTATATGACAGTTGCATAAACTACTATTTCTTAGGTTATATTAACAATTAATACGTAACTTTAAGAAACTTTGTTATTATAAATACTATAATTTTGTATAGAACGTCGTTCCTCGCATTCAAAGTGAAAAGTAGAGTGTTTAACGTGGGACTAAACAACCATAATGACACTCGAACTATTACTCGTGTCATTATGGCTTGTTTTAGTCCCTTGTTGAACAATCTACTATTATTAAAACTTACAAGGAACTTTAAGTGATCACCAAAGCTACAGCATATCCATGTTTCAATTCTTAATTTAAACACCCAACTTTCAAATTTTAGCGAGATGTGCCGTAATTTTCCGAAGATCGATTTCTTTTTCAAAAAGGCACATTTTTCAATAAAGCAGTTTTTGTATACGATACATATTCTGCACAGGCATTTCGACTTGGTTATTTTGGTGTGTCTAGTACCTAGGCTTATTACCATTTTTGGGGCCCATGCCAACCTCACCTGCTGGCTGGTACACCTGCCGATCAACGAACGAGGCTATGGCGACGGCAGCCGCTACAGAAATGGCCAAACAAAAATGGATTGAGAATGAAAGAGGACCCCAGGTTCCAGGGACAGTCTTCTATCTCATGTAACCGGGGACCGGGTTCATCGCTATAAGATAACGATTACTTAAGACTGTTGTATTGCTGTCCCGCCCCGGCATCGCTCTTGACATGCTTCGATCAACATGATTGAATTTATAATTTTCAAAAACAACTTATATGGGATCTGCTACGCAATATTAGGTACTGCTCCGCTCCCTTGACAAGTAGCGTGATGATAACCTTTATCGATGAAGGGACTATAAAACACAAATAATTTATTTATATTCGACCATTAGTTCCTGAGATTAACGCGTTCAATCAAAAAACTAACTCTTCAGCTTTATAAATTAGTATAGATAACCAACTGTGGTTACAACATCACTAATATCCTCCTGTCAATAATTTGAATTCCGAATGTTCGATAGCTCACATTTGCGCGGCACTTTCTCTGTCGGCCATCTTCGTTTTCGTTCACAAACGCTTTTGTTTTTACAAGTACTTCTTACGATGTCGGTTATTGGTTAGAAAGTTGTGGTGTTGATTGCTCGTTCTGTTACGTTTGTTATAACATAATGATGATTTGTTTGCTATTATTGAGATAAAGAGTAACATTTGTTACTGTGTATTATTGATGTACGATTAGTTGTTGTTGTTAGTAAGTAACCAATTGCCCATCAATATTCTGCAGTATAGGTACTTAGGTAAGTGGTTAACGTGAGCATAAATGTGTCGTGCTGAGCGAGACAAGTAAATAGGTATACTTACTTGTCTCGCTGTATTTACGAGTATATTGTTTTTTTTTTTTGTATAATAAATAGATTAATAATTATTCTAGAATGCTTATAATGGGTATTCTTCTAGGCGTTCAATATAATAAGTAGATATCTACCTAATGTACCTGCCGTACCTGAAACCTAGAAACTAGACCATCAACACAATTCTCTGTACTGTGTTGTGTTCGTTCTTGCACTTCTCTCCTATACTTACTGTACCTGTCTAGCATAGTCCTAAGATAGAATAGAGTTAATATATATGTCGCCGCCAACTAGCTTAATCAGCTGTTCAATTAACTGCCTAGGCAGTTAACTAAACAGCGCCATTCAGTATTCAGCCATTTAATTAAACGACTAGGCAAATAGCTTGGATCGATGACGTTTTACTACTTGCCTGAGTTACGGACTGAATTGATGAATGACAGTACAATACTTCGACATGTAGCGAACTTCGAAAACACATAGATCGACAAGTCATTGCTTCGACAGACAATTATTGGACAACACACACCTCCGAATTACCACTACTTCGACAGACGATTATTCGACAGACAATACTTGGACAAGTCACATCTTCGAATGACCACTACTTCGACAGATTTTTTATCATTCTCCTATTACTGGGTGGTTTAAAAAAAAATAACCACGAAGGCTAAAGCGGGAGCTCCGCTCCGCTTCGCTCCCGCCTTAGCCTTCTAACCTAACCTATCAGAGTCGGGGTGCTCTGAGTCGGAGTGTTAACCATAATGAAGTAATTTGAGGCATAAAAACCAAAAAAAACAGTTGCAATTCAACGAAAGACTACAAAAAAAATCTGTCGAAGTAGTGGTAATTCGAAGGTGTGTGTTGTCTAATAATTGTCTGTCGAAGCAATGACTTGTCGATCTATGTGTTTTCGAAGTTCGCTACATGTCGAAGTATGGTACTGTCGAAATTCAGTATCCACGCCTACTTGCCTAGCCATTTAACTAAACAGTTAGAAAATGACTTACTCCTGCATGGTTATTAAAAAAAAATAACCTTATTAAATATCTGGGAACCTGGCGGACTTGTCCTGTATATAAAAAAAAAACCTTGAACTAACGAATGCCACTGATGTTTTTTGCTACGCAAAAATCTATGTTTGTACCTATGTATTATGTATCTATCTATCCTTCGGGTTTACTTATTATCATAAGGCGATAAGAATAGAATTACGTGGTAAATTGACGAGATATATGCATAAGTAAGTCAATGCAATCTACCATGCCCCTCTCTTGACACCAACACCAACCCTGACACTGGTTGTTAGTCATGCAGGTCATGCTTTCTTGAGTAAACATGACCATATTTATCCTCAATTACCATCAGAAAGGTTACGCAAATTATGTAAGTAATGAGAACGTGGAATACCTACACCTGTGGTGGAAAAACTAAGGAATATAAACTTTGGAGGAATGGCCCCGCAACCGCTCCTTTTGATTTTTATAGCGGTGGGGCTATGTCAATCCTCACAAAACCTCCAGATCTTTCAGATGTTTGGAACAGAAGCAGCGTATGGCAGTGTTGTCAACTTAATGGGTTTTCCACTACATACAACTGGTGATGGTTGGCTGGTACCACTCCAGCAAACATGATTTCAAATTTCGGTCAAAGTCTAGATAAAGTATTTGGCCATGAAGGTAGTTCTATTATTTATTCTGTGCCTGAAGATTCAGATTATAGTTACTACATACACCGATTCTATACCAACGAAATTTACCCTATAATGCTTATTTGGGCACAAAATAAACAGCCCAAGGTTATTTTGATTCAGATCATAAGTATGCGGTTTTAACTTCATGCAGGAAATACTTAAGTATCCATAAAAAGGTTTCCCTAATTTATAATTCACAAAAATAATCTCAGATAACGTTTAATTATAAAACAAAATCCAATTTTGTTGAAACTAGTTTCCTTATCGGCTCGCGCCATTTTGGGTGGCCATACCGGCCACCATTTTATGCCAAGAATTTAGCTTATGTAAAAAGTTACGACCGTATAAATACTACCCTGCCTACCTTTATACTGCGTTCTAAATGCCGTTGCTATAATGATTATAACAAAAGTATTAACTTTTGTTCTAATCAGTATAGCGTACTAGCATTCGTGCCAGTATACCTTTAAGTCGCTTTTTTATCATTTTACTATTCTATAAGCTCCTAAACCAAGTACTACATGATGTATAATTGTATATTTGTACATGAAACCACAAAATACATAAATAAGAATTATTTCTTAACCACTTAGAGATTTATGTAATCGTTATACCAGGATCAAAGGTAATTGAAATTCACAAATAATCATGTAGGTATTACCACAGAATATTATAATTCTGTTAGTGGTATTACACAATCGTTTAATAGGGTACTTAATCATCAGATGCGTAGAGTAGGCATGTGTTGGCGAAAGCCGGAGTAATGTCGTGGCACACCCGTGCCGTGGAGATGTGTTAGACAAATCGATTGATTAATAGTGAATATTTTATCGAACATTTTCGTTTAGTTTTACGCTGTGGGGGTTAATTGTTACGTCTATTATTTTTACTTATCAATGAAAGAAAATTACTTTCCAATATTACCTATATTATAATGTGTGCATGAAGTTAATAATATAAAAAAGGACTATATATCAAATAATCTCAAATTATAACAGACATTTATGTACATAAAAAGATTACAAGAGCTGTGAATTCTCTGATCCCTGAACTAATATGATCCGTACCTAAGTATATCAGAGACCCTAATATAAAATCTGAACAAATCAATCTTACTTATTATAGGAAGAAAAAAATGGTTTACTTAAAACCTGTGTGTATGTGAAGCTGGCCAATCGCAGTGCTCCGTTCTCTCAATACATTTACCATACCTATGTTATCGTATCGTAAACTTATTGAGAGAACGGAGCATTGCGATTGGCCGGCTGTCTACTGTGAACCTGTGTGTATGTGAAGCCGGCCAATCGCAGTGCTCCGCTCTCTCAATACATTTACCATACCTATGTTATCGTATCGTAAACGTATTGAGAGAACGGAGCATTGCGATTGGCCGGCTGTCTACTGTGAACCTGTGTGTATGTGAAGCCGGCCAATCGCAGTGCTCCGTTCTCTCAATACATTTACCGTACCTATGTTATCGTATCGTAAACGTATTGAGAGAACGGAGCATTGCGATTGGCCGGCTGTCTACTGTGAACCTGTGTGTATGTGAAGCCGGCCAATCGCAGTGCTCCGTTCTCTCAATACATTTACCGTACCTATGTTATCGTATCGTAAACGTATTGAGAGAACGGAGCATTGCGATTGGCCGGCTGTCTACTGTGAACCTGTGTGTATGTGAAGCCGGCCAATCGCAGTGCTCCGTTCTGTCAATACGTTTACGATACGACTACATTACGTTTGCATGCTAGAGGTACGGATCAAGTGCAGCACTATATAGAAGTTAACTGTTACGAACATTACGGCATGTTGGAAACGTTGATTGATAGCTCAATTTGTGTTAGAATCCGGACAAAAAACCGTATTATTAATACATATTATGTAGAAGATGATGGTTATTACAAGTCTAGGTTGTGATCAACATGTGGGCGTCAATACTATTATAATTAAGACTAGGTTTGCATAAAAACCGTCACGAACATGAAAATTGAAGATAAAGTGGGATAATGTTATAAGCGCGTGTGTACACGGTGTGTTCTGAATTTGATTAGTCCAAGAAAATTACTGGAAAGACTAGAAACCAATGATGTATAATAAACTGTAGATACGTCATGTAGAAACATGGCTGCATAAATGGCGCACACACTAACATATGAAAAGATATAGCTAATTACTAATGATACGTTCATACTATTAATTTATATGAATTAATATCAATTATTTATATCAATAATAATATTATTATTACGAATTTATTTTAAAAGGACGTATATTTTCCGTAACGCACTGTCCCGTCGCTCATAAAATGATGACCAAAGTCATTATTTTTTGTCGCCGTTTTAGAGTCCGAACAACGCATCTATAGTCCCCTCGTCCGTGGAGGATCCCATTATGGGACTTTTTAAAAAATGCTTGTCAGTGGCGCGTCCTGTGGTGGGACTCGCCACTTGACCTACCAGATGTTCATTTCGCGCCTTATTTTAACGAGTAAAGACGATTCTTACCCTTTCGCACACGTTAAAAATCGAATAAGAATGAACGACTTTTCCCTCTGACATGCAACGTTACACGTCTGTAGTACGAAAAAAATGATTTTTTTTAGTTTAATCTGTGACCTGCTCAGTCATAGATTGCCGCGCATTTCTTGCTAGTTCGAACAATATTTCCTAAGTTTTGTGTGTGTTTGTACAGAAAAGACGATGGAACAATAAGTAATATTTCAGTTTATTTTCTAACATGGGCCTATTAATTACATTTTAAGTCAAAAACAAGCTTTGAAGCGATGGGCAAGTCATTTTACGAATTGGTAGATGGATTTTGCTTGATCATATTAGGATTGAAACATTATTATAACCGACGCGAATGTGTGTAATCAGATCACTAATATAATAAACTGCAATGTGATTATTACAAAATGCGTGTATTTACGTGGTAAATGCAAAAAATCCAACCTCAAAAATAATATAACAACATAAAGTCCTATTCTGGGACTCGCCACAGATATAGGTTTTAACTCACAAAATGGCTGCCCGTTCATAAAATATGGATAAGACTTTTGAACTTCATTTAAAAAATGAAATGATTTAGTTTTATTGATTTGATTTTTATGTAGAATAAAACTGTCGTCAATGAGTTATATATAAATTGTCATCCATATTGTTGTACTAGATAAAAATGCTGTTACATTCATCCGTACTGTCGCGTCAGGATCGCTTGACCTTTGAACCGTAACCGACGACTGACGTCATACAACATTAGCTATAGACTGTCTATTTTGCAAGATACGATAAATAGCATCGTAGCTTAGCGGTAAACGCTTCGACTGTAAGTCCCTATGGTTTCAGATAGTACCGGGTTCAACCTGGCCTGACACTTTTTGTGATTTATGTAGAATATACTGCTTCCGGGCTGGTTGGCCGTGGTCCATGTGAAACTTGCGAACAGTATATTCTACATGCAATGCCGGCTGTGAAAGCCTGAAGACTTATACTTTTTGTGATTATTTTTTCTTTTTGTAATTTATTAATTTCTTCTGACAGAAAATTAGTAGAAAATTAGTGATAGGTTCTATGATTGGCGCTATATTATAGGTATTGTATTGTATGGTATGGTATGGTATATTCTTTTTATCTTTTTCTATGTATATAACGAAGAAAGAGAGAAGAAAATGTTTTCACTTCTGCTGGCACTCCCAGAGTGCAACCCGTCTTTTTTTTATCTTCAAGCATATAATCACAACAGTAATTGTAATATTTGGCTCATCAATAGATAAATAAAAATAAGTTAAAAAAAAACATACTGATTTATTTTTGCATTTACTAAGTCGTATCCATACTATTTAACCGTCATGGAGCAAACATGCTAATTTTTCACTATGTTTAAGATCATGGTTTTTCATATTTTTCTTCCAAACATGTAGTTTTTTTCAATGGAGTAAACGCCTAGTTTCATGTAAATCTTGAATAATTAATTATTATAACACTTTTATGCACATATTCTGCAAAATCTTAGTATAAATAAGACATTGTTTTTTGTACCAGTTATGAGTCTCATATTTGATACATTATTGTTCAAGTTCTATAGAATGTAACAACATATCATTGCTTAAACTAGTTAGGCGATAAGCTTAAATTATTGTAAACAAAACACTTCTTGTCCCTGACGCCAATAATGCACTGTAAACTAAAGTTAAATGAGACCCACTTAGTGACATTTTGAAGAGGGACTTTTTTCATCAAACTTTAAAAATAGGTGTGGTATAAAAAAAATGTATTGGAACATAATGCCATTTGGTTTTATTTTATTAAGTATGTAAGATTGTATATAAAATATATAATATTATATCCAGCCGGCGTTTTATTTTTTATTAATTAGAAAATAAAAGTTAAGTTCTGGGTAACCCATATTATTTGTCTTCTAACGGTTACAAGGCAATTCAAAGTCAAGTGTAGTGTAAGGAATAAGAAAAAGACATTTATTAAAATGATAATTCCAATAGGAATTACTCTAAATTCCAATTAGATTTAGAGAAAATAATGGTTTTCTACTCCCATGTTTGCAAAAAATGTGCTTAAACCCCTATCTGTTGAAAGTCCTGTAATGGGATCCACAGATAGGGCATAATGACATTTTGACACTCCACGGACGAAAGGTTAATACATCATAGTTAGAAACTAAACTAATATTTGGCATATTAGCTTCATTACCAAAATGCTGTCAGAAACGTCACTTATGTCAATTAAATGAAGTACTATAATTTGTATAATACATTTTACATACCTACATACATATATTCACGCCTGTGAATTCCTGAAGGGGTAAGTAGAGGTGTATTAACACCCACATTTCGCCAATTATGATTTTCGGTGCCACATAAGACACTTTACCGTACAATAAATAATGATTGTTTCTAATGGGTTTCCATATGAGCAGCACACTGCTATTGCCAAGTTGTGCCATTTGTACTGTTAGGTGTAATTAGCACCAATTTCAAGACTGGCCCGGCTACAAATAGTGGGTTTTCCTTTAGGCACCTTGTTCTGTAAGAATGGTCTGATTAAGCATGCCATACCCAACAATCAAAACAGCACAATTTAACGACCCATCCTACGGTGATCTACATCGCAATAGCGTGTTATCGAGACTGCAAATCATCGCAGTAAAGAACATTCGCGACAGCGTACATCGCAATGCCAAACTTTCGCAGCTGTGTACATCGCTATGGTAAACTTTCGCAGTATCGAACACTGCAATGGTATAAACTTTCGCAGTAACGTACATCATGGTAAACAACTTTCGCAGCAACGAACATCGCAACAATAAACTTTCGTAACAACGTATACATCACGGGAATGAACTTCGCATCTCCCGGTTGTCGCCAGTGGGGGTAATTGGCAGTAGTCGCACTATTTACTGGATATTATACCTAGAACCAAACCTAATGGCGGCTCGGAAGTTCGTACGAGTGCGGGTCAAGACCAATCAGCGTTTGACTCGCTCTCTTTTCTCAAACGCCATTGGCCTTAGTATTTGGTATCCTCTCTCTAGATCTATAGGCCCTTTTAAACTATACCTTACCTCCTCTTGGCTAGAGTTAGACAGATATCCTGTCTAACGAACGTAACGTAACGTACTCGTAGTCATAAGTGGTAAAATAAATTACCATAGGTACTAATTAAATAAATAAACCTTCTCAATAGTGCCGTATGCGGTATGCGTAATATATTATTACCATTATGGTAGTGCGGCCCACTTCAGAAAATCTGCAGTATTAATAACTAGCTGACACTCGCAGCCCCGTGCGCTTTGATGTCGGTAATCGCGACTTTGTCAACTGGTTCTACTCAACCAATTGAGACCAAGACTTTTTGAATAACAAAATTGCATGCAATTCAAACCTTGACTGCTGACAAGCTATGTTATATGGATTCTAGATATCTATTAGCCTATGGCAGTCCACTGCTGGACATAGGCCTCTCCTAATGCTGGGAGGCATTGGCCAACTGTTTCCACGCTGGCTAGACTGGTTAGTACAGGGTTTTATTTTCTGTTTTCTTCTCTCGCAGTGTAATCGTGTGCCTCCAACAACGCGCCTCTTACAACACTACGACACGCTACACTACAGATGAAATGGGGTGAGAATACTTAGATTATTTCTCCGTCAGTGTGGTTAGAAAATTGAAAATACTAACTATATGTTTTTAATAGTGCTACAAAAATCTGTTAAATTTTCATTTATTTACCCACTTCTTAAAACAATTTCGAAATTAGGACAGACAATTGACATTACTAATAGATAAATTTCATCAGCCTTACGTAAGGTGCTCAAAATAGGCCCCTAATAAAAGTAAATATTTATGACAAATTATTTTTAAGCAGTGACGTAACATTGTTGCAGACCTATGATCAGATTGGTATCTTCAAAACTGGTTTTTGTCAAAATAAATAGGCATTAATATTAATGGAAAGATCGCGGTGGGTGATTATGTGGCTGGAGCAGGACAGACGTGTCTATTCTGTTGTACATACATATACTCACGCCTGCAAATCCCAAAGGGTAGGCAGAGGTGTAATAATGTTTCGTATAGATAGTGAATATCAGCAGCTATAATAAATTGCATTATAACTGGCAAAGCAAAATATTTTAAAATTGCAGTTCATTGGTATTATGTTAAACGGTGGTTTAACATAATTCCAATGGACGAGAATGAATGCGACCGCATTTTTCAACGAGTATCATAGAGAATCACGCATGTGACACAAGGTCCTTTGCCTAGAAGATGTTGACGGCACTTTATGCAAAATAATGTCGTAACTCCTAACTCGTACGCAAGTAGGCCGAGTATTTGAGTTTTGTCAATCGATTACTGCAATGGTCTTTTACAAACATACTAATGGCTCTATGGTTTTTATGTGACAAGTTGGTTTAGTCATTTTATTTACAGTTAGGGTTGCCATCGTGTTGTTATACTGTATGTTCTATTTAAGTTTGATTTATATTAAAAATGATTTTATTTTGTTAACTAATTAATTACAATTACGTATGCTTACTTAAAAGGTGCATTTTTTAAAACGATTCGGTCGTTAAGTAAACCTGCTATATGCCTTGGTACTACATGTATACTATACCTACGTTTCGTGTTTCATTTACTTTTACAAACACGACTACCGACCCCGCCGTCTTGCTTCCCAGCTTGCACCAGACCCTCGTCCGTCAACCAACAGGTACACCGACTGACCGGTAGACTTCAACCCCGAAGATCTTCGTGGTACCTCATACACACGCTAAATAACCTACCAACTACCTACCTACACTAGCATTGCAACACTGAAGTGAGTGAAAGTGAATGCCCGCTGCCCTAAACAAATAGCTACACAGCCCTGTCTAAAAAGTAGAACGTGTCTGCAGGTGGAATTGATAATGCGATTGGGTAAAAAGTAGGCATAGCAGTTAGATACTTTATACGAGGTCAGGAATGTGCTTAGATATTGATTTATTTAAAAAGGTTAAGTTGTAAGGCGTACTACCCACATGTACTTATGCTTACCCACCCATTGTGGGTACCCAATATCTGAATCAAGGTGATTAGTTTAGTTTGGCGAAGGGTGTAAATTTTGAAAAGGGAAGCCTGTGGAAATTTGACGGGTTAAATATAAGACATCTCTATCACGGCTTCTTTTTACAGAGCAAGCCGGCAGGAATCGGGGTAATGCGAATTTTCCCCACTGGTCTGAACTAAGGTTATGCTATTAATAAGAGCTCTTCTCTTTGCTCTAGCTTTTACCTTTCCTCTCGGGGTTGAGGAGTCAAACGGCAGTCGCTCACGTAACTGGTGATTGATGAATGAAGTAGTGGTCCCAGAGTCTCTTTCCTCAGTCAGCAGGAGTACCCATTTGCAGATGAGTTCGACTTATGCCGAAAAGATCTTGGAAGGTCAAGTTCAATGTTGGAGCTAATAGTATTTCAAAAACTAAAAAAAAACTGTTTTCGTATTTGTAATTAAGGTCATGTATGTCTGTTAATTACCATTAACAGCTTGATACACCTGACCACTATAATTACGTACAATAGCTATTGCCCTAAGTCCGCGGTCACGGTTGACGTCTTACCTACAACAGGATACGGGCTGTTTTTATGTGACATAATGGATTTATAATGTCAAATAGAATACACCAGTGTAAATAACTTAATTCTGTGCTTGCTTCTTCACTGGCCTGGCTGAATCACGAATTAAATAGATAGGTACAGTCAGCATCATATCGATCTTGTCTAAAATAATACTCAATGATCTTGATTCTTGCTAATGATGTTAATACCAAACTGTTTAATCAAAACAAAATAAACAATTGAGTTTGCATGAATTCGCATAGAGCTAAAAATTGGAAGAGGTCTTAAATACACCATAATCGAAGAAATATTACAAGTCTCCATTGATTGGACTTATATTTTTTTTTTTATTATTCAAGGTCTAAGGTCATAAATATTGCATTTTGAATTTTTCTCGTAAACAGTAACTCTAATCGCAAAAGTTGATCAGACAAAGTTGTAGATCATGTAATTACCTACAAAATTTATTTGTTTTTTTTTGTGTACGGGTCACCGTTGCGCTCAAATTTTATTCTAAAGAAAAAATAATGTTGAAACTGTACTTATTTTATATGTGAAATACGAATTTTGAATCTACATAAAACCTTTTTATTATATCACTGAGGTGTCAGACGAGCACACGGTCCACCTGATGGAAAGTGGTTACCGTACCAACACCAGGGTAGTCACACTCGTGCTGCCGACCCTGTAAACACAGAGAGTTTCTGTGCCGTCAGTGTAGAAGACAAAGCAGGAAAAGCCTTTGATCTTCCTACTGATAGCACAAAACTCTCCAGTGAGCTCTGGCTACCCTACTCACCGCAGAGAACACAATACGAGGTTATTCTGGCCGCGGTATTCTGTAGGGCGGAGGTACTTCCCCAGTCGTACTGCTCAATCGGACGGAAATACTGTCGGTATTCTCATGTCCTACCTATATGTCTGAAATACTATTTTAAAAACAAACTTGCCAATGAGAATCCCAAATATTGGCACAGATATTGGTGTCTTTATTCTGGCTACATAATTTATTTCAGTGCAATTACTTATTAATGAAAATATGAATGATATCAACTTCTTATGAACTATAAAGCGAGCTGACAGTTCATTAATGAATGACGAAGCATGAGCGCAGTATTAAATCCAACTATATCGGCATTATGATTCAACGATCTTTTGTCAACATAGATGGAGTTATAGGTGTAGGTATGTTATGTTGTCGCTTTATAGAACAAACTTCCTTACAAATATTTGTCAGTTCGAACGACAGCATCAAAGCGGTTTGTGAAGTCGAATAAAAACATAGTCAGTCATGATGACTGCCGATTGATAGTATTGCAACCGATCTAAGTGAAAACATAGGTATATCTATGCTTTCACTGCTGGCCGAGCGCAACACACAGATTCAATTTTACTGACAATATTGGGATATCGGAGAATGGTTGGGCGTAGTAGTGGCTAGTGGGATCAATCGCACTACGATCTCTGAGATCCAGAGTGAACCTCGCCTAATCACCTGCTACCCGGTACACTTGCTGATAAACGGGCAAGGCTCTGGCGCAGGCCTTCCTCTCCGCGTTGGGAGGTCAAACGGCAGTCGCTTCCATAAAAACCGTACCTGAAGTCAAATCAAAGAGGATTAGAAGTAAGTGAACCCTACCCCTATGCCGATTTTCACATAGGTACTAAAAATTGCTTAGTAATGGTCTCACATGGTCTCACGTGGTTCTGGCAAGAAATAGCACTTTAGTTTATGAATCTAGCTAGAGAATTATACCTAGCTAGTTTCGAATCATATTTTGCATTTTTCGAGCCCGGGTCCGCTTTCATACCTTTCCAGACTTTAGTATTATGTTATCTGTGCTTCCAGATAGCGTGCCTTAAGAGTCTTAGGCCCGTATTCTAGAGTGCCACACAGCTGAATCTCGATTTAGCTGGGTAAAGATTGTATACACATTGACAAATTTGACAGGTTGTCTGGCAGATTGTCTATACAATTTTTCCTCAGATAAATCACGATTCAACTGTGTTACATTCTAGAAAATCACGATTCAACTGTGTCACATTCTAGAATATGGGCCTTAAACAGGTTACCGAACAAGCAAGGTGACGCGTGCGTGGCTGACTGGCTGCACTTCGAATAATTGCGTTTGACAAGTACACTTAAGCCATTTACGATGCGGTTGTGGTCAAGGATGAAACAAGCATTTCTTGTTTATGACGTCTGAAGCAACTGTCATTAATGTCAAAGAGAAGGGCAGCAACTTGGCATTGTGTTTGTGTGAATAGCATCCCACTGAAGTTACTACAGTTTCATTGAACAAGACGCCAGTGTCGCACTTGTTCGTTTAGCAAGTATGAAACCACGATCTAATTTCTGCGAAAACAGAAATCTTAGATTTAGTTAAAAATAGTAGGCTTGTAGGTAAAATTGGCTTGATCGAAGACGGGGCTTCAAAAACTAGGTTTCATACGTAACGCACATGCATGTTTTTTAAATAATTTTGACATGGCGCATCCATTTTACTGTTCTTTTATTTCCATGTCAATATAATTTTATAGCGTTCCACTTCCACAGCGTTCCACATAGGAACATCCAATTTTTAAATAATCTTGAAACGTTTAACTTCAATCAGTAAGTGTGACGTAAAAACGAACATGTTCAAAAGGGCCGCCAAAATTTGGTAAGAATTCGCACTTTAAAACAAATTAACACATTCACCATAGAATAGAACACTGTTTCCCAAATGGTAGGTATTGAACTCGTGACTCGAGTGCGTGATCCAACATCGGCCCACGAAAATGAAATCCTGAATCGGAGCACTCTGTCTCCACTGTCTCATTGTTTAATATCATATCACTCATATTCCTTCATGATCATGAAGGATTGTTGATTTTGATTCACCACGCCACTCACTAGTCACCACTCACACTAATATTTGTCAAATCACTTTTCATAAACAAACAGAACAGGTATAGCTATCTATACCTGCTTATATTTTATCTATGTACCTACTTAGAAATTGTTTTAATTCTATTATCCCTATACGCATTTTATTCCTTAATATTATTGCTGTTCATATAAAATGTATCCAGTAGATCACTGAATTTCAAAATTTTTAAATCCCTGTTCGGATTTCAGAGTACCTACCAAATTGTAATGTCTAATTAAAAATAGCGGCAAATCATTATGTGGGTAATCATATCTATAGGTAGATATTGTAGCAATTAAAAAAACAATAAGAAGCGGCTATGGGAAAACATTAAAATTGACTGGGCTAGGGCATAGTAAAGTTTGAGAAACGCTGCATTGAATAAGATACAGTCATAAAAGTTGTAATGTTGTTTCGCAAGGTCGCACAAAGCCATACAAGTAGGTAGGTAGTGTAGGTACACTCGAGTGAGGAACTCATGGGGCAGATGCTAGTGATGTTACTCAATCGCTGTAATTACCTGCGATGGCGGTGTTCACAGCCTTGTGTAGGTACAGGTCACGATCCGTGATGTACCCATACACATAACTTATAGTTTTTATACGAATAGTAATGAAAAAGATTTAATTATAAGCTTTATGAGATCATATTACGAAGTTAAAAATAATGCTACAAAACAAAACATTTTTTATATTATTATGTTTACGGCAATTAACGTAATCGTGTAGGTCATATAGACCTATTCGAATGTTTGCAAGGGAGCGTCCATTAAATACGTGAGGAGTTATATGATTTCAAAGAAACGCAGTATATAGGCAACAAACATAAATATTCATGTCAGATAACAAAAGTGTCACAATGTACTAAACTTATGTTCTTTCTCCTTGCGTTTCCAGTCTAAATGATTGTTTATATTGCCAATGCGAGAGAGTACTATATTATTATGATTATGTTGATAAAGAATAATGTATTTCTATATATATATAATTATTATTTTAAATTTTCAAAAAGGCAAAATTGTAACTTTAGAACAAACGATTACATCGCATTAGGTTGAATGGCATTGGAATATGTACTTATCTAGAGGGCAAACAAACGCACATTATTTAAGTTACGTTCTATATTCTAACTTTTTCTAATTAGCTAAAAGTTCAAGCAGAACTTTTACCTCAAATTAGTGGAATCAAAACCTTATTGCTAGACTTTTATTATGCGACAAGAAATATTAGCATTTTGACATCTTTACGCTTGGGAAATTTGTCTTAATATGTGTATTGTATTGAAATTTCGTTTTATATATTTTGACACCGTTCTATGTGAAGGACTACTTACCTAAATAGTTCTTGTTGGTATAATATTATAATAATAATAGTCAAACCAACCTTTAAATGAGTATTTATAACACAATATTAAAGTCAGAGAGTTTGTTCGTTTAAAAGTAATCTTTGGAACTAATAATATGTGCTATTTTGTATTTTGTAGCTTAGTTCTCTAGAAAGATTATAGACTATATAAAATACGATACAGCGCTTAGGAGCCGAGCAATAAGTAAAAAATTAGGAATTTTATTCTTAAGATATAAATACTATACAACCCGATAATGTAGAATAACAAGTCAGCTGTTTTGTATTTTGTATTCTATTTTGTACTTAAGATTGATGAAACTATAAATAACTTATTCATATATGAATTATAGCTATAGACCTTTAGACCTCTGCGTTACGTGATGTTAAAGAACTTTAGACCTCCGCAGAACGTGATTGTAACTTAACAATCAAAAGTGAATTATAATGACGTACTTATTCTCTTTTCGTACTAAAGACTAGGTATTTTTTCTCGCAAGAAAAAACTGGTCAAGGACTGCAACTAAATAAACTTTCGTCTTCAATCTACCTGTTAGTGACAACTTCCTGGCCAGCGCTGAGTTGTACAAATATAGTCGCCTTTCAATATTCGCCATAATTAGGGTTGTCAGGCCCATAACGGAAAGCCATAATGTTCATAATTAGGTCGGACATTTTACACTGACGTCGACAGGCTGATTTATAAAACCTAATGACTTTACTTGCGTATTTAATACGTAAATCGCTTGCGCATCTTCATTTCTACGTCATTTCCTTGAGGGGAGATGTCGACTCAACTGTGAGAAGATGCGCTGGCCAGTCTTATCAATATTTAACCCGGTATAACTGTCAAAAGCTACCACCTATACCTGCTAATCATAACAAGAACTATAGATACGTGTAAGCATTATGCTATGT
Organism: Eilema caniola; assembly: GCA_949126895.1. Classification (NCBI taxonomy): domain Eukaryota; kingdom Metazoa; phylum Arthropoda; class Insecta; order Lepidoptera; family Erebidae; genus Eilema; species Eilema caniola. The sequence goes on along the minus strand of OX421460.1, from coordinate 12,721,177 downwards.
AGGACGTAAAACGAGTCAATCAAAATACCAATGACAAGAAAACGGAATGTGTCAGTCTTGATTAGAATTCATTATATAATAAAATAATAGTGACAGCTTGTATCGCTACGCAATTTGTAATCATTGATAAAAAGTTAAATAAAAACCCCATTAAGGAGAACGTTATGATCTGTTAATAGGATAATTTATATATTCTTGTAGACATTAGCGGAAACAGGATTTCGCTTAAAGGGAGTTATACAGGCTCTTGAGCAAGTATAGGATTCTGATGAAATCAGGGCTAATTTTAACATTTAGGGTCATTCGAACAAAGGGAAATGAAATACATTAAAGAATCTAGTCAAGGAGTTGACAAATAACAAATTGCGTTCAAAAGGAGGCTCTTTCAGGAGAGATGGCAGTTGTTCCCATAAAGGAAGTATACCTAAGTCAAATCATAAGAAATAGAAGAAGTGGACGGACCCCATGCTTGGGGAAAAGACTCAGATGTAGCCTGGAACAACGTTAAGAAAATGAAGATTAACATCATGGATCTCTGTAGTTTGAAAGCATTAACAAATTATAAAGTTACTTTGAGATCTAATTGAATAATAATTAAGTGATAAAGGCCGCCCATTGTGCATTTAACTGTAAATACTTTAATCCATACTATTATCTCTTGTAATCTAATGTTGGTGTACAATGAAGAGTTTACGAACCTAAATGATTGCTAACCTATCTAATAGAATAAATGTTTGACTTTCAAACTTCATACGAACAAGAAATATCTAATTTAAGTTAGTTTATACTGGGTAATTGCAAAAAAGATTTTGTTGAGTCTGTGAAACAGAGAAAAAACTCAACTAATTAAAATGCTGACACAATTCCTCACGCGCCATTTTATGTCGTATTACAAAATATTGCGTGGCTAAAATATCGCTTTGCTTTTATATCACAGTGTTGCTTAGAATTAAGAACCTTGCTTAGACTGGATTAAATTTATTGGCTATATGGAAAACTACAGAATAAACAGCATTAATTTATACAGAAATACCACTTCTCGGATTTTCTTATTCGAAAATTACGTGTCACTTAAAATTAGCAATTATTTACCTATTGTAGTGCATTGCTGGACATAGGTACGTGAAGACCTCTGAAGAATTTGAACCTTCGTTTATAGTGGAATTCGGGAAGATTTCCATCTTTTCTAAGCCATGGATCCTTTGGCAAATATGACCGACAATCATACATAGTTGGTATATGAATCTATCTCTCGTTATTATTTCCTTGCGATTAATATCTATTCTCCTATCTATCAATTTTATTCTTAACAAAATTATATAAATTAAACCGATTCAAGATCAAATTATTAGTATTTTAATACGTATAGAGTGAGTCACGCAAATGTTAATGAAGTCATTTAAATTCCATGTAATATTAATTGTGACATGTTAAGATGTCAAATCTTAACATGTCACAATTAATATTACATTTAATATCAATCTAGTGGGTGTACTGAATCCAACCAATATTCTAGAGGCCCTAGTCAACGAAAAATCGGTACACTTGCTTGCTTTCCGGTTTAGGTTCGGAAGACAGACGGTAGTCGCTCGTCGAAAAGTCGACATAACAAACAAAAATATAAGTGGACCTCGGGGATAACAACAGCCTTGCTTTTCTAAGCATAAAGAGACCGACTAGCTCGGAAACGTACAGCACCATTGGGGCCAGGTAATGACACGGTTAAGAGTGTTTATATAACGAATAGAAATAGACCTTAATTGACAGATTATACAATTTGAATTGCAATGATGATGATATTACGCTTCGTCTATGGCTACTGTGATCAACATTAAAATTAAAATTTTATAATGATCCAATGTCACTTTGTTGACCCTTCCTCTAAGCGTGTGACGTGATTTATGAATGACCCCTATTTCACATGTTATTATTATAGTTATTCTTAGAACTTCCTGTTGGGTTTGGCGAAAAGTTGACCCCTAGTTGACTATACTAGATGTAGTGTAGGTAATATTTGGATCCTTTAGATTTTAATTTACTTTTACGTATAGGTAGCTAGCTAGTAGTCAGTACCTAGTAATTAATCATCAGTAGCTAGTAGCTACTGATACGGCATTGAATTAATCATCAGTAGCTAGTAGCTACTGATGATTAATTCAATGCCGTTAGTAAAATGCCACAGGAACATACCTCCGGGTTCGGGACAACATAGCCAATGTTACTGTTCCAGCCTGAAATTTGTTTTTGTCAAAATCCTGTCCGGTCTTCGCGGGTATTCAATAAATCGACAAAATATAATAATTTAATCAACTTGTTAGTGTTTTGTTAACCAAAATGTGAATAAATTATAACCTATATTAAAATAGTCGTTGCTTCTAACAGCTTGGAATTTCTGACTTTTTGACCTTCATACACCCGTATTGGTCTGTCTGACCGACGCACGCGACAACGTTGTTTTTTAAGACGCAATCCTATATATATAATACCTAGTACGTAGTTATACTACGTAGTAGGTACTTCATCTGTTCTGTGGTTTTACGTATTATCAGAGATAATATAATATACTTCTTAGACAGTTGCACAATCAGGAACAAAAAATGGTTACACTCGCAACTTCCAAAAGAAGGCAGGCAACTTTTGTTAGCAGAAGTTGTTACTTTCTAATTTTTACTAATATAAATGAACTTATCAAAAATAAAACATACAGATAATATAAAATAAAACATTATTGATAATGACTGAATAAAACTATAAATATTCTAATCTATATTGATTCTACCAGATTCTGCGGTAATTATAAAAGTTACAGACTTAGGCACCAAGCCGCTAGATGGCGACTTCCTAAAATATACATTACCAACGAGTTTTATATGCTTACGTGCTTACATTATCATTTGTTTAAGTTCTGAAATAATTGACGTGATTCTAAATAGGGAAATAAGCTTTATAATTTTTTTGTTTCTTTAAATGAGTCTACTAGTGCCATCGAGACAGAATTGGCGTGCAGCACCGTGTGTAATACAATATTATCTGTCTAGATACTATTCTATAGGTACCTATATAATTGTAATATAGACACACGTTATGTTAACTTATGTTGTGTTTGTTCGCGATGGATGCAAAACCGATTGAACGGATATTGATGAGGCATTTTTGTTTAAAAGATAATGGTCAGATTTAAAATCTTATGTTTCAATTGCTATCAAAGAAACGTAAGTAAAACCGGCAGGCGTCAGTCAGTTATGCATAATACCTCCTATCTAAAGTAAAAGGCAACTACCTAGGCAAAGATTTAACTTAAAATGTAGTGCCGTTTAGTTGGTTATTCTTGTCCTCGCCATCCCCGAGAGGAAAGTACCTATGTATCAGATCCTTCATATACGCTATAATAGAATGCGCTCAGGTGATTATAAATAGAAATACCCATGAAAAGGAAATTTATATTCTCAGTGACAGCTAAGCAGCCATTAAAGCGCTAAGCTCTCCAAAGGCAAATTCAGAAATAGTACTGAATTGCATAAGAAGCCTAAATAAGGTTGGCAAGCCAACAAACTGAGGCTCATCTGGGTCCTCGGCCATGAGGGGTTAAAAGGGAATGAGAAAGCTGACCATCTAGCCACACAAGGATCTGCAAAAATACCCAAAGGTCCAGAACCATTTGTTGGACTCCCTGAAGTCATAATAAAGAGGGCTATTTCAGAACAGGCCAAGAATAGGCAGCTTAAAAAATGGAAGGCCAAACCAGGCCTAACACATTCGAAGGAATTTACAAGTAATGAATTAGGAAGGCTGAGCAATAAAATAATTAATCTCAGCAGGGACAAAACCTGAAAAATAATAGGAGCGTTCACTTGCCACTACTGCAGTAAGTACACCTTGAGCAAGATTGGTTTCATGAACGACACAAAATGCAGACACTGCGGGGAGAGCGATGAAACGATTAAACACATCGTTGCTAGTGCCACGCCTTAGGAAGACATCGTATGGATCTTCGCGGGAAGGGCTATCCAAAACCAGAGGATTACAGGCATCTACAATTAAGAGGAATACCCACCTTAATAGAGAGGGCTATCTCTCCTCAAACGTAGGGGTCAGGATGACACTAAGGATCCAATAGGGTCGAAGTGTTCTCGATAGCTAAGCACGCACCCTAATAAGATAAGATCAGATCCTCGTCCGTCTATTATAAGGTGTACATGTACCGGTTTTCTGGTGTGAGGTGTAAACCGCCCACCAGAATGGGCCTCGGGTCTCGCTCATCATGCTCTGCGGTTATTACTTACACTATTTGACATGGGTATAGGAAGGTTAATAAAACCAACACACACGCATTGCCCGCTGTCCGAACAAATTAGATGGCGGCCGGCCGCAAACCTGTTCCGCGCATACCAGAGAGGTGCGTTGCGTCACCAAGCATGCGCTAGCTTAGAAAAAATGGCGGACTCCCGCCAAACGGGTAGGGTTCTTGTGAAATAATGTGGTTAGGTATGGGATTACTAACATGGTATTTAGTGCGAGGTTTAAATTCCGTACGGTAATATTATAAAATAACAGCCGTTGCTCGCGGTTCCGCATGCATGCAATATTAATCGCCCATCTAATTTCTACTATAGAAAATCATTCCTAGTATAGAAAAGTACCTAGGTACCTACTTTATATGAAATGCATGTGATATTTATAACTTTCAGTTAGGTAGGTACCTACAACAGGATTTTCACTGGTAGATACAGGCAGTTCTTCACCTTAGGTTATTTTTCCGTAATAATCCCTCTCTACTGGATAGAAGGGGATTCTTTCGTCCCCATCGTATGTAGTACCTATAGTAATATAAAGTTCAAAATTATAAATTATTTTGCATATCTCTGTACACACAAACAATTATTTACGCTGTTACGTCTTTCTCAAGATATTACAAAAGAAACTAAAATCTACAACAATAATAAATATAGCTATTGTACTGCAGTAATCATGTAAAATTTCTGACATTAGTGCGTATTTCCTAAACAAAATAATGTTTGCAGATGAGATGTGGTATGCACCGTAATTTAACGTATAAGTACCAACATCCATCTTAGCATTTAGTTTAGTATGCTAAGCATTTTCCGCGTTCGCTTTTTTAAACACAGGAAAGTTGTGATAGGCTGGCGTAACGCATATACGTACATACTCTTTATGACTTCCTAGATTTACGTATTTATGGTCTTTAACCTTCTTAACTTTTTTATTTATTGCTATATAGTCTAGACGTTCAAATATCGTGCATCTATTGTTGTGGATTGTGGAAGTAATTTGCATTATTTTTCGAATTACATACATATAATCTACGTAAACTCATCGTGGCAACATTTTTACTTGGAAATGTTTTTGGTGAGATTTGAATTATTTTTCGAATTACATAACCCATCAGTATGAAATTTGAATGTGAATACATCGCTCTGTCTGCATGTAGCTAAACTATTAATACCCAGACGTATTAATTTGTATCGTAACCGTACCTGTAGACAAACTTATGAAAAGGCGTTTTTGTTTGTTGTAGTCAACTTCCAATACTAACAACTTAAGTTGAATTTGATCGGTGACAATTACTTCGATTAATTTAAATTAAACCGAGTTCTCATGTACGTTTTACAGTTCTCTTTTTTTCTATACTCAAATTCCTCTGTCAGGTAGGAAAAAGCGCCTTTCTTATTTGAGCTCCAATTAATTTGTACTTATCATCATTATCTCTACCAATTAATCATCTAATCTATCCTCCTATGTTTGCGGAGCAGCAATCTGCTCCGAGCAGCCCAAACGATAACAATCTTCTATGGTTAAAACTTCTTTCGTCGGCTCATTTGTCTTTGATTTCACGAAAGCACGCGGTTTCCCAACTTTCAAGGATTGCCGGGGAGAGTACTGAAATAATATTTATCTTCTATCTTATTGCGCGAGACCAAAAGGTAATGTCAATGAAATAATGAAATATAGGTAGTATTACGGTACCTATTGGTTCCTGCAGGCATGGGGTACCGATACTAAGAAAATGTCTTTAGTGATATTCAAAAATGAATAGATGGCACTAGACAGTAATTTAAAGAAATGAAAAAGTTAAAACCGTGTTATAACTCTTATTTGCTGACTCAGAATCACGTAAATTATTTTAGAACTTAAACACATGATAATGTAAGCATGTAAGCATTTAAAACTCGTTGGTAGTGTAATAAATAAGGATATCGTAACAATCGTGCTATTTACTTATTTTTTGTGCCATCTAGCGGCATAGTGCATTATGTCTGTAGCTTTAAAATTACTGAAGAATCTGGCAGAATCAATTGTAGATTAGAATATTTATAGTTTTATTCAGTCATACTCAATAATTTGTTTGGTGTATGTTTTATTTTTGATAAGTTAATTTTAAAACTAAAAATTATAAAATGTTTGCCATAACAATGTCGCCATCTAGTTATAACTCCTGAACTGAAAAGCTGCCTGCCTGCTTCTCGAAGTTACGAGTGTTACCATTTTTTACATAACCTTCTACCCCGTTTAAATTAACGTGAAATTTGATGATCAGATAAATAATTGACGTAGTCTTGAAAGTTGCTACAATTAGTCTTTAGGGTGTCCAGATAAACATACTAAAAGTTCCCGAAGGTGGGACCTGGATACCTGGACGGCTGGTGAATTGGATAATAATGACCAAATGCGATACGGGTCAAAAGTAACATAAAATGTAACAAAAATTACATTTTGGTAACGATGCGATACTCTTTTGTAACTTGAATCGATCTTTCTCACAACCAATTTAAGACACTCCAACTATAGACTCCAACTGTCATAATCATCATCATCATCATCATCAGGCTATATTAGTCCACTGCTGGACATAGCCCTCCCCCAATGAGCGCCATAGCGCCCTGTCATAATGCACCTATTAAATAATTTTAACTATTATTTGCTATAAAATCAACTCGACCTGGTCACATAGAGATCGGTGCTTGTTTCTTTGTTTTTTTGGAGAAAAGATGATCCTTCAAGTAGGTATTGTAATGTTTTCTTATAGTACTCAGTCTGAGATTAACAAATATCAATTCACTATATTTACTTTTACCTAGTCCAATCCTGATCTTTCTTCCGTCCCTCTTACCAAAGGGTCAGTGATCCATACTAATATTATAAATGCGAAAGTAACTCTGTCTGTCTGTCTGTATGTTACGCTTTCACGCCTAAACCACTGAACAGATTTTGATGAAATTTGGTATAGTGGTAGATTAGACCTTGAGTATCATATATATCACGCTTATAGAGAACTAGCTTTTGCCCGCGGCTCCGCCCGCGTGGATGTCGGTTATCGCGACCAAACATAGCCTATGTCCTTTCTCAAGGTCTGTCTGTATGTTACGCTTTCACGCCTAAACCACTGAACAGATTTTGATGAAATTTGGTATAGTGGTAGATTAGACCTTGAGTATCATATATATCACGCTTATAGAGAACTAGCTTTTGCCCGCGGCTCCGCCCGCGTGGATGTCGGTTATCGCGACCAAACATAGCCTATGTCCTTTCTCAAGGTCTAATCTACCCCTACACCAAATTTCATTAAAATCGGTTCAGTGGTTTAGGCGTGAAAGCGTAACATACAGACAGACAGACAGAGTTACTTTCGCATTTACAATATTAGTATGGATTCCCTCAAGTACAGAAGTGGTTTAGGAATCAACTGCCCCCTAAAATATGAGGTTGGAAGCGAGGAGTCGATGGAAACTTGGAGTTAATAACGACTTTATTAGGTACCCTATTTTCCTGACGCGTTGCTAAGTTCCATTTTCTGTTGACGTAAAAGTGGTTCCACTAGAAAAATATAGTCCAAATACTCTATTTAGAAAACTAGAAAGAATTTTTGCAAATTTCACGGCTAATGGCGTAAAAGAGGAGATGAAAGTTTGTATCCATTTTTAAAGTCAGTACGAAATTTCAGAACGTCCGATTAGAAATGAATGAACACCGATATCAGCGTTTTTCAAGATTTAACTTCATTGCTAAGGGGGTAAAATAGGCGATGAACGGCAACGAATGAAAGGCGACAAATAGGCCTCAAACACCTACCCAGAAATGTCTACCAGTTCTCTCACTATACCAGTTGCTCGGAATACCTGAAGAATCATCTTTTCTGGAAACAAAAATGGAACAAACGTCGATCTCTCTGTGGCCAAACTGAGTTGATTTTATCTCATCTGGGTACATTACCATTATTTATTTATTATTCATTAGGGAATAACTGTACCAACTTTCAAAACTACACGAATTATTCGGTCTGATTTATTTAATCTTCCCACTCTATTCGTTGATAGCTCAATGTACGTAGTCACCTCTATCTGTTTGACGAGGTAGTGACTATGCGTGTCTTCCTGTCAAAAAATATCCAAGATATAAAATTTATTTTACTCACATAGAGAGGTAAAAATTTTGGTGTAAAAAGGGTAGAATGAATGTAGTATATTTATCGGCGTTCTAAAGCCTGTGGAATAAACTATGCCTAAATAAGATTAGTTCTAGGTCTAGATTGCGTTGTGTCACATATCCCAGAAAATCTTTTAATAAAAAACCAATAAATAAGTATGACTAAATAACAGAAATTTTCCACAATGTTCCTATATTTCCTGAGAAAATAACTTCTATGTACATTAAGTTACATTAGTATGATAATGCGTCGCAATTTCTCAACAATTTCAAGATGGCGGACGTCACCAATGGTACGCAGACATGAGAAATTGCGCGTTCTCTCACGCCCTGCGTCTCATTATCTAATACGTGATCTGCGATACACCGTACATAGGGCTTGGTACCAATGCGAGCGATTTGTCGAGACAGCGATAGAGCGTTTGCAATAGACAAGTGGCAATTCGCATATCATAGATAGAACGATGAATGTATGGGATTGACACGTATTTTTTAAATTATTATTTTGAATCGCCAATGTAGGTCAATTCCATACACTTAATTGCCTAGAGGCCCTAGATCTATTCGTGCAGAATAAGTAAAGATGTTAGACGTTTGAGGCACACTAACGGATTTTTTCTATTTTATAAAGACGCTGACACCTAACGCTTGATGAAGTGAAGACAGACAAACTTCCGTGTTGTCGCCAATATACAGTAATATTATAAAGAGGAAATATTTGCATAATTGTTTATTATGAATAGGCTCAAAAACTGCTGGGCAGATTTTAAAAATTCTATCACCATTAGAAAGCTACATTTTTCGTAAGTAACATAAGCTAAGTATATTGGATTTTCAAAAAGTTTAGGGTTCCGAACGAAAGCCACGGAAACGTTTTTACCACCTGAAGCCGGAGCCGCGGTTGGTCGTCGTCATACATACAACACATTCTTTTTTTATTTAGGCTATTAATACCTGCCAAATCTATGTTCCATTTCGCTGCACGCTCGCAATACGGCTCCAGATCTACAGTATCAGAAAATTCAAAGCGACACGTGCCGCCGGCTATTATTTACAATTTCAAATGGCGAATGGCGATCCTACCACCTTTCATTTTGAATAACGATTTCTAGTAAGTCTTTCTTCAAGTTAAACAACTTGAAGAAAGACCAGACCTATTGAAGTAAAACTAATTTGTTTCAATTGTATCGCGATTTATAATAAATAAATGTGTTATTTGTTACTTACTTTGTACAGTCAGCGTCAGAATAATCTTGATTACAGTCTCAAAATGATCTCAAAACCAAGGTATTAAGAGAAAATCAAACTGTTTCATTGATTTAGGCCTACCGCATATATATACAACTTTTAGTTGAACAACTATTTTGTCGAGTGTCATATAAGTTTATAGGAATATATTGAAGCGCACATACTGTCAACTCGATAGTAGGTCGATAAAAAAGTAAAAAAGCCATATCGATCTGCTATCGATTAAAATGTTGGACAACTATCGATCTCATGCTCAATTTCTATTGCATTGCATTGATGTGCGCATACCATCGACTAATTAGTCGAACCGCGAAAAATCGCGCGTCGTGCGGAAAATCCCCACGTTTACCTCCCCCCCCCCCCCCACGACATATCCCTCGCACCCCGGCTGACCCAGGGTCATTCCTCTCGGTCTGACCCTCCTCACGGATCTGCCACTGATCATAGGATATACGCAGTATCTTCTTTTTATTATTATTTAAACGTTCATAAATCAAAGCACATACTAGAATTGTTAACTATAGCCACGTACGTAGTAACTATTAAGTAATCTGTGCACCACGCCTCGGGCGTTGCAGAAATAAGTCAGGTCGATCTACAAAAAATCGACAATCGACTGCATCGATTGTATGCGCATCTCCATCAACTAAACGGTTTAGTTGTGTGGAAATCGCGAGAAGCACACAACTCGATAAAATAGTTAAGTCGAAGTATATTTGCGGCCTTAAATTGTATTACTGACCAAACTAAAGGTGTGTACTAAATATCAGAACAGTCGACAAGAAGTGGGGAAAACCAAAACTTTCAGATCATTTTGAGCGCTTTGTTCATCAAGATAGATCTGATGCTGATTGTGACTTTCTAGTTGTTTTTAATCTCTGTCTACAGGACAATGATTACGATCATTCGTGCTGGAAAAACCATGTAAATACTGGTATCTAGTATATACTAATAACTGGTTACACCGTACTGTACGAACGTACACGAATGGGCGGGAATGTTCATCATTCGACGAATCCCCCTGGTTTACGTTTAATTCACGTATTAACGGCTTGAGTGCCTTTTTTATATCACTTAGGTGGCAGACTAGCACACGCCCCATCTGATGGAAAATGGTTGCCGTGGCCTACAATAGCGGTGTGCAACACCAGGGGAGTCATATTCGTGCTGCGGACCCTGTAAGGACAGAGAGTTTCTGTGCCGTCAGTGTAGTAAGACAAAGCAGGAAAAGCCTTTGGTCTTCACACTGATAGCACAAAAATTCTCCAGTGAGCTCTGGCTACCCACTCACCGACGGGAACACAACACGAGGTTATTATCGTCACGGTATTCTGTAGGGCGGAGGTACTTCCCAAGTCGGACTGCTCAATCGGGCGAAAAAAAAACAATCAACGCTAACTCATGTATCATTCATAGAAAGGTTATTGCCATACACAGCCATTTTTTATACTGACAATAATTTATTGTATGTACCATGTACGTCTAGCGGCGTTCCTTCATTTTTTCTCGTCTCAATAATACAATCACTTCATGGCTATGGGAGCTCGGTTCAATGCATGGGAACAATGTATTTTGTTATGAGCACTTTGTACGAGTCACAATGAGTGTTCAACAGTTCCTCGTTTATACACTTTATTATACATATTAGCTGATATTTGTATAACATTGAAGTGTACTTCGATTGTTTCGCAAAATTGTTTAAAATTAATGGAAGTACTAACAGGTTATCAGTTAAAAGTAATGTGACCATGTATTGTGGTTTTAACGGGACAATCCTTTGCCGTTCGTGAGAGTTAACCTTACCTCCCTTATACTTAGGTATCGATACTGACTGGTATGATTACACTCGCAAGGTATAAATACGTATACATCGTCCCCCTCTGAATAGACAGAAATATTTATATTTTTCTCTCCTCTCAATCCTCTTTGTTGGTTCTAGATACTTATCTGGAACCTATTTAGATTAACAAAGTTATTCACACAAGCGACAAATGAATAGGTAGGTACTGACAAATTATTAGTATTGATTATTTATTTTTGTTTGCGGTTAAAAAGCAATAGGCGGGCTTCATATTTAACGGTTGACTAGAAAAGTGAAATTATAACAATTTTGATGTTTTTAGAACATTTGGCTTTCAAAGATATCCCATTGTCTTATTCAGATAGGGTTGCCCTTGCCATCCCTCAAGGAATCCCTGGACTCATGCCGCCGCCTATCAACCTTTGCAGGAGAGATGAAAAAAGTATTGGATTTGAATTGAGAGTGGAGTTTAATTTAATTCCGGATAATTGATGAATTTTTGTTTGCATCAAGTAAATTAAGGTTGGAGGTGATCGGTACGTTGAAATAAAGTACTTGAAGCTTCTTAAAATAAATTAACCAAATATTGATGACCAATATCTATTTACACACCCATTTACCACGTATTGGGATATGTTTTTATATTTTCATTTATTTATTTTACCCGCCGAAAATATAACTTCAGGGATACCAAAGTTTTTTCACTTCTCATGCTCTTAAAATGTTACTTTACTCCCTGCATATCGGGACTAAAGTTCCTTATTAATCTCTAGGGACTAAAGTAATTTTTTTTTAATTTACTTTGATAACTCCTAAACAGCCAATCACGGTGTTTGTGAATGGGAGGATTATCACCTGATTGATTGTGTAGGTATAGAAATAACCTCAAAATGACATTTGAAAAAATCAAATATCCCATTTAATTTCGTGAACCACGAATAATGATATTAATTGAATTAATTATTATGTAAGTATTAAGGATCAGTCCATTTTATTATACATTTCCAATTAGTTTTAAATTATTTTTCAAGTTTGAATCTGTTGGCTAAATATTATATATGCAAGCATATAAACCGTACGTCACTTAGCAACAAAAAAAACCGCGGGACAAAGCTTGCGTTGTAATCACCAATTATTTATTACACCAATTAATTGTGCAACTTGGAAATTCTTTTGTTACCTATAAATGAATAAAAATAAATAAATATTCCACAACATTTCACACAACGCTATCTAGATCCATGGTAAGCATAGCTTTACTACCTTGTATTATGGAATCTAGAATACGGATAAACATACTTAGATATTCTATTTTGTAAATGCATACATATTATACATAGAAACACCCAGACCAATGCAAATACCCATATCCATGCATACTAATATTTGCACTGAGCGGGGATCGAACCCGCGCCTCCTGCGTAGCGACCGCGTTCACTACCGCCACGCCACGGAGGCTTTACCCCGTTATCGATATGATGAAATTAATATATTTAGGTTGAAAAAGATATTTGCATATTTCATAAAAAAAAAATTAAATATTATAATTTTGTATAAAAAGTCGCTTTTTTTTCCTCGCATTCAAAGTGAAAAGTAGAGTGTTTAACGTGGGACTAAACAACCATAATGACACTCGAACTATTAGCCACCCTCGCTTCGCTCGGGTGGCTAAAACATCTCGTGTCATTATGGCTTGTTTTAGTCCCTTATTGAACAATCTACTATTGTATGGCTACCCTAGGTCTAAACGGGAAGTAACATTAAGTACTAGCAACACCATTCATTAAAAGTTACAGATTTTGTCATCTTACAGAATTCTCAGGCAATTTCTCATCGTATACAATCAACCATTTATCATAAAAAATCTGGGCCTACTCGCACACAAAATAACTTCGTAATAGATTGCTTCACAGAGTGTTTTCAATGAAGTAATGGCCCTGGTGGTTCCGTCAATTAATGAAGTAGACATTCAATATTTGTTCGTATTTTATGCACCGTCCCTTCGATTTCGATAAAACTTAATATATTCCTTGTACACATCAATATTTCTGTAATATGTATAAAAACCTAAAAAACAAGGACAGTGAAATGAAAGTAACATCAAATACCTCCGTCTATATTTTCCTAAAGGGGTAGAAATTTATAAATCGATTTAGGATTTATGTGAATTTCACCGCACGCTCCAAGAGTTGAAATTTGACAACGAAATTTTTGCACATAAAGTTTACCAGCTATGATTTGGTCCTTGTTGACATTGTAAGCGTCATAAAATATCGAAACGAAAACCATTCTAAATACACTACGATAGACGGAGACTAGATAAGACAATAAGAAATTGGTAGAAATTTAAATATTTAAGGACGGTTAACTTTTATTTTCGTTTTGCGGTACCCAAAAATGAACATAAGTGATATCATCGGAGTCCGCTTGGTGCGCGAGGCGTGGCGAGAAGAGATTAACGCGACTCCGATTTACATAAACTACTCTTACGTAAGGGAAAGTTGCTAAGAATAAGAAAATTTACACATGTCGCTTGCTTAAATAAGAATGTTTATTGTACTTGAGTTTCTAGAATGACGGAAAAATTTCGCGGGTCTTTATGTCATCTTTGTGTTACAGGCATTAAAAAGTAGATTCTTCTATGCAAGTACTAGATTGGTTGTACGGAACAAGATTTGGTAACCAAAGATGATTGTCATCCTCGAAAGGTACAAAAATCATTAGATTAAAGAGATTTATACTAATATATTTTTTTAAAAGCCAATAAATTTTAATTTCGAATATGTTTATTTCAAAATAGATTGAAGGAAAACACGACGGCCATGAGTTCTCTTGAAAAATACAGGATATTAATCACCATTTTGTAATAATAAATTAAAATATATATTAAATTATTACATACATTATTATGTACTATTATTTCCTTTCAGTACATGGCCGTCCTGATGGTAATTTAATTACACTAATTATTGTCAATGTCTTTGAACATTCGCCACGCAAGATGTACCAATCGTGCGTTGCCGACCATATAGGGCCGGAAACTCAAGAATGCGAATACTGCCACAGAGGCAATAGCGACAAATGTGTAGGAATAATTTGCCAATCGTACAAATTAAATTACAGTGATTGCTAAGTACAATTTTCTACTTACTAGAATTACATTCAATGTTTATCTGTCTCTGGAACGATGTTAGTGCGGAAACGATCGTCGTGGTTCGGTCTTAGTTTTAGATTAAAAACATTAACTTAAATGTTACACTATGCTATAATACTTATCTTAGCCCCTACTGAAATAAAATAATGCTAACAGGACTAACTGACTCAAGAAAGTATAAACATAGTATTTAGGTTCAAGTCTAAGAAAAAATTATTAAAAGTTAAACCTGCGCATTCTATCTATAGTATAAGTACACAGCCTGTGACAGGGTTACACCTTGTGAACACAAGCCTGTGACCACGGTCAGTGTAACCAGCTTAAGACGTCAGTAATGTGCAAGTACTTGTCTATTCTCTATATAATATATCTGTCTATATCTTCTTATTCGATGCTTGAGACGAGCATTGAAAACCCGTTTACCTAGACAGTCTTCTTATGCTTAACTCAATGACATTAATCGGGAAAAGTGTTTTGAGGTAGGATGGACTCAATTTAATTCCTATCATTTATGACATCTGCTTAGGAAAAAAAACTATTATTGATAAAATACTAGAATAAATGACATATTAATTGAATAGGAATTAAATTAAAATTATAAATAAAAATAAAATGAAATTACAGACCTGAGTCATTTCTACCATTCATCATCATGATCACGTATTCGTATACCTATAATATAAATATCATTAACCCAACACATTTTTAAATGATTAACATTGAAAAATAAGCTTACCATTTACACAGATGTATAGTTATCAATAATGCATGAATCGTATAAGTTATTTGCGGGCATTACGTAATGCTATTGAGCAGGCACAATCCGCGTTATTGAAAACATCATGATGTTCAAGATAGGTAAACTTAACCTTACATATAAAGCTTCATATTAGGTATAGCAATGTACACACAACGTCAGAAATTCAATAAATTTTTTCCTCAATAGTTTATGAACCACGAGTAAGCGTCCTCTTAAAATGTACAGGGTTCAAGTAATTCGCCGCTATCTGATAGGTACATTTGCACATCTTTGGACGACGGTTTGTGCAAGCTTTTCTTCCGGGGTTGGGAGTAAATTGTGTGAAAATTAGTGAAAATATTAAAAATGTGTGAAACAATTATGTACTTTGAATGGGGCTAGATAGTTTTCACTTAATTGGGTCTATTTAAAACATAAAATGCTACCCTTCATTGCCCTTTGGCAAATTTTGAGACTGTCACAAATTCTTAGCTCGGACAGAATATGGACAGAATGCATATCAACGAGAGAAGAGGAACGATTTGGAGGAGACATTTACCTAACAGTGTGTTATAAAATAGGCTAGAAAATAAAATCAAGTTCTACGTTATTGTACTCAGATTATGCTGTAAGAGAAATGTAACATTAAAAAAAAAAAGATTTACAAATATTACCCCGTAAAACAAGAATTACGTAGCTTGTCTCGTAGGTATTATGTTACATTTTAATAGCTTTATTTAATAAAACTAAGCATATATATCATGAATTCCAGCAGAATTATTTATTTTTTACAGTTTCCATTTGACTAAGTCGCACGTTTGACTGAAATTATACTCTCGGTATGTAAGTATGGACCGTGAAAATACACGCGATATGGTCTTAAATCTTGAATATTACTTAATATATTAATTTATGAATTGTCCAGAAAAATGTGGGTTTCGTTGTCTATATCAATCGCTAAAAGCTACTAAAAAAAAGCTAAAAGCTACTAAGTACATAAAAGGGGTTTACACTATAACATGCAAATCAATCAATTTATGTGTAAGGGTTTTATTATCTTCAACGAGCAAAATTAATTAGATCTTCACTTATCTAGGTTGCTATCTTGTTTGGTCAATATTTTTTTTATACCGCTTAGATGTCAGACATGCACACGGCCCACCCGATGGAAAGTGGTTACCCTGGCCTATGTACGTGTGCAACACCAAGAGAGTCAATATTGAATGATAGTGCAAATCCAGGTAGTTAAACGTATTATCAATATCAAATTCCAATTTTAGTCTCCCTTGAGAGTGTAGCTGCTGGAAAGCAACCGAAACATCGGAAATGCACATACAAATATAACACAAAATAAATTTTAAATACTTAATCAGTCAAAATGCGTTTATTTTCAAATATCCCATGCATCGTTTAGCATTAATTTACGAAAGGTTTGTAAAAATTATAGCAAAAGTAAGCTACAATACTGCTACTTTCTTTACTGACGTGCCTACCCACATAAGCAACTTTCCATGAACACATAATTATATACCTTCTTATTTTTATATTCGTATATAATTATATTTTTAGAGCTTAAGTGCTCTGTTAGCTGGAATGTATTAAGCTACTTTCATTGATGAGCTAACTGTGAATTTGTAAGTAAGCACTACTTACACATTTCCATTAATACATAATATTTGTGTTTTTTAGGACATTCTACACAGCGCATTCATTTTACAGATTCAAAATAAGCATAACTTAACCAGCTTGTAACATTGCATGTATTTGTATTGCATTGTGGTATCCTACTCCTCCTTTTCATAATTCGGTTTATTTTAGCTTTTACGACTGACTACCGTTATACACCTCAATCCCATTCCCAAGAAGAAAGCTTGCGCCAGAACCATGTATGTATATTAAAATCGATGTACTGTTATGTAGGTAACCCAGGTGAGGTTGGCCTGGTCCTCAAAGATCTTGATGGGGTCCCGGAAAGCCTAACCCTGTAGTTACTGAAATTCGTCTAGGATACGCCGATTTTTAATGAACTTCATTTACGTGTCACGTAGCTACTATAGTCCGATTTTTTAATTCAGATAGTAAATTGACAACTGTAAATGTCAAATTGTGAAATAATGATACCAGCTTTTAGTGCTTAGTGACGTGCTCGAAACTATCGTCAATGTTTGTGGCCTAGATACAAGTGGTTTGGCTTTATTATATTTAAAGAAAAATGTTAAAATTAAGGTTTTTTAGTTCCTTAGACTATCCACATAAGCTAACTAGAAAATAACCTCCAAAATCTGTACTAAATTTAATTTATCGACAACTTTCGATCTTGGTGGCACATTACTATTTTTAATTACAATAAACCGGCAACACAAGTAATGTCATTGTAATACCTGAAATTTAAAAAAAAAACAGACTATTGTTTTTACTTCAAGTTATGATTACGTGGGCCACTCATCATTTTTGCTTACTCAACCAGCTAAGCTAAATTGCTTATGGATCAAGTCGGTAGTAGGTGTACTGGGTAAAGTTTGCGCTCGTAACCTGTTAATTGCAAGTCCATCGCCTTAGCAAATGGGTCAACCACCTTTATTGGAGCGACTGCTGAGGATGACGTTGCCCTTATTCGATTGCCAGAAGTATGTTTGAGTTTCCGTTAGCTAATTTTCAGTATCAACTCAGTCCAGCTCAGTATCAGTTGGAAACCGAATGACTAACGAAATGTGTTTCGTACGACTCTGGCTCGTCTTCATCCTAGCGTTCATCCCCATCGCCTCGGAGTCCGGGTCCCCGTTTCCTTTATAAATGCGGGTTCAAAACTTGCCGTGAAGCGACTACCATCTGACCTCCACAAGCCATTGGCGATATCGAAACATTGCAAATTGACCTTGTTGCACTTTTTAGGGCTTCAACTACTCGTCATAAAAGTTCGTACGGCAACTGGGAGCGGGACCGATGGCTTACCGTGCTCTCTCCACCACCAGGCAAATGCTAATAGCTATATTCATGGATAATAATATTTGCACTGACCGGGAATCGAACCCGTGCCTCTGCGTAGCGTTCAGCACCGCCATGCCACAGTCGTTATACGACTCTGGCTACCCCTTAGGAAATAATTTACATTTATTCTAATTTAAATATAAAAAAAGGTAAACAACATAAAGTATTTTAAGGATAATTACATACTTTGAAAATTACATGTACCTACGCCTTCATACTATATCCTGTATTAACCATCGTAATTCATGGTCACTCGATACCCTGTTTAACTTATTTTCAATTGAGGCTCTATTTTTAAACATGTACATAATAATTCAATAGATATTATAATAAGTAGTGTTTATTGTCAAAATATTTGCTCAATGTTCTCCTTTGTAAGTATTCTGCCATAACCGAATCAGTGAGTGAGTAAGCAACTAAGCAAGCCCCTAGGTTCGTCGTGAAATTGGTCGCTAATTCATATTTTACTACGATTATTTTCTACAACTTTATCTCTTAAATTTAATATTAAACCTAACAGTTAGTATTTACTACTTAATTTGTATTAAAAAGAATAAGATTAATTTATTACACTTTCAAATTACCTAACTTTATAAATATGAATGTATTAGGTACGCTTTCTAATATTTTTAGTTTTACTTTTAAACTGAAATAAACACTTACCTCTTTCTAATCGGAATCCAGAATGAAAGTAGGCATGTAACGAACTCTGCTTAACTCCGGTTACAAAATTATTACAAAATTCATAATAAACAAGCTGGGACTCAAACCTGTTTAAGGTAAGTACACGAAATTCTTGTCAAAATGCACTGAGTGAAATATAAATATATTATGTCACTGTCTTCTAATATGATTATTAATTATTATAGTATTTTCACACAACAATAAAAAGCATTTTGTTAAAATTGAAAGACGTTCACTGCGTCGCTATTGCGCATACGCGGTAGAAACATCCGTTCCTCCAGCGACGGTGCGACTGTTTGAGCATGGTTTGAGCAAAACGAGCCAATGGACAAGTTGCATTCTCCAAAGATCGAGATATAATACAAACGAGTTTGAATGGTTGTGAACTGTCGTAAATAAGGTTCGTTCAGAATACGTTCTCCGTAAAACCGCTTAATACACTTGTTTCTAATTTAATACAATTTATAACCTACTTTATGCCGCAGTGATAGAATTTAAAATGTATGTTTCTTGAGCATTATTTTCTTATAGTGTTGATGTGATATTGCTCTACGAAATTGACATTACGCGCAGGTATTTAAGATTTATATTTATTTAACAACGTTGCACATGAATTCGAAATGTGTTTGAAAATATTTTGAGCTTTATTTCATATGAGGTAGTGGATATTTTCCTTAGTTTGTATTTAAACTTACTTGATCACCTTAGAAGAAATGCTGTGGCCTCGAGAGGTATGTGCAGTGCATAGTTGAGTGGCCCGAAAGCCCGCACAGAATCTAGATATTTAATCGTCGCAGGTTACGGCTCGCCCGTTGATATTTTTCATTGTTTGGCAATACATGAATAGGAATGTTAGTGGAGCTTCATCAATTCAAAATGTATAATAAACTTCAAAATTCGTTGATGCTTAGCTTTTGACGACAAGCGCCATCTATCCGTATTGTAACAATATAAAATCTTTTTTTATTTTTACCACCGAAATTATTGTAACAACTTTATCATAAATTCACTTTTGAGCATCGTTCATTATTATAGTTCAGAATACAGGTGAATTTGTTTCAGCAACTAAGCTAAGCTTAAAGATAAAATAAGTAATACTGTAGGTAGGTAGAAAGGACTTACCTTTCTACCTAGAAAGGACTTACGACACAAGTGACTTCTTTGTGTAAAATAAAATTAATTCACTCATCCAAATCTGTTATGGTCACGTTTCACTTTTTTTTATAACACATTAGTAGTAGCTATTTACCACTAGATGGCAGTAAGACCACTTTTTACAATTACACTCGCAATAAAATGGTTATTTATATTGACAACAGTTACATTCGTCCTCTTCCAATGCAATCCAGCACAGTCAACTACACAACTTCGATATCGCTATTGGATTGTGGAGTCGCTTTACGAAAAATATAAAAGTTACCGCTGCGTAAGCAAGTAGTTAGACCAAAAAGCACGAGAGTTAGGTAGATCCTGGAAGATGATGAGGTACAGGTGGCTGAAAAGCCTTCACATAACCGTAGGTGATCCAGGGTTAGCCGGGGTGCGAGCCTAAAGTAGAAAAACGTGCGCTAGTAATTCGTCACCAGCGTGTTTCCTTCTTCCTTCAATCCCTCCTTAAATTGGGGCGTAAAAAAATCTGATGAGGATGACGCCATTAAGCTGAGGGCCATTATGTAATATTTTCGGTGTCTGTATAGACAGATAAGACCTTGGTTGAGTATACAATACATTGCCGCGTGGTTCCCGACAGAGTTGAATTTGGGGCACTCCATCTCTTTCCATGCGGTGTCGTATAAGGCGAATAAGGCTGATGAGTTTGGCCATTAGGAAAAGCCGTTTAGCATTTAGCCAAGACTCGGCCTCAGGTGTATGTTCGAGTCAACAAAAGTGCCCGGAACGAGAAGCTCACCCCAATATTACGTGGAACTGAATCCTATGATTGGTGAAATATGGGTGTTCACCTCTGCCTAACCCTCTGAGGATAAAGGCGTGATTATATGTATGTATTTTAGTTACGATAACATTCCTTTAGTCCAGACATGATGAGTCACAAATAAGCGTCGAATAGAAACCATCGCTGTCACTCACGTGCGAAGATGGTTCCTCACTTCCGTCAACATAAATACGTGACTAGTGTACATATTTCGTCGTCAATATCTTCAACTACGTTTGCAAAATATCGCAATATTATTTATCTAGGAAAGTTTTTTCTTCTTTTTTATATGACTGAGGTGGCAGACAAGCTCACGTCCCATCTGATGGCAAGTGGTACTATGGACGTGTGCAACACCAGGGGAAACACATTCTTGCAGCTGACCCTAAAAACACAGAAAGTTTCTGTGCCGTTAGTGTAGGAGGCAAAGCGGAGCAAACCCTTGGTCATCCCACAGATAGCACAAAGTCTCCAGTCCAGTCCCCAGTTTGATCGAATAGAGTGAGTATGGGATTTGACGTTTATGACATGCGTTAACGACTGTCATTTACGTTAAATCCCATACATTCGTCATTCTATTCCATCAAACGCCGACCAACGAATTGCCACTTGTCTAGAGGGGCTGGCTACCCTACTCGCCGTCAGGAACACAACATGAGGTTATTATGGCCGCTGCATTCTGTAGGACGGATTTAGATTGGCGCTATACGTATGTACTTATGTCGCCAATCAAAATTCACTCATCATCATCGACCTCATAGCTTTTAGACAGATTTCCCAGTTGTGTTCAGTTTGTACTCGTACTTTGGAGCCCGAGGTCCGTTTATTTGTTTTTGATTGGTATGTCGGTTTTCCGAAAGTAGGTATCTATCGAAGGTCAAACCTACCACCTCGGAGTAAAGTCTGCGTCTCAGCCAGGTAAGGCTGCTTATCAAGCAGGTGCACGTTTACGATCGGCTTGGATTCCAAAGGGTGCTTTCTACGAGCAATTCACGTCTCATAGGTAGCTTTTGAGGATAGCGCGGGGTGCTGCGGCCGAGGGCAAGCTCAAATTCACTAAGCATAGGTTATTTTTATTACAAAACATTCCGTGCGCGACAAGGCCTCATTTGTATATTGATTTAGGTGATTAGGTCTAAGATACGTGTCCCAGGGTATACCTATACCTAAAGGCACAGATAATATAATTCTTATTAGTTATCTAAAGGGGAAACACATAACATCTTTTGTTTTCGCCACAATCGGTGAAAAAGAAACGTCTTCAATGCTTTAACAGTCCGCCATTTTCATTCGAGACATCACATCGACCATAAAATTGTTAATATTCGCAATTCACAATCATTACCGATTGGCAGACTTTCTTTACGTAATAAATACGAAGATAAGAGTTTGTGAAATCAATCAGTAGTTAATTGTTAATTACAGTCGGACCTCAAGTCGTAATGAATTACGACGGAAGCTCTGTTGTGTAAAAATGAAAAGTTTTAATGCTCAATTAGAGATTATTATGTGACGTAAGATGACTAACCACCTCGCGTACTGCGGGTTCTGTCTAGCAATTTGAGTTATGAATTGCAATCTACATTAGAGGTAGTACTCTAGGTAGTACTATACATGACAAAACTAAGGCCTGAATTATACAGAAAAAGGTAGGAGGCATCAGGCGAGCATAAGGCGCAAAAAACTTATACAATAAATGAAACAATGTGAATTTATTTTATATAATTAAGAGAACGGGAATGAATGCGATCATGGTATACTTATATACGATGTCACGGACATGAAGGCCGCCGCGGATGCGAGAGTTTCTCACGCGATCTTTATGCGTGACTCCGCACATCTACCGCAACATTTTCATCTCTGTGACACGCAGCTTCTGCTTATGTCGCTCCATCGGTGGCCACGCCTCACATCCGAATAAAAAGACGGGCCTAATGATCGTCTTATAGCAACGTGACTGGCATTTTAGGATCACATGTGACGCCAGTCAATTCCCGACACTTGGCCCACGAAGCGTCAATACGTGCCTTGCCATCCTAGTCGATGCCACCAGTCACATGAAGTACAGATGCCAGGTAATTAATCTGGACCGTGCGCTCGACCAAGTCATCGCCTATGCGGAGGGGTGTGGGATCTGTTGAGTTTAACGCCAAGTATATTGTCTTCACCACATTTTGCTCTAGACTGCAATTCTGAAGCGCCTCCTTCCACACTTCGCACCAATATGCTTCTGTCCGAGCGCACGCGTCCATCAACGCAATGTGATCAGCATATGAGCCTCCGAGTTATCCTCCGACAAAAGGTCCAACGCCATTCGGGGTACGCAGAGAGAACCCATCTTTTCCAGCTTCTTAGCAACATCGAAGTCATGGGGTTAAAAAGTTAGGTAGGTATCATCTTTTGAAAAATGAAAAAAACCTAATACAATTTGGTATTTTTATACTTTTATTTTTTAATGTATCAATGATAGTATTGAATATAATTTTGTACTAAAATAATCTACTTCAATATAAATAATAAATATACTGCATAATACTATTATAAGTTAAAATTTTAGACTAGAGGTACACATAAGTAGTTATAGTTTTAACAAAATAAATTCAATGAAGGCTTTGTGTTCTAAATTTCGTGCGATACGGCCTTCACTTTAATAAGGCTCATATAATATTCACAAAATCATTGATAGATTTCACCATTGATGTGAACCAAGATCAAATAATCAGGTCTAGTTTTATCAATCAAAACTCGTTCAACAAAACTGGGTCCGCACGTTACTTTAACGCGGTAAGACAGTTCCTGTCATAAGGGACACCTGCTCTTCATTAATTTCATTGAGTAATACGTGAGAAGTGAGAACCCAGTTTGGTTCAACTTGATGGCCTTTTATTTCAATGGTGAAACCCGACCAAGCCTCTTGCACAATTCAATGAGAAATTTTTCGTACAATATAATTAATTGAAATATAAACAATATTCGTAATTCGCATTAAATGATACATATTATATCGCAGCCAACTAGCTTATTCAGCAATTCAATTAACCGCCTAGGCTTTGCGAAAACGGCGCCCTTCAATTAGCGGCCAGAATGGTGTTCAGCCATTTCAATAAACGGATAGGCAAATAGCTTGAATCTATGACGTTTCATTACTTGCCTAGTCATTTAATCAACCCCCCCCCAACCCCCCCCCCCTCCCTTCATAGACGCGGGATAACACCCGAACCCCCTAGGCGAGGCCGCAGCTAGATCTGTTGGTAGTCCTGGGACATCCTCCCGAGGGCTTACCCGGGGCTACCAACCGCAGGCTATTAGGCGGTACGTGAGAGTTTTTAGTCGGTAGGAGTCCAGCATAGCATCCATGAAGGATTTTCCCTCACGTTAAATAAAGCCATTATATCAAACAGCTAAAAAATTGCTTATTTCTGCAAAAAATAACCAGGAGGGCTAATGCGATCATTAGATATAAGACCTAACCTAACCAATCCAAGTCGGATATTGCGTAACATTCTCAATTAACCTGTCACTAATTTTCTGTGAATACACCTTTGTCTACCCCCTCGGGGATTTACAGGTGTGAGTATTTGTATGTATGTAATTTTCTGTCTTATTTCGAGGTGGTGCCCCATCTTACGAATGGCCTAAGCATTAGCCAGTCAGATTAATAAATGTTGTAATTAACGTAACGGCTGAATATCATTCAGGCCGTTCATCGAATGGCGCCGTTTAGTTATCAGCCTAGGCCTTATTAGACTAGGCCTAGTTAATTGTACGGCTGATTAAGCTAGTTGGCGGCGAGATATACACATACACTGCTATTGTATGTCGCGCGTCGTCGGGAAGAAGAGCGAGAGGTTGGCCTAAGATCGGCTTGCTTCGGTGCTGTAAAGATCTCTGTCTATCGCCCAATCGACTGATAGTTGGACAGGATATTGACAGGATAACTATAGAATTAAAATCATTGCGCTTATGGTCTAAGATCCGATCTAATAACGACCTTAACCCATCTGTTTACCGAATGAAAATAATGGACTTGCCTAAAATATCTCGTTTGAAAATGTATATATAATACGTCCTCGCATAGCCCGCCTATCGCTTGACATAGTACGCGCAATGCTTCTCTCTCGTACATTGTTTACTCACTCAGCATTTCAGATTTCAAAGGCGGATTCCCATTTATTCATGACCAAATTTTCGTATGAAGCCCTATATTATTGAATACGTAATGAAATCTTTAGTCATCACAAAATAATAGGTTCGTTTTGGCAGTTCACGCCCATGAAGTTCTCTATTTTTTACCGATCGAAATGTTCTAAAGTTATTTATTTTTTCATTGATAGGTACCGCTCACTCGGCTAAGTGCTAACTATTAATAAATCGGTTACGGAAAAAAATAATCGATAAAGTTATTTTTTTAACCGGGCTCGCACTTGGCCAGCTTTATTTATTTAAATATTATTGTTTAGAGCAATTAATTACTGAAGGTGTTCAGTGTTTCTTAACTGAAAATTTTGAGTTTGGAGCTCAAAGCTATAAATAGTGGCAATAATTATAAATACAGGTGACGATGTTATTGTAACCAAAATATTAAATGCAAGAAATTGTATTATTTAAAAATACCTACAACATCAAAGTTTTCTATTCAGTAAATTTTCTAATCAGAACTTTATCGAATGCATTTACAATACATATTCAAATCGATTAAATACTCATGAAAACTTGAATTGCCTTATCGTGAGTATCAAGTACAGAGTCGTAGGGTTACATCCACGGAGGACAGAATATGATTAAGTAGCGGAGATGCCACAGTCAAATTTCTCTTAAGAAAAACGCGTGACCAAATGCGGGTGGGAAGGGAGACGCGGGGGGCATGACGTCATACCTCGTCCACGTCTCCATCTAGTGCGTCATAGCGAAACCGAACAGACACAGACCTTGTCATTTTTGTTATATAGTCTGACTATTCGCCACTAAGCGCTACACAGAATTCTAGAATAATCTATTTTAAGGAAATAATTTTCAAAAATAAGGCCATCTTTTGGATTATAGCAAAATCATTTAGGGGGCTAAATGATTTGGCCTTATACCGACAGATGGCCCAATTTTTTTTACTTTAATTTTCAATTTTAGCAAAATATTCTATTTAATAAATAATTTAACATTTTTGAAATTGCTAATGAAGTCGGGCGAGATTATTGTGATCATTTTCATAAAATGAATTGAGTTATTATTACAACTAGTATACATGCCAGACTAGGTTACTTATTTCTTCTCTACGCTAGATGGTTCTGTTAAGACATTTTTTTCGGAAAAATTAAAATTTAAATATAGTGGACTTACTGATGAAATGTTATACCCTTAAAATGTTGAAATTGTTTATTTTTACACTTTGTACATCCTTGTACACTTCTACACTTCATTCTTAAACCAGGTTAAAGCTATTTTTATCCTTGAACTTTTGACCAAAAATGACAACCGAACGCAAGGACGTTTCACTAGAACTGGATGGTGACGTCACAGACCAATTGAGTCGTTTTGACATATGGAAGGCTCGCGACTCGATTCCCTTGTAACATCTCCGCTATCATTTCCTTCTCCATGGTTACATCACTAATTACGTCGGAAAGGTAAATGTCACAACGGCCTTTTATTTTATGATGATTACATGTTTGCACACGGTAACCAGGTAGTAGGGAGCAGAAAAAGGTAGGCTACCTAGCTTTTACATGTATACTTTTCATTTCATCTTTTGACAGATAAATCAGTGAAATAAGAAAAACAATTCACATAAAAAATAAATAGTTAATTTTTTCAGGCAACTGTGTTGGTTCAGCTACACATTTTTTTCGCTAAGATGTATTTTTCATTCGGTTAACAGATGGGTGAAGGTCAATTTTAGGCCGGATCCTGGTCTATTATAAAATTGCGTTACGGTTTTAACTACTCTGTAAAAATACCACGCTGTAAATACGCGCTCTGCGATAGAGAGCGTGTTTTACAACACCGAAGCAAGCCGATCTTAGCCGAACTCACTCTCTTCTTCCTGATGCCGGGTACATAAGATTATTTTGTAAATGTATAATATAATTAATTAGTAAACTTTAGGTCGACAATTGCTTGCACTTAATACTGTGTTATCGAAGGCGTTTTTCTACATTCGAGCGCATTCCGGTTGCTTCCAAAACTTGCCCTTTAGAGCCCAGATCAGTTCCTCTCCAGCCTCCCGTTTTATAATTCGAGAGTTCTTGGGTTCTAAAAGTAAGTCGGTTTCCAACTCGGCCATTTATAAGAGGTTTCCAGGAATCATCATTTACATTTAGACGTTATCCTACTTGTATCCGAGGCCAACATGCCCTCAGAGCTCAGATCTTCCACTTCGCACGATCTTATCTTCGTTCTTGGTAGTGAGCATGGCATGTCACCCCCAAGCCAGGTTCCAGGAATCATATTAGTGAAAATATGGAACAAGTATGGAACCATGTTGCTTATGGCTCCTTACATTATAAGAGGTGAATTATAAAGAGGGCGTGGCTCGGATAAGGCACGGATTATGCCTAACGTCTACCACGCACCAATTATAACTTGTCAGTAACAGACAACAAGTCTAAAATAATACGTGTAAGCAATTCTCATGCGTTTTTTTTTCGATTGTACTTATTTTTTTAAGAGATTCTTTTTTTTTTTTTTTTTTTTTTTTACTATATACAAGGTTACTTTCATTTAGGTGGTGTAAGTAGTAGCATATAGTTTAAAATTAAAAAATATCAAATAAGTATGCCAAAATAACACATCTTAAAAAAAGTTTTTGGTTTAGTGAGTAGAGATCTCAGGTAAGATATTATTCGTTTAGACTTAGAAAATCATTACATTTTTATAGGATTTGCCCGCGGCTCCGCCCGCGTAGATTTCGGCTATCGCATAGTGTTGAGCCGACGTATTCACTCGCATCTCTATAAAGACCTCTACTCGCCTCTCCACTTGCCTTTTTACTCGACTATGTCCTTCCCAATCTCTAATCCATCTCTCTACCAAATTTGAACTTCAAAAATGATAAACTTTGATACTAACTTTCATCCCCTAGCCCTATTTCCCCCCCCCCCCCCCCACTTCTATCCCCTTATTCGCGATAAAAGGTAGCCTATGTCTGTTTACAAGCTCTAACCCTGTACCTGTTTAATGTAATCTCTGTACCAAATTTCATCAGGAAATTTTCTAAATTGACAAACTTTCCCCTATCCCTATTCTCCTTACCTTCTACCCCCTTTATGCGATAAAAGGCAGTCTATACAAGTAATCCATCTGTGTACTGTAAAACCCCTTTTCGACTAAAGGCCCCAAACTCTAACCCACATCTGTACCAATTTCATCAAATCGGTTCAGCGGTATAGGCGTGAAAGCGTAACATATAGACAGACAGACAGGAGTAACTTTCGCATTTATAATATTATTATGGATATGGATTTATGAAAAAAATATTGATTTCCACATGAACCAACTGCTGATTAAACATAGGCACTGAACCATGTTAATTTTCTCCTTCTAAAATTATCGAATTCTTATAGTTTAAACGTTGCCCATCTGCAAGCAGTCTGTCGAATTATTATTATTAAGTTTTTAGGCCTAACCGCTTCTTAAGTAACTTGTCCAGTTCCACCATTTATTGAAAGTAACCTTGTATATCTATTGTAGTTTTATAAACATTTTTATTCATTTATATAATAAACAAGTTTGGTTTAATCAGTGATGATAAATTAGAAATTAATACTTTAAATAATAAAAAGGAACTTAACGTAATACCTTATAAATATACACATACATACTTACACTATTGGTTCACTTATTAGTTCCACTATTTATTTTACATAAAACTACTAACACACTGCATTGTTCCATACCTACAGTTGGGTATAAGACTGCATGGTATGCTATCGAATTATACAGAGATTAATGCCGGTTTGCATGGCATTTGAAGAGCATACCAACATTTTGGTACCAATTAGCAGGTACAATAGCTGATTAAAAAACTCTCGGGCAGTTACTTGCGTGAAAGGCAACCAAGAGAAAGTAGGAGAGCGATCCACGAGCTCCAAAGTACAGTCTTTGGATGCAAGAGAAGAAGAAAAAGTGTGATCCTGTACTTACAGGTTATCCCGAAATTCAACATCCAACGGTAAGTGGGTTGTAGGGAATCACACATAACATAAAATCTAGAAGAAACGCACCTGAACATCGGGAATTCGGGACATCTTGTGAGTTCAATTCAAAATTGACCGATTGCGTATTTCTGCTTTACTTTGTAATGTTTCATATATATATAGAGAGAAAGCTGGAAATAAAATTTCCCTTGGATATAACAGTGGGTCGTGCTAGTGGGACCACGGTTATACGCGGGAATTACACCTCAGTGAGTTAGCAGCTTTATGTAAACATATCGTGCCAGTACACCTTACAGTCTAATTACATATTTCACTTATTATCTATGATATCACACTACCTAGTAAGCTCCGTATAAATATTTACTATGAAATACAGTTGTCCGAGTTTATACTTAAACTAGCTGATGCCCGCGGCTTCGCCCGCGTAACATTCTGTACCGGTTATCGTAACTGTTCAACCCTTTTTTAAATTTTTCACTGCGTAAGAACCATCCCCGTTCAAGCGTGATGGCGTGACCAAGGGAAATATGGATTCATGTTTATATATATACTAGCTGTTGCTTACGGCTCCGCCCGCGTGGAATTCTGATTGCGGCTATTGAGATGTTAGCTATCCTATCTTTTAAGTTGGACCATATTATAAATGGTTTCAAATTTTATAAAAATCCGTTGAGTAGTTTCGGAGTTTATCGGGAAAATACACCGTGACACGATTTTTTTTATATCGGCGATCCATGTTTTGCAGACGGTCACGAAATGACGCAGGAATTCCTCCGGATTGCGCTCAAACGGCGTCAAACGCTACTATCAAGTGGTCTCACGGTAGAGCTTGTTGACCGGAGTAAGCAAACGCGGCACCCATTGCGCCAACCGCTTTCTCATGCCCAATATTTCATGCGGGATATGACACATGTGGTTTTTTGGGATGCCTATTATTAGTTATCTTGCTCACCTTCAATCGGCCGTCTGCCAATTCGAGATCGTGGATTTTATAATGTTATCCTCCATGGTAACCGTTTGCAGGGTACCTGGGGGTGGCTCATCAAAAGTAACCTTACGTTTAAACGTGTTGAACAGATTTTTGACGGTCGCCATCGAAGGGAAAGTGTCACCGTGCACAGCATCCAGGCGCACTTTGATTTCATTACGCGATTTACCTTCCAAAAACAAGAATTGAATCAGGGAGTGATATTGCTCTTTTTTATTTTAGTCGAAATAAACTAGGATTCCAATTCGGCTGAAATGTCTCATCAACAGGCGATGAGGCTAAGTACTTATCGGACCGCCCGTGTTTATACAGAGAATTTCTGGTTCATACAAGGCCGCATTACCACAAACTGACCCAGCAAACCGCGTCGGGTCGTTGAATTGGTGAAAACTCTTACTGGGCACTCTGTACACAATCGGATGACTAATACGCGAGAAATATTGGAAACGAGCTATATATGTTATTATCTTTTTCATATATATAAGAAGCATACTAGGTACAGCTAAATTCTTTAAAATGAACATTGGGCAATTTGAATTAAGACAGGACTTACCCGTTACAGTATACATACAGTTCTGTATCTACTGAGCCACAACTGATAAGAAAAACATTGTAACTCAGTTTTTGATGATTTTTGATTTTTAATCAAATATGTTTTTAATTTAATCAAATTATTTTCGATTTAGTCAAAATATTATATGTTACATATCCGGTACTTCAAATATAGGATGTCTGTATTTGAAATATTAAGGAATGTGTAAAAAAATGCTTTCGATAATAGCAACGACAGCATTATTTTTCAATATGTTATGTATAACCGAAAAATATTGATAGCTCACCCTAACATATAAATTATTGCAAAAGATGATATGCATACCGGAGTGTATAAAATACTCCTTAAAGTAATAAGGCCATAGTCTTAAAGAATAAAAAATTAAGAGAGAATTCAACAGAAAAACCTTATTTTTGATTTTTGTTATATGTTTTATTTTTTAGGTTTATTCTCTGTTGAAAATTATATCCCAATCACTATGTGCCTAACTTCTTTGAATAGTGTATTACTTTTTATTTGATTTTGTAAAATTGATTGTACCTTGATTTTATTTAGGTATGATATAAGCCTGGCACAATTCACAATTCCATTAGTACAGTAGCGTTCACTACTGTACCAGTGTTGAAAATTGCAGAATTCTTTCTCTGTTCTTTTGTTAATATTACAAATGAAGATTGTATTTATTTTATGTACACACTAACCAGTATTAATCACACTTCCCCCTAATTTTCCGTGTACACTTAACTTGTATGAAACTATTCTATAAAAGAATCCATTACTGCTATTCAGTCCGTTCCCTCCTGTGTCTGCCTGTAGTCAGGCGCGCATCAGTCGGGCACTGTCCAGCTGTCGTATATGTACTGCCAATCGATATGCTTGAAGTAAGGGTGCCTTTTGATTTCTTCGATACCGTCTTTGCCTGAGCCCAGGCGTTCGGTAGGCTCGTATGTTAGGAGCTGAAAGAAATGAGTATTATAATCTTACTACTGTTTTATAAATATGGAAATTAGGATGAATGTTCTCATACGCCTAAAAAAATATAGCTAAGATCCCGGTTTGACTTTCATTCTATACTCCCCTGTGCCATCCCCTTTCTTAGGCAACATCTACACTTTGTAGAAGGTAGGTCACGACGGTATTTCCGTCCAATTGAGCAGTCCGACTGGGGACGTACCTCCGCCCTACAGAATACCGTGGTCATAATAACCTCGTGTTATGTTCCCGGCGGTGAGTAGGGTAGCCAGGGCTCACTGGAGAGTTTTGTGCTGTCATTGGGAAGGCTTAAGGCTTGTCCTGCTTCGTTCTAGACGACGAAGAAACTCTGTGTTCTAACAGGGCCGGCAGCGCGAGTGTGACGCCCCTAGCGTTGTACACGTCCATAGGCCACGGTAACCACTTTCCATCAGGTGGGCCGTGTACTTGTCTACCACCTAAAAAATATTGATGATTTGCGAGCACCACTTCCAGCCCCTTGTCACAATAAGCGACAAATAAGTGCGTGCATTTATGTTCCATGTAGTTATGTCCCAATGAGTAACCTGTTAGATTTTATATGACAACCGACTTTGTTTATGAAGAAATTTCAATCGATTTTACAGTTCAATATTTCTGATTTTGTTGAAAGATTACGCGAATACTATACATTAAAATAAAACTATTTCCAACGGTTTCTATTGCTACGGCACAAAAAATACTATAAATGTGTAACAGAATGACAATTTTTTTATAACACAACTTTTACATTTCGTTGTTGCTCATTGAAAGTAGGTAAATCCTAGATCATGAAAACCAGGTTATTGAAGTTGAAGTAAATGCAAGTAAGTATGAACGATTATATGCAATTCGATAATTTACATCGAATACTTACGAATGCATTCGATCCCGACACTATTTATGTCAAAGTATTTTGTGTTGGGAATGAGTGTAAACTTTGCAAATAGTCGATTCGCATATAACCGTTCAAACTCAGTTGCATTTTCGTCAACTAGTACATATAGCCTTGTTTTTATAGTTCAGAATTATTTTACCTACCTACAATATTACTATATTCATTCAATATTATTATATTCGATATAGTGGTAAATAACCATTATAGTACATTTATACTACCGAATAACTATTTTAACGGATCATATCGCATGTAAGCAACTGAAATGTAAGGATCAATGTAAATAACACGAAAACACAAATTGAATCACCATAGAATTCGATAAAACGGCATATCTCAATGTGTAACATTCGTAAAAAAATTATTGAAGCTTCTTTATAAACAACTAGCTGACCGCCAATATTAAGCCGCCCGCGTGGCGTCAGATCCCGTTCCCGCTGCACCCTCTACTATATTAAACATGTATTATACATATAAATCTTCCTCTTGAATCACTCTATCTATTAAAAAACCCGCAACAAAATCCGTTGCGTAGTTTTTTAAAGATTTAAGCATACAAAGGGATACAGGGACAGAGAAAGCGACTATGTTTTATACTATGTAGTGAAGTCGATTGTTACTTGAAATAGGTAACGTATTGGTGCATAACTATTTGACGTGACATCATCCTTGAAAAGACAACTTATTTCTTGGACAGACTATATAGGTTATTACTATAGATATTTACATGTAATGTAGCAAAACTGCGTGATTTTAAAAATAAACTTGCAGAAAGACAGTGTGGCCCATGAGGGGATCAAACCCGCGACCTTCGCGTTATTAGCACGACGCTATAGCCACAACTGAGCTAATGGGCCGATGACAAATCTGTCGAAATAATAAACCACCATATATTTTTTACAATAAAATTATGTTACTCTCGTTGACCTATTGTAAGAGTAGTTTTGCTATAGTTTGCGTAAATATTACTTACGAATATCACGGACGTCCTAAGAAATTAAAAATATGTATTAAAGAAATTGGGGGAGGCCTTTGTCCAGCAGTGGACGTCTTTCGGCTGAAATGATGATGATGATGATGATGATTAAAGAAATTCATAGTAAGATAATATAGTAGAATGTTTAATTGTGTACCTGTGTCAGTAATGACTGCTCTTCAATGGACAATCCGTCGGGCAAATGTAGTATAGTATGAGTCGTGAAGATACTCCGATGGTGGACCGAGAGCGGCTGGAAATCAAAGAATCATTTTAGAAAGTTTATTATTATTTATTTGTCCTTGTCACAGATGCTACTTCAACTTTATTAGCTTCTCATATGTGATAAATGGTCTCACGATCATTGATACATAAAACCGTGCGAAGTGGAGAAGCAAAAGCCGGAAGGCGGACCACAGACTCTGAGAAGGCTTGGAATATATATCTAGAAACAACGCAAGTTACCGACGCTGACTACGATACTTGGTTCTCATTTTCCACATAAAGACCATCCCAGACAGCTTCAGAAGTCACACGAGTGTACCCGTCGATACTGTTGTCATAGCAGGTAGTCAATAGAATGTATAGTAGAAAGTAGTACATTTAACACTGACCTCTCCACACAACAGTTCATACATGACAGCGCCGAAGCTCCAGAAATCGCAAACTCTCGAGAGCACGCCGTCGATGCTGTTCTCATACAGTTCCGGCGCGATGTACATATTGTAGTGGCTCAGCTTGAACAGTTGCATGTCAATGCCCGGGTAATGGATGAAGTAGGTAAGGATGACGTGGCCTCGCTCACCCAGGAGTATGTTTGAGGGGTTGAGGTCTCTGGAAGACGATAATGAAAATTTGAAACATCACGTTATCACACTTTTCATACTGTATTTACATAAATAGTGTAACACTCATCGGGATATTTACCATATTTTATGTTTCTATTGAGTAACCGATATTTCGGTGCTTTAACAAGCACCATGATCACGGTGTACTGACGATCGACAAGCTAGTTTACTGGACAAACCGTATTGGTCACCCAATGGAGATAGAACAAAATCATGGTTAATGTTCCAGTGACTATTACACTATTTATACCTACTGTTGATTGATGATACTTAGTGGAACTTATTGTTACATATATTGATGACACACTTATACTTTTTCATCATCACCATGCCAGCATTTTGCAACGCTATCTCCTCCTGATGTGGATTATCTTGGCTTTTTACAGGAGTGACTGCCGTCAGAATTTCCAAAGCCGAATTGTGGAAGCAGTAAAGTATTGTCCATCAATAAGCCGGTGACAGTTTGCAGTTGAAGTTTATTGGGTCCAAAGTGAGACCCCGTACGCATAATTTATAAAGTACTAGCTTTTGCCCGCGGCTCCGCCGGCGTGGATGTCGGTTATCGGAACCAAACATAGCCTATGTCCTTTCTCAAGGTCTAATCTACCCCTAGACTAAATTTCATCAAAATCGGTTCAGTGGTTTAGTCATGAAAGACGGACAAACAAACACACACGTACACTTTCCCATTTATAATAGGTATTAGTATGGATAGTGTGGTAAAAATCTTCAAATTTGTATAAATCAATGTATGTTTGTATTGTACGCCCTTAAAAAGTCACAAATTAATCAAGATACATAGATTTTCGATAGCCAACGGCAGTTCCATCTGAATTCACCGATTCAATTCTTAAATATCTCAATTTTTCTTAGAGCTACGTGGGACCCATCTAATCCATAGTACTATAAGAATTATATTATATTATCTGTGATAGTACTCTTACGAACTAAGGAACACATGATTTTACAATAATTTTTAATTATCACAGTATACCTGCATATAACTCCGCTATTGTGTAGGCTCTCCAACGCTGTCAATATTTCCGCGGCCCACTTGCAAACTGCCGAGGGTGGTATGACTTCTCTACCTCGGAGAGATATCTGAAATACAACATAGCTTTTACAATAAGGTACTTTTCTATGGTTGTAATAAATTGTGTAACTGATCTTCTTAACTAGTAATTTAAATACAGAACGGAACATGCATCTTTGCTATTTATGGTTTACACTATTTGGTAGATAATATTTAAGTAAAAAATTGTGGAAATCCCTGGGGGAGGCCTTTGTCCAGCATTGGACGTCTTTCGGCTGAAATGATGATGATGATGATGATGATTTAAGTATAACAACACCAACAGAAAAAATATCATTATAGTCCGTTTTTTTTATCTCAGATAGTAAATTGACAACTGCAGATGTCAAATTGTGAAATAATATACCAGCTTTTAATGCTTAGTGACGAGCTCGAAACTATCCATAATGTTGTGACCTAGATACAAGTGGTTTGGCCATATTATACTTTAAGAAAAAAGTTAAAATTAAAAAGTTTTTTAGTATCATACACTATTCATATAAGCTAATTATAAAATAAGCTACAAAAATCTGTTCCAAATTTAATTTATCGACAACTTTCGATACTGGCGGCACATGACTATTTTTATATTGCAATAAACTAGCAACACAGGTAATATCATGTTACTGTCTGACACTAAAACACATACTATAGGAGTGTATTTAGCTATTTCAATTTTATGGCATGTGATAGACAAATAGTGATGAGAATTAGGAGCTAGGGAACGACAGAGAACCAATCAAAACAAATAAAATACTAACCTTATTACTACTAGGCGTCCCACACACGTTATCAACAACATCATTCTCAACAACAGTCTCTACAATCGTGTTCTCAGTCAACGCCTTATCAACATTCAACAACAACTTCTGTGAGTTCAGCACTAATTCACTCACCGAAGGTGTCGTGCTTTCCAGATTATTATTATCTACAACAACAACTGTACTATCAGTCGTATCAACATTTTTGTTCTTTGGTTCTGTAAAAACATTCTCTAAATTGACTTCTCTTGCAGGTGTTGTTGGGGATGATTTTGAGTAATTTTTTATATAGTTTATTAGTTTTTCTCCAGGGGCGTATGATAGTATGAGGAATATTAAGTTGTTGGTCTCGATATACGCGTGTAGAGGCACCATGTATGGTATGACGGTTGGTAGAATTGGTTGTCGAGTTTCATTGGTTCTTCGTGGAAAAATTTCGTCGAATTCTGTTAGGTTATTTGGTACCTTTTGAATCACCTAAAAGAGATAAGGTAGATATAAGGAACTGTGTATGAGAAGCGTGTTTTATAAGAACTCAGTAAATTAACCAGAACGATATCAGTAGGGACCATTGCCACCTTAGTTGCATCATGCATGTCTTGCATGCACATCTTGTACTAATTTATGGATATTTTTACAACATTTACACAAAACAGGTTTTACTTGCGTGCGCCCTTACGGGTATGTAGTATAATCTGTTTTAAATCCAAAATATGGGCCCCGACAAGATCCTCGGGGCTGTCAACCTTCACTTTAAGCCCGCTGAATAACGAACGAGGTACAGTACAGGCGCAGGCTTTTCTCTCAAGGATCAGGGGCTCCGACTTTAGCAGATCCTTAAAATCAACTAAATAACGGAAAGGAGAAGTAAGAGAGCGGTTCCTGGACTCCCAAAGTGCAAGCTTTGGTCACAACCGGGGCTGATGTACGGGTGAAGAAGATATTTACTTTCATTGCGTAATACGCCTGTTCCTGGCGATGGACCAGCATGATACTTGACCCCAATATCGCCAACACCCTATATAAGGATAAATCTTCGTACGGGCGCTTCAGCATTGAAACTGGTATGGGGCAGTGAAGAGGTCGGATGTTGTCGTCTCGCTCTGGCAGCAACTGAAATAGGTATGCGTTTATTTGACAGACTTAAAAAAAGTGGGTCTAGGTTTAAATAGTACTTAGAAGTGATCCTTGTCATTATATCTATGTATTCACGTTACTCACACTTTGATCAACATCACATAAGTGGTTCTTATATATTTCCTCAGCATATGATAGGTATTTGTTAGTCTTCTCCTTAATTAAGGCTCTTCTTTGAGGATCTGTGTCACCTGTGAACAATGAGTGAAAAAAATGTAAAAATGCTTGTTATATACTTCAATTACGTTCACTACCAACCATAAACCAATGTACTTCATTATCTGAATATAAGCTTCAGAAGTATCTATAAGCTCTTATTACAAAAAAATGGTTTAACTAAAACCACAGATAATATAATATAATTCTTATACAGATGCACAATCAGGCACAAAAAATGGTTACACGCGTAACTTCGAGAAGCAGGCAGGCAGATTTTTAGTTCGGAAGTTTTAACAAGATGGCGAAATTGTTTTGGCAAACTTTTCAAATTTTTAGTATTAAAATTAACTTATCAAAAATACAACATACACTAAACACAATATTGAGTACGACTGAATAAAACTATAAATATTCTTATCTATATTGATTCTGCCAGATTCTGTAGTAATTGAAAAAGTTACAGACATAATGCACTATGCCGCTAGATGGCACCAAAATAAATAAATAAGTAAATAGCACGATTGTCACGAAATCTTTATTTATTACATTACCAACGAGTTTTACGTGCTTACATTATCATGTGTTTAAGTTCTGAAATAATTTATGTGATATGTGAAGTTAGTAAATAATAGATTTTTTTTTCGGTACCTACTGCTAAAACCTAGATTTCGAACCATCACTAAAATATAATCATCATTTTAGCGTCAATCCTGGTTGCATTCAAGGTAGAAGGGGCCCAACGGGGCCCCAACGACGTCCTTGGGAACCAAGCTAACCTCACCTACAAGCCAGTACACCTAATGATTGACGGACGAGGCTCAGGCGCTGGTATTTCTAACGAGGTTAGGAGTCAGTCGGCAGTCCCTCCGATTAAATTTAGATAAACCAAATCAAAGAAGAACGACAGTGCTGAAAGCCACCATTATAGGTCTGATAACTTCGATGCGAGTTTAATACAGTATACATTCATTGTTCATTCAAAGAAGTCAGTTACAAAGATTGTACAACAAGAATGATTCATTATTACATGATAGCGGTATAATCGTAGATCTACAAAGTGTATTAACTAAGTGTACAGTATAATTTATTACTATCAGTATTGGTATGTTGATAAACTTGTAGATTAAAGTTATTGACTGTTAGTGTTGCTGGTGAATTAGTTTATTTTATCAGGCCGAGTATATTTTAAGGAATGGCCAAATCAAGAAGTGTAGCCGCAACGGTAGAGAATGAACACAATTATGAAAGTAGAAGAAGCGAAAAACGTATACCACGATCGAAGCAAGTGGTAATTAACACGTTGTTCATAGACCATGTTCAACTGGGTACATTTTCATGCTATTATTTGTGGTTGAATAATATACGAATACGTACATACATATACTCACGCCTGTTAATCCCCGAAGGGGTAGGCAGAGGTGTATGAGCACCCACGTTCCGCCAACTATGATTTTCGGTTTCACCTAACAGGGGGGCGAGCTGTCTAGCGGGCACTGTCTTGGGCTGTATGTTTACTTTTGGATGAAGAACAATCCCTTAGTTGCCTTTTACTACAGCCACAGGAAGAGCTGGGGTGGTCCTATTCCACTCCACTGGGAACCAACACGGCATAAATAAATTGTAATCTAATAAATTAATGAAGGCTATTGCCCACGCATCCACGGCCATGTTTAGTAGTCGATTAAAAAATAAATGCATACAAATACATATATTACACAGCGCCATTTAGACCAAAACGTATCATTTGTTTGAGATATATTTTCGGTAAATATTTACATATCTATACTACGTATATAAAATTGGAGTGTCCGTTTGTAATATTGAAATAACCGTTTTTACTACATGCATATAAATATAATACAAAATTACATTTTTTTTTAAATTTTTGTCTGTCTGTCTGTTTGTTCCGGCTAATCTCTGAAATGGCTATAGACCGATTTTGACGGAACTTTTATTGGCAGGTAGCTGATGTCATAAGGAGTAGCTTAGGCTACTTTTATTTTAGGAAAATAGCGTTGACTCAACACTAAGCGATAACCGACATCCATGCAGAAGGAGCCGCGGCAACAGCTAAAAATGGTTCTCTGGGTACGTTGCTAAGCGCAAATCTCGATAACAACTGAACCAATCTAGCTAATTCTTTTTTAGAATATTCCTTCTAGGACGAGGACGATTCACACGGAGAAAAATAAAAAAAAATACCTGTATAAATTCGGAGCTCAATGGGGGGATTTCGAAATAGACAACGGGCGGGTCGGCTAGTTATATATTGAAAAAGCATAGACAATACTGGCATACGTACATATAACTAAACCAAGATGTGTCGGGTAATACGAATGTGCGTTTTCACGTCACAGCTATACACAAATAAGGCAGAAAATCGTCTATTCTATACAGTAGGTACTAACCATTTTTACAAGCATCTTGTAAATCGCTGTATTCTTTCAAATAATGGCACAGGTGTAAGAAATCCATTGCTGACAGTTAATCTTCGGTTAAACACACGTCCTACTAGTTCGAAGGCCACGCGTGTACTGCCGATAGCATTCGCCGAAGCTTATCAGAGACCTACTTGGAATGTAATCTGGTTTCCTTTTTTTAAATCAAGCGCTTTTATAAAAGCAGTCTTTGTGTCTTGATAAGATAACGCTCAGCTTTTAAAGAGAATATGATGTGAGCAAGTTGGCTCATCATGACCCATTTCTGTAGGTGCCAACGTGTGAGTTGTGATGCTACTAATAACTTCTATGTGCTACATAGAAGATAGAAGTATGTCAGAATATACATTTCATACAAGTCATTGCTTGTAACTACAAAAGAGAGGCGGGTAATAGAACAATGGCAAAAAGGAAGAGAGATATTTAGTAGGAGATACCAAGAAATATATTAACAAATCACACATTGGACGCCTAGATAATTCGCGCTGTTAAATAACATAAATATTAAATAGATTAAAAATCTCTGTCTTTAAAAAATGTGCTTGTTCTTTGTAAATATATACATATATAGAGTACCTATACCTATAAATTTTAGCGTCGTTTCTGCCCATTCTGGCATAAGCGTAACGGACGATGACGTGTGTTCCATGATTTTTGTTCATCAAAAAAGTGCTAAACGAAAAGTGCTCAACGCGCCAAACGAAATTTTCACTTCAAAAATTGTGGATATATTATTATGGCAGGGCAAACAGTTAATTTTCCTGACTGACAGATTTATCAACGGTGAGCCTAAACCGCAGGG
This sequence comes from Eilema caniola, assembly GCA_949126895.1. Lineage (NCBI taxonomy): Eukaryota > Metazoa > Arthropoda > Insecta > Lepidoptera > Erebidae > Eilema > Eilema caniola. The sequence continues at coordinate 12,680,416 of OX421460.1, read as the reverse complement.
ACTATAAATTTGAAAGTTAGACAGTTGATAGCATTCCAGGCATTTTTGAAACTTTCCATTTCAATAATATAGGGATAAATGGTTCTAATGGAAGTTGGCCATTTTCAAAGTGGGAAGCACAACATTGCATAATATGCCAGCCACTGGTTAGAAACAAATATATACGTATAGCAGTGCTCATACGTGACATTTTCAGTGTTACCTGCCGTAAAATCAACCCTCAAAGAAAAGAAAAATGAAAGTAACGTACTTACTTTGAACTCCAATCAACATCTTTTCTATTCCGTTTTTATAGCACTCAAACGCCCTGTGATACTCCCCCATGTCTTCGCACCTCGCCGCAAAATTCAGCATATAACCAGCTTCAAATACATAACTATCTTCCGTCTTCGTCTTACACTCCGCATTAGACAGAGACAAAACACTTTTACTGTACGTAGATACTCGCGAACTACTCCTTCGTGAATCGACGTCGTACGAACTCGTAGAACACACATTCGAATTCAAAGACATGGTATCAGAATCAGCTTTTTTATTTCTCATAGTGTGGTAATCTTCAAATTTGGAAGTGGATGGTGCGTCGAAATTGATTAAATCCGGCAACACTGATTTCGATTTGACACAAGGCCTTTTGTCCACTGTTAGTTTGTTTACTTCTTCATAGATATCACTGTCTATGCTTTCTAAAGAGTTGATTGACTCGAAACTACTTGCTAATGAGATCTTTTTGGGCGATTGTCTTATTTCGACGTCGGCAGCTTCGTATATTGGTATTTGTGATATGAAGTCTGTCTCGTCTCGGGACAGTGAGGGGCTGACTGGAGTTTCTGTTGCTGCTCGCGCTGTAAAAATGGGATTTTACAGTTACAGAAAATCTAGGATCAATGGTAGTAGAGCTTTGCTTTTAAATCGACTTCAAAAAGGAGTAAGTAGATTATGGATTCATGACAATTTTAGGCTCGACAGAAATGACAGGCTCGTTACGAAGTTCGAAGGTAAATGCTTTTTTAACTTTTACAAGTCAATATGCCCCGCGTAATAGTAAGCTTAAAGGATTAAGGCAACCATTATAGACGCCTACAATGAATTGGATGGATGTTTACCCACAGAACAGAAAAAACTATTACTTAGAAGTGTGATAGGACAGATTCAATAGCGGAACCAATGTCGCCAAACTCACACATACAACCAGATAATAATACGTTGCACTACTAGCACACCTCGGAAGCTCTCGGAAAAATGTATGAAACAATCGCGTTGTAATTACTACAAACATAGCTCGTGTACATGCACGGTAGTGTTGATGTGTGAGAAAATTAGAAATGTCATGGATGGCACTATTTGAAATTTGAGCTAATTTTCGAGTGAGATAGCGTGATTTTTCTCACTCTATCCCTTGGTGTCATGATTTACGTCACATCCGACGGAGGCGACAATCCTGTTGTTACAAAAAGTCATATTAATGATTTTTACATTAAAACGTATTTCCATCTTTTTCTTCGCTTTGGAAGAAAAGAATATGGCGATACATTTTGGTCCTGTCAATCTACAGAATTAGCACAAATAACAAAACAATACTACAACACGACTTTGATATGTTTATAGAGTAATTAAAACCGATTGTGTTTATAAAAACTAGCTGTTACTCACGGTGTCGCCCGCGTGAAATTTTTCATTAATAATAAGTAGTCTCCGTTCCGTTCGGTCTATAGGGCACATTTCTTAACCGATTGTCACCAAACATGGCATACATGTTCTTTGATTTAAAACATCATTTTCGCCTAGAGCTTTTTTAATCGGAGGAGAAAAGAGAGCGTTATTTATGAACGGATATTGATGATTTTTGGCTGAAATATCCGAACATGATTCCTTACAGGTAGTTGTGGAAAAAAAAACATGAGAAAAGGCGAAGACGTTTGTTGTGGCTTTGAACGGATTGACAATATTTATTGGTCAAATATCCAGGGAGCTATAAAATAAAGATACGTATCGTATAAAAGAAATATAAGTGAGGATACCAGATTTGATCTCCAGATGCCAAAAAATGATCTGGAACTCTTTACAGAACTACTAGTATTTATACCTTAGTAATGAATGCTCCATTGCCAAGGGTGAGGTAGAACATTTCTTTATAAATGGTGTTTTAATTACGTACCAAGGAAAGAATGTATACTAATCTAAATCTGCATCATATGCTTTTGAGTTTAAATGCTTTATAATGTTAAAAAAATAATACACCTATAATCAATATCGGTCCACCATAATGTCACTTAACATGCTAGTTCTAGAGTTTTTTTCTAAAAAACCCGGACTATATGAAAATTATTATAATTGATAAGATTTTTCACGAATTTATTCCTGGGCGAACCTGGCATCCAGTTCATGAGTTTTTTTTTTATACTGTTCATTGATGACCCTTGGTGGAACTTGTTGTTACACATATTGAGAACACTTGTACTTTCTACAGTATTTATTATTGAACCTGACCAGTTTCGCAATGTTTATGAACATTTCTAGTCGTAAACACCTCTAGTGTTTAAGATTAGAAACATTTCAAAAACATCAATGTAAACTTTTGAAGTTGCCATAAGGCGAAACCGGTCTGGTTCAATAATAAATACTGTGAAAAAAGTACAAATGTTCTTACTATGTCTAGTTTCATTAGTTATTTACACAAAAAGGCAAGATGCATTTGAGGGTTAAATTTCACTATAGACATATGTGAAAGAGAGGACGCCTTAAAAACCGAAGCTAGCCGAACTTTTCACTCTTCTTCCCGAAGTGCCGTTCCTACACATTTTACTGGCGACAACCTTTGTTTTAGGCGCCCATGAAAGCGCCCATGATTTTGACGTGCGGGGTGAGGAAATGAAATCGGTGGGAGGGGGTGAGCTTCCATTCTGTACGCTAGTACTATTATCTATTCTGTGCTACTAGTAAACAATAGTTTTGATTGGTCGTATATCTTTAACACCAAATTAGCCTAAATTATGCACACTGCAGAACGAAAACATACCTTATTAATTAGCATTAGTGATAACTTTAATATAGATAAAAAAAAGGAATTTACGACGTTTTGTATCTGAATCAAACTTGCTTCTCACTCTACTCTAATACGAAAAAGTTCAACTACTCCCCAACAGATGTCCATTTATTTTAAGAATATTATTTAAAACCTTAACAGTTATGAATACGGTTGATATTACTTTGAAGTATTATCTCTCTCACTCTAACTCTCTTACATTAACGCTAGAGCGGCAACACAAAATTTTGGCAATATCGATAGATTTGAAATTTGTTTTCAAAATGTCAAAGGATTCCAAACGCTGTTAGTATTGCTACGCCCGGCGCTTGGCCACTTCAATATATGGCCAAATTTCCATAGGAGTGAGCGAGACGGCACTATAGAAAGAGACAGCATGCCTTGACGTCACTGTTCTAGAAGGATTGGAATGAATAGAAAGAGACGTCAGGCTAGAAAGAGACAGCATGCCGTGACGTCACTGTTCTAGAAGGAATGGAATAGATAGAAAGAGACACAAGACCTAATAGAACCTCCCAGAGAGTTCCTGTCTTTTTCAGAACGTACCGTTCTTTTCTCGATCTTTCGCTACTCGGCCGCGCCCGATATAAAAGGCGAGCTAACAGCCTCCGCTCAAGTTAGTTAGTCTAAGACTAGTATTCGAAGCGAACAAAGCGATAAAGTGTGTGAAGCTATACAGTGCGATTATACAAGTGACTGTGTGTTGTGTAAGGAAGAGTTTTCGAATTTCTACGCGCTTTGCTGTAATTGAAGTGAAGCTGAATAAAGCCTGCCTTCAACGGTTGTCCTCGCATTTTCTATTTAAACCGACCCCCACGCTCGTAACAACTGGTGTCAGAAGTGGGATAGAAAATGCCGATAACGCCGAGAGACGACAGGGATGGTGTTAAAACCAGAAGCCAGGCCGCGGAAGAGGCTGCGGGTACTCCGAGTACGTCGACGGGTGCTTCAAGATCATCATCGGAAATTAACCTGAACGCGATTATGACCTTATTGAAGGAGCAGGCTCATCACCAGGCAGATCAGGCCCGTCGCCAGGAAGAGCAGGCCCGTCGCCAGGAAGAGCAGACTCTACAATTGAAGGCACAGCTCCAGCAACAACAGGAGGAGCTGATCTGTCGCCAGGAAGAGCAGGCCCGTCACCAGGCAGAGCAGGCCCGTCACCAGGCAGAGCAGGCCCGTCGCCAGGAAGAGCAGGCCCGTCGCCAGGAAGAGCAGGCCCGTCGCCAGGAAGAGCAGGCCCGTCGCCAGGAAGAGCAGGCCTTGCAACTAAAGGTTCAGCTCCGGGAACAACAAGAAGATCTATTTGCCTTCTTGAAAGAGTCTAAAGCGGAATGGCAAAGAGAAATTCATTCAGTGCAAGACAAGCTCGACTGCCACGACGTAAAATTAGAAAGCCACGACGAAAAATTAGGAGGCATCGACACGAAATTTGAGAGTTATGAGGAGCGGCTGCAGTCTGTGGCTCAAAACGTAAAAAAATTGGAGACGAAAATAGCTTGCGGAACAGCTGGCTCTGTAACCATTTCATCTGCACAGGCTGTCGGAAAGTTCAAAGTACCGCCATTTGATGGGACCTCCTCGTGGACTGCATACAAACTGCAGTTCGAGTCTGTGGCAAAGGCGAACGGTTGGGATAAGGAGCAAGCCAAAACAGCATTAACATTGGGGTTACGAGACCAAGCACTCAGTGTTTTAGAGGCGCTTGGAGGTGAAGTGACTTACGACCGCCTTCTTGAAGCGTTGGAATCACGTTACGGTGATAGTCACTTGGAACATGTCTACCGTGCCCAATTGAAGGACAGAAACCAGCGTCTTAATGAGTCTCTGCAGCAGTGGGCTTTGGAAATAGAAAAGCTCGTGAGAAAAGCTTACCAAGGAGCTTCCTCGTCATTTCTTGACAGCATTTTGGTGCAAGCTTTTATTGACGGGATCAGAGACTTGGAGGTGAGAGCTGCCGTCCGTCTGGGTCACCATGCAACCCTTAAAGATGCTGTTGCTCACGCCCTTGAAGTGGAGGCTGTTCGACATGACCCTCGACGACATAGATTGCGTGAGATCTCAACAAATGAGCAACGTGTGTACCGTCGGAAATTCGCCCCCAGGTGTTATATCTGCAAAGAACAAGGACATATTCGGCCTAGCTGCCCGAAACGGACTCAACATGGTAATGGCCAAGAACAAGCGGCGCGACAGATTGAACAACCAGGGATACGAGAGCATCGGAGTGGGAAAGCGCAAGGAAATGTAGATGCGCTCTCTCGAAGACCTTGTCCGGTGGAACGTAACCATTGTGGCAGGCAAGAAGCTAAGGACAGTGTGGCGGTTAGAACGATTAGGACTGTTACTGTCAGCGATGAGAGGAGTAGCAAAGCCATGCAGCAAGCACAGCAAGAGGATCGAGACATCAAGCCTATTCTCGAATGGTTAAGGGCAGGAAAACCTAAGCCGAAATGGAGTGATGTCTCCCGAATGAGTGCAGCTACGAAGAGCTACTGGGCACAATGGAAAAGCCTTGTGATACACAATGGAGTCCTGTGTAGAAAATGGGAGTCTGCAAACGGGAAAGACTCACATCTACAGTTGGTTGTCCCAAAGACTAAAATTGATGAGGTTTTGAGATCAATTCATGACGGAACTTCAGGCGGCCATCTTGGTGTGAAGAAGACGTTGATGAAGATTCGTCAACGATTCTATTGGATCCATTGCCGTGAGGATGTTGAAGATTGGTGTAGGAAATGTACATGCTGCGCATCGGTAAAAGGGCCGCATACAAGGAGCAGGGGAGCATTGAAGCTATACGATGTTGGAGCGCCTTGGGAAAGGATTGCATTAGATGTTGCAGGGCCATTTCCTGTATCGGAGTCTGGAAACAAATACATCCTAGTAGTAATGGACTACTTTACTAAATGGCCGGAGGCTTTTGCCATACCTAACCAGGAAGCAACTACAGTCGCGGAAAGACTAGTCACGGAAGTGTTTTGCCGATATGGAGTTCCTCTGGAAATACACAGTGACCAGGGAAGGAATTTTGAATCACAGGTATTTCAAGAAACCTGTAGGATAATGGGTATTCATAAAACCAGGACCACCCCATATCATCCGCAGTCTGACGGAATGGTTGAAAGATTTAACCAAACCTTGGAAAGGCATTTGGCTAAGGTTGTTGAGAGCCACCAGAAGGACTGGGATAGTCATATTTCTTTGTTCTTGTTGTCTTATAGAACAGCGATACATGAAAACACAACGGTGACGCCTGCGTGTGCAAACTTTGGCAGAGAACTGAGACTACCGGCTGATCTACTGACTGGACGTCCTCCAGATTCACCGCAAGAAATCACGGAATATGCTAGTGCATTGCGCGATAGACTAAATGACGTTCACACCCACGTCCGTGAATCTGGGCTCCAGGCAAGCGACAGAATGAAAACCCGATACGACCGCAACTCTCATCAAGCCGGGTTCGACGAAGGCTCGTTGGTATGGCTACACAATCCGATGCGTCGCAAAGGCAAATCTCCGAAGTTGTCTCCAACCTGGGAAGGGCCGTATAAAGTTGTCACCAGGATCAATGACGTTACATACCGGATACAACGCAACCAGCGAAGCCCCTTGAAGGTTGTACATGTTGACCGACTGGCGAGATACTACGGATCTAATAATGCTCGGGACGAGCATGTCTAAGAAGGGGGTAGTGCTACGCCCGGCGCTTGGCCACTTCAATATATGGCCAAATTTCCATAGGAGTGAGCGAGACGGCACTATAGAAAGAGACAGCATGCCTTGACGTCACTGTTCTAGAAGGATTGGAATGAATAGAAAGAGACGTCAGGCTAGAAAGAGACAGCATGCCGTGACGTCACTGTTCTAGAAGGAATGGAATAGATAGAAAGAGACACAAGACCTAATAGAACCTCCCAGAGAGTTCCTGTCTTTTTCAGAACGTACCGTTCTTTTCTCGATCTTTCGCTACTCGGCCGCGCCCGATATAAAAGGCGAGCTAACAGCCTCCGCTCAAGTTAGTTAGTCTAAGACTAGTATTCGAAGCGAACAAAGCGATAAAGTGTGTGAAGCTATACAGTGCGATTATACAAGTGACTGTGTGTTGTGTAAGGAAGAGTTTTCGAATTTCTACGCGCTTTGCTGTAATTGAAGTGAAGCTGAATAAAGCCTGCCTTCAACGGTTGTCCTCGCATTTTCTATTTAAACCGACCCCCACGCTCGTAACAGTATTATCTAAGAGTACTAAAAGGGACGGATTTTATTTAAACCTTTACGTACAAACGTTGAACTGTTTTTTATTAACGATTAAAAATGTATGAAGACGTGAATTGAAATAAAACAAGTGTCCATTTATAGTAGATATTTTATGTAACTGTAGCATAATAAAAGCGTTTTCGCACTAGCCGACGCATCTGATATCCGATATTAGTGTCGGCTCCGATATCGAAGGAAATAAAATAAAACTAGAAAAAGAACTCGATACTATGTTGAAAATAATTGCCAGGAATTTTTTATTCTTTTTTTCATCCGGTCGCATATCGAGCAAATTGCCGAATCGGACCCATTTTATTGAATATATGTGAAAACCGCACATGGTGAAGGCTATCGGCGTCAGACACTCAATATCAGAAAATGTGAAATCGCTTTAAGGATACTTAAAATACGAGTGCGAGTATTTTACAATATGAGACGGGTGTTTTAAGACCATATTACGAGCAGTTTCATACACTACTTTGAAATAATTAATTTAATTTGCTTAAAATGAGAAAAACGTAGAGCACCAAAATCTATTTGCTGATCGCGTATGCATATTGCGCCGCGTCCACAAACTAGAAAATATCCCGCTGGAGTTATTTTATTATGTATGTATTATTTTTTGTATGTTTCTACGCGCCTAGCTTCGTCATATGTAGACAAATATGCCAAATTCCTTCTTTGTTCGAAAGAAGACTATTTCGAAAAGATACCATTAAATTTATGTAAAGATCCGATAAAGGGTTTCAGAGAGAGACCACGAAATTCTTCAATAAATACCAGGAAATCAGCAGTAATTGCTGCAAACGCATATTATTGCTATGTCTATGCCACTACACATCATAACATCACGCCCGTATCCTTTGAATGGGTATGCAGGAGTGTTCAGAATGTTCCGTGATATTAAAAAAAAAAACAATGAAACCATTTCACAAAAGTATATAAATGTTTCTAAAAAAGTAGATATCGATAAAGTTTGACTACATCACTAAATGAATAGCAAAGAAAGTTCTAGAATAAATAGGAATGACATGTCTAATGTGTGTAATCAAAAACAAGCTTTATTGATATATGTGGTAAGGTTGATATTTTTTTCTTTGAATTTCAATAAGATTTGTTGTAAATTCTGCTATATCCTGACTTATCGATGGTATAAAACAACTCCATTTCGAATATTTATGCTCCTACTATCATCTGGGCACTGCAAAATGGCCCAGTAAGGCATATTTCTATTAAATAGTAATAAATAACACACGGTACAAAACTGTCAAATACACGTGATGACAGATACGACTGAACGTTGAAATTGTAAGGTCTTGCAAATCTCCGCATAAGAATGACACGCGTGCCACGCCTACTTCACACTTCCACTGTTTTTTCCTGTTCCGTGTGTTTACCCATTTATACGCACAGTTCGCAGTATATTTAGTATTTCATCTTACATAAGAGGTAACCCCTATTGCCGTTTACATTTTCATACTCCGTAACTGCTGAGATTTTTTCACAGATAATCTTTATAAAACTGCACGTCCCGGCAAAGGGAATTGAAATGTATCACAATATCACATTAACAACAAAATGATCGTACGGTGCTGGTTCGAATTCAGTAACGGTAACATTCACCTACTTGTTAAGCTTTTTTCAAGGCTGGCAACAGTACAGCCTTAATAAAAAACTAAACAAATAGGTGGATGTTACCGCTGCTGTTTGTAAAACATGAAATTATTTTAAACCAAGGCTGCTCAACACCAGGCCCGAAGGCAACAGAATGGCCCGCACTAGCAAGCTGCAAACGGAGGAAAAATGAATTTTTTGTTTTAGTCGCGCGTATTTATCAAAATAAAGGCAATCAGGAGATGATTACGAAAATAATAATGTCGAGTCTGAAGAACTTTGGGATACAGGGATATGGTAGCGGAGTGGGAGGGCACGATAGTACGACACCCATCTTGCGGGAGTAGCTAGAGAGGCCACACGCCGGGCATTTCCTGCGTGGGATCGGGCAAGACCCAACGACCGCGTGACATCACTATGACGCGAGCGAGGACACGGGGCAACACACGCTCACCGAACTCCACCGCCCGGTGTGGGAGACGCCGAATGAATCCTATGTAGGCAGACCCGCGGGTATTGAATAGAAGTATATTAAAATTATTTTAACAGAGATATTACCAACTAAGGAATTTGTAATTTTATTTATACACACATGATTTCGACGCCCACGGTGCAGATGTTTGTTTTTTCAGGTCCCAGATAAAGTCGTAGTTCAGACGACATTTGTAATCTTAATATCTGAATTGAGGCTTTGTATGCTACGCTGTACAAAGTGCAAACAAGCTTGTAGTGCTTAAATGAAATATTACTATAGCTAAAAAATCTGTGAGATTTGACGACACTAGTTTTCAGTGTTACTATGCATTATATTTATACTAACTTTTGCCCTTGGCTCTGCCTGCGTAGATGTCGGTTATCGCGACCAAACATAGTCCTTTCTCAAGGTCTAATCTACCCTGATACCAAATTTAATTAAAATCGGTTCAATAGTTTAGGCGTGAAAGACGGACATACAGACACACATATATTCTTATTTATAATATTAGTATGGATATCATTATCATCATCATTTTAGCGTTGGTCTCGGTGAGGATTTCACCTTAGATCCTAGGGTCCACTTATTGTCCTTTTGGTTTGATATACAGCTTTTATGGGAGCGACTGATGTTCTAAACGCGAAAGGCAAGCCTGCGTCACGGTCCGTCAATCGTCACGTGAACCAGTTTACAGGTGAAGTACAATAATCATTTAATGTATGTATTTACAAAAAAGATATACATATATGAGTTGCTCATGAGTTATGCTTAATTTGGGTCTTGATAGCGCTGTGTAGCATGTCCTAGGCTATTGCTATCATTTTATATTTGGTATTCAAGGGTTGAACACATTAGTTTATTATTTACATAATGTACATATATTACAAATACACATCTGAGGCGTGGTGGTTGAGAGTTTGAATGCTACGTCAGAAATCGCGGGTTCGATTCCAGTTCATTGTAAATAGTTCATGCTCGTTGAACCTTGGCGGTTGATAGTCAAATTAAAATGCCTAATTGCAAGCATCATCACTAAATGGTAAAATACGATTAAATGAATAAGTACCCAGTTGACGGCGATAGACAAGTCTGGTGAGAGGTTTAGGTTACGGGGAATTTAAGTAGTTAAGTTTATTCATTAAAAAAAACCGCATGAGATTTGAGTTTTTGACACGACAGAAGCTTTCACTGCCCGAGCTATGAAGAAATTATTCTGTTATTTTCAACAACTAACTAAGTTATTAAGCACCAGCAATAAATGTGTAAATTATCAAAAGGGAAGCTGATGATAAAATACTTCTCCTTAAGCCGGCAGGGACTCCTCGCCACTATATGAACACTTACTTTAGCGACAGGTAATAACATCGTGCGCGCATAGCATTTCATGCATTCAATTCTCGAAGCGCATAAGTATTCATGTATATGTCGCCGCCAATTAGCTTAATCAGCCGTTCAATTAACTGCCTAGGCTCTTTACTGAACGGCGCCGTTCAAATAACGGCCAGAATGGTGTTCAGTCATTTAATTAAACGGCTAGGCAAATAGCTTGGATTGACGACGTTTAACTACTTAATTAAACAGTAAAAAAATGACTTATTTTTGCATGGTTATAAAAAAATAACCACGAAGGCTTAATGCGGGAGCTAGTCTGCGCTCCGCTCCCGCAATAGCCTTCTAACCTAACCTAACCAAGTCGGATTGCGCAGCTATCACAATAAACCTCTCACTAATTTTCTGTGAATAACCTCTGTCTACCCCCCGGGGATTTAAAGGTGTAAGTATATGTATGTAAGTATGTAATTTTCTATCTTATTTCGCGTTAGTGCCCCATCTTACGATTGGCCTAAGCATTAGCCAGCCAAGTCATTAAACGTTGTAATAAACGTTACGGCTGAATATCATCTTGGCCGTTTATTGAATGGCGCCGTTTAGTTAACAGCCTAGGCAGTTAATTAAACAGCTGATTAAGCTAGTTGGCGGCGACAAATACAAATGTGTAGTTGCTAACCGATATGGCGTAACTATCCTGCCCCTCTAGACAAGTGGCAATTCGCTAATCGCTAGCGGGCGTTTGATGGAATAGAATGACGAGTGTATGGGATTTGACATATATGACAGTCGTTAACGCATGTCAAACACGTCAAATCCTATACATTCGTCATTCTATTCCATCAAACGCCTGCTAGCGAAGTGCCACTTGTCTAGAGGGGCTGGACGGGGAATCCACTTAGTCTCAGTCAGGTATGGCTCTACCACCAGTGATCTATCAACATGAACTGTGACCTACAAATTGAGTTTCGCAAAAAATTACCGGAGTGAGAAGGACTGGCAGCGTCATCATCATCCGTCTGGTACTCGAGTGGAGGAGTTTCTTCTATCGGCAAGTGTAGCGATGACCTTATTGCGTTGATGACGCCGCCCGCTTGGGGCGGGGGCTCTGGGTAGCCAGTCTGTGAAAAAATAACACTATATTTAAATGGAGTTCAATCTGTGTTTGGGAGGGCTACGCTTTAAATCGCAACACGAGTATTTAGATGGAGTTCAATCTGTGTTTGGGAGGGCTACGCTTTAAGTCGCGACACGAGTACGTACGTGACGTCCACGGTTATATTAGGTCGTTACATATGAAATTGCCGAAATTTTCTTACAGATTCATGAGTTCGTTATTCCTGTAATATAATAGCTATTTCCATTATTTATACTTTGTTTGAAAGTTGATTTCAAGAGTTTACAACTCTGTATTAAATTTTGTTTTTATTGGCCGCTTGATAAATTAAATTCGATGTTCAAAAACAGTACTTTCTAAATGCTTATCCATTTTGATAATAAATTTCGTATGACTTTTTTACAGCTGTCACTTTTCAAAAATGTAATAAAAGTTACTGTTAGCTTAATGTTATACATAAAAAAGTCATAAAATTTGGATTTATCATTCCTAAAAAATGCAAAAATGTTTGTTTTCATATGTAACGAACATTATTCCACCACAGGTTCTCAATCGCACGACAAGACAGATAAAATGAAAAATGACAAAATTGTCTTTTATTTACTAGGTGAGTATTATCATTAACCCTGCTAGTGGGATGGCTCGACGACACAATCGCGCATTCTTAAACTCTCCCAAGCCCCCTATATACGATCACTCAATTGCGTGTTCTTGGAGCGTTCAGGATTGCGCGGCGGAATGCTCGTGCGTATAATTGAGCGCGATCTTTTTGAAGTTCAAAGTTAACAAAATCTTTTGCGCACGATTACGTTCGATCATTTTTATCGTAACGGAAAAAGCGTCCGTGCAACGGTCAGTCGAGCGGTATAGAACACGCAAAACTGGCGTGTGTTGTGTCGTGTGCGATTGCACGCACGACAGTTCTGAGAGAAGCGCTGAGCGCGCGTTCTTTACCTCTTTCTCCCAATATCTTTACGATAGCGCTCGTTCACGCGCGAATGTTAGATTTCACTCGCGAAAGACAGCCGATGATGGACGAGGCCTTAGTGTAAGACCACCAATTAGGGGATTAGACGGCAGTCGTTCCCGTAAAAGCTAATGTTGTAAACAAAATGACGCAGGCCGTTGGATTGCGGTGTAATTATATACACACGTTAAGTTGCGCGCGTTTACTTGAGTCACGTGTTCTATCGAATCGCGTGTTCTATTGCAATTGCAGCGATCACTTTCGTATCGCGCTGGCGTGTTCATGGCTAAGGTATACGGCCACAGACCATTTACTATAGAGATGAAATGTACGAATATATCCCAGTGCCCATTTCGGTTGCATCTAAAGCCTCCACTTTGTAGCCCCATTTATAGCCCCCTTTTCTACTACAGTTGGAGTACGAGCTCCGAGGAATCGGGGGCTGAGAAAAAAAAGAATATCTGATCTACATCATTATTCTCATACTAACAGCAAGTCCTGGTTGTATCTAAAGCCTAGCATTGAGCCCGGGTCCTTATTTTTCCTCAGCTTTCGCTTCTTCAGAGGTCGCGTATGGACTGTAACTTTGACCTTTACATCTTCTCCTTATAATCTAGCTCAGGTTAGATTTTATGAGAGCGATTGTCGTTTGACCCATTCAACCTTGAGAGGAAAGGTAGCTTAGGAAGCCTTAAAATCTTTGTATCCTGGCCATTACGCCTCTGAAATGAACACATCCCTAACCAACGCAATTTAGCTTAGATGCAGGGGTAATGATTTTTTTTATACTACTTAGGTGGCAGGCATACACACGGCCTATGGACGTGTACAACACCAGAGGAGTCACACAGAATACTAGTAATTTCGATTATTAATAAAACATACTTGTAAAAAGTTGACAAACTCGGTGCTGGTGAAAAGAAGTCGGTGCTCAGCTATGAACTCCAATAGAGACTTTATTGTTTTAGCTCTCTCTTCTATAATCTGAAACAGACCAAACCAGGAAATTTTGAACTAGACCCCATTTCTATGACTGATGGTAAGGTAAAGTGGCAGTATCAGGAATGAGAAACACCATTATTAAAATTGTGGACTTCAGGTTTACCACCACCTCAGGTGCTTTTCCACGCCCAATTAAAGGATAGATTGTGGCAAAGAATTCTAAGGCTGAAAATAGATTTATCTGAGGAAAAATTGAATGCACAATTTGCCAGACCACCTGTCAAATTTGTCAATATGTTTATACAATCTTTCCCCAGAAAAACCGAGGTTCAGCTGAATGGCATTCTAAAATACGGGCCTAAGTCTTTATGCTGCAGCAAAGAAAAGAGATGCCCAACCACTTGGTCTTCGTAGACTGCTCAGCTTAGGTACTGAAGCATCATCCTATTGTGGGTTCTCTCTTAGTTTGGCTTCCACCTTGGAGCTCAAGGTCCACTTACTCCTTTTCCTAAACGGCTTTTATACGAGCCACAGCAGTCTAGTCTCCAGTCCTTCTGTGCCAGAACCTTATTCCTTAATCAGCAGGTTGGTTTGACCCCGAAGGTTTTGGTGAGACGAAACCTCGTTATGCATTTGAATAAAATATAAGAAGTTTGCATGAATGTACACACCTCTTTCTGAAACCTCTTAAAATAACTATATCTTGGTAATGTCGGGAAGGCGCCTCGCAAGTGAAGACCAGAGTGCAATGACTTCATATTTTTGTGAAGCCTCTGAACGTCGCTGTACCTCTTCCAAACCGATACTTCGGTTAATGCTTCTGGAGACTCGATCAGGAATAGCTGAAATTAAAATTTTATTTTTTTTGTTATTTCAATTTGTCTCATCTATCCATAGCCTTGCAAATATTGATAGATGTGCGTGATCTTGGATAGGGGGAGGATCGTGTGTACTTGGTAGAGCCCACAATAATTTTCGAGATAGTCAGTGTACGTGTGGCGAAGGGTCCCTAAAATCCGATTCCAGTCAGCTTGCTGTGCGAAGGGAAGGCGTGGTAAAGGTGATTTCCAAATACAAAATAGCTATGGTTGTTCTATAGGAGGTTATAGGCTAATAAGAAGCATATATCTTATGAATAAGTCACTATTTTTACATCGTAAGTAAATCTGTCGAGGGTTCTTTTACATTATAGTTACAAAAGTTCGTGAGTGCTATTTATAATTATGTTATAATTGTGTGCCTACCTAGGTCGTGTGTCGTGCTTGTCAGACGGTGATGGGTCAGTGTATTAACTTGATTGACTAAATTATTTTAAAGATATTTTGCAAATAGATGTGCATTGTACATTAAAGACACGGTCCCTAAGACAATTTTATTTCTGGATAAGTGTTAGGTTGATGGTAATATCCTATGGGTGTGAATAGAACTTGGAAAATAAATAAATAAAACTTTTTCAAAATTGATATTCCCTTAATTATATAATATATGCACAGTCGTGGAGTTTTATTTTCTTAGGTCGGATTTCGCCAAAAAACTTAGTACAAAAACGTTTATTCAGTGCTTTTAACAATAAAAGGCAAACCTAAACTAGCAGCCCTGGTCACAATGAGACGATGGAATCCCAAACGTCGTCAGATTCAATGTTATAATAAATTTAACATAATTATAATAAATTCAATGTAATTAATAATAAAAAAACACCAAATAAATTGCGATAGTGTGTAAAAAAAAAAATATTATGCAGTATTCGCAAGATCTGCAATAAAAAGCAATATCATGTTAAAAGTTAATCAATAAGTGCAAAGCAATATAAACACGCAAAGCTTGAGCACCTCGCGCAGGACAACAGCACATAGACAAGGACATAATGATTAAACAATAAAAAAAATGAAACGAATATAAATATATTGAAAAGAAACAATGACAATTAGGAAGTTGAAGATGGTGGAGATTTCACAATTTGTTAATATCAGGTTTCAATTTAATAGTTTTTGGTGAAATCATGAACAAACGAACAAACATGCAATGATCAAGTTTATCAATCACTATAACATAATTCGCAAAACAACTCGCTTAGTAATCTACGAACCTACCACGACGCGCATAAGCGATTCAGCCCCTCTAGACAAGTGGAAATTCGTTGCACGGCGTTTGATGGAATAGAATGACGAATGTATGGGATTTGACGTATTTGACATGCGTTAACGATTGTCATAAACGTCAAATCCCATACATTCGTCATTCTATTCCACCAAACGCCAGCTAGCGAATTGCCACTTGGCTAGAGGGGCAGTTCCGAATATTGCGATTTAGATTCGGCAGCGGGTTGGGGGTTTATCTATAATAATGTAGCCTATATTTTTAGATATATAGACATAAATAGTTTAGAGGGTTCAGCTATAGATCCATGTATAGCTCTGTCTCTGTCCCTCTTAAACATTGCCGAATCTGAATAGCACTAGGGTTGCTTACACACTTCAGTCGAGTCCTTTTCTAAGACAATAAAACACCTACTACTGCACTAAACCCACGCTCAGCCAAATATGATGAAGGAAGCACAATTATAAATTGGCATACTATTTCCCATAATCCATGGTAGAAAGTTGATAAATTTTATTTTGGAGCCAGTGCTCTCAGTATCTATTTACCCTCTTGACTGTCATAATGCTTTCTATGTAGGTGCCGTTCACTTTGGAAACTTTAGATCTAACAGGCATCCCTAAACATTGGCATGAATGTTATCTTCTATGGGAAGCCAGAGTCAAGCTAGTACTTCTACACATCTAGCCACCCCAGTGGTGACCACACTTCACAGCCGCTCAGCATTACAAAAACTCTCTGTAATAATGTGTTGCATCATTGCAGTTTTATTGTTGTTATAAAAAAACCGAAGACAAGTATAATATTACAGATTACTCAGCTAATTAAGGTAATGCAAGTCTTCATTTCACAGTCTGAACATATTAAATTTGCAATTAGAGAGCTAAGTAATTTGCATTTGATTAAATTTCTTTGCAAATTTATACTTTCTCTTTGTTATGTTCAATGGCAACATTCTCACATGCAGTGTGACTGGTAAAGGTTTTTAATAATTGCAGAAGATTGTTATCAGGCAAATAATAATAATGCTTAATTTTGATTTTACCAAATTATTAGATGTTTTTCCTTGCCAGACTGAACTGTTGTACTTGTGTTGCATACATACAATACAACACACTCAGGCTGGGTCACAATTGTTGTAATATTATATCTTGGTAAACTATAGCGTCTATATGCACTTATGTTGTTCTCAAGGGCAAGTATAACATTACATGTTATTTGTGTTGTGTTGTGTTTTGCATTTCAGCTCAGCAGCTAGACTATGTATGCTAGACTTTTTGGATAATTGTGGTAGGATATTGTCAGATACAACCAATTGTACTACTAAGTATTACGGTTTTACTCCTTAAAAATGTAAAAAACAAAATTACTATTTTTGATGTGGACAATCTATATAATATGAATATTACATTAAAAATGGAAATTTATACATGCACATAACTTTAAATGACTGCACTATATTGAAGAATTCTTTTTATATTCGTACAAGGTTTGTATGAAACATCCATCCAGTGGTAAAGGTGCTATAATTGCAGTGGGGTGAAGCCAGGGTGCACAGCTAGATATGTTTACTGTCCTTCCAACTGTCCTGTCCAGGCCATACAATAATTCTTCATTAAGATGAATTTATTGTTTTATAACATGTCAATATTCAGAGAAAAACTAAGATAACAGGATTTTATTATATGCCTGTCTTGTTTATTATATTTACAGATTAACAAATTGTAAACATAGACATTTTCACTAAATATAGGTTACAGCTGAAATATAACTAGCTCCTCTTAATAATCCTTTGCCATATAATTAAAAAATAATTAGATATGTATGGTAAATGTTGTGCAACTTCTGAATCATTGAATTCGAAAATAAACATTGTGATACTAAGTCCACTCTTTGAATTTATTTCGTTATCTACATGTGCCGCATAACTAATTGTATAGCCCGCTAAATTTGGCCTAGATCAAAGGTATAAAACACAAAGCATGAATATTTTATGGGCAGGTAAAAATATATAGGGAAAAAAATACCTGTAAGAGTGCTTTTTCATAGATATGATGATGAAAATAGTAAATAAGTGTAAAGAACGTTACTATCATATAATGTGAATAGTTACCACAGAAGTTATTTTGTAAATAGTAAATCCATTCTTATGTTTAGCAGTTTCGTCCACGGAGAACCGGCGAACCCACTTGTCCTTAGCCGACATTTTAAAACACCAAATAAACTTACAGATACAGTATCACATGTCTATCTAACAATAATATTTAAAGTAAACTATGCATAGATATCAATTAGAGGCAAAATCGTTCGAGATACGTGGACAAAATGTTTTGGAAACAGACTGAAAGCAAAGAATAGAAATTGTTGCCCAGTGTCTGTCAGTGAGTTTCTCGCCAATCCAATTGATAGTTGGATATAAAGTGCGTTCCAGCCTAACTTCACTACTCATTCTCATCACAATTTTTATTTTTAGAAGAGTTTACACATGTTGTCTTTTTCATACAAACGGTATATTTATATCTCCACCTCCTTCCTTCTTAAGGTAGGTATGTATATGTAAATAGTAGAGAACATAAACTGAAAACAATTTTAATTTTGCAGAAAAAATTATAATACTTATTTATTTATTAGTGTATTTATTTAGAGCTGAATAGATCCTGTAGTTTTATTGAAAATAAATGATTTTTATTGTTCTATAATTTTAATTTAATGCTTTTTAATGTTTTAAAATAAAATAGCGGACAATGGTAAAGCCTTAGTGACTAATGGCCACAGATAGCCATGCTTATTTACAAAGAATAAGACGAGGGACGAGGCCGCAGCTAAGGACCCCAGCAAGATCTTTGCGGTCCAATCAACCTCAGCTAATAAAAAAAATCAACCTCAGCTGTTAGTCAGTGCACCTGCTGATTAATGAACTAGGCTCTGGAGTCTGGTATAGGCTTATTATTCCGCATTTGGAGATCAGACGGCAGTTGCTCCAGTAAAAGTCCAATCAATAGGAAGAGTAGAAGTAGAAGAAGAGCGGAACAGGAAAAAACGTAAACGTATAGTATTTCTTACTCTGTGGCGTAAACCAATGAAGTTTACAAAGCTGTTCGTTAGATGTCGCTACTATTGCTGAAATTGAGCTGGTTAGTAAAGTAATTTCACATCTAGATGGCTCTGAGTTAAAAGTTCATAAATTTAAAATCTTAAATTCACTTTTACGTGACTTTTACCTTGCTAAATGACTACGTTACGAAAAATTGTTTTGATTTTATCAAAATTTTAAATGGTAGTCATTTAGTTAAGTGTACTTGGTATTAAGTGTTGGCAGTTACTGCGTTAAATAACAGTAAAAGTAAAAATAAAAAGTTACTACGCAACGTAAAGGCGATAGGTCAAACTTGCAACTTCATTACTTGTCCGGTATCCCCACTCTTACTCACTTAACCGAATGGCGCGCGGCGAGTGGTTGTGCCAGCTCGTGTTTCGTCTGTTCCGCGTCGTGTTTCTCGCGTCCTCGACAACTTTGCAATAATACTTTTCCTAGAAGACATGAATGGAATAAGTGCTACGAAAACGAACCGATTTTAACAATAATTACACAAGTACAATAATCGAATAATGTGTTAACGTATAACAAGTGATTTGCTTTTGTGTTAGTCTTCAGTAAAAAGTTAAGTAAACAACCGGATATCAACAAGATGGGTTCAAAAATCGAATACGTGGATTCATCACATCTGTACGCGACAAACTATGTCCGTAATTCGAAAGCTATTGGTGTACTTTGGGCGATATTCACAATTTGCTATGCCATTATAAGCGTCGTTGCATTCGTGACACCTGAATGGATCGGAGATTTAGAGACTGAGTACCCCAGAAAGTTTGGGTTGTGGCAGATATGTAGGGCAGATGAGGCCCTTGAGGACTGTAAAGGGAGATTAGACGATTTTCTGTCGATAAATGGGCTAGTGTTCAAAATCGCGACTGTGTTAGTGGGCGCAGCGGTTGCCCTAGCTCTGTTTACTATCTGTGCAATGTTGTTGTTCTTCTTTTGTCAGTCTACGACAGTTTTCCATATCTGCGGGTGGCTGCAAATTTTATCTGGTGAGTACTTATCTACATGCCTTTAAAAAAAATCAATATGTTAAACAAGTTGAAATACCTAATAACTAGGTACTTACGTGCATTTTTCTAATTAACAATTACTGACACGAGAACCCATTATCAGAAGGCATTATTACCGTACAATGACTGTCAATAAGGTTTTAAAGTTGTGAGAAGATGGACCTAACTATGTAATTAATTAATTAAGTAGGTAGGTTACTAACTACTTACATAAAAGTTAAGCAGGTAAACAAATGCAACGTATGCATACGTAACTACCTATCTCAATAGAGAAAAAAGGAGGTAAATGTGTAACTGGTACGTGAAACCAATACAAATTGAAAAATGTAAAAAATTTCGAATTCAGAATTGGTCATAAGTAAATAATCTTCAGTGAAAGTTTACGTGTACTTAGGTACCAATTCAACTTCGATTGACCTTGCTCTGAGTTGGTTGTAAAACAAGTCTTGAGAAGTGAATAGATAGATGTAGGTGATATACCTACCTACATCAAACATATCTACGGCTACGGACTGAGGACTAGACAGGTGGATTCGAGCTAAAGAGCATCCGGTGTGATTGCATGAAGCAGGTGCTTCATACAATCAAATTACACCGGATTCCAAGAAACTCCATCCTTCGAATGCTAACGGCAAAAATGAAAGGCGTTTATAATGCCAAGTTGACGTCAATAATATTGGAACGATGTTGGACAACAGTTTTACAGATTTTAAAGTCTATACCTACATAGTTAGTTTATTGTAGGTACCAACTTCTAAGACCGAAGCAGTATTGGGTAAGTAGTGTAGGTATTATAGGTACCTACCTATCTACCCAAATAGGTACTCAGTTTTTGTTGCAGGTACCTATTTTCAGTTTTTCACTTAATATACATTATAACTACCTACATGCAATAAAAAGTAGGGCCTGCATGTAGTAAATTGGGTACCTACCTACTTTACTATTTATAGTTTAGTAAAAGGGCCGTAAAAAAATTACACCCATTTATGTAATTTTTTAACCAAATTCAAAAAGGTTCTTAATTCGATCTCCATGTATTTTTTCTTGTGTTTGGTAAACCACATAGCGTAAGAAAGGCAAGGAGAAATGTAGACTTATCTATGAGGAGAAAATTAAACGATATAAGCTCCCTAATTACTAAGTTATGAGAAATTCTAAACTCATGACACCAGATGCCAAGATGCTTTATAATAAGCCATCGTATTGACGAGAAATTTGACCTGCCTCATATTGCTTGTACCTATTATCTGTGTAAACGAATAATACCGACTCGCCTTGACATATTTGTAAAGGATATGTGCGCTAAAATTCAAGTCTTATTATAGTTTAAATATCAATAGAATTTTAGCGCGCGAAGATCCTTGAATTTACAGACAAAGTAGGTAATAAGAAATAATAGCACAGAATAAATACAATACAATTACAATTTATGGTATTGGTTTTTGCAAAGATGAATAATCAGAATTTTTGACATTACAATTTGCAACACAACTTACTTTATTTAATTTTTATTTAATGATCTATGATAAGCTGAAGGCAAAGTCTCAGGAAAAAGAGGCGCCATTACATATACGAGCAATGGTGGCACTCAGCTTGACGGTTTCATCAAAAGAGGATAATCATGACTAAATTAGCGATCGGCAACCTTTTCGCAAGCCAGGGCCGCATAGATATAGGCGGACTGCACTGTATTATGCGGACTCGAACCAAATAACACTGAACACAGCACGGCGTCTTTGGGTCTACAGTTGCCAGAGGTGAGATAGCCAGAAACATACCTCCACGTGTCCCCGAATATGCCACAGCCTCGACCTGCGCTCATGGAGGTCGTTAAGAGCTCGAGTTACCTTAGCTCGTCGCAAGCTGTGCGGCGCGAGAGTCCTCCAGACCCGCCATGACGTCTTCTTGTCTCGCAGAAGGAGGTGCGAGCAGCCCTTGGTGCTCGCACTTTGTACCTTCACCGTGAGCAAGGCGGCGAGCGAGAACTCTCCACGTCGGATTGCTGCGCAACACCGTACGACATTCCGCGCCCACCAAAACTGATAGCAGTATCGGTAGCAGACGGAGAGAACAGTGATCTACTACCTACCCAAGATCACGATTTTCTCGGGCAGATACGCCCCGACTATGCGGCGAGAGACGCACTCCATACGCGCCTCCCTAATACAACTGCGGGGCTGGGATTTAAACGCGTTAGCGATGTCCAGGGACACCACCAATATCACCTCGTCCCGGGTGTAACGGCTTCATTCCACATACGGTGTTTTTTCTAGCGACAATAGGGGTTGGAATGGTATTAGAAGGTTTTTATAGGGTTGGCATTACAAGTTTAACGCCCCTGGCGCTACCACGGTTATCACTTCCCATCAGGTGGGCCGTCTGCTAGTCTGACATCCATTTGGCAAAAAAATAGTCGCGCGTCGCAAGGAGAAGGGTGGCGGGCCGCATGCGGCCTGAGGGCCGTGGTTTGTCAAACGCTACTTTAAATAAAGATTAAGGACGTTAAAATACATTATGGTTTTTTTTAAACGCTATCTTAAGATTTCATTGGGAAATAAAGGTTTAATTTTATGGTAGGTACTATTAATTTTATTCTGTTACAATAGAGACCTCCTAAAATTCGTAATAGGAATTATTTCCGTAAATCAAAATTTGTGAAATGAGGAACCAGTATGCTCTCTTAGTTCTTTTTATTTATCTATGTCCTCTATGGTAAGGCTATAATAAATGGCTAGGATCAAGTATACTTATTATATTCTTCATTCTAGAATAAATGGTCACACGTGGTTCACGCAGGACACACAAATTAAAAATACAAGTGTATAAAGTTGGTAATTATCCCTGAGGCGCCAGTGAAACCCGAGCCGTTAGGTTAGGGTCTTAAGAGAGCCGAAGACGATAATCGATATACACGTGTATCATACGATGTTTTTCAACTTCTTGTGAATAAAATAATACTAAAATAGATATTTACCCTTGCAGTTTTCAGGTAGTAAACATTCCATATCGTTAAGGTCTTCTAATAAATCACATCATATATCGTACGTTGTACGACATAAATAATTTTCTTCATAACTAGTACCTGTAGACATTTTAATTAATTAATTACCATTGTTTCAAAAGTGAAAACGAGTTGTAAATTTTTTTCGCAACAACTGGAAAAAAAACATCATATCGATCGGCCATAGTCTAAAAGATGTTACTTTTTTTATTCGTCGTGGACTAAATGGGGAATTTAGAGCTATTACAAAGAAAACAAAAGTTATTAAATAGTTAATTGCGTGAAAGTTTTGTTTATTAAACACATACAAGTTCAAATTATTCATTTAAATACGAAGTTGCATGAAATGAGCAAGTAATAAGTATATTAATTTATTTATCTACCCTGATACTATGATACAAAGATTATAAAATTGAAACTAAAACTCTTATGACAAACATTACGCACAGGCCAAAAAAAAAGTTTTATTACGATACAGGTCTTGTATGGACACCTATATCATTAAATAACTTTTTAATCATAACGATAACGAACCTATACAATCTCTATCTGGACTGAACCTCTACTTTAAAAAAAGAATCCGCCGATTCGGAAGAAAAAAAGAAACACGCATGCGCAATCGATGTTTTCGCCTTGGCGCCAACATTTTAAATTTAAATTAATAACAATAACACTCGTGTGATACTATAAAAAAACTCGTCTATGGCTCCTTTTTTTAAAACACACTCGTGTTATAAGAACCCTTATTATGCAACAGTATCATAAACTACTATTGTACTATTGAACACTACCTTTTTTGTATCGAAACTTTTAGTAGAAAAAAGCAACTGAACCAAAAACATTTAAAAAAGAAATTTAACTCACTTGGGCTGCACGGATTAGAATGAAATTTGGAATTAATTTAGTTCCTACCTTATTCTGTAAATGAACGTATTTAAAACATTATCCATATTTTCTATCATACTGCACTAAAATCTCCATTAAAAATCCTGTGATGATATAGATAGGTACATCGAAGTTGTGGACATACACAGAAATATTTTTCTTCCGTGTAGAAAACATATTGCACGTATACTATTGCGCCAACTGTGAAATTGAATGCAATTACTTAAAAAGTATTGATTATTAAGGTTATATTAAAATGGTTTTGCAATGTTAGGTATAATAGGATACTTGCATATTATATTTTCACTTTCAGCCTTCAAACGCCAATAAAAAAGCAGGTAGGTGTTTATCGTGAATTATAGTATATAAAATAAGTAGGTATCGAATATCAATCTAGATGTCTAGATCCAGACTTGTATAGTTTACTAATAAAATAAATTTCATCAATGATAAAAATACTATAGTGAGATTAGGAAACTGCTTTATCACGTTCAACTCTATGAATTTTATGAAAAACTATATATTAACGCTATTTTTCTAAAATAAAAGTAGCCTAAGTTACTCCTTATTACATCAGCTACCTGCCAATGAAAGTTCCGTCAAAATTGGTCCAGCCATTTAAGAGATTAGCCGGAACAAATAGACTGACACACAAAAAATGCAAAAAAAAATATTTTGGTGTATGTATCTACCGTATTATATTCATATGCATGTTGTACAAAAAGTCATTTCAATATTACAAACAGACACTCCAGTTTTATTTATATGTATGTATGTATATATAGATGTATAGATTTACGATTCAGATGCGTTCAGCCCAGCCGATTAGCGAATTAACACTTATGGTGTTATCTAAAAGTTCGTGTTCCGGACGAAAAAGAAGGATGAATCCTCACCCCCCCCCCCCCCCCTCTTTCTCTCTCTCTCTCAATCTCTCGCTCACTCGCTCGCTCGAAACGCTTTTCAACGCGTCGTGGCAAAGCCTCTGTCGTGATTAAATAACAAAGAACTATCCAAACTATGGCAATCACAATTATTTCTACCGAATCTGCTACTGCCCGTGTACAAGCGGCTGATTGAAGCTTCGGCACAGGCTGTCCCCTCGAGATTGGCCGGTGAAGACCCAAATGGCAGTCGCTCCTATAATAGCCAAGCTAAAAAATACATAAGGTAAGAAGAAAGAGAGCGGCCCCCAGGCTCCAAAGGGCAGACCAAATCTGCCACTGGTGCAGATCAAACCATTTTGATCCCGACGTTTAAAAGTTACAAGCGCCAACGACACTGGACAGGAAAATCGTTGTATTGTAAAGTGTTTATGAAGTTATTTAAGTCCTTTTTTTCTTTGAAAAACCGATTTCTCTGTTACCTTTCAAACGTTGATATTTTAATTTACAACAGAGCGTTAAAATTGAATTAGCCAGCGTTATATCGAATAGTGTGAGTAATAACGAGATCCGATTAATAAAACCGGTAAAACGCCTTTGTCATGCAAGAAAAATTCCGTATGAATATGAAGAGAATTATCAACCAACCAGTCAATTTGTGAAGTACATTGCTACAATTGTTCATGTGCAGTTCTTGGAATGTATGGAGAACTCTCCACGATCTTGGTATCAAGTTGACTTCATCTGCTAATCTACAGACGAGGCTCCTATGTCGGCTTCTATCTCGAAGTTTGAGCATCAGACTAACTCCTGTAAGAACTGACCCACGAAGAAAGGCGAAGACAGCGAACCCCAAGCTCCAAATTGCAAGTTTGATGCAACTGAATTGGTGCTCGGATGGTAAAAACTGGCAACATAGGTCATCAAATCTAAATATCTCACAAAAATTTGCAGTTTATAATCTAAACACTGTCTGCCATTCTACCTACATAGACATATGTGTACATAACTAGTCTAAGCCTATGTCCTTTCCTAAGCTCTAATCAATCTATGTACTAAATTCCTTTGATATTGATTCAGTAGATTGTGATTTAGATGTGAAAGCGTAACAGACAGAGTAACTGATACTCTATATTATAAACTCTGTTTGAAGATCACTTAATACAAACATCTGGTACTTATAATGTGATTGTTAATATTCATTGAGGCGGACATACCGGTCCGATGTTAACATAACATCGTACGGCAGTGTACGAAGCCCCATACGTGTGACCTCATCAGCTCTTTGAGTTCACTAAACCGCTACGTGACCGGGAAAAGAGTGATCTTTCCACTAGCTGTGATCTACCTACATACGTATAATAGGTATGATGCTAATTGATGAATAGAAAACTGCGAAAATACAAAACTTGGTTATTGTTTTAACTTAAGGTGAAAGAGGTAGCTGAATGATAAAATGCGTCGCCTTTTGATCGAGTCTGTATGTCCCTGTAATCGATTTTCCGGTTTGGTGTCCATGAAAAAAGTGTAGGGGAGCCTGTCCCATTATCTCAATTATTAGTAATTACAGAAAATATAACCCTCCTTCTGGCGTAGTCGACTAAAAATATTTTCATTGTCCCATTTATGGTTACGAGTCAAGTTACGATAAAAATAGGTCTTCTCTGCGAGGAACACGTGTCTGTCACAATAACAAAAAATAGTACTCCTTTTCGTAGACATCTCTTGCTGGTGTATTCTCATCCAGTAATACCCAAACGAGTAAAACTGTTAATGGTTGGGCATTACTTAATCATACTCCTTTCCTCCGTGGTTGGGAATGTTTGGATGATAGTTTGTTTGAAAGTCTAACTCACTCCACGCGTACGAAATCGCAGGCGGCCGCTAGTGTTTCTAATATATTTTTCTAAGGTTCTATTATCCGTTCGTTATCTAGAAGCTTTGCATACTTTTTCTTAGTGTTTAATATTTTGACAATAAATATTCATTATTAGAAGGCAAAATCAAAAGGCATTTGTGGCAAGTAACACACAGTTGCCTCCTAACATTAAACCAGAATATTAGTTCCAAAGCGCGCACAAAAACATTGAACGCAACCATTAAATTGTAGTGTACGCACGTACACTGATTTTGCTACTCAACACCATTCCTCCAATTGGCATAGAAAAAAAGTAAAAGTTGTCTGTGATATAATAATGTCAGGCATTGGAGTTAAGCACCGTGTACTGTACGCACTTTAAGAGTCCAATTGTAGGTTTTTATGGCCCCTTTTATGTATAAAGTTAGTAGTTTCATGGGTTTGTAAATAATTGTATAGTATAACAAGCTGTACCTAACGGAAAAAAACTCAAAACATCAGAGCAGAACAGATAAGAATTGGATATTAAATTATAAAAGTAAAATAATAGGGCAGTAATCGAACCCACGACTTCAGACCTATCTTAATTATTAACCCATAGACAAGACATAATTATTATAATAGGTACATAGGTACATTGTTGGTATACATTGCATTGTAATTTTATCTAGGATGCCAGAACTTTTTGAAGTGAAAACTTCTTTAGCGGCGTTGGATGGGTAAAAATTGTTAAACTCGCGCGTCAGGATCACTTGACATTTGAACCGTAACCGGCGACTGACGTCATACAACATTAGCTATAGACAGTTTATTTTGCAAGATACGATGAGAAGCTTCTTAGCTTAGCGGTGAGCGCTTCGACTGTTAGCACTTATGGTTTCAGATAGTACCGGGTTCGAACCTGGGCTTCTGGCAGTTTTTGTGATTATTTTTCTTTTTGTAATTTATTAATTTCTTCTGACAGAAAATTAGCAGAAAATTAGTGATAGGTTCTATGATTGGCGCTATATTGTAGGTATGGTATGGTATGTTCTTTTTATCTTTTTCTCTGTATATACCGAAGAAATAAAGAAAGAAAAAGTTTTCACTTCTGCCGGCACTCCCGGATTGCAACCCGTCTTTCTTTTTCTCGTCAGTCTAGTCATTTAGTTCTATGTAATAGGCACATAAAAAAAGGATAACTCGAGCGCGGCACTATGTGGAAAATGTGTCTGTCCGTTATCTGTAAAGTGCGGGTTGCATGTTGCATGGTGAACGATGCATTTTGTACCTATAATTGTTATTTAAATAAACCAAAGCTTTTGCCCGCGGCTCCGGCCGCGTGGATATCGGTTATCGCGACCAAACATAGCCTATGTCCTTTCTCAGAGTCTAATCCACCTCTATACCAAATTTTATTAAAATCGGCTCAGTGGTTTAGGCGTGAAAGTGTAACATACAGACAAACAGACAGAGTTACTTTCGCATTTATAATACTAGCTTTTTCCCGCGGCTCCGCCCGCGTGGATGTCGGTTATCGCGACCAAATAAAACCTATGTCCTTTTTCAAGGTCTAATCTACACATATGCCAAATTTCATCAAAATAGGTTCTGTGGTTTTGGCGTGAAAGCGTAACATACATACAGACAGACAGACAGAGTTACTTTCGCATTTATAATATTAGTATGGATTAGTATGGATTGTCTTCACTTTAGTTAACCACTGTTATTTAAATAGGCAGTAAAAATATAAGTATAAAAGTATGGTCTTAATTGAACATTTTCTTTAAAAAGAAGTTATTAAACGTTAGAATTATTTTTTCCATTATAAAGTTCAAATATTGACTTTTCTTAATAGACGAGTTAAATTTAACTTGACTGAAGAGCACTATTGAATTATACTTATTTGTTGGCAAAGTACTATACTTCGTCAATCTGCATCATTTGAAAGTTGACTAGGGTACTGGTTGATGATGTTTCAACTTCAACTTCTTCAAAATGGCCTCTGCAGAAAATCGCCACAATTATGATGTTTAAATTACTCGAGTGTAACTTAAAAGTGTATATACCTACCTAGTTAAGACGGACATTATGCATGTGAAACAAACGTTTAAATTGCGCAAAGTTATTAAAATAAAAAATATTAATAAACAAACCACAAACTGTAATGAATAGAATCTAAACAGAAAATTAAAATGTCTCAAAATCCAGTTGGCCTAAAAACAAAGTAAAACACATTAAAAAAATATGGCATACGTGCCAATATTTTGACAGATAACTTGTAAAATGTTTTGTTGATTATTAAATTTATTACAATATTTAGTTAATAATATACAATTTTGTACACGTCTTATAAACTTTATATAATATAAAATGTCACAATTACTCAGCTTTCTTAAAGATAACCCATGTCCCAAAAATTGTCATGAAAGTGGTGGTTTTGTGAAGGTCATGACCATAAAAAGAGTACCTAATGAACAGAACAATGTTGAAAATGATAAACTTTTTATTGGAGAAGATAATGACAAACTTGCTACTCCGAGAACATGCAATGAAGAAATAGAGGATACATTTCCCAATGAGACTTCTAAAATCCAAGAACAAATACAAAGGATACCTAATATCAATACCAAAATTAATTGGTCACAAATTGCAGCTCAGTCGGGGACTAGACCGTGTGTAAGCAAATATTCAATACATCGTTATTCACTCGATGATTGGAGAAGACATAATGAAAAAATGTTAGGTTGCTCTGTAATATCTGATGCTAACATTTTTAACTATAATGCTCAAACGGCTATTGGTACTGGATTTGGTAATATGGACAAAGCTCAATTTGACGGCAATAATTTACTTAAGCGGAAAGCCAAAGATTTGTATAGATGGAAAGTTGAAGTGGAGCAACTTTGTAAAGAAATTGCAAAGGAAGTAGAATCATTAGAAAAGGAGAGACAACGTATTAAAAGTGCTTGTAGAGCATTGATGTTACCAGAGGCTATAACAAAGGAGTGTATCGAATTGCGATCCAATAAAGTTGAAACGGAATTAGTAACTGATTTACCAGACCAAGAACTAAATAAGGAAATGGAACTGGTTAGAGAATTGAGAGCTACTTTAAGATCAACATTACATGAGATAGATGAGCAACTAGTTATCGATAAGGCGGCAAAACATAAAATAGAATACGACTGGTGCGATAAAACAGTTGCCTATAATACAGAAGCAAATTCTTTGAACTTATCTATTCATTCAAATACACTTATGTTCAAGCACGGGGCTGTAAAATTTGGAGGATATACAGCCCCTCTATCATACTGGGAGTTTTACTGCCGGAGTAATATTGAAGATGTCGAGGCCGTCCGCCAAGCTTCAGCAGATCTTAGAAGCACTTTTGATGCTATGCTAATAAATAACGGCAAAAAATTGCGCGCTCAAGCAGATAGAACAGACAAGGCATTGGCTGAGACTGTAACACATACATCTGAATTGGTCACAAAGTTGGAAGAAAGACTCAGGTGTACGTTACAAACAGTAGCTGAGGTTGAACTACTAATCAAGAAATTGCAGGAGTCTGTAGTGAAATCTGATAGGGCTATGAAATTGACGCAAACTAGGTTGGATAATCGAAATATTGGGAGGCCGCATGGTGAAAACGTAAGGGACCAGCCTCATCTCAGTTTAATACATGAAGTGAAAGTTATTCATGGAACCGTTACGTCTTTTCTGGCACAGTTGAAGAATGCTGAAAATGCGAGACAAAATCTCATGGCAAAGAGGATAGAATTGGAAAAAGATATTGCCGCTAAGAGGAAAAGTCTTAACATAGACAGGGAAAGGTGCGGAATGATAAGGTCCCATTATCCTAGTGCATCAGAGCTGGCTGGGTTTTGAAATATTTCAACGAATTTACGTTTTATAGTTTTTGTTTTAAAAAATTTTATCGGTTTGTTCTTATTTTAAAAATTTGAATAATAAAATTATACACTACATAAATATATTTTCATATTAATAACATAAAATAGCTTCAAAGATTTCTTTGTGAAATTGAGTCTTGAGTATATTCTGGATTCTAGAGAAACAAAGTACCTGTTATGGCTTCCTATGTCCCGCCCAGTGTTCGGATGTGGTACCCACTTACATGTTCTTGCAATATAAAAAAAAAGACGGGTTGCACTCTGGGAGTGCCGGCAGAAGTGAACACATTTTCTTTTTTTCTTTCTTCGTTATATACATAGAAAAAGATAAAAAAGAACATACCATACCATACCTATAATATAGCGCTAATCATAGAACCTATCACTTATTTTCTGCTAATTTTCTGTCAGAAGAAATTAATAAGGTCAACCGGGGCAATTGCGTCATATTTCTCGATCACTCCAAGTTATCGCCTTATTGTGAGTGAATTTATGTCATTATGCACTTTTTGAAACTCTAGTCTCATAATATGGCTATTTCTGTACAAAATCCTATTATTGATTTCCTTGCCAGAGTTTTACAACTGTGTCATATTGATTGTTTTAAAAAAATTGGAATTTTAGACGCATTTTCCCCGTCTGGGGCAAATGCGTCTTTCTTGAGTAAATACTTAATTGGTAAGCTATTCGTGAGAAAATCAAAGTAGTTCTTTTCGGATCAAATTTCTGTGCAAAAGAATGACAATTAAACTTAAAAAAAAGAATAATTGAGGAATTCAGAGACAATTTAGTAAAAATTGGGGAAATGCGTCTAGTTTTTGATGGACGCATTAGCCTCATACTAAATGCAGACGTTGTCAACATTTGACCTCGGTGGTTTGCGCTTACTACTTCAGGAAAAGTAAGCACAGGAAAAGTAGGCAGGTACAGCTTAGCATAAAAGTCGTGAAAAAATAGTGGCGCCACTTTCTATGCCAAAACGATTTTACTATGGCAACACTTGTAATCTTTCATATGATGAAAAAGGTGATGTTACGGGTGAAAATAAATTGAATTTTTGCCAAAACTGCAAGTACTTATAGTTGTGTCAGTTGTGCTAAGGCTGCAGTGCTTGCACTGTTGTCGGTGTGGAGGGTAAGACAGCCGGGGAAATAACAACACTAGAGGCATTCCATCTTAGTCCTCGAGGTGGCAATGCATTCGCAGCTTTTAGTTGCTGGTGTCCATGGGCGACGGCAGTTACATACCATCAGGTGACCCGTCTGCACGTTTGTCGCCTATAATATAAAAAAAATATGGATTTGCACAAACAATGTTTGTTGCAGCGCCCCCTGGTGATTTGTCACCGTAACATCTATCTAAGAACATGCACCAATTAAACCCGAAACCATAACTGTAAACTACATCAAAATCGGACTAGTAGTTTGGAGAAAAATGGCAACATGTATTTGCACAAACATACTTATACAAACATCCTGTCACCCGAAACGCATATACCGTCTCCGTTCCGGCGTGGGTAAAAATGGAGCAAAATGGACACCAGAAAAATGAACTTTCCAACATCACTTGTGCATTTTGAATTATTATACTACCTATAATAAATGATAAGGGATATTGGGTATTATGTTTCTTGGCATTCCACATCATTGAAATAAAATTTCACTTTCGTATTAAAATGTGCGGACATAAAAAGGTTGTCGATTTCTGTTTTCGGGGTAAATGCGTCCCACAGTCGCAATTACCCCGTAAAGGCAGACGCATTTACCCCCAGACATTAATCCTAACCTTAAAAATGGAGATATAATTATTTCTTTAAATAAAGCTATTACACTAAAAATAACTGTCTGTGTAAGCAACCCATTGACTATTCTTTACAATGGTTATTGAATAAAATCAGTCAAATAAAGAAAACAGAAGATTAACATGGATTTGGTTACTCACCTCTCGCAGCGACAAGTTGTCCAGAAACGTGCAATTTACAAAATGGCTATTTACTTCAATAAGAGAGCTAAAATGCCATCTGTACGAACATCATGTAAAGTATTTAGTTTAAGCAAATGTAACTAGATGGCAGAAATCAATGTAGATTGAACAGTTATCGAATAATTTAAAAAAGACGCATTAGCCCCGTAGACGCAATTACCCAAGTTGACCTTAAATTATGAAAAGAAAAAATAAACACAAAAAGTAATAAATTACAGAAAGAAAAAATAATCATAAAAAGTAATAACTTACAAAAAGAAAAAATAATCACAAAAAGTTTCAGAAGGCCAGGTGGTTTGAACCCGATACTATCTGAAACTATAAGGACTTACAGTCGAAGTGCTTACCGTTTAAGCTACGACGCTATATTTGGTAAATTGTAAAATAGATAGTCTTTACCTAATCTTGTATGACGTCAGTCGTCGGTTACGGTTCAAAGGTCAACTAATCCTGACGCTTCCTTAACATTTTATACCCATCCAACGCCGCTAAAGAAGTTTCACTTCAAAAAAGTTAAACAAATGGTACCGGGTACTGTTGAAATCGATTAGCGCTATCGCGGTCATGAGATGCACATCACCTGTTTTCTTTACCTGAATAAAACCCTTATGCTATATTTAACTTGCACTGTCTTATTTATTTATTTTTGTTCTTATTTTAATTCTTTGGTAAATTATATAATCATACAAAGGCGAGCTTGACTGAAGTGTTACTGAAGTCTTGCAAACCCCCGGAATGTACAGAAGTGCAAGTGCAAAAAAGTGTTTACTTAAATTGTATTGTTTGTTTTACGCATAGCAAGATATCCAGCATTTCGGGAAATCCGGCTACGAAGTACGATAATGTATTGTTAATTTGTACTTTTAATACTAAGCTACTATAACGGTAAACGGTATTTTTGGAATATTTCGGCCTATTCCTCATTGGTTCCATTAACAGACTATAAGCAATTCTGGGGCATTATTCTACTTGACAACATGTCTATCTAGCCACAGTCGTCATTGTTATTCAATTGATTTCAAGATTTTATTTCAAGTACCTACATTAACTTTAATAAGCAACCTAGCTTAGACGCTGTATCCGGTCAATGAGAATAAGTGCCCTGAGGACAGGATTTAATCAATTATATTTGATCTGTCCTCAATCGCTTGCAAGCGTAAGCTAAAGAACCAATTAAGCAGCGTATGTTGAAACATGCGATGGTTACGTGTAACATCTTTAGAATTTAGAATCATCTAAGCGTTTTGAAACTTCTAAGCAGTTACAAAGCGTATAACTTACTACCTACAAAAATAGGAAAAGCTCTTAAGACAGAGAGAGGGCTTTGAGAAAATTCGATGTTGATATATACAAGAAGTAGAAGGTACATAGTAGGAATCAAGTAGGACTACCTACAAAAAGAAATGAGATCCCATAAACATAACAATACTCACCGAAAATTGACCTTCTGTCTTAAGATAACGTGATTATCTAACCCAACAACATCATATAGTGACCAGATCAATATGAAAACGTTTAAAATGCATAGATTGACTTTGCAATCGCACTAAACAATCTAATTTATAAATGTATTACTTGTGTGATATTATTGTGTTTTCGATTGTCGACAGTCGTTACATTTATTCAAAACGTTAAAGATTTTTCATATTGATATGGTCACTATAAGATGTTGTTAGGTTAGATAATTACGTAACAACTTAAGACAGAAGGACTTTTAAGTAGGGACAGAATACATTATTAACCGACTTGGTATTACATGGATCTCACAACTTTTTACGGTAGAACAACAGGCTTCAGTGCACCAGACGCGGGTCAGTAGCAGCTCTGTTTGAATGCAGGCTCGCGCAAGTTGTAATACAAGAAAGTCTTTGAACTGTACAACAAAATTTGAACTCGAGCCCGCGCTCAAACTGCTCCGCCCCGCAACTGTGCTGCAACGTCGGGCGACAAACCAGGTGGCGCGGCGCGGGAGCGGGGCAGAAGCCGTGCAGGGCAGCACGAGTGCGGGCCTGCGCTTTTGTATAACTATGGCTGCCATGTTGATAAGGCACACTGGAGGCATTGCGACGCGGAGCACTGTTGTATTTTTTTACAACTACGTGATGGATATACTGAACTGATATACTAAACGCGGTACAGCGTTGCTACTGCTTTGAAAATACCGCTTCGTTCAGTGTGCCTACTTCCGCGTTACTACTGACCTGCGCTGCTACGGACCCGCGTTTGCTGTGCTGAAGCCTTTAGTATTTTTGACAAGTTTTGTTATTTTTATGGGATTAGCATTGACCTTTATACTCACTTTTCAGAGAGTTTGAAGCACAAGCAAAAGAGGATTGTAGCTTTCTTTTGTTTATTCAAATCGAGTCAAATGGTATCTGTCTGAATTTATTTCATTTTGTGACGTAAGAGCATTGTTTACGCATTTTACTCAAATCAGATTTCTAGTATAGTAATCTTCTCCAATATCCCGGCAATTCACTATTTATGAACACTCAATATGGCTCAACAACTTACTACATTTCCTGAAGATGATATGTGTCCAAAAATGTGCACTGACAAAGGTGCTTTTAAGAAAGCTAAGCAGGCTCCAGAAAAAGCATTAGCAGAGCTTAAAGAAGCTAAAGAGGCTGAAAAGGCTAAGGAGATTTCAGCTGATTCAATACCTAGTGCTGCTATAGCAAATCCCCCTGAAACTATGCGACCACCACCATCTGGTGATGAGTATTTACCCAAACTGAGACCAGGGCCGGATGGTAAAGTTGACTGGACTCCGCTTGCAGGCATGACTGGTACGAGACCGCCTGTGAATAAGTATTCTATTAGTAGGTATTCTCTCAATGAATGGCGAAAACATAATGAGAGGGTTCTTGATCCTGAGATAGTAAATGAATCCAATATAGTAGATTACAATGCTAAGACTTGCATCATGCAAGCGTTTGGTAATGTCGATAAGCAACAATTAGATAACAACAACAGATTAAAACAAAAAGCTCGGGATATTTTTCGATGGAAGGTAGAGGTAGAAAAAGCGTGTAAAGCTATCACCGAGGAAGTTAATCTTTTAGAGGTGGATAGACAAAGACTAAAAGGTGCTACTAGAGTTTTAATGTTGCCTGAATCGATTACAAAAGAATGCTTGGATCTCCGCTCAAATCGTTTCACACCAGATTTGGTGGCTGATGTTGCTGAACAAGAATTACTCAAAGAAATGGGATTACTAAACGAAGTACGGGCTATAATGAAGAATACCTTAAATAGCATCGAAGAGCAAATGGCTATTAATAAAGCTGCCAAACAAAAGATTGAATATGATTTTTGTGACAAAGCTTTGGCTTATAACACCGAGTCTGAAAATTTAGGCCTGAATACGAAATCTTCGACCATCATGTTCAAACCTGGATCTACCAAGTTTGGAGATAATACAGCACCGTTAGAATATTGGGAGTTTTTCTGTCGAGAAACAGTTGAAAATTGTGAAGCAACTCGTCAAAAGTCTGCTGATTTGCGGGGCAGCCTAGATGCAATTTTGGTGAGCAACGGGAGAAAATTGCGTAATCAAGCAGATAAGACTGATATAGCGTTAGCAGAAACCGTAGCGATACAATCTGAACTATGTACTAAACTCGAAGAACTTCTTAGAACGACGTTACAGAAGATAGCTGATATGGAAGCCTTGATAGCAAATCTGCAAGATTCTATAAGAAAAATGGATAATGCTATGAAATTGGCGCAAACTAGACTTTATAATAGAAATATTGGAAGACCTCATGGGGAGAGTGTAAGAGATCAGCCGCATGTAGGGCTGATAGAGGAAGTGAAAAAGATTCATGAGACTGTAACCTCTCTTCTTGGGCAGCTTCGGAATGCGGAGAGAGTTCGGCGGGACTTGCTGGATAAGAGGATTATACTGGAAAGAGATATAGCATCTAAGAGGAAGACATTGAGCATTGATAGAGAGAGATGTGGAATGATTCGGTCGCACTACCCATCTGCATCTGAGCTTGCTGGTTACTGAGTGTTGTGTTTTTATATGCTTTTTAAATATTTTTTTGGCTAATTATTTATATAACTTGATCAGATGTTATTCTTGTATTATTTTTATTTGTTAACATTCTCTAGTGTTAACATTTTTTTCATGAATCCAACAAGTAACCAAATTTGCAAAAGGCAACCTTATTCAATACATGGTTCATCATCATCTGTTCACAGATGCATAATTTATCTGTGCTTTGCATGATTAAGTAACAAACGAAATATAAATACTTACAAATTTTCCAAATTTATAATTATTCGTTGCTGATGGTTAAGATTTCTAAAGATATTGTTGTAAAACGTCACAATCATTAAAATTCAACGGCGTCCTAAAGCCTTTTGTTCAAACACCGGAACCAAAGTATTCCGTAAAGTATGGAGACGTAATCTATCATTACGTAAGTATTTCTGCCTCATTTGGACATAAATTGCATGTTTTGAATACTATTCGCCACCTTTCACTGCTGTCATTGTGTTCATCCTCATCTTGTAGTCAAAGCGTGATGTTACGCAATCTTAATATAAAATATTATAAAAGAGATAATTTGTTATCTAAAGGCACTCCTAGGGCAGACAGTTATGGTCGGTTAAGCCTTATTATACTCAGCCAAGTACTCCATTTTCCTTTTTATATTTGCACAAGCCCTCTCGAGCTGCACTTCACCGGGGCTAACGATAAGGTGTATATGCATGAGTAGATTCATTGTCTTTTATACCTATTAACATTGACCAAAAAGTGTACAATCACCATTCGGGGCTAATTTTGAATATTGAATTTCGAACGGTAACGAGTAAAACGGGGTGAATAGGAATCAAGGGGTGAATGGATTTTTTAATACCACTTAGGTGGCAGCAAGCACACGGCCCACCTGATGGTAAGTGGTTACCGTGGCCTATGGACGTGCGCAACACAAGGGGCATCACACTCGTGCTGCCGACCCTGTAAGAACAGAGTTTCTGTGCTGCCAGTGTAGAAGATAAAGCAGGACAAGCCGATGAAATGGTTAGGTAAATTCTGTAGTTATTTTCTTACAAAGTGGATATATGGACTAGTTATGTAATAACAGAATCATCAATTGTCTGGTAAGGTGCTTTTTAAAATTTTGTAACAGAAATTATTAAAAAAAATCTAATGACTCCCCCTTGATCCCTATTCACCCCGTTTTACGGTACGCAGAAACATGAGTCAATGTATTTTTAAAAAAATCTGTACTATAGCAGGCTCCAAAGTTTTCTACGCTTTCGAAATTAGGGCACTACATAATCTTTTGGTCAATCACCGGTGCACGTGATCCAGTTTCCTGCAGCGCCCCCTGAACTTTTCCTTTGATCATCGAGCATATAGTACTGGTTTGGCATAGAAAAGATAGGCTGCGAGGGTATTGGTTTGAGGGATTATCAAATTAAACCGAATATAGCAGCACAGTCTCTTGACAACAATATATTCTATATGGTGGAAGATTTTGACCTTACCTGCAGAGGATATACTCTAAATAATGGAGATAGAGAATTTCACTCAAAGGAAACACTGCTTTACTTTTAAAAAGAAACAAAACTGCATTGGCTACGGCTACAAACGTTGAAATGTTGGCAGTAGATGCATTTTATGCGGTTAAAATCCACTAAGAATGAATTGGGTTGTATGTAAGTGCGTCATTCTCACAAGATGCATGACATTTTGTATGTCTACTTCTGGTTAAAAATAATTTTACCCTTTAAGCTTATGCTGACTCAAATTACATAATTTACTAATAATTTACTTTATTGAGGTATGCTTATAATGTCAACAGGGGTGAGCAACTGGTGTTGTAGTAGGTTGTAGCCTGAAACCAAATCAGATGGTATAATGTGGTGCTCAAAATTTAAGACGGAATTGACCTTCGGCGCTCGCTCCATATAGGCATAGGGCGCCTTTTTGTGATAGTGCCGTCTGTATGACAGCACGTAGTTTTTATTCCATACACACAATAGTTTTAATAGTATGCAGTTCATGGAAGTCGTTGACTGCAACCACACTGCAACCAATCAAAACCCCCATGGTGTTTAAGCACATCTGCCTGTGTTACCGGGAACCCGCTTCATCAAAGTAAGGATATTCCTATGCTGACCCTGACCGGCCTTGGCCGCCAGCGACGTGGATATGATGGCAAACCTGCCTATAAAAATAAAATTGAAGTGTACATTCGTAATGTTAATTTAAACAACAAAATCATACCTATTGAATAAAATTTTGTCTGCAGGTTTGTCTATCTGTTTTTCCTTAGTAAATCTCCGAAGTGGCGGTGGCGTAACTTTGGCCTCTTTTATCTTATAAAAAACCGGCGGCAGGGCCTCGTCCATTGTTTAGCCCGCTGTGTACCGACTGACAGCAGGTGTGTCGGTGTGGGCCCTGAACACCTCACGTCACCTGAACCCTTTTATTTGCTTTTACGCATGACTTATTCAGTGGTAGCACAAGGTAAGCTCTTCCGGGCCCGTTAGGTTATTTTAAAATAAAAACAGTTGCAATCAATTACGGTATTCCGTCGTTACCACGCATGGGAAGATGTTGGCTCACTCAAAAGTTCACATTATTGTTATAAGTTCACATCGGTGTTGCAACACCAACTTGGTGTCTTATCGACGTTTCGGGTAAATTACACACGTTTATTCTTGTCTGTATATTTTTCAAGTGGTAAAGCTGTGGTCATTAATTTCTAATACATTTCGTCAATTTTGTCTTTTAAATAACAGGGAGCGGTCCTCAGAAACCAGTTTTGCATGCACTGTATGTTTACTGTGAGAGGGGGATTAGTTAAGTAAAGACACATAAATTACATTGAACCCGATGAGACTTGTAACGATGTTACTGCTTTACTTATTGTAACGAAGTTACTGCCTTACTATTGTTATACTAAAGTTTAATGTGTGGATGTTTACTCAATCACGCCCGCCAGGACGACTAAACGGATCTGAATGACATTTGCCTTGGATGCCTATGTCCAAGACCGTGCGAAGTTGCAAAGTATGGTTCACTTACCACTGTCACGTATGCATTCTCTATCAAGTCAAGTCAGCATTTCTTGGGTCAATCCCCACCCCCCTACCGGGACTTGCTAGTGGCACCATTACCACATATCTATTACCCATTTAGCCTGGTGGTAGCCGTAAAATATGGTTGCACTAGCGGAGACGACTCTCCTGTATTTTATCTACGATATTTTCGTGACAAGCAGGAGCATATGGGACAGATAAAATTCCAGGCATAGGGTCCCATGCCGGTGAAGCACTGGATTCGCCGTCATGATCATTATTCCAAGCGGGCGGAGCCGCGGGTATCAGTTAGTGCAGTTAATTAAAACAGATGTGGGGAAAATTAAATACACACTTGCCAACTAGCTCACTTCAGCCGTGGGAATTACTATTGTTCGGTAACGTTAACTTCTCCAAGTTTTTTACCACCATGGAAGGTTCCTTCTCAAGATACATTTCCATATCCGTTAGCCAAGATAACATAATAAAGCTTAGTGCACTGCACGTAGGTCTAAGTTCACAACGCATTTGCTGTTAACCGCAATGTGGCCAGACGCATCAATCACTCTGCATATCTAATTAAATTAATATAGCTTAACTTTTTATACATATAATTTTAATTAAAAGTACTCGCGTTGTGTCATCTCGAAAGTAATATAATATTTTCTACATTGAATGCCTAAAAGAAAACTTCCTTGAAAACTAATTAGGTGCTGAAAAATATACTACTGGCATGTACATTTTATCAATGACATAATGACATTTGATTGTCATTAGTAGTCCACTGAAGTATCTTATTTTTACATTTTTTATTTTTATTATTATAATTTAGTCTATACAACATAACTGCAACTAAATTCTAGTAAAAATGGCTGGAAATCTTACTTGTCCTGATATTTGTCCCACTCCTGGGAAGACTGGGGCCCCCGAAAAACAGTTTTTAGCTGCTGGTGAAGCAAGACTGTCCAGTAACCCCTTTGCATCTCCTTATACTCCTGGACTAATCCAAGCACCAGAAAAGAAGTCTATACTTCCAGGTGCACCACCTCCGTACCTCCCTCAACCCACTGATAGCACCAGTGGCGATATGCTTGGAATGTGTCCGGTTGGGCCATGGGCTACCGGGCACGTGGACTGGACGCCTCAGGCAGGCATTACTGGCGTAAGGCCAGTTGTTGATAAGTATTCTATGACACGCTACTCTACGGGAGAGTGGAGGAAAAATAATTTATTCACATTAACGCCTACAGCAACTAACAAAGCTAAAGCACTAGATAAATTTATACAAAACTTTAAGAAAGATGCTTTTAAAACAGAAGATCAAAAACAAGAAATTGCCCACCAGAAGTTAAAGCAACGTACCAAAGATCTCGAGTATTGGAAGAGAGAAGCAGAAAAAACTATTAAAGCTATGGCTGATGAAATTAATACCCTAGACCAAGACAGGTCTAAGCTGAAAGGAGCGTGCAGAATTTTGATGTTACCGGAGGCAATATCGAGAGAATGTTTAGAACTTCGAACACACCGATATGAACCTGATATGGTAAGAGACGATGCCGAGCAAGAATTGATTAAAGAAGTAGCTATAGTGGGCGAAATTAGGAAGCTATTTCAAGAGACTCTTGCAAAAGTTGAACGACAAATGGAGAACAACAAAGCAGCTAAGTCAAGCCTTGAATACGATTGGTGTGACAAAATGGTAACTTTGAGGGTAGACAATCAAAACGTGGCAATGACCAAAGATGCCAGCCTAACAATGTTTCATCCAGGTGTCGCTCGATGGCCAGAAAATGCAACGTCTTTGGAATATTGGGAACATTATTGTAGTGAAAGCGTTCGAAACTGCGTAGAAGTTATAAATAAGTCCAAAGAATTGCGAGGTCTTCTGCAATCTGTTATAAAAGATGGATCACAAGACATGAAACTTCAAGCAGATAGAACTAACGCTGCGTTAGCTGAAAAGGTCGAAGCAACACAGCAAATGTGTGCGAAACTAGAAGAGACTCTAAAAGATAATTTGCAGACTGTAGTTGATATTGAAAATTTGATTGATAGTTTGAACGATGCAGTGAGACAAGTTACTGCTAGGAACAAGCTAGTAATGACAAGACTCTTCAATAGAAATTACAACCGGCCCAATGTAGAGAATTGTCGTGATGAAGCGCAGTACGCGCTGATGGATGAATCGAAGTTTATTAAAGAAACTGTAGAAGCTTTACAAGATAAATTACGGGACGCTGGGACCGTGAGAAACGAATTGATGAAATACAGAGGGGAATTGGAGAAAGATATCGCTTGTAAGCGGAAAAGTCTTAATCTGGATGAGGACAGGCTTGCTAGAGTGCGCGCCCATATGCCCACACCTGAAGAATTTGCAAACACTTAGAATTCTGTCCGACATCATAATTATATAATTTAAAGCATTTAGACTTTAATTTCCCTTGTGACTTTATTCCCATTTGCTTGATTCCCAATGCAATTGCAACAAAAAGGTAGTGCATCAAAGTAGTCTATGTAGTGCTTATTGGTTGAGATTCTGATTTGCAAACAAATGGTATAATAATAAATAGGTTAATAGGTCCCTGCGGATTGCAGGAATGGGATCAAATACATATCTGTTTGTAATATTGAAATAACCGTTTTTTACTTCATGCATATAAAAATAACATTTTGTCACAATTTTTGTCTGTGTGTCTGTCTGGTGGATCCGGCTAATCTCTGAAATGGTTGGACTGATTTTGACAGAACTTTTATTGGTAGGTAGCTGATGTAATAAAGAATAACTTAGGCTTCTACATCTACATCTACGCGGGCGGAGCCGCGGGCAACTGCTAGTAAAAAAATGCAAAAATGTTAGTACTGCAAATTAGGTTTCCTACAATTTCTTCAATAAAACGGCAATATCATAATATATGTAGAGATCTACCTAATATTAAAAAAACTAGCTTTTAGCTGTAAGCAGTCTTGTGTTATTCTAATGTATAGGCCCCGTGCGCATCGCATGTGGCGCCGCCCTCGCGGCTCAATCTGAAAGTTAGTAGATGCCCGTGTGGCCATGTAGTGTCAACAGTCGTTCGGAGTTATGAACAAAACAACACAAAAAATATATTTTTAATCACACAAGGACCACACCATCAGTGCCATACATCATGCTTTCAGGGTTGCATATAGACAATAAAATAAATTGGAAACTTCATTTAGAATATGTGTGTAAAAAACAAATACACCTACCTTAATAACAGCTTACCACGGCTATGTTAGCTTAACTCTCAGGTATGGGGTAATCTTCTGGGGTAACAGCAATGACCACGAACAACGTGCGTTCAAAGCCCAAAAATGCTGCATAAGAGCAATGTTTAATTTTTATGCACCTGACTCCTGTCTACCATATTTCAAATCGATGAAATTATTAACGTTTCCATGTATATATATATATATACTTGAGGTTGCAATATTCGTGAAAAATAATCCAGAATTAGTGCATGACGAAAACTTGGCAATTCTGCTAGAACATCCAGGCAAGAAACAAGATCTAAATAGCCAAGTAAACACTTTCCAAGATACAATATACACGTATTTTAGTGAGCATTATCCACCGTCAAATTACCATGCTCCTAAAACTAAGGAAAATTCTTTTAAAACTAAACTGCGGAGAAAGAAAAGGGAACTAAAGAAAAAACTTCGAGACGCCAAAGCCTTAGGCGATTATTATCTTAGTCATCAACTGTCTAGGGCATTAAGATCAATTCTGAAACTAATTCAAGGTATATCGCAACAAATAGCAAACAATCGCGATAGCTACGATAGGGCAAGGC
Organism: Eilema caniola; assembly: GCA_949126895.1. NCBI lineage: Eukaryota > Metazoa > Arthropoda > Insecta > Lepidoptera > Erebidae > Eilema > Eilema caniola. The sequence goes on along the minus strand of OX421460.1, from coordinate 12,637,096 downwards.
ATGAAGTAGATTTTGATAAAAACCCTTTTCAGTATTCAAAAAACATCTTCAAAAGCCAAAATGGTAAACTTCTATTGACCAAGGAACAAACTTACGAACATTACAAAAATACCTACGAAATATCTCAATGTAGAACACCATACAATCAACCGGAAACCCAAAGACCCCATGACCCTCTAGTACAATTCCAAGGGAATGCACCTACCATAGAGGAATTAGAGATACAAATAAAAAAGAAATCATCTAAATCGGCTCCGGGCCCTGATGGTGTTCCATATATAGTGTATAAAAAATGTCCAATAGTTCGCAAACATCTCACAAATATATTCAGTAAAATCTGGTCAGAAAAGAATATACCAGTCGCATTTGGCGAAGCAGTTTTTGTTCTCATCCCAAAAAAACACGAAGTGACTCATCCTAAAGATACTAGACCGATAGCACTAACTAACACAATTTCAAAAATATTTTTCTCAATTCTACAAACAAAAATGTGTAATTTTATGATTAACAATAGGTATTTCGGACCTAACCACCAGAAAGGATTTTTACCCGGAATTTCTGGATGTCTGGAACACAATAGTCTGTTAGCGGAAAGCTTAAAAGATGCCAGAAAATACGAAAGACAGATAACGGTATGTTGGATAGACCTAGAAAACGCATTTGGCTCAATTCCAAATAACCTTATGATATACGCGTTGCAATGGTATAACTTTCCACCCGTGGTAATAGAGATAATCGCGTCGTATTACTCACAACTAAAATTTGCTATAAGCTTCCAAAAAGACCACACAGAACCACTACGGTATAACGTTGGGCTGTTTCAGGGATGCTGCCTGTCACCAATAGCATTTAACATAGTAATTAATATCTTAATCACCAAATTAATACGTCACGAAAAGAAATGGGGTTATCGGTTTAAAGTAAATAACAAATACACTGAGTCCATCTTAGCTTTTGCTGACGACCTCGCAATACTGACGCGTAATCCAAATCAATGTCAGGAACTATTAAAGGAAATCGATGAGTTCTGTTCGTGGACAAATGGACTGAGAACGAAGCCCAGTAAGTGTCACTGTCTGTGTCTGGGTAGACGGGACACCAAATTTACCTCCTACGACCCGGGACTCTTCATAGGGGGTAAACCAGTTTCCATAGTCGCTGAATCGGTCCCATTTAAATTTCTTGGGAGAAAGATAGACCATCAAGGACGCACACCATCCTTAGATGAAGTTGTCAATATGTTTATAAACGACCTAAATAAGATAGATCAGCTACAACTGAATAATATCAAAAAAGCTTGGATATATGACAACTACCTAACATCACGTCTGACTTGGCCTTTTCTGGTATACGATTTTGGCAAAACCTTACTCGCGAAAATAGATGCAACTGTCATAAAATCACTAAAATCGTGGCTTGGACTAGCGCACTCTGCTGATCCCTCTGCTTTATTTAGGGATCAGAATAATTTTGGGATGAAATTAAAGAAACCATCGGAGCTCTATAAACACCTTAGAGTTACCAAAGCCCACATCTTAGGTAAATCCCAAGATGACACAGTCAGGGCACTCCCGAAAGATAATAACGCGTCCGAGCTTGAATCTAGACTTATATTCCATAAACGATTTATGATAGGAGCCCAGTCGAACAAAGTGGGGTTGGGAGTACGAGAGCCAAAAAGGGACCAGGATATACTTAGGTCCTTTCTGAAGCAAGACGAAAATGATAAATATCGAGTGCACGCGATGAATTTGGAAATCCAAAACGAATGGTTGACAATGGGAGAGTTCTGCATACCGATGGCTTTAAAGTGGCGCACCTTGATATATGAGTGGTCGCCGGCCCTGTTAAAATTCTACCTTAACGCCTTTCAGATGACCCTTCCAGACCAGAGTAATCTGGTAAGGTGGGGGAAAGCCACAGAAAAACAATGTTATACGTGTGGTGAGGCAATAGGGACGGCTAGGCACATATTAGTAGGATGTAGGGTGCTTCTTGATAGAGGCCAATACTCACGCCGCCACGATAAGGTGCTTTTCATCATACGCGAAGCAATGAGTCTGGCAGTAGCTAGAGCCCAAAAAGGATTGACTACTAACAGACGTCATATCAACTTTGTGTCTGAAGGTTCATCCATAAAATCCAGGAACAAACCTTATTCAATCTTAGATACTGCCCCAGATTGGACTCTCCTAATCGACACGTATGAAAAGCACTATAAAATTCCGGAGGATGTTGGGGTTTCGTCATCTAGACCGGACATATTTCTATACTCGAAAAAGACTAAATATGTGGTCCTTGTGGAACTTACTGTACCGTGGGAAACAAATATACCGAAGGACCACACACTAAAGAAAAATAAATACTACGATCTCACAAACGAATTAATCAAAAACGGTTACGTGGTTAATTTGTATGCAGTAGAAGTGGGAGCGAGAGGTATACCAGCTAAATCTCTCTATAACCTACTTAAAGATCTAGGCCTATCGAGAGCTACAATAAGCTCATTACTAGGACGAATGTCTAAAGCGGCACTAGTAGGTTCGTATCAAATTTGGTTAGGCAGGGAGGGGAACTTGGGTAGTGAAGGTGAGTGTTGATGTACATCAACAAAAGGGGCCCCTTCTAAACCTACACTTGGGTCGCAAGTCCCAGGCACTGTCCCGAGTTCCCAACTCAGCAACGCGATGGACCCGGCACCCGCACGGAGAATCCATGGATTGCTAAGAATATCGTCTCATGAATATCGTACGCGTGCACTGCATCAAACTAAACTACATACAGTTGCTAGTAAAACGCAATTGATGCATGAGAGCGTCTTTTGCCTGGCCCCGCGGATTTTCAATTGTATACCAGAGTATATCAGAACCGCATCTTAGCTACAACTGTTTAAAAAACAACTCCGTGACTTGTTAACAGAAAAATGTTATTACTCCGTGAAAGAATTCCTAACACATTAGACATTACAGCAGTACAAGGTGCCCTAGTTGTAGTGTGGTCGGTTCATACAGTATTCGATGTAGGTAAATTTTATTTTGACAACGTAAATTAATTATATCTTGACATCATAATATGCATAGACATTAAAATCTAAAATTAAACTGACAACCTACTATACGATTTCTATTCTATTTTATATTGTTCTTATTAATATTATTGAGATTGTTAATTGAAATTGAAGAAATTTTGAAATGACTATTTGTAATGATGTGACAATGTTCTAATTTGTAATTTAGCCACCAAAATTGCATGTCTATGGTGATATATGGTGAAACTGTATCCAATGCCTATAACAACTACTCTGTAACCCATATATGCAATGAATTATTAATAAAATAAATAAAAAAATTAATAAAATAAAGCAATAATTTATTAGTGCAAGAGGCTAGTAAAATTCCTATGAAACTAGAATCGAAAATTGCTCTAAAAATACTTATTTAGTTTGACTGTACGATCCTGCATATTTGCTTCAACGAGTTGTTATCCTTATACAAGTAACTGTAAAAATTCATGATTTAGTGTCGTTTGCATCAGATCTTAATAATACAATTTACAATAAAAAAAAATTTCATATACCTTCAACGTAACATCGTACGGAGGGTTTGTTACCCTACTTTGTGGTAAAACTTTTCCCTCGATGATACGTTTACCATCTACATCGATAATTTCTCACACGTTGGAGATATGCCTGCTTTCAAATAGGTTTTTACCTAAAATTACCACATTGGATTATCGTCGTGGTCTAAACGTTAATTATTGTAATTTTTTTTCGATTAATAATAACCTCGAAGTGCGTATGAATCATATAGTACTCGGGAAGGCGCCAGTCAGCTGGGCATCTACGTATTGTCACCACTGTTCCGCGACATGGCGCAACAGTAGGCGCATCGCGATACACACGGGGCCTATAAGCTATATATTTTAAAGTTTCATTCAAATCCATTCAATTCCGTAGTTTTTACGTGAAAGAGTAACAAACATCCAACAAACTTTCGCGTAGGATTATTGCCAAACCTAAACCTTGAGAACGGCTCGACTGATATGGATATTTTTTTGTTATTTGCTATTGTCAGGACAGGACTAGGTTTATGCAGAAGAAGGATTCAAAAAGTCTATGGAGAATGTTACAACCAAGTTAGAACCCGGTTGACGTCGGGCACGAACAGCTAGTTGATAATATTGTTGCAATTATATCACACAATCGTTCAAAAATGAGGTACTTATGTGCCTAATTTGCGTCTATTATATTTGCAATTTGTTTTAATTACCATTCCCTGCCATTGTTATAATATTAATGTTATATTGAGCCACAGCAACCTACTTATTTATTTTGTGTGAAATGATGCAACTGTGCCAAATGTCTGCTATTAGACAGACTACGGAAGAAAAATGTAATAAATAGCCATCAACCGTCCATCAATAAAATTCATGAGACGACTTGTTGCTAACATATCAAATTAACTCTAATTGAGACAATAATGTATCTAGCTGCAGATGTAGAGATATTATTTTTGCAATTTATAATTAATCCACGAAATATTATTACCAAAACCTTTTGTCATTATTAGTAGATTGTTTTATGCAAATAAATTACCGCATATTGAGGAACACTGGTTATAATATATTATGGAGGTGCATAAAACTGTATTATAGTGTTCATTATATTTTATATATGTCGTGCCCCCAGATTATAGGAATAGTGAAGAAATAGTTTTGTTCACTATAGAAATGTGCAAATAGTGACCATATCAATATGAGAAATCATTAACGTTTTAAATAAATATAAATTGACTTGGCAATCGCACTAAACAATCATATTTATATTATGTATTACTTGTGAGATTATAATATTGTTTTCGTGCGATGGCCGAGCCAATATATTTATTAAATTATTATATATTTACATATTGATTTGGTCACTATTACCTAGATGTTAGGTTAGATAATTACGTAACATCATAAAACATTTTAAGGGACCTTCCCTTAAGTAGGGAAATTATCAAATTAATAACCAACTTGGTATTACATATATTGTATCTTACAACTTTTTACGGTAGAACAACTAAGGCGAGACTTGGTATTTTTGACAAGTATTGTTATTTTGATGGAATTTACGTAGTCCGTATAACTTGCGGCCTGTGGTAAAAAAATATAAATAACAATATATAACAAAAGAAGTAGAAGAACGGATCCCGGACTCCAGAGTTCAAACTTTGAAAGCAAACGGTAATTTGCGAAAGCCGTTTTGTCAATTCGAATGGAAAAGGACTCATCGGTCCCCTGGCTCCGAGGGGAAATGGAACACTAGCATCACTGGTGTTGCAGCCAGGCGATAACGCGGACATACATACAACTCAAGCCTCTTTTCCTTCGGTAAAGGCCCGCTAACTGTTCACACTGTACGAACTTCCCCTACTGTCATTAGGGACCGTATTCCAGAACAATGCTCAGTTATGGATCGACTCTCACAATGACAATAGGGCCAGTATTCCACAACGAATACAACGATACTTAACCCTGATTCTCGAACTGGATCTGAGGACATATTTTCCTTTATGACAGTTTTTATTTCATTGTGAGAGTCGATTCACAACCGAGCGTTGTTCATACGGACCTAAAACCGTTATTGAAACTATCATTTCAAATACAATTCGTTCTCATATCTAGTAACAAATTGAGATTTAGGATGAGTGTCGTTCCGCTGCGCTCGACTACATTTAACCATCTCTTTTTCATATATTTTTTTTTCATTGGACATGAAATTCAATTACAGTATATTACAGAACACAATGCTTATGTGTTTATTTGTCACTCTAAAACCATTTACGTCAGAAGTTGTGATTTAGCGGTTTACGTTTACCACAAATGTTACGTGTTAAATGAACGTTACTTATACTCATTACCATTGCGTAACATCTGCATTCTCCACGCGAGATGATCGTGACTACCAAATAGATGTGAAATTAATTCTATTGAGGGCAAACTAGGCTTAAGTTTGGTGGTAATATGTAGAGCATGTTAGCATTATGTAAGAATTGCAAGACTGACTGTTGCCTGTGGCTCTGCCCTCGTGAAAAACTGACCAACTGATCTGAGACCCCCAAGAAACTATTCTCTGGATAAAAAGTATGCTATGCAGTATGCCGTTCTAGCTAGACTAAGCACTACAACTACTCAGCCATTTCACGTGTAAGAGCAACTAACACGCACAAGCAAAGTATCCTGCAATGGCAGATATATTTTGCAACAAATAAATACAATTTAATTCTGTTGTTTAAAGTGGAGTACTAGTAGGTATGTATTAAGCGGCTGGTCCCGAGTTCAAGTCCCGTCTGATTTGTTTCACTTTTTCTAATATTAATCGATTTGAATAATTAAATTAATAAATACATTCAAATTTCAATACATATTAAAACTACAGTTTCGTAGGAAGCACATTATTTTATTACGGTTTTTACAAAAAAACATTGACTTCTCTGAATCGACTGGACCTAAGTTGACTACCTTTCACGCGCAGATAGTTCATGTTATAAGGCGTTGTTGTAATTTTATAATATAACATGTTATAATTTTAAGAAAAATAATTATGGTTATATTATATTAGTTGTTGCCGACGGCTCCGCCCACGTGTATGTCGGTTATCGTTATAAATTGTATGTAGCCTATGTGTTTTTCTGATGTATAAGCTATAATTATTTTAAAGTTTCATAAAAATCCATTCAGTAGTTTTTGCGTGTAAGAGTAACAAACATCCATCCATACTTACAAATTTTCGCGTTTATAATATTAGTAGAATTAGAAGGAAGTTATAAGATTTTTTATTAATTTATTAGTTAGTATGAAATTTTCTCATGCTAAGCCGCTTCGGGCCACTAGTGTAACATGTTATAAATGATTGATCTGTAAATTAATTCTATCGAGGGCAAACTAGGTTTAGACTTGGCGTTTAGATGTGGAACATATTGAGGTTATGTAAGATAATAAATCGCTGCTGATCCGTTACTAATTTTGCTTTCGAATATATAATTCACCTTTGATTTTACTGTGAAATTAAATCTGGGCTAATAACTTTTCTAAAAACTGATTTATTAACTTGTTAAAAATAAAGCTATTAAAATATGAATGAATTGGCCACGTATCGCTCATGTTGAACAATGACGTCATTACAAAATGGAGTCTGTTAATAATCGAGATTTACTTTCTCACGTCCATACGTTTCTAATGCGGTTACTTTTGTAACTGTAATGCACCATAGAAATATAACATAGTATTTCTTGTTATATCATCATCAGCATTATCATCCCAACATTCCCTCCCGGTTGCATCCAAAGCGACGGCCCTATGAATCACAGCCCTGGGAGGAAGCCATACTTCTAGTTCTATATAATATAGACTAAGTACCTCTAAACGTTAGCACTGTACGAAACCAAAAGTTTGATTATTTATCAAGGCTCGAAATTATGGAGAAGGTAAATAGGTCCTTACGGAAAGAAGAAGAAAATTACGCAAGTATTTGAAGATACACTTACGTATGTAATTAGCTTTTTAACGTGCTTTTTTGTTTTGTTACTTTCTCGCGCACCGTCTCCCCACCAACTGTGACACATTTTTGTTCTAGACTGGTTAAATATACCTACATGAAGTTAGTTCTTACAGTAATTTTAAACTATATTTTGTATTGAAATAAAACCACTTTTTAACGGATTCTATTGACGGATCGGACGGACGGACGGATGATATTCGCGTAAACTTTAGAAAATACTATATTTTGTAGTTACTTCAACCAGGTACATTTAACTTAACATAAACGTTCAAAGCTCAAACAGGTAACCACAGACGATAAATATCGAAAGTGGTCTAGAAAGCAGCCAGTAATAACAGCTCTATGCTTCCATTGAACTGATTGAACTTATGTACGTACTACCAGCAATAAAAGCGGTTATTTGCTAGTACAATTCTGAAGAAATAGCGCCGAAATAGGCCATTGTTTTAAGCTGTGTTCACATTGGCCCAAGAGCCGCCTATATTGTCAACAAAGTATTTGCATAGGGTTAGGTGTTAAATGACTGTAGTATCCCAAATTATGGGAAGGAGAATAAGGAGACCGGAACCCAGACTCCCAAAGTGACAGCTTTGAATGCAACGCAGATTTGCATTCGCAAATTTTGCCGTCCTACGCAAATGACAATAGTTTTAAGAAATCTGTGGCGCACATGTGGCGCACATTGAGCTTCGTTAGCCCATCATGTAAGCAGGCTTTAGATTAGCAACATAATTAGTAGGTATTTACCGAATAGAAGTAATATCCGTGAATTACATAAGACTCAATTCATATTTGTTGAATGATCGGTTCTGTCTATGTAATTCGACAATAGAATGCTGGGTAATTGCTAGAAATCAATTTATAATTAAATGAATAAATAGTCTCTGTGGCGTAGCGGTAGTGAACGCGGCCGCAACGCAGGAGGCGCGGATTTGATCCCCGCGCATTGCAAATATTTGTATGCATGAATATAGGTAGGTTTTTGCATTGGTCTGGTCCCGGTTGCCATACGAACATCTATGGCAGTTGTAACGGGTAGTTGGAGCTCTTCGAAATCCAACAACTGGTCTTACTGCAATGCTTAGGTTATTGCCTTTGGGTTGTGGAGGTCAGATGGCAGTCGCTTCACGGAAAATATCGAAGTTTAGCCAAATCCGCAGTGGGACTGGTAAAGCGGACCCCATACTTCAAGTTGAAACGCTACAAGGAAGAAGCAGAAGGATCTTCACAGTGTTAGTCCGCTTACGTACAGAACTTGTATTTTGGAACCCGGGGACATTGTAGTCGTACATAGATTGCCTATAATCTCTATAATTGTCTAACAATTCACCACGGGAGTAAAAGAACTTAATCCTTAGATCACGATTATACTATTAACGATGAAAAGCACAGAATCATACCCTGTCAGTCATTCCTATTTCACGGATGTGGCGACACGAAACGGTCAGCTACACACAAAAATTGCTTTATGTAACGGAGCATCTAAGTGTAAAGTTTGGATATTACAGAGGTTAATAATTTTTGGTCTAGAAATATGCGACACTGGTTGTATTCATGCCCTTTCACCTGCCATACTAGGTTCTTTTCCGTGCCTTCGTCGCCTACCCGTCGACGTTTTTACCACATTTGAAGGCGCTTATTGCTTGCCACCAATCGACCGTAGCGTGATATTATGTATAGCCAAACCTCTTTAAGAACGGAGCTATCAATCAGAACTTTCTAAATTGCACTGTAGTTCCAGAGATTAGCACGTTAAAACAAATAAACTCTTCAGTTTTATAGGGATTAGTATCTATAGTCACCAGATGTCTAGTCATACCATTTCTGCCGGGTTTTGGTAGGAAGGGTAGAGCAAAGAAAAGTTGACCGAATGTCATAAAAGACGACATGTATGTCAATGGTCTTACTTCTGTGAAGTGGAGGAGAAAAAATTACTCATATGCGAGGCCGGTGCGGGTCCATACTACTCATAATATCTGAATAAGAAAGTGTTGAAAGTTAATGCACTAACACTTAAGTGTACTGAGTGATTGTCCTAATGATATAACCTGTTCGAAAGCGAAGAAAATGCACTGACACTTTCTCATACCTGTAGAAAACCGTGTTTTAATAACATGTACTGACTTACGTGCCTTCTTCCGTATCGTAAATCTTGTCCAAGCTTCCATAAATGTGAGCTCGTCTTGTAAGTTTTAGCAAATGAGCATTTGTTGAGACTGTTGATGCGGCACTTAACAAACTTTCAGTTTTCTTTCACCTTGTAACAAGTAGCTGCCTACACGAATGGTATTGTAGCATCTTGCTTGTAAATACAATTATTTTATCAATTACTAGCTGACCCGGCGAACTTCGTACCGCCAATATTTTTCCGCCCGCGTGGCGTCAGATCCCGTTCCCGCTGCACCCTCTACTATATTAAACATGTATTATACATATAAACCTTCCTCTTGAGTCACTCTATCTATTAAAAAAAAACCGCATCAAAATCCGTTGCGTGGTTTTAAAGATTTAAGCATATAAAGGGATATAGGGACAGAGAAAGCGACTTTGTTTTATACTATGTAGTGACTAGCGATCCGCCGCGGCTTTGCACGGGTGGTCCAATATAGTCTATGTTACTCAGGGTGAACGTAGCTTTCCAATGGTGATAGAATTTTTGAAATCGGCACCGTTGTTTTTGAGTTTATTCATTACAAACATACAAATCTTTCCTCTTTATAATAGCAGTGTAGATAGGTAATTGCCGTTGGCAGGGCAGTTCAGTCCATGGCGCTATATTCCACAAAATAGCTGTCTACCATGAAGTGCTTCAAGCGTTCTTCAGTCAGGGCAGAAAGTGGAATGGAGATAGGTACATCTTATTCTACATAGCTTCATTCTTCTTTCTCGCCTGTGACACAAATGCTTATAAATATAACATGTTGTCATGATGCAGCACATTGTTGCGTATAGTCTTATCAGTATAGGGCTCTAGTCTCGGTCTTGCACCTAAACTTATAAACATACAGAAGCCTATAGTCAAGTTATTCAAAAAAAGCTACTCATTATAATCTTAATCCGATTTTCAATCCCGATTGCATCCGAAGCTTGCTTTTAGAGACAGAGGAGTGTTCTCTTTTCCATAATTACCTACTGAGCATCGGCTGAACTTCCAACTCCATCCAAATGCCTGCACCAGAACCTCTAAAAAATAAAAACTATTAAAATATGATTGGGTTGGCCACGTATCGCTTATTTTGTTGAACAATGATGGCATTACAAAATGGCGTCGATTCATAATCGTCCATCAATTAGCAGGTTGACTTGGCCGAATTCCGATAATGATATCTTGATGGGACGATATATTAAATCTCAGTCAAGCTTACACTCAAAATGTTTTAAAACAACGTTACGCAATAAAACAACAATTTCTACTGCACATTCAAATTTACAACTAATTTAAATTTACATAATAAGCCATTATAATTTCGAACGGAAATGAGTTTTGTACTTTGGCTTGCAATGATTTGTTCTATTGCAAATGTACTTACCTCACGATTGGCATGATTCGGTTCTGTAATAAGTTATTTACGATTTATAATTTGAATCGTTATTAATTTCCAAATTAAATGAACTTGTTTAACTTTAATTGTTTACCAATGTCGAAAGTAAAGCAGTGTGTGGTCTCACCACAATCTTCAGGGCTAAAGTCAGCACCTGCAAGTTGGGAGACATACAGATTTTTTTATACCACTTAAGTGGCAGACAAGCACACGGTCCACCTGATAGAAAGTGTTTACCGTGGCCTATGGGCGTGTGCAACACCAGGGGAATCACACGCCGACCTTGTAAGAATAGTTTCTGTGGCGTCAGTGCTCAATTAGGATGGGAATACCGTCTGATTGATGGGAATACTATTAAGCGATGAGACTGTTCGAGAAAAATTTTTTGTGGCTGGGAAGACAGACAGTAGTCACTCCTGTTAAATATCTAAATCAAACGATATTATCTAATCTAATTTGATGCAATCGGATGATGATGTTTTATTTTGCCCCAAGTAGGTATGCATAAAATATACTTTAACCAAATAACAATGTAAATTAATTTATTCGTTAGATAAACTATAAACACACTGTTCTTGTATTTCTCGAATATTCATTTACGAATACATTCTGGCCCGCTTGCCTTGAAGTGACGTATACGAATAAGAATAACTTATTTTAGATTCCTCGGTTTCAAGTTAGTAGGTTGTTTTATAAAGACAAGTGTTCGCCTGTTGGTCCGGTGTATGGGGCCTCACCAAGATCTTCAGGGCTCAGATTAATTTCACTTGCGAGCCGGTACTCCTGCTGAATGACGGTAAAGAAAGACTGTAAAATTAGAAATAAATATGTAGGTAATTCTATTCACATGTTATTAAAGCATTCTGTAAGAAGCGACAACTAAATCCAAATCTTACGAGCGATGCTGAGTCACTGCCCTCGATCCGGAGATAACACAGTCACTGCTAATAAATGTACAAAAAGTGCAAAGGTGAGCTGCGGATGTGGCCGGCATTCGCCGTCTGAAGGAGTTATGTAATTGATTGCTTCATTTTATAGTGGCCGAGTCAACCACTAAGGCCCGCTTGCGCGGATGGTCGGGTTTGTGGTCAGGTTAAAGCTATCTAACCCAGAAATCGTAATCGCTAGGTTAGATAGTTAAAAAGTTGAAACTCACCTTGTTTTGCACCACCAAAAAAAAAAACGCTACGTTAACAAATCCATACGTAACCTGGTGTTTCTTTTATGAGCTGCGAACATTTCAATATCTATGGGTGTCTATTAGATATAACCTACCCAATATTAATGATATTTGTGTGCCAACAATTGAATAAAAGTTGAGGTCCTTTTATTTTAACTGTATTCTCTCGCTGTCATGTCGTGTTGACTGATGACATTACTGTTGATATCGTTTGACATAACTTATATTGACATAACTTCACTATCCCAGGGTAAGCGACTTTAACTCTTCCACATGGGTGGGTAAATAAAACCCGGGGTTAGCTGCTAACTTTTGATAGTGCGAGATAAATAATATATTTAACTCGGAATTACCTGCTAACTTAATGTAGTTAATGTAGCTAACCCAGAGGCGTACAAGTGGACCTAAAAGAACTAGCAGTAGTTAACTAAGCCCGCCGGCGGATTTAGACGTGGGCTCAGTTGACCCTGGTATCGGATAGCGGATATCTTGCAACCATACCATTAACACAATGGCTCAGAAGTTTTCATCCATCGTCTTTTTTCGCATTGAAATCACAAGTTTTGAAAACGTGGCATTATTGACACATTCAGAGTCATTAGATCCTTGATCCCTAACCTGATAACTTCACCCCATTCTCGTCTTATCCCTGCTCCTTCCTTTCTGGAAGTCATCGTACGAATGACAGACCTGTCATACGTCATTCGTAAAGAAGAAAATGGGCGCAAACAGACAGCGTGATTTTACTTTTAACAATATGTTGAGTAACTTAGCATCTTGCTGCTTGCATTTGCATCACAGTACAATCAACTACAATACTGTTATTTTATTATCAAGATTTCACAAAGATAATAGAGGATTCTGAGGATTTCTCAAGCATATTAGCACTTAAGAAGAAACACTTACAGTTAAATTAAATGTTAGGATTATTTTATACTTGAGACGTCCACGTCCTCTTGACGCGAACAAAGTAACAATACATATTTATCAATACATCTATAATACAAAATTATATTTAACAATACAACTAAAACTGCCTAAATGATAGCCATCAGAGATATAGCTGCAATAACAGTTGATACACCTGTCGTTGCTTCACTCGCCTTTTAATTCATTCAAGCTGTTTTATTTCACTTTCCAATGGGCTTACGTCACACTGCACTGGATCACTGTCGCAAGCTTTCATTGTTTATGTGGCCATTGACTAGGTTATTATAACGTAAATTGTAATTTAAAATGAGCTAAAGTCATTCATACTCTTCCGCCAGGCCGCGGTAGGAGGGGTGTACTACATACTAACCAATTATACTAAGTTGACTTAAAATGCTAGCTTGATGGGAAGGGTAACTCAGTAACGTTTTGATGGTGTCACTTTGAATACGAAGTGGAGAACTAGAAGTCGGAAAGTTTGCCCCGGGCAAGGTGAAGGCGTCGTCGGATGCAAACCGGGATTCAGTGCGATGGTGATGATCACGATGTTAACAAATCTCACGAAGATATTACCTTGATCCCAAAAGCTCAGCTTCAGAAAGAAGCTTCACCTTATGTATATGCTTATAGTCTCACCCCCTCGTTACGTGTGACCGAATACAATGATTGGTGAAATGTAGATGTCATTTCACCTCTGCTTAATCCTCCGTGGATAAAGGCATGATATATACAATTTGTATTTATACATTTTTATAGGACAACCTACAAAAATATGTACTGAATATAATTATCGACAACTTTCGATACTGGTGGCACATGACTATTTTTTAATTGCAAATAACCGGCAACACAGGTAATGTCATTTTACTATCTGAGATTTAAAAACGGAGTACACGATATACTAGCTATATACCTACTTACCTTACTGCTATAAAACGACAAAGTAAAGAATGCTGATACCTACGTGTGTCCTTTATGATGGTCATTTTATAAAACTACATAACTAATAATACAACAAGAACTACTTACTACCTATTTAAAAAAAACGAACGCTTTCCACAATAATTACGAGTAGTTTAAACCGTGAAAATAATAATAATAATAATTAGTATTGAAAGTCGACAGATGCGGGCACTGGTGCAAACGGCACAAAGGCCCGGTCTCGCTACAGTGGCGAAGAAAGCCTTTGGAATAATACTTCGAATTTCACTTCACATTTCATGCGCTAATGAAGGGAAACTCGTCGGCGGAAATCGCTGCGAAGTTACCGAATTGCGTGACCTGCGTTTTTTTATGACCATTTATTTCAATACATCCGAGACTCACTGCTTATAACGAAACTGCATTTGATCAAGTTTACAAACGTTTATTGAATGGGCCTTGCTAGTCACATTCTTAAGCATTAACAAAATGATATCGTCAGCATTAAGTAATATTTATATTTCGGTTCTTATTAGAACGCTACGTATCGTCACCTCTTAAGCAACCAGTACACAATAGCCCATAATGGGCTGCGGCAAGCCATCGCCGTTATATACAGGGGACTATGGCATAGCAGCGGCGCAAGATTCATCATCGTGATGCACTATCGAGATGATGTCGTTTTTTGGCATACTTCAAAGGAATCGTGAGGCATCAATGAGCTATGGATCATTGTGTGTACATTTACGTGACGATGGCCTACAGTTGCGCATTGCAGAGCATGGCCTATGCCCCATGGCCATTATGTACTGGGGTCATTAGATATTGCATTATAATTACATTTAACCAACGTTGCCATGCATTTCATCAAATGCAGTTACAATATTATACATAGGGAGTGTCGAATTATACTGGGTATCTGCGTGCCCCAATGAGAAAGAGGCGTGATTGTAAATATTTATGTAGTTTCAAAGCGCGCTTCAATAAACTGTCTACCAACAAATGATCAATGATCGCACACAATGTGCCATACGTCCATGGAAGTACTGATTAAACGATGTTCCCACGGTACTGAGACCTTTTTACTTTGCATTCAACAGTAGGTGCCTCGTCTGCGCAGGTCATTGCGAGAATTCACTGGTTCATTCCTACTAATACTGGTGACCGGCGGAACGAGTAGGTTTGCACGTTGCAAGGTTAAGCAACACTTACATTGAGTCGCCCTGTACCTCAGAAAGCACGTTTGTTATACGAAAATCTGGGGCATTCGTTACGGCCTTACGGGTCCCGGGACACTAAAAAGATCGATAACCTATAGTCTAACTACAAACACCAGTGTTTTGTGGATGTCGGTTTGTAAATGGCAGCCTTTAAAAGTAGTGGCCGTTGGAAATAAGCTCTGCACAGGCACAAGTAGGAAAAACATCGTCAACAATGACACTGAATAAATAATAGTAGGTACTAGGCAATACGAGCTAAGATAAATCTAACTTAGCTTAGTGCCCGGTCTGCAACTCGCACAAGTAGTCTGTCGCCAACCTTGAGTGTGTCTTACAAGAGGTACAATTACCAATGTGCAGAGACAATAGAGACCTACAAACAGTTCCCACCAGCCGGTTTCCGTTTCAATTGGATAGAGTTACTTTAGCTATGCTCTATGCAACGAATGTACGTAAAAGTACGAGTGAATCCGTGTCATGGGAATGCATTGCGGCAGCGTTTTGGGTTTAGTAAGTCATTGTTAATCAGTAATTGCCAAAGAGAATAATGAGAATAAATCTGTATTATTATATTTAAAAGGAGGTAGATATGACACAAGACTATTACGGTCAAGCAAACCTGACTTAGCTGCAGATGGCTTACCTGCTGTTTGACGAATGAAGCCTTAGCGCAGGCTTTCCCTACACTCGGAGTCTGACAGCTGTCGCTCCCATAATAGTACCTATAAGCCACTATAGGGTGGAGAAGTGGTGGACGCCGGGTTCCGAGGTGAAAGCCTCGAATACAATACAGTCGAGAATTGTTCTCGACTGTATTGTACCTAATAATGATTAAAAAGGTATTATTAACAAATAAGTGTTGGTCAAAATAAATACCTCACGAGAATAAAGTAATAAAATTAAAATTGCAGTAAAATTAGTTAAATATATTTATTATTATCAATTAAAAATAAAGTGCCCTTTAAATAACACGTAACTAACTATTAAATAATAATATACGAAGATGATATAATTAAAAAAAAAAACCCTAAAAGAATCGAATAGATGTTGAAAAATTTAATAACATGATGCCATACAATGCATAAAGTCTAAAAATAAATAATTATTATATCTTCGCTTATTATTCATTACGATATGCTCTGGTAAGGTGGCACTGCCTTCATTATGCCCTGGTAGAAGAACATGATGTTCATAAAGTCAACTTGAACTTGTTGTTCAAGTTGACTTTATAAACAATCACAACATAATAGTAGTGTTTGAAACTGTTGCATAATTAGGGTTCTTAAAATATGAGTATGAGTTTTTTATAGTATCACACGAATGTTTTAAGAACAAATTATTTGAAGTTTTATACACTACTTTATCTAATCTCATGAAATAATTAATATAAAAGTTGAGAGCGCCCAAGTTGACGAGTTGTAGAGAAAAATGACAAAAACCTACCGTTGTCCATCTGAAGCTGTACCGTAATGGAAAAAAGTTATAATCATAATAGGTACATTCAAAAATATATACATTTTCGTATAAAGTTATATGTAAATGTACATACATTCTCATGGTTTGCAATACTGAATTATATTTTTATCTAAATTGGTTCCATAGTTGTAGGACATATAAAAACGTACGTATACAATATGGAACCATCTTTTTTTTCTTTTAAAACTAAGAGCGACATACACT
Organism: Eilema caniola; assembly: GCA_949126895.1. Taxonomy (NCBI): domain Eukaryota; kingdom Metazoa; phylum Arthropoda; class Insecta; order Lepidoptera; family Erebidae; genus Eilema; species Eilema caniola. The sequence goes on along the minus strand of OX421460.1, from coordinate 12,620,080 downwards.
GAGAATCTCTACTAACCAGGATGTATGCTAACATCAGGGCCACCCATCCGGTACCAAGTATCAACTAGAGAATATCCACACTTGACACAGATAAATAATATTAACTAACTAACTAACTATCAACTAATGTTATTTTATTAGTATTCTTAGGTAGTTACCTGTTACAGAAGAGATACATAAGTATACATATTCTAGGACATTTTACACAGTATTATTCAAACGCAAAGTAAGAATAGATTAACTAACTAGCTTGTATTCATTATGAATTCTAAAATGCGGATAAACAAACTTAGAGATATTTTCTTTGTAAATTCATTAGGTATATCATGCAGATGCCCACAGACCAATGCAAAAATATACATATTCAATATTCATGCATTCCTACAAATACTTGTACTGGGCGGAAATCAGACCCTCGACGCGACATAAGGCGCTGCACCACATGGATTAGAAATCATGTCGAAGACTACTTTGGAATACCTTCCTAACTTATCATAATTATCATCATTACATCCGAAGTTGTCTCCTCGGCTTGGCTCATAGAATGCACCTTTCATGTAAGCGACTGCTGTAGTGCTGTTTGACCTCCCAACCTCGAGAGTAAAGACTGGGGTAGCGTCTTGTTCATCAATGCCTAAGCGAACCTCAAGATCTTAGTGGGCCCAAAGGTCCCAAGAACACCCTAAGTGTCATCATAATGGAATGAACATTCCTTTAAAGCCACACACATTTACAAAATTTACTTTAGTCATTCTGGAATCCAGACGTTTTGCAATTATAATACGTTTTGCTTACAGTCACTCTGCAATTGAGTCGTTTCGTTGAAATGACAATCTACTGCAGCGGAACGATGTGCAATATGTCCTGCAATGTTTATTTATGTATTCTAGTGTATTACTTACTGACATTGCATACGTTGTTTATTGTGCCATTATAAATTCTACGAGTATTCTAAGAAATCTATTCAAAGAAATCGAACTTGACTTGGATTTTTCATCCAACAATATCTACTAACAGTGTGAAAATAGGACCAACTCTCATACCTACCAGATCATTAAAATTGGTCGAGCCGTTTCGGAGGTATGCGTCCACAAACACCGTGATACGAGATTTTTAGATATGTAAAAACCTTTGATGGCCTCCACCAAGATTTTTGAAAGTTCCGTTGGTTGACGGACGAGGCTCTAACGCACGCTTTCTTCTCGGAGATGGGAAGTCATATGATGAAGTAAGGAGTCGAAGAGTGGTCCACGGGCTCAAGTGTAAGCTTTGTATGCAACCAGGATTAGCGCCCGAAAGATGATCATTCCTCTGAGCTATAATAACCGTTACTCTTTGTTTTCAGCCATCAGCATGGTCGCTGGTGTGGCAGTGTACCCAGCAGGATGGGGCGAAACAGCTGTGCAGGAGACTTGCGGGCCCACAGCCGACCAATATAATATAGGTAAGTAATATCATACAAACAATAGCTGTGCTTGCAACTTTAGCCTTTAATTTTTTGCGCGGCATCCTCACACTTTTTATAAAGAAAATTATTTAATTAAAAGTTCACCTATTGGAAGAAAAATTCCATCCAAATCATCCCAACACAATTCAATAGTAAGAGTACTAAACCGAACGCTTTCCCTCCATCCTGTAGATGGTAACGGGCAACCCTAGAACGGTTAGAACAAGCTATAAATAAGCTTGTTATTGATTGCAATTTGAGATTGGAAAAGTTTTACTCGTAATAGAATTCAAATTATATGTTTAAGACGCAATGATCTCAACAAATGGATCATTTAATGCTCACAATGATTGCACAGCCTTGATCCAAATGAAATTTTGATTGGATATCTGCCTAATTGCGTTACCCTTTTGAAAAGAAAACTAATTTATAATATTGCTTAATATTATGGGCTGTCAGATAGCGACATAAATCACAATAAGCTAGAATGTTACTTTGGCTATTTTTAAGTAAGAGCTTACGAAATAGTTCGGTCTTTGAATGAGTGACTACTCCGTACTGAACAATGACTTCTAAGTAACTCTAGACTATTTTAGAACAAAAATTATCGGGCGAATAGCTCAGTGGATAAGGAGTAGGACCGACTCACGATCGAGAGGTTTCGGACTCGATTCCTGGCCTTTCTCCTACCGACGTGACCTCACTCCTATCCAAAGCTTTCCTTTCGTACTTGTGATGTCAGACGGCAGACGCAATCACAATAGCCAAGATAAACTAAAACTTCAACTTCTTCAAAATGGCCTCTGCAGCAAATCGACACAATTTTGCCAATTTCAAGTAATCATTAGGTCCAAGATAAACTAATCATTAGGTCCACTCAAACATGTACCGCCTTCTAATGCCGACTGTCACTTTTAACAGTGCTGACCTTATTGCCGACTCACTCGGTGCGGATACATTTTACATCTATTAATTAGTAGCCACGGCCTATGAACTCTTGCAACACCGGAGGTGTCACTCAAGCTTTGCTATTGCCACCTGTGTTACTCTGTTTACATTATCAGTATAATAAGAGGCAGTTATGTATGTACGTAATCCTTTTGTTGTGTAGGGCACGACACAATGACTTCGTCTGATGGTTAGATAAAGGGAAAGCTACAAGAATGAGGGCCATAATTTTAAAGACATATAATGCTACAATGGTGACCCTCAGTTTGAAGGCCTCATCACAGTCATCACAGGAGTGTACTGTACAACTTAATCTACACTTGTTCTAGCCTGCCTCACTGCTAGTCAGAGCGCCTGCTAAATAACATAACAACTTTAGAGACTGGAGTAACTAGTACAGGCTCTAAAGTTCGAACTATGAAAGCATGTGAAGGATCGCTATAAGAACGAGAATAGATATGTGTAGGTACATATCTACGTATATAATCCACATATCACGATGTTGAATTACGAGCTTGTTTCCATTTCTGGAATTGCGAAATCTTATGTTAATTTTAAAATATCTGTGAAATTCATAATATATTCAAAATAATGGAGTGTACGTAGTAAATGCTAAATTTATTCATTAATTCAATGCGCTAAGCGATAACTTCATGCAGTGAGCGAATATTAGTTCATAATTATAATTTTGCCAGTGATAAATAAACACTGATGACGTAACTCCGCTAGCGTCTTCTTGGCTTCGTTTTTTTTTGTATATCTACATATTACTAAGTGTAGAACGCTTCGCTAAACTTGCGTTTTGAGATATATATACACAACGCTATCTATATGAGATCAGAATAAAATTGATCTTGACGTGTTCCTTTGTGAATCTAGCTAGATCTTCCCAAAGACTTCTGGCTCCAAAAATCAATATCAATTCTCTGCCCTGGATTGTGGGAAATTTATAATTGCATTTTCTTCATCATATTTGGCTGAGCGTGGGTTTGTGCACTGACTAATTTACTGCCTAAGAAAAGGAATACCTCACGACACAACGCGCATGAGCGATTCAGATTCGGCAATCACAATATTTGTAATTGGATGGTTATGTGTGTTTTGATTTTTGATAGGCTTGCAGAGCACTAAGCGAGTTGATTTGCGACTGATGTTTGTGTAAATGGAAACTCGACGATTGATTTTCTTTTATTATAAAAAGAAGATTGTTTTTTTTTCCTTTGTGCAGTTCCCCAACACTGCGGCGTACTCCTTTTCCTGCTTTGCGTATTTTCGTATGTCGTGCATCTTGTTTAACACGATATTGTCGACAGTTTACGCTTTTGTTACATATTGAAATACCTATAACTATTTTTTTAAAGATTCTGTTGCGAATTGTTTTGTGTTATTTTACCAAACGACCATGGAGACGCACTACTTGTTGGACTGTTGATTTTTTTATTTAGACGTATAAGCATGGTTCCTCCAACCTTAACGAAAAAAACCCATGGTGATTATTTTGTTTCATGTATTTCTCCAGGTCGATGCCACATACGCTGGGCCTACCTCCTCGCCGTGATAGGCTGTCTGGATGGGATAGTCCTCTCAGCGCTGGCATTCATCCTGGCGACGCGCCACGTCCGACTGCAGCCGGACAGCGGTTACCCACCGCCTTCACTCTACAAAGGTAATAATACTAAACCTATTGCAGTTCACCAAAGGACATAGCATCACCCAATGTGCGCCATAGCATCCAATCCTTCGCCTTCCGCATCCAGTCCTTCCCAGCTATCGTTTTCAGCTCGTCAGTCCGTCTGATCGGGGGGAGCGAGTAATTGACGTCTTGAAGTTGTACAAGTCACGTCACCAATATATATACATACACTATACACTCACGTCTTTTTTCCTCTAGGGTAGACAGAGACAACAGGCCAGCTTGTCCTTCACTTCTCTCAAATAAATTGGTCAGGCGCCATACATACCCATCGAGCTACGAATATTCCATCAATTTTCAGCATAGGTCAACAAAAGCGTGCTATTAGTGCTAACAGCTTTCTACCTGAACCTATCCTAGACGTGCTATTTTTTCTAAAACCTAAATATGCCCCAAAGTCATGAAACTGGTCTAAAGTAATTATGTTTACGTAATACAACGATTATATCAACGTGTTTCCACCCTAATTAGCGGATACAGAGCGACACGGTGTAAGCACATGAGTGCGCTTGTGCGAACATTCCGCTAGGGTTGGCATGCCGGGAAAATTTAATATCTACCTTATATATATATAAAAGAAAGTCGTGTTAGTGACACTATTTATAAATCAAGAACGGCTGCACCGATGTGGCTGAAATTGGTGAGGATGTAGCTTAGAAACAGGAGACGGACATAGGGTACTTTTCATCTCATTCAACCTACTTTTGGGGTTAAAATGATGATTTAATTCTATGTACTCTACGCGTACGCAGTCGCGTGCGGCCGCTATTTTAATATAGTGGATATGATTCACAATATAGTCAAAAAATAAACGTATGCAAACAGATTTTTTTACAAAACATTAATTTACACTAGGTACAGTGCACGTATTATTACTACCTTGTCGTAGGGGAGGGTTTTCAAATAATACTTAGATATTTATTGCTATACGTCACAAATAATCTGCGTAATAAAATAAGTGGATGATCAGCCCAGATGGTGAGCTCATGTCACATACCCTATTGTTATTCTTCCTTTAGAACCTAGCTAGATCTGTCCGTGCAAGTAGGTTATGTCTTTTACATATAAACTTGGACTGTGACAAATCTTACATTTCACGTTATTCTTAAAAATGGCGTACAATAGGAATTTAAATTATAGACATTTATTTATTTAATAGCTTTTGCCCGCGGCTCCGTCCGCGTGGAGGTCGGTTATCGCTATAATATCGGCTATCGTTATAAATTGTAGCCTATGTGTTATTCTGATGTTAAAGCTATATTATTGTAAAGTTTCATTAAAATCCATTCAGTAGTTTTTACGTGAAAGATTAACAAACATCCATACTTACAAACTTCCGCGTTTATAATATTAGTAGGATTAAACCCTATTTTCTTAAACGTTTTTCTTTTTATTGACGTAGTAGACTGTTATCTCTTTTTGGCTTATCTTGCGAGAAATACCAACTTGTAGTTTGTCCCATTTACCTTAGGACGGTATATGCTTGCACACTAGTAATAAGTATTATCCCTCCCATCAAATGGTTTCCTCGTATATCGCGGACACGACAAGCATTGCACTCCTCAATTTCCGCCAATATTCAGCTTCCGCCTGTGTTTACAGCAAAAACTGATTTTAATTATGTAGGTTCATAGACGGATATGGGAAGTGCTTCTCTGTGTGTAAAGGCAGTCGCTCCTATTGAAGAAATATGAGTAAAACAGGTTAAACTAAAAGGAGGAGAAATAGTAAGCGGACCCCCCGGGTATGTAAACCCCCCTCCGCGACCGCGAACAACGCTAAGATGAAGTACCTTTTTATGATAATTTGACAACCCTGATGAGGTTGATATTCATTTGATGTGACGGTGAAAGTGCATGTGATGAGTGAATTCGGCGATATTCTGTGTAAACAAAGGGAAAAGTTGTGAGAACGTGATATTTTTATATATACAAATTTGAAAGTGTTATTATTATCAAAGTACCTTTAGAAGATGTCATCATTAGTATTGAAGTGGAGGCGGTGCCAGGTTAAACTATTTTTTTATGGCAAATAATTTTTAAGGCAACTAAAAATTTAAATGGCGACAAATTAATTACTAAAAAAAGCTTGGCAGCGATTAAATCTTTTAGCAACCATTATATTAGGCCAGCATCGAAATGCAAGAATTGATATAAACAAAAAAATGGCTGCTACCTAATGAAATGATAGGTGAGGTGCTATAAATAATGTGAGATAACAAAAAATACCTATAAAAAAACACTAATGTGCTGCGATTTGTGTAGTTGTAAAAATTAAAATGGGTAACATAATTTATAATTAGGATTTCAGTTTTATTGTTTGTAGAATCATAATTTAATGAAAACGGCGATAGTTCACTGACTGTAAGGTATCATACACCACAACGACTTGATCAATGTTCATTATGAGTGAAATTATGATGAGCGAGAGCGAGTGAAGCGAGCTCATGGACTTGGCGCTTCCAGACACGGATAGATTAGGTTAGAAGGATAGGCGGAGGTCTCGCAGAGATCTCCGCTATACCCTTCGTTGGTTTTCTTGTGATAATGGAATAAGAAATAAGAGCATGTCACTATTTACTTTTAGGAGGTTTTGAAATGTCGCAATGTATATTTTTTATGACTTTGTTCATTATTTTCTTATGTAGTTCACTTTATATACAATCTCATAGTATAATTTAAGAAAGCCTATATTCTATATGCTTTCCGCCGTCAAGTTTTCGCTCTATAATAAATTAGGTTCCCAAGACGAAAAGTCGATGCCAGTTTAAATTAAAAGAAAGTTTACAATTGATTTAATTAGCTTTCTAAATAACATGATGCTTCCCTGTAGTCGCCAACCTATTATTTTGGCTACCCACTTTAATGTCATTTAGCCCCAAATTCGGATTACGTTGTCGCCGCGTTAAATACATGCTTTTTTATCACCATCAAGGTTTATACGGTTCACTTTATTCCAGTCCAGTAATCCAGCGAATCAATCCAGTTCAGTGGTGGACTGGATTATAGTGATCACATTATTCAAGTGTTTTAACAACATATGAACAATCCTCTGAACTGGAATCATTCACCGGAATGGGTACATTGCAGTGATGCTTAACATTATTCCAGTAGCATTCCAGCACTGGATTCGCTCGCTGGTAGACTGCTAGGCTCTGGAATAATGTGAACGAGGCATTACGGTTTCTGGATGGTTCAGGCATTAATTTTGAATTTCAGTTTAGAACGGGACGTATCTGTAACTTAAAGAAGTAATGGTACCAAATTTATTGTTGCGTACAGCTAGCCTATACAGACAAAGTAGCTTACTTTAAGGGTCAAATGGTGAGCAAAGATCTACTGACTGTAACCATTAGACTACGTATTTAGAAAAAACTAGCTCATCCGGCAAACTTCGTACCGCCAATATTTTTCCGCCCACGTGGCGTCAGATCCCGTTCCCGCTGCACCCTCTATTATGTTAATCATGTATTATACATATAAACCATCCTGTTGAATCACTCTATCTATTAAAAAAACCGCATCAAAATCCGTTGGTAGTTTTAAAGATTTAAGCATACAAAGAGATATATATAGGAACAGAGAAAGCTACTTTGTTTTATACTATGTAGTGAATAGGTGCCGTTTAAAAGCTATATTAAGATAACGTGATATTTATATACCTAATTCTTTGTATGGTTGTAACGAAATGTAATAGTGCATGTTATCCCGTTTCGTTCACTATTCTTTCCTCCGCTTCTATCCATGCTGCTTGCTTTGTTCTAGGTATTGAATCCACTATTTTTCTTAGAGTCAGATAGACAGACGAACACGTAGACGTCAAGAAAACTCGCTTCTTCTAACTCACTGTATAGTTAAGCCAAAATTCCATGATCTGTAGGAGGCCACCACTTTCATTACAATAATGTCAATTTTTTCTAAATTGTCTTTGATTTACCTATTTAAAGGTAATGGATTTTGCCATTAGACAACCGTAGTTTCTATTTTTCTCATTTCATGGAATCTTGGTTTTAGTATACAGACTACACATCATGACAAACACAAACCGTTGATAAACAGATTTCATAATAAAAACAAGAAAGCAACTATCTTCTCTCGAATCGGACCGCGCGCGGATGTTTGTACTTATTGCTTGTTTAGTTATTATCATCAAATCAAAAGTTTGTTATTGTTTATAGTGTGAAGGTTTTGTGTTGTTTCATCTGATTAACGCGGTGATTGGCAGCTAATTCCTTGGTCCAACAGTAAGTACCTTTTGTTTATAGATCAATCGTACCTGTTATATGTTATAACATGAGCCATAATTTAGTTATCAGTATCAAGTACCTACACAATCATTTTGATTCCACACACTATCTTGCGTTAAAAAAGAAAAAAACCGTAATTTATGCAATTTCAACATTGTAAGCTACAAAGTTTCAATTTCCTATGACTGTGACATAGCGCTCACCAAGTTGCAAATCAACGCCACGGCTGTGAAGTCTCACTTTCTTTTTTCTAAATGAAGCAAATTCAGTGTTGCTTACATAAAATAATGATTACCTGATACTTTGGACTTAAAATTGAATTCAAGATTTCAGAAAATTAATGTATTATTGATTTTGATTACAGATAGCCTGACTCAATTGCCAGAACTTATTGTGCAAGGGAAAGGAGAAGCCTCTTGTAGAGTATGCCCCTCGCGAGTTCATAAAACAGACTTAGAAAAACAGAAATCAAAAATGCACATAGAGCGTGATAATGTTGCAAATAAAAAAAAGCCAAAGTTATCCGCTTTTGGTTGGTACAGACATTTTATATTAGATCATATTATATCTTACATACAATATATTTTTATAATTTAAAGCATAGTTAACTACTTGCATTTCAGGCTATTCTGCAATTGGCACAATGGAAAAAAGTAATGATATCAAAATCGCCGCCCATGTGGCTTGTCATGGTTCTGCGAGGAGTATCGATCATATGGGTGAAATGCTAAAGAGTATTGGAAAGGGCTGCCCTTTGGAAAACATACAGCTACATAGAACTAAATGTTCCAACATAATAATAAATATTATGGAGCCCTGTTTAAAATCACAATTAATAAAAGAGGTTGGTGATCGCCCATTCTCAATTATTATCGACGAATCGACTGATGTGTTATCAGGAAAATACATGGCCTATATGATACGTTATTACAACACAACGCAAAAAGCCATAGTAACGGACTTCCTTGGTTTTCAAGAACTTTACCATACCACAACAATTACCTTATACACTGCCTTTACAAGTTTCATGAAAGAAATGGGTCTCAATCTGACCAACTTAATCGCAATAGGCACGGATGGCGCCAGCAACTTAACAGGAAAAAAGAATTCCCTCTACATACATCTGAGAACTGAGTATCCACAAGTACAGTTACTCAAATGCGTATGTCATAGCTTGAGTCTGTGTGCTGCTAAAGCTTGTGAAAAACTGCCGCCCTCACTCGAATACCTATTGCGAGAGACTCGAAACTGGTTTTCATATAGCCCAGTAAGATTAAAAACATATCAGTCTTTGTATGAGGCACTCAATTGTAACAAAAGGCCACCAAAATCTACACAGCTGTGTGCTACACGATGGTTGGCATTTCAAACAGCAGTGGATACCAGTATAAAACAGTGGGACGCGTTAAAGCTTCATTTTAACAACATTGCTGCTTCAGGTGAAAAATGTTACCAAGCTCGAATATTAGCCGCAATGTATAATGACGAAACGTATTTGCTTTATTTAGTCTTCCTTTCACCATTGTTAAAGGATGTCACTGATGTTAATAAAATATTTCAAGCTAACCATGTTAATATAACGAAGAGTTACAATGATCTCCGCATTCTACTGCTGACAACGGCCAGGCGAGTGTTTAAACCAGCATCATTAAGAGCTGAGACTCACGATCAACAGCAATTCTGTCAAGACATTGAGTCGGTAAAATCAGCGCTCGCAAAAGCATATTCAGAATCTGAAGACTCATTGCTTAGCGAGGAAAATATTGATTTTGGATCGTCTTTTAAATCTTTGGCTCAGAAACTACCTCCGAATAAAGCATTAGAAGTTCAAAGAACATGTACTGAGGTCCTTGTCCAACTTTGCAAAGAAATTGTCAACAGGTTACCAGCCAATGTTAATATTGTACAGAACCTTAGTGCATTCGACGTCCAAAACACATTAGGTATTGGATGTGTGAACAAGCCATTACCTTGGGAGCTGGCTCCTGCTACTGCAAATAAAACTGAAATTGAGAGACAAAGAAGACTGATTAGCAACTTTACCACTGGTGACATAAGTAAAGAAAACATTGATAAGTGGACGCCAGAAAAATTGTGGATAACTTTACTTGAAAAGAAGAACGCTGGTGGCCAATATGTTTGCAGAGAGCTGGCCGAGTTTGCGTTACGCTCCTTGTGTCTTCCAATCAGTAATGCCACAGTAGAGCGTGTATTCAGCATTATGAACATAATAAAATCCAAAATGCGAAATCGTATGCAGTTGCCGATGATTCAAGCTATAACTCGCATACGTTTGCATTTCAGTGTGCGAGAAATATGCTGCAATACATTTTGCCCTACGGATGAAATGATTAAAATGCACAATTCCAAAATATTGTACCAAAAAAAACCGATTGATGCGCCTGGGTCACCTTCGTCTAATAAGATTGAGCATCCGTCCACCGAAAGCGATGGTGAACTTCTGCAGGAAGTTATTATCTTATTAGAAGAGGATTTGTAAAAAATATATTACCTAGTAAGTATATACATACGTAAAACAGTTTCTGGTTTTGTTCTTACACATTTCACGAGCTTACACTGCTACCATGCAACCTATCATGCAAGCTTTTGACATGCCCCTTTTCAATGCAGTTTGATAAGAGTGTGTTCAGCGAGGTCGACCCCGTTCTGCCTGTCTACTAACATGTGCCTTTTAAACTTGGTGTGTCATTCGCTCAGTACTCATTCGTTCTTCGTGCCCAAACCATTCTCGATACAACATTCTCTTTCAGGCCAATCAATTATTGCATAATTGGCATTGCCATTCACAGCGGTAATGCCGCCAGCCTCCTGGGCACGGTGCCAGTACACATCGACGGCGAGGAATTCTTCGATGCTTTAGCTTAGTTTCTCATTTTTATTTAATTTAGCTTAAGACAGTTCTGTATATAATTTTTAATTAATTGTACATATTTTAAGTTACTTTTAACACATTTGTATTATCACTCTGTATATTTGTATTATACCTTTTCCTATCAGCCAGCCTTCATCTCAACTACAGTTTTTTTTTCACCTAGTAAGTAACTATTTATATTAAATAAATAAAAACATTGTTTTACTTTACGTCGTCTTTTTTAAACTCCAAACATTTTCTTTTAAAAAAATACTTGAAAATCAGGCTAGGGAGGCGAATTGAGTCTGATATCTGGCAACCCTTGTAGCTTGAGTTTGTTTACATATTCAAAAATACAAAAAAGTTAAAATATAATCATTAAACATGATTTATAGCAGTTTTGTTACTAAAATGACTTTTTTTCTTCAAGATTCATAACGCCATGATAAGTTCTGTTGCATTGGAATGCACATGTCATTTTTTGTTTAACAATCAACAAAAGTCATTATAGGTAAATTGTTTTATGTATATATAAAGAAAATTGTAAAGAAACTATACTATCTGACCCCAACCTGAAAGGAAGTCCTGACCAAAATGTACTGTGGCCAAAGCTTCGTTCGCAGGTGGGTTGAGTAGGGATCCTATGGGTGCACGTAGCCTAGATAGGACTACACATTGATTTAAAATTTTCCCATGTATCGTGAACATTAGAAAACCTGTAGAACTCCACACTGAGAATGATTCCCAGTACTAGTTATTAGCAACGGAATGTTGTAATTACATAGATAATGCCCATTGGCTTCTGCTCTCTGTGGGAGCAACTATTAATTAGTACGTACCGGAATGAAATCCGGAAAACCGGTTTCGTTGCAAATGTTGCAGCGCTAGAAGCGGTACGATATCTACCTAACTGTTTTTTAGACGCTTTCGTTAACTGCCAATTTTTATTGCCCGCTTTCCAATTTATAACTTTGCACTTATTTATTAGAAAAAATAATAATATTTGAAACATGAAATATTAAAACAAATTGAAGTGCTTTGCCGATGTTGCGTGTGTAACACAGTGTTGTATTGATATGTTCTTCAGAATGCTGCAGTCTTAGATGAAATGTAAGACTACGAAAAGGTTACTCATGGATATCTTCCCTGAGTAAGTTATGCTACTTTTATCCCGATAATCCAACAGGATCAGCCCCTCTAGACAAGTGGCATTTCTGTGTCCGGCGTTTGGTGGAATAGAATGACGAATGTATAAGATTTGACGTTTATGACATGCGTTAACGACTGTCAGTTACGTGGCAATGAGGTTGCGGTCGTTCGTTAGAATAGAATGACAAATGTATGGGACTTGACGTATCTGACTGTCGTTAACGCATGTCATAAACGTCAAATTCCATACTTTCGTCATTCTATTCTATTAAACGCCGGCCAACGAAATGCCACTTGTCTAGAGGGGCAGGACTTACGCGGGTGCAACCGTGGGGCGAGGCTAGTAGATTATATAATATAATGTATGAGAGTTGACGACTGTCATAAACATCAAATCCCATACATTCGTCATTTTATTCCATCAAACGCCATACGCAAACAAATTGCCACTTGTCTAGAGGGGCAGATTTTGATTCGCTTTTCCTCAGAGAGTACAACTGTCAGAGGATGCCGTAAGGCGAAACTGGTCAGGCTCAATAATAAAAATTGTGGCCAAAGTACAAGTGTGTTCTCAATAGGTGTAACAATAAATTACACTAAGTGCCATCAATCACCAGTATAAATAATCTTTTCACTAATTTATTGAAAAAGCATTCAGTTAAAAATGTATGATATTTATCTCCTCACTGCTTCAGCGACTGTTTTCCTCAGAAATAATTTAAAAACTATCAGCACATTTACATTTTATTAACTGAATCCAGTTAATAAATGTAAAATTGTAGCTCCTTACTGCAACAGCGACTGTTTTTCTCAAATATAATTTAAAAGCTATGTAAATTCCAGTTCCTCATTGCCTCTGCCACTGTTTTTCTTCAATAATAAAATTTTAAAACTATCAGTATATTTACATCTGTGATTTACATTTATAAGGTAATTGAACAGTAGGATGTAGGACACGACGGTATTCCCGTCTAATGAGCAGTCCGACTGGGGAAGTACCTCCGCCCTACAGAATACCGCGGCCATAATAACCCCGTGTGGTGTTCCTGGCGGTGAGTAGGGTAGCCAGAGCTCACTGGAGAGGTTTTGTGCTGTTAGTGGGACGACCAAAGGCTATTCCTGCTTTGTCTTCTAAACTGACAGCATAGAAACTCTCTGTGTTTACAGGATCGGCAGCACGAGTGTGAATCATCTGGTGTTGCACACGTCCATAGGCCACGGTAACCACTTACCATCAAATGGGCCGCTTGTCTGCCAGCTCAGTTGTATAAAAAAAAATGTATCAGCTCCTCACTACATCAGCGACTGTTTTACTCTAATAATGTATAAACTATTGGCACAACAAAAACCAGCTAATTAATGTAAAATTGTAGCGCCTTACTGCATCAGCGACTGTTTATGTCAAAATTTCAAAAAATAAACACCCAGATATTGAATAGCTAATTATCTTCTAGACTCAAAAGGCAATAAATTGCACCGGGAGCAATTAATTTAATTTTTAATTAATTAACATTGCCATTGTATTATTTATTCGATTAACATCGACATTATATGATTTATTTAGCATTAAGATGACACGGTATTATTATTTTTGTAACTGTGATTTTCAAATAAATAATTGTAATGACTAATTATTAGTATAGACATATAGATATACTTTATCTGCAGTCGTAGGACGAGGCAGTATTTCATCGAATTGTAATAATCTGATGAGTAGAGATGTAATTGATAAAACAGGTTTTGATGACAATTCGAATATTTCCTGATATGACTCTAGTGATTGGACGCTCGGTTTCTCATTCTAAACAATCATTTACGTAATATAATCTTCAACACACCCTTATTATATGGTCGATTTGGAAAAAAAAAGAATTTGGGCCTAATTTCGATAGCAAAATCCTGGAAGTATTAATTTGGCGAAAAAATATATATATTTTAATTAACATAAAAAAAATATTTTCTAACTTAATGTCTGGGGAGAATGGTTTTCTTAGACGCAGCTAAGTCACTTATTTATGGAGATGAAAGGAAAAATGCATGTATTCCAGACGATTTTGCCATCGGAACTGTGTCCAAAATCTTTTTCTCCGGAACGAGTATAAAATCATTCAGTATATAAAAGCAAAATACAACTAGCTGATTAATCACTTAATCTTAGATACTATAACACCTATAAATTTGTTATTTGGCAGGCAGGTAGGTATGTTTGGTTTTGCTTTGGTAACAACGGATTTTACGAAACTCCACGCCTAAGGGAGTAAAACGGGGTTGGAAATTTGTATGAAAGTCCTATGTTGTTTTTTTATACTACTTACGCATCAGACTAGCACACGGCCCACCTAATGGATAGTGGTTTCCGTGGCCTATAGGCGTGTGCAACACCAGTGGCGTCCGACTCGCGCTGCCGACCCTTTTAGAACAGAGAGTTTCTGTGCCGTCAGTTAGAGTAAGAGATTTGAAATTTAAAATGTATGCTCTGATGGTGTGGAGATATACTAATAATGATTCCATAGAAATCCAACACCATTTTGGAGTTAAAACAGGGGATGGTAGTTTTTATGCAATAAGACTCCACGTGTGCGAAGTTACAGGCGGCCGCTAGTATGTAGTGTATGTGTGTAACCAACCCTCTGATACGGCTTGTCCTTGTAGTACGTAGGAAATAAGCCACTTAGCTGTCGGATTAAATTTGGATATAAGCTTGTCTTGCTGAAGTTGGGTTTCTTACTTAAAATTCGAGACAGAAACAGTGTACCTAATACATAGACTACGCCCAGAATTAGTCATCCACTAAGTAAACATAGACTACAACTACAAGTGCATATTATCACTCCATTCCTGCACGACTTGCGTGCAAAATCGCAAAAGACCTGTCAGCCTCTTAGCAAGTGTTACCAACCTAGGGAAGTTCTCCTTTAAGGTAGGGGGTTAATAAATTTATTGGGATTATAATTTCATCAAGATAAATAAATTCATTTTTAAATTAGTAACTTGTCTGCACCTAAGAAAATGCTATTTTATAAAGATTGCATAATAAAGCCAGCGTTGAAAATGAAAATGGAACTTTCAAAATGTAGTACCAGAGCGAGCAAACTATATTACATTTGAAATTTTAAATAAATAATTTATCATATATATAAGAATCAATGCCACTTTTCGTTGTAATTTTATAACTCAAGATGTTTAGGCTTTGTTCAGACTATTTAGTAGATGGTTTATGTGAAGTTTGCACAAAATCGGTCGAGCGCTCACATCCACGCGGGCGGAGCCGCGAGCAAAAGCTAGTACAAAATAAATATTAGACAATGAAAATTATTAGAAATGAGTTTCAGGGAAAAATATTTTTAGTAGTGGGCAACACTGGCCTTTACAACGTATTCTCGAAGTAACTGTGTCACTTGCGGCTCGCACCGCATATTCATGAGAATGAGAGGTGAATTGTATGCGACATACATTCATGGAATGTTAATGCTAAGTGATTTGTGTTCTACGACCGATGGACCGACTGTATTTACATATAACTGAGGTACCATTATAATTAACTCCATTAAAAAAAAAAACACTTAAAGGACACGTATTTTTTTTTAACTTTTCCCATGAGAATATGATATATCTGACTGGTTTCACGATCAAGCACGCTCAAGACGTTCGAAGTGGAGAAGGAAGGGTCGGAATGCGGACCCTGAGCTCCGAGGGCACCTTGCTTTTGGACTTAATCAGGAAAATACGTCGCGTTTTGGGCTTTCGCCGTTATTTTTCCAATAAAAAATATTGGAAAAATAACGCATAACTACCAAAACACCGTCATTATACGTCTAACCGAATACTTACCTACCGGCAGAACGTGTTCTCAAAAACACATAGAGGTTTCAATGTGGTAAAAATGATCACCCAACCTAAGACTGCCCTTTCTATTACCGCTTAACTTTCAACGTTCTAACCTTCTTGGTTATTACTTAGCCACGAGCCCCGTCACTGATTGTATATTATCGTATTTGAGGTAAAATCAACGGCCAATTCGTCCTTCACATTTATTACTTGATTATGTATATTTGGCATTTGTATAGCTATTAAAAAACCTGTATTGCCCACGGTCAAGCAATAACATTCTAAGTACTAGCTGTTGTCTGCGGCTGCGCGCGCGTATATATCGGCTGTCGCGACCAAACATAGCCTATGTCCTTTCATAAGGTCCAATCTATCTCTATACCAAATTTCATTAATATAGTTTCAATCACAGAACTAATACAGAGTAGATACAGTCAGCCACAGATCGATCTTGAGTATCTTGACGAACAAAGTATTGAAAATAATCTTAATGCCTTGGTTTCCCCCATTTGTGTAGACTGATTAATCTGATATTTGGGCCGGACAATAATACAATTTAATTCAATAAAACAGTTAGAATACCTTTGTATTAAGATCAATGAGACTTTGTATTCATCCGACCTACCTTTTGTTCTAATATCGATTCTGTTGTTGCACTCTTCATGAAACCTGTTTTGTTTTCCGTGACTCGACTACACTGTATACATACACTGACGTCCCTCACTCAATTACCGGGGTAAGCAGAGAAACAGCCTGACAATTGCTTTTGTCCTTCCTTACACATACACACATCAGTATCACACACAGCTTTTTCTAGCATAAGTCGGTTGTAAATTACAATGTAAAGTATGATAATGTATGGTTTATGTACAGATATTTTATTATTATCCTATTTACCACCATTACTTAATATGGTCAGTTTATTGTAATTCCGCCAACTTGGCGTTGTACCAACGCCTACCAGCCAAGGAATGCGTAATAATCTAAAATCTCTAATACTTAGGTACCTATTATCATCTTTGTTCTCATTTATAACCTTACTCTTTCCAGGTGAAGTGAACAATGGTTACGTGACCGACGCGACATCTGTCTCCGGCTCGAGGAAATCGCTTGCACTCCAACCAGTTCTCATAATGCACCCACACGCCACAATGGACATGGATACCTACTCCCACTACTCAGGAAGAACTGCGAGGTCCAAACATGGAATTTATGCCAATACTATGCATAACTACCAACTGTAATATGTAAATTGTACACTTTCTTTTCCTTATTTTTGTACTTAATGTGGTAATGCCGTATTAAATTATAGACACTTGTTTTAGTTAAGATGTTCGCCACTAGGTGGCTTTGATTACTTAGTTAAGCTACATGCCAATAGATGGCCGTTTTCAATATAATTCAGACTGTGACCGGTAGATGGCCCTGAATTAAATTATTTTGGTACGTTACTACAAAAAGTAATTTTAAATTCTAAGGTAGTGTAAAAATATCTTAAGAAAAAATACATTAACATGATATTGTAAGATTTTGTATTATATTTATTGTAATGAAACCACACCATAAGAAACAGATTTCTTACAATACATATTTAGGGTGAGTTCTCACTGATTTATGAAACATTAGATTATAAGACTCTTTTGTAACATAATACATAATAAACATTTATAAATGTAAAAATATTTTAAACGACATGATAAAAGTACAAACGTGCCTAATATATATGTGTATTTATGAGATACAATTATAATATCAAAATGTATACCTATCCTTTCCGTGTTGTTTCAACATTATTTCAATTATGATACCTGCCATTTTATGAAATTACGTAATATAGAGCTCACTGCCTCAATATAAAAGTAATTTCTATTCTATCTTGTAGTGAAAATCGATTTTATTTTCACTTTGTCTGTGCATACTCTCAAATTGACAGATGGAGTTTTTTTGTTTGAAGACTGTTTGTTTAATCACTTATCCACTACCTCTGCATCTGTAGTAATTAATATGAGCTTGTATATTATACTTATTTTACCTAAAATAACCAATAACTTACGGAAATGTACCTACCGAAGCCAACAGCTAGCAGATTAAAAAATAGTTCGGAGAAACCGCTGTGCCAAGCTCGTTTTCCAGGAAATCAGACTGCTTCTTGTGGTGTGTATAAGTGGTTTGAAGGGAAGGATTGGACATTCAATAAAGATAGCAATCTAAGAAATTCAATATATTCTGATATTTTCGAAGTGCCAACTCGATCCCTGCGGAACCAACTAGCTTAATTAGTCTCGTTCAATTAGCGGCCTTAATGATGTTCAGCCATTTGATTAAACAGCTAGGTATATAAATAGATCGAGCCCTTTAATCATCAAATAGTTATAAGAATGAAATATTTCTGCGTGGTTATAAAAATATTGTCAATAAATCTATTACTAATTTTCTATGAATACACCTCTGCCTACCTTGTCGAGGATTTACAGGTGTGAGTATATGTATAGATGTAATTAATGTTCTGTCTTATGTCGGAGTGGAGCCCCATCTTACAAATGGCCTAAGCATTAGCCAGCCAGTTTATTGAATGTTGTAATAAACGTGACGGCTGAATATCATTCCGGCTGTTAATTGAATGGCGCCGTTTAGTTAACAGCCTAGGCAGTTAATTAAACGGCTGATTAAACTAGTTGGCTGCGACATTGACACCGGATCAACACTGGAACCCGTTATGTATCGACCGTCTATTAGCGACCCAAGCAACTGCCTCGATATTGAACACTCGATTTTACAACGAATTAAGACGATAGTGCCTTGTAGAAAGCGTATTGTAATTATGTTATTATATTAATTTGATAATTAAATAAATACTCTATGAATACACCGCTTTTTAATACTTGCCTTTGGTATCTGGGATCTGGACTCCTATAGTCCTTTACTAGGGTGTGATGTTTCCGGCAGCTACTGCCGTTTGTGTGACCCATAGCCACGAGAACAAAAGCTTTCCGAACTTCGTCAGTCAATCACCAAGTGTACTAACTCACATGTGTGGTTACCATAGACACCGAAGATCTAAGGCTGCCACCTTACAGGTATAAAAAAGAACAGGGCCCACCTAATGAAAAGTGTTTACTGTGGCCTATGGAAGCATGCAACAGTGAACAGCGTGATCCTATAAACACAGTGAGTTTCTGTGCCGTCAGTGTAGAAGACAAAGCAGGAGTAGCCTTTGGTCTTCCCACCGACAGCACAAAAACTCTCCAGTGAGCTCTGGCTACCCTACTCACCGCCGGGAACACAACACGAGGTTATTATGACCGCGGTATTCTGTAGGGCGGAGGTACTTCCCCAATTGGACGGAAATACTGTCGTGTGGTTCCATAAAACTAAACAAAAACGTGTATCTTCCCAGTCGAGTGGAATGGGACCACCCCATCTCTTTCTGTGGGTGTCGTAGTATACAACTAAGGGATAGGGCTGTTCTACATCTAACAGTTAACATGCAGCTCAAGTCCCAATTACATGGGACGGAAAATCATAATTGGCGAAACGTGGTTGTAAATCACTGAAACAAGTATGCTAGGAAAAAGAAAAATAAGTATGTCTTTATTTAAGATCTCAATTGCCACACAGAAGTGTCTGTGAATCCATAGTTCTCCATGGCAGTGACCCCTGGCAGTTTGTACTTTGCCAGCAGCGCCATCTGGTGTCGTCGCTTCTCTGTCAGCCCGTGCCTCCCAGGGTCACCTATAAGAACCTGGAAGAATAATGAAACATCGTTAGACAACAACAATTCATCATGCAACTCTGAAGCACTTTACAAATTGTTGCCGAAGAAATTACTGATTTTTTTTTTGTGTCTGGGTTGCGTAATCGATAATGTAAAAATGAATCGCTGAATGTGTTGCTAAACTCAAGTCAAGCGAACAATATGAACCGATTTCACGAATTCCTTTTTTATGCTTTTTATTTTACCTATTTTATTTTTAGTTTTTACGCAGAGAAAAAAAATGCCTGTAAAATAAATCAGCTAACCAGTTGCATTTATGTGATAAATGAGATCACTTGACTCCTAGCTGACGATCTTTCCACCAAAGTTTTTTTTTTTTTTATGACCAGAAACTTACTGTTTTTCCATATATACTCAGAGCGTGCAGCCATTTAAACAGAACATTTGCGAATTCTTCGTCGTAAAACATATCGCCTATTAAAATAGTTTCAAAACTTTTACAATCATCTCCAATCATATTTTCCATGCTTGTTTCAATTATTGTAGTTTCATTTGCTTTGGCGTTTATTTGCGTAGCTGTTAAAGCATCTGTAACGAAACAGTCATTTCAAGACGAGCCTGTGCGGGGATGTAGCTCAGTGGTAGAGCGTTCGCTTTGCATGTGAAAGGCCCCGGGTTCGATCCCCGGCATCTCCAAAGTTTTGTTGTTTTATTAGTTACTAGCTTTTGCCCGCGACTCCTATCGCGTATATGTTGGTTATCGCGACCAAACATAGCCTATGTCACAGAACAGATAATAGTACTCCTATGTCCTTTCTCAAGGTCTAATCTACCCCTATACCAAATTTCATCAAAATCGTTATAGGCGCGAAAGACGGACAAACAAACAGACACACACTTTCCCATTTATTTTTAGTATGGATGTTTTCCTTCAGTCTCCTTTAGTGGGTATATAAGGGCCGCGTTCAAACCGGTAGGTGGTCTCTGGTTTTTGAATCAGCGCGCTCCCTCTCAACCACATGCATGGCCACGTTTTTCTGCTTAGCGCCGCGGGGCGCGGGGCAGTGTGCGGGTGCGTCAATTGCTTAAGTGGTTTTAATGGTTTATACGGACTTTTACTTGGATGTAGAAGTAGATAGGTACCTGCAGAGTAATTTTGAAGTTAGAAGGTAGGTACAGTTGGCAGGTAGACTACTTTAGTACAGTTGGCTACTTCCAAGGATCCATTATGTTAGATAGGTAGGTAGGTACTTACAAATATCTATGTCGTTTGCCAGCACACGCTTCGCATTCATCTTTGCTGCGGCAATAGATCCCGCCCCACAGCCACAACCAATGTCCAGTACTGCTCGATTTTTGACAATATCTTCATTGTCAAGGATATACCTGTATAAATAAATTTTTTCAAGTTTCATAATACCTATCATAGCATCAATTACTTTGGCGATTTACACACTGCCCCGCGTCACGCGGCGGAGAGCGGGGAAGCGTGGTGTCGCGTCGCCTCTACTATAAGAATTATACTGTGCCTCTACAGCTTTTTTGCATAGAAAAAACGCGAGGTCAAATACACTGTAAACCCGCGCGTGATGGCGGGGATAACCGCGAGGCATGGCACACTGAAATCTGCCATCACGCGCGTGATTTTGGCGGGATTTTAATTTACTACATAAAACGAATAAACTAGTGCCAGTTATTGACTAATAGTAGTACTATTAAATAAAACAATACTGCTATTCGACAGCAGATGGCGCTTTACGTCCACTATCAATGAGTTCGTTTTGTATTGTAATTTAACTCATTATTTCACAATCTGACATTTGCAGTGGTCAATTTACTATCTGAAATTAAAAAAAACGGACTATAGATGATTTCGGAGACTTTGTAGTCAAGACGTCCTGACGCTGACTGTACCTAGGTACACTCTACAAAGGAGATACGGTTGCACCTTTACATACAACTTTATATGAAAAAGTGCAACCGTAGCTCCTTTGTCAACTGTACATACCATTTAACACAGACCAGACCATAACACATACCAACAAGTTGTTAGGTATTGTTAACAATTAGAGCGTTTTACAAAATTTGCTAAAAATTTGCATAAACATAACACAACAGTTGTTAAAACACCCGTTCATTACTATATTTATTCTACGAAACTAGAGTTTATCAATTTTCTAAGTACCAAGGTATTTCCAAAATGATATTTCAACGAATTCAGACAAGCGGCGTGCATTCAAAACGCAATTAGGACAAGAACTCGTTATTAACCACATACGTAAACATGTAAATTTGTGAATATTCGCATAATTATCACCACAACCAATTTGATATGTTGATCTTTTGTGTTTGGATAGGTAGGTTTACTTTTATACCAATTACCATTTATGTATAAAAACTATGTTCGTTTTTTTTTACACAATTTTTCGATACGGTAAAAAACGTACCGAACCTAGAGGTCCTCGCGTAGACACGAAAGTCTGCCAAGAAAAATTAAAGTAATTTTTTTAAGATAAATTTTATAAGTACCAACTAGGTAGCCTTCAAAATTTACTAATACTTTTAAGACAGTTGAACGCGTAAAAGTACAAATCTCCTAAAAAATTATCAAGTAATTCGAGTCTAAATCAATTAAATTCAAATCAACCGGCAAAAACAAAAGAGGCAGGACTCGACGGTATTCCCGTCCATTTGAGCAGTCCGACTGGGTAAGTACCTCCGCCCTACAGAAAACCGCGGCCATAATAACCTCGTGTTAGGTTCCCGGCAATGAGTAGGGTAGCCTGATAGCACAAGAACTCACTGGAGAGTTTTTGTGCTATCAGTGGGAAGACCAAAGGCTATTCCTGCTTAGTCTTCTACACTGACGGCACAGAAACTCTCTGTGTTTACAGGATCGGTAGCACGAGTGTGACTCCCTTGATGTTGCACACGCCTATAGGCACGGTAACCACTTTCCATCAGGTAGGCCATGTGCTTGCTGCTACCTCAGTTGTATAAAAAAACACTCCTTAATCGTTATTACGTATTACCTATAAGTAGCTATAACCTTTTAGAGTATTTAACCGATCCATAATTCCACCCACTCAGTTTTCTCCGCCAATGACATTCATTTAGAACAGAAATAATACTTAACTTTGTAGAATTTCTTAGTTCTGTCTAAGCTAATATACAAACAAACCCATAAATACTGGAAAACGACCAACAGCAGTATTCTTTTCTGAGAAAATCCGTCTGCATCGTCGCGCGTCGGAATACTTACCTCTGTATTCCGAGAAATATCCCCTTTCCTCCTCCATAAGGCTGCGTTTGTACTGGTCAAAGTGTTTCTATTGACGTATTGGATTGCCCTTGTCGTAACCATAGCATTAAAAAATCTATACTTCTTTTTCACGGTCCACCTGATGGAAAGTGGTTACCGTGGTTTATGGACGTGTGCAACACCAGGGGAGTCACACTCGCGCTGCTGATCCTATAAACAGAGAGAGTTTTTGTGCCGTGTAGAAGACATAGCACGACTAGCCTTTGGTCACAGAATAGCTAATAGCTTTGGTTTTACCACCGACAACACAAAACTCTCCAGTGAGCTCTGGCTGGAAATCCCCTCGGATACCCACCCCTCCGGAGCCGGAGGGGGAGGTTATGTCGGACTCGAACCGACTAAACCGCACGCCGTCTGTGGGTCGTGGTGCTAGGCCGAAGGTGAGGTTGTCTTGCGACATATCCCTCGCACCCCGGCTGACCCAGAGCTCTGGCTACTCTATTCACTGCCGGAAACACAACACGAGGTTATTATAGCCGCGGTATTCTGTAGGGCGGAGGCATTTCCCCAGTCGTACGGCTCAATTGGACGGAAATACCGTCGTGTCCTACCTCCTGCTAATACTCTGCCGTAACACAGATAAGACTAGTGAAAACTATAACAAAAAGGATAAAATGATAACACCCTACCTGTATAGTATTTACTGTATACCAACTTGAACCGTCTTCGACCTGTGTGCGTA
Organism: Eilema caniola; assembly: GCA_949126895.1. Lineage (NCBI taxonomy): Eukaryota > Metazoa > Arthropoda > Insecta > Lepidoptera > Erebidae > Eilema > Eilema caniola. The sequence continues at coordinate 12,596,178 of OX421460.1, read as the reverse complement.
GAGCATTCGATTGCTATGTAATCGGGCGCAGGTGTTTACTTATTTGTTTAGTTTCTTCTGAATGTTTCTATTCCTGGTAGGTATCTCCGCCTAATAGAACCCAATTACAATTACATACAATACAATTTTATTGCATTTGTGAGAATGTCCGGAAGTTTGCAAAGCCTCTTGAAAGAGTTCACTTATCGCCACAAGTGCAAAGTGTGGGCCAGACCTAACGTGGAGGGTGGGTGTGGGGTGGGGGCACAGTCACTCATCTGTGTGAGGGAGAATTCCTAGAAAACGGATTAGGGGAACGCTGGAAAGTATTCAGACAAATAATTTGAATACTACTGAGAACTAAAACCATTAAGTAGACACTGTTTGGCCGAATCTACTGTATATTAATCTTTGCTTCTTTGAATAATATTCTATTTAAAAGAAACAAAAAATGTCTTGTTTTCTGTGTACCTATATGAAATATTGATTACTTTAACCATTATTTTAACCGACTTCCAAAAAGGAGGAGGTTCTCAGGTAATTCCGTCCATCTGCAGCTAAGCTATACATCAGGTGGGCCGTGTGCTTGTCTAAAAAGATCACTCATCAATTTTCCCTACAATATATTGTTTTCTTGAACGGGCATACGACTACGGCTATCCTTGATATTTTCTTGTTTGATACATTTTAGAGCGTGATTTTACAGTCGTCCGGTCTTAGTTTTAAACTTAATTTATTATTTATATTATTTTGCGGCAAGTGATAGTTAATAATTAAAACATATTTGAAATGTTCTAATTAAACCCTTTCATTTGATACTAAACACAGCATATTTATTTCAAATGTATTTTTAACACAGTATTTTATGAGCGCTAGAGGGCGCCACACAAGGTTTAGTGACACGTCACATAGCCTATAACCATCGGCGGATCAAGACGCTTGTAAGTATACCTCATTTGTCCAGTTCTAATAAGTAGTTAAGGAGCTATGAGGGCACAAGTGAACAAATATACATACATAGCCTGTCAACATCATAACCCCCCTTTGGCTTCGCTGTAGTCGGTTAAAAAAATGCTCCGTAATCCTCAGGATTCATTTACATTTATACTATATTTCTGCCTCTCTTGGGGACACACAATTTTACACATTACATTTATAATGTAACTAGCTGTTGCCCGCGGTTCCGACCGCGTGGCTGTCGGTTTTCCTGAATTTTCTTTGCTATAAACCTCACGGAGCCCGAGACCTTTCCAACGAATGCAAAACCGTGGAAATCGGTTCGTGCGTTCTGGAGTTATAGCGTCAGGAAGGAAAACCCGACTTATTTTTATATAGTAGACTAGCTGTCGCCCGCGGCTCCGCCCGCGTGGATGTCGGTTATCGCGAATCGGACTATAATTTGAGATTTAAACTATCCTATCTCTCAAGTTGGATCGAACTGCACATCGTGTGCGAATTTTATTATAATCGGTTAAGTGGTTTAGGAGTCCATTGAGGACAAACATTGTGACACGAGATTTATATATATTAAGAAGATGTATGTAAAATTGTGGTAAAACGTAATGTCTTTTACGTGCTAAACATGTCGGAAGGATTTACAAAAAGTATTTCAATGCAGCGAATGCCAACGGCCATACCACGTTGAATACACCGGTTCTCGTCCGATCACCGAAGTTAAGCAACATCGGGCGTGGTTAGTACTTGGATGGGTGACCGCCTGGGAATACCACGTGCTGTTGACTTTTTGCTGTCGAATTTTCATTCATGTTTATTTGCTAAGTTTTTTTTCAGTTTAAGTAGGTATCTATATTATACTTATTCACATTTTGTTCTTTAGCTTAAGCTTACATTTTCAAATGATTTTAATCTAGCTTTTTCTAGGTCGTGGTCGTGCCGGACAATCGGATTATAAAGATTATTTTTAAAAAAACGTACTTATTACCAAGGTACTTTCACATCGACATAACACTCGATGCTAAAATCAAACACAAGACTCCGCATCGACATCGAACACACAACTTGTACTAGCTATTCAATATTCAATCCAGTTCCCAGTACAATGACTCATGCCCTATTCCACCGGGTCATGAGCCTATAACGTTACCGAGGCTAACCCGGTCAAGGACGGTGCCGAAGGTCGCACTCACTCGCGCGACCTCGGCTGACTCACCTTGGGCCTGAGTCAAGCTCGTTACTATGGTGGCGGGAGGACGGGCCGTGAAGATTGGAAGCTAATTTAAAAAATATTCTACCATAATCTACACTCAGCCTCAGATGCAAGGTTCCAGTCAACAATAGTGCCCCGAATACGGCAATAGTCGAGCCGAATACAATGGTTGGTGAAATGCGGATCTTGATTCACCTCTACCTAACCCTTCGGGGAATAAAGGTATGATTTGTATACATTTTTGTATGTATTCTACACAGCGCTATCTAGATCAAAAGTAAGCATAGATTAATTAGCGAACTAACTCAACCACCAATGTAAATATTTGCACAGAACGGGCATCGAATCCGCGCCTCCTATGTAGCAACGTTCGAATCTACAGCTACGCCTCGGAAGCCACTTCCTACTATTTAGGTGTACTAATATTGTATGAGTGATTAGCTGCCCCGCCTTCGCATGAGAAAGTTTAGTTTTTTAATCCCTTTACACAGAATAGATTATGATACCTATTATTATTTATCGCACAGAATAGATAGTATACTCCCTTAATTACACGCCAAACGGCAAACGCAAAAGGTGTTCCTAATAAGGCATTAGGTACCTATCTTCTTACAGTGGATATGCGAATTCATCTACTTTGGTTTTGCCATAAGGGAGAATTGTACAGAAATAACATTAAGACTTCAATCAATGTTGGTCACGCCTGAAACTGGGTTTCTTCATTTTTCCAAATATTAAGTGGTTGAGTGCTAGTCTGCTGTGTCAGTACTCTTAAGATAAGTAAAAGATAACTGAAGTTGTAAATTCCTTACTGTAGCCACAGATAAAATATTGTATTACGTAGTACCTATAGCTGACATTCACGACGTTATTGCATGATGTATCACTCGTCAAAATATCGGCAAGATTGAGTTTATTTCAAGTATTGCTAAGGTAGAGATTAGTATTCATACAAATTACCTAACAGGACATATAATAGGGGTTAAAGTATGAAATTGCCGTTTCATTGTAATAGATACTTCGAATTGACATAGAACCTTCATGGTTTGAGATTTTTGAGTGAAACTTTTTCCACATGGTACCTATGTAGTTCTTCATTTAAAAATGTGCAACATTCGATTATCGACTTTCAGTTGTTTTTTTTATTCAGCTTAGACAAGAAAGATGGATACTTCGAAAATTCGAGTGATTTTTGAATACGAGTTCCGACGCGGAACTAACGCGGCAGAAACAGCTCGCAATATCAATGTTGCGTTTGGAGAGGGGACTGCTAATGAACGCACCGTGCGATTTTGGTTTAAACGCTTTCGTGATGGAAACTTTGATTTGAAGAACGAACCACGAGGAAGGCCGTCCACACAGGTGAATAACAATGAATTGAAAGACATGGTGGAAGCCGATCCGAGCCAAACTACCCAGGAATTAGCTGCATGGTTTAACGTTACCTTACCAACAATATTGACTCATTTGCGTCAAATCAATAAAATAAAAAAATGAGAAAAATGGGTACCTCATGATTTGACTGATCTGCAGAAAGAAATGCGTGTTGAAACTTGTGTTGCCTTGTTGAATCGATACAGAAATGAAGGAATATTGGATCGAATTGTGACATGTGATGAAAAGTGGATTCTTTACGATAACCGTAAGCGAAAAATGCAATGGCTGACCCCAGGTGAAACGCCACAACAGTGTCCTAAAGCAAAGCTTACCAATAAAAAGGTAATGGTAACTGTTTGGTGGTCTCAGCATGGTGTTATTCACTATAGCTTTCTACGATCTGGTCAAGCAATAACGGCAGATGTCTACTGTGCCGAACTCCGAACAATGATAGCAAAACTAGCAGTGAAACAGCCCCGACTCATGAATCGATCTTCACCATTATTGCTCCATGATAACGCGAGATCTCATACAGCACGAGAAACCGTTTTAACTCTACAGGAACTGCAATTAGAAACTATCCGTCACCCTCCGTATTCGCCAGACCTTGCTCCAACAGACTACCATTTTTTTCGTGATTTGGACAATTTTCTATGTGATAAAAATTTTTCTTCTCAGGAGGCAGTACAAAATGCTTTCACACAGTTTGTCGAATCTAGATCACCAGAGTTCTATCGCAAAGGCATAAATGACCTTCCTACTAGATGGCAGCAATGTATAGATAATAATGGTAATTATTTTGATTAAATAAATACGTTAAATTAAAAAAAAAAACGAATTTCAATTTGTCAGTACAAATCGGCAATTTCATACTTTAACCCCTAATATTAAAATTAAACACTAAGATTAACACTATCTAAGATTTTTAAGGTTCAAGGCATCACGGATCAAGGTTCATAGTTGTAGACGCATAATATTTGCTAGTAGTTTATTATGTATCTATTTTTTTTTATAGGGAGTTTATTTTGCTGAAGATTACGAAATTATCGCAGTTCTAAAATTTTAAAAAATTAAATCCCCGGCAAAAAGCCAACAGCACGTGGTATTCCCAGGCGGTCACCCATCCAAGTACTAACCACGCCCGATGTTGCTTAACTTCGGTGATCGGACGAGAACCGGTGTATTCAACGTGGTATGGCCGTTGGCACCATATGGATGAAAATACAAATACACTCTCTTAGTTATCCAGAAAATGAATAATACGTACCTTTTTCCTTAAATTACGTTATCCACAGGTGATCATAAAATCTGTGACGTATATTATTCAAAGATCATAATCAATAGAGAACCAGACTCAAAAAAGGTCTTTAAAACGCAGGCCTACCGAGCTTGCAGGCATAGAGATATAATATATATTATCACAAACGACATTATATCTAAACGGTTTAGTGAATGGAGATTTTCTTGTAATAGTCATTAACACCCTTTTCTCTTTTTACTGCCAATTTATGTTTAAACTGTAAATGTTATACCTCTAGTGGCTTATTTTCGACCACAAAATAGGTAGGTACTTTAAATTATTTACTTTTCATATTTTCTGAGCTGCAAAAGAAAATGTCTTATTAAAAAATAGTACTTAACGCTTCTTTCAACTATTACTCACAGTTCACGCCATGTTCGGGCTTATCAAATCCTGTAATGTATTCCAGGTGAGTCATTATCTTTTGTCTCTTTTGTTATGATGATATTATAACGTGCTGTCTCTCTTTATTGAGGTTCACTTTAAGGGAATTGAGGCTTAAGGTCGTTTGTCTCGTTTTTACTGATGTGTTTTGTGTTCCATCTCGCTTTTACAAATAGGTAATGCAAGTAGTATTACTCAATGAACTTTCTTCTTTGTGCCTCATCTATAGTACACACGGGATTAAAATTATGTGTGGCAATGTATTGGTAGTGGTGGTAATGTAGGTCTTAAAATAATACGTGCACGTGTTCCTTGTTCCCGCAGTTGGTAGGATACAACACCTCGTGTCTCTTAGAATTAGTTACAAAGCCCTATCGCCTTTAAATTTTCCTATAGGTACAATACCACCACAGCGAATTCGCTCCGAAATTACGAAATGGTATTAAAAGATTATGTTTCTTTCGAATTAAAGAAAAATAGAATCGGTCTAGGCGGGGTTTGAACCCGCGATCTTTGCCTTACAAGGGCAATGTTTTAACTACTAGACCTCGCCCTATCCAATTCAAATTTATTCTTGTATCTAGGACTGCCCTTGTAAGGTAAAGATCGCGGATTCAAGTCCCGCCTAAACCGATTATTTTTTTTCTCTTTTATTCGGTTTCAATATTTAGCATAAAAATGCTTAAGAATTTAATTCAAATTATATTTGTCGTTCAGTATAGTTTCTTTTTCTTCTTCTTAATAAGATTAATAAATAAAAAATTCAAACGGTGCAAGTCTTACAATTTAATAGTCGTACGATTATTAAATTGGCAAACCCGTATTAAATTATATGGTCAAATTAACTTCAGTTTGGATAAACCCAAATGCAATAATAACTAGGAAAGCAAGCAATGCAACACTTAATAATGTTTGCATTTATTTCTCAATTGTCTTGACTATGAATGAAACCAGAAAATCCGTTGAGCTATGAGTCACAGTTACAAGCATTATTGCTAAAATAAACTGTAAGTGGTTAATAAGATCGTAATTAGTATGACAGGAATAGTATTAAAATTATGAATTAAATGTCTGGTGTCATATAGTATACAAGCAATATCGTACTTTGTTTTAACGTAGTTAAGTTTGAATTTATAATAGTGGCTTGGTATTTAGATCCTTATATTATTGAGGTAACACTTTTACAAACAATTTGTTGAACTCGATTGAATTTGGAATGTTGGAATTTTTCACAGATAAAATACAAAACTGTTTATTTTTGTTGATATTATCTTTGACAGAGCACGCAAAAGGATGTCCTTTATAGATAAAAAATCATCTGACTAATCCACGTAAGACAGCATTTTATTATGATTAAGTATTTTCCCTCTCAATTGATTGATCCTTTATGATTTGGGTTTTCACGAGCTTTAGAAATGTGACTTTACTGAGTGTTTAGCCAAGCAGTAAAATTCCAATAGACTTGAATAGACGCTGCTGATACAAGTTTTTATTCTATTCCAGCCGGGGTGTGTGGGATATGTCTTAGGACAATCTCACCTCCGGCAACCAACGGCCCACAGACGGTGTGCGTTTTAGTCGGTTCAAGTACGATATATCCTGCGCCAGCGGTTTATCCGTGGGGATTTTGCGCACATGCGTAAGAGTCACCTCGAAAAATATCACCTTCGCTATGTATCGAGCACTTTCAGTGCCTGACTTCCTTCCTTTCCTTGTCTCTTTTTCTCCTCTTGTCCCACTTGTGCTAGAAGTAGCCGTACCTAGTACTATAGTACCATCCACTTACCATAGGACCGTGTGCTAGGCAGATAGTAACTTCTTTTTTTTTAGATGTTTGTTATTAACGACTTCAAATGAAGGTACAGTTTTCATCCCGAATAAAGGTTCCTGATTGTGGCTAAGCAGGTAATTATATCACGTGGGTGGAGCTGCGATCAACGATTATTCAGTTGGTGTCGTTGTTTTTTTTTAGTATGTGTACAAGACTTGCATTAATAAACAAGTAACTTTGGTATTCCCCTGCACGTATTGAGGTACAGTCCCTAGCTGTCTCTACGCACTCGCACAGCAAACAAACATCAGACGTTCTACATTTTAACGTATTTTCCTGTGAGTGTCATTGAAAGTAGTGTTCAAGAAATGCTGTAATGTTTGATATTTTACATAATACACTGCAATAATAATGGTTTTTACTTTTTAACCTGGAGTTCCCTTTGAAATGGAAAAGTATAGTGATTTCATTCCCTCATCCCATCCCCATTTACCGAAAATAATTAAAGGCGTCTGTCGGCCAGCTGGTGTTTCATTAAGACACTGATCCTAAAGATGACCCTTTCACACCCTAAACATAACCACTTTCAAGCTAGGTCATCTAGTAGAAGGTACACGAAATGAATCTAACTTATCGCCGCTATCGTGGTATTTTACCGAAGAGGGAGAGAAAATATTACGTCGAAAGGGATGTAACATCGTGAGTCATTCGGGATAAGTTACAGGACTCCCGGTGACTCACACATCGGGGAATGCGCTGAGTATACAACTTGTTTTATTTGCTAACTGGGAAACAGGGACTGAGATAACGACTATGAAATGATATTATAAGCAGTAACAATTAGGTAGGTACTACATATTTTAAGCGAATTTGAATTTGAAGCGGCGGTAGCTAAGTGGTGATTAAGTCGGCATTACGATCAAGAGTCCCGGGTTCGAATCCTGGCCATTACACTACCGACGTAAACCCACACCTAGCACAAGCAATTTAACCTAGCCTGGTTGGAGGGGTTAGAGGGAATTTATTTTATTTTATAATTTTTAGGATAATTTTATTTTAGTCTTTAGTCAAATCTATTTTTTTGAAGTGAAAACTTCTTTAGCGGCGTTGGTTGGGTAAAAAGTGATTAAACTCGCGTCAGGATCACTTGACCTTTGAACCGTTACCGACGACTGACGTCATACAACATTATCGTCATACACGCTAAGAAGCTTTGTAGCTTAGCGGTAAGCGTTTCGACTGTAAGTCCTTATGGTTTCAGATAGAAGCGGGTTCGAACGTGGGCTTCTGACACTTTTTGTGATTATTTTTTCTTTTTGTAATTTATTAAGTACTCTTTTTTATACCACTTGGGTGTCAGACAAACAGGGCCCACCTGTTAGGAAACGGTTGTCGTGGCCTAAGGAACCCTAGGGGCGTCATTTTTATCCTGCCCTGTTTGTGAAAATGTTTGGATTTGTGTGGAGTAATAACCTCAAACGGCTGGACGGTTCTGGTTGTTTGGCACAGGTATCAGTGGCGACGGGTCCCTATAACCTGATTCTTGCCGGCTTGCTCCACAGAGAGAAGACGTGGTAGAATTAGCATACAAAATTGCTATGGTCGTTCTTTAAGAGGTGAGATTATTTCCAACGGCTTCCCTTATAAAAAATTTCATCCTTCACCACCGACAAGTATACGTACCTCGCAGTGGCCTGTCCTCCAGGCCAGTAGAAGGCCCAAAAGGGATCCTTAAAAGGGACCTCATCTTCACCAGCTCTCCACAATGGACATGCAGGAGTGATTAACCGCAACGCTAGTTCAGGAGTCAGGTGTCTTCGGGAAGAGACTGTATGCTTTAGAATCAGGGAACTGATATCTTTCAGCATTATTTCTGCAAAGAAGAGATAAAAATATAGGTTCTGAAGGAGTTTAGAGGATTCGGTGATAAGCATATTGATTCAAACGGGTAGCAGATAGTACTGTCTATTTTGAACTTACCATAAGAGGTACAGTCAGCGTCAGAACGATTTTATAAAAGTATCAAGAACAAATCAAACTGTTTTCAAATTGTATTTTTATCCAAACCAAAGTACCAAATATGAGAACAGTCAGTCAACGGGAAGGGCGGATAACTTGTATGATCCTAATGCCAATTAAGATTTCAAGTACCTAATTTTATTCAAGATCTACCTGATACTGACTGTACACGATCTGATTTTTGATTTCGCACGTCATGTCGAAGAGTAAGAAGCCGGCTAAGACCTGCTTGTTAGAGCGTTTTCACACTCATCCGATATCCGACATCCGATATCGGAGGAAGTCAAATGTATGAGATATGTATCTCTCTTTCGCATTGTCCGGCCCGATATCGGTTATCGGAGCCAACACCACTGTTTTGGCCTGATATCGGATCACAAAGAGACTAAAACAGCGACTGCAAGCAATTTTCGACCTTAATGACATTTTCTTAGTTACGTGTCTTTTCGCCTTAAATGATGACGCTGATCGCGAATATAAGAAAGAAAAACTCATACCATGTCTTGTCAATAAGGTCGAAAATTGCTTGCACCTTATTTCTTTTTTTCATCCGTAGCATCCCTTACTACAATATTTTTCACGTAGCATGGGTACGGTGACGTTTGGGATTTGAAGTTACTAGAGATGTAGTCAAGATAAAATCGCATGAAATAAAATCGATTATATATCTTATCGAGATCATTTATTAATGAAGAAGAAATCGATTCTATTAACTAATAATTTTGAAGAAAAAAAGTAAAACAAAATTGATAACCTGTTTAATTATTTATTAAAAATCAAACATGTTCATCATCTTCATCATCATCATCATCATCATCATCATCATCTGACTCGTCGACGTGAATAATTATTTGGGAATCAATTATGCAGTCTATTCTAATGTCTCGCTCCCAGTCATGTAAGATTAGATTTTTGGTTTTCTCCACTACTTTCTTCCAGTCATCGCCAGTGACATTTTTGCATCCCTCTTTCAATAACCCCATCATTTTTGTGGCTGTAAAAGGCGGAGCTGTATTTTTTCGCGCAGCGTATCCTGAAACAAGATAAAAAACAAATTGAGTCATAGAATTCAAGTAATAAACATAATCATATTTTTGTCAGTATGTAAATAGACTATGGTTAAACAAGTTACCTTTGATTTGGGCCCAAATTAATTCAATGGCATTGTACTGACAGTGGTACGGTGGAAGCCTCAGGACTTCGTGACCATATTCGTTTGCCATCATATCTAATTTGTCTGTCGTTTGGGGCTTGTGCATTTTTACGAGCTTCACTAGCTCCACCTTTAATTTCGTCTCATCGGCTTCCACATTATTGGCTTGGAGCCACTCGATCAACTCGCTCTTCTTATTGGAAGAAGTCGGCGGTTTGTTCAATTGCACGGAGTGATATGGGGCATTGTCCATAATAATTGTGCTGGGTTCTTCTAAATTGCTAAGCATATTTTGAAACCACTCCGTGAATACTTCCGCATTCATATCTTCGTGATATTCTCCCGTCTTTTTCGATTTAAAAGCAAGTAGCCCATTTTCTACAAATCTTTCCTTCTGACACTTTGGTCGAGGCATGAGGTGTATCGTCAGTCCACATTTTACCGACCGTATGATTGGCATTCAGCCAAGTTTCATCCAGGAAGACGACATTGCTCCAATCGGTAATCGCTTTAGCCTTTTTCAAAAAGGTAACCCGCGCAAGTGCTATATCGCCCCTCTCCATGACAATTTTTCTTTTGTTTACTTTTTTGAATTGGAAACCAATGTCCTTCAATACGCGCCACAAGGATGTAGGACTTCCAGTAAACAAATCAGCATCTTTTAAAGACTTGACCAGCTTTAGAAGCGTCGGTAATTCTTTATTCTGGTAATAGTTATAAATGTGGCTCCGTATAGCATCGGCCGCAAAACTGTCTACATCTGTTACAGATGCCTTTTTGGTTCGCTTTTTATTAGGGGTGGACAACTTATTTTCTTCTGTATCGTGAGTACCATATTTTTCTCGAGTGATTCGAGCAACCGTGTTCCGCCCAATGTCTAACGCATCTGCCACTCGATCCAAAACGTTGGACACAGGCAATAGCGTTCCGCCATTCTCACGTTCCCGCTCAAAGTAATCCCGCAATCGAACTACAAATTCACGGGCTTGACTACCAAGCACAGTCTTTTTCGTTCTTTTTGGCATTTTGCCAAAAAAAAAACAACAAAACAAAAGTCAATAACAAAAAACGGTAACGAAAACAACAAAGCACAACGATAGTCAATAACAAAAACAAGTAACAAAAACACCACGCAAGCTCAAAACAAAGAAAACAGACCGCATACAAGGCAGACGCACTCGTACTGAGTTGATATAACAAGATGGCTGCCAGCTCATGCTTAAGCAGTGTTGCTATATTATAATAAAGCTCCACAAAGACAAAAATGCTTTGTTTAAAGTTTATTATTACATAATTATATTTTATAATCGTATTTTAGTTAAAAATACAACTAACGATTTATGATACTTTATTCGACAATTTATCGATTATAACGATTTTACTATGTCAATCTCTAACGCAACCTGTTCCGATTCACGCATCAAGAATTATGTATTTGGAATGTTTATATTTAAAGTTTAAATAATTACGGAGAAATAAAAATAGTTTTAAGTTAAAAATGCAAAATAAAACAGTTTTCTTTTTATCTTCGTATTAAGTGTTGTTTCCTGTATTCCGCGTTAGGTAAATTGTTTCGAAATGAATCATGCATGAAATGGAATTAGTCAAATGTCACCGTACCCATGCTACGTGAAAAATATAATAGTCTGTGCTTTCGAGCAAATAGACGTACCGGGCCGATATTTTCGGATAAATGTGAAAACAGCACAAGGTGTCGGCTATGGGCGTCCGACACCGATATCGGATATATGGACGAATGTGAAAACGCTCTTACGGTTCTGTATAGCGGTCCTTCTGAGGATACGTGAACATCCCTCTAGTTTACTCTCATTGAACACCCGTGACCCTCCCATATCTCTTACTCACTTATAGTCCTGCTATAAGGTTGCCTTTCCATCAGAGATGTGCTATGCAGCGATGCTAGGAATATGTAAAAGCTAAGTTATGAAATTATGTGACCGTTTTCACTTTCCTGTGCAATGCAGCGTAGCGAGTAAAATGTGCTATGAAATTTCCTACAAATGTTCAAAATTCGAATCTATTCTCCATCCATGGCTCCACAAATAATCTTCACTACATAGTATAAAACAAAGTCGCTTTCACAGAGAAAGCGACTTTGTTTATATATATATATATATATCCCCTATATCCCTTTGTATGCTTAATTTTTAAAACTACGCAACGGATTATGATGCGGTTTTTTTTAAATAGATAGAGTGATTCAAGAGGAAAGTTTATATGTATAATACATGTTTAGTATAGTAGAGGGTGCAGGGGAACGGGATCTGACGCCTTGCGGGCGGAAAAATATTGGCGGTACGAAGTTCGCCGGGTCAGCTAGTAGGTACTCGTACATATATATATATATAAATCAACTTCACTTTTCGTTGTAATTTTATAACTCAAGAACAGGCTCACCTATCCAAACCAAATGTGTTCGGACTATTTAGCAGATTGTTCATGTGAAGTTCGCATGATGACCTAAAGAAGATTACACATAGGTAGAACTAGGTACTCCATATTATATTTCTCACTTATTGTTATTTGACATTTGGCAATGCCCACGATACAGGTACAAATATAAAATTCGAACATGAACGCGACCACCTACATACTGACATTTCCTTTTGTTATCTGTTGAAAATAGCGACAAATAACTTTCCCGTTTTGTGTGACGTAATTGGTAATTAATATCTGAGATCTTCGGTTACCTACTATATTTATTTACCACTTTGCTTGGTATGGTACCTATACGTCCTTTTCGTCCCTGAGCCACAGTCGGTATGTTGAAAACCATTTGTCAAAATTTATATTGTTACTTTTAAAACGTCTGGAAACGAACAATATTCGAAACGATTTTACAATGAATTAAAAATTAAACCAATAAAAATTGATCGAGCTACTTATTTATCTTTGTATACTTGTTTCAAAGGACAAAATATAACGTTTATCAATTTTTGTTTATCATATATTAAGTAAAGTTTTGCCAAATCCGTAGTTAGACTGGTACAGTGGATTTCAGATTCCAAGTTGAAAGCTTTGGAGGCGCCTGGGTTTAAGGTTTAGATGATGAAGAAGGAGATATTAAGTAAAGTTTTTGAATTAAGGTGATCAGTAACTAAAGGCGCCCACTCACTAACAGTTTACCGGACGATATAAATCTGTCAGTTAATCGCAATAACCCACACACTACCAGTTTCCTTAACGATTTTGGACTGACGACTACTACGATCCGATAGTGTGTGGCCGCCGAACGATTCCGGACAGTTCTAAGCCGGACAGTCCTAGGCCGTCAGGGCGAACGAGCATATGTCGAACGGCGGCCTGTCGATCGACGTTTCGTGTCAGCTTTTTTACGTAATAAACTTAGAATAAAACAGTGAATTAATTTTATTCTTTTGTCTGAAGTAATAACATTACGATGACATGTACCTACATCACTATTTTTTACTGAGATTTTATTCATTTTTTGTACATAATCGTCTATATTTCTTATGCACATAGTCCATTAGATTCAAAATGGCTAACACCTATTTCTCACAATGATTAGCACGTACTTATATAAGAATAACGTAGTGCAAGCTAGTTTCAACCTTATTGACATCACAACAAATATAGTTTTTTTTCTTATATTCGTGATCAGCAGCATTTATTTATTCGAAAAAACATGTAATTAAGAAAATGTCAATAAGGTCGAAAATCGCTTGCACTTTTTCGTAGTCTATGTAACTAATATCAGACCATTACCGGCAGGCGATCGTACGACCTAAAACTGACGACTCGCAACTGCTAGTGTGTGGTCGCAAAACTGACAACAGGGAATTGCCGGCAGGCCAAAATCGCTTTAGTGTGTGGGCGCTATCGGCTTACGACTGCAGGCCGCCGGACAGATCAGGAACTGCAGGTGGACTGCAGGCGGACTGTTAGTGAGTGGGCGCCTTTATACCTACCGTTGGCGACTGTACTTTCTCATGATATCAAATAACATCAACCAAAGTGATTCCTTTTTGTAGGCTAGGAATTATTCGATAAACCCACTCAAGTAGACGTAGAAGCTATTATTAATACTGTTGTTGCGGCTTCATGAGGGTTCAGAACAACACCTAAGTATCAATTGACGTCAAAAAATTAATTGAATACGACGTCGGTTCCATAGCTCGAGGCGTAGAAGTTTAACTATCATGATTGTTTTCGAGTTGCGTGGGCGCATTGTGATGCAACAAATGTCTACGGTTACAACAAACGATTGCTGTTTTATTTTCAAGTGTGAAAAACGTCAAGATGTTTTTTAAGAGTAAGTGTAGTACTGTACTAGGTAGTAGTAACCGAATTGCTTATGCCCGTTAACTCCTCCATTGAAAGCAAAATTGCTTGTGTTTGGAATGGCATCACGTTGGTTAGTGTAATTCGGATTCGAAGCCGAGACCTCTTCACACTGTTCACGCCTGACATGACTTGAATAGCTAAGAAACGTCATTCAAAACTTCAAGACATTACGAATTAAATTGACAACTTTATAATTAATCACTTTTACTATTGTAACCATAAGGGTTGAACGTCTGACCAGCTACCTAAATTTTATTTCAAACTAGCTTAACCGGCAAACTTCGTACCGCCTGAGAACCAATAAAAAAAGTTTCAATTTCCCATATTTTCTCACCGTTTAAACCTTTCCTGGACATCCACAAATATTTCAAGACTAAAATAAGCCAAATCAGTTCAGACTAACAGAATTGCAATTCATTTTAATAGTAGGTCCTTACGTATGAAATTAGCGTTTTGTCGTACTGATCAATTTGATCTGAAATATCTCCTCTTTGGTTAAGAATTCCAAATTCAAATTAATAAATTCATTAACTGGGTTTTTTTTTCTTTGGAATACAGTCATTCATTTGTTTTTTTCCTCATTTTTTTTTCTTTGGCGTCGCTTATTAACGCGCAATGGAAAACATGAAGTATCGGTATATTTACGAGTACGAGTTCTACCGTGGCACCAGTGCTGTAGAAACAGCTCGAAGAATTAATGATGTGTACGGCGCTGGTATCGCTAAAGACAGCACGGTACGTTTTTGGTTTCAACGTTTTCGTTCTGGAAATTTCGACCTTAAGAACCAACCCCGTGGTCGGCCGGAGATCAAAGTGAAAAACGAAGATTTAAAGGCTATTGTGGAAGCGGATCCATCACAAAGCTCTTCAGAGATAGCAGCAGGCTTCGGGGTAAGTGACAAAACTGTATTAATCCACTTGAAGCAAATCGGGAAAGTAAAAAAACTCGAACGATGGGTACCTCATGAATTGAGTGAATCGAACTTGCAAACACGGGTCGCCTGCTGTGTTACTTTGCTCAACCGACACAATAATGAAGGGATTTTAAATCGAATCATTACTTGTGATGAAAAGTGGATATTGTACGATAAGCGAAAGCGCTCATCGCAATGGCTGAACCCTGGAGACCCAGCCAAATCCTGCCCTAAACGAAAATTGACTCAGAAAAAGTTACTTGTAAGTGTTTGGTGGACTAGCGCCGGTGTCGTTCACTACAGCTTTCTTAAATCTGGCCAAACGATTACGGCAGATATCTATTGTCAGCAACTGCAAACCATGGAGGAAGAACTAGCTGTTAAACAACCGAGATTGGTCAATCGCTCTAGGCCACTGCTGCTTCACGACAACGCAAGACCACACACTGCACAACAAACAACCACTAAGTTAGCTGAGCTACAATTGGAATGTCTGCGACATCCACCGTACTCCCCGGACCTTGCTCCAACAGATTACCATTTCTTCCGGAATTTGGACAACTTCTTACAAGGAAAAAAATTCCACTCCGATGCAGCAGTCCAAACCGCCTTCAAAGAGTTTATTGATTCTCGCCCCCATGGTTTTTATAGTAAAGGGATCAATGAACTACCCATAAGATGGCAAAAGTGCATAGATAACAACGGTGCATACTTTGATTAACTAAATATATTTTACAAAAAAAAATCGACTTTTTATTCCTCCCGTACAAAACGCCAATTTCATACGTAAGGACCTAATATAATAAGATTAAGTTTTCTCCTAGCCGGAAACAAAGTCAATTCACACTCCGACTTCTTAACCACTAAGCTAGCAACAACAAGCTAAAATATTATTTTAAATTAGGATTATCTTCTTAAGTAATAGGATACAGTCGGTAACGCATGTCAAATACGTCAAATCCCATACATTCGTCATTCTATTCCATCAAAAGCCGGTCAACGAATTGCCACTTGTCTAGAGGGACTATAGTTTAATGGAAACTTTTGCAGCCGTCAAAGTAAATGCATTCTAACATTAAGAAAGTTGCAAGAGATTTATCTTAAGCTACCTAGTTGATGAAAGTATGAAGAAAACATCACGGTGACAATTTGGATCACACCTAGTAATAAGATCACGACGTAACTCGTCTCTTGAAATGGTACGATAACGATAACTTTATCTATCGATAATTGTACGTGACATTACATTTGTTAGGGCGTCACTCGTCATAAACATGTTGCTAAACTCATTTAGATATCTGAAGTGGTAAGAATATTATCTACTAGATGTTTAACCATTACATAATATTAAAAAATATATTGACAAGTGCGAAATTGTGGTGTTTCTGCTTCAGAAACCTATCGTAGAAAGAAAAGAACTCATTTGTGTTGCATAATTTCGGGGCTCGTGGCTTAGTAACCGATTAGATAAAATTAGCATGTTGCTACTTGCAAGCTAGGCTGACATTGTGCATTTCCATTCCGTGGCCTGGATAACACAATAAGCCGTCGGCTCCGGTTGCGTTAAGAACATTTATATCATTCGTTATGAGTAGCTGGAGTCCTTAAAGTCTGACATTGTGGTTCTGTGACTTCGATATTATAAGTGGATTATCGAGATCAGATGCAAAATATAGAAGTTTTGTAGTCATCTTAAAAAGGCTCGGAGACTGAAGAGAAGTTAGGTGTACAGTCACATTTTAAGCTATATTTAGCTCCATGTACTTACTGTGAGCCGTTGGTTTTTATTGGCATTTTATAGGCACGTACACAGATTAGCAGAAAAACCCAAAACATTTTTAAGGAAAATGTCAAAACATCATCAGACCGTTCAAGATAACGGGTGATCGATAATCTTGTAAACATTTGATAAGCTTATTATTATGTTGTATTTACTTAGAATCTGTGTCAATAAAACTGCAAATATGCGATATGTATTACTATGCAATAATAGCAGGAAAGTAGACCTAGGGCTCCGATGCGATGAGATCCAAGAAGCTTGTGGAGAGCACCCAGACCATTCCGACTTCCAATTCCAACCAATTCCGTCTGTACCAAACCATCAAGCGTTTATTTACTTCACTTGTATTATATTCTGGAATTTGCAACCAATATTAATGACGTCAAGTTGTTTTTCAAACAAACTAAATTACCCAGTGCCTCGTGGGTAAACTATTAATCCTACAACACAGATACGCAAACTTGCAAAGAAACCCATAAAATCTAATATTAACATTTAAATCGCACGTCAATTGTAAAACAAATAAAAAAAACACAGACCAGTAAAACGCGATTATAAATAGTGATCTAAAAATAGAACAAAACATGATCAACATGTTGATCAAGTGATGTGACTTGATAATTGATATCGATATAATGTTTTGACTGAAGTTGGATAACGGAATTATCTGTTTATATTTCGAAATGTCTAACTGAGGCAGATAGAAAAATACATCTAAACAATAGTAGAAAAGTTTAGTATTTCTGCTAATTATTTAGCCACTGAAATCATGATATTTGTTGGTATGATATCTTATCGACTCTATGGTTGTACCTTCGATAAAATCATTTTTTATACCACTCATGTGGCATACGAGCACACGGCCCATCTGATGAAAATTGCTTACCCTGTAAACACGAGTTTCTGTGCCGTCAGTGTAGAAGACAAAGTAGGAATGGCCTTTGGTCTTTCCACTGACAGCACAATTCATGCATTCTCGTTTAATACAATAAGAACTATTTTACGCTATCGATAACCTCAAGATCAATATTATTATCGATAGCGAAACCACTAACTCGGCATCACTTACGTATAACTGACAGGTAAGGTGACGGCAGAAAACAAATATGGTGGACGAAGCGTGCGCATGAGTCGCGTGCTACGTTCGTGATATTTTTGATACAGCTGACTATAACGGCCTTAATCAAGTTCAATGACGCGGCCAGTGCGCAGACGTCACTTCATCAGTTATTGTGAATGTAGGACAAGGTTTAGGACATTTTTTTTTTAATTTTAATAACCGAAATTATTTATATTCCCTCTAACCCCTCCAACTAAACTGATCCGAACCCGGGACCTCTCGATCATAACTCCTAGGGCCGACTAAAGCATAAACCAGCTCGCTTCCACAAAAGAGGAGCAGGAGTTAGCGGAATTCGGGCTCCCTGGTGCAACTGTGAACACAGATAAGACGAAGATTATGAATGGAATTACTACGAGCGGGCTCTAGGCCACAAAATACAATTTGGGATCTTTTGATGCGTGCACACACGAAAAGACATATTATTGCTATGCACTTTTAGCATAGATTACTAAATAGCTTTACCTAGGCAATTTCACAAAATTAAACAACCACAAATAAAAAGACTGGACGGAATAAGATTGGAAAAAAGTAAAATATTGGAAAAATATAAGCTGACATTTCGCTAGTCACAACTAAAATAAAAATTTCTTTGAACTTATATTGCGGTGAATGCCGTGATAACGTTTTTTTTTTTAATATTATCTACCCCTAATTTTTTTAAGAACATCCGATAGATGTCGGTAGTGGAAAAAAGTATATCATTCAATAGCTAAAATCGAAACCCTTGAAGGAGGCAACTGGTCGTTACCGAAGTCTAAGCATATATTAGGCCTAGGCTTAATTGGATATTAAGTTACCTAACCTATATGTATGTGTATATCATAATGATATTTAAATTTATAGGTACTATTTTGTAAATATACATGTGCTCGTACACGCTTAGCATACTAACAATCAACATCGTTTGGAAAATTCAACGTATATACTATGCGGGTTTTACCGACAGGAAAATTACAAACTTATTATAAGAAATATTTGTTTTTACCAAGTTTTAATTGTAAACATTTTTATCACGTTAAGTTTTATTGGTTTCTTGTATAAAAACAGTTATAATGGACATACATAAAAGATAATTAACTCATCACAGATATCCATCTCCTAGTAATTGCCCGATTTCTAAAGTTTGCACTATGGAGCTCGGTGTCGGCTTATTATTTTTGATCGATTTGTAGACTTTTACGAGAGGAACTGCTGCCCGAAAATCTTTGAAAAGAAGCCCAGTATAAGAGGCTCATCCTTTTTTTAGCAGGTGCAGGTTAACTTGAAAAGGCGACTGTTTGACAAAATATTTTTTTATTGTAGGCCTCTACGATTCTAAGATAAAGTATAGCGTTGTAGAACGTTCGGGTCAATCTCGGATTTCTGTGCTCCGGACTAATGCAAATACATACACTTTTTGCATTACTTTGTATGTGTCTTTCTCTATGTATAATACACTCGAGAGCAATGAATCCGGGTCACTCAAAGAATCCAAAAAATCTCGGAAAGTAAGAATGCTAGGTTAATTCAATAAATTGTATTTAATAGACAATTTAATACTCCTTAAATGAAAGTTAAAAAAATATGAGTCACCATACATTTTATTTACACAAAATTACATAAAGAAAAAAAACTGCTGATCTCTCCTTAAAACAAAAATAGGAAACATGAAATTTTTGAACTTTATGACGATTTTCTTGAATTTCAATACTTCGTATTACCTCCTCGTGCTTCCATTACTGCGTTTACGCGGTTTGGCATGCTGTACACCAAGTTCCTTATACGATTTTGGGGAATATTCTCCCATTCCTCTGTGAGAGCAATTTTGAGCTCAGGAAGCGTGATTGGGGGAGGGTTTCGTTGTTTTACGCATCTCCCTAGCTCGTCCCAAGCATGCTCGATCGGGTTGATATCCGGGCTGCGCGCTGGCCACTCCATACAAGTAATGTTCATCTCTTGAAGGTAGTCATTCACAATCCTACCTGTATGAGGTCGGGCATTGTCATGCATAAATATAGCATCCTCACCCAAATTGACCATAAATGGACCAACGTGTTCGTTGAGGATTTCTTCCACATATCTTACGCTAGTTAAAGAGCCGTTTTCTATGATCACCAGCTCTGTGCGACTTTCAGAGGAAATTCCGGCCCACACAAGTACAGACCCACCACCGTAGGCTACTTTTTCTTCGATGCATGCTTGCTTGAATCTTTCCCCTGGTCTTCTATACACTCTGTGTCTTCCATCGTGCTTGTAGAGCATAAATTTTGATTCGTCGGAGAACATAACTTTCGACCAATCTTCAATACTCCAATTTACGTGGTTCTGGGCATATCTTAGTCTTGAAATACGATGGCCACGCTCCAGTTTAGGGCCGTTTGCAGGTCTAAGGGGTTTTAAGTTAGATTCAGCAAGCCGACGTCTTACTGTCCATGCACTTGGGTTACTTCCTCCGAGGCGTCGAAACTGATTTGTGAGTTCAGTTCCTGTGAGAAAGCGATTTCGAAGCATGGTGTTCACCAAGTATCGGTCTTCTCGTGCTGTGGTACACCTAGTTCTGCCCGTTCCTGGTCTGCGTAGGTTAGAACCAGTTTCTTCGTAACGTCGGAGAACTCTTTGTACTGTTGACAGCGACACACCGACAGTCCTGGCTGTATCGCGCTGACTCCGGCCGGTTTCCACCAATGTAAGTATTCTGGTGCATTCTTCAAGTGTAAGCGACATGATTTCAGCTTGAATAATGAATATTGAGCACTATCAACCTGGTTTATGTACCAACATAAATGACAGATTACAAACAAAAGCAAAAACAAATCCTGTAATTTCGTAGTTCCATCTTCGACAGTGTTCCCTTTTCAAATTTGATTTTTTTATGATATAACTTTACAATAACTAAGAAGTTTTAATACTTTCATTTAAGGAGTATTAAATTGTCTATTAAATACAATTTATTGCATTAACCTAGCATTCTTACTTTCCGAGATTTTTTGGATTCTTTGAGTGACCCGGATTCATTGCTCTCGAGTGTATACTATACATGTATGTATTAATTCAACCTACCTGAGTTAAAAAGAAACAGTATTTTGGAGGTGGTTCCCCGCAAATTAGAATTTGGGCAACCCCTTCTCTGCCCATGTGGTGACGTACAAGGCGACTAAGGGAAAGGGCTGATTAACTTTAACATTAGACAGATTTGTACAGGTACAGCCCAGACTCAGACTCAGATGCCTCGCTCGAGTCAATAATATGTCCGGAATACGGCAATTGGCTCACCCCCTATTACGTGGGACCGAATACAGATTGGTGAAATGTGGGTGTTAATTCACATCTGCCTAACCCTTCGGGGATAAAGGCGTGATTATATGTATGTTTTTGGAGGTAAATATTAACTACAATTTCTTTTTACTTTTCACTTTCGTGATTAGGTATCTTTACTTATTTCTCAGTGAAAAAATTAAAAGTTATCCAATACCATGAATACTTATAATTATGTTGATCCTAGTCATATCAGTATTATATAAACGCGTCTCGACATGTTTTTTAATACCTTTATAATAAAAGTGAAAAAATATTATATACTTAAAAATTACTGGACTTAAAGCATTTGTAAAGTGTTTACTTCGGTAAACAGATTTTATCTGCTGGTAACACCGCCTATTGACGCACGCGCTTATGCGCAAACACATTCGTGAATCGAATTACGTTTACGTTCATTCATTGCTTTTTAAAAGTAATTGAAATTGTAAATAGAGTGATAAGCTTATAATTATATGGATAAAAGTATGGCTGCGCACGACAATGTGCCTACATCAAAAATTACATAATTATTTCAAGGATATTATGGACTTGGCGGCACGGGAGCTGTCGGTGATAGATAAATGGATAATTATTGAGTTTAGTTTTCACTTCTTTATATCACGACATACGTAGGTTACCGACTATTATTTATTTTGTGCTACTACTCTTAAATATATTGTTTTATGAAATCAATCAATTAGGTACAATCCAAGTTACACATAGCACCTTGGTACTGGCAGGCTCGCATGAATGATTTAATGACAATAGAGGAAACAAGAATATTATGGAGGAAGTTCGTGCAGTGAAGCAGATGACGGTCTGTTATCCCTGCACAGTGCTGAGCACATTTTAATTGCAATTAAACCGACTATTGTCTAAAAATATCTAAACAAGTTTGAATGAATGAAGTAATGAATGAATGAAGTAATGAATGAATGAAGTAATGAATGAATGAAGTTATTTCTAAGAATATGGTACATATCGAGGTCGTAATGTTATTACAGTGGTCATACATATTCTACCATATTAGGTGTAGAAATATTAAGTTTTACAGTAATAATAATAATGTCAAATAATAATACAGCATAATATGTTGTGACATAATTAATTAATTATTTCATTGGTTATTTATTTGTTAACATTAAATATGTTGAATTTAAATTTCATCATAGGTAACGCTCTCACACCAACTGGTAGTTTATTGTTTATTTTAATAGCCATACAATATGCTTTTGAAGAATATAGATGTAGTCTTTGTTGGGGTACTAAAATTTTATAAGGATCTCTACTATTTGTCTTTCCTAATATTTTGTCATGTAGCGGAAACATTTGAGGGTATTTTTTCACAAATATACACATTTCATAAATATAAAGGCAAGGAAGTGGTAGAATTTTTAGTTCCTTGAAAATTGGTTTGCAATGGTCCCAGTATCCAGCTCCATACAATTCATATCCATTAATTTTTCTACCTGTTTATGATTGCCAATAGGGTACTATGCGTTTCAAATAAGTTGATAACTGTCATAATGACATTTTGATACGTCGATAACTTCATTGTGTAACGTAAGGTCAGCAAATGCATTTTTATACTTCACTGTTGCTTCACTGTTGTTAATATATTTCCAATTAAATATTTATGATGATTGTTGAACCATATTCCCTTTTCAAGATAGATAAGGATAGGGTAGGATGAGTACATACACATTAAGTAAAAATTAATTTATCGGTTCTTTTTATATTTATTTATTTTTAATCGGGCGGTAATTTTGAATTTTTGAATAATTATAATTACTAAAAAATTTGATAAGTGCTTAATGAAAAGAATTTAATAATTAGGTCGTTGTTACCATACACGTATGAACCTGTCCGAAATGGATATTTTGTTGTTAGCTGTACATTTTTCATGAATACGGAATGAAGTTGCCGCGGTCGCGATTATCTTCTCATTTGAAACGCATAGTAGAGTCTGCTATCGAGTTTATTTTGATCGTTTTGATCTTTTAGACAGCGTTCGGGATTTTTAATTGCTTAATATTTTTTAATTGCTACTGACATTTACCCACCACTGTCTCTGCTTACCCCGGGGAATATAGGGTGCGATCATTATTTATGTATGTGCTGAAACAATAACTAGTTCACGTAATAATGCTTTAGTATGAGTCAGAGTCGGCTGTCTTGAAAACGGTATTTAGATTAATTACCGACACGAAAAATTTTTCCAAACAAAGTTGGTACATAATGAGAATGACCTAATTTGTAGGTTAGTCTTGATACCCCATTTCTCTATTCGCCCTGAATTTTTTTTAAGGAACGCTGTATTGATTACAGGGGTAGCAAGTCAAACCTAGTTTCTTATGACCATTTTTTGAATTATGATAACTGATGATAATATAATAATTGGACATATCGTGTTGACCTAATGAACGGTTTTTCTTTCCAACTTTAATACCACGAGCATTAAAAGTGTGGTGGACAGTTGTCACTACCTATCCCTGAGGAGAAATGGTGTAAGTAGTAAGTATGTCTGTCATTCTGGGACCTGAATCTGTGAAATTGGTCCTAAAGAAAACTTATATATTTCAAAACCTAATTAAAAACACAAAGTAACAGTTACCCAGGCGAAATACTGGTCCGGTAAATTTTAAGTAGAATTCCCAATTGACCTACGGGTTCGAAAAAGTAAAGTAAAAGTAAAATATTATTTATTGTACACCAATATAAACCGACATTTATAGAAATTTTATACATAATAATGTATGTACAATGGGCGGCCTTATCGTAAACAACAATTTCTTCCAGGCAACGCCCGTGGAACACCCAGGGGATCACCTTGGTGTTCCCCACGTTGGGCGCCATTGAATCGTTTAAAAAGAAGTTTTATACTGGGTTTCCTAAGTTAGGTTATATTAGATATTCAAAGTTAATGATTCCCTGCCTCGGCTAAAGCGGAGAACTGAGAATAAAAGAATTAACAAGATTGACAATAATTTATTAAAAATATAAACAATACAATTACAGAGTTCTCAGAGCGTGGAGTAAATTTCTCCATCAACCAATAAGAAACTTAGATTATTTTACGGAAGGTCTCCAGGCTATGTACTGGTAGGACACATCACTTATATGCTGCTCTTCAGTCACCTGAAATTGAAAACAAAATTTGCACACACTGCGTATAAGGAACAGTAATCACCCAATACTCAGGTACAAAAGTACAAACTTGCAGGCTGCGAAACTAATAGAATCCGCCATGCCATTACAATAATAGACCGCACACGTCCAGAGACAAACCGAATATTTAGCATAGAACGGCAGACTTAAAATGTAGCTAAGATATAATTTCAATCGATACCATCTGGATACTTGACTAAATGTGTACTTAATTAATAAATAATTAACTTTGCAATACCACGATTTGCATCGTCACACCGGGAACGATAAAACCTCTTATAACCTCACAGGTGGTACTAATGTAATTAACGCTTCTGTTTTAAATCGAATTTAAATCACATTCTGAAAACTTACCTACTACCAGTCTACTGTATAATTACAAAATTTCAAATCGATACGACTTCCAAGATTTGTTTACATATTGGGCACACAGTTCCAGTTATTATCTTGAATTAGTTGCATCCTGTTAGGGGGCGTCTATCCAGATCTAAAACCACATCGATGCACAAACAGTGATACCCAGAGACATCGTCAACTGTCACAACCGAACACCAGATAAGTAGTTTCCAATAAAAACGATATCGTTGGTAAATCCACAACACTCAAATAACAAAACAAACCGGTTTCATATTTCTGTTGGGGAACGTCATACCCGTTACGTATTTGAAATCTGTTTTTACCATTCATGAGATCATTCATGATGGAATAACCATATCGGCGGTTGAACAGTAAAAAGGGGCCAGTGACATCGACTTTTTAAAGAAATATCGGTCTTAAACAATGTCATGAACACTACAGCGCAGTTATTTTGCCATGAACTGTTGTTGTCACTTGTATCCTTTGGCTTTTCAACTGTAGATATTATAATGAATGTTTTATACTAAGTCTGGTCGTTATTATAATTCAAGATTGTCAGTGACGTCTGGGATTAGCTATACTTGACTACAAGGCTAATATAAAAACTGTCAAAGGATTTCGTAGAATAACAAGTTTAATGAGAAACTATTTTAGTTTACCTATTCTTGTGCTTTAAAGTTATTTTACATCAAGTCCATCCTTCTGTTATTTTTCAAATGAGTAAAATGGCACTTTGTACCACTTTTTTGTAGATTAGTTTTCTAACAGGCACTTTCCTAGCCATGCAAGTTCAAAGGCTAATGGAAATCCCGTTATGCCTTACAGCCTGTGAAAATCATAGCAGGTGTTGAGGTTGTTGCATGTCATTTATTTGTCCTGCTGATTCATAATCATAATAATGAGTATTTACTTGCCTAATTTGGCGCGTGTCTTTAGCATAATAGTTATGTTTTATTATACTGTTTATTAGGTAATCAGCGGATGTGGGAATATCTGATTCATCATATGTATTCGCAATTATTACAAAAAAATAGAAGAAAAAATTACCAGAGTGAGTAGCGTTTAGTTTACGTGTTTAGCGATTGAAATATTTTGTGTAGATTTTTGGTCGCACATTTTTAATTTACTCGTATCAAAATGATACAAACAATCACATTTTACGCAAAAAGAGAGACATCGCATTTGTGCTCGGAAGCTGTGGTAATTTCATTTATTTGAAAGCTTCAAAATGTTGCGCGTGGCTGATGACTCGTAGTCTGTAGTTTGGCGATACGACTTTTTTTATTGACAGCCAGTTCAGTACTCACTAGTCTTACTTCACATAGAATTATTTCCACAGAACAGATAAAGAAATAAATAGGCCTCTTTATCTGTTCTGTGAATATTTCTTTCTCTTTTTTCTGCTTTCTTCTACTTAAACTTAAATATTCGTGAGTTATAGTAGTTCTAGTCTTCATGGCTGACAGGTGCTTTAGTGCGTCTAAACTATACCGGTTTGTGACCGGCTCCTGAATCTAGTTCATGACATTTCCAAACTGGACAAGACGCACGTCAATGCCGTTTGACAGACAAGTGAAAGAGCAGTAAGTAGGTGTGTTTATAGATACGTTTGGAAATACACATAATAATAAAAGTTCACACAGTGCCCTTTCACTTAACATTGTCTGTACTGACTAGCAGTATATAGTAGGAAGATACTTTTATGGTTATGGTTTGTGAGTGCTACAAGCAGCGGAAGTCTTATCTAATTTCCTTTAGTTTGTTTTTACAATGTCGACTTTGTGCAGCTGGCAGCTCATAAAAGAGACCCACCAATATCCTCGGGACCCAAGCCAACCTGACGATTACGTTAAATAACACCAAGCGGGGGTATAGAAGGGAAGGGACATTAGTATCCGAAGTAGTACCTACTTTGATTATTTTTTAATTATTATTGTTCAGACATTGATATGATTTTAGTACTACTAAAACTGCACCATTGTAGAGCTCCACTGAAATGTCCTGAAACGGTGCTTGACCTACATTTTTCTTTACTATACTGTGACCCTGTCTATAAAAACAAGAAAATATCTAGCTAAGTAAAAAAACGCCATTTTAAGGTCGATTGCATGTTATTATATCAGCTCATGGTTCCTTATTATTATTCTGGACACAAACTCTTGACCTCAGTGAAAACCCGGCCGCCATATTGAAAGTGAAATGTGCGCGTGCGCTAACGAAATGCGACCGGTTTGACGTCAAGCAAGATGGCGGCACGAGGATCTGGCGAAACACGGATTTTGATAGTGGGTAAAGAGTTTTGTAACATATTTCATTGATGTTTGTACTGTGGTGCCCGGGAGACGAGACTCCACAGATAATTTAAATTAAACAATATTTTGTCGTAATATTGTTATTTATTTAATAATAACACTTCAATCCTATGCGAGCTTTTTTAAATGGGATTTACGCGAGGTTTTTTTATATTTTATATAATACTCGTTTCAGAGGGACCACGGAAACTATATCACTTGTCTTCAAATCTGGTGTTTCCGGAGTCCTGCTGGCTTCCCTCGAAGCCCTCACGTCAACTCTGGAACTGTCACGCTTCTCCTTTTTTTACCTCATTCTATATTTAGAATTAATTTTTATATTCGTATGATTTATTTTTAAATCGTTGACACATGTGATGTCCAGGCATCCACTCGTAATATCTGCCACGGAGGGCGGATATCACATGAGCTACGCCCATGGACATCCATGTGACAGCGCCTCACTAAGCTAAAGACCCTATGTAATCTAAAACTGGCAAAAGAGATGAAAAATTATGAGTATTGTCCCTTACAATGGGAGAAACAGAACATTTACCATTCTTCATTAATTTAATTATATTAAATTAGTAAATGCTGAAAAATAAAATTAAACACAGGTGATGTTCTGTTTTTGGTGATCCAAAACCAGCAAAAAAAGAATCACCACAATACAATGATTAAAATTATCAATATTGATGTCATTGGACGACATATAATATTAACATGTGTCCGTATGGGACCATAGTACAACGTACTTTTAAGACCTTCCTCACTAACAAACAAAGAATGATACAAGATAATCTATCATTATACATATTTTGAATGCATAATTATAAACTATTTATATCGCCTACGGAATATTAGATTACAGAATATGTGTACTACTAACTGAAAGTCACTCTTCACAATGAAAGACCTGTGGAAACCAACTTCCACCATCGCAGGTACATATGTCCTTATAGCGATGTGTCCTCATTATAAAGATTAGCTTCTGCTGATAATACACGTAAAAATAATCACCTAATCCTAGCTAACAGTACGCAAAAAAAAAAAACAATTACATTTTCGACAGCGCTCAACATGAAAAAAAAATAGAAAATAATATAATTAATAAAATATTACAATTAACATTATTAAACACATAAATGGTCGCACAGATATCTGCGAACAAAAAATAGAGGAATCAAATTGCACATATATTTATATGGTTTCAAATTTTAAAACGTCAAAGAAGTTATATGAAACCAAAGACATTACATACGGACTTCGTTCGTCAAACCATTTATATTCACTGCACATATAAATGATAACCAAAAAAAATAACATCACAAAAGTCAAAGACAAAATAAACACACTATGACATTGACTATTTACACTAGATGTCTTCTGCTGAAGAAAGGTTTTAGGAAGTTTGTATGAACAATATCCTGCCAATCAGGATTATTTAACTTCCCTATAATATAGTTCGTGCTTGAAATCCTCCTAATAATGACGTAAGGTCCTTTATAAGGTTTACAAAGCTTCTTGCTTCTACCTGAGATCCTTCTAGGACTATATATCAACACCAAATCACCTGGTTGGTATTCTATGTACTTCACTTTCTTGTCGTAGTAATTTTTTTGTCTTCTTTGTGCATTTCTAATGTTATTCTTCGCCCGACGTACGAGGTAATTCGCTCTCGAATGTCTAGCTGAATATGATTCATTTAAAATCTCGTCATTTACCTCGAAATTTGATTGCAGGATGGGCTCGCGTGCAAACAGCAACATATAAGGAGACATACCTGTCGATGTATGTTTCGTGGCATTATATGCAAATGTTACCATATTGACAAAACTGCACCAATTCTTCTGGTCAGCTGACACGTACATGGACAGCATTTGTGTCAGTGTAGCATTGAAGTTCTCGCAGAGGCCGTTTGATGACGCTTTGAAAGCCGTAGTATGACGTAGCTTGAATCCGAAGAAAACAGCTGTTTCCTTGAGTAAGTTTGACGTAAATACTGAACCTCTGTCCGTAATAATGTTTTTCACACCTCCTAACTTGCATATAATCTCGTCGGTAACGAATTCACATACCTCTTGAGCTGTGACCCTGGGTAAAGGTTTACAAATTACATATTTGGACATATATTCAATAGCCACTAGAATATATTTATTCCCTCTATTGGATTTGGTAAATGGTCCGAGAATGTCCATTCCCACTCTTTCCAACAAACCTTCAGTAGAAATCGGATTCAAAGGGGCTCGTTGTCTAAACTTCTTCCTTTGTTGGCATGTTAGACAACTTCTAATATATTTTTCTATTTCTTTTTCAGCTTTGGGAAAGAAAAATCGGTTACGGAACTTTGACAATGTCTTCGCGATACCGAAGTGACCTCCAGACCATGGATGATCATGCAGTTCTTCGAGGGTCGTCTTCAACAGTTCCTTCGGCAGCACGACGATATATTTTCTTAATCCGTTTCTTAAAACTTCTTTTACTAATATGTTATCTCTTAATAAAAATCCTTTATAGTTTGTTATATTATTATCCGACAAAATATTCCTTATCGGTCTACAAAATAGGTCTGTGCATTGCTTCGATACCAAGGTATCAGTGCTGATTCTATACATTTTTACCTCGTCTATTACTGATGTATTTATATTTTCATCTTCAGTCTTCAACGGGTTACGACTGAGGTAGTCCGCAACAATATTGTTCTTTTTGGACGTTGGGAGATTTTCATTGATTAATTGCTTGAATTCTTCTGATTTATCTGCTACCACTTCGTTGAAATTTAGTTTGTGGTAATCATCGTTGGTTTCATTTATTACTTTATAATGAAATAACATTTCCTTAGTGTTTATAATATTTAACGTTGTGCAATTTGAAACCTTACTCACGGTATTGATCTTGCATCTGTGCGTCCAATTTATTTTGAAGCCTTTCAACCATACACAGTTTTCTCTGAAATCAATTAACACAGCATTATCATACATGAATGATTGACCTAAAACTAAATCTAATTCGATGTCATTTATAACAATAAAATTCACTTTAACTACAATGTTCGCTACGATCACGTTCACTTTGACTTCGCCGCAGATAAATGCAGTTGAACCAGTAATACTTGTGATGTGCGTCAATGAAGACGACGGATTAATTTGTAGGTTCAATTTTCTAGCTAGAGCTCCACTAATAGCGTTTATAGTCGCTCCAGTGTCAAGTAAAGCCTCGATGTCAACATTATTAATTGTAACTTTAATGAACGGAGTAAACTGACCCGGAAATTTGTCCTTGTTGTGGAGCTGATCTGTGATCGTGGACTCGGAAAGCTCCACACTCCTTACATTCTCCTCCCGAGTCGCTCTTCGGAAAAACTGTCGGCTCGAGGATGGAGTATCCTGATTGTTTGAGCCCGATGAATTTGGGTTACTGGGGAAAACGTTGGTGTTAGTATTGTCCCGAGGTCTTAAATTATACCTCGGAGTACGAAAATTATCTCCTTCGTCACGTGGGCCTGACGGTGAAGGAGATTGTCGAATGTCATTTCCTTGAGGATTTCTAAATCTCACTTGACGACTAAATCCTTGAGGAGGATTCGTAGGTAAATTTGGTACTTTTTCCTGCTGTACATCAGGTTGTACGGCGGAGAGTTGTATAAGAGCATCACGAAGCTCATTTTTACTATTATACACTCTTGCTGCTAAAATATTTCTAAATCTTGGGGACATAGATTTTAGGAATCTATTTATAAATTTCCTGTCATCAGTGATCTTAGCTTTATTAGCCAAATTACATAATCTGTAATAGTAATTTAATGTATTTTCATCTTTAGTTTGATTTGATGAATAAAACAGTTCTACATCATCGCTTTGGGATGGGAACTCCTGTTCCAAATGTGAACAAATTTGTTCGAATGTTAATTCTTCAGTAAAGATTGATTTGTAATAGTGGAGAGCCGCGCCCTCCAAATATGCAGCAAGAATTGTAGCCTTGTCAGCTTGTACGAATTTATTAATGGCAAAGATGACATTGAAATCTTTTATGAAATCTTGGAACGAGATTC
Source organism: Eilema caniola (assembly GCA_949126895.1). Classification (NCBI taxonomy): domain Eukaryota; kingdom Metazoa; phylum Arthropoda; class Insecta; order Lepidoptera; family Erebidae; genus Eilema; species Eilema caniola. Next base: position 12,564,742 of record OX421460.1, on the reverse strand, counting down.
CATCTGTGCCATTGAATTTTTTTGTCTCCGCCATCATAGTAATAATATAATAAAGAAAGAATGTTATCTGATAGCGTCGCTCCCACGACGCGGTGATCTGCGCACGGTGATTTTTCTTAAAGGGTCCGGGATCGATCGATCTTCTCTCCAATCTTTGAAGATTGACGAAACGGCGCCTCCACCAAAATCTGTGGTGCCCGGGGGACGAGACTCCACAGATAATTTAAATTAAACAATATTTTGTCGTAATATTGTTATTTATTTAATAATAACACTTCAATCCTATGCGAGCTTTTTTAAATGGGATTTACGCGAGGTTTTTTTATATTTTATATAATACTCGTTTCAGAGGGACCACGGAAACTATATCACTTGTCTTCAAATCTGGTGTTTCCGGAGTCCTGCTGGCTTCCCTCGAAGCCCTCACGTCAACTCTGGAACTGTCACTCTTCTCCTTTTTTTACCTCATTCTATATTTAGAATTAATTTTTATATTCGTATGATTTATTTTTAAATCGTTGACACATGTGATGTCCAGGCATCCACTCGTAATATCTGCCACGGAGGGCGGATATCACAGTACAAACAGCGATGAAAGAAGGAAAATATTAAAAATAATTACTATTGTATAGAAATCAACTGACTGGCAAACTACTTTGAGCATTTACATCCAGTAATTTAAAGGAGAGAGGAGAGCCTTAAGTTGCTTATCCAGACTAGCACACGGCTACTTACACCTTGGTTAAGAAGCCGGTGATATAATCGAGAAGTCTAGATTCTGGCTTATTCTACTGACATGAGTCCGCTCCTAACATATAACATAGCTGAGCTGCAAGGGTCAAGGCCAGGGGTATATTAGTAATATGGGCTACAGATTTTCTTTGAAAAAAAAACAACGGGTTCATTTGGACCAGCTATGAAAGTGTACTGGGCACTACACGTTTATATCTAACGAGTGGCTTAGATAAAATGTTAAAAGACAGTATTGTCAGTATAATAATGAGTAGAGAGTTTAGATAAGAAGAGTGGCAACTCTGAATACTCACGATGGCGATTGTAACTGCTTGGTCTGCTTGTGAACTGAATGATTAAATATATAATTCTATAACTGAACCAAGATCGTCTTTCATTGAATACTCCACGCACGAACGAGATAGTATGATACCTATGTGTTATGTAGCTGTAATTGTAAACACCATACTACCTCACACTCACATAGAAGCTAGAAGACGCAAGTCACAACAAAACAATACAATGGATACAAGACGGTGGAGATAAGTAGCCACGGAACTAATTAAACGTGCTAACCTCATCTAAATATAAGATCGTTGGTGTAATCTTAATTATCCAAAATCTAAATGCAGGACAATAACAAGGCCATTGTTTTGTTCATTTAAATAGCTCACGGATATAGAAGCAGAGACTGAGCTGTTTTGACATGTAAACAAAACATTCTAAGTTTTATTTTTTAATTTCCCGTTCCGCAAGAATAATTGTCAGAAAAACTGCATGAAAATCCATTTTGTAGTTCAAAAGATGTAAAGAATAAGAATAATAAGAATAATATTTATTTGTGAATATGTTTTTTTACATTGTTCTTATATATACATGGTAAACATGTGAAGGTTCAGCATATTCTGCCATTCGTGGTGTACAAATAACGATCCTCTTTTGTAAAGATCGGGGGTGTATGGAGTTCCTTCATGATCTTCGGGGTTGAAGTACTCAAACCAACCTTATCTGCAAGCCGCCAAATCCGCTGATTAACGAACGAAGCTTTGAAGCAACATTGTCGTCTTGGGGTTGGAACGTCTGATAGTAATTGGTCCCGTAAAAGTCAAAATAACCCGCATGAGGCAGATGAAGGTGAGCGGACCCCTAGCTCCAAAGATTTAAAGGTAAGCGAGGTAACCTCTGGGATGCTACTGAAACAAATCGTACTGAAAAGAATCGCCTAAACTAAAGATATTCAAATTAGATTTACTTAGAACAAGAAGGAAAATACAGGCAGGAAATGTTATGATACGGTTCAATGAATTCTGCGCAGGTGTGGACTGGAGCTGTGTCGGGGTCAAGACGCTGTATCCGTTGAGGAAAAGTTTTTAAAGTATATGTATATCAAAACAGCCGTATGATGGGGTGTGGAGGACCCTACTGACTACCGACCTCCAGCTAGTTGAGGTCCTACTCCCTCACACAGGCACAGAATAGATAATAGTGGCTCCAAAGTGCAAGCTTTGGATGCAAGTGTAACCTTGAATAATGTTTATATGAAGTAATTTTAACACGCTTTCAAGTGGTAGGGACCTACGTATGTTTGAACAGAACGCAAAGGGAACTTTCAACTCGATTCTGAAGGACTTCCAAACGACAAATTACTTTACAATTAAAAATTTTCCGCCCTCAATTACCAATGCAAATAAATACAATAATTGAAAAGATTTTTAAACTGATAATATTTGAAACGTTCTAGTTTTAGGTTACTTTAGGTTTTCCTAGAATACCAATATGCATTACGTTAAAAATGGTTTACGGCTCCGTGTAATCACATAATATTAACAACAGGTTTTACAATTTCAATTATCCTAATTATTGTCTTTTATTAGGACTATTGAGAATTTGTTAATTATCACGTTTATCCGTTACGGTAAAGTATGCGTACGAGCATGTAGGCGAAACGCGACATGTTGTGTAGATAAACTCAACGTTGGTTGCCGGAAACCTGGCAGAAAAATAAACTGTTGGAAGTACTGACTGACAGACTACAAAGTCTCAATTGATTTAAATTGTATTATTGTTCGACTTACAGGAAGTGTATCAAATATCACAACAATCAGTCAACAGGCAACAGGAAGACGGGGAAAACCAAATCATTAAGATAATTTTGAGTACTTCGTTCATCCAAATCGATCTGCTATCGACTGTACAAGTTAATATGTACAGTACAAGATCATCATCATCACAATGTAGGTCCGGAGCCGGACCTCTTTTACTCTTTCTCTTG